>BSBM01000858.1:8027500-10427500 GCA_027924585.1 Larix kaempferi
AATATTTTAACCTAATACTTATAACCTAATGTTAAACCTAATATATTCAATATATACAATAATTACATATATATTTATAACGTACTAAGTTTATTATTTAAAGTATTAATGTTTATTGTTTAATGTAATAATGTTTATGTCGTAATGTCCTAAGTTTATTATTTAATGTATTAATGTTTATGTCCTAATGTTTATAATGTTTACTCATATATCCAGAATCTCCTAATGCTTAAATTGTTTATTGTTTATCCTAATGTCCTAATGTTTATTGTTTACCCTAATGTCCTAATTCTTAAAATATTTATAATGTGGAAATGTTTATCTCCTAATGCTTATAATGTTTATTATTTATCCTAATGGTTAACCTCATATTCATATTAACCTAATGTCTAGTATTTATATTAACCTAATACGTATAACATAATGTTAACCTAATGTTAAACCTAACATATTTAAACCTAATATTTAACTTAATATTTAAACCTAATCTATTTCTTTAAAATAATTTTAGTAATTTATACATAATACATTTTTAAAATAATTACATATATGTTTATAATGTACTAATGTTATCCTATAAATATTAGGTTTAATGACTGTCTCCTAATGTTTATGTCTAATGTTTAAATGTAATATATAAATATTTAAAATAATTACATATATGTTTAAAATGTCCTAATGATTATGATTTAATGTATTGATGTCTATATCTTAATGTTTATAATGTATTAATGTTGATGTCCTAATGTTTAATGTTTATGTCCTAATGTTTATTATTTATCTTAATGTTTAACCTAATATTAATATTAACTTAATGTTGAATATTAATATTAATTTAATACTTATAACCTAATGTTTAACTTAAAGTTAAACCTAATTTTAACCTTATATTGAACCTAATGTTAACCTAATATATGAATTAATGTAAACATACACATTAATCTTAATGTTAACGTATCTAAATCTAATATTAACCTAACATTTAACCTAACAATCTAAGTAATATAAATAGTAATTATATTAATGTTATATCTTAACATAATATTTTCTTAATATTAATATTAATATTTAACATAATATGAGAATATCGCAATCTATAAAACTATATTCAATATGGCAATGTATAAAACTATAATCAATATGGCAATGTATAAAACTATATTCAATATGGCAATGTATAAAACTATATTCAATATGGCAATGTATAAAACTAAATTATAAAAAAAGTGTTCATAAATTGAGAGGGATCTATGTTGTACATTGTCCATCAATCCTCATGGATCTAATTTGTACTAAGAAATTCCAATATAATAAAAAAAAAATGTATGAAAATGAGGCATATAAAACTAACTCATGGAATATTTAAGTTATCATGGAAATGCACAAAGGATAATGTATTTTCAATTTTTTTCCTAATTGGGAGGAACCATCGAAACTATTCATATACATTGTAATGAACATTACCTGAAAATAAAACCTCTTGTTCAAGAACTTTATCTTCCCAACAATAATATGCCCAATCTGCGGAATAGTAATTTGCCCAAAAAACTATTAAAAAGATTGTATTTTCCTTTTTTTCCTCATTGAGAGGAATGATCAACACTATTCAAAAACACTGTTATGAATATTACCTCCAAATAAAAGCTCTTGTTCAAAGTAATGTGTCCAACAACCCAATCTTCCGAATGTGCCGAATAATCATCTGCCCACAAAACTATTAAAAAATATTGTTATAAGTTCACAACCTGGAAATAAAACATTTTAAATACAAATTAAAAAAGATTTTTTTTTGGACGTAAATGATTTTTAAACATTCGATTATATAAAGTTTCATATGAAGAGCGTAAACTTCATCTTATTATGCTAAACTTGCAAGATAATATGGCACACCTTCAAATTAACCCAACCTAATCTAATCTTATCTGCTTAATAAAGTCCCTACTTTTTCAAAGGAAAAAATCATACTTGTGTTATTCAAGTGGAGAATCAAAAAGTACATGTCGAGACTTCAAGACAATAAAGAAAACTATCCAAAACATCAAAGGATAATCAGTTCATGTCGTACATGACTAATCTATACAAAAAAATAGCATATCTATAAACTAGAGATAACTTCAAAAATAGACAAAAATAGGGCCAACATAACAGGTATGGCAGCAAATAGTTAAAGCAAATCTTCAAGAATCAAATATGTTCCAGCATCAAGGAGCAGAGAATATTGATGTTCTTCCGAGGAGAGGAGCCCTTATTTTCAATCTAGAGCCAATTTGGAGAGTTTGTCTACTACATAATTTTGTTCTTTGTATATATGTTTGAACTCAATCCAATGAAAGGTATTGATGAGCCTCCTTAATCTGTCACACCAGTTGTAACATAACCCTTTACTGAAAAACATTTTATGTTTGAAGAAGACATTATCTTAACTTTTATTGTAAAGTTTTATATTTGGACAAGTGTCCAAGGCTGACTGTAATTACACAATATTATTATTTAAATAAATAAAATAGGAGACACTCACCCAAGGAGAGCTGTTGAAAGAGTTTTTACTAACCCACTAAGTGGAATGGAATCTGGGGTAGAAGGCAATGGATAAGTGGCAGCATCATGAGGCAAGTAACTAGTTGTTGGTATGGGACAACTCCCTTGAATTGTGGTCATAGTGCCCTGAAAGATGGGACTGGAGCTTGAGGCTCATTTATTGAAAACTGACCACTAAAGACCTAGGCAATATTTTTAAGAGCCATCGAATTTTGGACTGCGGTTCATCGCTTTTCCTGACGAGGAAACTTACCTTGTGGTTCTGTTGTATGCACACAAGAGATTCGATGAGGGGGAAAGCTATGTTTTTTATCATGGTGTAATTCTGCCTTGTTTATTGCTGAGTGAAGAGATTGAGGTTTTTGGAAAGTCTCTATTGATTGCTGGTTATACAAATTGAGTGCCTTGCTTCTACACAGAGTCTTCTACCTAGTGGTTCAGTAAACAGGCTTGGGGGTGTTAGTTTTTCAGTATTTACTTGAATCTGATCTAGGATATTAACTGAGAGAACAACATGTACAGCATATCAATCATGGACGTAATAATGAAAGCACACAAGAGACAATAGACACACAGAGTTTCACTGGGGAAAACCATAAAGGTGAAAATCCCCACAACTTCCTCGGAGATATATAGAGCAATGATACAACCCAAGCATAAGAGATATACTCCTAGCAGCAACTTCTCCTCCTCCACTAGTGCGCCACTCTCCAATGAGTGTAAGAGTGAGTAAGTGAATGATCAAATAGAGTGCCTCCCGCACTCTATTTATACTTGACTTGACTTGCCTAATAACCTTTACTAGGTCGGCCTTAACTTAACCACATAACATAATGCTGACAGGGCTGACCCCTAATAGGATGGTCTAATAACCCTTTAACCCACATGACTTATACAGGGCTGACCCCAACAAGGTGGTCTAATAACCCATCAAGTATAAGTTACGACACTTACAATATAAATGATGACACTTCCGTATAGAGGAATAATAACATCTCTATAGGAATACAAACACTTCCGTATAGAGTAATAATAACATCTCTATAGGAATACAATATACATATATGAAATACATTCCAAAGTTACAAATACATCAACAGGGGGTCCAAAGGAGGCAAGTAGTTTGGTTGCTTCTTCTGGAGAAGGTTGGGAGGAACAGGGCTCCTTGGGTGTTTGTCCACCCTATCTACAGCTGCAGGTTCTACATGATTTTTCATCTCTAAGTAGTTAATTTACTTTCTGTAATTGTTTATTTAGTACTCTTTAGCTAACTAAGGATAATACAGAAGTATAAATTTGATTTTCTGATCTGTTTAGGATTTTGTAGATTGTTGAATAAACTTATGAATTGATAGAATACAAACACTTCCGTATAGAGGAATAATAACATCTCTATAGGAATACAATATACATATATGAAATACATTCCGAAGTTACAAATACATAACACTCCCTCTTAATTAAGAAGGTATTTCTCGACACAGATCTTCTACCACAAGTCTTTTTCTCTGGATCATCGCCACTAGATAATCGTCATCGAATCATCGTCATCGTCATGGCTGCTACTATCTCAATCAATCTCTGGTCTACTCGTCATAGGAAGTTCTACAGAGCCAGTCCTTTTTCATACTAGATGCAGTCCCACCACCTGCAAGTCTTCATCATCTACAGAGCCAGCCCTTTTTCATGTTGGATGTAGGCCTAGCCTCCATGTAGGTCTTCAACATCTCTGCGAGCAAGCCATCAAGTAGGTACACCTCAGGACTGATTACACTGCCTCTGCAAAACCTGCAAGATCTCCCAGGACGGATTACACTGCCTATGCAAAACCTGCAAGAGCATCTCAGGACTGATCATATGCCTCTGCAAAACCTGTGTACCATACTATCACATCATCGTCTTCAGATCATCATCATCGTCCATGGAGCACAACCCAGATGCACACACACAGTACTTACACTCACCAGCATGGAAGGACTTTCCTCTAACCATCTGGGAAAGGCTCAGCACTTACATCGACAATCATGGAACGACTTTCCCCTGACCATGTCGGAATGGCTACAGCAATTACATCATGACCATGGAAGGACTTTCCTCTGACCATGTCAGAAAATCCACGCCCAACACTTACATCTTACCATGGGAGGACTTTCCTACCACCATGTAAGAATGGCCCCAGCCCTTACATCTTACCATGGGAGGACTTTCCTACCACCATGTAAGAATGGCCTCAGCCCTTACATCTTACCATGGGAGGACTTTCCTACCACCATGTAAGAATGGCCCCAGCCCTTACATCTACACCATAGGAGGATTTTCCTACCACTATGTGAGAATGGCTCATGTGCATCTGTGTCTCCGGACTCATCACTTCCCCTTGGAAGGTATCTCAATCTAAAGTACACCAAGTCTCCCTCTGAAGTATTCAAACTTCACCCTGGCCAGCGGCTTGGTCAACACATCGGCTATATGCTCGTCCGTCGCAACATACAGGAGCTTCACTGCTCCTCTCTGCACCATATCCCTGATATAGTGATACTTGATCTCAATGTGCTTTGACTTGTCATGTAACACTGGGTTCTCCGACAACTTTACATAACTCTAGTTGTCGCAATATATACAAGTAGCACTCAGCTGGAGATCAAACAAATCAGACAGTAGCTTCCTAATCCATACTACCTCACAACTAGCCAAACAAGCTGCGACATACTCTGCTTCGGCTGTACTCAGTGCCACACAGGACTGCTTCCTGCTAAACCAAGAGATCATACCGGATCCCATACTGAAGTAGCATCCCGAAGTGATCTTCCGATCAATGGCACTACCTACCCAATCCGAATCAACATAACCCTCCAGGTTAAACTTTTGATTCGCCTCATACTTGAGCCCATAGTCAACTGTACCCTTCGGGTACCTCTGAATATGCTTTGCAGCTATCAGGTGAACATGTCTCGGATCTTTCAAGTACTGGCTCAAGGTGTTCACCGCAAAGCAGATATCTAGTCTTGTATTCGTCAAGTACATCAAGGACCCAATTATCTGATGATACATCGTAGCATCAACCAACTCAGATGAAGCATCACACAGAAGCTTCAGGTTCGATGCCATAGGTGTGGCCATGGCCTTGCAGTCCATCATCCCAAACCTCTTCAGGATCTCTACTGCATACTTCCCTTGTCCAAGGAAGATTCCATCTGCACTCTGCCACACCTCCATACCAAGAAAGTAGTGCATCATACCCAAGTCCTTCATCTTGAACTCGGCAGCAAGCTTCCTCTTCGTGTCGGCAATCAATCTATCCTCACCTGTAACAAACAGGTCATCCACATGCAAAAGTAGTATCACTGGATTGCCTTCCTCAGCCTTGTAGTAAAGGTTGGAATCCGCTTTACTCTTGGTAAATCCCAGACTGGATAGAAAGCTATCTGTCCTACCATACCAAGTCCTAGGAGCTTGCTTCAAGCCATACAAGAGGCTTCAACCTGCACACATATGACTCTCTGTCATGTGTCTCAAAACCAAGTGGTTGTTCCACATACACTTCTTCTTCGACTACACCATTCAAGAAAGTTGTCTTGACATCCATCTGGTGTATCTTTCATTTCATCACTGCAGCCAAAGCAAGTACTTATCTAATGGAAGTGTACCTGGTTACAGAAGAAAAAGTTTCTTCATAGTCTATCCCCTCTTTCTGGGAGAAGCCACGAGCTACAAATCTCACTTTGTACTTTTCTATGCTGCCATCTACAGCATGTTTGATCTTGTAGATCCACTTGGAAGTTACAACAGACTTCCCTTCAGGTCTTGGGACTACATCCCAAAATCATTCTTCACGATCGACTGGTACTCCTCGATCATGGCATTCTTCCTGAATCCTGGGAACTTCAATATCTTCAATAGATAACTTTGTTGCTGAACAAATGTTGTAGTCCTTCTTTTGTAGGTGATGGTATACGATCTTTCCTACAAAACAAGTTAAATTGCAAGATTAGAAACATCTCATAGTTTTTCAGAACAAATTCTTACACATAAATAAATATGTCATACAGTCATGCAATTATCTTAGCCAATGCTTCAATACAACATTTATCCATATCCCGTAACCTTCTAGATGCCTTCCAATATCTACTAGAACATTGTTAAGAGTGTGCACAACTCCCAACATGTCAGCAAAGAGGTTTCATTCTAGATAAGTAGCAATGGAATGTTGTACAGTGCCATAGGCCACTTACCCATCACATGAATATTAGTAGTATACTGTTCATTAATGTAATTATTCTAATATGCATAATACACACCCTAAGTCTAGGAACATAAGCATATACATCATTGAACAATATTATTTAAACAAACAAATATGCAAGAAATGACCATTCAAATACTTATCTTTGTTTGGTTTGTAGGGTGGACTCCCTCTCAATATTTACTTCCTTGCAGGAACTACTGGAGTGTGCTCCCTCTTGATCTTTGCTTCTTGGATTACCTGTCTTTGAACTTATATCCATCCTCGATCACTATGCATACTTACTAGTACCATCATTGTGTTATCCTCGAGGTCTCATACATACATACATTCATTAGTATAATCTTAATACTATCAAAACACAATAATCTTAAACATGTACAGTCATGATCATTTCAAACACAGATAATAAGCATTAGTATTCAAGTTTTCAAGGAAGAGATCCTAACACAAGGTAGGATTCTAACTTGATATAGGAAAAACATACCTGGTTATCATATTTGCTAGTTATGTCTAGCAATGTCTTCTTGTTCTCTTCAATGACTTGTGCTAGTAACCTGCATATCTCATAGGTTAAGCATTGTAGAACCAAATTATACATACCTCGTAAGTAGAGCTTCTATGTGATCCATGACAATGGATGAATCTTTGTCTTCATGTCACCATGGTCATATGTTCTTGAACTAGAACATGATTTGTCTTTCTTGATGTACCTTTCATGTTAGCAAACAACATCAACCTCATACAACACCACAATGCATTAGTACAATCATAAGTGTCAAAACCATAATTAATGAATATCTGCATTCATAATTTTATTAAGGTGATACGACAAGTCTAAAGTTAATCAAGATTGTACTAACCTTAATGAAGACAAACATACCATAAACTTAATCATGAACAGATCTCAAAACATACCTAGATAAGTCATACCTCTCGAGATTGCTTGTAATCTTCTTATGTAAGGCCTTAGACTCATCTCCCTTTGAAACTGGAACTTCTTCACTTATGCAGGTGACCAATCCATTATCTTCTAGGATTAACCCAATCCACTTGATTTGCAGAAACTCGATCTAGAGCTGGATTATGGTTTGTCAAGGAAACCCTAAAAATTCAAACTTTGAATTTCAAACTTTTGAAAGGATAGAAAGATGTGCCTTGATGAGCTGATCAACCTGGTATACTCAGAATTTGAAAACTGTAAAGTTTCACCCCTCAATTTGCTTTTCAAACTTTCGGATTCACTCGGAGGACCCTGAATTAGGGTTTGAGTTTCCCGGAGCTTCACCCAACCAAATAGTTTGATCCAAAGCTCTAAAATTTTATTTTTCCAAGGCACTTCCAGTTATGGTCACAAATTTCAAAAATTCCCATTTTTGCAGAAGCCTTAATATTTCACCTTTCCGATCAAATTCCCGAACTAGGGTTTGATCAAGCCCGGCCTTCTACCCAACCAAAAAATTTGATCTTGGTCTCTAAATTTCGATTTTGATGAGGAGCATCTAGCCGTGGTCTCCGATTCCAAAAATTCCAACATTCTCTGAAACCCTAAATTCTCGGAGCCATGAATGAAGGTGCTCAAAACTCAATTATGTTTTGACATAAATATGCACCTGATTGTTTCTGGTGTAACTCCGAAATTTCAGATCTACAGGGTCTGAAAATGATTCTTGTGGTAGCCTGACCTGTTATATTTCCAACCCCATAGGTATGACCTCAAATGGATTCTCTGAGAGAGAGTTATTCCAAGTGTCGCAACGTGACCTGTTTATGGGATAAAACAGGAGAGCAAACTTGTACAGAGTGCCACGTGTCACTGGTTAAATTTTGATCTCTAAAAATCGTACCTGTGAAATTATAGTCCGTTCCCTACCTGCCACATTTTACCAAATTTCATTTGGATCTTCCTAGCCCAATTTGTGACCTTTTTTCCTAGGTCACCTGTTTATGACTGTGATCTGGAAGAGGCAGAAACCATATATTGTACAGATCATAAATCTGAAAGTAAAATGAATTAGAGGCTCCACTTTGGACACAAGGTACATGAAGATCTTATCTTCTACCTGTAAGATTTTCAGATCCTAAAACCTCTCCGAAATGAATTTATAGCGAAAGTGCTACGATGAGTGGTTTTTTCTATATCAAGCCCTAGCTTCACAACTGCAACAAGTATCATAAATTCCATACCATGCCTTCTTTCAGGCTAGCTCTGATACCATGTTAGTTTTTCAAAATTTACTTGACTCTGATCTAGGTTCTTAACTGAGAGAACAACATGTAGAGCATATCTACAGCATATCAATCATGGACATAATAATGCAAGCACACAAGAGACAATAGACACACAGAGTTTCACTGGGGAAAACCATAAAGGTGAAAAACCCCACAACTTCCTCGGATATAGATAGAGCAATGATACAACCAAAGCATAAGAGATATACTCCTAGCAGCAGCTTCTCCTCCTCCACTAGTGTGCCACTCTGCAATGAGTGTAAGAGTGAGTAAGTGAATGATCAAATAGAGTGCATCCCGCACAATATTTATACTTGACTTGACTTGCCTATTAACCTTTACCAGGTCGGCCTTAACTTAACCACATAACATAATGCTGATAGGGTCGACCCCCAATAGGGTAGTCTAATAACCCTTTAACCCACATGACTTATACAGGGCCGACCCCAACAAGGTGGTCTAATAACCCATCAAGTATACGTTACGACACTTACAATATAAATGACGACACTTCCGTATAGAGGAATAATAACATCTCTATAGGAATTGTCACATCCCCAAAATTTCGTAAAATGAAAAAAAAAAATTATAGGCATCTAATTGTCCATAAATGCTACACGGGGTATAAATAGATATACGACGTCTATAATTTTTGTTTAATAAAAGTATCATAATAACAACCTCATAACTTTTATTATTAATTATTTAATTATACCCATTAATAAAACTTTATTAGCCGACACAAATATCCTTTATTTTATCATAGGCCTCCCTAACTATCAAATAACAACTCTTAAATTATCCTAAAATCATACCTTAACCAATTTCTTCTATTAGCGTAAGGATTTATAAGTAAAGATGAACAATATACTGAAACACACTAACTCATATTAACGACCAACTACCTTTAGAAATATTAGTTGCACATAGACTTTTCTTCTATCTCTTCTCTGATAACCTTACATATAAAACAAGTCTTTAACCTATAAATTTGGATTGTGATAATAGTAATTTCTCCTTTCTTACTTTTTGAGCAAAGTATAATTCTTCAACAAAGAGTAGCTCCAACGTCTTATATAACATTTTTATATTGACAGTAATTAATTAACACTAAATATACCTAAATTTCAAACCATTATAATTAATAACAACCAACACATTAGTATGTAATTCAAAATTTACTTTGTTATCTCATTTCATCATGAAGTTATAATAAGGTGTACATTTCGTGATAAATCTAAACTTCTCATGCAACTCAACAATGTATAATTGACGAAAACATCAAACCATTATGATTTCTTGGACAATTAAATGAATACAAAGCATAGGAACAAAGCCATCATAAACAACCACAAGGCATTAAAAGATAAGCACTCAATAAAGATGCATACAAAAAGAACATTTTCAGGTGGTTCACCGGCATCTTGGGCTACGTCCACAAAAGTGTTGTTTTATTATTGAAAGGCTTACAACCAACAACTTAGTCGTTGTAGTTCTACATTTTCTCAAAGTCTCTTTGGTGAGAGCGCCAATAAGTCATACAACTCCATCTCCAATGAATGCAACAATCTATACTTGTTACCTATAAATAAACTGCATTTATGATTCTAATCATATCAGTATGGACTCCCCCACTTGGGATATAAGAAAATATTAGTTGGAGATTTCTTATATGAAAACTATATATATATATACACTCAATGTGTATATATTCAATTGATAGTTTATCTCAATTTAGACTATAAGTATGGATATTAGATTACTTAAAACTATATACGATATATATATACGATATATATATATGTATCATAATGCAAACTATCCATAAATTTAATTAAATGCATCAAACAAGATATGACTTGACAAAGTAATATTTCAATTTGAACTTTATGTAACAATCCATATTACATATATATTATTGTAGTTTTAGCTAACCCTGAGAGCTAATTAAAAGTCTGGTTATCAAATTCCTAACCTCCCTCAAGGTATAGTTGTTTAATCATAAAGGTTGTAACTGTGCATGATCCTCTTATTACAAGATCACCATTATGTTTTTATCATAAAGTGAATGCATATATATATTCCTTTATAGTTTCATCATGGGCTGTATTCCCCAGAGATATCGCCCAGAAGATTTAACAAAATCCAAGCCCACGATATGAAGAAACTAAAAAGCACTAACAGAAGACACCATTAGTCCGATAGTGTTCAAACTCAAAACTAACAGTACTTTGCGTGAATCCTATTTCTAGTTGACAACGAAATTTATAAAGTACAGGGACTGGAATCAACTTACAGAAAAGAAACTATTACAGGACTTGGTTATGTCATGTCACTTATCAGCAACCGGCAACAGAATGAAGATACTATTAATTATTTATGTGCACCAAGGAACCTACAGGAATTTCCTTTCCAAACTAAGTGAGGAACATCAGGAGGTATCTACGCCTTATAGCGCTCTATGGTATGATCATAATGGAAAACAAAAGAAATTTTTTTGAAGATAAACCTCTTAAGTTCGAACTATCAAAAATGGAAATCGTTGTAGGAATCTAAAAGAAAACCAGAGATCCAAGGCCAAATTGTTGGCCTGTTAAAACAATAAAATTGACGGAGACTGAGATCAACAGTCAACATAAAAAAAATAGTATACTGAGATAAACCCTATCGGCGTACGGTGTGAAACAATGAGTGTTTCTAAAAGCTACTAAACGTAGGAAAAGAGAAGGAAAGCATTCAACTGCTAAACTTAAAAATTTAAGGAAGATCAATATTTATCTGACGCCTGTAGAGATGGAGGTCAGTACATCCGCAGAGTACTAAAACGCCAAAAAATGATCAAGTGACACGTCCAATGTCGAGATCGGGCCACGAAGAGAGGATTACTTCCAAACTAGATCTATAATTAAAGCAGTGATTCCGCTGCCTTAGATCTTATGACCAGCAAGGTAAGTTCTTTAACAGTTGTATGGATTTCATACTACATAGAGATTGACTATGTTCTAACAATAGTCTGAAATGGGGATCACACTAATGACAAGCACATGCAATCAAATCCAGTAAAATCGCTCAAAACAAACATAAATACATATCCGTCTTATCTAGAGAGACACCATTGTATTTCTATTTGGGTTAATACAGCAATAGAAGAACATATAAAATATTCAACAATTGATACCGGATAATACTCACCTCGATCCGTGTTAATCTAAAAATGCTATCTCACCGATTGTAAACACAGTATTTGTTGTGTCCTTCATCCACCCTGATGCAAGATCGTTGTCTTCTGCAACAGTCCCACCGTCATGAGGCGTGAGTTTCCATTCACTAACTTTCCCCTATGCTAATGCATCTCTAATTCGCATAAAAAACTGTCTGACACCACCCGCCAGATCCATCATTATAAAGAAAAAAGATTGAGTCTTCCCTTCAGTTACTCTCCTTCCAGATCGAGCGATGATAAGTATTCTTTACACTCCTGATGCGTTTTTATTAATAGTCCATCCTTTGATAACAGAGACCACGAATTTTTTTAAAGGAAATCCGAGAGAAGTTTCCTTCCACATGTTACCTGCTAAAAACCCAGTTTTTTTTTATACGATTTCTCAGTGGTAGTTTAAGAAATGATGCGCTCCAAAACGAGCACTACTCCCCTCCACTTCCTCATTAAATTCTAACTACAGCACTCTCTTATGGAGAGTCCATCTCCGAGTCCATCTCCGAGAGATTGACGGTAACATATTTTTAGTCAAGTGGTAATTAAAGGATTATTCACATGCATTTTAAAAACCACTCCTTATCAAGGAATGTGTAATTACTCCTCCACTAAGATTACAATGAGCAAAACAGTTGGTCCTCCACTCTTCGATTTCAACGAATCCCCTACATATATGGGAATGTGTTTCCCATTTGATGGCAGAGTTTAACTGAACAAGAGTTGCATTCATAAAAAGATCGTGGAAAAATAAGGAACTTGTTTACCATTACTTGTATATTAAATATGATATATATATATATATATGTCGACATAGTGTCTTCCCTCGACTATTGTAGATAGTACCTTAATAACTCCGTAGACTAAGTACTTAGGACTTGAGAATAAAGATAAAACTTTTATATAGTTATCATTATATAGAAGTCTATAAAGTAACCTTAATCCTAGTTTGGTAAGTACACTTATAAGTAAAATTTCTTACTTGGTAACATGATGTAATTATATGTTTTTCCTCTAGTTAACTTATGGTTTCCTGTAACACATATATATACATGTTTTATCTTAAATAATTCTTCACTATATAAAAGCTAAAATCTATAATTTAAAATGCCATATAGTCTTTATAATGTCGAAAAAGCATTATATATGTATACAATAAAGACCATAACTTATAATATGTTTATGAAAGGGATGGCGTATATATATATCATTTGTACAATCTTTTTGTCTAATTATACTAGATATATATTCTTTTGATAATTTAACTCTTTCGTGTGTGTATATATATATATATATATATATATATATATATATATATATATATATATATATATATATATATATCTTAGTACATTGTAACTTAGATTTTTTTTGGTTTTTCTAACCATAAATTATCCTCTTTAGGGAACTTATAATTAACTTGTAACTTTAATGACTTAGTGAAACTTATTTGCTTTACTCCCAGTACCCAAGGGTACCACCGCGACACTTAGTTATGAAATATTAGACTGGCCTGGTTTCTTATTGATCGAGTGAATTCTTTTCCTTGTCATTTTAGTCGTGTCCTAAATTTTTAGTCTATTAGGTCTAAAATAACACTTATGAACATGACACTAGTTTCTAGGTCCACTAGTGGGGCCTTGGCCTTGAGCTCCTCACCAGGGCCGCTTACACAATCATACTCACATTTACAAAAAAATTAATAATACTTGGGGTTGAATTTGAGGGATGTTACACACTCCACCCCTTAAAGATAACACCGTCCTCGGTGTTCGACAGTTTGTCTTTTGCATCCACTCATCAGCTTCCGCTTACTTTTGTTCTTATGCTTTGGTCGTCTTCACATTTTGCAATTTTCAGCAAGCCCTTATCACTTATATCTTGCAAATTAGACAAGTCATACAAGATCTCCCAACTTCTTTAGTATATCATGAGTATACAAACTTTCAAAACAGTAAATATTCATCATTCTTCCTTTTCCTTGAGGAAATATTTTTCTTATTCCAACATTTATAACATTCACACATAAATATATGTGAGAGTCTAGCTACAAGACAATCATTATCATTAGCTCAAACAATTCTTTCAACAAAACTTTGTTTGATCGTCAAACTCTTTGTACTTCAGCAATCATGGAGACTTGCATACAAAACTCTTATGCATTTCCTGTAATCATGAAGACTTGCATTCATAACTCTTATGTATTTCCAGCAATCATGAAGACTTGCATACATAACGCTCTTTTGTATATCAGCAATCCTAGAGACTTGCATACAAACATGAACCCTTTTGAAACCCATCAGAAATAACATCTGCATACTTCCAACAGGAACATGACAGCCAACTCATAACATAGCATATTTTTAAGAAAATAAACATCGTAACAAGATCAATACATTTTAACAGCTAAAGAAAAGATGAATAACTTTGTATTTGATTAATTAACCTAGATCATTTCAGAAAGAAAACATATAGAACTTGCATTTGTAAGTAGGGTGGAAAAACACCCAAGGAAGCATGTTTACTGAACCAATAAGTGGGTGGAATCTGTGTAGAAGCAAGGCACTCAAAAATACCTTCTCCACTCGCTATCAACCTCCTGAAATAATATGCCTTCTCCACTCAGCATCAACCTCCTGAACTCAATAAGAGTTTGGCATACTCACAACATGATCAACAACATAGCATATCCCCTCATCAAATCTCTTGGGTGCAACATAGCAAAACCCCAAGGTAAATTTCCTCGTCAGGAAAAATGATGAACCTCAGTTCAAAATTTGATGGCTATCATATAGACTGCCTAGGTCTTTAGTGGTCAGTTTGGAATAAATGAGCCTCAAGCTCCAGTCCCATCTTTCAGGGCACTATGACCACATTTCAAGGGAGTTATCCCATACCAACAGCTAGTTTGGCATCATGATGCTGCCACATGTCCATTGCCTTCTACCCCAGATTCCATTCCACCCAGTGGGTCAATAAACATTCTTTTAACAGTATAAAAGAAAAATCATATATAGATCAGAAATTCAAACTTTTTCTTCTGCATTATTAATATTCAACTAAAGGATACTAACTCAACACCATGTGTTCAATCAATCATAACAAGATTAGAATTCTTCTTTTCTGATAATCAAACTCCTATTATTAACAAGACCTTTTAACTTGATGCATTTCCATTTTTAAAAGATATAATAATTCCTACCAATAGTCTATCTATGAGGAAATAACTAAATTTCAAATGCATTATAAAATAGATTCACTCAAATTTCTAGGAAATACTGCTATAAAATACCTTTAATAAGGTAAGAAATTATGTACTGAAATATAAATGATGATTTTTATAAACAAGAATAATATTCAAAACATATCGGTCATTTAATCACATGAATTAATACATGTATTTTATATCTAATCATGTAACCTAATATGTTACATCCTTTCTAGCTATCAATACCTAGGATAAAAACAATTTTACTTTAAATTACATTTTTTATGAACTCCATCTATGAAAATAATGAAATAATGACATTTTACACTTTTTGAAATAAACATACTATCATAATACAAATATGCACCTTCTAACTTTTGACGTTTGAGTACTAACTTTTATTTCAAAGAAGGTAACTAAATAATTATAACTTTACCAATAAATTCTCTATTTGATCATCTTCTAAACATTATATGAATCTTGTCGTAATCACTATGCAAGGTGTTCAAGTAAATTCTGCTAAAACGAACAATTTTACTTCTTCATAGTGTATTAATGAAACTATAGATGTCCAAAGGTAATAAAATTTGGACAAATAAAATGATGTTTCTATGAAATTTTCGAATTATAAATAAGTGTAGGTTCACAAACTACATAAATCATTTCAACTAGTAATCACTTTTCATAATAATACCATATGACAATAGAAAAACTCATAATATAGGGAAAACATACCTCTTTCAACATTTTGTAAGAAATACAAAATTACTTATCTTTACACTTTCGAAAAAACTTGAAGTGGTACTTTGAATAATATTTCTCCTCGTCCATACGAGCCCATGCATTCAAAATAAAACAAAAATCAACCAAGTGATTAGTTCATCAACTTTCATGTTTTACTTAATCTATGTTGAGCCCAATAGGCCCGAGTGTTTTAACCAAGGGCTCTGATACCATTTGTCACATCCCCAAAATTTCATAAAATAAAATAAAAAAATCTAGGCATCTAATCGTCCATAAATGCTATGCCGGGTATAAATAGATATACGACATCTATAATTTTTGTTTAATAAAAGTATCATAATAACAATCTCATAACTTTTATTATTAATTATTTAATTATACCCATTAATAAAACTTTATTAGCCGACACAAATATCCTTTATTTTATCGCAAGCCTCCCTAACTATCAAATAACAACTCTTAAATTATCCTAAAAGCATACCTTAACCAATTTCTTCTATTAGCGTAAGGATTTATAAGTAAAGATAAACAATACACTGAAACACACTAACTCATAATAACGACCAACTACCTTTAGAAATATTAGTTGCACATAGACTTTTCTTCCATCTCTTCTCTGATAACCTTACATATAAAACAAGTCTTTAACCTATAAATTTGGATTGTGATAATAGTAATTTCTCCTTTCTTAATTTTTGAGCAAAGTATAATTCTTCAACAAAGAGTAGCTCCAACGTCTTATATAACATTTTTATATTGATAGTAATTAATTAACACTAAATATACCTAAATTTCAAACCATTATAATTAATAACAACCAACACATTAGTATGTAATTCAAAATTTACTTTGTTATCTCATTTCATCATGAAGTTATAATAAGGTGTACATTTCATGATCAATCTAAACTTCTCATGCAACTCAACAATGTATAATTGACGAAAACATCAAACCATTATGATTTCTTGGACAATTAAACGAATACAAAGCATAGGAACAAAGCCATCATCTGCAAGGCATTAAAAGATAAGCACTCAATAAAGACGCATACAAAAAGAACATTTTCAGGTGGTTCACCGGTATCTTGGGCTACCTCCACAAAAGTATTGTTTTATTATTGAAAGGTTTACAACTAACAACTTAGTAGTTGCAGTTCTACATTTTCTCAAATTCTCTTTAGTGAGAGCGCCAATAAGTCATACAACTCCATCTCCAATGAATGCAACAATCTATACTTGTTACCTATAAATAAACTGCATTTATGATTCTAATCTTATCAGTATGGGCTCTCCCCACTTGGGATATAAGAAAATATTAGTTGGAGATTTCTTATATAAAAACTATATATATACGCTCAATGTGTATATATTCAATTGATAGTTTATCTCAATTTAGACTATAAGTATGGATATTAGCTTACTTAAAACTATATATATATATATATATATATATATATATATATATATATATATATCATAATGCAAATTATCCATAAATTTAATTAAATGCATCAAACAAGATATGACCATATTACATATATATTATTGTAGTTTTAGCTAACCCTGAGAGCTAATTAAAAGTCTGGTTATCAAATTCCTATCCTCCCTCAAGGTATAGTTGTTTAATTATAAAGGTTGTAACTGTGCATGATCCTCTTATTACAAGATCACCATTATGTTTTTATCATAAAGTGAATGCATATATATATTCCTTTATAGTTTCATCATGGGCTATATTCCCCAGAGATATCGCCCATAAGATTTAACAAAATCCAAGCCCAGGATATGAAGAAACTAAAAAGCACTAACGGAAGACACCATCAGTCCGATAGTGTTCAAACTCAAAACAACGGTACTTTGCGTGAATCCTATTTCTAGTTGACAACGAAATTGATAAAGTACAGGGCCTAGCATCAACTTACAGAAAAGAAACTATTACAGGACTTGGTTCTGCCATTCATGTCACTTATCACCATTCATGTCACTTATCAGCAACCGGCAACAAAATGAGGATACTATTAATTATTTATGTGCACCAAGGAACCTACAGGAATTTCCTTTCCAAACTAAGTGAGGAACATCAGGAGGTATCTATGCCTTATAGCGCTCTATGGTATGATCATGATGGAAAACAAAAGAAAAATTTATGGATATAAACCTCTTAAGTTCGAACTATCAAAAATGGAAATCGTTGTAGGAATCTAAAAGAAAACCAGAGATCCAAGGCCAAATCGTTGGCTTGTTAAAACAATAAAATTGATGGAGACTGAGATCTACAGTCGGCATAAAAATATATATATATACTGAGATAAACCCTATCGGCTTACGGTGTGAAACAATGAGTGTTTCTAAAAGCTACTAAACATAGGAAAAGAAAAGGAAAGCATTCAACTGCTAAACTTAAAAATTTGAGGAAGATCAATAGTTCTCTGACGCCTGTAGAGATGGAGGTCAGTACATCCGCAGAGTACTAAAATGCCAAAAAAAGATCAAGTGACACGTCCAATGTCGATATCGGGCCACGAAGAGAGGATTACTTCCAAACTGGATCTATAATTAAAGCAGTGATTCCGCTGCCTGAGATCTTATGACCAGCAAGGTGAGTTCTTTAACAGCTGTATGGATTTCATACTACATAGAGATTGACTATGTTATAAAAATAGTCTGAAATGGGGATCACACTAATGACAAGCACATGCAATCAAATCCAGTAAAATCGCTCAAAACAAACATAAATACATATCCGTCTTATCTAGAGAGACACCATTGTATTTCTATTTGGGTTAATACAGCAATAGAAGAACATATAAAATATTCAACAATTGATACCGGATAATACTCACCTCGATCCGTGTTAATCTAAAAATGCTATCTCACCGATTGTAAACACAGTATTTGTTGTGTCCTTCATCCACCCTGATGCAAGATCGTTGTCTTCTGCAACAGTCCCACCGTCATGAGGCGTGAGTTTCCATTCACTAACTTTCCCCTACGCTAATGCATCTCTAATTCGCATAAAAAACTGTCTGACACCACCCGCCAGATCCATCATTATAAAGAAAAAAAATCGAGTCTTCCCTTCAGTTACTCTCCTTCCAGATCGAGTCTTCCCTTCAGTTACTCTCCTTCCAGATCGAGCGATGATAAGTATTCTTTACACTCCTGATGCGTTTTTATTAATAGTCCATCCTTTGAAAACAGAGACCACGATTTTTTTTAAGAGAAATCCGAGGGAAGTTTCCTTCCACGTGTTACCTGCTAAAAACCTAGTTTTTTTTTTATACGATTTCTCAGTGGTAGTTTAAGAAATGATGCGCTCCAAAACAAGCACTACTCCCATCCACTTCCTCATTAAATTCTAACGACAGCACTCTCTTATGGAGAGTCCATCTCCGAGAGATTGACGGTAACATATTTTTAGTTAAGTGGTAATTAAAGGATTATTCTCATGCATTTTAAAAACCACTCCTTATCAACTAATGTGTAATTACTCCTCCACTAAGATTACAATGAGCAAAACATTTGGTCCTCCACTCTTCGATTTCAACGAATCCCCTACATATATGGGAATGTGTTTCCCATTTGATGATCGTGGAAAAATAAGGAACTTGTTTACCATTACTTGTATATTGAATATGATATATATATATATATATATATGTCGGCATAGTGTCTTCCCTCGACTATTGTAGATAGTACCTTAATAACTCTGTAGACTAAGTACTTAGGACTTGAGAATAAAGGTAAAACTTTTATATAAGTATCATTATATAGAAGTCTATAAAGTAACCTTAATCCTGGTTTGGTAAGTACACTTATAAGTAAAATTTCTTACTTGGTAACATGATGTAATTATATGTTTTTCCTCTGGTTAACTTATGGTTTCCTCTAACACATATATATACATGTTTTATCTTAAATAATTCTTCACTATATAAAAGTAATCTATAATTTAAAATGCCATATAGTCTTTATAATGTCGAAAAAGCATTATATATGTATACAATAAAGACCATAACTTATAATATGTTTATGAAAGGGATGGCGTGTATATATATATATATATATATATATATATATATATATATATATATCATTTGTACAATCTTTTTGTATAATTATACTAGATATATATTTTTTTGATAATTTAACTCTTTCATATATATATATATACAATAATATATCTTAGTACATTGTAACTTAGATTTTTTTATGGTTTTTCTAACCATAAATTATCCTTTTTAAGGAACTTATAATTAACTTGTAACCTTAATGACTTAGTGAAACTTATTTGCTTTACACTTAGTTATGAAATGTTAGACTAGCCTGGTTTCTTAGTGATCAAGTGAATTCTTTTCCTTGTCATCTTAGTCATGTCCTAAATTTTTAGTCTATTAGGTCTAAAATAACACTTATGAACATGACACTAGTTTCTAGGTCCACTGGTGGGGCCTTGTCCTTGAGCTCCTCACCAGGGCCGCTTACACAATCATAATCACATTTACAAAAAAATTAATAATACTCGGGGTTGAATTTGAGGGATGTTACAGGAATACAAACACTTCCATATAGAGTAATAATAACATCTCTATAGGAATACAATATACATATATGAAAAACATTCCGAAGTTACAAATACATCAACAGGGGGTCCAAAGGAGGCAAGTAGTTTGGCTGCCTCTTCTGGAGAAGGTTGGGAGGAACAGGCCTCCTTAGGTGTCTGTCCACCCTATCTACAGCTGCAGGTTCTACATGATTTTTCATCTCTAAGTAGTTAATTTACTTTCTGTAATTGTTTATTTAGTACTCTTTAGCTAACTAAGGATAATACAGAAGTATAAATGTGATTTTGTGATCTATTTAGGATTTTGTAGATTGCTGAATAAATTTATGAATTGATAGAATAAATGCCCTCTCTGTATTTTTCCCCATACTATTTTCATCGTACTCTAGTACAGAGAGAGAAGGGATTAAAATTTGATAAATGATATGTAATGAGCAGGATGAATGATAGAACTAACTCTGCTTATTTTCCTTAAAGATTTCATGTGTTTTGTATGTTTTTCTTTAAATTTTTCCTATCTGTTATATTCTGCAAATTTACTTATTCCATGTCCAGTCTCAGAAAATGTAACATCATTCTTATCACATGGACATTTTTAATGTTTTTTTTTAGCATTAGAAGCAAACATTTATTTTCTGCACAGAACCTATTGTTTCATTGAAGATCAAGTGTACTTTGCAAGTGAATAAACACTACCTACTCTATTTCTGTTCTTTCAAAATTCATCGTATACGAATTCCATTTTAGACATTATAATGTCATTATTGTTGCAACAATAATTTAAATTAGGGTTTAACTATTCCATTTTTTTTACCTTTGTGAAAGACAGAAAATAGTTATAATTCTTTATTATTCTACTCATCCATTCAAATTTCCAAATAAAACTTTTATCTATCCTATACTATAATTATTTTAAATATCAAAACTGTTACCCATATTCACGATTGAAAACATATACCAGTACAACCACGGTAATCAGAACGATTAACACTTTTATCATCATTACCATAGAACCTTGCATACCAAACAAGTATGTATTGGGCGAACGATCTACTTTGGCAGAACCTTAGCTTTCTTCATCTTAAACATTTAGAAATAATTCAACACTCATCAAAACATTTAGAACTTACAAGACAAATATTAAACCATACAAACATTCCTACTTTACATCTGGAGGTTATGGTTATAACCCTAAGAGATTCAAAACCACTATAGTTTCGAAAACGAGTTCATGGGCAGCCTCGCGGCCAAAACCCTTAACACTTTCTAAACATTATTTTTCCCATGTTCAATAGTTGAGAAAATGCAGTCACGATATCAAATATTCATAATAGTGTCTAAAACCAAAAACAAAACAGACATCTGAGACTATGACTCAGTTTCATGTTCGACCTCTTAAAACCATCGAAGCTATCCTCTAAACCCAACCAGTTTTGGGTTGAGAGCATATCGAGGCATTTAGCCCCTTTTATCAAAACACCACTATTTATAAAATAACAAAACAATAAACTATTACAGGTTTGGAGTATCGCTCCCAGTTACACACACAAGCAAGTGCCGAGCCAAATTTTCTTAAAAAAAGGCGTATATCCTGTGGCTCATGGCCATAACCAAAACATAACATTTCTTAACACATAGTATAGATTTAAAATAACGCAGGTTTCTAAATCACAGTTCACAAAGTCAACGTATTTTTGCAAAAACAACCATAATCCTTACATTTAGCACAATAACCGAAGGTCGTGTTCTGGAAACAGTTACCATTTTCTTTTACACATTACTGAACTTCATACTAAACACAGTCAACAATTAAAATTACAGTTTCAATATGAGGTCAAAACCCCACAGTGATCCTACAAACAACACTGAGTTGAAAGGCCGCATTATTTATACTTTCTTTTATTTCCATCAAAAACAACCGAGGGATAAACCCTTGTTACTTTTGCAACACATGGAAACACATAGAAGTGACGTAGCTAATACAAAGTAGGTCAAGGATCCCATCCTCCCTACGCATCCATGCTGCTCACAAAACATTTCGACGACGGCCAAATCCACAGTAAATATCAAACCTCTGTTACAGCTAACACCAAAACCACGGCCAAACATTGCCAAGAGTGACCTGCAGGGGGAAAAAACACTGAGGCTTACCGGTTGGTTGGGCTTTTATCGCCAGTTTAGCTTCAAAACCAAACAAGTTTGTGGACGAGAGGTACCTGCCAACAAAAATGCATACGATGGTTAAAAGTTGTATTACATAGTTGAAAACAAATTATTATAGGAAACATTAAAAATTCTGAAAAGAGTTATCACCTTCACAAAGGGATCTTGGGCTATAACCCAACATTCCTGCAACCGGCACGAAGTCTGAACCTGTTGCACCTAAAATCTACTCATCATTAGATTCAGTGTATACATCCCTAAAGTCACTTGTACCAAGTATTCATCTGGGAGGAATTGCACTCAATCCTACAAAATTCTAAGAGGTCGTCGCAGGTTGCACACTAGCAACATGCGACGGCGCAGTCTGACCCACTGCAGGGTGCAACGAGGTCTGTTAATGGGAAAAAATAGCTTATTCGAGATCCTTCTCGAAACTTTCTCATTTGGGACATTATCCCTGACCTCTAGGAGAGCTGGTACTCGACCCCTAACCTTTTGGGAAGATCCCCTATCTCTCTCCTACCATCTCTCAACCTACCCTATCCACTTAGTCCTATATAAGTGAGGCTCACTCCCATACCAAAAGGAGGAAGGCTATGGTATCTACATGCTGGTGAAATCTATCTTAGGAGGAAGCCTATCATCCTTACATGTTGGGGAAATCTCTCTTAAGACACCTTCACTCACCTCTTGGAGAATTCATGCTTCCTTGGAAGGGCATGGCAATTGGCTTGTTCGGAGAAGGGCTAAAACGTTAAGTCTCTGGTTGTAGTCCTATATCTCTATCATGTACTCCTCTATTTACAGTAATACAAATGCTTTCCACCAATATCTTTCTTATGCGTAATTATGTTGTGTTGTTTACATGCTTAACTATTTACATAGATCACTTATTGTATAGATGCTCTTTACTCGTTTCTCTTTTCTGTGTCTTGACAAGTCTTGTAACTTGGATCTGACGACCGTGGGACGTGGAGCAACATTCGGGAGAAAGGATAGCAAATCAAAGAGGTAAGACATCTAGTACTTGGTCCTTAAGTAGATCTAGGAAACGTGTTTGTATCCTGTTCTATTTGTTCTAGACTCGCATTGAGCTAGGAAGATCCGGCTCGCCTCCGGTCGAGTGGATTGTCCGGTAACAAATTTGGCGACCATACTGGGGAGTAGTGTTTGTTTTGTTTAGTAGTATTTAAATATGAGAGTCATTTTCAGTTGGTACTTCACACAAGCCTTGTTATCATTCTTTGCCATTTTACTTCTTTGGATTGATTCCATTGTCAGATCTTCACATTGAAGGTCCTGATCTTCTTCCTCTGAGTCTATACAACTCAGTTTCAAGCCTGTTTATGGTTCATTATTGAAAGATCTGATTCATTTTTGAATTTAGAACTCGCTTGTCGCACCTGGGTAGTGAGAACAGAGCGACACTGTTTGTTTTTGAGTCTTTGTCCTTTGTCTTTTGCTTACTCGTCGCACTCTGTGCACTCGTAAATTGCGACAGCGTCGCACCTCTCGTATAGGTAACCTGCGAAGTTGCACTGTCTGCAAAGACAGAATGCGCCAATCTATCGAGACTTTGCATATAGGCATCCATTCCCTCATTTGATAATATGAGCCTTGGTTTGATGTATGAACTCTCTTTGTGCTGCAAGATCCAGCCAGAAATCCCACTTTTGATTTGTGTGTTGAGAGTTTGGTTTCGTTTGGATTGACTTTGGGTTCTGCTTTGGACAAGTTTGAAGTCGGTAGTGGTGGATACTTTTGTCTCCCCCACCTTCATCCATTCACTCTTGCATTCCCTTCCTTCCATCCCTGATCTGATCATTGCGTTGGATCACCTTCCAGACCTCATTTACATTTGTTTTGAGCTTTGCTTGCTTAGTTTGCTTGCTGCTGCTTGATTTTGAGTTTAGTGTGTCTTTCATCTTGGTTGAGTGCTTGTCTTTTCTTGAGTTTTCTACGTCTATGAGTGCTACAAGTAGTGTTTTCTTTTCAGTCGTTTAGATCTGAAAGCAAAGTTGTTATCGAATCTATTATTTGATGCATCCATTGAAAAGATTGAAAGTGCTTCTTTCCCATTGTTCTCAAAAATTTATTGAAGAAAGATTGTTTTGCATTGGAAAAGTCTCATTTGTATTTTGGAAAAGTTGAATGAATGAATCATCTACTGTGTTTTTCTTGAATTATGAATCAATCATTTTCTTGAAGAACTCACAGAACGCTTCAATTTTTTGCAAAATTGTTTTCCATGCTAGGGAATGATAGATGCATTTTTTATTTTTGTTTCCTTTAGATCTTTGAAATTGAAATTGAAAAGCTTGCATATTTCATTTCAGAAATCCTCTCATTTCATTACTTAGTGTTGTTTTGATTTGAAAGCAAAAGAAAAGAAAAGAAAAAATGCTTTGATTTGGATAGTAGTGTTGTGTACGTTTGCGTGTTTCGTTGAAAAGGAAAAGAATACTTTCATTGTCGAATTGTTTGAATTGAGATTGTGTTGCATTGAGTTTGTTTGGAAATACCATTGGAAAGAAAAAGCTTTCTCCTTCCCATAGGTAGAATTCATCGAAAGAGAGAATATTTCATGGATGTAGCTAGGGCTTGCATTATGCTTCCAATTATGTACTCACCTCATGCATTCACCTAACCGTCCAAGATAAAATTAACGGTAGAACTAGGTAAACGTTTTAGCAACTTGTGTGTAAGTTAGAGATGTGTTCCGGCATCGTTAAGCGTGGCAGCTGTCGTTACTTGCCAGCACTATAGTCCAGGGGTATTGTAGTCTTCCACGTACATCGATATATCAAGCTCCTTCACGTACCCACCAACTGCCATAATCCGTACTTGGCGTATATCGAAGGGTGTATCACGTACTTGACACGTATATCGGAAGGTCTTGTGCCAACGGCTGTGCATTAGACAGCACCACTACGGATTTGAGCTCCCACGTACCTTGCACATATCAGGAGACACCATTAGGATTCCTGAAACCAACTGAGTTAACCATTTGGCCGTCTTGGCAAAGCAATACACCGAGAACAGCACTCGGGGAGATTAGCATGCACGTATTGTCCAGGTAATCGGGTATGCAGGAAAGGGTATGGTCCCAATCCTCCTTGTCGCATCATATTGTTGGACCCTGCAGTATATCGTGGTTTGCGATGCCTTGATAATCCCGTGAGGTTCCAGAGTTTTGAATCCACTCTATCACATAAGTTTGCTTGTTGCCTTAGTTTTAGTAGGTTTTTCTTGGACTGCTTTGCTTTTAGCATACCCATAGGAGAAACGTTGTTTCGACCTTTTTTGGCTGATTTTCTTGATACTCTGGCGGATTTTCCCTCGAGAAGGTCCCATAGGATCTTGAACTTGCCACCCACATTTCCCCTTAATCCAGAGGTTATTTCAAGGGTAAGAATGGATCAGCGTAACGTGGTCGTAGTTACTAAAGTAGGGAACCCCACTTTGAATGTTGGTGGACTTTTGTTTCCACCAGATTCACCTGCCTCTCATCCCACGCAGGATGAAGAAGCACATACCCCCACTTCACATGACCTTCCTCCCGTAATCCCGGGAGAACCTGGATCGTTGGAATGGATAAACCGACCCCAGGACGACCCTATAGCAGCTGTTGGTCCCTCAGCGGCTTATTGGACATCTTCTACAGACCACCCAGTGGCTCATTTTGCCATCTCATCCCCACCTAACTGGACTACTCCAGAGTTCACTAGGCCTCACTATAGGCCTGACCCTGCCGAGATTTTTGGCCCCATCCATGAATATTTGGAACAGCTACGTATTAAAGGTGATGAGCTTCGAAGACAAAGTCTCGAACGACACTCTGAAGAGTTCCATAATCGTCATTTCCAAATAAGACTTAACGACGGGACCATCCCAGTTCATCCGATATCTTTCGGATCAACCCACCACGTGACCACTAATGAGACTGCTCAACCCTCGCAACAGTCCAGTCCTACACCTCAAGTGAACCAATCGATGGAAGGACAACAGTCCCAGACACCTGTCACTACCACAGTTACTTTACCAGTTCCTCCCCCACCTCAAAATTCGAGGGGAGGGTATTCCATTCCCACAGATTACCTTATTGGTAATGTTATTACTATGGTAGCTAGTCAACAACCTACGTTGGTTCAACCTTTGAATAGTGTTCAACCTGTTGTGGCTGGGGGGAAACCCCCGTTTCCTAACCAGAACGTAGGCGATGGAAACCCCAACGGGCCTTCTGTTGGACCGTCCCAACCCGCTAAACCGTCCACCATGGGATTATCCCATGTTGGAGGGCCATCAAATGTAACTCAACCCTTATGGAGTCAAGCATATCCAGGTTCCATTAACCCTGTGCTGGGCCAACCTAATCCCGAAAACCCACCATACGGGATACCTTATCCCGGGAATCCTTACACTCTATGGGGGAAACAACCTGTGTTGCAACACGGACCCCAACCAACTATCCCTCAAGTACCACCACCCCCGATCAGCCCTCCCCCACCTCCTACTGGAGGTGGCGGACCTCCACCCAACATCGGTGGAGGCACACCTCATTTTACCTACAACATCCCCCACCCGTCGGGCGGTGGCGGGAATGGTCCACCACCCCCTCCAAGCGGAGGTGGTGGGGGACCACCTTATCATGGTGGAGGAGGACATTTCCCTTCGGGTGGTGGAGGTGGTCCACCACCCCCTCCGGGCGGAGGTGGTGGAGGACCTCATCACTATGGTGGTGGCGGTGGTGGTGGAGACCCTCATCCTTCCAGCGGTGGAGGTGGTGGGGGCCCCCATCCTTATGGCAGTGGAAATGGTCCACCACCTCCTCCAGGCGGAGGCGGCGATGGGCCACCTTATTACGGTTATGGAGCCCCACCTCCTTCCTGTGGTGGCGGCGGACCTCCACCCCCTCTCGGTGGTGGAGGCGGACCCCTGCCTTATTGGAATGGACCACCTTATGGTGGCAGACCTCCTTACGGTCCGGGCGGCACAACCCCCTATGGCCAGTTTAATCCTGGTACACCTTATGGTTAGTTTAGTCCTTACACGCCATATCCATATTATCAATATGCGCAGCCTAATCCACAGCTACCCTTTCTGGCTACCTTGGACTTACCTAACCTATCCCGTTTAACCAACGATCCTATTTACCATGGATCTAACTGGCCACCAATTCCGGTGAAACTTCCGTCTGATATCCTCAAGTTTGACGGCAAGCCAGGTGAAGACCCCAAGAACCACGTGATGACATACCATTTATGGTGTTCATCTAATTCCTTAATGGACGATTCAATTCGTCTTAGATTATTCCAAATGACTCTCACCGGTTCGGCTACCAAGTGGTACATTGAGTTGCCACCGCGCTCTTTTCCTGATTTTGGCTCTCTTGCTATGAATTTTTTGATGCATTTCCAGCTGCCTATATGGTATGAGACTGGTACTGAGCTTTTAACCTCGCTCCGTCAAAATACCACCACTCACATTTCGGATCATATCCACGAGTGGCGAAGGAGACGATGTCTCATTAAAGCTCCCATTCCATATCAGCTCCTAGCAGACTGGTTTACTAAATCGCTCATTCCCACCATAGCAAAAGATGTTGCCATGCAAGGTGCTGTCACCGAAGAACAAGCCATCGTGAGTGCTCATCTGTTAGACCTGGTCTACACTCAGTCTGGCACTCTGTTCAATATTTTTCCTGACACACCCTGGGATGTTAACAATCCCACGAAACCACATAAGGGACCCCAATCTGATGGGATCATAGGTTCCCTTACCACCCAGCCTGTTGTTAGCACTGTTGGATCATCCAACCCAATTCCGGATGGACACAGCACTGCCAATTCCACTGCTCCTACTGTAACTGAAGAGGTGAATTTTGTTCAATCAGCTTCATCTCAGAAGTTTAATGGAAAAAATAAGAACAAGGGGAAACCCAAGAAGTCCTCTACCCAGCAGGAACCCAAGAGCACTCCTGAAGATACTAAGCAGAAAAGGAAACTGAAGTATCCTTGCTTACTGTGTGGAGAAGATCATTTCTCCAAAGAGTGTCCCCATAGAGACAAAGTGCAAAAGTTTCTTAGGGATAAATCAACTCCCGCAATCCTCAACGATCCGTTTCCTGCTCAAAACCAACAGATGATTCCTCAAACCCCCCCAGCCCAAGGGGAACCATCCAATACTGCACATGTTCTCATGTTGCATAACGAGGCTATTAATTTAACTACTCGCTCGCGATCTTACGAACATGTCCCTTCGAAGGAACCCACCGGAAGTAATGTTGAAAAAGATTCTGACTCTCTAACTGACGTCACTGTACCATCGACTTCTCTCACCATAGAGAGGCCCTCCTTAGATTCGATATAGCGTCCGCCCAAGAGTACAATTCGAAAAATAGTTTTCAATCCCAATGCTCGAGCGGCACAAAATTACAATATTGTAGAGGACTTGGCCCAAGCTCCTTGTGCCATGTCCACCCTGGAATTTCTGTAGAATTGTCCTAATCAACGCAAAACTCTCCTTGCAACCATCGGTGCAGTCGACCCGGATTCCTCGAATACCATCATGTTCCGACTTGACAACTTTAAGTCGAGGATCTCACACCAACTCGCATTCCAAGTTTCTGTGAACGTTGCTGGGAAGATTATCCATCATACTCTTCTAGATGAAGGTGCCTCCACTTCTGTCATATCGATCGCCTGTTGGAGAGCCATCGGCTCCCCCAAATTGAATCGTTCTCCTACCACGTTGAAATCATTCGATGGGCGTGGCTTTCAACCTCATGGGATCTTACAAGCTCTTGCAGTTGAGTTGGATGGAAAGACCGTAACCATTAACGTGGAAGTGGTCTCGGCCCTGTTAGATTATAATCTCTTGCTTGGTCGCAATTGGTTTTATACCATGCAGGTGGTAGCCTCTTCAGTATTCAGCATAGTACAGTTCCCCCACCAAGGATGAATTTTTACTATCAACAAGTTAGGATTTTGTACACCGGACACCACTACTCATCCTGGTGACCAAGTTCCTTCCATTGGATAGATGTCAAAACAGTATGAGAGTGTAGGGGTTGGCCTTTTGAAATATTCATTTCTCATGGGCATTTTTTCCGACCGCGGACCCCTCTAATCATGTTGCTATGGTGAACATGATCTCCACTGAGATTTTATCTCACTCGAACGATGCTTGGCTTGTACCGGATGAAGCCACAACACACCTGTTTGGACGTATGATGCCTCTTTCACCAGCTGAACGCATTTACAAGTCTATCCAATCAGCACCTAAGGACCATTTAACCATGGCCTCCCCCTATTGTTCTCTACGACGGACATCCTCTCTACCTGATATCTTACTTCGGACTTTTCATTCAGACGAGTCCATCATGGAAGTAATGAATGTTGATGATAGTCTGTGGGATGATCTCCATCATAGGTCATCTTTTCTTCCTCCTTTGGAGTACATAGAGAACAACATCCATACCCTCTTTTCACCAGATATCTACCCATCCCCTCGTTCCCCCATTCTTACATGTCTTACGGACATAGAGGGAAACCTGGCCAACATTGAGCCAACCACCCCGGTAGACATCTCGGTGAAACCTGGTATAGTGGAACACATTTTCATAACCATATGACTGATGAATTGAGCGACAGGTTGGGTTTTTGCCATGAAAACTTGACACCCTACTACCCGCAATCCAATGGACAGGTCGAGGCAATTAACAAGGTCTTGAAAACTATGGTTGAAAGGATGGTAGGGACACATAAGTCCAACTGGCATAACATGCTCTTTTCAGCATTATGGGCCTACCAAACTACTGTCAAAATCGCCACAAGCTTCACTCCCTTCCAATTGGTATATGGATTGGAGACTGTCTTATCGATAGAGTGTGAAATCCAATCTTTACAGCTCGTGGTCAAACTTCTTCCTAACACGTCGCTGGGGAAGAACATGGTTGTTTTCAATATGAATATCAGTTTCAGTTGATTGCTTTTGCAAGCCATCTTTTTGCCTCTGAAGCCTTTTCACCATCAGATCTTCAATGTTAAGAGTCTGATTACCTTCCTCTAAGTTTGCACATCCCATTTGCAAACCTGTTTATTGCTCATTATCTAGAGAATTGGTTCATTTTTTAACTCAGATCTCGCCCGTCGCACCTGGTTAGTGTACCCAAAGCGACACTGTCTATTTTTTATCTTTGTTCTTTTCCTGTTAGTCTGTCGTCGTAGTCCTTCCATTGGTATACTGCGACAGCATTGCACTTCCCTCATTGGTAGCCTGCGATGTCGCACTGTGCATAAGCACAGAGTGCGTCGATCTACCATTTTTTCCATACAGGCATGCCCTCTCTAGTTCTATTGTGAGTTTGGTTTGTGTGCAGACTCCCTCTATATTGTACGATCCAGTCAGAGACCCCATTGTTTGATTTTGTGTGTTGAAAGTGTTTGGTATTTTGTGTGGATTTGTATTGGGTCCCATTCTAACAAGTTTCAGCTTGGTAGTGGTGGATGCTTTGGTTCCCCCATCTTCATACACTTGACCTTGTTATCCCTCCTATCCTCATCTGATCTGATCTTTGCACTAGATCTGATCCCATACCTTTTTTTGCACATTTTGTTTGGCTTGTTTTAAAGACTTGAAGAGTGTGGGATATCCATGTCTTTTTGAGCCTCTATTTCTTAGGTTATGCATCTTGTTTCCCTTACATGCTGAGCTATTCAATCATTTTTGGGAAAGATTGATTCTTTGTCTCCACTTTAGTTCAAAGAAAAGCTTGATTTTGTCACTCTTTTGTTATATTCATGAATTTGGAAAACATAAATATTCTTCTTACTTTATTTTGATCATTTGATATTCTTGGTCTTATCATCATAAGAAGAAGAAAGGCTTGTTTCATATTTGTGTGCATTTGCATTAGATAAGATTGTTAAGTGCTTATCTTTGTCTTGCATTTGATTGGAAACGTTTGTGGAATCCTTCTTTCCATAGCTTAAATATGTCTTTTTCAAGTGTAAAAAGATAGGAAATGAGTTATAATTATTGCACTTGGTAGATTTTGAGCCTCTCTTGAGTGCCTTTGAGTTGTTTGGGCGCTTGCCATTTTTCTTTGGGAATTTCTGAAAGATTAGAGTGTTGTAGATATCCTCTCACTTCCTGTATATAAATATGAAAAGCGTTTAGTTATCAAATTCCATTTTTGGTACATGCATTTGAAAATTGAAAGTGCTTCATTATCTTGTCTTATACATTGTTAAGATTAGCTGCATATTTCATTTTCTTTACGCGTTTTGGCTAATTATTGCAGAAAGTTAGAATTATTGCACTCTAGGAAGGAATTCTTCTTTTCGCTACTACTTAAATACTTTTGGTTTGAAAAAAAGAAAAATCTCTCCCTACCTTAAGTAGTTTTCATTGAAAAGGAAAGGAAAATGTGCATTATCATGTAGTTGAGGATTGCATTATGTTTACATTTATGTACTCACCTCATGCATCCACCTAACCGTACAAGATAAAATTAATGCTAGCTTAGGTTAAAATCATTTAGTAACTGTGTGTAAGTTAGAGACGTGTTCCGGAGTCTTTAAGCGTGGCAGCTGTTGTTATTTTCTAGCACTGTAGTCCGGGGGTATTGTAGTCTTCCACATACATCGGTATATCGAGCTCCTTCATGTACCCACCAAGTACCATAATCCATACTTGGCGTATATTGAAGGGTGTATCACGTACTCGACACGTATATCGGAAGGTCTCGTGCCAATGGATGTGCATTAGACAGCACCACTACGGATTTGAGCTCCCACGTACCTAGCATATATCGGGAGACACCATTAGGATTCCTGAAACCAACTGAGTTAACCATTTGGCCATCTTGGCAAAGTAATACACCGAGAATAGCACTCGGGGAGATTAGCACGCACGTACTGTCCAGGTAATTGGGTATGCAGGCAAGGGTACGGTCCCAATCCTCCTTGTCGCGTCATATTGTTGGACCCTGCAGTATATAGCGGTTTGCGATGCCTTGATAATCCCGTGAGGTTCCAGACTTTGAATCCACTCCTATTCACACAGTTTGCTTGTTACTTTTAGACTTGATTAGTGTTTGTCTTGTGTGGTCCTCTAGAGACTCTTAGGAAGTTTAGATATGGAAGATTCTTCCGGTACTACCAACCAAGGCACCCCTTTCCAAGGTATGCCATTTGTTATTCCCCCTTGTGGAACTGTTGGTCCTCCCTTTATGGCTATGTTGAGTCTTCCTGGATTGACAATAGGATTACCAGTATGGTTATTCACCAATCCAGTTATGCCAAGTGCACCAATCGTGTCGGACCTAGGTCCTTCACCACATGAGCATCAATCTCATGATAACCCTTCTCCTTCTCCGTCGAAAGTTAAATCGGCTTCCATTTATTACCGGAATAACATGCTCTTTTCAGCATTATGGGCCTACCTAACTATCATCAAAACTGCCACAGGCTTCACTACCTTCCAATTGGTATATGGATTGGAGGCTATCTTACCAATAGAGTGTGAAATCCCATCTTTACAGCTCGCGGTCAAACTTCTTCCTAACACTACTGCTGAGGAAGAACGTCTCTTGTACCTAACAAAACTTGACAAGTCCCGTCAAGATGTCGCTCTTGCTAATGAAGCACATAAGAGACGCATCAAAGCCCAGTACGATAAGTCAGTCGAACCTCATATCTTCAATGAGGGTGACCTGGTCCTCACTTACGACCAGAAGCACGACAAGCTAGGAGATGGGAAGTTCGAGTCCATGTGGCATGGACCCTATGTTATAAAACGTGTGTTGGAAAAAGGTGCTTACGAGCTTGAAGATTATGACGGAATCTCTTTGGGTGAACCCCGCAATGGGATTTACCTGAAGAGATACTACGCTTGATATCTCATGCATAGACTTGCTTGTATATACTGTACATGGCGTGTTTTTGTGTTTTTGTGTGGTGTGACGCATTTCTTTTTGAGTCTCTTTTTTATCTTGTTTCTGCTTCTTATACCATGTTCTGTCTGCGTGTGCAGATGGCAACGTGCTATGGATTCACGGACGGCACCAGCTAGCATACTCATAACCTTGCTTCGGCATCCTAGGTACCATATTCCCCAACAGGTGAGCTCATTAGCTCAAGAGGAAGTTGCCTAGGGTTCACGACCAACAATGCCGCAGAATATCGGGCAGTAATCGGAACCCTAGTTAATGCCATTTCCTTGGGTATGAACCACATTGTCATCCACATGGATTCTCAATTAGTGGTTTCCCATCTCAACCGGGTATATGCCATCCGTGATCCCATCTTATTCTGTCTCTTCAGACGAGTACGTCTCCTGGAAAGGTCATTTGAATCTGTTCAATACCTGCACATTCCATGAGAGTTAAACACAGTTGCTGACTCGATGGCCAATTTCATTTTGGATTGCTACATTGCACACACATAATATCCAAAATATGTAAAAGCATTCACAACATGTAAATATAATGTACAGAAGCAAACATATGAACAAGATCACATCACTAATCATTTGAAGAACACATAATGTACAAATCATCGATAATGTATATATATATAAAACACTCAAAAGTAGTGCTGGTACAAAATCTGAAGCACGATGGCTTTCAGTGAGTCTCTACAAAAATCTTAAACATCATAGCTTTCAGTAAGTACAAAATCTGAGGCCTCTGAGCTCTCAGTACAAGTATAAAATTGCAATTAGGCTGGACGCCTGACCCGTACACCACCCCTGCCTCTGACAACTCTCTGACGCTGGGTGAGAAAACAGTCCACAGTACGATCCACCTTGCGGAGTAAGGAGTTGAAGCGCACAGACACTCCAACTCCAAACCTCTACATGGGCCTTGTTAGGTCATCGATGGCTAGCTCAGGTACCTCCACAGTCAGCCCGGATTGGTTCCTGTACACCTCCTCCATCTCCTCGATGGCAGGATGAGCACCTGCAGGAACGACTGCTTCCCCACCTCTGTCTCTCCTCGCCATAAGGGAGAGACCTACTGGTCGCACAGGACCCACATCTGCACACACATATTGTGTACTTGTCAGCACTACATCAAAAAAATGATATAATATACAAAACTAAAATACAAGGGTTTTGTTCTTACCGATATCACCCCATGCTGCACCCTCTAGTAGCCCCAAGTCGGGATCCTATCAAAAATCTGTTCCACCATATGAAAAGTCCTCGACCATAAGTAACTGGCCTTCCATCCAGCTAAAGAATTCGGGACCAAAACTGATGATGGGACCCCCACCATGGCGAGTCATCACCTCTACCCATCTAAGCATGTGAGGATCTCTCAGATCCCTGTCATCTAGTACCACCTGCGGGTGCAAGAGAGGAATTTGCTCCAAGAGGAACGATACTATGATTGATCCATACCCAAACTGCTTAAGCTCCCCGCACTAACACTTGGTCAGCTGAGCTCAAATGTTGGCGAGGAGACCCTCGCACCAGTTGAAAACCATGGGAGACATACAGTCTTCCTCATACGACATCTGAGTCTGAGTAGCCGTATGTGGAGCTTGGCTACCCACCACCCTAGTAATAGTGAGCAGTATGGTCTGCAGTGGATGACTCACCACATCTATGATGAGTATCTTCCCGCTAGAAGGACGAAAAGTAGCTATGCAGTGCTATGACACCATGTCCTCAACTGTACGATCACTAGCCCGTGTCCCAGTAAGTTGTACAACGTCCCCTCTTCGGGACAAACCAGTCAGAAAGTAGATGTCCTCAATGTCAATTGTGAGGATATGCTCACCTATCACAAAGTATTGTTGGGTCGCATCCCAACTCTAGAGCATGTGTGTCAGGAATGGGATCTGGGCTCTCATCCCCTATATCTCTAATAATTTGAGCAAACCGCAGTTTCTCAAAGCAGCCACACATTATGGCTCATTTTCATCTTGCTCATCTTCCACTTCATGTTCTCTCTCTCGCCACTTTAATACCATTTTTGCTTGCTTGAAACCTACCAAAAGGGGCAATTAAACCCTGTTAGGACCTTCCTCAGCATTGACAAGCTCATTTTTTGAATTAGTTTTTTTGTTTGGGATTTGGGTTTTCGCCATCGCACTGTACCTTCAGGTACAGCGTGACGTCGTCACAGGTCTCATTTTCAAGGCTTGCGACGACCCGAACTCATCCCAAGTTCCAAAAGGGCCACTTGTGATGAGCCGAGGGCGCAATGGCCCATCCACAAACCACCCAAAAACTCAAAAAATGAACAAAAATGCAAAAAGTAAACCACTACAAAGTTGTTGGCTGAGATTTAGGCCTACCTGGTCCGGATGGCTGGTGAAATGGTGGATCGTAGCTCCCGAAATTGGCAAAGGAATTTTTGGTTCCAAATTGGTACTTCTCCACCCAAATTGGCAATTTGAACAATGTTTCTATTTTTGGCCCATATTTCTATTTATAAATAGAATGGAATATTCCTTTTCAAATATTTTGATGCTTTTGGGCCATTTACTATAGTTTCAACCGTTTGTCATTATATTTGGTGTTATTTGACACTTTTTCTAGTGTACAGGAGTTGTAAAGTGGTCTTTTGTGTCGTTTCTCGTGTTACCAACGGTAACTACAGGTATGAACACCCCTTTCAATGTTTTGTCATTATTATTTTTAGTTAGTAGTAATTATTGCATGACGATGAGTTTACTCTTCGTTTGTTCTCGTACTCATCCAACCATGAGAACAAGTACAAAGTTATGATTTATCACTTTTCCGGGCTCGTTAAACTTCCACGGAAAAGGACACCCCCCGGAGTCCATAGTTAAGCTCTTTTCAGACTCCCTAAAATTGAAAAGATCGCCAAGTGAACTTGTCGCATTCACGCTTGTTAAAGTATTTGAACGGTCGTCTTTCTAGTGATAGTTTACCCCTTTTTCGGAATAGGAGGCACTAATTACGAAAAAGGAATACTCCCGCCAATCATGACTGGAAGAGTCCTCTCCTGCATTGTTTTACCCTTTTTTGGGCGATGAGGCTAACTTTACGAAAAAAGGACCGTTGGAGTCTTCTTTAGTTCTTTTCAGACTCTCTAAACATGAAATGACAACCAAGTTTACCTTCTATGGACTCGTTGAATTTTCACATTGAAGGTCCCGTCATGGGACAAACCCCTCCTATCCCCAGTTCGGAAAATATTTGGGATTGGACTCGTCTATGAGGTGAGCTATACCAAGCATCTGGTTACCCTCATCAATCTCGTAAAAAACACATCAGGCACTCATCATTCATGATGGGGAAAAAGGAAAGTGTTTGTGTTACATACCCTAGTGGTAATATACAGTTGTTCTTGAACATGGCACTCATCTACATTTGCATACAGTACTTGGGTCATCTGTTTGTCTATGAGTCCCCGCTTACTTTCTGAGTCCTATTACTCCTTTGAGTCATTCGTAGAAAGCTTCCACCATCAGTTGCATTAGAATTTTGCATCATTCTCGTGTCAATACTGCCAAGTCATGCCATGCCCATGTTCAAGAACACGTCCACTATTTATCATCTATAGTCAGTACACACGTCTTCATGCCGTTGTTACTTTGAGTCAGTCCTACATGTTGTTGTACCATCCGATCCACTCTACACATCTTTTGTCGTGTTTCATGTCGATTGATGGGGGATTCATCATGGCCCTCCTTCAATGGATTCAACCTTGTCGACTTCAACTCATCATCCAAGGATTGAATCTAGAAACCAGTCAAGTACCTTGGCCCTGCATGCCTCAATGGCAGGTTACCTTGCTTTCATCGTGAGTTTATATCATTGACTCTTGATTGAAAGATTTCATCTTGCGTTCGACTTCAAATCATTTATTCACGCTTGATGATATGTACTGTGATACCTTGGGAATCATTGACATTAATGGTGATCTCCCTCGCACTTGTTAACGGTTTACATGAATGACCGGTAATCAAGTGGTTTCTACCGTGTTCGACATCAAGACATTTGTAATCACATGGATAGATACGTATCATTGTGGGTTCAGCTTGAAGACCCTGGGGAGTCATGTTTCACCCAGGTTGCGATGGAGTTTGGATTGAGTCATATTACACGAATCCACTTTTGTATTGGTCGTGGCTGTGTTATCATCTCATCATGGATCTACGCTTGTGTCTAGTAGCCATGATTGTGTTCAGTCGGTCATTACTACCATGGATCTGCAATGTATTGGTCGATAGCCATGTTGTACCTCATATGAGATTGTCTGTTCAGAGTCAGTTGTACTGCAGCAGCGTCCTTCATCCGACGAGTCTTTTGCCATTATTTCTATCAAAGCACTTCACCTATACATCCTTGACAGCTTCATGCTTTGGGGGGAATTCTGTTACACCTAAAATCTACTCATCATCAGATTCAATGTATACATCCTGAAGTCACTTGGACCAAGTATTCATCTGGGAGGATTTGCTCTCAATCCTGCAAACTTTTGAGAGGTCGTCGCAAGGGTCACACTAGCAACATGTGACGTCGTAGTCTGCTCCACTGCAGGGTGCGACGAAGTCTGTTAATGGGAAAAAATAGTCTATTCGAGATCCTTCTCGAAACTTGCTCATTTGGGACACTATCCCTGACCTCCAGGAGAGCTGGTACTCGACCCCTAACCTTTCGGGAAGATCCCCTACCTCTCTCCTACCATCTCTCAACCTACCCTATCCACTTATTCCTATATAAGTGAGGCTCACTCCCATACCAAAGGGAGGAAGGCTATGGTATCTACATGCTGGTGAAATCTATCTTAGGAGGAAGCCTATCATCCTTACATGCTGGGGAAATCTCTCTTAAGACACCTTCACTCACCTCTTGGAGAATTCATGCTTCCTTGGAAGGGCATGGCAATTGGCTTGTTCGGAGAGGGCTGCTACGTTAAGTCTCTGGTTGTAGTCCTATATCTCTATCATGTACTCCTCTATTTACAGTAATACAAATTCTTTCCACCAATATCATTCTTATATGTAATGATGTTGTGTTGTTTACTTGCTTAATTGTTTACATAGATCTCTTATTGTATAGATGCTCTTTACTCGTTTCTCTTTTCTGTGTCTTGAAAGGTCTTGCAGCTTGGATTTGACAACCGTGGGACGTAGATCAACATTCGGGAGAAAGGATAGGGAATCAAAGAGGTAAGACATCTAGTACTTTGTCCTTAAGTATATCTAGGAAACATGTTTGTAGCTTGTTCTATTTGTTCTAGACTCGCATTGAGCTAAGGCGATCCGGCTCGCCTCCGGTCGAGTGGATTGTTTGGTAACAAATCCCACCCCACTACATCCGGTTATTTCCATTGGCCCATTTTCAAAATGGGGCATCGATTTTATGCACTGTAAGCCTACCTCGGCCGAGGGGCATAGTTACATCATCGTAGCTGTGGATTACTTCACAAAGTGGGTCGAGGCTATGCCTACATACCAAAACGATGGCAAAACCACCACACTCTTCATGTTTAATCATGTGATAGCACGGTTTGGAGTTTCGCAGGCCATAGTTACCGATCATGGTTCTCATTTTCAGAACCATATGATTGATGAATTGAGCGACAGGTTGGCTTTTCGCCATAAAAACTCGACACCCTACTACCCGCAATCCAATGGACAGGTCGAGGCAATTAACAAGGTCTTGAAAACTATGGTCCAAAGGATGGTAGGGACACATAAGTCCAACTGGCATAACATGCTCTTTTCAGCATTATGGGCCTACCGAACTACCGTCAAAACCGCCACAAGCTTCACTCCCTTCCAATTGGTATATGGACTGGAGTTTGTCTTACCGATAGAGTGCGAAATCCCATCTTTACAGCTCGCAATCGAAGTTCTTCCTAACACTACTGTTGAGGAAGAACGTCTCTTGCACCTAACAAAACTTGGCGAGTCCCACTGAGATGCCGCTCTTGCTAATGAAGCACATAAGAGACGCATCAAAGCCCAGTACGATAAGTCAGTCGAACCTCGCATCTTCAACGAGGGTGACCTGGTCCTCACTTACGACCAGAAGCATGATAAGCTAGGAGCTGGGAAGTTCGAGTCCATGTGGCATGGACCCTACATTATCAAACGTGTGTTGGAAAAAGGTGCCTACGAGCTTGAAGATTATGATGGAATCTCTTTAGGTGAACCCCGCAATGGGCTTTACCTGAAGAGATACTACGCTTGATCTCTCATGCATAGACTTGCTTGTATATACTGTACATGGCGTGTTTTTGTGTTTTTGTGTGGTGTGACGCATTTCTTTTTGAGTGTCTTTTGATCTTGTTTCCGCTTCTCATACCATGTTCTGTCTGTGTGTGCAGATGGCGACGTGCTATGGATTCGTGGACGGCGCCAGCCGACATACCCGTAACCTTGCTTCGGCATCCTGGGTACCATATTCCCCAACAGGTGAGCTCATTAGCTCAAGAGGAAGTTTCCTAGGGTTCGCGACCAACAATGCCGCAAAATATCGGGCAGTAATCGGAACCCTAGTTAATGCCATTTCCTTGGGTATGAACCACATTGTCATCCACATGGATTCTCAATTAGTGGTTTCCCATCTCAACCGGGTATACGCCATCCGTGATGCCATCTTACTCCGTCTCTTCAGATGAGTACGTCTCCTGGAAAGGTCATTTGAATATGTTCAATACCTGCACATTCCACGAGAGTTAAACACAGTTGCTGACTTGATGGCCAATTTCATTTTGGGTTGGTACATTGCACACACATAATATCCATAATATGTAAAAAGATTCACAACATGTAAATATAATGTACAGAAGCAAACATATGAACAAGATCACATCACTAATCATTTGAAGAACACATAATGTATAAATCGTCGATAATGTATATATATATATATAATGCTCAAAAGTAGTGCTGGTACAAAATCTGAAGCACGATGGCTTTCAGTGAGTCTCTACAAAAATCTAAAGCATCATAGCTTTCAGTAAGTACAAAATCTGAGGCCTCTAAGCTCTCAGTACAAGTATAAAATTGCAATCAGGCTGGACGCCTGACCCATACACCACCCCTGCCTCTGACAGCTCTCTGATGCTGGGTGAGAAAACAGTCCACAGTAGGATCCACCTTGCGGAATAAGGAGTTGAAGCGCATAAACACTCCAACTCCAAACCTCTACATGGGCCTCGGTAAGTCATCGATTGCTGGCTCGAGTACCTCCACAGTCAACCCAGATAGGTTCCTGTACACCTCCTCCATCTCCTCGATGGCAGGATGAGCACCTGCAGGAACGACTGCTTCCCCACCTTTGTCTCTCCTCGCCAGAAGGGAGAGACCTACTGGTCGCACGGGACCCACATCTGCACACACATATTGCGTACTTGTCAGCACCACATCAAAAAAATGATATAATATAAAAAACTAAAATACAAGGGTTTTGTTCTTACCGATATCACCCCATGTTGCACCCTCTGGTACCACCAAGTCGGGATCCTATCGAAAGTCTGTGCCATTGTATGGAAAGTCCTCAACCATAAGTAACTGGCCTTCCATCCAGGTAAAGAAATCGGGACCAAAACTGATGATGGGACCCCCACCATGGCGGGTCATCACCTATGCCCATCTGAGCATGTGAGGATCTCTCAGATCCCTGTCATCCAGTACCACCTGCGGGCGTAAGAGAGGAACCCGCTCCAACAGGAATGATACTATGATTGATCCGTACCCAAGCTGCTTGAGATCCCCGCCGTATGTGGAGCTTGGCTACCCGCCACCCTAGTAATAGTGAGCAGTATGGTCTGCATTGGACGACTCACCACATCTCTGATGAGTATCTTCCAGCTGGAAGGACGAGAAGTAGCTATGCAGTGCTATGACACCATGTCCTCAACTGTACGATCACTGGCCCATGTCCCAGTGAGTTGTACAACGTCCCCTCTTCGGGACAAACCGGTCAGAATGTAGATGTCCTTAATGTCAATTGTGAGGATATGCTCACCTATCACAAAGTATTGTTGGGCCACATCCCAACTCTGGAGCATGTGTGTCAGGAACGGGATCTGGGCTCTCATCCCCTGTATCTCAAAGAATTTGAGCAAACTGCAATTTCTCAAAGCAGCCACACATTGTGGATCATTTGCATCTTGCTCATCTTCCACTTCATGTTCTCCCTCTCACCACTCCAATAACATTTTTGCTTGTTTCAAACCTGCCAAAAGGGGCAATTTAATAAACCCTGTTAGGACCTTCCTCAGCATTCACAAGCTCATTTTTTGAATTAGTTTTTGTGTTTGGGATTTGGGTTTCCGCTGTCACATCGTACCTTCAGGTACAGCGCGACGTCATCGTAGGTGTTGTTTTCGAGGCTTGCGATGACCCGGACTCGTCGCAAGTCCCGAAAGGCCCACTTGCAACAAGACGAGGGCGTAATGGCCCATCCACAAACCACCCAAAAACTCAAAAAATGAACAAAAATGCAAAAGGTAAACCACTACAAAGTTGCTGGCTGAGATTTAGGCCTACTTGGTCCAGACGGATGTTGAAATTGTGGATCGTAGCTCCCGAAATCGACAAAGGAAGTTTTGGCTCCAAATTGGTACTTCTCCACCCAAATTGGACATTTGAACAATGTTTCTATTTTTGGCCCATATTTCTATTTATAAGTAGAATGGAATATTCCTTTTCAAATATTCTGATGCTTTTGGGCCATTTACTATAGTTTCGACCATTTGTCATTATATTTGGAGTTATTTGACACTTTTTCTAGTGTACAGGAGTCGTAAAGTGGTCTTTTGTGTCGTTTCTCACGTTACCAATGGTAACTATATGTATGAACACCCCTTTCAATGTTTTGTAATTATTTTTTATTTTTAGTTAGTCGTAATTATTGCATGAGGATGAGTTTACTCTTCGTTTGTTCTCGTACTCATCCAACCATGAGAACAAGTACCGAGTTATGATTTATCACTTTTCCGGACTCGATAAACTTCCACGGAAAAGGAAACCCCCCGGAGTCCATAGTTAAGCTCTTTTCAGACTCCCTAAAATTGAAAAGATCGCCAAGCGAACTTGTCGCGTTCATGCTTGTTAAAGTATTTGAACAACCATCTTTCTGGTGATAGTTTACCCCTTTTTCGGACCAGGAGGCACTAATTATGAAAAAGGAATACTCCATCCAATCATGACTGGAAGAGCCCTCTCCCGTGTTGTTTTACCCTTTTCGGGCGATGAGGCTAACTTTATGAAAAAGGACCGTTGGAGACTTCTTTAGTTCTTTTCAGACTCTCTAAACATGAAATGACGACCGACTTTACCTTCTATGGACTCGTTGAATTTTCACATTGAAGGGCCCGTCATGGGATGAACCCCTCTTATCCCATGTTCGAAAAATATTTGGGATTGGACTCATCTATGAGGTGAGCTATACCGAGCATCTGGTTACCCTCATCAAGCTCATAAAAAACACATGAGGCACTCATCATTCATGATGGGGAAAAAGGAAAGTGTTTGTGTTACATACCCTAGTGGCAGTATACAGTCGTTCTTGAACATGGCACTCATCTGAATTTGCGTACAGTACTTGGGTCATCTATTTGTCTATGAGTCCCCGCTTACTTTATGAGTCCTATTACTCCTCTGAGTCATTCGAAGAAAGCTTCCACCATCAGTTGCATTAGAAGTTTGCGTCATTCTCGTGTCAATACTGCCAAGTCATGCCATGCCCATGTTCAAGAAAATGTCCACTATTTATCATCTACAGTCAGTACACACGTCGTCATGCCGTTGTTACTTTGAGTCAGTCTTACATGTTGTACCATTCGATCCACTCTACACATCTTTTGTCGTGTTTCGTGTCGATTGATGGGGGATTCATCATGTCCCTCCTTCGATGGATTCAACCTTGTCGACTTCAACTCATCATCCAAGGATTGAATCTAGAAACCAGTCAAGTACCTTGTCCCGGCATGCCTCAATGGCAGGTTACCTTGCTTTCATCATGAGTTTACATCATTGACTCTTGATTGAAAGATTTCATCTTTCGTTCGACTTCAAATCATATTCACGCTTGATGATATGTACGGTGATACCTTGGGAATCATTGACATTAATGGTGATATCCCTCGCACTTGTTAACGGTTTACATCAATGACCGGTAATCAAGTGGCTTCTACCATGTTCGACGTCAAGACATTTTTAATCACATGGATAGATTCATATCATTGCGGGTTCAGCTTGAAGACCCTAGGGAGTCATGTTTCACCCAGGTTGCGATGGAGTTTGTATTGAGTCATATTACACAGATCCACTTTTGTATTGGTCGTGGCTGTGTTATCATCGCATCATGGATCTACGCTTGTGTTTAGTAGCCATGATTGTATTCAGTCGGTCATTACTACCATGGATCTGCAATGTATTGGTCGGCAGCCATGTTGTACCTCATATGAGATTGTCTATTCAGAGTCAGTTGTACTGCAGCAGCATCCTTCGTCTGACGAGTCTTTTGCCATTATTTCTATCAAAGCACTTCACCTGTACATCCTTAACAGCTTCATACTTTGGGGGGCATTCTGTTACACCTAAAATCTACTCATCATCAGATTCAATGTATACATCCCTTAAGTCACCTGGACCAAGTATTCATCTGGGAGGATTTGCACTCAATCCTGCAAAATTCTGAGAGGTCGTCGCAGGTTGCACACTAGCAACATGCGACGTCGCAGTCTGACCCACTGCAGGGTGCGACGAGGTCTGTTAATGGGAAAAAATAGCCTATTCGAGATCCTTCTCGAAACTTTCTCATTTGGGACGTTATCCCTGACCTCCAGGAGAGTTGGTACTCGAACCCTAACCTTTTTGGATGATCCCATATCTCTCTCCTACCATCTCTCAACCTACCCTATCCACTTAGTCCTATATAAGTGAGGCTCACTCCCATACCAAAAGGAGGAAGGCTATGGTATCTACATGCTGGTGAAATCTATCTTAGGAGGAAGCCTATCATCCTTACATGTTGGGGAAATCTCTCTTAAGACACCTTCACTCACCTCTTAGAGAATTCATGCTTCCTTGGAAGGGCATGGCAATTGGCTTGTTCGGAGAAGGGCTGCTACGTTAAGTCTCTAGTGTAAGTCCTATATCTCTATCATGTACTCCTCTATTTACAGTAATACAAATTTTTTCCACCAATATCATTCTTATGCGTAATGATGTTGTGTTGTTTACCTGCTTAACTGTTTACATAAATCGCTTATTGTATAGATTCTCTTTACTCGTTTCTCTTTTATGTGTCTTGAAAGGTCTTGCAGCTTGGGTCTGACGACCGTGGGACGTGGAGAAACATTCGGGAGAAAGGATAGCAAATCAAAGAGGTAATACATCTAGTACTTGGTCCTTAAGTAGATCTAGGAAACGTGTTTGTAGCCTATTCTATTTGTTCTAGACTCTCATTGAGCTAGGGAGATCCAGCTTGCCTCCGGTCGAGTGGATTGTCCGGTAACAGAACCGAACAAACACTGTAATACATTCCACAGCACGAGCTCGGACCTTAAAACCTGAAAGTAACAAATCCTCCCTTACAGGTCGAGGTATCGAACCCCAGGAAGGAGCCCTCAACAACCATTTTCCAACTCTAAAGAAATGCAGTCCGGTCGACATCACTACACTCAACCATATGCAAAATGAATGCTAAGCTCGCTACCCTTGACGAGGTAAGGTAGTGTGATGTTATGGTTACACTTCTACCGAGATCTACCATGTGAAGCCAGCCACGGTGGATGCCAAGCAAGCATTCCACCATCATCACTTTAATGCTCTTTAATATTCCTATCAACCACCAATCCGTTGACTTTCCAACGAACCTTGTAACCAGGACATCATACGTATAACCTTTTGGGCTTTACATTATAGTATGGGCTACCAATTATCAAATAATCATAACGTTGTGCCCAAGTGTGATTCCTTTACACTATGACCTTTCCCATAGTCTCGACCATCACCTTGGAGACCTGTAACATGGTCATAAAGGGTTACATGTTACACTTAATACCTCCAACTTATAATATAGTCGTGAACCTTGCATTTATACTATACTTAGATTATTATATCAAACCCTCATGTAATGTATCAAGACCCTATCTATAATATGGTTTAGTAAGATGATAAACATGTTCCAAACTCTAAAGTATTAAAGGGTACAAACCATGGAGATAGCCTATATAGTAACTATTTTTATATTGTAGTGACTATTGTCCATACCCTTGCACGTAGGATAACACCTAGGTTAGTGTATAAAGATTATGCAAGTACAAGTAATAACCATGGTTATAATGTGACAAGTGTGGATATTATCTATGGTATCAACTTTAGGAGAAGCGTGAATATTAATAATATTATTGTAAGATATTAATACTAGTTAGACATGGTATGATTCTTAGAACACTTAAAGTGTTTATATCACATCAAAACGAGGTTCAATTATAAAATGTATAGGATCAAAAGTTATACAAGGATCTACAATAAGGATTATTCGATCTTAGGATATGACCTTATAAATATTCAAAATACTGAATATAAATCCTTAGACAAACAACCAAAACAAATCTTACCCTGATTTATATTGCAAGCTATTCTATTTTCTCTTTTAAACACTTGAAAGATATTTGACGATAATGTAGATCTATGTACCTTCACTTTCAAAATTATTATTACTCTCTTACCTTTAATCTGCGAAAAAGAAGGTTCAAATGCTTTAGCATAAATGCTAAGTAAGCCTCGGGGTACCCATAGGACCCCTTCTTCATCAACAAGCATAAGAACACAGTTAGCACATATAAACAATAACTATATCAAAGGGAACCTTTAAAGCGTTGACATCATCGCAAAACAATACAGTTGTATAATCATTACAAACATTTATTTCAGCATGTCGACATAGAAGCATTTAATATAATTCCGCACAGCAAAGTACAGCATTTAATGCTACATTGAAAAAAATTTAATTTTGTGAAATTTCGGGATGTTACATGTGGTATCAGAGCGCGAGTTCAAACTCTAGGCCTGAATTAGGCTCACGTGCAGAAAACATAAAATGAAAACATAAAACTTAGTTACTGACTTTTATTTAATTTTGTTTCTGTACAGAACAATTTGACATTTAATTTGTAGGTATGGATATACCGAAAGAATCAACAGAGGACAGATCTCCTCATAATGAACATAATAACAACGCACATAATAATGGTAATGAAGGAATTTATGTAGAGTTAAATAATCAATCTTCTGAACTAGTACGTACTGTAAAAGATTTAAAATCTGAAATAAGAACTGTTAAGGAAGAGAATGAATGAATTTTGAAGGCGCAAGAAGAGTTAAATCAGATTTTAATGGAAAACTACCAAAATGAGGAAAGAGGAAGGAAATCAGAAGTAAATTCTGATTCTGGTATAATGTCCCACAAACATAAGAACAAGAAAGCAAAGAATTGTAAAAGTAATAGCTACTTTTCATCTGAATCTGATCGAAGTAACTATAATTCTGATCAGGACAGCAGTGACAGTGATTTTTGTTCTAAGAAGAGGAAGCATAAGCATCATGAACAAATTACTGGAGAATTTAAAAAGATAAAGCCACCAACTTTTAATGGCAAAAATGAAAAGGGAGAGGCAGCTAAAGCATGGTTGTCCGGAATGAAGAAGCACTTTCAGATTTATAACTACTTATCTCAATTAAAAGCTAAGATGGCCATATACAATCTGACCGGAATGGCATATATTTGGTGGCAAGATGTTAAAAGAGTTAAAAATCTTAAGGATAAAGACATAAAATGGAGAACATTTAAGAATATGTTTAAGAAAAAGGTTTTATCCGAACAGTACTACGAAGATAAGTCAAAAGAATTTTATGATTTAAAGATGGGTTCAATGACCATGAAGGAGTTATGCAGCAAGTTTCTCAGTTTATTAAGGTATGTACCTTACCTAGCTGAAGAAAAACCTAAGATATAAAGGTTTCTAAGCTGTTAACCCTTCCACATAAAGGACAGAATTGAGTACGATAACCCTTCAACTCTTGAAGAAGCCACGAGGAAGGCTAATTTCTATTTTGAACATAACAAGAGAAGAGAAGGTGTATCGAGTTGGAGAAGTAATAAGTCTAACAATTTTGAGCATAAAAAGAAAAATTTTAATCAGAATTCTGGAAGTTTTAAGAAAAATTATAATAACAGAATTTTCCAAGTAATAATAATTACAGGGGTAATGCACCACAAAATTTTATTGCTACAAGGAATGTGCGTAATAATAATAATAGCAATAATAATAACAACACCAGAAATGCTGAACAAAGGGCACCTATAAAGTGTTATGATTGCGGTGGACCCCATACTAAAAATCAATGCCCACGCAACAGAAAGACAATCATCAACATTCACACCATACAAGCAAAACCTACAGTTGGTGATGTAGCAAGAGAAATGCCCAGGATAAATGCAGTGCTGGAAAATCGTCAAGCAAACCATCAAACGTCTATGGTCGAAATCGAAGGTATGGTACAAAACAAATCTATTTCCATTCTAATAGATCCAGGTGCAAGTTTGAGTTACATTTCACCTCATTTAGTTAAAGGTAGAAAAATTTGATAATTCATGGTTAGTTCAGCTAGCAACAGGCACTAAAAGAAAGGTTACAGATTTTGTCAAAAGTTGTGATGTACTTATGAGTCAGCTAAAAACGCAAGTTAATTTGAATGTTTTACCATTAGGGTCATATGACTTATTGATTGGCATGGACTGTCTTGAACAACATAGAGTAGTACTTAACTGTTATGAAAAGTCTTTTACTTGTTTGAATAATGAAGGAAAAACTGAAACAATAAAAGGAATTCATAGGAAGACTTCTATAAGACAAATTTTTGCTTTACAAGTAAAGAGAGATGCAAGAAAGGGCTGTAAAATGTTTGTTGTTAATGTTATTAATGATGAATGTTCATCTAAAGAAGATAAGATAAAACTGGAAGATATACCCATCCTTAGGGACTTTTCCGATGTATTCCCGGAAGAAATTCCAGGATTACCTCCTAAAAGGGAACTTGATTTCACCATTGAGTTAGTACCGGGTGCAGTACCAAACTCAAAGGCTCCCTACATAATGAATATTCTAGATTTAAATGAATTAAAATCTCAGTTGAAAGAATTAATTGATAAAAACTACATAAGGCCTAGTGTGTCTCCGTGGGGAGCACCAGTTATCTTTGTTAAAAAGAAGGACGGTACCATGCGACTGTGCATAGATTACCGTCAACTTAATAAAATGACAATTAAAAATCGATATCCATTGCCCCGCATCGACGATCTATTTAGTCATGTACACGGAGCAAAGATATTCACTAAAATTGATTTAAGGTATGGGTATCATCAAGTTAGAATAAAGGATGAAGACATATTCAAAACTGCTTTCAGAGCGCGTTATGGGCACTACAAGTTCATAGTTATGCCTTTTGGGCTAACTAACGCACCGGCAGTGTTCATGTGCTTAGTGAATAATGTTCTGCATAAGTACTTAGATAAGTTTGTAATAATGTTCATTGATGATATTCTAATCTATTCAAAAACTAAAGAAGAGCACGACGAACATTTAAGAATAATTCTACAAGTGTGTGTTGGTAGAATTTTTCCCTACGGATAAGTAAAAATTATCTTAAATTAAAGCAGATTTTAACTGACTCTAAGATAAGACAAAACTAAACAAATGCTACCTTGAATTTCCTGAACTAATTTTCACAACAAGATCACATGCATTCGGAAGAGATGAAAGATATAACTCACCTTCCAATCCGACATTTGTCTCGCTTCTAACTCTTGATCCCAAAACTCCAATGCAGAATCTGTTGAAATCAAACAAAGAACAAGCATACAAGCTTCCAAATACCTTGAAGCAAAGATTAAATTCAAATCTAGACTAGATACATTCCATGTCAGAAACTTATACAATACACATGAAATGGAAAAAACAAGACAAGTTATTTTTATTACAAACTTGAAGAATGCTTACAAAGGTTGCTTGATGTCCAAGTCAATCCTCTAGCTCCAAGTGGTTCCTCCTCTAGCTATCTCCACAAAGCTGCAAGATCATAAGTTTGATACCTCTAAGAGTCCTCCCCTTTGCTCATGGAATGCCTCTCTCTTATAGTGTGTGGTAGGGCTAACCAACAAGAGAGAAGGGTGGATCTTGGGAGAGTTAAGTGCATCAGCCCTACTAATCATGGAAAGTGAGTTAGGATCGAATTAGGGACACCAATCCTCAAAAATCTCTCGAAAATCAAAATCCCACAAGCCATGGAAAAAAGGCTAAAAAAAGTGTACTGCGCCTCTAGCACAGAGCATGACGCGGTAGTACTGCGTGGCAGAGAAATAGCATAGCGCGGTAGTATGGACTACCGCACACCTAACATGGAGCAAGGTGCGGTAGTGAGGGTAAATGAAGTCTCAGCTAGGTTAATTCTTGACAGGGTAGGTTTGCCTTCAAGGATCACTCATCATTTTTCTCTTCTGGGTGTTTTAAGCAGTAGGGGAAGTGTCGTCAACTCTTTTTGTGGTCAGGATGTGACATTAGCTACACTCTAGAACAAGTATATTTAACCATATAGTATTAAATTGGGTGGGTTTTCCTTACCGGTCAAAAGAGAAAATAATACTACACTCCATAGAAGCAATGCCTTTCTGTACTATGTAAGGGCCTAATATTTCTTGATGTAGCAATATATTATGTAGCTATTACTATTCTTGAACCGTGTACACTCCATAGAAGCAATGCCTTTCTATACTGTGTAAGGGCCTAATATTTCTTGATGTAGCAATATATTATGTAGCTATTACTATTATTATTATTATCGTCAAATAGCTTTCAAGTGTTTAAAAGAGAAATAGAATAGCTTGCAATATAAATCAGGGTAAGATCTGTTTTGGTTGTTTATCTAAGGATTTATACTTAGTGTTTATCTAAGGGTAAGATCCATATTCCACAATGTCGCATCCTCACCACAAAAAGAGTTGACGACACTGCCCCTACTGCTTAAAACACCTAGAAGAGAAAAATGATGAGTGATCCTTGAAGGCAAACCTACCCTGTCAAGAATCAACCTAGCTAAGACTTCATTTACCCTCACTACTGCACCTTGCTCCATGTTAGGTGCGCGGTAGTCCGTACTACCGCGCTATGCTATTTCTTTGCCACGCGGTACTACCGCGTTATGCTCTGTGCTAGAGGCGCGGTACACTTTTTTTAGCCTTTTTGCCATGGCTTGTGGGATTTTGATTTTCGAGAGATTTTTGAAGATTGGTGTCCCTGATTCGATCCTAACTCACTTTCCGTGATTAGTAGGCCTGATCCACTTAACTCTCCCAAGATCCACCCTTCTCTCTTGTTGGTTAGCCCTACCACACACTATAAGAGAGAGGCATTCCATGAGCAAAGGGGAGGACTCTTAGAGGTATCAAACTTATGATCTTGCAGCTTTGTGGAGATAGCTAGAGGAGGAACCACTTGGAGCTGGAGGATTGACTTGGACATCAAGCAACCTTTGTAAGCATTCTTCAAGTCTGTAATAAAAATAACTTGTCTTGTTTTTTCCATTTCATGTGTATTGTATAAGTTTCTGACATGGAATGTATTTAGTCTAGATTTGAATTTAATATTTGCTTCAAGGTATTTGGAAGCTTGTATGCTTGTTCTTTGTTTGATTTCAACAGATTCTGCATTGGAGCTTTGGGATCAAGAGTTAGAAGCGAGACAAACGTCGGATTGGAAGGTGAGTTATATCTTTCATCTCTTCCGAATGCATGTGATCTTGTTGTGAAAATTAGTTCAGGAAATTCAAGGTAGCATTTGTTTAGTTTTGTCTTATATTAGAGTCAGTTAAAATCTGCTTTAATTTAAGAGAATTTTTACTTATCCGTAGGGAAAAATTCTACCAACAACAGGAAGCATTGACTCCTCCACCTCCCTTTCCCTTAGCGATGGTGGACTCCTCTTCCCTAAGTGGCGCTCAGGTTGGCTTTATTCTCCTGATGCTCTATGGCGGCAAAGAGGATTTGGGTGCCCTGGCGATGCTGGAGGATAGCGTGAAGAATCTCAAGTCACCAGAATGGAAGGGGTCATCACCAAGCCAAGGGCTCAGCAAGGGTTAGATGAAGAGCGTGTTGAATTTGCTGATAGATTGGTTGTATGAGTCGTGTGGCATAGTCTCATTCTCAGGTGTGGAGCATCCCAAGTTCAAGTCTTTTCTAACCTAGGTAGGTCTTCCTCCCATAAGTAGAAATTATATGTTGGAGCAAAGTTGGATGCAAAATATGAAGAAGTGAGGACCAATTCTAATGCAAAGCTTAGATATGCAATGTTCTTCCAGCTGGCATTAAATGGTTGGAAGAATGGTGTTGGTTGTTGACCATGTCCAAATAGATCTTCAAAGTACCAAGGTTGTTTGACAATATAAACTAGTGAGAGTGGATAAAATTATCTCATTTTACAAAATGCACAGAGGGTCAATGAATGTTGGAATAATTATATTTTAGTAAGCATTACCCATGCCAATGGTAACCCTTGTTTTGTTACAGGTTGTTGTAGGTCTCTGGGTTCTTTCTATTGTTGGAAGCTGGGCTAATTTATTTACTCTCATATGTGTTGGTAGAAACCTTATTACATTTTGTACATGTACAAGCTAAGAGAAACTATAATTCATAACACAACTACCATCTCCTCCATGTCTTTAACACAGCTATTCTCAGCAGTTGTGATCAGTATTTCCCATGTCAATTCTGAATCGTCATTGGCACCAGATATTATGCTCTAATTTGCAGCGTGTTTAGGGTGTTTGTCATTGAAACAAGCTTACAAAATTAAATTGTAATTAGATGCAAGATAATTTCTATGTTGCCAAAAAATTTCCATACATGTATGAGAGGTCAAGAAAACCAATTGGTAGATATTGTGCAGCTGATAGCTTTTTTCACTTCTACTCCATCAATATTCCTTCCCTTATTATTTTTTGTTCATTCAATTCTATATAATTAATTCATTTTTATATTTTCCTCAAATGTCCAATCTATAATTAAATTAGTAACATACAATACCTTCTACATCTCTAGTACTCACTTTTTTGGCATGATACAGGATAAAGGTTTTGGTGTTCAAACAACAGGCTATAGTATATTCTATGTGCCCATTATGAGTGACATGAACAATTTTTTTATTTTCCACATCTGAGTTGTTATCTTATATTCTACTTAAAATGAAATGTGTATTCAAAATTCTACTTAAAAAAAGATTGTTCTTTGCAGGGATCATGGCTACATACCATGCAAAAAATGAGTATTGTATGTTGCTTGATTTTCAACAAGGATTCAAAGGTTTTGCAAGAATCATTGCACAACTTGAAGGTTGAAGATCTAACATTATGTACTCTATTATCCATTATTTTATAAAAACATTAGGTGCCATCGTGTTCAAAACTTATATGTTTCTAATTGTGCCATAACGGGTGATATTATTGCCTTGAATATAGCAACATAGTTTTAAAAATGTTGAATTTTGTAAAGGAACTCCACAATTTAATATAAAATATTCTTTGGAAACATTCTATGCCTTTAGAAGAGGTTTCTTCTTATGCACAACATTTGTTTTGTTGTGTAGAAATAGGACAAACAAACATGATTAAGACAGATTTGAAGTTTAATAAGCAAGTGCATGGATTGATTTTATAGTCATGTTATTCAAGGTACAAATTCTTAGGTTAAGGACATGCAATGTATTATGATAATTTTCATCTCAATCAGTTTAATAGTTACTGGCTGGAAGTTCCCATGATGTGGTCTAAGAGATTAGTTATCATGGAATTATTGCTTAAAAAAATAATGCTATAACATTAAAATGCTACGTGTAGACCTCAATTCACTTTCCAGTTTAAATTCAATTTTCTTTTTGTGATTTAGAAGATTTTAAACTTTGGTTCAACATTTTTATCTGGGATACCCATCCTACAATTATTTCTAAGAAGAGACATTAATTTATTGGTAGTAGTACATACCTAGGCATATTCCAATTTCAATGTATAGTATCTCATTCTCTGTTTGGTGTTTAAGGTTTGGGATCCTTCCCTATCCATTAGTGGCACTCAGTTTTAAAAATTTTGCAATCAGTTTTGCATGATAGAATGTCTTGCCCCACATAGCACAACCTTAACTATTATGGAATTAAGAAAATTGAGAGTCTCTTCTTCATCAATACCTACCTAGGACTTGAGGTATTTTTGACATGTTTATAGACTTACTAACAATGATCTCAATTTGCTTCATGTTTGAATTGCTTGCAATAGTTCCATGTTAAGCCCTAAATATGGGCACATTTCCCCCTATATTGTAGTTCATTACATTAGTTTTGATGTCGGCTTTGGTCCATTAGTGGTAATTGTCATTAGTATGGTTATATTATTTATGTCGGCTTGGGTCAGTTAGTTGGGATTGTACCCCTTAGTCTCCTATATATAGGAAGGAGACCTTTCTTTGGAGTGTCTTGTCTTGTCATGTGTACTTAGTACATTGTGTAAGGAGGTTTCCCCCTCGAAGAGGCTTGTTATTTATCTATTTTATTCAATTAAGTCGTGGATTACTCTTTCTGATCTATTTCTTCTCTTTTCATACTATTTTGGGAAATTTATTGCATAACATTTGGTATCAGAGCCATTTCCTCGGCACGGGTTTCTTCAAAATGAGTCATATTGGAATTTTCGCTAAAAAAAATTTATACAAGGGTTCAAAGAGCGAGACTTAAAACCCATATATGAAAAATGCTGAACTAACTGTGGTCCAAGTTTCAGATCCTGAAACATTACAGGTTCGGAGATATTCGCTCTAGAATATAGGGCTTTTGACTAGTCCAAAAACTAGTCTAAAACAGGTATTCTGAGAAAAAAGGTCATATATGAGGCATGAAATATCCAAATTGAGTGAGACCTATTTCATATGAAATAATACAGACCAAAGTATCTGTGGTAGGGTTTTCAATATTAGATACACAAAATTGGACACATGGCATACAGTACAAGTTCGTTATTATGGAAAGACCCAAAATAAGAGGTGTTGGGAGATTCACAATAAAGTATTATTGGTAAATCCAAATTAGATCAGACCTGTGGAATTGGAAAGAGGACACATCATGATACAAAAGTCAGAATGTTTAGACCTAGAGGAGCAGAAATTTAAATTTACATCAGTTTCAAGTCGGCCTTAAAATTATCTTCCAATCAGGGTTTGAAAAGGTACGCCATTTTTAAGTTTGATTAACTTTGACTAGAAGGATATAATTGTGGTGACACACAAAGTTTGATATCTATTTATATTTTTCAAAATGACACCAAAAGGAAGTGTAAATACCTACACTACATCCAAACCCCCAAAGGATCCATCCTTGACGCATGATGAAAGGGAAAACCTCTCTTTTAGAGTGTCCCAGCTGGAAGATATGATTAAAGGATCTGTGAAAAAAGTTGATTTGGATAATTTGGAGGAGAAGTTGAATAAAATGGAGGAAAATATGAAAGGTTCAGTGAGAACAGTTGATTTACTCAATCTAGAGGAGAAGTTGATGGGGAATATGACAAATATTGTTAATCTCATACAAAATTCAAGGGATACTCTTCCGACAGGTAATGATGTGTTCCAGGATACTCAGGAGGATAAAGATAATTATCATGTTGAGAAACATTCCATGAATAAGAATATTCCAAGAGGAAAATATTTTGGTAATGGAAGTCATCAGGGATGGTCACCAAGGGGTACCCAAATTCCCAAGATTGACATGAGAAAGTTTGATGGCAATGATCCAATAACATGGATATTCCAAATGCAGCAATTCTTTGATCTACACCAGGTTCCAACTTTGGAAAAGGTCACTATTGCATCATTATATTTAGAGCCCGATCAATTTTTATGGTACCAATGGCTTTGTGACCGTAAAAAGGACTCTATTATATCTTGGTCTATATTCACTGAAGAATTGATTGCACATTATGGGGATATTAGTAGCAATACCTTCTTTAGCCAGTTAATAAATATCAAGCAAAAAGGTCCAGTTGCAGGGCACATCGAACAATTTAAGAAGCTAAGTCTTAGAGTGAAGAACATTCCAGAAGATAATATGTTGGATCTCTTCATTGGAACCTTGAAGGATAACATTCAACATGAGGTGCGTCTCTTTGAACTACAATCCTTGGAGAAGGCCTTCATGATGGAAAGTAAGGTTGATAGTAAAAATATGGCGATGTCTACTAGAAAGAGCACCTCCAAGACATATTGAGAGAATACTGTTACTTCTTATAACCCACCTGTTAACACCCAAATTAACCCCCAAGGTTGTGAGAGAAGGAAATTCAGGGTAACCACTAACCAATCTTTAGCTTGTGCTACTAACCCAACACAAACAGAGAGGGATGTCTCTATAAACTCATGAAAACTGGAAATAATCAAAGGCGTCAACAATGAAAACGTACACTAGCATTCATCATTCAAGATATTCAATTACAACATACAGAAGATCAGATTTATGTTGGAACAAAATGATTTAAACGTGGTTTTGGTTGAAACATATGAATCTATATTGGGAAATGGAGTCACGTTAAACAAACTCTGGACATTTATTTACAAATGCTTTGCGAATGCATTTAAACAGGGGCAAGGTAGCAAACAGCTTCCAGTCAAAGTGATTTTATTGGTGAAACAGAAGAGAAAGAACTAATCCATCGATAGAAGGCATACAATAATGAATCCTGTACCAACTTTAGTAGAAATCATTTGCGCAATACTTGGAATGAGATAAACAGAGCATAATTTGTATGAATTATGCTTAACTACAACACTGCACCAAGCATGAAGAGATATTACAGACTGTAAATAACAATGAAAGATACACAATTCACAGGAGAAGAAGAAAGAACAAACTACAGGACCAATTACACAAGAATCCATGAAAAACACCGACTCGGTTCTGCAAAACTTTATTCAAAAATAGCTCATAAGCATATTACAGAACAATACAAAGTTTCAAAAAGTTTTCAACCCTTATGTCTTCAATTACAATGAATTTATAGATTTCCTTCGAGCTCTAGTCTCGGCTCTTTCCTGAACAGAAAACAGTTGCAATTTACTAGACACCTAATTGACAGCTAATCAAGGCGTATTTGATGTTACAACTTCAAAACAGACACAGGCGGTATAGGCCTAACTGATTTTTACATTTACTAGCCTATTTTACTATATGACCAACTACTAGAACAAAAACAAAACTGAAAGGTAACAACTTCAGCTTGCAGCTTCCATTTCTCTCCAATTACTTAGTTGATACCTTTGATCTCTTAACCTGAACATCAAAAACATCTAAGGCTGAACTGCTGCCTACCGGGTGTGTTTTACCCCTCGTGACAGCGCACTGTAGAAATGGAAAATTACAAATAACAGACCAGCCCTGGCCATACCGATTTCCCAAAAATGGGTTTGCGAACCGTCTAAGTCTTTCAAAATTGGAGACAAAGAGTATACCTATGTAGCCAAAAAAACTGACTTGTTGGGTGGAGAGATACAGATAACGTAAGGACGCTGCCACCTTAGTCTTGGGTTTTCACCTGATCATACCAATCAAGAAAATCATCTACGTCGAAGGAAGCCTTTGTTTGGGTTTCTTTCGGTGGGGGAGTAGGGGGCATCTCTTTAGTGGGGAGTATTAAGTCCTTGATAATGTCCACATTCTGGCAGATTTTCTGCTCGTCCTATTCATGCACTTCTTCCCTTCTTTTTTGCTACTGAAAACTCCAACACCCCTGTCGCTTCTTGGGATCTTCTGGTTTGCTGACGGAACTGTCTTCCACATGGTCGAAAACCACAGGTGGTAGAGGAATATGATCCTCCTCCATCTCAGACAATACATGCTCTGGTACAACTACTACTTCGGCTCCCTGGTCTCTCTCCATGTTTCTGATACTAACTGATAAATATCCGAACAGATGAACTTGCCACCTTTTCAGACTTGGACGTGAGTTGCGAGTCCAGTGAATTTCATTTATAATGACTGATAACGACGGCATCCCCATGAGAATCATTCTGCTACAATTCTCTGACTTAGACCTTCCAAATGATTCAGTATGATGACTGAGGCTAGGACTGACGCAAGACACATTTGACCGTGCTTTTCAATCCATACAGAAAAGACATCTAACGGTGCTGAGGTGGCTCAGCCCATGTGGCCATCATTGAATTGTAGCAAAGATGTATGTCACCTGTGAAAACTCATGGTTGGATCAGTACCGTAGATTTCAGCCTCCATGGCTTTCAATTTAGCGGCACACAGCTCAAATATTGACTGTTGGATGATGCACCTTTACTAACCGCGATGATTTTGGGCGTGCTTAACCTGCCGACGATTAAAATCACCGCCACTATTCTGGACCATTTCTCTATCTCTGTTAGATCAATGCCATTGCAAAGAGAGTGACGTTTAACCCAATATTCGTGGTGATTTGGAACGCAGCCCTTTTCCGCGCATGTTAGATTAGCACCATCCCCTTTTTACCGTAGATCTTTGTTTCCGTTGATCTACGCCATTGATTTCTTTAGGAATTTTCCCATTGGTTAACACTTCATCCGCGCTTGTAACATTTCCACTTAATCTTTGCGCAAAAATCTCAGGGTCGTAGATCTCCGGGGCGATTTACCTTGTGTCGTCCCTACATACTTCTATCTGCTGTTGTCGTATTAGCCTGCCATTAGTCCCCCGATCATCATGGAAACCTGGATCTTTGGAATATTCCTTCTCTTTTTACCAGATCCACCGTATTTAGCTCTGATCATTTACCCTAGGGGTGAAACCCGATATTTTGGCCTCTTTTGAGGAATTATCTCGATCCTGCAACTCTTTTCCTTCATAAAAAACCCTCTTCAAATCTTAGCACATTTCGAGCGCTAACAACTGGCTCCAACTGAGGATGTTATCCTCCTTGCGAGGTAGTGAAGAACCCCGTAGACCAAAGTTCCTGGTCCATTGGGCGACATTCCAAACCCTGAACTGAAAACTTCTCTACAAACTGAAAATGGAACTGTACCTGCCTCATATCTAGGCTGAACATACAAAATTAAAAACCATGGTTCTCCTTCCAGACCTTAGGGCCTTCACTTCGGGCTTCAATTCCTTTAGGTTCGCCATTAGAACTTCAAAATAACAGTAAAGAATGAAAATATATATAGGATATGGTACATGAGTTACCTGCTTACTCTAGGACAGGAAATGCTTTAAAAACCCTCCATTGACTGGACCTCCTAACCAGGCAGATCTATCTTGGTGTTCCAGGATAAAAGAATTTTCTCCTCGGCTTGCTGCAATTATATATGGCCCCCTCCACATATGGTCGAATTTCCCGTATTTATCCTCCCTTGGAGCATCCCATTTCAGAACTAGGTCATTAACCTGAAATTGATCTTCTTTTTCCTTTCTATCAAAGGCATTATTTATCTTCTCTTGGTGCCCCTGTACTTTGTCATAGGCTTTACTTCTCAACTCGTTCAATTCAACTATCTGATTTACTCTTCTCTACATATGATTTGGTTCTTCCTCTATACCTTGCAACAATCTCATGACTGGCAACCCCAAAGATGCTAGAAAAACTACTTCAACTCCATATACTAATTGAAAAGGTGACATTCCAATAGCTCTCTTTGTGCTGATTCTGTCATCCCACAAAGCATATTTCAACTTTGTGTGCCAAGCTCTCTTATTTTCCTCCTACAATTTTTTGATGATCCTTACCAGGCTCTTGTTAGAGGATTCTGCTAGCTCGTTTCCTTGAGGATAGTATGTTGTGGAATGGTTTAGACTAATATGGTATTTATGACAAAAGTTTATCATTTTCTTGGAACTAAAGGCAGGAGCATTATCAGTCACAATCCTTTTAGGGCACCCGAATCAGGACAAGATGTTGTCTTCTAGGAAATCCATGATAATATTTTATGTTGCTTTTCTGGTAGAGATGGCCTCAATCCATTTGGTAAAATAATCTGTAGCAGTCAAAATCCATCTATGCTTACCAGAGGAGTTTGGCTTTATTTCCCCAATAAAATCTAGCCCCCATTGTTGGAAAGGGGCTTCCACTATGACTGGGTGAAGAGGGAGTGAAACAAATTTTCTCTTTCCTTCAAAGATCTGACACCGATGATAGTTAACAGTCTCCTTGTACACATCAGCAAACATGGTAGGCTAGTATAACCCAGCCCTCAAGATTTTTTTTACTGTTACCTTCCAAGAATGATCCCCCCGCAATCTCCCTTGTGGAATTCCTCCTTTGTGTGTTGAGCTTCTTCTTCTAACAAGCAATTCAGCAACACACCTCCAGGGTCCTTCCAATATAAAAACTGATTCATAATACAATATTTTGCAGCTTTTAGTTTCACAGCTCTGGCCCTGATCTTGCTTAACCCTGTAGGAGCTTGTAAGTTTTGTAATACATACACAGTGTCAGCATACCAAGGGGATGAAGAGAATTCAGGCCTTATTTGCACTCCAGTGTCTAACTAATTTGATTATTCCTCCAAAAGGTTCATCTGCAAAGAATCACAGTTAGCTTTAGCCATCAATTTCGCCAGACCCTATCCCTTTACCAGTTTGGTGGGTTCAATTTCTAGGTCATATTCCAGCAATACAGCAATCCACTTGGCTCTTCCTTCTTCGGGATCTGCTTGGGTGAGGATACTCTTCACAGTGTTGTTTGGGACATAGGCGATAATGTGGGAATGGAGGATGTAGACCCTGAAATCCTTCAATGATTTTATCAGGGCATATGCCTGTTTCTCCATAATGTCATATTTCAGCTCCCCATCTCTCAGCATCCTGCTGAAAAATGCAATAGGTTTCTCAGCATTCTGAGCATCCTTTTGTGACATGACTCTTGCCACCGTATGTTCAGATGCATAGGAAAATATCAAAAATTCTTTGGAAAAGTCTGGGCTAGCTAATACCAGGGCCTCGGTAATAGCTTTCTTAATGTCGGTGAACGATTCCATGGCCTCTTTAGTCCATTTTACCTAATTCTCTTTCTTTAGCATATTGGGAATATTCTTCATTATTTCTGCGAAACTGCGAATAAATCTCCTCAGGAAACCCACTTTCCCTATGAAGGACTATACTTCTTTCATACTTCTGGGCTCCCCTACTTTCTGAATGGCGCTAACCCTCTCGGGGTCAATCCCAATACCTCCTTTGGAAATAATATGTCCTAACAACTTAGCTTCTTCTAATGCAAAATCAGACTTTTTAGGATTAAGAGAGATACCATATTTCCTGCATTTGATGAAAACCCACTCCAAGTGCTTCAGGTGCTCATCATTGGATCTGGAATACACTGTTATATCATCCATGTATAGAACCACAAACTTATCTTTCTCCTCAGAGAATACTATGTCCATTGCACGCTGGAAAGTGGTTCCTGCGTTCATCAGCCCAAAAGGCATCTTCGCATATATGAAGGTCCCCCAAGGAGTGGTAAAAGCAATCTTCCCTTGGTCTTCTGGGCATACCTTGATTTGAATGTATCCTGAGAAACCATCCATAGTAGAGATTCTTTCTGCTCCTACAACCTTCTGTAAAATATGTTTCATTTTAGGCAAAGGGTAATTATCCTTTAATGAGGCTCTGTTCAGGTTCCTGAAATCTATGCAGATCCTAATCTCACCATTCTTCTTCCTTATAGGGACTAGATTTGCGATCCACTGAGAGAACCTCAAGGTGACAATGAATTTTGCATTAAATAATCTTTTGATTTCCTTTTCTATCACAGGCACCAATTTGGGGTTTATCCTTCGTAAATTCTGCTTGAAAGATTTCTCTCCTGGTTTGATTGGAATAGAATGTTGTATTATAGAGGTGTCATACTCCTTTAGTTATTCATAACTCCAGGTGAAAGCGTCAGCGTATTTTTTCATCAACTCTATATACCGCTCCTTCTGCCTAGTCTGAAGCTTCTTGGACAGGTTCACCATCCGAGGTTCTTCTTTAGTGCCCAAGTTCTGGTCTTCTACAACGTCACTGGGAGGTTCAAATTTTGGTTTTTTTTTCCACATCATTTTGGTCAAACAACTTCTCCAGGGGTATCAGTCCCCTAGGGATATAATTGTTCTTCAATTGGATGATATCTTTTCTGCCCAGCATGTTCTTCCACTCCTTGCTTTCATCCTCTAATCGTTCTTGGTCCATCAAATCTTCCAGGTTTTCATTTTCGGCATCAATCTGAACATTGGCAAACTCATTAGATAGCTCTAAAAATCTCTTAATTTGTAAATCATCATCAAATACCTTCCAGTATTTAGAATTGTCTCGAATAGATGGCCTATTCACCACCTCCACCTCATATTTTTCCTGAGAAAAAATAGGAGTTTTAAAACCACCAGCAGTGGTGGCCAAAGAGTCTGCCACCTGATTTTAAAATCTCGGGATCACCTAGATCTTGTGTTCAGTGAAAAATTTCCCAAACGTATCCCAGACTTCATTTCTTTAGGCCCTCATCCTGGGGTGTTTTACCTGATAGCTGTCATTTACTTGATTGACCACCAATTCTGAATCTCCAAAAACATGTATCCTTTTTTCTCCCAAATCTTTCAAAGCTCTTAGTCCCAGGAGCAGAGCTTCATACTCAGCCACATTATTAGTACACTCGAAAGCTAGCTTATATGACAAGGCTCTGGACTCTTGGTCGGGAGGTATGATCCAAACACCTGTACCAGCACCATTCTTGCTTAGGGATCCATCAAAGTACATCTTCCATAGCCCTTCCTCATTTTTTTGCTACTATGAGGCCTCATACCTTGCTGCAAATTCTTTGTCCTCATTTACTTCGAGGTATGTTGGAGTAAAGGATCAGTATGTGGGCCATCATTGAAGAAAATAGAGGATCCAGCCTCAGTTTCTACAACATATATAGGGTGATTTTTAGGTTTGTCATCACTGTTGACTGCATAATCCATCCTCTTTTCCCTATACAGCTTTCTATTTCTCCCGAAAAGAGGTATAGTGGCATATGATAGGTCCATTTGCATGGTCCCCTTCAACTTTTTAACCCTATACCATGACAATAACATCCCAAACTTAGTAGGTACCTCTGCCACGACAATGTCCATCATAATGCTCTTAGCTGAGATTTGGGCAAGGGTCACTACCACATCTTTAATCAACCCTAGACATTGCACTCTTCTGGAATCAAAAGAATAGAGATCTTTGTAAGGTCTGGTGACTTCTAACCCCAGCATATCCACCACTGACTTTGGCATCAGATTATGTGATGCCCCAGAGTCTATCAATGCGTTGTGTAGGATTTTGCTGTGGACATTTAGACTTAAATAAAAGGGAGAGACCTCTTCATCTTCTGGCTCTTCAAGTTTAGATCCAAAAATTATAGTAGGGGCATCTTCTAATACTTCCAACACGTCCAGCGGACAATCTTCTTGTCATTTTTCCATGCTAGCTATCTCTCCCCTATATTCATTGTTTCTTAACAGCTCATTTAGGGGGATAGAGATCTTTACCTTGGACAGTTCGGCCTTTAGGCTAAATGTTGAAACTGGATTCAATATTTCGGCGACTTCTAGTTGCCTAACTTCTTTAGAATGTTGCCCTTTATCCTCTTGTGCTTTCTGTGCAGCAACCTCTGGATGTTTCTCCTTTAGCTTTTCTACACTCTATTGGTTATTGGAGTGTTGAGTTTGGCCAAGCTTTCCTTTGTTTATGGTCACATATCGATTTCTCAACTTCATCTTCCTTTGGATGTCATCCATAGCATTTTGGTAATCCATTTGGTACTGCTCAGAATTTAGTTCAGACATTTGGTCAGTGCCTCCCTTGGTGAAAAAATCATACTCCTTTTCAGTCAAATATATCTCATGGTTCAGGGTGTCAAAGAGATGGATATGGTCACCCATGGGTTCTATAGGTCCTTCATCATCAACTAAACCTTTAGGTAAAGGAGCCCTTATCTGTTGGTCATCAGGGTTTCTTTGATTTCTTTGGGGAGGTGGTCTTCTGAAGTTAGGATTTCTCATTTGGTTCTCAAGCTTATCTCTGGCAGGAGGTTTGTTATCTAGGGCTAACCTATCCATCAGTTTTTCCATGGCTTTCATCATTGTGTCAAACTTAGCATCACTAGAAGAGGAGGTAGAGGCTTGGGTCTCTTGCTTCTTTTTATCTGTTTCTGTTTTAACCTTCATTTTCCCTGAAGCCGTCATGTTTGCTTCCACCTCTATGGCATCTTTCAACATAACAAGTAAAGAGGCTGATTTTCTTTCTCTCAACATACATGAGAAATATCCATCAAAGGCATCTGCATAATGGAGTTTTGCAGTGCCTACTGAGGGTCTTAGGTCGTATGGGATAGAGTTTTATGCCTTCATAAACCTATCATAAAACTCATGAACGGATTCAAAACCTCCTTTCTTCAAATGGTTGTATTGGGACAAGACCATGGCAAGACTCCTTATCATTTCCCATCTCTCTAAGAACAATGTCTTAAAGGCTGCAAAATCATTGATAGAAGCATTTGGCAACTGCCTGAACCATTTCTTAGGTTCTCCAAACAAACTCTGGGCAAAAAACATCATCTTAGCATCGTCATGATCTACTTCCTCCAAATCAACAAAATCTTCAAATCTGTCTATATGTTGTTTGGTGGAAAAACACCCCTTTCCATCATAAGAGACGATCCTCTATGCATAGTTCTGAGGGAGGTCATGTAAGGCGGCTAGAAAATTCAAAGGTGCAAATCTAGCAGCCATGACTGCAGGAGGATTTTTCAAAAGGGGTGGGATATTCTGAGCAGAGTTTGTGGTCTGAGGCTGAGAGAACTGAAAACAAGGCTTAGCACTTTCGGCTTGGATAATATTCTGCAACTTATGCCAGACAAGATCTAACAAATAGTACTCAAGAGTATTCAGACCTTCTTCCCCTAAGGTTAATTATGATTCGGATATCGATCTTGGAAAAGGCTTCCCAATGTCTATCTCTATATCTAATTCTTGAAAAATAGATAGCTCTTCTTTAGATTCAATCCTTCCACCGCTAGAAGTACTGGCTTTATTCTTTCCAGTCCTATGTTTAAGCAAAATTTCCGGATTATCAACAGTTAGCGGAATTTTGGAAATAGGATTACCTCTGGTATGGATCTTTCATGAGGCCAGGATGTCGTCTTCAGGACTTCTTCAGAAATGGACTTGGCTCTTCGGTCTTCCCAATGGAGTCTTTCTTTAATACAAATCTTAATGAGTGGAGTCGCCAGGGCAAAAATGCACAACCCTTGAAAATCTAGAAATCTCTGTTTTCCCACAGGGATCTCTTTCTTTCTTTGAAACTCATAATTCTTTGTCATTCTCCCAGGGATAATAAAACAATAACGTCCCCAGAAACAACGCCAATTTGTTAACACCCAAATTAACCCCCAAGGTTGTGAGAGAAGGCAATTCGGGGTAATCACTAACCAATCTTTAGCTTGTGCTACTGACCCAACACAAACAGAGAGGGATCTCTCTATAAACTCATGAAAACTGGAAATAATCAAAGGCATCAACAATGAAAATGTACACCAACATTCATCATTCAAGATATTCAATTACAACATACAGAAGATCAAATTTCTGCTGGAACAAAATGATTTAAATGTGGTTTTGGTTGAAACATATGAATCTATATTGGGCAATGGAGTCACGTTAAACAAACTCTGTACATTTATTTACAAATGCTTTGCGAATGCATTTAAACAGGGGCAAGGTAGAAAATAGCTTCTAGTCAAAGTGATTTTAATTGGTGAAACGGAAGAGAAAGAAACAATCCATCGATACAAGGCATACAATAATGAATCCTGTACCAACTTTTGTAGAAATCATTTGCGCAATACTTGGAATGAGATAAACAAAGCATAATTTGTATGAATTATGCTTAACTACAATACTGCACCAAGTATGAAAATATATTACACACTGTAAATAACAATGAAAGATACACAATTCACAGGAGAAGAAGAAAGAACATACTACAGGACCAATTACACAAGAATCCCTGAAAAACACCGGCTCGGCTCTGCAAAACTTTATTCAAAAATAGCTCATAAGCATCTTACAGAACAATACAAAGTTTCAAAAAATTTCAACCCTTATGTCTTCAATTACAATGAATTTATAGATGCCCTTCGAGCTCTAGGCTCGGCTCTTTCCTGAACAGAAAATAGTTGCAATTTACTGGACACCTAATTGACAGCTAATCAAGGCGTATTCGTCGTTACAACTTCAAAATAGACATAGGCGGTATAGGCTTAACCGCTTTTTACATTTACTGGCCTATTTTACTATATAACCAACTATTTGAACAAAAACAAAACTGAAAGGTAACCACTTCAGCTTGCAGCTTCCATTTCTCGCTGATTACTTAGTTGATACCTTTGATCTCTTAACCTGAACATCGAAAAAATCTAAGACTGAACTGCTGCCTACCGAGTGTGTTTTACCCCTCGTGACAGTGCACTGTAGAAATGGAAAATTACAAATAACAGACCATCCCCAGCCATACCAGTTTCCCAAAAATGGGTCTGCAGACCGTCTAAGTCTTTCAAAATTTGAGACAAGGAGTATACCTATGTATACCTATGTAGATAACGTAAGGACGCCGCCACCTTAGTCCTGGGTTTTCACCTGATCATACCAATCAAGAAAATCATCTACGTCAAAGGAAGCCTTTGTTTGGTTTTCTTTCGGTGGGGGAGCAGGGGGAATCTCTTTAGTGGGGAGTATTAAGTCCTTGATAATGTCCACATTCTGGCGGATTTTCTACTCGTCCTCTTCATGGGCTTCTTCCCTTCTTTCCTACTGCTGAAAACTCCAACACCCCTGTCGCTTCTTGGGATCTTCTGGTTTGCTGACAGAACCGTCTTCCACATGGTCGAAAACCACAGGAGGTAGAGGAATATGATCCTCCTCCATCTCAGACAATACATGCTCTGGTACAACTACTACTTCGGCTCCTTGGCCTCTCTCCATGTTTCTGATACTAACTGCAAAATATCCAAAGAGATGAACTCGCCACCTTTTCAGACTTGGACGTGAGTTGCGAGTCCAAGGAATTTCGTTTACAACGACTGATAACGATGGCGTCCCCATACAAATCATTCTGCTGTGATTCTCTGACTTAGACCTTCCAAATGATTCAGTATGATGACCGAGGCTAGGACTGACGCAAGACACGTTTGACCGTGCTTTTCGGGCCATACAGAAAAGACATCTGACGGTGCTGAGGTGGCTCAGCCCATGTGGCCATCATTGATTTGCAGTGAAGATGTATTTCACTTGTGAAAACTCGTGATTAGATTAGGACCGTAGATTTCATCCTCCGTGGCTTTCAATTTAGCGGTACACAGCACCAATCTTGACCGTTTGATGATGCGCCTTTACTAACCATGGCGATTTTGGGCGTGCTTAACCTACCAACGATTAAAATCACCACCGTTGATCAGTCTCCATTAGATCTATGTCGTTGCAAAGAGCGTAACGTTTAACCAAATATTCGCGGTGATTTGGAACGCATCCCTTTTCCGCACATGTTAGATTAGCACCATCCCCTTTTTACCGTATATCTTCATTTCCATCGATCTATGCCATTGATTTCTTTAGGAATTTGCCCATCGGTTAACACTTCATCCACACTTGTAACATTTCCACTTAATATTTGCGCAAAAAGCTCAGGGCCTTAGATCTCCGGGGTAATTTAACTTGTGTCGTCCCTACATACTTCTATCTGCTGCTATCGTATTAGCCTGCCATTAGTCCCCCGATCATCATGGAAACCTGGATCTTTGGAATATTCCTTCTCTTTTTACTAGATCCACCGTATTTAGCTCTGATCATTTACCCTGGGGGTGCAACCCGGGAGTTTGGCTTCTTTTTAGGAATTATCTCGATCCTGCAACTCTTTTCCTTCATAAAAAACCCTCTTCAAAGCTTAGCACATTTCGAGCGCTAATAACTGGCTCCAACCAGGGATGCTATCCTCCTTGCGAGGTAGAGAAGAACCCCGTAGACCAAAGTGCCTGATCCATTGGGCGACATTCCAAACCCTGAACTGAAAACTTCTTTACAAACTGAAAATGGAACTATACCTGCCTCGTATCTAGGTTGAACATACAAAAATAAAAACAATGGTTGTCCTTCCAGACCTTAGGGCCTTCACTTTGGGCTTCAAGTCCTTTAGCTTCTCCGTTAGAACTTCAAAATAACTATAAAGAATGAAAATATATATAGGCTATGGTACATGAGTTACCTACTTTCACTACGACGGGTAATGCTTTAAAAACACTCCATTGACTGGACCTCCTGACAAGGTAGATCCATCTTGGTGTTCCAGGATAAAAGAATTTTCTCCTCGGCTTGCTGCAATTATATATGGCCCCATCCACATATGGTCAAATTTCCTGTATTTATCCTCCCTTGGAGCATCCCATTTCAGAACCAGGTCATTAACCTGAAATTGATCTTCTTTTTCCTTTCTATCAAATGAATTATTTACCTTCTCTTGGTGCCCCTGTACTTTGTCATAGGCTTTACTTCTCAACTCGTTCAATTCAACTATCTGATTTACTCTTCTTTGCATATGATTTGGTTCTTCCTCTATACCTTGCAACAATCTCATGACTGAAAACCCCAAAGATGCTGGAAAAACTGCTTCAGCTCCATATACCAGTTGAAAAGGTGACATTCCAATAGCTCTCTTTATGCTGATTCTGTCATCCCACAAAGCATATTTCAACTTTGTGTGCCAAGCTCTCTTATTTTCCTCCAACAATGTTTTGATGATCCTTACCAAGATCTTGTTAGAGGATTCTGCTAGCTCGTTTCCTTGAGGACAGTATGTTGTGGAATGGTTCAGACTAATATGGTATTTATGACAAAAATTTATCATTTTATTGGAACTAAAGGCAGGAGCATTATCAGTCACAATCCTTTTAGGACACACAAATTGGGACAAGATGTTGTCTTATAGGAAATCCATGATAACATTTTCTATTGCTTTTCTGGTAGGGATGGCCTCAATCCATTTGGTAAAATAATATGTAGCAGTCAAAATCCATTTGTGCTGACCGAAGGATTTTGGGTTTATTTCCCCAATAAAATCTAGCCCCCATTGCTGGAAAGGGGCTTCCACTATGACTGGGTGAAGAGGGAGTGAAACCACTTTTCTCTTTCCTTCAAAGATCTGACACCGGTGAGAGTTAACAGTCTCCTTGTACACATCAGCAAACATGGTAGGCCAGTAGAACCCAGCCCTCAAGATTTTTTTGACTGTTACCTTCCAAGAATGATGCCCCCCGCAATCTCCCTTGTGGAATTCCTCCTTTGTGTGTTGAGCTTCTTCTTCTAACAAGCAATTCATCAACACACCTCCAGGGTCCTTCCAATATAAAAACTGATTCATAATACAATATTTTGCAACTTTTAGTTTCACAGCTTTGGCCCTGCTCTTGCTTAACCCTGTAGGAGCTTGTAAGTTTTGTAATACATACACAGTGTCAACATACCGAGGGGATGCAGAGAATTCAGGCCTTATTTGCACTCCAGTGTCTAACTGATTTGAATATTCCTCCAAAAGGTTCATCTGCAAAGAATCACAGTTAGCTTTAGCCATGAATTTCGCCAGACCCTATCCCTTTACCAGTTTGGTGGGTTTTATTTCTAGGTCATATTCCAACAATACAGCAATCCACTTGGCTCTTCTACCTTCGGGATCTGCTTGGGTGAGGATACTCTTCACAGCGTTGTTTGGGACATGGGTGATAATGTGGGAATGGAGGATGTAGACCCTGAAATCCCTCAATGATTTTATCAAGGCATATGCCTGTTTCTCCATAATGTCATATTTCAGCTCCCCATCTCTCAGCATCCTGCTGAAAAATGCAATAGGTTGCTCAGCATTCTGAGCATTCTTTTGTGACGGGACTCCTGCCACCGTACGTTCAGATGCATAGGAAAATATCAAAAATTCTTTGGAAAAATATGGGCTTGATAATACCAGGGCCTCAGTAATAGATTTCTTAATGTCGGTGAACGATTCCCTGGCCTCTTTAGTCCATTTTACCTGATTCTCTTTCTTTAGCATATTGGTGATATTCTTCATTATTTCTGCGAAACTGGGAATAAATCTCCTCAAGAAACCCACTTTCCCTATGAAGGACTGTACTTATTTCTTACTTCTGGGATCCCCTACTTTCTGAATAGTGCTAACCCTCTCGGGTTCAATTGTTTATCGGACAATCCACTCGAGTGAACGCAAGCCGGATCTCCTTAGCTCAATGTGGTTCTAGAGCAAATAAGACAGGCTACGAATGCATTTCCTAAATCTACTTAAGGATCGAGTACTAGATGTCTTACCTTTCACTTTGCTATCCATTCTCCTGAATGCTGCTCCATGTCTCATGGTCATTAGATCCAAGCTGCAAGACCTGTCAAGACAAGAAACGAGAGAAACAAGTAAAAGGCATCTATACAATAAGAGATCTAAGTGAACAGTTAAGCAGGTAAAGTACTCAATATCATTACACACATGAACAATATTAGTGGAAATCATTTGTATTATTGTAAAAATAGGGAAGTAAATAGCAGAGATATAGAACTACAACTGAGGCTTAATACTACAGCCCTTTTCCAACAAAGCCATTTGCCATTTCCTCCTAAGGAAGCTTGAGTCTCTCAAGGATGAGTGGAGATCTCTCAAGAGTGATTTCACCAGCATGTAGACACCATAGACTTCCTCCCTTTGGAGAGGGGTAGAGATTCTCTTATATAGGACTAAGTGGATAGGGTATCGATAGGATAGGTTGATATATGGTAGGAGAGAGATAGGGATCATCCCAAGGTGTTAGGAATCGAGTACCAACTCCCCTAGAGGTCAGGGATAAGGCCCCAAGTCATCTAGTTTCGAGAAGAACCTCAAAGAAGCTATTTTTTCCCATTAACTGACTTCATCGCACCCTGCAATGAAGCAAGCTGCGACGTCACATGTTGCATGAGTGCAACCTGCGACGAACTCTCAAAACCTGGTACAACTGGGTACAAATCCTCCCAGTTTAATTACTCGGTCAATATATCTTCAGGGGTGTATACACTGAATCTCATGATGGGTAGATGTTGGGTGTAACAGAATGCCCCCCAAAGCATGAAGCTGTTGAAGATAGACAAGTGAAGTGCTTTGATAGAAGAAATGGCAATAGACTTGTCGGACGAAGGACACTGCTGCAGTACAACTGACTCTGAACTGACAATCTCATATGAAGCACAACATGGTTTCCTACCAATACAATGCAAATCCATGGTAGTAATGACCGACTGAACACAATCATGGCTACTAGACACAAGCGTAGATCCATGATGAGATTATAACACAGCCACGACCAATACAAATGTGGATCCATGTGATATAACTCAATACAAACTCCATTGCAACCTGGGTAAAACATGACTCCCCAGGGTCTTCAAGCTGAACCCATAATGATACGAATCTATCCATGTGATTACAAATGTCTTGACGTCGAACATGGTAGAAACCACTTGATTACTAGCCATTGATGTAAACCGTTAACAAGTGTGAGGGATATCACCATTGATGTCAATGATTCCCAAGGTATCACAATACATATCATCGAGCGTGAATAAATGAGTTGAAGTCAAATGCAAGATGAAATATTTCAATCAAGAGTCAATGATGTAAACTCATGTTGAAAGCGAGGTAACCTGCCATTGAGGCATGCAGGGCCAAGGTACTTGATTGGTTTATAGATTCAATCCTTGGATGATGAGTTGAAGTCGACAAGGATGAATCCGTCGAAGGAGGGCCATGATGTATCCCCCATCAATCGACACGAAACACGACAAAAATGTATAGAGTAGATCAGATGGTACAGTAACATGCAAGACTGACTCAGAGGAGACCAACATGATGGCAGGTGTACTGACTACAGATGATAAATGATGGACATATTCTTGAACATGGGCATGGCATGACTTGGCAGTATTGACATGACGAGTGCGACATGAATTCCTAAGGCGACTGATGATAGAAGCTTTCTTTGAATGATTCAAAGGAGTAACAAGACTCGGGAAATAAGTGGAACTCGAGGACAAACGGATGATCCAAGTGTTGTATGCAAATGCAGATGAGTGCCATGTTCAAGAACGACTACATACTGCCACTAACAAGGTATGTAACACAAAATCTTTCCTTTTTCCCCATCATGAACGATGAGTGCCTCATGTGTTTTTTACAAGCTTGATGAGGGTAACCAGATGCTCGGTATAGCTCATCTCATAGATGAGTCCAATCCCAAATATTTTTCGAACCTAGGATAGGAGGGGTTCATCCCATGGTGGGCCCTTCAATGTAAGAGTTTAACAAGTCCATAGAAGGGAAACTCGGTCGTCATTTCATGTTTAGAGAGTCTGAAAAGACCTAAAGAAGACTCCAACGGTAAAGTTAGCCTCATCGCCCAAAAAAGGGTAAAACAACGCAGGAGAGGACTCTTCCAGCCATGATTGACTGGAGTATACCTTTTTCGTAACTAGTGCCCCCTGGTCCGAAAAAAGGGTAAACTATCATCAGGAAGATGACCATTCAAATTCTTTTACAAGCATGAACGTGATAAGTTCGCTTGGCAATATTTTCGTATTTTGAGAGCCTAGAAAGAGCTTAAAGATAGACTCTGAGGGGTTCCTTTTCCGTAGGAGTTTAACAAGACCGGAAAAGTGATAAATCGTGACTCGGTAACGTATTCTCATAGTTTCAAGAGCACGAGAAAGAACAAAGAGTAAGCTCATTAATTGCAATCTGTGAAAAAATGAGTGAACGACAAAAACTCACTAGGGGTGTTCATACCTGAAATGGCCATTCCAATATGAAAATGGCGTAGAAAGGTACTTCACAACTCCTACACAGTCAGAAACTAGGTCAAATAGTCAACTGAACGTTCAAATATGATAAAATTGATCCAAACTATAGCAAATTGCATAACGGCATCAAATATTTGAAAAAGGAATATTCCATTTTGTTCTATAAATAGAAATAAAAACCAAATATAGTCACCATTGTTCTATTTGTCAAATTTGGGAGGAATAGTGCCATTTGCTGCCAGATCTTCACTTGTCGATTCTGGGAGCTATGATGAGTAGATTCAGAGATTGGTTCAGATAGTAGCAGCAGTGACGATGACGATTATCCAGTGACGATGATCCAGAGAAGAAGACTTGTGCTAGAAGACCTATGTCGAGAAATACCTTCCTAGTTAAGAGGGAGTGTTGATGTATATGTAACTTTGGAATGTATTTCACCCATGTATTTCATATATGTATATTGTACTCCTATAGAGATGGTATTATTCCTCTATACGGAAGTGTTTGTATTCCTATAGAGATGTTATTATTCCTCTATACGAAAGTGTTGTCATTTATATTGTAAGTGTCGTAACCTATACTTGATGGGTTATTAGACCACCTTGTTGGGGTCGGCCCTGTATAAGTCATGTGGGTCAAAGGGTTATTAGACCACCCTATTGGGGGTCGGCCATGTGGGTCAAAGGGTTATTAGACCACCCTATTGGGTATCGGCCCAGTCAGCATTGTGTTATGTGGTTAAGTTGAGGCCGACCTAGTAAAGGTTATTAGGCAAGTCAAATCAAGTATAAATAGAGTGCGGGAGGCACTCTATTTTATCATATTATTCTCACACACACTCTTTGGAAACACACACACTCTTTGGAAAGTGGTGCATTTGTGGAGGAGGAGAAGCTGCTGCTAGGAGATGTCTATCTCGTATGCTTGGGTTGTATCATTGCTCTATCTATCACTAAGGAAGTTATTGGCATTTTTCACCTTTATGGTTTTCCCCAAGTAAACTCTGTGTCTCTTGTGTGCTTGCATTATTGTGTCCATGATTGATATGCTGTAAATATGTTGTACATGTTGTTCTCTCAGTTAAGATCCTAGATCAGATTGAAGTAAATTCTGAAAAACTAACATGGTATCAGAGCTAGCCTGAAAGAAGACATGGTATGGCATGTATGACACTTGTTGCACTTGCGATGCTAGGGCTTGATATAGCAAAAACCAGTCATCGTATCACTTTCGCTATAAATACATTTTGGCAAATTTTTCAAATCTGAAACTTTTACAGGTCGAATATCAAATCCCCGTGTACCTTGTGTCCAAAGGACAACTTCTAATTCGTTGTACTTTATGTTTTATGATCTGTACAATCTAGGGTTTCTGCCTCTTACAAATCTGAGTCATAAACAGGTGACCTAGGAAAAAAGGTCATAAACTGGGCTAGGAAGCTCCAAATGAAAGCTCATACAAAGTGACAGGCAGTGCATGGACTTTAATTTCTCAGGTAACTTTTTCAAAGGCCGAAACTGAACCAGTGACATGTGGCACACCGTACAAGTTCGCTCTCCTGTTTTATCCCATAAACAGGTCACATTGCAACACTTGGCATAACTCTCTCTCAGAGAATCGATTTGAGGTCATACCTGTGGGATTGGAAAGATTATAGGTCAGGATACCACAGGAAACATTTTCAGACCCTAGGGATTGGAAAGTTCAGAGTTACACTAGAAACAATCAGGTGCATATTTCTGTCAAAACAGAATTATTTTTTAGCACCTTCATTCATGGCTCTGGGAATTAGGGTTTCGGAGAAAGTTGGTATTTTTGTAATCAGAGACCACGGCTGAATGCTACTCATTAAAATGGAAATTTAGAGACCAAGATCAAATTTTTTGGTTGGGTAGAAGGCCGAGCTTGATCAAACCCTAGTTCGAGACTTTGATCGGAAAAATTGAAAATTAGGGCTTCTGCAAAAGTTGGAATTTTTGAAGTCTATGACCACGGCTAGAAGCTCCTCAGAAAAATTGAATTTTAGAGCTTTGGATCGAACCTTTTGGTTGGGAAGAAGGGTGGGATTTATCAAACCCTAGTTCGGGATCCTGTCCAGAAGATCCGGAAGTTTCAAAGGCAATTTTGAGGGGTGAAACTTTGCAGTTTTCAAATTCTGAGTATACCGGCTTGATCAACTCATCAAGGCGCATCTTTCTATCCTTTCAGAAGTTTGAAATTCAAAGTTTGAATTTTTAGGGTTTCCCTGACAAACCCAAATCCAACTCCAGATCCAGTTTCTGCAAATCAAGTGGATTGGGTTAATCCCATAAGAGAATGGATTGGTCACCTGCATAAGCGAAGAAGTTCTTGTTTCAAAGGGAGATGAGGCTAAGGCCTTACATAAGAATATTACAAGAAATCTCGACAGGTATGACTTACAGTTATGTTTCGAATTATGTTCATGGTTAAGTTTATGATATGTTTGTCTTCATATCATTATAGTTAGTACAATCTTGATTAATTACTAGACTTGTCGTATCACCTTAATAAAATTATGAATACATGATAGAAGATATTCATTGATTAAGGTTTTGACACTTATGATTGTACTAATGCATTGTGATGTTGTATGAGGTTTATGTTGTTCTCTAACATGAAATGTACACCAAGAAAGACAAATCATGTTCTGATCCAAGAACATATGATCATGGTGACATGAAAACAAAGATTCATCCATTGTCATGGATCACATAGAAGATCTACTTATGAGGTATGTATAACTTGGTTCTACAATGGTTAACTTATGAGACATGCAAGTTACTAGCACAAGTCATTGAAGAGAACCAGAAGACATCATGCGGGTATGTTAGACATAACTAGCTAACATAGTATTCTAGGTATGTTTTTCCTATATCAAGTTAGAATATTACCTTGTGTTAGGATCTCTTATATAAGTATACACGTTATGATTGGTTATGATTATTTATGAAGTTAGAAATTTGAATAATCATAGGTGTATGTATATTATGTTTCTTACCTTAATTGATGATATGACTAACCAGAAGAGTAATGAAAGTATAGGTTTGAGTAATCACGGGTTTAGGCATATTATGTTTCTTACTTTAATTTATGATATGACTAACCATAAGAGTCCTTAAATACTAATGCTTATTATTTTTGTTTGAAATTATCATGACTATACATGCTTAAGATTATTGTGTTTTGATAGTATTGAGAATATACTAATAAATGTATGACTATGTATGAGATCTCGAGGATATCACAATAATGATACTTGTAAGCATGCATAGTGATCAAGGATGGATATAAGTTCAAGGACAAGCAATCCAGGAAGCAAAGATAAAGAGGGAGCACACTCCAGTAGTTTCTGCAAGGATGCAGATATTCAGAGGGAGTCGACCACTTCTCACAATCCACATCAGAATGGATTTGCAAAGATTCAGAGGGAGTCCACCCAACAAACAAGCAAAGATAAGTATTTGAATTATCATTTCTTGCATATTTGATTGTTTAAATAATATTGTTCAATGATGTATATATTGATGTTCCTAGAATTAGGTTGTGTATTATGCATATTAGAATAATTGCATTAATGAACAGTATACTACTAATATGCATGTGATGGGTAAGTGGCCTATGGCACTGTACAACATTGCATTGCTACTTATCTAGAATGAAACATCTTTGCTGACATGTTGGGAGTAGTGCAAACTCTTAACAATGTTCTGGTAGAGATTGGAAGGCATCTAGAAAGTTATAGGATATGGATGAATGTTGCATTGAAGCATTGGCTAAAATAATTGCATAACTGTATGACATATTTCTTTATGTGTAAGAATTTGTTCTGAAAACTATGAGAAGTTTCTAATCATGCAATTTAACTTGTTTTGTAGGAAAGATCATATACGAGCACCTACAAAAGAAGGACTACAACATTTGTTTCAGCAACAAAGTTATCTATTGAAGATATTGAAGTTCCCAGGATTCAGGAAGAATGCCATGATCGAGGAGTACCAGTCGATCATGAAGAATGATGTTTGGGATGCAGTCCCAAGACCTGAAGGGAAGTCTGTTGTGACTTCCAAATGGATCTATAAGATCAAGCATGCTGCAGATGGTAGCATGGAGAAATACAAAACGAGGTTTGTAGCTCGTGGCTTCTCTCATAAAAAGGGATTGAGTATGAAGAGACTTCTACACCTGTAGCCAAGTACACTTCCATCAGATCATTACTTGCTCTAGCTGCAGTGATGAAAAGGAAGATACACCAGATGGATCTCAAGACTGCTTTCTTGAATGGTGTAGTCGAAAAGGAATTGTATGGGAGCAGCCACTCGGTTTTGAGACATATGACAGAGAGTCACATGTGTGCAAACTGAAGAAATCCCTGTATGGTTTGAAACAGGAACCCAGGACCTGGTATGGCAGGATAGATGGCTTCCTATACAGTTTGGGCTTTACCAAGAGTAAAGCGGATTCCAACCTTTACTACAAGGTTGAGGAAGGCAATCTAGTGATACTACTATTGTATTTGGATGACCTGTTTGTTACAGGTGAGGATAGATTGATTGCCGACACGCAACGGAAGCTTGCTGCCGAGTTCGAGATGAAGAACTTGGAGATGATGCACTATTTTCTAGGCATGGAGGTGTGGCATAGTGCAGATGGAATCTTCCTTGGACAAGGGAAGTATGCAGTGGAGATCCTGAAGAGGTTCAGGATGATGGACTACAAGGCCATGGCCACACCTATGGCATCGAACCTGAAGCTTCTGTGTGATGCTTCATCTGATCCAGTTGATGTCATTGTGTATCGTCAGATGATTGGGTCCTTGATGTACCTGACGAACACAAGACCGGATATTTGCTTTGCAGTGAACCCATTGAGCCAGTTCCTGACGGATCCTAGAGGTGTTCACCTGGTTATTGTAAAGCATATTCTGAGGTACCTGAAGGGTACAATTGATTATGGGCTCAAGTATGATGCGAATCAAAAGTTTAACCTGCAGGGTTATGTTGATTCAGACTTGGCAAGCAGTGCTGCAGATAGGAAGAGCACTTATGGGTGCTGCTTCAGTATAGGATCAAGTGTGATCTCTTGGTTTAGCAGGAAGCAGTCTTGCGTAGCACTGAGTACAACCGAAGTAAAGTATGTTGTAGCTTGTTTGGCTAGTTGTGAGGCAGTATGGCTTTGGAAGCTACTGTCTGAGTTATTTGATCTCCTGTTGGAGGCTACTGGTATCTTTTGTCACAACCAGAGTTGTGTGAAGTTGTCAGAGAACCCGATGTTCCACGACAGGTCGAAGCACATTGAGATCAAATATCACTATATCAGGGATATGGTGTAGAGAGGAGCAGTGAAGCTCCTGTATGTTGGAACAGATGAGTAGATTGAAGATGTGTTGACGAAGCCACTAGCTAGAGTGAAGTTCAAGTACTTCAAAGAGAGGCTTGGTGTTCTTCAGATTGATGACACTTCAAGGTAGAAGTGATGGACACATTTGCAGGAGCCATTCCCAGCATGGTGAGAGGAGGATCCTTCCCATGGCTGTGGATATAAGCGTTGTGTGATGAGCATCAGAACGATGCTCCAGTTTCTGCTGTATATGCATCATGTTGGATGCTTGTTATGATCAATTGGATCATGTATATGTATATGCATCATGTTGGATGTAGGATATGATCAGTTGGATCATGTATATGTATATGCATCATGTTGGATGTTGGATATGATCAGTTGGATCATGTATTTGTATATTTATCAGGTGGATACATTGGATGATCAGGTAAGTCATGTATGATGATATGTATCAAGTAAATACTTGGTATGCATCAGGTGGATGCATTGTATGATCAGGATGATCACAGATACTGAGCTTCAGGATGTTGCTCCAGATGATACGCATCAGGATGATGCTATGATGATGATCAGGAGGATCATGTGTGTACATCAAGATGATGTATGGTGAGTATCAGGTTGATACTCTGTGGTCGTGGACAGGTTGTGCAGATGAGCATGTAAGTAGACCTGGGAGATCTGGATAGGATGAAAAAGGCCTCAGATGCTCTTTCGAGGCATTTCTCTGGGAGGACATGTAAGTAGACCTGGGAGATCTGGACAGGATGAAAAAGGCCTCAGATGCTCTTTCGAGGCATTGCCATGACCACATGTAATCAGACCTGGAGATCTGGACAGGATGAAAAAGGCCCCAGATGCTCTTTAGGGTTCTTGCTTGGCAAGACACCCTTTTATGGTTTTGTGGTAGGATTCACATGTAATTAGACCTAGAGATCCGGACAGGATGAAAAAGGCCTCAGATGCTCTTTAGGGTTCTTGCTTGGCAAGACACCCTTTTAAGGTTTTGTGACTGTCACATGTAAAAGATCCTGGGAGATCCTATAGGTTGGAGTTGTGTACCCGTAATAGCCTAGGATGCTCTTTCGAGGTTTTGTGATGCACGTAATAAGTCCTGAGGATTCCACAAAATGGCCAGTGATGATGAAGACCTGCAGGTGGTGGGCCTACATCCAGTATGAAAAAGCACTGGCTCTGTAAAACTTCCTATGACGAGTAGATTCATAGATTGATTGAGATAGCAGCAGCAGTGACGACGACGATGATTCAAGGACGATCCATCTATGATGATGATCCAGAGAAGAAGACTTGTGCTAGCAAATCTGTGTCGAGAAATACCTTCCTAGTTAAGAGGGAGTGTTGATGTATATGTAACTTTGGAATGTATTTCATATATGTATATTGTACTCCTATAGAGATGGTATTATTCCTCTATACGAAACTGTTTGTATTCCTATAGAGATGTTATTATTCCTCTATACGGAAGTGTCATCATTTATATTGTAAGTGTCGTAACTTATACTTGATGGGTTATTAGACCACCTTGTTGGGGTCGGCCCTATATAATTCATGTGGGTCAAAGGGTTATTAGACCACCCTATTGGGGGTTGGACATGTGGGTCAAAGGTTTATTAGACCACCCTATTGGGTGTCGGCCCAGTCAGCATTGTGTTATGTGGTTAAGTTGAGGCCGACCTAGTAAAGGTTATTAGGCAAGTCAAGTCAAGTATAAATAGAGTGCGGGAGGCACTCTATTTTATCATTCTATTCTCGCACACACTCTTTGGAGAGTGGCACAGTTGTGGAGGAGGAGAAGCTGCTGCTAGGAGATGTCTATCTCTTCTGATTGGGTTGTATCATTGCTCTATCTATCTCTGAGGAAGTTATTGTGGTTTTTCACCTTTATGGTTTTCCCCAAGTAAACTCTGTGTCTCTTGTGTGCTTGCATTATTGTGTCCATGATTGATATGTTGTAGATATGCTGTACATGTTGTTCTCTCAGTTAAGATCCTAGATCAGATTGAAGTAAATTCTGAAAAACTAACACTTGAGTGGGTTGACACTGGTTGTTCCTGAGCCAACGGTAGATGAGGTGTTGCGGCCCATGCAGGTGCACACGGTTGGAGCGACTGCATGCTTCAACGCACTTCTTTGCAAGGTTGTGAGAGCAGTGGACTGTTTCCAGACTCAGTCGGCTATGGCTGCTAGACCACCTAGGGTAGTACGGGCCAGGTGATAGGCCACATGTTGTCATTGTGTGTGTACTGAGAGCTTAGAGGCCTCATATTTTGTACTACTGAAAGCTGCGAAGCTTCAGATTTTGTAGAGACTTACTGAAAGCTATCGGGCTTCAGATTTTTGTATCAGCACTACCTTCTTGAGATTATATATATATAGACAGTCCGGTGATTTATACATTATGTGTTTCTAAAATTAATGATGTGATCTTGTTTATATGCTTGCTTCTATACAGTGCATAATTTACATGTTGTGAATGATTTTACATGTTATGAGTATCATGTGTGTGTGATGTACCAATCTAGAATGAAGTTGGCCATCGATTCAGCAACTGTGTTTAACTCTCATGGAATGTGTAGGTATTGAATGGTTTCAAATGACTTTTCCAAGAGACGAACCCGTCTAAAGAGACGGAGTAGGGTAGGATCACGGATAGCGTAAACCCGGTTAAGATGGGAAACCACCAGTTGAGAATCCACGTGGATGACAATGTGGTTCATACCCAAGGAAATTGCATCAGTTAAGGTTCCAACTACCGACAGATACTCTGCGGCATTATTGGTTGTGAATCCAAGGCAACTTCCTCCTGAACTGATGAGCTCTCCTGTTGGGGAATACAGTACCTAGGCTACTGAGGCAAGGTTACGAGTATGCCGGCTGGCACCGTCCGTGAATCCATAGCACGTTTCCATCTGCACACGCAGACAAAACATGGTATGAGAAGCAAAAACAAGATCTAAAGACACTCAAAAACAAGTGCGTCACACCACACAAAAACACACAAGCACGCCATGTACAGTATATACAAGAAAAATCTATGCGTGAGAGGGTTAGGCATAGTACCTCTTCAGGTAAAGCCCATTACATGGTTCACCCAAAGATATTCTGTCATAATCTTCAAGCTCGTAAGCTCCCTTTTCCAAAACACGTTTGATGATGTAAGTTCAGTGCCACATGGACTCGAACTTTCCTGCTCCTAGTTTGTCATGTTTTTGGTCGTATGTGAGGACCAAGTCACCCTCATTGAAGATACAGGGTTCAACTGACTTGTCGTATTGAGCTTTGATGCGTTTCTTGTGTGCTTCATTAGCAAGCGCAGCATCTCGGCGAGACTCGTCAATTTTTTCTAACTACAGGAAACGTTCTTCCTCGACATTAGTGTTAGGAAGAAGTTCGACAGCGAGTTGTAGAGACGGAATTTTGCACTCTATAGGCAAGACAGCTTCCAATCCATACACCAATTGGAAAGGAGTGAACCCTGTGGCAGTTTTAACGGAGGTTCTGTAGGCCCATAATGATGAAAAGAGCATATTATGCTAGTTGGACTTGTGCATACCTACCATCCATTGGACCATAGTTTTCAAGACCCTGTTAATGGCCTCGACTGGTCCATTGGACTACAGGTAGTAAAGTGTTGAGTTTTCATGTCGAAAACCCAATCTATTACTCAGTTAATCAACCATATGGTTCTGAAAGTGAGAACTGTGATCGGTAACTATAGCCTAAGGAACTCCAAACCATGCTATTACATGATTGAACATGAAGAGTGTGGCGGTTCTACCGTCGTTTTGGTATGTAGGCATTGCCTCAGCCCACTTTGTGAAGTAATCCACAGCTACGATGATGTAACTATGCCCCCCGGCCAAGGTAGGTTTACAATGCATAAAATCAATTCCCCATTTTGCAAAGGGGCCCACAGCAATAACCAGGTGTAACGGGGCGGGATGGGTGCGCTTCTTCGTATGGAAGTGTTGGCATGGAGGAAATCTTTTCACAGCCTCAATACAATCTTTGAATATAGTAGGCCAGTAATATCCTACGCACAAAATCTTCTGGCCTGTAGCCATCCCAGAGAGGTGACCGCCACACGCCCCAGCGTGACAATCATTCAAAACGCATTCATCCTCATCGTGAGTTAGACAACGTCGAAGAATGTAATTGATGCCACAGCGGTACAAAGTATCACTGATGGTCAGATAATATTTTTCATGGTGACGAATTCGACGACGATCATCGCGAGAGAGTTGAGGGTTGAAGCGTTGGGTTTGAAGATATAAAGAAATATCTCCATACCATGCATCGGTTGTACTGATGAGAAACAGTGACTCATCCGGAAAGGATTCATTGTGCTCAACTTCTACATTGGCACGGGAAAGTTCACAAATCAACTCAGTAAATACCAAGGACTTTTTGGACTTGGATTTCTCGAAAACAAGATCGAATTCTTGCAGTATCACGATCCAGCGTGAATACTTTCCCCCAAGCACCTGACATGTCAATATGTGGTACATGGGGTTCGATTCTGCGATGATGGTGGTGGTACGGAGAAGGATGTAGTGTCGGAACTTTTGGACGGCGATGACCGCCGTGAAAGCAAGTTTTTCGACATGTGAATATCTAGTTTCAGTGTCAGTGAGACCCTTACTTGCATAGTATATTACATGTTCCTAGGAGTTTTGATCTTCCTGTACCAAAACCATGGAGATAGTGGTAGCAGAAGCAGGAAGATATAATATGTAATCTCGGAAATAATTCAGCGGTTGGATTATGGGGGCATGCGTGATGGCATGTTTGATGTTGTCGAAGGATTTTTGAGCTTGATCGTCCCAAATGAACAAGACGTCCTTCTTAAGAAACCTCATGTACCCCTTAGTCTTTTCCACGAAATTACAAACAAAACGTCTTAAATAAGTCCTCTTCCCTTGGAGACTTTGAAGTTCTGTCACAGTGGTGGGAGGTGGGAGGTTCACAATGGCTTCCACCTTTAAGGGATCAATGCGGATCCCATCCTTTGAGACTATAAATCCTAAGAGGCACCCGGATTCAACGCAAAAGATACACTTGTGAGGATTCAAACGGATGTTGTACCATCTGCATCTAAGGAAAATGGTCGTCAGATGATCCATGTGGAACTCACGCTGCTTTGAATGAGCAGGGAGATCATCCAGGTAAGGTTCCACAAAGTCCTTAATATCATGGAAGGCATACGACATGGCTCGTTGGAACGTGGCGCCAGAGTTTTTAAGGCCAAACGGGAGTTTGCGATATGCAAACGTCCCCCAAGGACAGATGAAATCCATCTTATGTTGGTCGGCTAGGTTTATCTCAATCTGGTTGTAACCAGAAAAAACCATCCATGAATGAAAGATGACGCTTCCGGCACAATTGTCGATAATCTGGTCGATGAATGGGGTCAGGTAATTGTCCTTTGGACAAGCCTTATTAAGGTCCCGATAATTGACACAGACACGATTGGTACCCTATTTTTTGTTCACAGGGACGACATTTGTCACCCAATCCGTCAACGGGACAGGATAAATGAAACCAGCCTTTAAGAGCTTTTCAATTTCTGCCTTGATCGCTGCAGTCTTCCAAGGGTGTACCGATCGCAACTTTTGATGTACAAGTTTGATGTCGGGATAGTTTTTTATTTTGTGAGAAACAATCGTGGGGTCTATCCCAGGCATCTCCTCATAGGACCAAGCAAATACGTCTCGAAATTGCTTGAATAAGGCCGCGCCCATAGCTATTTCTTCAAGGGAACACTTCTGGCCTATGCGAATGTGTTCCACTACACCAGGTTTTACCGAGATGTCTACCAGGGTGGTAGGCTCAATGTTGTCTAAGTTACCCTCCGTGTCTGAAAGACATGTAAGTATGGGAGAATGAGGGAACGGGTATATATTCGGGAAAAAGATGGTGTGAATGTTGTTCTCTATGTACTCCAATGGTGGAAGAAAAGAGGACCTATGGTGAAGGTCATCCCACGAGCCATCATCAACATTCATAACTTGCATGATGGACTCATCTGAATGAAAAGTCCGAAGTAAGAGGTCGGGTAGGGATGATTCCCGTTGTAGAGAACAAGATGGGGAGGCCATGGTTAGGTGGTCCTCCAGTGCTGATTGGATAGCCTCGTAAATATGTTCAGCAGGTGAAAGAGGCATTGTGTCTCCAATCAGGTGTGTTGTGGCTTCGTATGGTACAAGCCAAGTATCAGTAGAGCAAGATGAAATCTCCACGGAGATCATGTTCACCGAGGCAACATGATTAGGGGGGTACGAAATAGGAAAAATTCCCATGAGAGATGAATCTTTCAAAATGCCAACCCCTATACTCTCATACTGTTTTGACATTTGTCCAATGGAAGGAACATGGTCACCAGGATGAGTAGTAGTGTCCGGCATGCAAAAATCTACTTGGTCGATGGTAACAATTCGTCCTTGGTGGGGGAATTGCACCGTGCGGAAGACTGAAGAAGCTACCTCTTGCATGGCGTAAAACCAATTGTGACCAAGCAAGAGATTATAGTCTATTGGGGTGGAGACCACTTCCACATTGATGGTTACGGTCTTTCCACCTAGCTCGACTGCGAGAGCTTGTAAGAGCCCATGAGGTTGAAATCCATTCCCATCGAATGCTTTCAACGTGGTGGGAGAGCAATTCAATTCGGGATAGCCGATGGCTCTCCAACAGGAAATCTACATGACAGACGTAGAGGTGCCTTCATCCAGAAGGGTACGATAGACAATTTTCCCAGTGAGGTTTGCAGCTACTTGAAATGCGAGCTGATGGGAAAGCCTCGGCTTGAAATGGTCAAGTCGGAACATGATGGTATTCAAAAAATCAGGGTCAACTGCATTGATCGCTGCGAGGAGAGTTTTGCATTGATTGGGACAATTCTGCAAAACTTCCTAGCATGGACATGGCACAAGGGGATTGTGCCAAGTCTTCTACGATATTGTAATTCTGCGTCACCTGAGCATTAGGATTAAAAATAGCTTTTCTAATCGTGCCCTTTTGCGGTCGCAATATCGAATCGAAGGGTGGCTTCTCAATGGTGAGAGAAGTTGATGGTACAACGACATCAGGTAAGGAGTTGGAAGCTTTTTCAGCATTACTCCCAACAGGTTCCTTTGAAGGGACCGTGTCGTATGATCGCAAGCGAGTGTTCAAATTGATCATCTCATTTTGCACCATGAGAACATGCGCGGTATTGGATGATTACCCCTGGACTGGGGGAGGTTGAGCAATCATCTACTGGTTTTGAGCAGGAAACAGATCATTGAGGACTGCGGGAGTGGGTTTACCCCTAAGAAACTTTTGGACTTCGTCTCTATGGGGACACTCCTTAAAGAAGTTATCATCTCCACACAGTAAACAAGGATATTTTAGCTTCCGTTTATGTTTGGCGTCATCAAGAGTGCTCTTTTGTTCCTGCTGGGAAGAAGATGTCTTAGGTTTTCCCTTGTTTTTCTTCTTACTGCCATACTTCTGAGGTGAAGCTGATGAGACAGAATTCACTTCTTCAGTAGCAGCAGGAGTGGATGACTTCGTGGTGCTGAGACCAGCCTATGTTGGTAATGGGGATGAACCCTGGGGGTTCGAAGAACCAATAGTTTGATGAGGAGGCTGGGTGTGAAGGGATCTAATGATGCCATCGGCTTGGGGTCCCTTATGTGGTTTCGCAGGATCGTTAGCGTTAGGAAGAATATCAAACAAAGTGTTAGATTGAGTGTAGACTAGGTCTAGTACATGGGCACTCGCGATGGCCTGTTCTTCGGTGACAACACCTCGCATGGAAACATCTCTTTCTATGACAGGGATGAGCGACTTCGTAAACTAGTCTACTAGGAGTTGATCTGGAATGGGAGCTTTGATGAGATGATGTCTCCTTCTCCATTCGTGGATATGATCAGAAATATGAGTAGCGGTATTCTGACGAAGTGAGGTTAAAAGCTCGGTACCAGTTTCATACCGTATAGGTAGCTGGAAATGAGTCAAAAAGTTCATGGCAAGAGAGCCAAAATCAGGAAAAGAGTGGGGTGGCAACTCAATGTACCACTTGGCAGCCGAACTAGTGAGAGTCCTTTGAAACAATCTAAGACGAATCGAGTCGTCCATTAAGGAATTATATGAACACCATAAATGGTAAGTCATCACGTGGCTTTTAGGATCTTCACCCGGCTTGCCGTCAAATTTTGGGATATCAGACGAAAGTTTCACCGGAATAGGTGGCCAATTAGTTTCATGGTAAATGGGGTCGTTGATTAAACGAGATAGGTCAGGTAGGTCCAAGGTAGCCAAAAAGGGCAGCTGTGGATTAGGCTGCGCATATTGATAATACGGATAAGGCGTGTAAGGATCGATATGACCGTAAGGTGTACCAAGAGGAAACTGGTTGTAGGGGGGTGTGCCACCCAAACCGTAAGGGGGTCTGCCACCATAAGGTGGTCCATTCCAATAAGGTGGGGGTCCACCTCCACTACAGGGAGGAGGTGGAGATCCGCCGCCTCCAATGGGAGGAGGTGGAGGTCCGCCACCACCAATGGGAGGAGGTGGGGATCCATAACCATAATAAGGCGGCCCATCACCGCTTCCGCCTGGAGGGGGTGGTGGACCACCTCCACGGCCAAAAGGATGGGGGGCCCCACCAACTCTGTCACCAGAAGGATGAGGGTCTCCACCACCACCACCGCCACCATAGTAATTAGGTCCTCCGCCTGGATGGGGTGGTGGACCACCTCCACCACCCGAAGGGAAATGTCCTCCTCCACCATAATAGTGTGGTCCCCCGTCGCCTCCGCCCGGAGGCGGTGGTGGACCATTCCTGCCACTGCCGGAAGGGTGAGGGATATTGTTGGTAGAATGAGGTGGGCCTCCACCAAATTTAGGTGGGGGGCCACCACCTCCAGCAGGTGGTGGGGGAGGACCGATCGGGGGTGGTGGTGCTTGAGGGATAGTTGGTTGGGGTTCGTCGCGCAACACAGGCTGTTGCCCCCATAGAGTGTATGGATTCCCGGGATAAGGTATCCCGTATGGTTCATTTCTGAGATTAGATCGGCCCGGCGCAGGGTTAACAGAACCTGGATACGCTTGACTCCATGAGGGAAGGGTTACATTGGACGGACCCCCAACATGAGATAATCCCATGGTGGATGGTCTAGTGGGTTGGGGAGGTCCAACGGAAGGTCGGTTGGGGATTCCACCACCTACGTTCTGGTTAGGAAACGGGGTTTCCCCCCATACACAATAGGTTGACCACTATTCAAAGGTTGAACCAACGTAGGTTGTTGATTAGCTACCGTAGTAATAACATTACCAATGGGATAATCCGTGGGAATGTAATATCCTCCCCTTGAATTTTGAGGTGGGGGAGGAACTGGTAAAGTAACCGTGGTAGTAACAGGTGTGTTAGACTGTTGTCCTTCCACCAGTTGGTTTACTTCAGATGTAGGACTGGACTCTTGCGAGGGCTGACCAGTCTCATTAATGGTTGTGTGGTGGGAAGATTGTTCTGGTGATCCAAAAGATATCGGATGAATTGAGGTATCTCTATACCTGGGTCTTTGCTCAAGACTTTGTCTTCGAAGTTCATTACCCTTAATATGTAACCGATCCAAGCATTCTTGAATAGGTGAAAAGACTTCGACGGGGTCAGGCATGTAGGAGGGTCTAGAGAAATCTGGAGTAGTCCAGTTGGGTGGTGATGCGATGGCAAAATGAGCCACTGGGTGACCAGTAGAAGATGTCCAGTAAGTTGCTGAAGGACCAACAGCTGCTGTAGGGTCGTCCTGGGGTCGGTTTATCCATTCTAACGATCCAGGTTCTCCCAGGATGACGGGAGAAAGGTCTTGCAAAGTGGGGATTTGTGCTCCTTCATCCTGCGGGGGATGAGAGGCAGGTGAATCCGGAGGAGTTTGTGGAAACAAAAGTCCTCCAAAATTCAGAGTGGGGTTTTCCACTTCAGTAACTATGACTGTGTTACGCTGATCCATTCTTACCCTTGAAATAACCTCCGGATTAAGGGGATATTCGGGTGATAAGTTTAAGATCCTACGGGATCTTCTCCAGGGAAAATCCTCCAGAGCATCAGGAAAGTTAGCCATAGTGGTTGAAACAGCGTTTCTCCTAACGGTATGCTAAAAAGAAAAGCAGTCCAGAAAAACCTACTAAAACTAAGGCAAAAAGCAGACTTATGTGACAGAGTGGATTCAAAAGTCTGGAACCTCATGGGATTATCAAGGCATCGCAAAACGCGATATACTGCAGGGTCCAACAATAAGACGCGACAAGGAGGATTGGGACCGTACCCTTGCCTGCATACCCTATTACCTGGACAGTACGTGCGTGCTAATCTCCCCGAGTGCTATTCTCGGTGTATTGTTTTGCCAAGACGGCCAAATGGTTGACTCGGTTGGTTTCAGGAATCCTACTGGTGTCTCCCGATATATGCAAGGTACGTGAGAGCTCAAATCCATAGTGGTGCTGTCTAATGCACAACCATTCGGCAAGAGACCTTCCGATATACTACCGAGTACATGATACACCCTTCGATATACGCCAAGTACAGATTATGGTACTTGGTGGGTACGTGAAGGAGCTCGATATACCGATAAGTACGTGGAAGACTGCAATACCCCCAGGATACAGTGCTGGAAAATAACGACAGCTGCCACACTTAACGACGCCGGAACACGTCTCTAACTTACACACAAATTGCTAAAAAATTTACCTAGTTCTACCGTTAATTTTATCTTGGACGGTTAGGTGAATGCATGAGGTGAGTACATAATCGGAAGCATAATGCAAGTCCTAGCTACATGCATGAAATATTCTTTTCTTTCAATGAATTCTAGCTATGGGAAGGAGAAATATTTTTCTTTCCAACGAGATTGCCAAAACAACACAATGCAACACAATCCCAATTCAAACAAACTTGACTATGAAAGTATTCTTTTCCTTTTTCAATGAAACACAAAAAAATCACAACACTATTATCTAAATCACAACATTTTCCCTTTTCTTTTTCTTTTCAAAGCAAAACGACACTAGGTAATGAAAAGAGAGAATTCTAAGATGGAGTATGCAAGCTTTTCAATTTCACTTTCAATGGCCTAAAAGCAATGAAAAATAAAAAATGCACTTATCTTTCCCTAGCATGGAAATACTTTTGCAAAATTGGAAGTGTAGCTTGAGTCTTTCAAGAAGATGAGCGATTCATATTTCAAGAAAAACACAAATGATCATACATTCATTCAATTTTCCAAAAGATTGATAAATGAAACATTCCAATGCAAGGATGGTTTTCTTTCAAAAACACTCAAGGAATGATGGGAAAGAAGCACTTTTTAACTTTTCGATAGATGCATCAAAGAATAAACTTGATAACAATTGAGCTTTCAGATCTAAATGAACGAAAAGAAAACACTACTTGCAGCACTAGTGCACTCAAAAACCTCAAGAAAAGACAAGCACTCAATCAAGCTGAAAGACACACTTAACTCAAAATCAAGCAGTAGCAAGCAAACCAAGCAAGCAAAGCTCAAAAAACAAATGTAAACGAGGTCTAGAAGTCGATCTAATACAATGATCAGATCAGGAATGGAAGGAAGGGAAAGCAAGGGTGAGCGGATGAAGGTGGAGGAGACAAGAGTATCCACCACTACCGATCTTCAAAATTGTCCAAGACGGAACCCAAAATCAATCCAAACAAGCCAAACACTCGACACACAAATCAAAGGTGGGATCGATGGCTGGATCTCGCAACACAGAGGGAGTTCATACAACAAACCAAAGTTCAGACTGACAAATGGAGAGGGGATGCCTACATGCCAAATTTTGACAAATCAGCGCACTCTGTGCTTGTACACAGTGCGACATCGCAGTTCACCAATGCGGGAAGTGCAATGATGTCGCAGTTTACCAGTGAAAGGGATGCGACGAGTGACTAACAGGTAAAGAACAGAGGCCAGAAATGACACATTGTCACTCTGTTTCCACTAACTAGGTGCGATGGGCGAGGTCTAAATTCAAAAATGAATCAGATCTCCCAGCAGTGAACCATGGAATGGTTTGAAAGTGAGTTGTATAAACTCAGAGGAAGCAGATCAGAGTCTTCAAAATGAAGATCTGATAGTGAAATCAACTCACAAAGCAAATGACAAATAGAAGGCTTGTGTCAAGCAATCAACTGAAAATGACTCTCAGGCAATTACATAATCAGACATGTAGGTCCCCAGTATGGTCGCCAGATTTGTTTATTGGACAATCCACTCGAGCGGACGCGAGCCGGATCTCCCTAGCTCAATGTGAGTCTAGAACAAATAAGACAGGCTATGAATGCATTTCCTAGATCTACTTAAGGATCGAGTACTAGATGTCTTACCTTTCACTTCACTATCCGTTCTCCTGAATGTTTCTCCACATCTCACGGTCGTCATATCCAAGCTTCAAGACCTATCAAGACAAGAAACAAGAGAAACAAGTAAAGGGAATCTATACAATAAGAGATCTAAGTGAACAGTTAAGAAGGTAAACTACTCAATCTCATTACATACATGAACAATATTGGTGGAAAGCATTTGTATTACTGTAAAAATAGGGAAGTACATAGCAGAGATATAGAACTACAACCGAGTATTAACGCTGCAGCCCTTCTCCAACAAAGCCATTTTCCATTTCCTCCTAAGGAAGCTTGAGTCTCTCAAGGATGAGTGGAGATCTCTCAAGAGTGATTTCACCAGCATGTAGACACCATAGATTTCCTCCCTTTGGAGAGGGGTAGAGCTTCTCTTATATAGGACTAAGTGGATAGGGTATGGATAGGATAAGTTGAGATATGGTAGGAGAGAGATAGGGGATCCTCCCAAGGTGTTAGGAATCGAGTACCAACTCCCCTAGAGGTCAGGGATAAGGCCCCAAGTCAGCAAGTTTCGAGAAGAACCTCGAAGAAGCTATTTTTACACATTAACTGACTTTGTCGCACCCTGCAATGAAGCAAGTTGCGATGTCGCATGTTGCATGAGTGCAACCTGCAACGACCTCTCAAAACCTGGTACAACTAGGTACAAATCCTCCTAGGTTAATTACTCAGTCAAGATATCTTCAGGGGTGTATATACTGAATCTCATGATGGGTATATTTTGGGCATGCTTAACCTGCCGATGATTAAAATCATCGCCACTATTCTAGACCGCTGATCTATCTCCGTTAGATCTATGCCATTGCAAAGAGCGTGACATTTAACCCAATATTCACAGTGATTTGGAATGCAGCCCTTTTTCGTTCATGTTAGATTACCACCATCCCCTTTTTACCGTAGATATTCGTTTCCGTCAATCTACGTTGTTGATTTCTTTAGGAATTTGCCCATTGGTTAACACTTCATCCGCGCTTGTAACATTTCCACTTAATCTTTGCGCAAAACGCTCAGGGCCATAGATCTCCGGGGCAATTTAACTTGTGTTGTCCCTACATACTTCTATCTGCTGCTCTCGTATTAGCCTGCCATTAGTCCCCCGATCAACATGGAAACCTGTATATTTGGAATATTCCTTCTCTTTTTACCAAATCCACCGTATTTAGCTCTGATCATTTACCCTGGGGGTGCAACCCGGGAGTTTGGCTTCTTTTGAGGAATTATCTTGATCTTGCAACTCTTTTCCTTCATAAAAAACCCTCTTTAAAGCTTAGCACGTTTCGAGCGCTAACAACTGGCTCCAACCGAGGATGCTATCCTCCTTGCAAGGTAGCGAAGAACCCCATAGACCAAAGTGCCTGATCCATTGGGCGACATTCCAAACCCTGAACTGAAAACTTCTCTACAAACTGAAAATGGAACTGTACCTGCCTCATATCTAGGCTGAACATACAAAAATAAAAACCATAGTTCTCCTTCCAAACCTTAGGGCCTTCACTTCGGGCTTCAAGTCCTTTAGGTTCGCCATTAGAACTTCAAAATAATTGTAAAGATTGAAAATATATATAGGTTATGGTACATGAGTTACCTGATTTCTCTAGGACAGGTAATGCTTTAAAAACCCTCCATTGACTATACCTCCTGACCAGGCAGATCCATCTTGGTGTTCCAGGATAAAATAATTTTCTCCTCGGTTTGCTGCAATTATATATGGCCCCATCCACATATGGTCGAATTTCCCGTGTTTATCCTCCCTTGGAGCATCCCATTTCAGAACCAGGTCATTAACCTGGAATTGATCTTCTTTTTCCTTTCTGTCAAAGGAATTCTTTATCTTCTCTTGGTTCCCCTGTACTTTGTCATAGGCTTTACTTCTCAACTCGTTCAATTCAACTATCTGATTGACTCTTCTCTGCATATGATTTGGTTCTTCCTCTATACCTTGCAACAATCTCATGACTAGCAACCCCAGAGATGCTGGAAAAACTACTTCAGCTCCATATACCAATTGAAAAGGTGACATTCCAATAGCTCTCTTTGTGTTGATTATGTCATCCCACAAAGCATATTTAAACTTTGTGTGCCAAGCTCTCTTATTTTCCTCCAACAATGTTTTGATGATCCTTACCGGGCTCTTGTTAGAGGATTCTGCTAGCCCGTTTCCTTGAGGATAGTATGTTGTGGAATGGTTCAGACTAATATGGTTTTATGACAAAAGTTTATCATTTTATTGGAACTAAAGGAAAGAGCATTATCAGTCACAATCCTTTTAGGACACCCGAATCGGGACAAGATGTTGTCTTCTAGGAAATCCATGATAACATTTTCTGTTGCTTTTCTGGTAGGGATGGCCTCAATCCATTTGGTAAAATAATCTGTAGCAGTCAAAAGCCATCTGTGTTGACCAGAGGAGTTTGGGTTTATTTCCCCAATAAAATCTAGCCACCATTGCTGGAAAGGGGCTTCCACTATGACTGGGTGAAGAGGGAGTGAAACCACTTTTCTCTTTCCTTCAATGATCTTACACTGGTTATAGGTAACAATCTCCTTGTACACATCAGCAAACATGGTAGGCCAGTAGAACCCAGCCCTCAAGATTTTGTTGACTGTTAACTTCCAAGAATGATGCCCCCCGCAATCTCCCTTGTGGAATTCCTCCTTTGTGTGTTGAGCTTCTTCTTCTAACAAGCAATTCAACAACACACCTCCAGGGTCCTTCCAATATAAAAACTGATTCATAATACAATATTTTGCAGCTTTTAGTTTCACAACTCTGGCCCTGCTCTTGCTTAACCCTATAGGATCTTGTTAGTTTTGTAATACATACACAATGTCAGCATACCAAGGGGATGGAGAGAATTTAGGCCTTATTTGCACTCCAGTGCCTAATTGATTTGAATATTCCTCCAAAAGTTTCATCTGCAAAGAATCACAGTTAGCTTTAGCCATCAATTTCGCCAAACCCTGTCCCTTTACCAGTTTGGTGGGTTTGATTTCTAGGTCATATTCCAACAATACAGCAATCCACTTGGCTCTTCTACCTTCGGGATCTACTTGGGTGAGGATACTCTTCACAACGTTGTTTGGGACATGGGCGATAATGTGGGAATGGAGGATGTAGACCCTGAAATCCTTCAATGATTTTATCAGGGCATATGCCTATTTCTCCATAATGTCATATTTCAGCTCCCCATCTCTCAGCATCCTACTGAAAAATTCAATAGGTTGCTCAGCATTCTGAGCATTCTTTTGTGACAGGACTCTTGCCACCGTATGTTCAGATGCATAGGAAAATATCAAAAATTGTTTGGAAAAATCTAGGCTTGCTAATACCAGGGCCTTGGTAATAGCTTTCTTAATGTCGGTGAACGATTCCCTGGCATCTTTAGTCCATTTTACCTGATTCTCTTTCTTTAGCATATTGGTGATATTCTTCATTATTTCGACGAAACTGGGAATAAATCTCCTTAGGAAACCCACTTTCCCTATGAAGGACTGTACTTCTTTCTTACTTCTGGGCTCCCCTACTTTCTTAATAGCGCTAACCCTCTCGGGGTCAATCTTGATACCTCCTTTGGAAATAACATGTCCTAACATCTTAGCTTCTTCTAATGCAAAATGAGACTTTGTAGGATTAAGAGAGATACCATATTTCCTACAGTTGATGAAAACCCGCTCCAAGTGCTTCAGGTGCTCATCATCAGATCTGGAATACACTGTTATATCATCCATGTATACAACCACAAACTTATCTTTCTCCTCAGCAAATGCCATGTCCATTTCGCGTTGGAAAGTGGCTCCTGGGTTCATCATCCCAAAAGGCATCTTCGCATACATGACGGTCCCCCAGGGATTGGTAAAAGCAGTCTTCCCTTGGTCTTCTGGGCATACCTTGATTTGATTGCATCCTGTGAAACCATCCATAGTATACCAAAGTGCCTGATCCATTGGACGACATTCCAAACCCTGGACTTAAAACATGTCTACAAACTGAAAATGGAACTGTACCTGCCTCATATCTAGGTTGAACATACAAAAATAAAAACCATGGTTCTCCTTCCAGACCTTAGGGCCTTCACTTCAGGCTTCAAGTCCTTTAGGTTCGCCGTTAGAACTTCAAAATAACTATAAAGAATGAAAATATATACAGGATATGGTACATGAGTTACCTGCTTTCTCTAGCACAGGTAATGCTATAAAAACCCTCCATTGACTGGACCTCCTGACCAGGCAGATCCATCTTGGTGTTCCAGGATAAAAGAATTTTCTCCTCGGCTTGCTGCAATTATATATGGCCCCATCCACATATGGTGGAATTTCTCGTGTTTATCCTCCCTTGGAGCATCCCATTTCAGAACCAGGTGATTAACCTCAAATTGATCTTCTTTTTCCTTTCTGTCAAAGGCATTCTTTATCTTCTCTTAGTGCCCCTGTACTTTGTCATAGGCTTTACTTCTCAACTCGTTCAATTCAACTATCTGATTTACTCTTCTCTGCATATGATTTGGTTCTTCATCTATACCTTGCAACAATCTCATGACTGGCAACCCCAGAGATGCTGGAAAAACTACTTCAGATCCGTATACCAATTGAAAAGGTGACATTCCAATAGCTCTCTTTGTGCTGATTTTGTCATCCCACAAAGCATATTTCAACTTTTTGTGCCAAGCTCTCTTATTTTCCTCCAACAATTTTTTGATGATCCTTACCGGGCTCTTGTTAGAGGATTCTCCTAGCCCGTTTCCTTGAGGATAGTATGTTGTGGAATGGTTTAGACTAATATGGTATTTATGACAAAAGTTTATCATTTTCTTGGAACTAAAGGGAGGAGCATTATCAGTCACAATCCTTTTAGGACACCGGAATCGAGACAAGACGTTGTCTTCTAGGAAATCCATGATAACATTTTCTGTTGCTTTTTTGGTAGGGATGGCCTCAATCCATTTGGTAAAATAATCTGTAGCAGTCAAAATCCATCTGTGCTAAACAGAGGTGTTTGGGTTTATTTCCCCAATAAAATCTAGCCCCCATTGCTAGAAAGGGGCTTCCACTATGACTAGGTGAAGAGGGAGTGAAACCACTTTTCTCTTTCCTTCAAAGATCTGACACTGGTGACAGGTAACAGTCTCCTTTTACACATCAGCAAACATGGTAGGCCAGTAGAACCCAGCCCTCAAGATTTTGTTTACTGTTACCTTCCAAGAATGATGCCCCCCGCAATCTCCCTTGTGGAATTCCTCCTTTGTGTGCTGAGCTTCTTCTTCTAACAAGCAATTCAGCAACACACCTCCAGGGTCCTTCCAATATAAAAACTGATTCATAATACAATATTTTGCAGCTTTTAGTTTCACAGCTCTGGCCCTGCTCTTGCTTAACCCTATAGAAGATTTTAATTTTTGTAAGACATACATAGTGTCAGCATACCAAGGGGATGCAGAGAATTCAGGCCTTATTTGCACTCCAGTGCCTAATTGATTTGAATATTCCTCCAAAAGGTTCATCTGCAAAGAATCACAGTTAGCTTTAGCCATCAATTTCGCCAGACCCTGTCCCTTTACCAGCTTGGTGGGTTTGATTTCTAGGTCATATTCCAGCAATACAGCAATCCACTTGGCTCTTCTACCTTCGAGATCTGCTTGGGTGAGGATACTCTTCACAGCGTTGTTTAGGACATGGGCGATAATTTGGGAATGGAGGATGTAGACTCTGAAATCCTTCAATGATTTTATCAGGGCATATGCCTATTTCTCCATAATGTCATATTTCAGCTCCCCATCTCTCAACATCCTACTGAAAAATGCAATAGGTTGCTCAGCATTCTGAGCATTCTTTTGTGACAAGACTCCTGCCACCGTATGTTTAGTAGGAAAATATCAAAAATTCTTTGGAAAAATATGGTCTTGCTAATATCAGGGCCTCGGTAATAGCTTTCTTAATGCCGGTGAACGATTCCCTGACATCTTTAGTCCATTTTACCTGATTCTCTTTCTTTAGCATATTGGTGATATTCTTCATTATTTCTGTGAAACTAGGAATAAATATCCTCAAGAAACCCACTTTCCCTATGAAGGACTGTACTTCTTTCTTACTTCTAGGATCCCCTACTTTCTTAATAGCACTAACCCTCTCAGGTTCAATCCTGATACCTCCTTTGGAAATAATATGTCCTAACAGCTTAGCTTCTTCTAATGCAAAATGAGACTTTTTAGGATTAAGAGAGATACCATATTTCCTGCAGTTGATGAAAACCCGAGCCAAGTGCTTCATGTGCTCATCATCGAATCTGGAATACACTATTATATCATCCATGTATACAACCACAAAATTATCTTTCTCCTCAGCGAATGCTATGTCCATTTCCTGGTGGAAAGTGGCTCCTACGTTCATCATCCCAAAAGGCATCTTCGCATACATGAAGGTCCCCCAAGGAGTGGTAAAAGCAGTCTTCCCTTGGTCTTTTGGGCATACCTTGATTTGATTGCATCCTGAGAAACCATCCTTATTATACCAAAGTTCCTGATCCATTGGACGACATTCCAAACCCTAAACTGAAAACTTCTCTACAAACTGAAAATGGAATTGTACCTGCCTCATATATAGGATGAACATACAAAAATAAAAACCATGGTTCTCCTTATAGACCTTAGGGCCTTCACTTCGGGCTTCAAGTCCTTTAGGTTCGCCGTTAGAACTTCAAAATAAATGTAAAGAATGAAAATATATACAGGCTATGGTACATGAGTTACCTGCTTTCTCTAGGACAGGTAATGCTTTAAAAACCCTCCATTGACTGGACCTCCTGACCAGGCAGATCCATCTTGGTGTTCCAGGATAAAAGAATTTTCTCCTCGGCTTGCTGCAATTATATATGGCCCCATCCACATATGGTCGAATTTCCTGTGTTTATCCTCCCTTGGAGCATCCCATTTCAGAACCAGGTCATTAACCTGAAATTGATCTTCTTTTTCCTTTCTGTCAAAGGCATTCTTTATCTTCTCTTGGTGCCCCTGTACTTTGTCATAGGCTTTACTTCTTAACTCATTCAATTCAACTATCTAATTTACTCTTCTCTGCATATGATTTGGTTCTTCCTCTATACCGTGCAACAATCTCATGATTGGCAACCCCAAAGATGCTGGAAAAACTACTTCAGCTCCATATACCAATTGAAAAGGTGACATTCCAATAGCTCTCTTTGTGTTGATTTTGTAAACCCACAAAGCATATTTCAACTTTGTGTGCCAAGCTCTCTTATTTTCCTCCAACAATTATTTGATGATCCTTACCAAGCTCTTATTAAAGGATTCTACTAGCCCGTTTCCTTGAGGATAGTATGTTGTAGAATGGTTCAGACTAATATGGTATTTATGACAAAAGTTTATCATTTTCTTGGAACTAAAGGCAGGAGCATTATCAGTCACAATCCTTTTAGGACACCGGAATCGGGACAAGATGTTGTCTTCTAGGAAATCCATGATAACATTTTTTGTTGCTTTTCTGGTAGGGATGGCCTCAATCCATTTGGTAAAATAATCTGTAGTGGTCAAAATCCATCTGTGCTGACCAGAGGAGTTTGGGTTTATTTCCCCAATAAAATCTAGCCCCCATTGCTGGAAAGGGGCTTCCACTATGACTGGGTGAAGAGGGAGTGAAACCACTTTTCTCTTTCCTTCAAAGATCTGACACTGGTGATAGGTAACAGTCTCCTTGTACACATCAGCAAACATGGTAGGCCAGTAGAACCCAGCCCTCAAGATTTTGTTGACTGTTACCTTCCAAGAATGATACCCCCCGCAATCTCCCTTGTGGAATTCCTCCTTTGTGTGTTGAGCTTCTTCTTCTAACAAGCAATTCAGCAACACACCTCCAGGGTCCTTCCAATATAAATACTGATTCATAATACAATATTTTGCAGCTTTTAGTTTCACAACTTTGGCCCTGCTCTTGCTTAACCCTGTAGGAGCTTGTTAGTTTCGTAATACATACACAGTGTCAGCATACCAAGGGGATGCAGAGAATTCAGGCCTTATTTGCACTCCAGTGTCTAACTGATTTGAATATTCCTCGAAAAGGTTCATCTGCAAAGAATCACAGTTAGCTTTAGCCATCAATTTCACCAGACCCTATCCCTTTACCAGTTTAGTGGGTTTGATTTCTAGGTCATATTCCAGCAATACAACAATCCACTTGGCTCTTATACCTTCGGGATCTGCTTAGGTGAGGATACTCTTCACAGCATTATTTGGGACATGGGCGATAATGTGGGAATGGAGGATGTAGACCCTGAAATCCTTTAATGATTTTATCAGGGCATATGCCTGTTTCTCCATAACATCATATTTCAGCTCCCCATCTCTCAGCATCTTGCTGAAAAATGCAATAGGTTGCTCAGCATTCTGAGCATTCTTTTGTGACAGGACTCCTGCCACCGTATGTTCAGATGCATAGGAAAATATCAAAAATTCTTTGGAAAAATATGGGCTTGCTAATACTGGGGCCTCAGTAATAGCTTTCTTAATGCCGGTGAACGATTCCCTGGCCTCTTTAGTCCATTTTACCTGATTCTCTTTCTTTAGCATATTGGTGATATTCTTCATTATTTTTGCGAAACTGGGAATAAATATCCTCAGGAAACCCACTTTCCCTATGAAGGACTGTACTTCTTTCTTACTTCTGGGCTCCCCTACTTTCTGAATAGCGCTAACCCTCTCGGGGTCAATCCTGATACCTCCTTTGGAAATAATATGTCCTAACAACTTAGCTTCTTCTAATGCAAAATGAGACTTTTTAGGATTAAGAGAGATACCATATTTCCTGCAATTGATGAAAACCCGCTCCAAGTGCTTCAGTTGCTCATCGTCGGATCTGGAATACACTGTTATATCATCCATGTATACAACCACAAACTTATCTTTCTCCTCGGCGAATGCTATGTCCATTTCCCGCTGGAAAGTGGCTCATGCGTTCAACAACCCAAAAGGAATCTTCGCATACATGAAGGTTCCCCAATGAGTGGTAAAAGCAGTCTTCCCTTCGTCTTCTGGGCATACCTTGATTTGATTGTATCCTGAGAAACCATCCATAGTAGAGATTCTTTCTGCTCCTACAACCTTCTATAAAATATGTTCCATCTTAGGCAAAGGGTAATTATCCTTTAATGAGGCTATGTTCAGGTTCCTGAAATCTATGTAGATCCTAATCTCACCATCCTTCTTCCTTACAAGGACTATATTTGCGATCCACTATGAGAACCTCAAGGTGACAATGATTTTTTCATTAAATAATCTTTTGATTTCCTTTTCTATCACAGGAACCAATTTGGGGTTTATCCTTCGTAACTTCTGCTTGAAAGGTTTCTCTCCTAGTTTGATTGGAATAGAATGTTGTATTATAGAGGTGTCATACTCCTTTAGTTCTTCATAACTCTAGGCGAAATCATCAGCATATTTTTTCATCAACTCTATATACCGCTCCTTCTACCTAGTCTGCAGCTTCTTGGATAGGTTCACCATCTGAGGTTCTTCTTTAGTGCCCAAGTTCTAGTCTTCTACAGCGTCATTGGGAGGTTGAAATTTTGGGTTTTTTGCCACATCATTTTGGTCAAATAGCTTCTCCAGGGGTATCAGTCCCTTAGAGATATAATTTCTCTTCAATTGGATGATATCTTTACCACCCAGCATGTTCTTCCACTCCTTGCTTTCATACTTTTCATCCTCTAATTGTTCTTGGTCCATCAGACCTTCCAGGTTTTCATTTTCGGCATCAATCTGAACATTGGAAAACTCATCAGATAGCTCTAAAAATCTCTTAATTTGTAAATCGTCATCAAATACCTGCCAGTATTTAGAATTGTCTAGAATAGATGGTCTGTTCACCACCTCCACCTCATATTTTTCCTGAGAAAAAATAGGAGTTTTAAAACCACCAGCAGTGGTGGCCAAAGAGTCTACCACCTGATTTTCAAATCTCGGGATCACCTAGATCTTGTGTTCAGTGAAAAAGTTCCCAAACATATCCCAAACTTCATTTCTATAGGCCCTCATCCTGGGGTGTTTTACCTGATAACTGTCATTTACTTGATTGACCACCAATTCTGAATCTCCAAAAACATGTATCCTTTTTGCTCCCAAATCATTCAAAGCTTTTAGTCCCAGGAGCAGAGCTTCATACTCAGCCACATTATTAGTACACTCGAAAGGTAGCTTATATGACAAGGCTCTGGACTCTTGGTCGGGAGGTATGATCCAAACACCTGCACCAGTGCCATTCTTGCTTAGGGATCCATCAAAGTACATCTTCCATAGCCCTTCCTCATTTTTCTGCTACTATGAGGCCTCATACCTTGCTGCAAATTCTTTGTCCTCATTTACTTCGAGGTATGTTGGAGTAAAGGATCAGTATGTGGGCCATCATTGAAGAAAATAGAGGATCCAACCTCAGTTTCTACAACATATATAGGGTGATTTTCAGGTTTTTCATCACTGTTGACCACATAATCCATCCTATTTTCCCTATACAACTTTCTATTTCTCCCGAAAAGAGGTATAGTGGCATATGATAGGTCCATTTGCATGGTCCCCTTCAACTTTTTAACCCGAGACCATGACAATAACATCCCAAACTTAGTAGGTACCTCTTCCATGACAATGTCCATCATAATGCTCTTAGCTGAGATTTGGGCAAGGGTCACTACCACATCTTTAATAAACCCTAGACATTGCACTCTTCTGGAATCAAAAGAATAGAGATCTTTGTAAGGTCTGGTGACTTGGCTGGGTGGTGAGATACATATAATGTAAGGACATCGTGACCTTAGTCCTGGGTTTTCACCTGATCATACCAATCAAGAAAATCATCTACGTCGAAGGAAGCCTTTGTTTGGGTTTCTTTTGGTGGGGGAGTAGGGGGCATCTCTTTAGTGGGGAGTATTAAGTCCTTGATAATGTCCACATTCTAGCGGATTTTCTGCTCGTCCTCTTCATGGGCTTCTTCCCTTCTTTCCTGCTGCTGAAAACTACAACACCCCTGTCACTTCTTGGGATCTTTTGGTTTGCTGACGGAACCATCTTCCACATGGTTGAAAACCACAGGAGGTAGAGGAATATGCTCCTCCTCCATATCAGACAATACATGCGCTGGTACAACTACTACTTCGGCTCCCTGGTCTCTCTCCATGTTTCTGATACTAACTACAAAATATCTGAACAGATGAACTCGCCACCTTTTCAGACTTGGACGTGAGTTGCGAGTCCAGGGAATTTGGTTTATAGCGACGGCGTCCCCATGGGAATCATTCTGCTATAATTCTCTGACTTAGACCTTCCAAATGATTCAGTATGATGACCGAGGCTAGGACTGACACAAGACATGTTTGATCGTGCTTTTCGGGCCATACAGAAAAGACATCTGACGACGTTGAGGTGGCTCAGCCCATGTGGCCATCATTGATTTGCAGTGAAGATGTCTTTCACCTGTTAAAACTCGTGATTGGATCAGGACCGTAGATTTCAGCCTCCGTGGCTTTCAATTTAGCGGCACACAGCTCCAATCTTGACCGTTGGATGATGCGCCTTTACTAACCACGGTGATTTTGGGCGTGCTTAACCTGCAGACGATTAAAATCACCGCCGTTGTTCTGGACCGTTGATCTATCTCCATTATATCTACGTCGTTGCAAAAAGCATGACGTTTAACCCAATCGCAGTGATTTGGAACGCAGCTCTTTTCTGTGCATGTTAGATTAGTGCCATCCCCTTTTTATCGTAGATCTTCGTTTCCGTCGATCTACGTCGTTGATTTCTTTAGGAATTTGCCCATTGGTTAACACTTCATCTGCACTTGTAACATTTCCACTTAATCTTTGCGCAAAAAGCTCAGGGCCATAGATCTACAGGGCAATTTAACTTGTGCTGTCCCTACATACTTCTATCTACTGTTGTCGTATTAGCCTGCCATTAGTCCCTCGATCATCATGGAAACCTAGATCTTTGGAATATTCCTTCTCTTTTTACCAGATCCACCGTATTTAGCTCTGATCATTTACTCTGGGGGTGCAGCCCGGGAGTTTGGCTTCTTTTGAGGAATTATCTCGATCCTGCAACTCTTTTCCTTCATAAAAAACCCTCTTCAAAGCTTAGCACATTTCGAGCGCTAACACCACCTTAAAGGTTGATACCTCAACAAATAGAGGAAAGAAGAGCAAAAGGCCTATGTTTTAATTTTGATAGCAAGTATTGTAAGGGACATAAGTGTGGTGAGAAGAAATTATTTTACATAGAATGTGAAGAGGAAGAACCATCTCCAGATGAAGAAATAGAAGATATTACTTCAAAAGAGATTACTCCCACCATATCATGTCATGCATTGGCTGGAATTAGCACTCCTCAAACTCTCAAGATCGAAGGATTTATCAAAAAGAAAAAGGTAACAGTGTTGATTGATTTTGGTAGTACTCATAATTTCTTTCACTATAAATTAGCAAAATCTCTCAATTGCTTTGTATATACAGCACCAGAGTTTCAAGTAATGATTGCAGATGGAGGAACTATCAACTGCTCAGGGAAATGCCATAATATAAATCTCAATATGGGAGAATATGTATTGAATTGTCCAATGATTTCTATTCCAATGGGTGGTGTTGATGTTATCTTAGGAGTTCAATGGCTACAATCTTTAGGAATTGTGGCTTTTAATTTTCAGAAGCTTTTCATGAAATTTTTATGGGAAGGAAAGGAATATGAATTACAGGGTATCACAGGGAAACCAAGCAAGGTGATAAGCTCTAATGGAATGACAAAATTGATGAAAAAGGGACATCAAGGTGTAATTGCACAATTATGCTCATTAGATGTTGAAACATCTAGGCCTCCTATTTCCCCGGATCTCCAAAGGGTCATTAATAAGCATTCCAAGGTATTTGAAGATATTCCAAAAGGTCTTCCACTTGTCTGAGATTTCAACCATGCTATTCACTTAATCCTAGGAAGTGTTCCTCATAACATCAGACCTTACGGATACCCCTATGGACAGAAGAGTGAAATTGAGCGTATGGTTGAAGAAATGCTAGAGGCTGGCATAATTAGGCCTAGCCAAATTTCTTACTCTGCACTAGTAGCAATGGTACACAAGCCGGATGGATCATGGCGTATGTGTCCAGATTATAGAGAGCTCAACAAGATCACCATTAAAGATAAGTTTCCCATTCATGTAATTGATGAATTACTAGATGAGTTAAATGGAGCAATTGTGTTCACAAAGTTGGATCTTCATTCTGGGTATCATCAAATTAGAATGAAAGATGAAGACATCCCAAAAACAACATTCAAAACTCATGAAGGTCATTATGAATTTCTATTCATGCCATTCGGTCTCACTGATGCACCTTCCACATTTCAGGGTTTGATGAATTCCATTTTCAAGCCTTTTCTTAGAAAATTTGTGATGGTATTCTTTGATGACATACTAATCTATAGCAAGTCTTGGGAAGAACATGTTCAACATGTTGACATGGTACTACAACTACTAAAGGAGCAACAACTATATGCAAAACCTTCCAAATGTTTCTTTGGGGTGAAGGAGGTAGAGTATTTGGGTCATATTGTATCTCATGAAGGTGTCAAGGTAGACCCTAACAAAATTAAATCCATGATAGACTGGTCAATTCCCAAAAACCTGAAGAAAATTCGACGATTCTTAGGTATGACAGGGTACTACCGCAAGTTTGTTCAAAATTATGGAATAATAGCAGCACGACTAACAACATTATTGAAGAAAGATGCATTTTCTTGGACTCCAGAGGCAACTCAAGCTTTTGAACAACTTAAACAGGCAATGTGCACAACTCCTGTATTGTCCTACTAGACTTCACAAAAACCTTTATTGTCGAATGTGATGCTTCAAGAAATGGCATTGGCGTTGTTCTAATGCAAGAAGGACACCCCCTTTCTTTCACAAGTCACCCAATCAAGGGAAAGAACTTACAAAAGCCCATTTATGAGAAGGAAATGTTGGCAATACTACATGCTCTTAATAAATGGCGTCCTTATCTAATAGGTAGGCACTTCAAGGTCAAAACAGATCGTGATAGTCTTAAATACTTCTTGGAAAAAATACTATCTTCAGAACAACAGAAAAAGTGGGTAACCAAGGTGTTGGGATATGACTTTTAAATCATCTATAGAAAAGAGAAACATAATGTGGTGGCAAATGCACTCTCCAGAAAAGATGAAGATGTTGGGGCATTACTTTGTTCCATTTCCATTCTACAACTAGATTGGATAGTAGCAGCAAGGGAAGAATGGAAAAAAGACCTATATGTGTGGACGCTCATTCAAAAGTTATAGAATGATCCCAGTGTATCAGATACTTTTGTGTGGAAAAATGATTCACTATGGTATAAGGATCGCTTATATTTATGCAAAAACTCCCAACTCAAGAAAAAGGTCCTTTCTCAGTTACACTCCTCTCCTATAGGTGGGCACTCAGGATTCCTGAAAACTTACCACAGGGTCAAGAAGGAATTTTTCTGGGAAGGTCTTAAATCTAATGTTCAAAGGTTCGTGGCTGAATGCTTGGTTTGCCAACAGAATAAGGGTGAAACAGTTAAGACCCCAGTACTTCTACAACCGTTAGACGTACCTTGTCAGCGCTGGGAGGAAGTCTCCGTGGATTTTATCACATGTCTACCCAAGTCAAAAGGAAAGAATGTTATTATGGTGGTTGTTGATAGAATCACGAAGTATGCACACTTGTGTGCACTCGCTCACCCTTTAAATGCAAGCACAATAGCTGCAGCCTTTATGGAAACTATTCAGAAGTTACATGGAAATATGAATATTATTGTAAGTGATAGAGATCCAATTTTCACTAGAAAATTTTGGACTAAATTATTTTCCTCTTTGGGTACTCAATTGGCTCGCAATTCATCTTATCACCCTCAATCTGATGGGAAAACTGAGATCGTGAACAATTGTTTGGAAGGATATCTTCGTTGCTTTGCATCTGATAAACAAACACGGTGGGTGAAATGGTTGTCTTTGGTAGAATGGTGGTACAATACTTCATTCCATACATCATCAAAAATGTATCCATTTATGGCACTTTATGGGTACCAACCTCCATCTATCACATCTCCCTTAAAAGGAAAATCTAAAGTTCAAGCTGTGGAAGATCACATAGAACACCAGCAAGAAGTTCTCCAGATACTTAAGGACAACCTAACTATGTCAAAAAACAGGATGAAACAACAAGCCGATCAACATCGCAGTGAAAGGAGTTTTGAAGAAGGGGATTGGGGATTTCTCAGGCTACAACCTTACAAGCAGATGTCTCTCAAGCTATTAAAGAAGGACAATAAATTAGCACCCAAGTATTATGGTCCTTATAAAGTGTTGCAGAAGATTGGTAGTATGGCCTACAAATTGGAGCTCCCTTCATCTTCAAGAGTACATCCATTTTTCCATGTTTCTTGCTTAAAGAAGGTAATAGGAGACAAGATCCCAATTCAAACAATCTTGCTGGAGCTTGATGAAGAAGGAAAATTTATATTGGAACCTGAACAAATCACTGAAACAAGGACTAAACAGCTACGAAATTGGGCTATTACTGAGTACCTCATAAAGTGGAAGAACTTACTAGTTGAAGATTCGACATGACAAGATGAGTCCTTCATACAGAAGCATCTACAACTAATCAAGTGTTGAGGACAACACTTGTCTGAAGGGGAGGTGCATGTTAATCCCTAAGTATGGGCACATTTCCCCTTATATTGTGGTTCATTACAGTAGTTTTGATGTCGGCTTTGGTCCATTGGTGGTAATTGTCATTAGTATGGTTATATTAGTTATGTCGGCTTGGGTCAGTTAGTTGGGATTGTACCCCTTAGTCTCCTATATATAGGAAGCAGACCTTTCATTTGGACTATCTTGTCTTGTCTTGTGTACTTAGTACATTGTGTAAGGAGGTTTCCCCCTCGAAGAAGCTTGTTATTCAACTATTTTCCGCAATCAGGTCGTGGATTACTCTTTCTGATCTATTTCTACTCTTTTGATACTATTTTGGGAAATTTGTTGCATAACATTTCACTATTAGACTCTCTGCCACATGAGTGGATTTAGTCTCTAGGCTACTTGAATTAAGCTGAATAAGAGAAAATAAATTGAGAGTGTTCCACCCTCTCTCAGATGGTGGTGCTTGTTATTTTAAGATAATACTTTGTGGCAACCTATCCTTGTGAAGTGTTTACATAAAATTATCTCATTTTACAAAATGGGCAGAGGGTCAATTAATGTTGGAATAATTATTTTTTAGTAAGCATTACCCAGCACCAATTGTAACCCTTTTTTTGTTACAGGTTGTTGTAGGTCTCCGGGTTATTGCTATGGTTGGTAGCTGAGCTAATTTTTTTACTTTCTTCTATGTTAGTAAGAACAATCCTTATTACATTTTGTAAACATTTGGTGTTCCTATTTTAGGGTAGGTTCCCACAAACACTTTGTAATTTTGTTGCATATGTCATAGTAAGCATAATTTTATGTGTCTCTCTATTGAGCCATACTACTGGTTATGGCTTTGAACTTTTAAATATAAATTTATTTGTGTTCCTGGTTGCTTTGCATACGATGATTCTTGGAAGTAGTACATATCCAGGCATATTCCAATTTCAATGTGTAGTAGCTCATTCTCTATGTGGTGTTTAAGGTTGGGAACCTGACCTATCCCTTAGTGGCACTTAGTTTTGAAAATTCTGCAACCAATTTTGCATGATAGAATGTCTTGTCATGCCAAATAGCACAACCTTAACTATTGTGGACTTAAGTAGATAGAGAGCCTCTTATTCATCAATACCTGCCTGGGACTTGAGGTCTTTTTGACATGTTTAGAGACTTACTAACAGTGATTTGAATTTGCTCCATGTTTGAATTGCTTGCAATAGTTCCACTATCATACTTTCTACCACATGAGTGGAGTTGGTCTCTAGGATGCTAGAATTAAGTTGAATATAATAAAATAAATCGAGAGTCCCTCCCTCTCTTAGATGGTTGTGCTTGTTATTTTAAGATAATATTTTATGGAAACCTATCTCACTGAAGTGTTTTCAATCAACTTTTGGAATGAATACAGAATTAAATTCTTGTGCTACTATTTTTTGCAGCATTTGTTTTGCGCATACAGTACTTGTGCTTTATGAAAAATATGAAGTTCATATTGATGCCTTCACATTCAAGGCAATGGAGGAAGCTAAGAAGCATTACAGGACATTTGATACTCCTCGTGAGTAGGTAAATAATGCTATGGTTTTTACGATAGAGATGACACGTCTCCATTCCCATAACTTCATGTAGCTTATGCTTTTATATAAGGTGGTCGTTTATTGCACGAAACTTTTCAAGTTTTCCAAACTATTGGTTAGAGGCCAATATTGATGCCTCAGAGTCCTTTTAAAGCTTATACAACTACAACTTTTGGATACACCATTATGTAAATAAACAGACACATCTTAAATATATATATATATATATGTATAGAGAGAGAGAGAGAGAGAGAGAGAGAGAGAGAGAGACTTCACAATTTGGACAAGATCCAATATGATGGGTGTGAGTTCATTGGGCTTGGTGTGAGATCATTGAGTTAGCGACATTGAGGTAACTACCATGATTATGGATGCCCTCAACTGGTAACAACACCAAACTTACAACTTAGGAAGGTACCTTGAGAACACATAAGGCGCCTTTTGACAAGAGCAATAATGGGGTAGAGTAGAGGCACTTAAATCTTAGGCAATGTTACAGATGCTAGCTTCCAGTCCAACCACCAATTGGCATTTCAATTTTTAAAACTACTCCACACAAAGTGAAATCTCCTCTTCCCAAACATATATGAGGATACTTGGTAGTATCTTTCATACAAAGGTTGAGCTTAACTTAGTTGTTTGTTTTTGTTTAATTCCTCTCGGTGTTTAATAGATCCATGTTTAAAATGGATATATGTAAGTGATCATAAAATCCATCATCACTATCAACCACCATAATACTGATCCTGATGATGTTTCTTGAGAGTGGCGAGGATTAAGAATGTTAAGGAAGAAACACCCTAGTTGTATCTAGACTCATAAGATGAGCCATTGATCTTTGTCAACCACCATGAATGTGTTGATTATGGGCTTGATAATGCCATTGTTTACCTACTGCGAGGTCCAACAATGTTTCACTGGCATTCTGTAGATTGTGCTTGTGACACCAATATTACATTGTCTCACTGATATTCTATCAATTGTGCTCATGACACCAATATTAGTTGGATGCTTGATGGACACAGTGGCTTAGAGAGACTAAAAAGAAGGTGATCACTTTTGTGGTATGTTTGATGTAAGGCTATTGCATTCTAATTAAATTACATCACTTGTGCTACATAAGATTGTCTTGGTCTTTTATGATTGGTGGATTGTAAATAAAAGGATTTGGATGTACTACAGGAAAGATGAATTGAAACAGATAAGGGGTTTTCTTTTTATTAATGAAAATTGAATCTTAATGTGTTTTGGTGTTGAACTCATAAAATAGTTAAAAAGTATTTTGGAATAAATGCCTACTTGCAAGGGCATGTTTTTGTTAGCTTTTTTTCCTTTGGGTTAACGACTAATGTGAAATTTTAAAAATATGCTTTGATGATATTTTTATTGTTGTATAAACCCCGAGAACAGTTTTAGTTATTATTTTAGGCTTTAGATACTATCACTTTGTTTGTCATTGTGCTGGAGTTCTAGACCTTCATGTGGAGATATTTATTGTTTATGTAAGTTCATCTTATAAAGGACCTTAATTGTAAATTTAAGTTCAACCTATTCTGGTTGTGGGTGTTGTAAAGTTAAGTTCAACCTAATAGAGCTTAATTATCTCGCAAAACACAATTGAATTTGAAATCCCTTTTATTTATGCTCATTTGTATTATCTCCAATTATTTTTTCAAATAACTGCACATCTAGAGATCTCTTTGTTTTCTCTACAGGGAATCTTCTTACAGTGGTAGTGGGAAAATTTCCATTAACTTTGAACATATCCTTAAAGGTTTGTGGATCTGTTGTGATTAGAGAAATTGCATTTCTATTTGGTGAAAGAAACCATGGAGAATATAGGCCGTGTGGAGGCCCTTAGCCGATAGCAATACCAAAACTTGCAACTTAGGAAGCTACCTTTCCAATACATAAGACGTTTTTGAATTTTCATTGCAAGAGCTATGATGGGGGTGGAATAGAAGTGCTTCTACTATTTATCAATTTCAATTGAGTCTACCTATAGCAGATCAAATCTTATGACTTCTTGTTCCATTCCTGAATTTGATTCTTTTATATTGACGTGTTTCTTTTAATTAGATATATATATTAATTTTCAACAAATGACCAAAAATAGGTCAATGGGATTAGAAGGGTACAGAAAAGAAAAGAGAGGTACAACGTGCAAATGCAAAATCATCTCTTAGATCAAATAAACTAAAGCTAAGATTTGTCAATTGGGTTTAGCTTGAGTTGTGGGATGGACTGTTATCCTCCCCTCCCAGTCTCTTTTCCCGTAAATGACATGTTTAGCTCATAATGAGTATATTGTTGTAATGGGGTTTTGCCTTGAGATATTTACCTGGAAAAAAAAACTAAAGTTAAGGAAGAAATTAGCTACACTATTACATGGGAAGTCCTGATGGATGCAACAATATACAAGATGCAAGATATAAATATGTTGTCGAAGTTCCATAATACATGCTACCTTCTAAATATGCACTTCACAAATTATTCAGTTATTTTCCAGCACAAGGAGAGATTCCTTGTAGGGTTTCCAATCTATCATTTATGCCATGTAACATTTTTTGACAAAACAGAAAATTTTATGGTTTCCAAGGATGGCGATTTTCAATGAATGGGTGCCTTATCCAAAGGCCATGGAGTCAGGAGCAACACGATGTGCTTGGATCTTGACCATGTTTTAACGATAACTCAACAAACATACTAACAACATTGTTTATTAGTCATGATAGATTTGAAATGCCAAAAACCCACTAATAAGTCAGCTTAATAAGGCAGTGGAATTTGATCATGGAAAAAAAACCACACAAAAATATTTTTTACACAATGACAAGGAAAACATAACACCGTGAGAAATATAGGAAACATGCATTTAATTTTAGATTTTGAGTTGGTAAAGCTCCAAATTTAAATATAACTCCATGATCTCATAATGGCTTGGATTGAGAGGTCTGCACCAGCTGCTAACAAGTTTTTAGTAATCAGGTGTAATATGCTTAAGATTTACCTTTTTTTTCAGCATAGTGCAATACAAAACCTACTCCACAAAGTGGAAACATAGCAAATGACTACATTGATTTAGTCTGATCTTAAATGAGTGTGCTCCTTTTCTTTACTAAGTTGCAAGTTTGGTGTTGCTACTAGTTGAGGAGTCCATCATCATGGTAGTTACCTCAATGTCGCTAACTCAATGAGCTCACAACAGGCCCAATGAACTCACACCCATCATATTGGATCTTGTCCAAATTATACTCTTGAGATTACTAGCACCAAAATCTTTGTCACTTTGAAAGATTTTTGGGGGGTGAAAGTCTCTATGTTGATGTGAACATATCCTCCCTTTCTCTAGTATGGTTATACTAGCACAAAAATCTTTGTTAATATAAAAATATATTTTAGGGTGTTGATATTTAGGTTGATGTGACACACACTCCCTCACTTCGGTACTAACATCATCAACATTATTGATGTAATGCCTTGTCAGAATTGACTTTAAGGTGCAAGTCCAAACATCATCGACAATATAAATGCCATTCATTATCAAACATTGGCTTTGGGTGCACCTCCTTGGCTTGTTGTGATAGCATCCTCCATCACTCTGATACTAACATCATCAATGGTATCAATGGCATGCGTTTATGGGCCCGATCTGGATTTTGGTTGTTATCTATGTGATATATTGCAAGCTATCACGGGGATCACAATTCACAAAAATAATTACTCTACATGTTTCATATGTGCATTTGTGTTGGGTGTGTGTTGTGAATAATCTCGCATGCATAACAATTGTGAGATAAGGGGGTTTATGAAGGTTGCACCAAAAACTATGCTATTTTACAATTCACCGGAGTGTAAGTACACAAGTTGTTGTGAGAACATCCTATCATCATCAATAGTATCAAAATCATTTACTTTTACTTGATTTGTGTGCATTATAAGGTATATTGTGTGCATTCTATGGCATACAGAGTAGTTAAATTATTTTTTGTCCAAAGCTTTTTCATGGAAAACAAGCAGCTTAACTCGCTGGTTTTGTATATTTATTATAGAAAGAGGAAGGAGTTTTACCTTTTTCCATATTTGCATGCATAAGAAGATTAAAAAATAAAAAATAAAACCAACAATATATTAGTGTGTTACAACATCCAAAACAACCATTATAGCCTGTTGTAAATTGCATTGTTTTGCATGCCCATATTCATTGATAATTTTCTGCCTCATTTTCTGTGTGTTTTCACAACATTTTGTTGTCCCTTTATTTAGTTGGAGATTTTGTGCATAACAACGACACTTACCTTTTCAATTTAATTTTCCACTAATCATTAGTTGTGTTACCCTTCATATTGTGTTAGTTTTACACTTGTGATTTTGATCGCAAAGATCAGACTTGCATAATGATTCATGTAATGGATTGGGGTACATGTGAGTTCGCTTAGAGATGTGGCTCTCCTTTGATTGTTTTTTTATAATTTCTTGATTTTTCACAGGAGTTAGTTATGAACAAGCATTTATTTATTGTTTTAATTGGCAAGAAATGTAAATCTAAACCACTTTAGGTTATTGTTGAAGAGTTTGTTGAGCAAAATGTGGATCAAGAGGAGGAAAACATGATATTTATTTATGGTTTTATTTATATATCCTTGCAGTTTGTATAGAAAAAGTGTAGATATATTTGCCAAAATGGTTTCCTAATTAGCCCGGTGTCATATTGCCATGTGTAACTTATTCCATGAAGCATTTTTTCAAAATGCAAGAAATAGTAAAGAGACCTTGTGCAAGGAAGCTATTGAGAGAACCGATATTAGCCATCTCAAAGATTCATCAAAGTTGACTGTTGTGGAGACACCATCAGGATCTGTATACTAGGTGGCCAACACTGATGCCATTGTAAGTTTGAAATCTGTTGTGGGACTCACCCATTTCTATTGCTCCCAGCTACCAAGTGACAAGTATGCTTGATGACAATTTCATTTCTGATACTATTATTTGAATCAAAATGCTCTTAATATTGTTGTGTATGTACATCATAAATGTGAAGGATGAAAAAGTACATGCTGATATCAACAAAAGAGGATGTTTTGAATTGTGCAATTTTCTAATGCAAATTAGACCCTTAGTTGAGTCGTATTCATAGTTACAAAAATTTCTCACCATTTACGTGACTTCTAACTATAGTTTCAACAGTTCCTCGCCATCTACGTGACTTCTAATCATACATATTTTATGACTTTGCATGACATATTGTAGGCTTATATCAAGCGTGAAATGATCTCTTGGATAGCATCGCTAAGAAAGGGTTGACTATAGCAGTGTAAGAGAAAATTAGTGTGAAAATAAGATTCTTGGAGGAAATATTCACAGTACTCTGTTTTTAATATCCCCGATTCCATTTGTGGTTGATACGTTCATTGTTGTTTAGATGTATTGAAGCACGATGGTTCTTTTTTGCCACTTTTGTGATTAGTGTATTCTTAAAACCAGCAAGCATGGTGTAAGTTTGGAATAAAATGTCAAATTCAGAGCAATTTCTTGGCTACATTTGTGGTTGAAACATTCATGGGTTTTTTTAGATGAAGTGAAGAAGCCCAGTGGTGCTCTTTTTTGTGAATGTGACAGAGTTTTGTGGCTTGTCTATTCTGAAAACAAGCACGCATGGTGTAAGTTCAAAAAATTGGCGAGTTCAGAACTGTTTGGACTGCAATGGAGCATAATAGACTAACATTGTCACTTCTCCCATTACAAAGTACATACAAATGACATGGTTTGGTTATCATGAGACAAATAGAACCTATTTAATTTACTAACAAATTCGAAATAATGTTGTAACCTGTTTGAATTAACTATAAATGCAACTGTTATTGTGCTATGAAAAAGTACACTACAGATAATTAAATTATTAATATTCCACATTTAATTTCTAGTAATTATATATATTAATGGTTGTAACATGGCATTAATAATCTAATTTGGGCACATGGGCTATTTTAATTTTTTGCCATCATGTATTTTTAGCATTATCATGTAATAAAGGCCTATTATGGGACTGGAATTATCTTAATTATGTACAATTATCCTTTTTGCAATTTTATCCAGTGTACTTCTTTGGGACTGCTTTGTAGTATATGCAATTGTGTAATATCAAATTTCTTCTTGAGAATATGTGCACTTGTGCTCTTTGGAATTTTCTTTTGTTCGCTTTTATCATATGCATACCTACACCTCCAGTTATAAGTTGTTTTATGGAGTCATCTCATTCTATAGAGCTGTGAACCCACATATGCCTCTAGTTATAAGATGTTTTATGGAATCATCTCATTTTTACAGAGTTCTGTGAGATCACATCTTATTAGACAATATTCAGTATTGACTTTAGATAAGACTGGACGGACTAGAAACTCACCTGGAGTCTGGGAATTCCATAATGTGACATGTTTCCTTCAAGACTATTTATGTTTAACTATAGTTGTATCCTTAAACAATGTTGGAGATATTCCAAATAGATCTCCTGTATAAACAAAGGGAACCTCAATCCATGAAGCTAGCATCTCTTGAACTTTGATGAGCATTTATATTTATATTTCTAGAATCTAATAAATAATTATATTGAATGTAATGTCCCTTGTTAGGAATTTTATTAAAATGGCAACTTTCCACTTTTTTTCCCTAGTTCGACCTTTGACTAGTTTTGATCTCTAGGTCCCAAATTTGCCCCAAATGATCCCAAATCTTCTGAGAAGGTATATGAATGATATTAGAAAATAAATATGTGTTTCAGGGATGCCTTTGGACCTTTAAAATACTTCTGCAAATACTCTTTCGATTCTGATCAATGTAGGTAACTTTACTAGTGATTTCCCTTTGACTAGTATTGGTCTCTAGGTCTCAAATTGACTCCAAATGCCTTCAAATATTCAAGGAAGGTGTATGAATGATATTAGGACTTGAATGTGATGTTCAGGGATGACATATGGCCACCAAAAGATCTCTGCAAACTCTCTTAAGATTCTGGACCAAGTATGCAATTTTACTAGTAATTTGGGGTTCAAATCCCCCTAGGGTAAGTACTGAAAATGGCTTCCCAATTGCCTCCAAACCCACTCAAATTTATGAATAGAGGTATGTAATGTGTTAAGGATTTTATTAAGGTCTCATGTGCACCATTAATTGATTATTATATCTGTTCCAACCCTCTCCCATTCAACTGCAAAAATCACAAATTCGACCCTTGGGGAAATGGCACTATTTCTTCTCCCAATGCAATTAAACTCAGTAAAAATACTTCAAATGCTCAAGTACAGTACATGAAACTTGTAAAATACATCCATGGCAGTCCATTAATCACAAATGCATCAGAGAATCATCCATTCATTCGAAATCATCATCAATACATTAGTTCACAACAAGGTAGTGGGGAAATGGCATTGTTCTTCCATTAAAAATGAGATTTATACATTTCTACTTGGAATTTCGACCTGAAACTTTTTGGAGATGAAGAGAAGAGTATTTACTTCATATTACAAAATAAATGGGGCATTATAAGCTCCCCCAAAGAGTACAATAGCTCACCAAAAACGCCCTCCCTCAAGGATCAAGAATATGCCATCAAAACTGGAAATGGTTGAAGGAGTGAGCTGCAATAGAAGAAACCATGAGCTGCCCTGTAGATTAAACCTGCAAATAAATACTCCATTAAAGCTCCAAATGAAAGGTCTGAATGGCCTTTCCAATTACCAACTTGGATGGGAATCTTTCACCCTCGAAATTGGCTAAGGCAAGAAACTAGTCATCCACTAGCTCTCCCTCTTCACAAATGCAATTGCAAATTATACAAATGATCAAAAGCTGGTTTTATTCTTTGTTATTGACATTTATAAACTTCTAATGTCCTCCATAGGTCGAATTCCTTCCAAGAGACTCATGCCAACTCAAGTTGGGAAGAGATTCCAAAGAACGCCACTTGTACAACAATTCCTAGTCTCCCACTTCCACCAAATCACATGTGGAAGCATCTTAGCTACCCTAACACCCTTGAGCGCCCTCTTGGAGTCTAATTTTAGCGCTGACATGTCATATATGTCATATGTCAGCCTTCAGGTCTGATTTGTGTCATAGGTGTCATAGCATCTTCATCATTGTTGTCATAGAGCTAGGGAATCTAGCCCAAGTGTCTCACTAGCTCCAAATTGCCTCTTCCTCTTCCATGGGAGTTACTCTTCCTCTATATTTCGACCTTGGATGAGTCATGCAATGAATAACACCTTTTGGACTTCCCCAAGTATGTTACCATTCACCTTGAATTCGAATTGGTGAGAGAATGATGCCAAGTGTAGTGGGGAAATCTATCCATATGTGGGTCCCACTTCCTCCATGTGTCTTCATGATCAAATGCCACTTTGATTTTCAATTGTATATATTTATTTAGATCCTTTATGAAATATTTATGCCACTCTAATGTTCAAACATCATTTATTATCCCCATTATTCCAAATCCCAAAGCTTCCACCCCAAACCTAGGAAACTAGTAATTTTCCTCCTTGGCAATTATTTGACCTTTAACATCAATTTTACAAACTCTAATGAATATGGCCATTGTGACCCAATTCCAATTTTGGGACATGACATTGAATGTTGGGGCCAAAGTTCACTACAGAAATGAAAATGATACAAGGCTTGGCACACATCCTAAATATATATCATATCAACATAGTATTCAAGTGAGATGGCATTCAACATTTAGATTTAGATTTCATGAATCTAGTAAATAACTCTATTGAATGTTGGGCCCAATATCACTACAGAAATCAAACATGATGTAAGAATTTGGCATACATCCTAAGTATGTATAATATCGTCATAGTATTGAACACATATGGCATTCATTTGAACTTGCATAAATTTTAAATTTAATCCATCTTTAGCATGGAAGAGGCAAACTCTTTGTATCTGCCCATAATCCATTATTCATTGAACCCATAATATGTTGAAATACTGAAATGCCTAGAATATGAAGAATTTGGCTTGGTTGCATTTCACATTGCTTATAAGACTAACAAACAATGATTCCAATGTCTAGAAGGCTTTCACTACTTTGGTGTGGGAAATTTATTTGAAATGCTATTGGTTGGTGTTATTTGAACATTTTGCAAATTGTATGCTACATGCTTACATCATCATGCACAATGGGCCCAACACATTTCTTTAGGGATAATCCTATTAAAAACATATTTGTTTACCTCTCTTAATGTTAATCTTATAATACATTTTACCTCTTATTTTTAAGTTTCCCGAGAACTTGGTATTGTTGGGACCTGGTCTCTTTCAAATTCTTTTTCTTTATAAGCTTCAGCAACACTTCATGATCCTTGTATTCTTCAATTACAACCTAGTCTTACTTTCTTTTGTACACCATTTTCTTTGACCTTGGAAGTAAATGCTTCAAATTTATGGCATGCAGATTTCTTTAATGTGTTAAGTTTTCCTATTGGAATATTTTGGAAATCAATGTTTTACACCATGGTAACCAACTACCATGAAAATATAAAACTTAAAAATGTGGATACATTACTCATGAATCTCTTCCATCTACTCACATGTACAAAGACACAAAAAAACATTATAAAACAAAAAATATTCCTACATTTCATGAATATCTTCTAATCTATTGGAATAATACAATAGAAGAAACTTTCCGCTTACATTAAAAAAACCTGTCATTCCTAAAACAAAACAAATTACGAAATTGCTCATCGTATTGATATTTTTAACAATTAAATAGTCCTGAATCTGTTCATGGATTTTGTCAATATATGGGTATTTTATTGTAAATATTATGATGAAATTTGCACTAGTGATTATTCACAACAAGAATATTACTCTTTTTCACTTCATTGCATCTATTTTACTTCCATTTTTTCCCTTTCAACATTCCTTTACAACTTTTGGGGCAATTGCTAATCTTTAAAAAAGTTGAATACATGAAAACACTATTATATATACCCATGCGAACGTCTTTGGGTATAATCTATTTTATGTGAGCGTGTTATTTGGACACAATACCAATTACCGACCACTTCGTAGCTTCTACGTTCTCTGTCTTTCAATGAGAGGATATTAGGTTATAAGAGTGCCCTCTTTACTATTACAACCCGATATTTCATCTATATAAAAAAATCAACATCCCGTAGCATATCAATATTTTTAAAGTAAACCATTTAAATTACAAAAGAATAACAAAAACAAGTAGTAGAATATAACATGAGATTCGTATCAATCATTTTTTAAATAAAATATCTAAATTACAATGCAATAACAAAACCAAGTAGTGTTTTCACTTTGGACCCTATTTCATGGTTTTGAGGGCGATGTTTTTAGTTTCTTCCTCTCTTAACTTTAGTTCGAAAGAGGATATTACAATCGCCCCTCTATGGATAAGGCTACCTCGTATTCCGTTTAATATTGTAGAATGAGAGCTCTCTCAAAGCTAATGGGGCAAGTTAGGTTGATTCATAGATAGGGTATTTTAACTTACTTGTGCTCGAGTTTGTGTGGATGTTAATTTGGAGAAAGGCCTCCTCGAGGCTCTATAAATTACTATGGAGGGATGGTGTTATCATCAAACTTTGGATTATGAACAAATTCCTTCCAAATGCATCTCTTTCCATGAGTATGGGCATTTTACTAAAATCTAGTTGAAGATTCAAGAGACTCAACCTTCTCACCTTCCAAATCCTTGCAAGGAGTCACAACAAAATTCTTTCAAAGACAGTATAGAATAGGCATAGGAAAACTCGCTCCAAGGAGTCACGACTTTCTTAGAAAACCCAAGAAGATATTCCTAAACCAAGCAATAATAGATTTGAAGTTCCTGAATCTTTAGAAGATTCAAAGATCAAAATGAGGATATCAAGAAACCAACTGAATATGATAAAGTTAGAATAGAGGAAGAACTTCAAGACGATATTGACCTATCTAAAACTTCCGTGGAGCCAGACGCTGCTAATGGTTCAGAAGAGGTCCTAGAGTAAGAGATACTTCATAAATTTCCCATAGTGGATGAGGCTCCTTCGACATCTTCAAATCCTCCTCCTTGTGTTGGAGTCTCAAAGAAAATTCCACATCCTTCTCCTCCTCTTAGCAGGGGAAGGAAATCAAATTGGGACCACAAAGAAAAAGAGACAATCAAATTTGTTATCAGGCCATCAACTCACCTTGGTTTCACCCTCATTTAAGGGGAAGAAACATGTTCATCCCATTGAAGTAATCATGTAGTTTTTTTTCATTATGCAATGTAAGCAATTTATACAAATTTACTCTTGTACTCAAGAAACTAAAGGAAAGAAAATTTTGAGGAGGAAATGATGGCCTCTTTCCTCATAGCTCTCTAAGAGGAGGAAAGTCTTGAAACTCCCAAAAAATTTGCTTAATTTTGTATCTTTATGCAGTTTGGTTTGACCACAACTTTTTTAAAACAAACTTTTACCCGCCACTGATAAAAACATAAAAAACAAAACCAAGTAGTAGATGATAACATGGGATTACTTAATATATCAAGTGCCTTCCTTAGTAGAACTTTTTAATATTTCATCTTCTTGTTTTATTTATATATAGGGGTATAGATCATGTGTATTTCCCAACGAAAGAACATTATGAATGAGCTTCCGAAGCGTATATTTAGAGGTTTGTATTTATATCATAAGATTTTTTATTAACTGGAAAATGAAAGATGATAATTCATAATAATATTGGGGATACTCTTTGAAGGCAAGTTTTTTGTGGGTTATGAAATTGAATTCCTTGCAAAATGTTAATCATCATAGGAGTGAAATTGTGTTTGGAAAATAGTTTGGATTAATTCAGGAGATTAGTAAGATACATTTACTTATTGTTAAGGTTGTTAGATTTAAATTTTGAAGCTTTGTCTTAAATAAATGAAGATGAGACTAAGTGACTTGATTGTACATGATTATTAAAGCAATTCCAAAGTACTAAAAACTAGGGACATGGTGGTCACAAGTTTCCTACGAAATTTCATGCATTTGTTATGTAAAAGAGGGCTCTTGAAGATAGGTGGGAGAGGCAGTGGTTTGAGTTATATATCTATTTGAACTTGGACATTAGAAGGCCAATGAATTATCAAGAATATACTTGACTTGTAAGTTTGTAAGTACATCAAAGTTTCGGTCTTGCAATGTGGAGCCAAAGGAATAACAAGACATGAAGGGAAAGTGGTTAAAATCGTGAAGAGGCTATGCCACCACTAGGTATAACAACCAAAATATATGATATAATAATTAATCATTAAAGATGAAAACATGGAGGTGTCTCTGGCCACCTTGATGAACAAAAACACAATTGAACCAAAGCTAGATAGTGTGTTCCCAAAACCAATTGAACGTAAGAACAATCCCTAATGTTGGGAAAATGAAATCAAATTTGTGAGCCTAACCAAACAAAAGAAACAACAATAAAGGGAAAACAAAGAACAAAATATAAATACACCCATACTGTAATTGTAATCTCATCTCAACTATAAAGAATATGACAAGTGAGTATCTCTTTATATATATTATTGCTACTATAGTAGTTGATATTATATTGCTTGTTGAAACTTTGAAGCATGAATAATTCAAGGTCCCTAAAATAGAAGGATTTGTCTTGTAGTTTGTATGGAACAAGAGACCTTATCATAGAGGGATTGGAGGGATGGCATGTTACATAAAGAAAAACATTTCCCCTCATATTGGGCTTCATAAGAAAGACCCTTTCAATAAACACATGTGGATAGAGATTTTAGATATTAATACCAAGACGTTTTATATAGCAATATGCTATTTTGCATCTATTGATTCTACCTTTTATAAGAAAGACAATTATATAAAATTGTCCCTACAATGGCTTAGAACATGATATTTGCAGACTGAGAAATGAAAGCAGTGTCATCTTGCTAGTATACTTTAATGTTAGAACAACAACTAGACGAGTTATTATTTTAAGCATTCATTCAAACCCTAATCCCTCGTGGCTAGATGAGGACCTTGTTTTAGATAGTAGATACAAAAGGAACTCTGAAGACTTGGTTGAGAACTTGTTCAATATCAAGTTGATCAAGCTTTATAATTATCAAGATCTAATAATTTGCAATGGTCTAATGAATTGTCCAAAATCCAATTAGATGACTTGTATTCATGGTATGTGAATAATGTCATAGATTATGTGATATCTCATATCCTTGTATAGAACATATGGGATGCTTCTAATGACTTATTTAAAAAAAAAAAAAAAGATTAATGGGTACAAAGACCCAATTAAAAAGAAAAAGAAAAAAGGTACTATATAAATAGAAAGCAACAGAAGCTTTTGCAACTCTCTAAGCTAGATCTTAAGAAATTATGGAGGCAAATTCTAACTTGTAAAACAAAAGAGAAGTATATGATTCCCTTGAGGGACTATAATTCCTACCTCAAAAAGCTTTATGAATCTCCTAATGTTGTGGACAACATTCAAACCCTTTCTACATAAGAATACGTTTTTTCTTTGGAAGACATAGAGTTTGGGGTTGAGCGACTCACAAAAGGGAAAGCTAAGGACATCAAAGGCTACCAAGCAAAAATCTAAAATTGGAGGGCCTATCCTCATCCCTCACATCCAAAAGATTTTGTATTTAGTTGTCAAACAGGATTTTCCTAAACCTTGGACTTAAAGACTCACTGTCCCTACTTTTAAAAGTGGGGATAAAAATTGTCCCTCTAATTACAGTTCCATTATGCTTATTCCTCTTTTAGTTAAGTTATACGGAATTATTCTGGAAAACAAGATTAGTGCATGTCTAGAAAACCACAAAAAAAAAGATAAATACAAAACTGGATTTAGGAGCTATCATTCATCTATGGACCAAATTATTACACTTAGGATCATTGTAGAGGAGTGTTAATGGTAAAACCAATATCCTATGTTGCTTCGTTGATTTTAGAAAATCATTTGACATAGTGCCCAAAACTAACCTTTGGAATATAATAGAAGAGATAAAAATTCCTTTTGAGTTGAGAGGTATTGCGATAAGGTTGTACGAGAATGTTATTGCAAAGTTTAGGTACATTGAGGGCCGATCAAAATAAATTAATTCTAATATGGGGGTTAAGCAAGGTTGTCCCTTGCTCACTACCCTTTTTGGCATATACATTGACAAGTTACAGGGTTGATTGGAAGAAGCAGGTAGTGTCATTGTGGCGTTAGCAGGTATAGTCATCATTCTTATTCTCCACGTTGATGATATTGTTCTTAGGGCAATGAGTAACTATGATCTCAACAATAACTAAAATTTCTCAAGTATTTTTTTATCTATTATGGGTATGAATGTTAACATTGACAAAACAAAGGTATGATAATCAAATCCAACGCTTACACTAATTTCATATATGACAACAACAACTTGGAGGATTAAGTGACTTCATACAAACAACTTGAAATCATTCTTCATCACAGGCTTAACTAAAACTATAACCTTGAGAAATGATATGTGGAGGGTGGAATGCTTATTATGGACTTGAAACAATTGTAAATCATCAGATGTTTGGCTTTGGGATAAGAAGAAACTCCTCTTAGAGATTTTTTTCATCCATGTTCTCTTATATGGTTGTGAAGTTTGGGGCTTCAACATCTCTAGAGAATCAAGGAGAAATATAGAGCAAATCCAAAAGCACTTTATAACTTATAATCCTCAAATTAAAGTTATTAGAATCTATTATATCCTCCTCATAGATGTGATCATTTCTCACATTGAGAGCATGGCTATGACTTGATACCTAATGTACAAGACCAAGTTAAACAACATGGAAGATGAGAGACATCCTAAGATTGCTTCAAACTCCAGTCAAAACCACTTGCGACTCAAATGAGGTTGGCATAAAATGCTAAATCTTGGCTAAATCATTGGGGAATCAAAGAAAAGTTCACTCTGTAGAATAAAGATGTTATTAAGAATATTATTACATCTAAATTTGAGGAGAAATTGTGGTGTGATAAATAATTAGAAAATAAGAGAAAAACAAGACACTTAAGGAAGTGATCAACCCTAATCTAGAATATCAAAAGTACCCCTATGTTTTACATAGCTTAAAAAAGAAAATCAACACTATTAAAACAAGAGCAAACTCTCGTGAGCTCCATAATGAAACATGGCATTAGACAATTCCTAAAACTTTAAGGGTTGAAAGAATTTGTCATCCTTGTGACATTAAAATGGTTGAAAATGAAAAACACTATCTCTTAAATGTCCTAAGTACAACCACATTATATTAAAATTTCAAAATATTTGTTACAATACCGATCTTTGGAACCTTTTAACACATCAAAATTATGGTGATTTGGGAATACTTTCTTAAAAAAATTCAAGCACATAAATAAAATTTTAAAATAAATCAAGTAATTTCTTCCAAAATAGATCAACTAGGGTTGAAATTTGACGTCCTACCTTGCATGTCAAGAAACTTTTATATGATATTTTAATTTTAACATTGCCTTTCATTTGACATTTAAATCTTAATTTTACCCGTCATAACAATAGTTTTTTTTAAATAACATTTATAATAACTTTTTATTTTTTATTTTTAACAGAAACCAAAGAGATTGTATTTATAAAAAAGTTGTATACATCCATTTAGTATAAAATGGGAGCTTCAGTCTAAGCTCAGAAAAAAGAAGGAAATGAGCAGACATTAGTTGCTCTTCTACATACCTATCTGTTCCTCTATTAGCCTTTCTACAATTTTCAAAATCATGGGAGGGATAAACCCTTACAAACTGACTATTCATAAAAACACAAAAAAACATTTAAGAGGGAGAAGCTGGAAATCAATCCTGAAATCCATGAGTGACTTGAACCTACTGATCAACCGAAGCTTCGTCCATAGGAAGCACACTTGCGTCTGGAGTCTCCTAGAAATGGATGCACTGAGTCATTTTGGCCATTTTTAGAATTTCATCCTTAATAATGTCCACCATGCCCATTAACTCGAACAAATTCTGCTCCAGGTCGCCAATTCTTGAATCCTAGCAGGCTAACTGTTGAGAAATGTACTGAGTATCCTTCGAATTCTCCCTAATTTCCTTGAGTCTAGCAAAGGCGACATCGAAAACCTTCCTCGAGTTCAAATTGAAATCTTCAACACTTGCTTTCATGTAAGCCATGGCCTCTCTAAAACCTGACATAATCTCGGGACGTTGGTGGTTTCCTATACTCAGCTCGCTCTAGAGTTCCTCCTCACAACTCAAGGGAACCAGAGAAAGACCACTCAACCGATGAACAATATGTTGAGCCTGGAGACCACCGAACACTGTCTTTCCTTCCTTAATTTCCACCCAGGTACTAGCCATGCTATAAATGTGAGTGAAGAGGGGAAATTATTTGGACAAGACTCCCCATAAATGCTTTTGCGGATCACCCGCGGGAGGCCATGTGTTGTGGCAGCACTCACCATGTGTTCATGTCAATCTAGGTGATGTGCTTGTGTTACCCTCGAGCCTTCCCATTGCACATGCAAGCGAAGTATGGAGTGGAAAAGAACTTTGAATCCTAGGGGATACGATGGTATGTATGGAGACCATCATTGAACACAACATCCCCCACACTTAACCTAACTCCTTTGCTTTCCAAGCAATTTGCGATTCTATTGTTTTCACGAAGTATGTGGAGAAAATTTGCCTCAAGTGAAGAGTTAAGTAAAGATATTCGTTGATATATTCTTCTGCACCAAGGAGATCTTGTGTTGTATCCATTACTCATTTTATAAATGACCTGTCTTGAGTCTCCAAAGACTATAATCTTGTCAATCCTTAACTTGGCTACAATTTCCATGCCCTGAAGTAGCACAAGCCATTCGGCGGCATTGTTGGATCTTTCTCCAATTCCCCAGGAATATATTTAACTATTTTTCCTCTGGGATCGTATATGACCCCCCCCCCCGCACCTGCCTCCCCTGGATTTCCTTTGGTTGCCCCATCAAAATATAGGGAGTAGCTCTTCTGCGATCTCCACCATTGGTTGAATTCTTCTTTGCTCATTCTTATCTCCCACTTGCAATTGCTTCTATTCTGGGCATTCTCTATATTTGCTTTGCATAGCTCACATCGTGAAGGTCCTTCTATCCGTCTTTTGAGCAAATTATTCGACGTTATAAGCTTGTTGTGGGCTAGGATCCAGAAGAAGAAATTTACCTTGGGGATGCAATCCGAATTCCAAACCTTTACCCAGAATTTGGAGACCGGTGTCTTCTTGACATTTGCTGAAATGTTGTATCCTTCCTTGACTATGTAGTGTCCTATCTATCCCCATCCACGATTGTCTTTGTGTCTAATATGAACTGGAGCTTTCCCGTGAAGCTGTGAAAGGAGGAGAGCATGATCCTGCTTTAGGTTTTCAGGGATATTTATGGGAATCCAACCTTCCCAAGCTCCTGATTCTTTCCAAACCGAAATGTCCTTAAGGGGTGTTAAATCGAGAACTTTGCATCTATTCCCGAATTCAAGATAAATTCTGAAGGGAGACAAGAGGGGGGGAGCCAAGAATAGAGTCTGTCCAAATTTTTATCCTTTTTCCATTCCCCGGGATCCCATATAGGTTGTCTCTAATTAGACTAGCAGAGGCTTTGCATAGGTTCCAAATAATGGTGCCTTTTCCACTTAGAGGAGAATCTATGCTTCTCAATCTTGTTTTTTTATGTACTTCCTCATACCTTCTTTCCACCACTCCTTCTTGTCGGAGATCATTCTCCATAATAGTTTAGCTCCCATAGATTTGTTCATGTTACTTGGTTCCCTTATTCCCAAGCCTCCTTCTCTTTTGGCCTCCTTTACTATGTTCCAGTTAACCAGATGGAATTTTTTCCCTTTGGTTTTCCCTCCTTGCCAAAGAAATTTCTTGATTTCAATGTTGGTGTTATTCATTACATTTTTTGGAGCCAGAAGCATAGCACTAACAAAGACAAGGTAGGAAGATAGAACATAATTGATTAAAGTTACTTTTCCTGCCAAATTTAGCCATCTCATTCCCCAAGACTGTATTTTATTTTTTATTTTTTGAATAACATCTTTCCACATAGCGTTGTTCGCATTATTCTTGTTGATGGGAACTTCAAGATATCTGAAGGAGACCCAGTCAGTGTTGGGCTTGACCCCCAAAACCAAAGCGAGTTCCCTTAATAAGATGGGGTTGCAATTCCAACCATAAAGATTACTCTTATTTTCATTGGCTTTCCCTCCCGTTGCTCTCAAATACTGATCTAAAACTTTTTTAATTCTTCTAGCAATTTGTACTGAAGCATACCCCAAAAAAATAGTGTCGTCAACGAATTGAGCATGATTTATAGGCTGAACTCCTCTCGTAATGATGATTCCGAGGATGTTTCCTTCATTCATTACCCTGTTAATCCTCCTACTTAGAGTATCAGCTACAAGAATATACAAAAATGGGGATAAAGGACAACCTTGGCGTAGTCCTCTAGTTATTTTGAAGAATGGGGTTGGCCATCCATTGACAAGAGGGGCTATCTAGGGTGATCCTATGCATGATTTAATCCATTTGATGAAGGCTTCTGAGAACCCAAATTTTTCAAGAACCATGTAGATAAATTCATGTCTGACCCGATCGAAGGCATTTGCAAGGTCGAGTTTTATCACCATGCCTAGCTCTTTCCTTTTTTGGCTGGAGTGTATGGCTTCTTGAATTAGCAGAATGTTATCATATATTTGTCACCCTGAAACAAACCCACCTTGATTGGCAGAAATGACCGTGTGAAGGTGCTTTTTGATCCTACCATGTATTATTTTGTGAGAATTTTGTAAGAGGCATTACACAGAGATATGGGCCAATATCTTCCTAAAGTGGTGGGGTTTTTTTCTTTGGGGATCACGCAATAAAGGAAGAGTTGGTAGATCCTCCTATACATTCCATGTTTCTTGTCCAATTCAACATTCATATGAGGTCTTTCTTGATCATGTTCCAACCTTTCCTGTAAAAATGAATTGTAAAACCGTCTAGTCCAGGGGCTTTGTATGGGTGAAAGGACCAAACTGCTCTTCTTGCTTCCTCTTCTGATATCGGTGCACATAGGAGATCATTTTACTCCCTCGTGATGATCGAAGGCACATCCTCAATCATCATCTCCATTTCTTCTCTCATAACTTCTTCTTCTTCATTATACAACCTTTCATAATGATTTCTGACCTCATTTTTTTATTATCTCAGATTGATCTATAATTTTTTCCCCATTTTCCTTTTCTAACTCTGTTATTGTATTTTTCCTTTGCCTCTCTTTGCATTGATTGTGAAAGAAGGTAGTGTCCCTGTCTCCTACCTTTAACCATAAACTCCTAGATCGCAGGCGCCATTCCTCTTCCTCTTTATTGGCTAGGTCTTGAATCTTCTTGTCCATATCTTTTTCTTTGATTATAATTTCTTCTGTGACTATATTTTCTTCTATGCTTTTTTGTAGAAGTTCTAGAGCTTCTTGTGCTTCTTTCTTTTCCTTTCCGGGTTCTTTATACCTTTCCGTCACCCATCTTTTTAAGGCCTGTTTTGCAATTTTTAATTTTGTCTCCCAAATGAAGCTTGGAGAGCCAATAGCAAACTGATCCCACACCTATTTTATAATCTCCATGCAACCCTCAGATTTCAACCACACCGGATTGAATCTAAATGGCAGCGGACCCAAATTTCCCAATATATTGAAAATAAAGCAATGGGCCTATGATCTGAAATAACAACTGATAATATTTTTACCTCTGGAATGAAGGGTTTTGAGAGATAAGACATACTTACTAGAAATCTATCCAGCCTTGCCGCTATATGCCCAGGACCCGGTCTCTTGTTGTTCCATGTGTACTTCCCCTTTTTTCGGTTTAATGTTTGTAAGCCTCCAATGGTTTTGGAGATCTTCCATCCTTTCTCCAAAGGGATCTCTAACTTTGGAGCCTCCCTTCCTTTCTTCTGCCGATATAGTTGCATTGAAATCTCCTGCAATAATGCACTAATTAGGCGTTATCCTCTCTCGCTGAGAAGATAGAGAATTCCGGAATTCTTCTTTTTGCATAGCTAAAGTTGGTCCATCAAAAATTCCTACCTAGAATATTTCATTATTCATTAGATCCTCTAACTTGACTAATGTCCATGATCTATTTATGATGGAGGATTTAAGCCTGAAATGAGATTTATCCCACCAAGTGATGATTCCTCCAGAAGCTCCTTCGGCACTTATTGATATACCTTTTCCGTTTGCATTTATTTTCCCAAATGCTTGTAAGCATTCTTCTTCTTGCATTTTGGTCTCCTGTATCAAGAGGATTGAGGCATTCTTAATTTTTTTAATTCTTTCACTAGTACAAAATGATGAATTAATGACTAAAAAATGACTAAAATTCGATTATAAACAACTATTTTTGAGTCGGTAACTAATAGTAACCAATTTCCACTATCTTATAGCTAGTCGTATTTCACTAGTCATTAATTGGTTGAATTATTAGTCATTGATTTAGTCATTGATAGTCACTGATTTAGTCATTGATAGTCATTGATTGCCACAATTAATGACCAAATATACGACTAAATAAACTACTAGATGATAACATATTAATGACTAAGCTAAATACGACTAAACGTTAGTCGTGCTATAAGATACTGGAAATTAGCTACTCAAAGTCGTATATATACGAATTCAGTCGTTTTCTTAGTCACTAATTTATGATCGGGTACGGAGGAATTGAACCACCAATCTCCTGCCTATAATTAGGCAAGTGCTCTACCATTGAGCTAGCACCCTTTAAGAATTTGTTATTGATTGACAATGATGATATTCAAACAAATTTTGCATTATTCAAGTATACAAAATAATGATTACCAAGTTACTACAGATCCAATAGAAATAGGAGAAATCCACTAAAAACAAAAACCATTAGTTTTCTCTATGAATTTTCCAAGAGAAATAGACATGGGAGGAAAAGTTACTAATGATCCATGCGTCCCTGGACGTGCAAGTAGAGGTAAATAAGGATAGTAGTAAAAATATTACTGGCATGTCACACAAAAATGTCTGAAATATGGCGGGCTGCATGCATGTTGGAAAACATCAAGATATGAAATGTGTATTCACATGAGGACTCACCTTTTCAATAAAATCAATGTAATGAAGAGCTCCATGTTTGAACTATGTTCTACCACCGATGAAAGTAAGATATTTCCCTGATACCTTAGCAAAGTAAGATATTTCCCTTATACCCTAAGAAAAGTAAATCAAATTATAACCTTTGGCTTTATGCTCTTGGTAGGGTCATACTCAACATGTAGTTCAACAATAGTCTCCTTGTCATCTCCAAAAATAACATCTGTACATTTGATTGGAAATGCATACCTGGATAAGTTGCATTGCATTGGATTCCATTGCAATGGCTAAGTTCTTTTTAAATATTCATATTAGCAACTACTTGAGGATAACAACCAAAAAACATAACTCAAGGGAAAGATCCTTAAGTCTTCTGCCAGTCTGAGAACAACATATACAAATAACATTTTCCTCACAACTCCCACTAATGTAATCTCTTCCATTCATGTAATATGTCTGAGTATATTTTTGAGCACTTCTTGTAGGAGAAATGTCAAGTTTCGTATGTAGCCTTCCATCCACAACTAAATGTTGTTTGACCTGTAAAACCATTCTTTGAGTTAGTCACAAAAGTTGCTTCAAACCATATGAGAATCCAGAGAGAAACATTTAAATTATTATAATCATCTGTGTACCTGATCATTATCAAGTTATCAACAGCTGAGGAATGGATATAATGATCATCACGAGAAAAGCACACCATCACATTCCCTCTTAAGCTGGTAGTGGTATATAAAGGATGTGTAGGATTTTGTCGTAAATCCCACATTTTGATTTCCTATTCAAATGATGAAGTGGAAAACATGTATGGGGAATGATAAGAAAATTTTATCACATTTATATGTTCATGATGCAGATATTCAAACACTTGTAACCATTTTCCACTGCACACATCATAAAGAGAAACATGTGTTGGATATCCACTAGCAAGGAAACAATTATCTGTTGCAGTAACATAGACAGATCTTAATTGCTCAAACCCTTCATATGTGTAAGTGGTAGGGTTGCTACTTCTGCTTCCTGCACCATATTTGGAAGGAAGCATAGTTGAGAGCATTCGGTTAACATCATATAGTTGTAATGTGCCATTGTCAGAGCTAGAAATAACTTGTGCATAAGAATCACAAAGGGCAAGTGAATACCATGAATTAAAATAATAAAATTACCTTAAAGACATTGTAAACAACATATAATCTCTCACTAAACTTACATGTAAATGAGGCAAAATTGATTTAAAAGGTCATCACTAACTCACGAAAAAAAAAAGGTTATCACTGGAAAGCAAACAATATGTTAAACATGTTAATGTTCAGTACTTTACAAGTTCATATAAGTTCAGTTCATCTCATTGACTGTAGGAATCAACCTAGTTTGATGGCAAGACCCAACGTACCTTTGTAGGGTCCTTGTTGAGCCAACAGAGTCCAAGAATACTATGATTTGCTCCAACTAACTTAACATGGCCAACAATTTTACCACTTTCATGGTTGATCACAACCACTTCCCCATACAAAGTACCGAAGACCATTAAACTCGAATCAGATGGATGATATTCAAATTATCTGGGCCAAAAATTCTTGTTAATCTCGATATAATTCTTAGAGATAATGAATTCTATATTTCTGGAAAATCGATATATTTTTCAGTGCAACACTAAAATAATGTTGAGAATAGTATTTGCTTGACAACAAATGACTTTTCCCCTTACCAATATAACACTTCCCTTGCAAAAGCAATCCCACATACGCTGACTTGTAGAAGGGATCCCACATATATGTTGACTTAGTCTGATTTTAATTTAGAAATGAAAGAGTTAGATTTTAAGTCAGAAATGTGAAAGAAATATTGCCTGTAGAAGTTTCTTGTGGAAATTATTAAAGTAAATCAATTCCAAGTTCTTCAAAATCATGAAACTAAAAAATTAAATAGTAGAGAATTCCCACCATTACATTGGTCTAGGGACTATGCAAGACAAAAAAGAAGGATCACTAAACCCCTAAAAATCATGATAGACATGCTCTGTACAGACAGTGGAAAATGATAAATGGTGAAAATATTGTACCCTTTAGAAAATTGTTCACGGTATCGGATGTAAGCCCAGTCAGTTTGTGCAGAAGAGAGCATAGTGGGGCCCTACTTAGCCAAAACTCTTAGTGTGAGAGGGGTGGACCCATAGTTATCATAACCGACCGAACCTGACTGGTTCATGTCGTGTAAATGCCCCAAACTAGCAAGCCAGTTCCATCCTAAACAGGCCAGTTTGGACCAATTCCAACCTGAATTGATCCCCATTTAGCTGGACCCGCCAATGTACCAATTCAAGCAAAACAAAAAACAAAAAATAAGGTCCCTCCCGAACCCAAATTTATTGTCAAGATGGAATACCTTGCAGCCAATAATCATCCACCACTTGTTAAGACATAGTTCCAGGATGTTTGAGAGTGGATCTGAGTTTGTAACCTCATCAGACTTAATATGAAGAAAATAATGCACAAGAAACAAGAAGCCATTTTGGCTACACAAACCGATCTGGAAAATGAAATTGCATTACCATTACTTGTAGTTGTGCGTAGTTGCTTTTGCTTGTAAGGAAAAAGTATTATAGAGCCTATTCCAGATTTATGCCCTTTTAAAATGTTGAAAACCTTCTCTCTCTCCTAATATATGGAATAGATTCAAACCGGTGTTTAAACATTGTTTGTTCTATGTCTCTCTCCAACTGAGTTACATGTAAATTGTCAAGCGCTCTTAAACCAGGTAATAAGGCTATCATGAACTCTCTGTAATTTTTCTCAAACCAAATTTAAGAGGGATGGTGTGAAGCATTTTATCTAGGTGCAACCATAAGAGGCATTACAAAATAATATTCATTACTCAACTCATCCCCAGAACTCCCTTCTCCATTTCTTATTGCACTTTCCCTGAGTAGTGTGGATGCCTCTGTTGCATCATAAAATGCATCAAGAGATACAATATTTTCAAATGAATTACTAGAAACATCACTAATATTCCCCAGCATTCCCCTATCTCTAATACACATCAGTCCATATTCCCTAGAAGAAAACCATTCAATTGTCTCAAATAATCTTTCCTCTGCTCCTACATGCAAAAATTGTTGCACCAATGTATTAGCATAATTTAAGTCCATGTCTGTGATTCCATTTCCCCTTGTACTCTCTCAAGTGGAATTGTAATTCATCTACACTTTCATATGAAGAATATTCACCATAAATATGAACTAAACGACAGTGCATGACTGAGTCATCCTCGGAGAATATGTGATAGAAAGCCTCTACTTCTATTTCCGAGTATTCTGAATTTGGGAATCTAACACTCCCATGATCAATTGAATACCATTATGTGCACCAAGCCTTATAGGCTTAATTTGAATAAAGACTTTCTTGGACAAAAGAGTCGATCTTTTCAGTTGAAGACAATGGGAATTTCCTTGTGTCATGACAACACAAGCAATTTTAGAAACGAAGCTCTGATAATAAGGGAAGTCTTGATAATGCAACCACGGTTGTCTAGAAATTTGCAATTCTAGCTTCACACATAGAAATCCTTGTCAGTTTTGGCATCGATCTAAAGCATCCTTTAGGCAGGCTAGTTACATAAACATTGAAGTCCAAATTCATTGTATGCATTTCCAAAAACTATCCCATCATATTTAGATTCCTAGTACGACAAGAACTCAAGTTCAAAATCTGGCATGGTAAACCTCCTTCCAAAAGATCTTTGTAATCCATCCACATAAAATGAGTATCAACTAACTACTTCATGTAAGATAACAAAATTATAAAGGGAAGGTATTCAATGAACCATATCATACAAAAAAATACAAACATAAAAAGTGATACACTTCAACAACATTCAGCAAATTGGCATGAAAAATATTCCTACAATATAACATGATTCAATGTAGGCATGTATGAAATGGATACCTTACTTGTGCAGTTAGAGAGAAAGATCCAGACCAGTGACCTACCTAAGAGCATCTTTTCCAGGAGAAACATATTTTAAATCAACTATTCCGAGTTTAGGGCCAATATAGCACATCGGAGTCATGGGTTCTTCACCATTGACAATAATACATCGTGAGGTATGAAGTATATCAACTACATCTACTTCTAATAAGTTTATTGAAGAAAATACTTATGTTAGAGGAGCAAAATTAGTTTTTGTAACATTTCGAAATTCTCAATATAAGTAATTAAATAAATTTCCCCAAATATCCAACAAGAATGACTCCAGTTGATATCATCATCCTTTTCATATTTACACTGATCAGAAATTACAAACCTACTACCATTCCAAACACTATAGAAAGAATTAAAAACTTCTTCCAGCCATTAAATGAAAAGAGCACACTCTACTTGTTAATCTTATAATCAATAAAAAAAGAGACGCGTGAACTAGAATGTTTGGAACAACGATACACAGTTTTTCAAATTCGAGATCTCCTGGAGACATAAAAGACAACTAAAACTCATTGCACTATCAGGGTGCATATCACCTAGAAGAACAACTATATAATATGCCTGTAAAAATAACATAAATACAAATACATATATAACCATATAATTTTCCTATTAAACTACATAAATATATACCACATAAATATATACCTATAGAGTGTGTGTCTGTGGCCACTTACATGCAAATATTTTCTCACCAAAAGCACTACAAAGAAAATAGCACTGCGGAAATATTTTCTTACTGAAAGCATCATGGTACAATCACTATATAAGCAAGTTCAAAGCAAGCAAGCTTATTGTTCCTGATAATGCATTCGTATTGCAGTACTTTGAATCCCCATAATAATCAATATATGTTTGTTATAGTGTGAACAGTAACAGTCGGCCCATGCTCCTTGATATTATGTGCATACCATTGCATCAAATGACTAGATAATATCCTTCTCATCAATAAAATTCAGACCTTATTGGAAAGAAGTTTGACCTATTTGTATTTGAATATTAGTGCTTCATCCCATTAGCAATGAAGCCTCATATGCCAAAAAAAGGCATTGTTGTTGATGATGCATATCAAAGTCTTTGGAAACAAGGAATACTAGCATAAATCCATATTAACCCTAGATCTATTAAGTCTCAAGATAGATCATAAAACATTGGGGGTGCAAACCTCAATACGTATATTTAGTAGTATTTGAGGGTGCAAAATATTGATGTTTGCACCTCAACATTTTTTTTATCCCACTTGATGCATAATAGATCCATGACTAAGGTGGATCTATGATAATATATTTATATTTGTTTAAATACAACAACATAAATAATACATTAGCTCATCTACATCATAACAATAAAGGAAAAAGGCATTGCCTCCCTTTTCTTTAGCAACACAACACAATGTAATAGAGATATCCACCACCCAAGATATAGAACAACTCTATTCTCTTGGCACAATTATGTTGAGACCTAGAATGAGCATATGTTTTAAAACTAAATTGTGCAAGTAGGCAAATAGCACAACAATCGATTGTTACCAATGAGCATCGATGGCAAAGCAACCTAGCTTGAACCTACAATATAATCTAGGTGTGCAGACACCTTCACTTGTATTTTTTGTGCTAGTAAATAATTGTATACTAGAAATTGATTAGATATTATGTCATATATTGGTTATAATTCAATTATTATTGAAGTTTGTTTCTTTTGCAATTCCATGCATTCAGTGGTATTAGAGTTAGGTGTCATCTTGGCCAAGGGTAAAACCGACCCTTGTCTAGAAGAAATCGTAAGCATTCGCAAGAATGTCCATGCCACTTGTTGCATTGAATAATAGATACATGAGATTTTTTATATTAATATAAACCTCAATGCACTTCTGCACAAAATTGATGTAGTGATAGCCTTGAATTTTCATCACCAACTTGAATCCATCAAGCTCTACTCTTTAACCTCTAATGCTTTCTTTCTCTAATAGAAGTGATCTCTTTTTCTCTTCTAGAGCAGAAACCTCCATTCCATATCTTCATTTAGGAATCTAAAACCATTAGAATTATGCAGAGACTCACTTTTCTTCCACTTCCTTTAATATCATTTCATCTTTATTATTTTTATAATTTTCCCATTCTATAGAGACCTCTTTGGCTCTCTTAAGATTTTTTTCTAATTGCAATGCAATAGATTCACTCAAAACTCTATCAAAGCGGATCTAATTCTCCTTTATACATACTCTTGTTCCTCGAGCCATTCCGAGCATAGTTTAATGCGACTGGGAGGATGTTACTCTTCTAGAGATATCTCTAGTAACACTGGAGAGTGATCAAAATCCCCTCCATTTGTAAGCCACTGTCTAAATTTATTGGATTCATATATGAAAAATTCAGTTATAAGAAAGCAATCAATCCTCTTTGTAATCGTGTCAATGCCTATCTGTTTGTTCCTCCAAGTAAGAGAGAACTTGAAGGGATCAATGTCAAGCGACCCTACTTCTTCCAACTTTATCTTAAATAATCTGAAAGACAAACAATTTCTACAGCATCACCCCATAACTCTGCATCTCCCAGGGATAATTTTTCATCCCCACCAGCCACTATAGCCAAACCCTTTTACAACCATCCCATGCTGAACACCTGGACACCATTTTCTATTCTTTCAGTGTAAGGACCATATATTTTTAAAATGGTGAGCCCTTTACCAAGTTTCTAACAAAACGAAGAGCTCCCCAGACCCAATGTAAAAGGCCAATTGTTAGTACAAGAAAAAGATCATTTCAACCACCAAACCTTCCCCTTGAATACAAAGACAAGAATTATCAGTAACCTAAAAGTATTCCCAAATCTATAACATTTCTACTCCCTCAGATATCATTTCTTACAAAAGTAATACATCGGGTTTATGGGAAGTGATTAGTATCTTAAGATATTTTTTTTATGAGGATCAGATAGACCCCTACCACAGGGGCATTTTCTATCCCATTCTGAAGCCCCTACCCCCATTTTCTAGTATTTAAATGTAAGGACCATATATATTGAAAATGCTGAGATATTTACCAAATTTCATGCAGAACAAAGAGCTCCCCAGAGCTGAGGTAAAGAACCAACTGTTAGTACAAGAAAAATATATTTTCAACCACCCAACCTTCCCCTTGAATCTAAAGACAAGAATTCCCCATGAATTGAGGTTGTTGAGCAAGTGTTTGCGAGACCTGCATCTGTTGACCATATTGTAAGGAACGCCGAGGAGGTTGCAATTGTGAATGAGATTGTGGTGGTTGTGAATGCTGATGTTGAAATGGAACTTGTTTCTGTTGTTTCATCTTACATGGCTGCTGAACTAATAGGATCCAATTTTGAGGTTGAGACTGCCTCTATGCAGGAGGTGAATTAAATTCCTTTTGGCATCACATGATTCGATACACATAAAATTTTAGGAAGCATAATTCTTCAAAACTAGGGCAACATAGAAAACCTTTGAAAGATGCATGCCAACATATCCAAAAATAACCAGATAATAAAAATAATTCTAAATGCAAATCCATACTAAAAAAAATTCAACTAGCCAAAAATTACCGTTAGCTGAGAACGGGGAGTCATCCTTGCAGGACCACCTATTTTGGAAGAGGTGTGAACAAATCCCTGAATCATACCATTCATTGACATTTGAGAAACACTCGTTGGGTCTACCTTAAAATTTGCAGAACAAATTCCATTCCAGTTCCAGTTGCAAGAGGTAGATTTATACTCATCAAACATTAGGCAGAGCTCAAGTATGTGTATCCTAGAAAAATATTTAGAAAAAGGGATTCCAATCATCTTACCATCGATGAGTGTCCTCCAACCGATCTCGATATCCCACTAGTTGTTGAAAGGATTCCATAAGCATGGGAACCAACTTATGGTGATGGGGTTCTCACACTTGCTAAACCCATAGGGTTCCAGTTTGAAGCCATGCCATGCCATCCCATGTTCCCTCCACCACCTAAAGTCCTGAAATTATACATACATAAGGTGTCAGACTCAAATGAATAAAAACATCTACCAATTCAAAACCAACTTGTATAATCAAAATCTTCTCAATCTCACCTTTATCCAAATGGACTTTGCGATTTTGTACCATAACCTGGATGGACCTCCAAATGCAGGACCACTTCTATATATAAGGCAAATCAAAAGTAATCATGAAACTCAAGCCCCGATAGAGAACAGATTTTCACTTACTCCTGGAACTTGGGATTCGAATCCAACAACATGGCGGAAGCTTTGGCCCTCTGGCAAGGCTTAAATCAAGCTCTCCTCCATGGTGCTCAGAAACTAACGGTTGTGGGGGACTCCAGGGTGATTATCCACAACATCAATGCAATGAACTTGCCCTCCTCTATCCGCCTTCGTCAAGTTCTCCGAAGAATCGCCTTACTCATCCCTCTCTTTCATGACATCGATTTCTACCATGTCCTACGAAAGAATAACGGACAAGCGGACAAGGCTGCTAATGAAGCTATATCCCTAGGGAAAGGGATCCTCAAACTTAATGATGAAATCAGGCTGGTTTCTATTCCGTAAAGTCTTGGGCTCAGATCCGAACATGGCTGACCCGACAATCTGGCGTTTAGGTTTTAAGACATGTGTCTCGCGCTATTGCTGCCAGATGGTGCCCATCTCCGGAAGCGGCGTGGTTATTCCCCTCGAAGACACCTTTATTACCACTACCAGGCATTATATCATCCATCCGCTCGCATGCCTAACCTTAGCAAGGGTGATGTCGCCTTTGGCGTTGCTGATGAAGATTCGTACCACTCTCTGTACCATGGATCAGGAGGAATTACGGAGAAAGATCTCTCCAAATCTCAAGAGCTTTCACCTCATCTCCTCCAGGCGTGTGGATTTCCTTTTCTCGGCTCAAACTAGTTTGAATTCCTCTGTTGCCAACGCCATTGGGCTCGCCGGAACCGCGTCTAGTTATGATGACATTCTGGCTCATGATTTTCAGGGAATGTCCTCTCTCGGCACTGAGAACCGTTATTTAATGATCTGTACGAGCTTGGGTAATGGAGCTCCTCGACGGTTGATGAAAGGTCCTCCGGCATGCTCCAACTTACGGGTAATTATGCTCCATTTATATCCTGGAATAGACCTCAGCAATATTAACTGTAATCTCCTTTGTCTCGCTTCAAAAAGGAAAGCTATTCTATCGTCGAAGGTGATCTCACCTGGGTGGCGAAGGCTTCTGCAGCTCTTCGTAGCGTTTCCCCTGTTTTATCTGGGAAATAATCTGTGTCTGCTAGGAGCTATGGCGGATTCTGGAGATTCGGCAGCCTCCTCCCCTGACCCTCTGTTGGAATTGGAAGCTGAGATTAGGGTCCTGCGACGCCGGGTTAGACGACAAGGAGACTTTATGCACCGAATGGATGAGCAAGGTGGACGACGTCTGGAAAGATTGGATGAGGAGATTGGCAGCACTCGTGAGGAGTTTGCGGCAGCCCTGGAAGCACTGGAAATGAAGGTTACGGCCGCTATCGAAAGCATGGACCTCAGGCTGCAGAACAAGGAAATTGCCATGGCGAACCTACGAGGTGCTGAAAAACCAGGCCAGAGCAAGAATCAAACAACTGCCAAGTCGTCTGCAGGGGCAAGATATCGTTAAATCCAGTCTAGTTTCTGACTTCAATCTGTTTATTTTCTTCTGTTAAAGCCTTAAAGTCCTGGTTTTGCTAGTCACAGGCACCTGCAATTAATGTTTGGAAGACTGCTAAGCTTACTACAGTTTTGGAATTGTAACTCTGTTGGTGGCTCTGCCACTGTTTTTTAATATAAAAACTACCCGTTTCTGTCAAAAAAAAAAAAATCATGAAACTCAAGCAGGAATACACACACTAACAAAATATAAATGTTAGAGGGCACTGTAATGGCATGACAAAACCTTGTGTCTCCAACTTCAAATCTCTTGGGCTTAGTAAATCGCACAGCCAAAGGCTGATTACAACCCTAAAAAATATTAAAAATCGATGACACATTATTGCTCTTACATACTTTGCACCTGTCAAATATACCAAAATGTTAATATAGAGAAGGAACAACTTCAAAGAAGAATATATTTACTCTCATCACATAAGTTCCGTTCAATCCATTAATAACTACTACTGCCATTTATTTGGATGGGTACTTCACAAATGCACACCTTGCATAAATTACATATATAATGCACTGTTCACTGTCAATCCAATATCCAATCACAAAAAACTGTTAAAACTGGAAAAGTAAAAAACATACCTCTGCTCTGCTTCTGTTAATCTCTCATGATATATATGCCATCTACATGACCAAACCTAGCAAAAATTTGTTAATCCAAAAACAAGTATTATTATGGAACTCTAAACTTAGTTTTAATCTCAATAGAATTCTGTGAAACAAATTCAACTCAGGCACACTGGATATAGAGTTGTATCCTAGGTAGCATGCTCCAAACCCCCCTTCCTATCAAAGGGAAATATTTGGCGCAAAATATCGATTTCATAGGGTGCTAATTGGACTAGTTCAGGGTATTGGACTGGTTTAGGCTAGTAATCTAGCTCGAGAATTCGAACTCAGGACCCGGTTAGTCCGTAGAAACATGGGTAATGGATCCAACTGGTAGTGTAATAGTACCGTAGGGATTTTCTTAGGGTATACATAATATATGTTAATTTAATATATACTATATTTTGTGTTATATAGAAATAAGTTTATATTATATATTATTGTGTTATATAATATATATTATATATTTTTTGGTATGTTATATATATGTTTTGTTTTTAATATTATATGATTTGTATGTAATTATATATTGTATATTATATTATATGTTTTGCACGTTATGTTAATTATATATATTGTTATTTTGTATGTAATTTAAAAATTAAACATGGTATAAAATTATTATTATATGTTTTGGATATATATTTTAATGATTAATAATAGATGGCTAGAATGGTCATGGGGTTGATGGTTGCATGGTCATGAATATGTTTTTGTTAGCCACAAATTTATGGATTATATGTTAGGATTGAATAGTTGTGAGTCGAGTTCATAATTAATATGAATGTATATGCAAATCATGATGACAATGTATCAAAATTTGGTGTTTCACTAGGATGTCGTGATAACTAGATATTGGTCAACATAGCATGGTCAGGATAGAGGTCATGTGAATTGAGTCTATAATTTTGAGTGCACATGACGACAATATTGCACTTATAGAAGAGGCTTGAGGCCGACAAACACATCCACTAACATATGGAGTTGTAGGGACCTCATTGGATGTCTTGATAGAAGAAAAGGTTGCCAAGTGAAATAGGGGGTCTATCATGAATCCATCTACTGTGTTACAATTTACTAAATTTAACACTACAGGTGGATTCAGAGACCTCCCCTCCTTCTAGGAGATCTCCGAGGTCTCTGAATCCACCCACACTGTTAAAATTTAGTAAATCATACAATTCATTGTCAAAATTGCAATTTTTCATTGCTGAGAGACACAATTAACGTCACTTGGGTCTTTAAATCCATCTACAATGTTACAACTTACTAAATTTCAACACTACAAATGGATTGAGAGACCTCATTTATTTACTAAATCCATCTACAATGTTAACATTTAGTAAATAAAGGAGGTATCTTAATCCATCTACAGTGTTAAAATTTAGTAAATTCTACAAATTCATTGTCAAAATTTTATTTTTCGATTGTTTGGGTGATACACTAAAAGTGACTAACATAAATGACTAATTCATATTCTTAGTCGTTATTAGCTAGTCAAATTTGTGTTCCTATGACTAAATTAGCCGTTTACCTTAGTCATTTTTATTTTAGTCACTTTTTATCTAGTCGTTTATTTTGTCCTGTGACTTAATTAGTCGTTTATCTTAGTCATTTTTAGTTGTTTCACTTAAGATTGTTCAATTTTGGTCATTTATCCCTTGAAAAAACTGTGGTGACTAAATTTTTTAGTCGCCTAGTCACTTATCTCTCATTTTGTACTAGTGTTTTTATTGCTTCCATCTTTTGTTTTCCACCCAATCCTCTGCAATTCCAGGAGACCAGTTTCATTATTTCCTAATTTGAGGGGGAGTTTTGTCCTTCTTTTCTTCTGTGATTCCTTGAATTTGTTTCCGTGCTGATATCCTTATGTGTTGGTCCAAGTTGGTTTGCTTACCTGTCGCTTTTTCTCTTGTTGCTTCCCGTTCTCTTAAAAGTTTGTTGGGGTTCCTTCCCATTTTTTCTCGAGGCTCCTCCTCATCTTCTCTGCTTTATGAGGTTTCTTCCATATTTGCCCTAAACTTGGATCTGGTAACAGAACCCCCTCATCTTAGGGAGATTTCATTCCTTATAGTCTCTCGATGCTGCCTATTATTTCCCTCCTTGACTACTTCTAGCATTCTTGGCGTCTTTTCCTTGGATATATGCGTTTCTTCTATTTTTCACTTTCTTTGAGATCATCCCATGTTTTCTCCTCAAGTTGCTCTTGGTATTCTTCTCGTTCCTCCGAACTAAGAGCCTGATACCTATTTGTGCTTGCCTTCCTTTTATTTGGAGATTGCAGAGGATTGGTGTTTGTTTTATTACATTTCTTCCTCGGGACTTCATTCCATTCTTCTCCTTGTCCTTCTTCTTGTTCTTGCTTTTTTTTGGGGGGGGCACAGTCTTGCAAAGTGACCATACTCATGATAGACTTTGCACTTGAATGGAATTTGCTCGTAGTCTACCATCTGGAGGTGCATCCATTCGTCCATTAATAGATTGATGGCTTCTGGGAGACCCTTTTTCTAGATCTACTTCAACGCAGATTCTTGCACAAGAAAACATTGGGGGTTTGGGTTCAGATTTGTTTATATACTTCCCTAGGGTATTCCCTATTGCTCTTAAGTCTTCGCCATTCCAACAGTGGAGAGGAGATGAGGTAGCTTTACCCAAACTGGAACGACAGTGGGGATGCATTTCTCAGGATCGAAAGACAAATCCCATTTGTTGATATACATCCCTCTCGGTCTCATGAAATATGGTCAATTTCTGAAAATTAGATCTCTATCTTCTTTTTTTTCAAACAGAAAGACGAAAAACCCTTTCTCGCAAAAGATCTGCTAGACTGCTCCTTGTATCAATGTTCTCCAATTCTTATTTAGCCATATTTCTGTAGCTGGGAGATGGCCATAGGCCCGTGAAATGGCATATTAATCCTTTCTCAGATAATGCAACAACTTTGCATTTGGTTGCAACAGAGTTCAACTTGACTTCAGGGACGTCAGTTTTTTTTATGAATTTGGATTCCTTCGCAGAGATGGTTTTGCTTGGAATAGGGTGAGACTCCATCAGATAGCGAAAACGATCCTCTAGGATTTGGCGTCTTACATTCGGATCCAAATCCTTAGTAGGGGGAGGATCCATACAACCAACGAGGTGGCCGTTAGGGCTTGAAAATCCACCAAACCCTAGGTTCACGGGCGAGATTCTGCGATAAGAAACGGAATAAATTATTTTTATAATAACTATATGAAGCATTGAATTCTCATATCTTGCCTCATATAATACAAAATTTAAAAAGTTTTGCAAAAATATAATAAAAAATAAAACATAATGATTAAACCAAGCACACACGTAATGACAAAGAAGGTTTATCCTCAAAACCTTTAAATAGGCTTCTTCACAAATAATACAATGTGCCATTACCATGAGCCACCAAATACCATGACAGAGTCAAGTTTACCTAACAAGGGGAGAAAATCATCTAGACCATGACAAAATCAAAATTTCCATATTAAAAATAGAAATATATATATATATATATATATATATATATATATATATATGGGTCACCCCAAAAAACAATGATCGAGTCAAGTTTACCTAAGAAGGAAAGACAACCAACCAGAGCATGACAAAATCAAAATTTCCATATCATAAAGAAAAATATAAAGAAAATATATATATATATATATATGTGTGTGTGTGTGCCAAATTTCAACATTAAGATCAACCTAGTAAACTATATATTTAAAAATAATAAAATTTATGCAAAATTAATTATAAAAGTATATCTAAATAAATAAATATATAAAGCTATGAAATATCAATGCCTCGTAACTATATATTTAAAAATAATATAATTTATGCAAAATTAATTATAAAAGTATATCTAAATAAATAAATATATAAAGCTATGAAATATCAATGCCTCGTAACTATAGCCATTATAATATGATGACAAAAAGGTAAATAGATATGGATGACTTACATGTGTGAAATTAGAAACGTAATCGTCCACTTCTTAAAAAGACGTGAAACCAATAAGTTTGTGTAAATCATTGACAACTTATATTTTAGTGTCAAATTAATATGCTATATATTTAAATATTAACCCTTTTGGCATCAATTATTGTCAAAGAAATTTGTGCATTGAAGTTAGTATTTTATAACTTTTCTCTTATGTTTGTGCATAGTTGCTCAATGAGTGTGATATTCATTATTTGTTAATGAGTAAGAAAGTAAGAACGTGATCGAAAGAAAGTCCATGCATGTTATATTATATCATTATTAATATTTAAATAAAGTTTTAATTTATTTAATTATGATTTAAATATGAATATTATAATTATAATTATGATTAAAATTGTTTTTTAGTTTAATTTTATTAGATTATTATCAAGTACAAATGAAAGAGGCGGTTTGTGAATCTAGGTATAATCGCTCAGTCTGAGAGCATGGCAAAAATACCAAACTGTGTATCAATCAACTAATTGAAAAGAAAATTGAGTCTGAGAGCATGACAAAAATACCAAACTGTCTATCTATCAACTAACTGAAAAGAAAATTGAGAGTACTAAGAGTTCACTAGCTCCCACAAGTAGGGATTTATAGCCGAAATCACTGCTAGCTTAGGCAAAAAGAATCTATTAACCATGGAAAAAGAGTTGAAAATGAGCTAGAACCAAAAAAACCTGAAAACTAAGCCGGTTTTGGGTGTGGTTAGTCGTCATCCTAAATGATTATCATGGGAGGGGCGTGTTGCTGCTTCTTCTAATCATCAACTTCCATTCCAAAGAAGTCGCCAGGAGGAGGAGGATGAGGATGAGGATGACACATGAAGATGAGTTGAGAATCCTTTGGAGGCTCCCTGGGTTGACTGAAAACCTTTCCTATGAGTTCCTTGTAAAGAGCGTTGAACTTAGAGCTGAAATCCATCTAGGCCTTGGCCATGTGGTGAAGCCATCCCTCAATCTTATCCACGCGGGCCATCAAGCCAAGACCCTAAGAATTATCCATTAGATTTCCCTCCATGCAATCTATGAGAGCCTGGGCGAGCATCGTCTTGGTATACCAAAGCATATTCAAAGTTCCGTTATATTTTGTTTCCCTAGTTCGGGTTGAGCACGAGTCTTCCACTAGTCTCCCCATTTTTGCAAATATCCTATTCGGAGTAGGGCTGACCATATTGTCGCAAATGCAAGTCTCCATACTTTGAATGTGGCATCTAATAGAGGATGAGACCATGCTTGAGTCATAGGCATGGACATTGTCTTGTTCACGCTTGAGAGCGGTAGGGACCAACAGAGGTTTTCCACTCCGTTTTCTTGGAGAAAACCACGATGAGAGCAGAGCATGGATAAGACCAGTCGGTAGTAGGAGCAGTGATGGGGGGGGAGGTAAAACGCTAGCCATAGTTGAATGCTAAGATGAGAGGGGAGCCGGTGAACATGGAGAAAAATGCCAAGAGATTTGGAGCGAAATGAGAAACATCGCTTGTCTTCCATAGGAGGAAGTCGAGGGAGCCGTCTATTGTGGCTGGACTAACACACAAATTCATTATGGAAGAAGTAATGGTGATCAAGTGCACTCAAGGATTGGTCTAGAGTATGAGCCATCGCGCGAGGGGAAGCAATTTACCATTTACGACGATTATTGTCTTTGAAGCGATCATATGTTTAGCATAGGAGGTGAGATCATTAGTGACACCAAGTGGCAACTTAAGCATCCCAAGAAGAAGGACATGCAACGTCATGTGGGGAGGAGGATCGACATTGGGCACCTGTCATGGGGTAAAATTGAAAATTTTATTATTATAACTTAAAGATTTATAAATATTTTTATTTAATTTTAAATGTAATTTTTATGTGGAAAAACATTTCTCTTTCATGAGTTTGGTGGTATATTACTATCAATCAAATATTTGTGATCTTTTTTTTTTATAATTGGATTAACTTTTAAATGATTAATATTACATATGCTTAGTTTAAAATTGTAAATTTTTAAAAATAAATTATATATAACTTATTAATAATATATTTATTATGAGTAAATGATGGTAATGATAACAGTTATTGGGGAGGCAGGTGTCGAGGGGAATCTATCAAATCTCAGAGGTAGGTGCGGGGGGAATCTATCGGATCTCAGAGGGAATACAGTAACAACATTTGAATGGGGGTTAGGGAAAGCCACAAATAACCAAGCATAGTGATATGCTCTCTATCAGGGTCTTAAAAGTATTGCTTCTCTTGGCATCTAATCGCTTGTCATCATAGGAGACTCTCTTTTAATAATTTTTGAAGCTAGAAGGGGAAAAGATCTCGAAGACAAAGTTGCAGGATGATTGCAACATCAAATAAATAGTTTCCTTTCTCAAATTCCTAAAGCCCAGCTCTTCCATGTGTAATGGGTCAATAATAGCACCACTAAAATGCTTGCAAACAAGGCGATTCTTTTGGCACAAGGTGACTTGGTTGTTAATGGGGGTCAACATGCTACATGTTGGCTCCCCTAGGCACCTTATAAACTCTTTGTGATTCCTTTGTTGATTGTTTGAATGGGGAATGCATTAATTCCGTTTACAATTCCAAGAAGGAGTGTCATGTCCTCCTTTAATGAACATCACGGCCAATCCTTGTTATTTACACAGATGTTAACTTCACGTGTGAAGGGACTTATGGGTGGCATGAATTTGCCAGTGCTTTGGGCTATGTATCACGCACCTTCTCATTCAATCTTCATTCACATTTGCTTCAGAGCGAAGAGGGGGAATATTGGTTTGCAGTTTGTTCAGGGGATGGTATTGTGGGTTATAGAGACTGAAAAAGCATTCCTTTATGCCTCGGGGTAGTGGATTTTGATTGCATTGTTGTCTGGGCGCTCAAAGAATAATTTGCAAGAGTTAGTTTACCGGCTTGGTTTTGTTTCCGTTCTTTTGCTAACTTGGAAAGTCTGGTACACGAGAGTTCTGACTCGTTAAGGAACTTGTGGAAGTTTGAGTGCTGATTTAAATTCTACCATCAGTTGGAGAATTTGGGGTTTCATATATTTAGAGGAGCTGTATGTCTAGATTGTGAGAAAGCCTGCAATATACATAGATAAGAAATTGCAGGTTGAGATACTCGAGCAGACAGTAAAGATAGCCACAGTCAAATGAGGTGGATGAATTTGCAATTGGAAGGGTTGATTGATGCAATTCGTCAATCAACTGCTCGTACACCTATTATGGAATCCCGCCTAGAAGAAGTTGAGCAAGCTGCTCAACAACTCTTAGCTCATACCTCCTATCTAGATGGTCATCTCGACGATGTGGAGGGGAATGTCTGCGGTTGTGAAGCCCAAATGGATGCAATTTCAATCACCATGGAAAAATATGAGGACGTTGAGTAGACAGTGCACCAACTCTCGTCACAAGTGTCCTGTTTAGATTTTCATTTAGATGATGCAGAGCATAAAATTCGGTTGTAAAAAGCAGAGCATACGATGATGCCATTCAAGTCACTTTGGACATGCATGACGACCTTCTCGCAGTAAAATAGTCCCGCACCACTGACTATTAAGGTAGTAGGGGAACTGAGGGTTCCTCTGTTCATTAACCTATTGCAGCTATCACTATTTCCAGCTTGGTCGAACAAGAAGACAATGAAGAAGATCTTGAAGAAAATCTTGAAGAAAATGATCAAGATCAGGTCATGAATAGTGCTCATAGTTCCACCTAGATTCCGCTGTTTATGGTCTTTTTTGTCTATTATTATTATGTCAGTTGGTTATAGTTCATATTAATGTAATCATCTCTGAATATAGGGAAATACCTACAAATATATGGATGATTGTATATGGGGTAAATAGTTGTTGTAGAAAATTTATAAGTTCTCTTTTTTGGAGTGATATACTCTAACCCTTACTTCAATGTTTTATAAAATATCAATTACCGGTTTTCTTTAAAAATAATAATAATGAAATTATTAACATTTATAATATCAACCTTGATTTATGAATTTAAAAAAAAGTAATCACTTAGTTTTATTTAAAATTTTATTTCCGCAATAAATTTTAAAATAATCAATCACCATAATCACCATAATTGTAATTGTGATAAGTTAAAGAATTAAAAAAATCATTACTATAACACATATTTTAAATTTACGCTAGATATACATATAATTTTTCATAATTACTTAAATTACAACTAATTAACACATTCAATTTTGATTATCTAAATCACTTCACAATTTTAATTTTAATAAAAATACAATCTAAAATGAAAAAAATTATATTTTTCAAAATTACAATCTAAAATGAAAAAAATTAAATTCTTCAAAATTCCTGTCCAAAATGCTATCCAAACGAAAAACTAAATGAAACCAAAATAACAATCAACCGTTTCTATTTCTACGGAAGTCAGTCATAAAGAAACAATGCCATGCCAGCCTAACTAATTTGGGCATCGTCGCGAGTGGCCACAATTCTTTTGATGAAAGAGACGTCCAGAATAAAATATTTAAAATTGGTGCAAGTTGGGCCTTGGCTAGGTGTTCACAAAACCGCCAAGCAAGCACAGGACATGCTGCTAGGCTGGAAACTGAGACAGCCGACGAGAGGTAAGATATAGACATACCTATATATAATGTATATACACATGGGTAAAATGATAGATAGATAAGCCAAAGGCATCCCCGTGCAGATGCATAGACTATATCGCATTCTGGTGTGCTCGCCTTTATCACCTGCGGGACATCCTTCGGTATCCTTCCACACCTGTAGTGATTTGGTGCGCGACAAATTGAAAGGCCGAATCATGGAAAATGGTAGTGTGTGCAGAGAATTATTATTATTTTTATCGGTGCAAATGCGCAAATAATCAATTACCAAGGGCGGGCAGTTGTCCGATCGAACTGGACCGGTGTTTCGATCTTTGGCTGTTTTGTGAAAGATTTAGGAGGGCCACTCCCAATAATGGATTGGCAATACAGAGCAGGGCTGGTGCTGATTGGCGTTGTGGTTGTCATATGGGTTACCTCTGCCGAAGTCACTCAGGTACGTACGACTCGAACCTGGACCGCTAGAGAAGGATTTAATCTGTATTTTTCTTCACTGCAAAATTCCAGATCTGGTACACTGTAGAGGGAATTAAGAATTTTCGTTACAGTATGAAGAATCGATCGAATTAAGGGGCCAAATTATCTAGCTGTCCTGCCCTGGATGTACATGCTATGGCGGGGACTCGACCCAGAACCATTGGATGTGCACCCGGATCTGCTCTGATTTGTTTTTATTCCTTAGAAAGCCCTAGCATGTCAGAGAACGAGGTATAGCGACCTTCATTGTTAGCAAAAATGCATGCTCTTTATCGTCAAATGTTAGAGCCTGCAGTGGGTACGAGTTCGAACTGATGTAGTTGCCACAGCTCTTGGGGTTCAAGCCACTTAAACAACAGCTTTTAAAGGTTGCATTTTTTTGGCATGTAATTAATATTGATGGACTATCAATGGCACGCTGACAAGAAAACATTTCTACGAGACAAAATTATATTTTTGATTCTGCATGGGCTGAGGAGATCTCAGAAACCAGGTGAGAGGACCAATGTGAGTTGGTCTCCATGGTATCAAATCTCTTGTGACAGCAGTACACAGAGTTCGGTGTAGTTAGTTTTGCTACATTGTATATATAGCGAGCTCTTACAAAACTTTTGACCACCATGGTACCGAGTTGATGCCACATTAGGTCCCATTACTCAAACATGTAGAACTAGTCACACCATGGTACCGAGTTGATGCCACATTAGGTCCCATTACTCACACATGTAGAACTAGTCAAGTGTGGAATTTCAAGAAGATCCTAGAGGATCACATTGAAGAACCAAATCAGACCATGAGATCATTACCAAGTACCAACATTGTGAGAAAGATCATCCTCTGGTTGAACAAAAAATTGTGCCCCCTGCTGCATAGTATCTCATTAAACTGTATTGGGATATGCAATGATAAACTCCGTTGTTGATTCAAGTCCCCACGGTTAATTTTTTGCTCTCTATGTTGCAACAATATGTTTGTGGAATGCTTATCCCAAACAAACTTACCTATAGGAAAAAGGTAAGATATCTCGATTCTCATGCTGATCAAAATACTCATATCAATATATTGCTCTTTATCATGAAATCTGTAATCAATACAAGGAAGAGTCAATAAAGCATTCTGGAAACTAGGTTTCTCTTCCTCACGATCAATATCAGAAATAGGATCTCTAAGATATTGCTGACAATCAACAAGAGGCATGCAAAGTTTCTTATAATATTGTTCATATGTAGATACACTACGCTAGACATTAGATCTGTGATCACTGAGGGCAAGGAAGACCATCTAGGTTCATCTAGTGCAGCCCTTATGGGGGTGTTGTCTTAGATCCCGGGATAGTTCACGCAACATAGGTAGACAAGGGGTTTCCTCTAGATCTAGGCACGGGGCTACCTCATCTGGATAGCAAGACATATTTCAGACCAGATTTTCCAACTCTTCTAGATCCTATGACTAATCATTTATCATTAATTTTTTCTCTTCAGCCTTAGATGTTAGGAGCAATGATCAAAATTGAATACTTCCTAGTCCTTCCAAGGGGTTCAAACACGTCTTAGAAGGGCAATTCAAAAGTCCTTCCACGACAAATATTGTAAAATTTCAAAGGAATGTTTACATTTTGAAAAACCCATCAATGTATTGACTCACTGACTCACAACAGTTAGGTACTTAATGATCATTGTACCTTTGGTATTAGATGAGGACGGATGTGAATCGTGATCAAGATCCAAGCTTTAACACCCACTACTTTTTAACCCTACCACCATATTGGTGTATCCACCATGTTAAGCGTCACTTAATAAAAGCTTCTTGGAGAAGCTTGGAAACCTTGTCTTTTTTAATCCCCACTTGAATCCATGTGTTATGCACATTATTGATTCTTGTTGATATAAGAATTGGCATTGGATTCATGGTCCATATATAATGTGTTTGGGTTTCACCCTCACCCTAATGCCATTCAATTTTTTTTCTCCACTCTTGGCTTTGAAAAATACCTTAAAAATTAATCTTGACTCCTCAAGTATATGCATGCATGGAACAAATCCTCTCTTCTATGGGTGTCACAAAAATGTTTGATTCTCACATTGTTTATGAAGCTTTATATTGCCATTTTTAACATTGAAATTTCTATAAAGAAAACAATAATAGCTCATTTTTAATGAAATTTATTTATTTTTAATGTACATATAAGTTTATAACCAATCAGAAATTTAGGGTTTCTACCCTAAGAAGGCAAGAAGATTAGGGTTTGATAATAAACGCAAGGGTGGATTTGTGGAGAAGAAGAAGAGAAGGGGAGATCTTTGTCATGTCCCAAATTGGCATTGGGTCACAATGGCCTAAGCACATTGGACATATTCATTAGAGTTTGTCAAATTGATGCTAAGGGTCAAATAATTGCCAAGGAGGAAAATTACTAGTTTCTTAGGTTTGGGGTGGAAGCTTTGGGATTTGGAATAAGGGGAATAATAAATGATGTTTGAACATTAGAATGGCATAAATATTTAATAAAGGAGCTAAATAAATATATACAAGCGAAAATCAAAGTGGCATTTGATCATGAAGACACATGGAGGAAGGGGGACCCACATATGGCTAGATTTCCCCACTACACTTGACATCATTCGCTCACCAATTCGAATTCAAGGTGAATGGTAACATACTTGGGGGAGTTCAAAAGGTATTATTCATTGCATGACTCATCCAAGGTCGAAATGTAGAGGAAGAGTAACTCCCATGGAAGAGGAAGAGGCAATTTGGAGCTAGTGAGACACTTGGGCTAGATTCCCTAGCTCTATGACAACAATGATGAAGATGCTATGACACCTATGACACAAATCAGACCTGAAGGCTGACATATGACATATATGACATGTCAAGGTTAAAAATAGCCTCCAAGAGGGCGCTCAAGGGAGTTAAGGCAGCTAAGATGCTTCCACATGTGATTTGGTGGAAGTGGGAGACTAGGAATTGTTGTACAAGTGGCGTTCTTTGGAATCTCTTCCCAACTTGAGTTGGCATGAGTCTCTTGGATGGAATTCGATCCATGGAGGACATTAGAAGTTTATAAATGTCAAGAACAAAGAATGAAACCAACTTTTGAGAAATTTGAGAAATTTGCAATTGCATTTGTGAAGAGGGAGAGGTAGTGGATGACTAGTTTCTTGCCTTAGCCAATTTCGAGGGTGAAAGATTCCCATCCAAGTTGGTAATTGGAAAGGCCATTCAGACCTTTCATTTGGAGCTTTAATGGAGTGTTTATTTGCAGGTGTAAGCTACAGTGCAGCTCATGGTTTCTTCTAGTGCAGCACACTCTCTCAACCATTTCCAGTTTTGATGGCATATTCTTGACCCTTGAGGGAGGGCGTTTTTTGTGAGCTCTTGTACTCGTTGGGAGAGCTTCTCATGATCTATTTCTGTTGTAATATGATTAATATACTCTGTTCTTCATCTCCAGAAAGTTTCAGGTCGAAATACCAAGTGGTTATATGTAAAATGGATTATTAATGAGAAAATAGTGACCATTCCCCCACTAGATTGATGTATGCCAATGTATTGATGATGATTTCGAATGGAAGAATATTTCTCTGATATATTTATGATGTATGGACTGCCACTGATGAGTATTACAAGTTTCATGTTCAACACTTAAGCATTTGGAGCCATCTTGCTTATTTTTATTTTATTTGAAGAAGATTTCATGCTATTTCCCCCAAGGTCGAACTAGTGATTTTTGCTGTTGTTTGGGAGAAGGTTAGAACAAACTTAATAATTGATTAATGGTGCACATGAGACCTAAATAATGTCCCTCAGACATCCCCTACCTCTGTTCAGAATTTCGAGTGAGTTTGGAGGCATTTGGAGAGTTATTTTCAGTACTTACCCTGGGGGGATTTGAACCCCAAATTGCTAGTTAAATTCCATACTTTGTCCATAATCTTAAACAAGTTTGCAGAAGTATTTTGATGGTCATAAATCATCCATGAACATCATAATCAAGTACAAATATCATTCATACACCTTCACTGAAGATTTAGAGGCATTTGGAGCCAATTGGAGACCTAGAGACCAATACTAGTCAAAGGGAAATTACTAGTAAAGTTCCCTACATTGGCCAGAATTGAAAGAGGATTTGCAGAAGTATTTTAAAGGTCCAAAAGCATCCATGAAACACATATTTATGTTCGAACATCATCCATATACCTTCTCAAAAGATTTGGGAGCATTTGGGGCAAATTGGAGACCTAGGCATCAAAATTAGTCAAAGGTTGAATTTGGGGAAAAAGTGAAAAATTGGTCCTTTTAATAAAACTTTTAAAAAGGGACATTACAGATCTTGCCTTGGAGGATGTGTTGGAGAGATTCTGGCACATTGGATCTTCATGGTTGAGCTAGGGTTTGTTGATTTACCCTAGCTAGGGATTTTTGGACAGTTGGGAGATCTGTACTAGCTTTAAGTGAAGGCTATTTTATGGACTTGTACTTCATCTTGAGCATATATATGAAGTTTCCAGCTGTCCATCTCCTGTGCAATTTTCATATTTGAAATTCAACTATATATGTTCTTTATTCATTCCTATTTACAACTGCTTATGTCTTGTTGTTGATTTTACATGTAATGAAGAATATAAGGGGCTGATTCTACTGCTGTTATACTGCTGTAATTACTGTTATAAAAGTACATTTTTAGATCTGGTTATTGGTTGATAACTTGCCTTGAATTGTTGTGAAGTTTTGGGCTATTAGAAGTGAATTATTGTGATATTTTCTTGTTGTTTCATACTTTAATTTACATCAGTCCTAAGGTTGACAATTCTAGGGCTAAGATTTGAGAAACCTTTTAGGAAGAAGGGGAAATTTCAGCTTTGCATTAATTGTCTGATTGCATGAAATTTCAATATTGTTAATTTTTCAGTGCAACTGCGAGACCCATTCTCAGAGAGAATGGTACCCTAGTCAGTTAACTAGGGTTCCTGGTCAAGTTAACCAGGCAGAGTAATGTGTAAGACCCTAGAAGGTACCCTAGGGCCCCCAGCTGTCTCCTGGGGTTCTTGGTCGAGGACCAAGCAGTTGGATGCCATGGCAAAGTCCCTAGCATGTGGCTAGGGCCCCTATTTGTCTCTAGGGTATTCTGGTCTAGAACCAGACGGTTTCTTGGTCATGATGACCAAGCAGATCCTGCAGGTTGAGACAGAGACTTCCTAGGTCCTGCAGAAGGTTGATCAACATTCAGTCTAGGACTGAATGCTCAGCTTGAGGCTGAGGACCATTCTCTGGGAGAATGGAGAACCTGGTCATGGACCAGATGGTTGATCAACATGTCCCAGTCTACGACTGAGGCTCAGCCTTGGGCTGAGAAGCCATTCCTTGAGAATGGAGGCACTTGGTCAGTTACCAAGATTATGATGTGTGATGCCCTCGTCTCCTAGGTCTTCGAGATGGATGAGTTGGTTGGTCTTCTCAAGGGACTGGCCACCCCTTGTGGAAGCTACTAACATTTGACCTAAGGAGCAGTTGAGAGGACCACATGATCACATCATCTGTGTGAACCCTTCCTTATACAATGATGATGGACTTTCAGTAGTATATGAAACTTTTGTACATTTGAGAGAGAGATGACTGGTTGAACCTTTCCACCTTGGGTGTTTTACTTTTGGTCTTTTAGTGTTGTGGTACCCTGTCTTTGATTTGTGGTAATTAGGGTCATTGACCCACCTCTTATTTATACCACTCTTATTGTTTTTGATCTTATGGGTACTTTAAATGTTTGACCACTTTCTGAGGTTCTTTTATTTATTTATTTTATATTTTTATTTTTATCTTTTATTATTTATTTTTATTTTTATCCTTTATTATTTATTTTTATTTTTATCCTTTATTTATTTTTGTCTTTTATTTATTTTTATTTTTATATTTTTATTTTTTATCTTTTATTATTTTTATTTATTTTTATCCTTTATTATTTTATTTATTTATTTTTATCTTTTATTTATTTATCTTTTATTTTTATTTTTAAAGTGACCTCTCCCTAATTTAATGAAATAATATTTTATTATTTTTTATCTTTTAATTTTTCCTAATTCTATGGTTTCCTAATTTAAAGGATTATTTTAATAATCCTATTATCCTATAAATAAAGGTCTTTTGTTTATCAATTATTTTACACAATCTATATCTCAGCTCTGTCCTTTATTCTGTGTGACGTCAAGGGTTTAGAGTTTATCTGCTGCAACTTCACAAATTGTTTTGAGGCCGTTTTCTACTGAAGACTATCCTTTATCTCAGATCTGGTTTGGATAATTTATTTAGGGCTGACGTTAAGATATATCTCACTGCTACTACCTTTGATCTGCTTGTTGAAGTTTGACTGAAGCTCATTCTGTATGCTAAAGGTTTTGTGAGGCTCGATCTGCTGCTATGATGTCCGATTTGCCTAATAAGGAATCCGATCTGCCAGCAGAGGTTTTATCTATCTATTGTGACCTAGCCATGAGCCTTAGAGCTCTATCTTACCGCAGCTGTGAGCTTGTCTGCAAGTCATGACCTAATTTGGGTGCCATAAGTCCTGTTAAGGACATATTGTGAAGGTCGCAACATGCTGAAGGTTATATGAATGAACAATGAGGTCGCAGTCACCCAAGTTTGTTTTGTGGGCTGCCAACTAATTTATTGTGGAGATCTTTAACCCCTGTGGACTTGCCTAGGGCAGATCTATTGTGTCATGCCCAGATCTCTTGTGTTATGCCCAAATATTTTATGTTATGCCCAGATCTATTATGTTTTGCCCAGATCTCTTGTGTTATGACCAAATATTTTATGTCATGCCCAGATCTCTTGTGTTATGCCCAAATATTTTATGTTATGCCCAGATCTATTATGTTTTGCCTAGATCTGCTGTGTTATGCTCAGACCTATAGCGATATGCCCTGATCTACTGTGTTATACTTAGTTTTTGTTTTGAGTCTTACCTGTGGTCTGATTGAGATCTGATCTATGTGTTAAACTTTACTATGGTTAGATCTATCGGTCTGAAATTTGTTAAGGTCTGATATTTTATGGTGGGACATTGCTTGGGTTAAATCTATGCACTGAGATTTTGTTTTTTAGATCAAACCTCTTGTGTTGGGCCTTGCTTGGAGCTGCCACTGTGTTCTTGACTGTCTTTGACTATTTGACTGTATCTCAACCTGTCATCTCTCTATCTCTGGTTTGTACTACCCTCTTGTAGGGTCTGATAGTTTCCAGATTTGACTGGCCTCTCTGAGGCACAGTGTTTACTGAAAGTAAGTAACTCTTCTGAGTATTTTATGGAAGGGTCCCACACACAGGTAAGTATCTTCTCGTTTATCTATTTATTCTACATTACATACTGCTAAAGATTAACTTAGCACAGTGACCTAACGGGTAGTGTTAAAAGTACTTTAACACAGTGACCTGAGAGTGCTAAAGACATGAAATTTCTGTTATGATAGTTTTTACTACTGCACTATTTAATATTCGATATTTGTAAATGTTTATTAAATGTATTTTCTGCATTGGAATATGATGATTTGTTATTTTTCTGTACAAAATCCTAACTTGACAAAAATTCAACAAATATGGTATCCGAATTTGTTATGGTTGAGATCATTCTTGAGTAAGAGGGAGTTTGTATTTTAGTTGGAGATTATCTGGATTAGGTACTTGACCTAGTTGAGGTCACTGGGTGTGAAACTCTAGCTTGCTTAGAGAAGCACTTGTACCTAAGAAAGGGGTTTGTCTTCTTCATTCCTTGATGATTTGTGCTTGAGATGAGCACCTGTAATTGTGATGCATTTGACGAGTTTCTTTCACGATGAGATGATGCATCTATTACATTGATGGTTGTTATGGATGTATTTTTAGTTGGTGTGATGCCTATGATGACCTGTGATAGGTGAATGATTTGTTCTAGTAGATGCCAATTTGTTTTTCACCTATGATAGGTGGAGGATCTTCTTCATATTGTAAATTTTCTAGTATGGATATGGTTTGGGGACAATGGAGCTTCGAAACATATGACATATGATAGATCATTGTTTAGCAGATTTTAGGAGCCAAAGGAGGCATGCTTGTGGAGCTTGGTGATGATGCCACTCACCCCATGAGACCAGTTGGTTCCATTTCATTTCAGATGCCTTTAGGTGATGTTCTTGTGTTGGATTTTGTTTTGTTTGTTCTTGGTTTGAAGAAGCATCTTCTTAGTGTCCTGTATGCAAATATACATTGTAGAGTTGCCTTTGAGGGACAACAATGCACCATTAATGATTATAGTCTAATGAGTTAGATGATTTTGGCTAGAGGGGTGAGAGAGAGGGTGGCCTTTATAGGCTACTTGTTGATCTAATGGAACATGTACATTCTAGTGAGAGGTTAGATGAGCTTTCTAATTTTGAGGAGGCACATGTTGAGCATGCATGGTGGGATGCCATGGGGATAGGTTGAAAATCTATTTGGATTCAATGATTGATTGTACGATTTGAGATGTTGGATTACATCTTATGATGGATGAGATTTTGACACATTGGGAGATTGTGGTGAGTAGAGATGTGATATTTGATGAGGATGTGAGATCTTCTAGTTCATAGGATTCTCCTTCAATGATTGAGGAGAATGTAGAGATTGTTGTTCCAGAGATTGATTTAGAGACTTTAGATGAGTTAAAGATTCGAGATGAATTGGATTGAAAGGGAGTTGAGGTGAGATTTAGTATGGAATTTGGATTTGCTCTCACCTACTCTAGATTGTAGGAGGCCGAGATGGTTCACTTAGACATTACAATGTGCATGGTGAGAGGTCATACAACTAGGTACAACTTCGATCCTAGATCCTCTGAATGTATCTCATGTTGATGAGGATGTGAGATCTCTTAGTGTGTAGGGTTCTCCTTTAGTGCTTAGGGGAGTGTGGAGATTGTTGTTCTAGATTCAGAGGCTCAGATACATATAGGATCGAGTGTACCTCCTAGGAGGTATGCTAGTTGTTTATGCACAGTCTAGCAGTCAATGGATAAGCAAGGAATCAATTGCTAAATCGGCACAATTATGGACCTCCTTCCCAATGTGTCTCTATCGGAAGGAGTTCCTCTTTTAGGTTTTCTAAGTCGAATGGTAAATGAACCTAGACTAACCAAGGTAGAGACCCTAGACAAGCTTTTTCTAAGGCTAACTAAGCGGAAATTAGCTAACCCCAAATATTGGCCTAGCTCTATTTTTATAAAAGGTGTTTAACTAAGGGTATTTGAATGGATTACATGACACTCTCTAATTTACTATTTCAAAGATGTAAATGGACATAACCATGAGCATAAATAAATACATGGTAATATAAATGAAAATAGAAGCATTTACATTAACAATTAACCATTTGAGTTCTTGAATAATTAAATAACCCCCCATCCCAAAATGGCTTGATAGTCACAAGGTTTGTCAAGCTATTGTAGCCCTTCGATCCACCTACGAGATCCAACGATGATGCTTAGCCCAATCTTTTAGAGCACTAACCAAGGAGGATTAATCGTACCCTAGGCCACACCACACAACGTCTCAGATGCATGAAGAGTAATCTTCCCGAATGTTGTGTTTGATGCACTATAGTAACAAGACGACCAATAAGTTGGTTTCAGGATGCCTAGAGGGGTCCCAGATATACTCAAGGTACGTGGGGTCCAAGTTCGTGTTCAATGCTCTCTAATGTGGTACTATTCCAAGAAGGGTACTAGATTGGAGTTAAGGGCGATGTCCAACATCAGTGGTCACGAGGATGGTCACCTAATGAGGATGCAAGGAGACGTGTCCCAACAATGGTCACTGTCTAGTAGGGATCCCTTTAATCACAATTTTACCCATCGTATGACAAGCTCGTGATGATCTTTATAGACACTGGCACATGTCTTCTACCCAAGAATCCCAACAATCATTTAAGCCAAATATGCACCTTAACATAAAGTAATTGTAATAAGAACAATGTATCAATGTATCATTTTAATTTAACAATAACTCAAAATTGTAGCCCATAATGAAATGAAAACCACTTTTGACGATACAAATAGCTCAATGGATCAATTAGGAAATAAACCAAGCATTACATTTTTTTGAAGCATATTATAAGTAATTGTGTAAGATCCACATGAACAATGAACAATAACTTATAGAAAATCTTAGTATGACAATGACAATATGTCTAGCCTCAAGATATGGTTCAAAAGAGATATTGCACGTGGTCAAGGATAAAAGTCACTCATAGCATGAACTATCATCATTGACAAAATGCAAACTTGTTTAGTGACTTAAGTTATTGTTATCACACCATAGTAGCTGGGCTACTATTCTTGCTGAGCAGATATCTGCACTTTCCAGAGCTTTGCTTTTACATAGATCAGCTATGATGAGCATATTTATTTGAGATCACTTACAGATCAGAGCGGTATATGTATCAAACATTGGTTAGACCTCGTGCCAAGGCTGAGCCTTGAGAGCTTAGATTTGATGACCGATGTGACCCTTCTTTCCATTACAGTTTCAGTTCAGTGCCCAGTCATATTATTGCAGCAGTGTTTCAATTGTTTATGGATGATATTATGATATGATGTGACCTATGGACTTATGATTTTAGCACTGGATTATTATCTTGTTGTTTTAGTCATCTTCATATCATTGACTTGGTACATGATTCATGATGTGGAAGTACTATTTAAATAATGAAATGAAATATCTTGGATGATGTTATAAATATAAAATTGGATGTATTACTTGCACACGAAGGTTTTCTGACAATATCCATTGGTTTCATTACCCTCATGTGAGCATAAACATGGTCTTTCTTGACATCTTTGTCCGCTAGCTTAGGCACCACATTCACTTGATTCCATCCATCCACGACCTTCCTTATTTGGATTTCACCCTGACTTGCCTTCTTGACTTTTTGATATAGAGGACTTCCCCATTTCTATCTCTGTGTTGGACCGCATCCATGTTTGTTTTGTGTCTCGGCTCTGAGTTGGTGATAGAACTTGCCTTTGGTGAGTTGGATTGTATGCCTAAATCATTCTGGTCGGTTGTCTCGATGTTTGGCATTGTGCAGAACTCCCTCTAGTCGCTTGAGTTGTTAACTAAAACTGAAAGCACATGTACTACTTATATTGGAAATTATTATAAAGCCTGTGAACTTAAAATTCTAGAATGTGTTTATCAACACACGTGAATAAAGGCTAAAGCAATGAACTGCTAAAATACCCCATGAAGGGTATAGAAAAGGTCCAAAAAAGCAATGGTTAAACAAATGTTATATCTAAAAAATTGTTGACCTTGTAAATGTAAATATGTCCCGGAAGCAAGCTGCGATTAGTTGTGCTTTTTAGCACATGCGAAATCCTAGAGGGGTCATATAAGCCAAAAATGCCATGAAAATGAAATGAATGATCCTAATGAACATGGATCAACTTGATGTAGACATGATGCCTAAGTTGAATAAGCACTCTCTAAACAACTTATCCATTTGTGAGGCACAACCCTTCCCTTTGTTATTTTGTCCAACACAGAGTGTAGCTCCCCCTTTCCCCGTCCAAAATGTCACTTAGTTGAGTTTTGTCAAGTCATCCCCTTTGCCTAGCTTTGTCCTTAGCCTTCATCCTTTACTAGCAGTTAGGCCATGTCCATTGGGTGAGTATGTCTTTAAAGCTTTTGTGCAAGTAAATTATAAATAACATTGTATTATATATGTATTAACTGCCACTGAATGATGTTTGTACTTTAAGTTAAGCTGTGAATGTGATTAAAGGAACATGTCTTAGTCTATTGTTATAATCCAGTCTTTGGTTTTTTTTTGACCTAGTCAAACATAGTTTGACCATGGTCATTCTTGGGATCCGTGATGAGATGGACCACTTATGCTTATGGATGATGATTTATGGTCCCACATACACTTATTGATGATTCCATATGTTGGACATATGATTCAGATGATGATTGATGCAGTTGATCAGTTTTTATTTCCAGATCATCATATTTTACACTGTCCGGGTATGGTGGACCATACTGAGGACCCCATAGGTTCTCATGAGGTGTATGAGTACTCATCTCTAGTGGATTTGGGTCTTCTGGATCCATTGAGACACTTATCTTTCAGTTCCAGGCACTTCAGTTCCACCTGTCGACTAGTTTGGGCATGCTAATCCAGCTTGTCCAACAGAGGCATTGGAGGCCAGTCGTTTCCTAGGGTGCTGTAGAGGAAGGGGGTGGTCCAGCCACTTGTTTTTACCATTATACCCCCCTTCCAGACAGCTTGGTACACTCAGTTTGACAGCGCAGGCACCCAGGGTAGCAGTTTGGGGCACTTTCAGGGTTTTTAGGAGGATAAAAAATGGAATAAAAGGGTCACTGAGGAATTCGATTTGGGCAATTGAGGCAAGGTTTTGGCACTTGGTCTTCTCAGAGGTCTTCCATGGTGAACCCCCCTTCTTCCAGTTCAGTTGGCATCAGTCAGTGGGGTCCATAGTGGCCACATGAGGCCTTTTACTGCCTGTCTCTCTCAGATTTTGGGGACATGATTTGATCATTTGCGTCACTTTGACATGTCATAGACTCATATTTTATATTATTGTGCCATGGGTACATGCTAGTGAAGGAAAGTAATGCCTCTTAGCCCCACCATGAGCTTGTGGTGACTTTCTTGGTCTTGATGATGTGGCACATGTATTTTTAGCCACCCCTATGTATGATGTCACCCTCCATGAGTCTTTTCTAGCTATGACGTCATCACTCACTTTAGTGATCCATGTGATATATTGTATTGGCTCATCTTAGCCGTTGATTAGATTGTTATATCTTTTGATTTCAACCACTTGTTGTTTTAAAAAGTGGTTTTGTGGTTTAGGGTTTTGGTCTTTATTATCCTTTAAAAGGAGGAGACCCCCCTATTGTAAAAGCACCTTTGGGCTCTGGAAAACTTGGAATAAAATACTATCTTTGGAGATCTATTTCTTGGCTTTGATTGGGTTGCTCTTGTACATGGTTATGCATCTCTTCTTTTAGACATCTTTGCTTGTAATAGGTGAAATCGACTTCTACAGAGGGAGGCCGAATTGCTTTGGAGCTAGAGTGCGACTTGCTTGATGAGAAGATTGTAGGGGTTGCTCACATCCCCCATGGGAAAGACGTCTTCATCTTGAGGGAGTTTTTCGATTGTGCTTTGTCCATTGATTGCTTCTTTGACATGACATGCTTAGATCTCATTGATTTGTGGATCAAATCTAATGTTTTGTAGTTTGATTTACAGGTTGGATGGGACATCTCTCCTCCTAGTGCTTGGATGATTTTGGTTGAAGACACTTGGATCAAGCTTGGAATTGTGACTAAGGAGAGAATCATCTATATGCAAAGTAGCCGCAAGCGTTTGAGGTAAGATCACAAGGTACGTATCCATTTCGCTTGTTCTCCATCCTTTTGGTCACAAAAACACTTAAAATCAAAACCCTCATTTTACTCTTTTCTAGATGTACTTGGATCTAGCTTGCCTTTGGGTATGAAATTAAGAACCCACCTCTCTAGCATCCATGACAATTCGGATCTATAGTTTGGTGGTGATTGGCCTCCATTTGACACACTTCCCAAGGCACCTAGCCCTCCTTGAGGCAATTCATACTCCTTGAGGAAGGCTAGTTTGGCTAGTTCCTTGACGTGGGTAGGTGAGATCCCACTTGATTTGGATAGATCCATCTTGATAACCTACCCCTAGTGCTTCACCTTGTGGGCCCCATTCCTCATTTTGAGGGTTGAGCCGCACTTGGGTCACTTGGTGATGCATTTTCAATCTTAGATCTATGGAGATCTAACTTGCATTTGGACTTGATAACTTAAACCCACCTTGCGTTTCACCTTAACTACCCCGATCTACAATTTGGTGGAATTTGGACTCCATTTGCCCCCTCAATTTAAGGCACTAGTCTCCCTTGGGTAAATCACACTCCTTGGGCTAGTAGTCTTTTACTAGATCCCATATGTGGGTGATGCCTATCTCATCTTGAAATCATAGATCCATCCTTTGCACACTCCTTGGTACCATTTTTCATCTCTAACTTGACCATTGTGGGCCCCATCTAAACCATTTCCATATTTTAAGGAGTGGGTCCCATTTGTGTAAATCTCATGGTACTAGATCTCTTAGATCTATCTCAAACTTCATAAGTGGCCTTAGTCATTCATTGGTTGGAACATTTGTCACCCCTCAAGCCTCTTTCAACCACTCTTCAACCCTTGGGTCCACTTAACTTTTATAGATCTAATTCACTCATTGGTTTCCGTAGCTCAACTTACACATTTCCCTAGGAACCTTTGGGTTAGCTAGTCTTCATTGATTGGCTAGGGTCTCCCCCTTGATCTTGATTAGTCTTGATCTAAAGTGAAGAGTACCTCGGTTATCGTGACTCCCAGCTTGCTTTGGGAACCGTGGCATCTCTTGGGTCACCTCTATAGTTGTCCATCTCCTCTACCATCCTAGATGGGATACCTTTAGGGACAACTACAACTTGTGTGATAACAGGTCTCACACTTGTATAGCTCTTAGCTTGATCAATATTTCATTATATAAACACAAAATATCTGCCATCACAAATCCTTAATGCATCCACTTGTACATTCAAAGCAACAAGACCAAGTACCAAGGAAATTCACAAATGCGGATAAATTTGAAGTATTAGGCTGTCACAAGTGTGAATTTATAGCACTTCTATTTGGATCATTAACATCAATATATAATATTAACGTTATGGATCAAGAAACAGTGAATTAGGAGGCCGAGATTACTTCAATGAATTATCCAAGAGTTACAATTTGATTTTGTCTAATGGACTGTCATATACTACATCAGTGAGGCAATGATCTAATTATGCATCAAAAGATACGTCTATAACAGTCTGTGTGACAATGACATCAGTGATGAATGATTCCACTGCTGATTATATTCGAATAGGATACCTTCCAACAGTAATATGCTATTAATTGTTTGTTAAGTGTCACTATATTTGTATTAGGGGTAAGTATGACAGAGATCAGATTTACATAAAAAAGGCTACCCAATATAAATTTGTCACTTCATAAATCATGGAGCATCAACAGAGACCATTTGCATATCAAGTATTTGCAGCAGTATAAGAGGACAAGATGATCACACTTATGAAGAGATTTGACAGTAGCACTAATTTAGGATGTGATAACAGTGACCAACAATGAGATACTATTCACTAACAGCCTTGGCTTATTGAAGATAATAACCAGCAAGAGTACGGAGTGAATGCTATAGTATTTGCAGGTAAATGAATCAATAGTGAAATCGGCCACAAATGCCCTTATGATTGTCTTAGCAATAGAGTGTATTAACAGCCAATAGCGATAATTAATGATGAAATGTCTCATAAACCAATACACATAGCCACTGATCTAATGAGCAGAGAAACAAGCCCTAACTCGAGCACATTAATTTGTAAGCACAACTCTGAGATTAAGGGCAGATTGAAGTTGATTTAGTGCTGAGTTATGAATGACCAACTAACCATAGTGAGCATGTGTTAACTAGCCCTGGGAATCAACTTGGATTAATAGAAACAACGAGGCCTAAATCACACCATGGATTAATTCTTAATGCTGGTTTTGGATATCGATTTATGGTGTCTTTAAGGTTATTAACTTATTAATCCTTAGGGTTTATTATTAATATTTGAAATAACAAGGAGGCAATATCGAATCCCTTAGAGACCTCTTCCTTTGATTGATTCCAAGTACCTACAAAACACAAAGATGAGTAAGAAATTTTAATAAATGGAAGAAATTGGAAATGAAATAATAATCAAGCTATTAAACCCTAGACTAGTGCCTTGAGGGAAGCAAAATGTTGGGCCAATGGAGTCAAAATGAGATGAAAAATGGATGAAAACTTCAAGGGAGAGTGGAGGATAACACAATCCCTCTCCTTTGCTAGTAAACCTGTGATTATCAAGAGGAAGAACAATCCATCTAAACACTAGCACCACAACCAATTGGTTAAATCCCTAGTGAATGAAGCTTGAAAAAGATCAAAGGAGGTTGCAGCAATCAATCGAAACACAATCAAACCTCAAACATAAAGGACAAGTTTGCAACAATTATCCTACCTTACTGGACATAAGTAGCATCAAAACAAAGTTACCTCAAAATAGTGAAGACAAGATCCACCATCACATCAAAATTGCACCATAAAACATCAACAAGAAGATCCCCAAGTAAACAAAGCAAGAGTAAGAGCAAGAGTCTTTTATTGCATGACTAAAATTTTGACCCCTAAAGGAGAAATCAACCTCCTTTATATAAGGCTAGGAGGGTCGATTTTCTCTCAAGATGATATCTAGGGTTTGTTACAAATTAGTTGTATGGTGATGATATCTAGGAGATTGGTTACTTGATCTATGTCAATATCTAATTCCTTTACAACAAGAAACATTACGTAGAAGGTGCCTTACTTGCTTTACTTGCCAAATACCATGGGTCTCTTCAAAACAAGAGGAAAATACCATGTTTTGTTTGCTAAAACCATGTGTTGGTTTCCTAACTTTAAGTTTTGTTCAAAACCACCTTTCAAGTGAATTCATTGGAGCCCCACGATTTGCCTTGATGAGGTCGATCCATGTCTTAGAGAGGTAGATCGAGGGCTAGGACTTAATCTTCAAGTGAGTTTGGCTTTAGAGGATCCCAAAGTGCCTCCACATGTGTGCCAAAGTGCCACACCATCCTAATTTGCCTCAACATGTGTGTCACTAGTCAATTTAGCCAAATCGACTTAGGGACTTGGGCTAATTTTCCCTTAATTAATAAAAAAGTGCAATCTCAACTAAAAATTAGAACATAGGTGCAGTTTATGACATCTCAATGAATAAGTAGACACCAACTTAGGCCTTTTTAAATAAAAATATTAGGAGTGTCATCAATAATCCATCATTAGCTTGAATAAGTTTGAAATAAGCTTGCAAACCCCCCTTGTGCCTAGATGGACAACGCCCTACAAGGAGACTGATGAATTGAGTAGTTGGGCCAATTTGGTGCCCAAATATACCAAGTTGTTGTCTTGGAAGTGGCTGAATCACTCCCATGCATGTTCATGAAGTTTTTAGGTTGCCTGTTGACACTGAAAATAAGCCTCGGTGGAATTTGACCAATCTAGAGGAACACTCTGACATGCAAGGGTTGGAGGTTGTAGAAGGGCCAATTGGGTGCCCAGATTTATCTTTGGATCTTGAAAATACTGAGTAAAACATCCCCATGCACGTTCATGAAACTCAACATTGTCCCAGAGACAGACCACCTTTTGGGAAATGATTGATCTAGGGAAGTGATGACCAATTCGACTTCATATACCTAGGTTTGTGGCCAAATTAGTATCCCAGTATGCTTTTAGATCTTTAGGACACCTTCTAGAACTCAAGATATGAATTTACCACCTTTTGACCCCTAGAGAGATTGATACACTGGCACTTCGAACCCTGAAACCCCGAAGAAGAATCGATGAATTCTCTGTGCCACTGAACAACATGTACTAGAATCACATTTGTCCCTAGTGGACCGAGAACAAAGGGTGTCCACATGGACCAATACATAGAATATACAATTAACCATCACATTGCGTCATCATACAGCTAGTCATGTATACATGATGATATACCTACACCATAAGTATCTTCAAATAGATTTTTGAGAAGCAAGATTTACCTACTAACCAGATCCATGATAACATCTAAGTACTTGCAAGGACTAGTTTAGGGATGGATAAGATGGAATAAACAAGGTTAGACAAGTGATATTAATAGTCAAAGGTGAGTTGGTTGACCCAAGATATAAGAAGAATGGGATATCTATCATATTCACCACTTAGGAAAACACTAGGGAAGTGTCTCACAAATGGGTGATGTGTAATGGGATAATCCCCCACCGAACTATTAGCAATCAAACTTTTCACTTTTTTGACTTTTTGTTTTAGCTCTTTCTTGGACTTGGTCTTCTTGGACCAGTCTTCATTGATTTCTTGGGCTCTTCATTCTTGTACTTCTTTTGTTTCTAGAGACCTTGGCCTTGGATTTTATTTGGAGGCCTTCTTCAATATCAAGTTTTCTACTTCATTCTTTTGATTTTCTTTATTTAACTTGGTCTTCAGCTCTTTGACTTCGAGTTTGCAAGTACAAGGAGTCTTGGATTGGGAACTTTTCTTTCATGCCTTTTTATTTTTGAGGCATAGGAAGGGGAAAAGACTTTCATGCTTCAGGTCTTGGAAGATCATTGCTCCATGGAAACTCTCTTTGCTTGATAAACAGTTAACCCCAGGGATTTACAAGCAAGCCTCTTGAACCGTCACAACATTGCTACAACACAATGTTGCCCGAGACGCAAAGGGAAAACTGGGAGACCTTCATGGTGAAGGGGTCATAGAGAGGAGATTGAGAATTCAACTTCATCAACCTTGGACCAAGGATGCAAACCAAAATTACGGAATGAGAAGGATGGATGGATGGATGGATGGCCATAATATGCAACCAGAGAAAGGGGTACAAGTCCTTGCTAAATACTCAAAGATTACCTAGATTCAATGGTACATATGTAAATCAAAGATCTACTACCCTCGTCAACTTGAAAGTGTGATACTACTAGCTATACTCATTAGACAATCAATACATCAATGGAAACAACAACATATAGTACATCATCATATAATTCATCATCATGGCATGGCATAGTAGAGGAGACATTGGCATATCACTGATCATCACATCATACATGTCATCATTTGAAGGGGAGGCCCAAGAGCAACAAAGATGGGCCTCAATACTCTGCATTACATCTTTCTCAAAAGCAAAAATTTGTTTGGAAAGATGGGCATCAATACTCTTATTTCAGGATTCTATCGAGATGAGGGAAGTGACCTAGTTTAGGTTGATGATTTAGTTGCCGAAGGATTTGAGGTATATGAGAGGGATTCTCATGTTGATAGGTTGATGATGACCTTGCATAGTTTGATGACTATACTATGTGCTTTGTATTCCAAGTTCGACTTGATCTTGTATGGAGGTATGGTTGTCTTTGCAGGATGTCTTGGAGAGTTCATGATGTGGTGTTTGTTGGTGTTGGCCCATGAAGTTGACTTGGAGGATGATGGAGTTTGGTAGGTTGCTATTGCTCTAGAGAGATATTCCTTAATATGCATAGATGGTGATTATTCATTGGATGATCGAGATGCTATGATAGCATTGATAAATTTGTTGCATATGACACTGGTTGATTCTAAGACCACAACCAATATTGATTTGTAGAGAGCATGCTTGGTGGAGTTACAGAGGGAGTCAACAAGTGTTGGTGTAAACACTTTCCTTGTAAAAAGGGAGTGTTAGATTTTTGGGTTACTCCGAAAGTATATACACCATGTTGGGGGTGTTTCATGAGATTTACGGTACATGGTGTATGTGCAATCCTTGGATGGTTCGACATGGATTGTAACATGAGATATGGTCCATGATAGATAAGAATTGTTTAGATAGCTTTCTTAGTGGATGCTTGACCTCAATTGATTTCTAGCTCGATGTTCTTTCCTTGGGCGTTGGAAATATCTTGGTGGTTTGGTGGATGACCTTTAGTGAGGACTCATGGAGGAGCCACTTGTTTAGAGATCACCCTATTGGGGATGTGGAGCATTGTGCATCATGGAGCCATTATTGTGTATGAAATTATCTTGGAGCATGACACGCAATCATGTCTTTATAATCAAAAGTTGTAAGATGAACAAAGTTTTGACAGGTTTGGACATCAATACTCCAAGGTAGAAAGCATCTCTTTTGAATGGGATAGTACTAGTCACGACCCAACAAAACCAACAGTCCACCATAGGTACTCCACACTAGCAATCAATCTCATTCTTTTTTGGGAAGAATCAAAGTAGAAGGGAAATAACACTAGATCAATAGTCAACAATAAAATCAAACCTCTCTTCCCTTTTCTTCATCTAGTATATTGAGGAAAAGAAAAAAATGAAGAAGAGAAGGGATAAGAATAAACATCTCCAAGTATAGTGAATTTCTTCGCAATAATAGCTTTGGAAAATATCTACCATGGAACCGATTGAACCTCCTTGAATACCTTGGTGTCAAGACACATGAATGGGCAAATTATGAGGTTCAAAATAGCCTAAGCTAGGTCGAATATACAAGAGGATAAACTACAATAATACTCAAATAAATGGCTTATGTAAATCCCTTAAAAATAGATCAAGAGATAAGCTTCTAATTATAAGAAAAAGGAACTCAAAAATAGGAAGAAGGCTTCCTCACTAAAGTGCATAGTCTAAAAGATAAGCAAGATTTGAAAAATAAGTCAAGTAAGGATTAATATAGAACCATAATTTTAGGCATTTGAAATAGCAAAGAGGATAGGCTTATTTTTAGGAATGGGTAAGGCATGAAAATATGAAAGTATATAAGCTTATTTTTAGGAATGGATCAAGGCATGAAAATAGGAAGGCGGGTAAGGCTAAAATGACAACCTTATCTCTAAGTAAGGTGAACTCTCTCAAGGAACAAAATAACAAGGCGTGTGGCTTCTAGTTATTCCACCACAAAGTCAAAGGTCAACTCAAGATCAAAATGATGGATCATGAAGGAGGTTGCATCAATTAGGGTTATATAAAAGCTTCTTGGGGCTCAACAGTGTATAGAAGTAACAAATATCTCCATGTGGGCCCACTGGTCTAAATATAGACCATGCCAAATCACAATTAGTCCCAAAAAACTGAAAGTGCTCAAAATGACTTTAAATCAGATGGTTGATTAGACTAGTTTCCAAAAATTGTTAAAAATAGAAATTGCTAAAAATAACAACTCCCAAGATTGACCTAAAAATGGATCCCATACATATCTCCCCAAAGGTTTTCCAAAACTATAATTGGATCATGCAAAATATCACATTACAATTCACCTTAATCACACCCTATGGGGGTCCTCAACCTCCCATACTTAGAGTATTGCGCTAAATTTGTAAGTCTGGGGTACCTCTTGCCGCAGTATCACTTGTCCAATATATTTAAGATGTGTCCTATGCTTGTACCTCTATAGAAATAACTAGTTCAAACTTTGTACAACTATCGATCCTCGAATAATAAATACACACGACCATGTGCCAGGTCCAAAAGGCACTCATATCATAGATGTTGTGTTAGTGGATCAACTAACCAATCCACTTGTAATGTACTCATGAACCATTGATACCAAATGGTGAACTTTGTAACATCGAGCTCACCCCGAATGATATACATGAATATGTATTGTAGATTAACACTTAGATTTATAAGGTCAAATCTGGTGTTAATAGGTTATTAAAGACATCAATGACAACTTCAAAGCTTTGTTTTAAAAATCGGTCAACTTGGACTCGGATTTGGTTGAGTTGATCGAGTTGACCCTCCACCGAACTGACTTGGCCTTCAAACCCTATCGGGCAACTGGTTTGGTATTGAACCGATCAACTCGGTCGAGTCCCGACCTAAATCGATCGAGTTGTCTGTAAAAAAATGCTTTGTTCAGTTACTCAGTAGTATTTGGTAATACTAAATGGTAATATTAAATTCTTAAAGTAAAAGTGACGTTCTCATTATCGCTCATTTTCTATCTCGTTACTTAAATTTTTAACGTTGCCATTAATTGTTTCAGGATGATTGAGAGTGGTTCCAACCTCATCGGACTTCATATGCAAAAAGTAGAATTTTAGATCCCATTCAGAATTCAACAGACTTAATAGTTTTCATGGTTTTAGAATTGCAAAGTTTCCACCAAATTCTATCATGACGAGAGTATGGGATTGGCATTGTTGCCGCCTGGTTCCACACCTGGGGAAAACGCAACAGAAGTCTTCAAGCTGCTGGTGTGGCCTTGGGGGCAAGTCAGAGTCAAGTGCTGTCACTTGGGACTCGACTCCTCTGTCTAGGATTTCCTAGCGAAGCCAAGGGGGGTGGACCCTAAGAATGAAAACAAAACTAAGGCGTCTAATCTAGGAGTTAGAAAAATATTTTTTATAACCAAGACAAAGCAGCATATACTTTTGTAAAGCAAAGCAATCATTTATCGATACATCATTTGCTCTCATTCATTATCATTATCATTCATTTGCATCATAATAGCATGAAATAACATTAATATAGACCAGTGCCTTGTAATGGAGTCAAATAAATGCATGAGCAGAAAAGTAAATGTAGTGCGAATGTTCTTGGTGTATTTTAAGATTAATGTGAAAGTGATTTTTTTATTATGGCAGGTGGGTTCCCAATATACGCAAGGTACAGGGGAACATGTCCGGAATTTTGATGCGTGGCTTCCCTCTCAGGCTTGGGTTGAATCGGAGTCTCAAGGAGGTGTTCAGATGCTGTACCAACGAGGGCAAGCCTAACGGTTTCCAAGAGGTCACCACTCAGTTTTGTCTCAAGCCTTCTCAGAAATTTCCCCACGACAACAAAATGTTCGTGATGTGCCGGATTTTCACATAAAGGGTTTTTTATTTGGGGCAGTGTTAGCTCCTATTACTAGTCATCTCCCCCTTCTGATGTGTACCAACTGGATCAGACTGAGCTGCAAGTCGGCCACAGAGCATACGGGAGAAGACCTTGGTATTTTTTAGAAAATTTTTATGAACCAAAATTTTATCTTTTTTAAACCCCAGGAGTCTCTTTTCAGGCACGTACTCGGGCAAGCCCTTGTACAGAAACCCTACTTCGGGAAAGCAAGGGGGGGCGTTTTGAGTTTGTAAAAAAAATGATAAAACTACGTTTTGAGTGAACTTGTGGCCCGCCAGTGGAACGGACCAAGAAGGTTGATTTTAATCCTAGTTTGATTTTATTTGTTGCAGAAAAAGAAATCTAAACTAAAAAAAAGCAAACCACGAAATTTGAGTCGACACAGTTTTCCCCCCTGGGGGGATGGGGTGTGGGCGCTTGGTTTAGCCCACTTGCTCTCGTTTGATGCTTTAGTTACAATATGATAGAAATGCCCTAGTCTTAAATCGACTTAGTGGCTTACAAAATAGAAGAGAAAAAGTGACCGGTTCAGGAAATTTTCGAACTAGATGCTCTGGATTGCCTAGATCTTTGAAATTTTGGCAGCAACTCCTCCTACCTGTTCGTCTTTTGCTGCAAACCAGCAAGTAAACGTCAGTGTTAAAAAACTAAAAAACCTCCTAAAAAACCCAGAAAAAACTAAGTGTTAAAACTAGTTAAAATGACAAAATTTAACCAAGTAAAACAAGCGATGGGGCTTGTTTTACTTGGGATCTTTGCAAGCTTTTAAGGGCTGCAAATTATCAGCTCTTTAAATCAGCCAAATACACATGAAGTTCAGCCAAATATACTACTTGCTTAAGCCCTTAAAATATTCGGAAAAGTACACTTAAACAAGAAGCATGCATCAACTAGATCTAGATAAAGATTTTACTTGAAGATGAGCTTAAAATCTAAAACAAAAATCAGACCTACTTATGATTTTTTAAACGAGAATGAGGTCTGAAATATGCAAACCAAAGTAACCATGAAAGATTTGAAGATTTTTTATGTTGATGAGAAGAAGAAGAAATGTCTTGAATTTGGGCTATGGAGTCCTCCACCATGGGGATCAATGGGACTAGTTCTCCTTGAATCAATTTCGAAGACCAATAGATGCAAGCAAGCTCCACCAACTCTTCGGATCAGCAACCTGTAGACACAAAAGACAACTCACACAAGCAAGATCAAATGCACTAGTGTAGACTAAAATAGAGAACTATATTCAAGCATTTAAACAAAAATGACATTGAACTCTAAGCACTCTATGATAACCAACAGTAAAAATAATGAAATAGATTACACTATCTTTACCTGACTAAGCTCAACATCTCCTTCAAAAGCTAGTGATTGATCAATAAACAAGCATGAATAAACATGTAAAGACACAGATTACCTCATATGTAAAAATAGAACATGATCATCCACACCATGAGAATCCACACATAGAATTGCCTCCAAAACCTTTTATTCATAAACAAATGCAAAGATATTACAATGATAAGAGCAGAGGTTTCACCTTCTCATGAGAAAACAATGAGAGTGAACTTGCTTATATAGAAAAAATCAAGGAGAGGGGGTGCCTAAGTTGAGGAGGAATGGGTGGAGTGAGTGGCATAATTCGTGGAGCAAATGGGGCTGCCCACTCACATGTAATGGGCTGCCAAAATCAGCCCCAAATCAGCTAAAAATCAGTCATGTGACAGCCCATAAACATAGCTGCAAATTTCATGATTGAAGGTGCCCAATTTTGGGAAATATGCCCCCTTTAAATGGGGAAGTAATCCCACTAATATAGCTACTCGGAATCTTTCCAAAATCAACTCTTACAACTCCTAAAACATAGCTGAAATATTTCAGACCTCTAACTCCTCCAAAATTGGAAATATTTTTTAAATCATTTTTCACTTTTTTAAAATTTTTTTTTTTTATGACTTTTATGACTTTTTTGGTTTTTTTAGCATAAGTGAAAATTAAACACCCAAACATTAAAAAAGTGGGTTTAGGGGTTAAGGGGGTGCTCTGAGTTAGAAAATGAGCACCCCTAAGGCAAAAAAGACTCCTAGATGACATTTTTATGCCATTTACAATATTTTTTAATGAAACCATTAAAAAAATGACTCATTTACGGAAAAAATACTTTTTCGCCAAAAATTAAAAAACTACCTAGGGGGACTTAGCACATGTCCATATGACTCAAAAACAATGTCTAGCATGTTCATATACATTGAACCATGGACTTTAACAATCCGCTAAGGCCCGTTAACCTCCCCAGGCATTCCAGCTTTGGAGGAGCAGGAGAAAAACCCAAAAAATTATGTTATGCACTAATGCGAGACATAATTAATAGGTGAAAAAACTCCTTGGAATACCTGACTTAGCCAAAAAGTCCTAGTGAACCAAGTCCTTTACAAAACACCATGCTAGTACATTTTATTACAAACCCCGCAGGGCCATGGACATGTGGAAAAAAATTAAAAAAGACGGCCCTTTTAAAGGCCCGGCAGACATCAAATCATCGAAAATGAACATGTAACATGTTCAACTTTGCCCGCTCACTTGATAGTCCAACTAAGTACAACTTAGCTGGTAACAGGCATTAATCAAGCGCATCAACTCCTCTATATACCTTGATGTTGGTGGTGTTGATTGTTGAACTCCTCTGTCATGACCTTAATAAAAATTTACTCCACTCAAGCAAAATCACTTATTAAGCATGGGAAGCTTTTTCTACCTTATTTTAACGATTGGATTAGGAAGTTTCATCAAAATTATAGGGTGTTGAGTTATTAACTAATGTCCTTGGAGGATCAGCTTTGAGATTCAAGGTAGAGGCAAGGGCTAGAGCCTAGAGGAGGGAGGCATAGGATGCTATTGATGAATAGGATTCCAATATAGGCAATGATTCGCAGACATGTATGATTTATGATTTATGTTTCACATTCATTTTTTAAAATGTCCTTGCTCATTGGAAACTCGTCCCCATTTTCTTGTTTTGTGTAACTTAGAATGTAACCCTAACCCTAAAGCTATACGATGAACCCTAACTTCGTGCTTGTAGGCGTTCAACTAGTACTACTACTACTACTGCAGTTGTAGATGACCTTGAGGAGTTCGAGCTTGAGCTAGATGATGATGCCCTTGCCTATGCCATTGCTAGTCCTGATTCTAGTTCTACTTCTAGTTCTAGCAGCAGTGATGAGTATGATGATTGATCATGTTGATCAATGACATGTGTGATGTATGATCATTGATGTATGATGTATGATGTAGTGGCATCATAGAATGTTGTATTTTGGACTCTATAGGCCATTTAGGCCTCATTGATTATGTATTTTGTTACAAATATGTATTGCACCGTTGCACATACACTTTGTGCCATTTTGATATATTCACCCTTATATGGTATATACATGAGCAAACTTTGGATAGTTTGTCTCTATTGCTTTGGAATCATGGATTATAATCTTTAAAATATTGTTTTTCTTTAAAATTTAAATATTTTATGTATTTTTGAGTAAATCGAGTCATTAAATTCGAATCGGTCCAGTCATTACCAATTTCAAGTTTGAACTCGAGTTGACCCTTGACCGATTTCGAGTCCGAGATCAAGTTTTAAAACATTGCTACAAAGTTGTGGCCTTTGGAAATTGTGATGGATCCAAACATATCTACAAGCTTTGACGTCCTTTTCTAAGTCTTACTCCTTGTGTTTGTGTCCCTATCTTGAAGGTGGCGACACATTCTTAGTGTTAATATCCAACCATATAAAGGTGTCTACTCTAGAACATCCTCCTCTACCAATCCCCCTTGCCACATCTAGTGCATCCTCCTATTACCATTCAAGGGCCTTGTTATCACAGAACTTGTAGTTGTCCCTAAAGGTTATCCTAGCCAGGACGGTAGAGGTGTTGGACAACTAAAGAGGTGACCTAAGAGATGCCACGGTTCCCAATGCAATTGGGTGTCACGTTAACCGAGGCACTCTTCACTTTAGATCAAGCCTAAGCAAGACCCAGGGGGAGATCCTAGCTTAGCCAATGAAGGCTAGCGAACCAAATCAAGACCTCCTAGGGAAATGTGATGATATAAGGTAGAAGATCAAGATGAGATTAGATCTAGATCTAGAATGAATAATTGGACCCAATGAGTTAGGGCTTGGTTGAAGAGGCTTAAGGAAGGACACATATTCAACCAATAAAAGATAAAGGCCACTTATGAGGTTAAAGTAATAGATCTAGTGCCAAAATAATAGATCCAAGTGGGGTCCACCCTTAAAATATGGAAATTGGTCCAAATGGGGCCCACAAGGTGAAAATCAATGAAGAAAAGCACTAGGGGGTTTGCAAATGAATGGATCTAATGAAACAATGAGGAATTAGCAATACCCAAGTTGGGATCTAGCAAAAATGGCCACCTACCCAAAAGTGCAATCTCCCTTGGAGAGGCCCAGTGCCTTAGATCAGGGGGTAAATGGAGTTGGATGTCCACCAAACTTTAGATCTGGAATGTTGTGACTAATGTAGAGGTGGGTTTTAATTATTAATCCCAAATGATTTCCAGATCTCCATAGATCTGAAAAATAAAAATAATGAGGGTTTTGACGTTTAGGGTTTTGAGATCTAAAAATAATAGATAAGCTAAGGAAGTAAACTATGTACCTTTCAAGCGTACCTGGATAATGAGATGGATGCCGATCATGACGAGGATTACTTCCCCACAGATCAAATGAAGAATTTTTTATTTTCCTTGCTTGTGCGTTTTGCCTTAGTCCACACGTGTGCCCCTCTATTCCTGCAAAACTGAGACAAGCTCAATTAGCACAACAAAAATGAGGGTAGATACAAGCAAGAGGCAAAAGATAGAAAACGATTGGTACAAAGACAAAATCACTCCTTGTTTGAACCAAGATTTGACAGAAGGTTGCAGGGCAAGCCTCCCCACTAATGCGCACTCCTCCAAATCGGCCTCCTCACCTGTAAATCGGATTAGTGGAAAAAGATACAAGGTAGCAACAAGATATCCTTCAGTGCAATGATAGAAACATTTACAATCATCATAATCAAACACCCAAATCAAGATCCAAGTATGTGCTCAAAAAGTATTTCTTCTATTCCGGTAGCCAAGAGCCAAAAATCTCTAGATGCCTTTACAAGAGGGGGGTCTCTTCCTTAAATAGGATGAGGGAGACCAAAACCCTAAACCACTTTGAAATGAGTGGTTGAGATCAAAAGATAAAATAATATAATCAACGGCTAAGATGAGCCGGTACAATATAACATGGATCACTCACATGAGGGGGGTGCGCACTACTTAGAAGAAGCCTAAGGGGGGTGCTCACCACATGAAATGACTAGGATACAAGATGTGCCACATAAGATGACAAGGAGAAGACACTAGGAGCACATGGTGGGGCTAAGAGGTATTACTTCCCTTCACTAGCATCACCCCATTGCACAATAATATAATATATGACTCAATGACAGGTCCAAGTGTACAAATGATCAAATCCTGGCCCCCTCAACTGAGAGAAGAATGCATCAAAACACATCCTGCTGACTGTGTGGATCCTATTGAATGCTGCAAACTGATCTGGAAGGCGTGAGATACACCATAGATGACCTCAGAGCAGACCTCATGCCAAAACCTTTCCTCAATTGCCCAAATCGAATTCCTAAATGACCTTTATATTCTATTTTTATTTCACCTGAAAAACCACCAAACTGCCCACAGCCCACTGTCTGGTGCCTGTGCACAAAAAATGACTGTACCATCATGTCCAGAAGGGGGGTAATATGGTAATAACAAGTGGCTGGACCACCCCCTTCCCCTATAGCGCCCTAGGCAACGACTAGTCTCCAATGCTATGGCTGGACAGGCCACATCATCATGGCCAAACTGGTCAACAGGTGAAAAACTGCTCAAACCATCTCTGGAAGTGCCTGGAACTGAAAAGTAAGTGTCTCAATGGGTTCAAATGACCCAAATCCACTAGAGATGAGTACTCATACACCTCATGATAACCCGTAAGATCATCTGTATCATCCATCATACCCGAACAAGTAAAAATATGATGATCTGGAAATAATAATAATCAATAAAAACTGCATCAATCATCATCTGAAATTTTTCCCATCATATGGAATCATCAAAAGGTATATAAAGGACCATAGATCAACATCATACAATATAAGTGGTCCATCTCATCACGGATCCCAAGGCTGACCTTGGTGAAACCAGGTTTGATTGACCAAACTGATCAAAATATGATCCTGGCCAAAGAAGCCATGCTGCTACAAGTTGAAATGGTTAAGACATGCTCTTTAAATCATTTTCATAGCAAGACTCTAAAGCATTAAGCAGTATTTCACTGGCAGTTAATAGATAATAGTAGGTTAGTTAATAATTTACTTTCAAAGAGAACCCCAAGAATATACTCATTTTTAGACATGATCAATTTGCTAGCAGAGGGTGAAGGCTAAGGATGCAAAGCTAGGACAAAAGGGGATGACTTGACTGACTTGACACTGTGATACTTTGGATAAGAGAAATGGTGTTACACACTTAAGCATGTGTTGGACAAAGAATACATAAAGAATGGTGGTGTCTCACAAATGGGTAAGTTGTTTAGAGAAGTGTTTATTCAACCTTGGCAAAATGTCTACTACTAGAACCGCCGTGAACTAGGTGTCCGAGTAACCGTAACTTGAGGTTCTAGGGGACACTTAGAATTAGTTGTCCCTTGCTCCATCTCATATCATAACCTGCAGGCTCAATGAGGAAAATTTCACATAAGGTCAACAGTCATTAGATTTGGCATATACTTAACCACTGCTTTATTTGGACCTTTCATTTCATTTCATATAATTTCATGGCCAACAATCTTTAGATTTAGCATACATTTATCCATTGCTTTTTAGGCCTTTAGGACCCCTCTAGGATTTTGCATGTGCTTAAAAACACAACTAATTGCAATTTTCATCTGGGGTGCTTTTACATTTCATTGCATTACATTTCACAACCCTTTTCATTGGGCTTTACAAAAGATATATATCAATAATTCCCAAAGATAGTACAATTTGCTTCAGGTTTTAGCCAACACAACTCAAGCAACTATGGGGACTTCCACAATCAAGATCAAACATCAGGGCAACCAATTAGAGAGATCAAGGTATAAAATCCAACTCACTAAAGGCAAGTTTTGTTGCCAACTTAGAGCCGAGACACAAAATAAACATGGATGCAGTCCAACATAGAGGCAAAAGCGGGGAGGTCCTCCATATCACAAGTCAAGGTGTAAGTCAGGGTAAAGATCAATAACGAGGAAGGATAAATGGATGGATGGAGACAAGTGAAAATGGTGCCTAAGCTAGCAAGTCAAAAATACAAAAGTGATCATGTCCACATTCCTAGGAAGGTAAAGACCAACGAGTATAAAGCAAGAGTTTCCAAATGTCAGTGATACAATCATGCATAAAATCCATAACAACCAATTTCATTTTAACATATATATACTGCCAGATCATAATTACTATATTCCAAGTCAATGCTATCAAAATGACCTAAACAACAAGATACTAATACCAATGCACATCATATATATACTAGGTCATATATCAATATCTGCAATCTGGACCAACTATACCCACTAAGAACACTGCATCTAAAACTCTGAACACTACCCTGTATCTGTATGGAATAAAAGGTCATGTCGGTCATCAAATCTGAGGTCTTAAGGCTCAGCCTTGGCATAAGGTCTACTGTATGTATGATATAAGGATGCTCTGATGTGTGAGTGATCATAAATAATGTTGCTCATCATAGTTGATCTCACTAAATATGTGCAAAGGAAAAGCTTGAAAAAGTGCAGATATCTGCTCTGTAACCATGGTAGCCCAACTACTATGAATGTGATAACAGGCCTCCTCCATGATAGGCCTCTTAGTGTCCACCCCTCCATTTAGTGGTGGTGTCAATCCCATCCAATGAGATGGCCTCCACATTAGGTGTTTTTTAAAGTTGCTTCACCCACAACCAAAGATTGTAGTAGATGTAAGACCATGTCATAAAGGCACTAACATTCTAACCTATACGAGGGTCATAAATTATAATACAAATACCAGTGGGTGTGTTGTTGGTACAACAACCCCCCCTTTTATTTTTGAAAAATATTGGGGTCCCTCCTCTTTTTTTGAGTATGTTTGCCTTAAAAAGTTTTGCAACATCTTGGCATAGAGTGACTTAGTTTCTTTTGATCTTAATTTGCCTTAGAATTTTCAAGTTTCGTCTTTTTGCCCAAGTAAAACTCGGTCTTTCGGCCCGCAATGGCGGAAGCTCTAAGCTAATTTTGCTGCAATAGCGGAGGAGTTATCCCAAGTCTTCCGAAACAACGAAGGAGAAGGCCAAGTCAAAATCGCGGCGGAAAAGTTATCACAAAGTCTCCGAAAAGCGAAACGTTTACTCAAACGAGCTCGCGATGGAACAAACTCGTCAAATCCTTCCGCTACAGCGGAAGCTTTCATCTAACGCTTCCACAAGCGCCGGAAACGCATCAATAAGTTCTTCGGAGAGACTCGTCTCTTTCTCCCACCCCACAAACTTTGGCATATTTCCGGAAGAACTTGGCCAACTTTCCCGCGAAAGCGGAAACGTTTGCTGAAGACCACCGCGATACATGACTTATTCGCGGAAGCTTTTGCCAACTTCTCCGCAATAGCAAACCTTTTTTAGCTTTTCTTCCCGCGTGGGTCGGAAGCGTTAGCATAACCTGTTAGGATATTTAGACACTTAGGAGTTAGTTAAGATCAACTTGTGTAATATATTCGTTAGGGATAGTGTGTTTCTTTAGTATGCATTGGTATGCATTTGTAAATACTTAATCCGACGGTCACGATATGTTCCCGACATAGAGTGATCCGACGGCTCAACTTCTCTTAGATCAAACCTAACCTTGATTCGTGGCTTAACACCCGATTGGTCCATGATCTCTATTTAAAGAGCATGGAGGGTCATTGTTTAGTTGATCGATTATAAGAAGCTCATTTGTAACTTTCTTTCTTTGCATAATAAATTGTTCCGTAGAAGCTATTTGGCCGGGGCCGTGGAGTGTTTCCCTCAAGAGGGTTTAAACCACGTCAAAACATCGGTGTGTTGATCTGTGATCTGTTTGTGTGAAGTGGTTGCTCTTGGTGTTCGGTCCTTTGGTAGTACCTTGTGTACCGGAACATGGTATCAGAACTTTTATGAAGTGCCACTTCCGGTTATGATCTAGATCTTGAACTGCTGTTGCCGAAACTCGAAAGGGTTTCTAGTTTTCGTATTTCTGTGCATTTCTGGGCTGTGGGAGGTGTTCCATTGCGTTCGGAGCGTCGTTTCCATTGGGAAATACTTTTTGTTTGATTGAAAACGGTTTCCGGTTGCTCCAGAAACGCGTATTTCATCAGATCTGAAGGTATAATGTTACAATGACGCATTTTTGTATTTTCTGTTTTTAAAAGAAAAAAAACTCATATTTTATCATTTTTTACTGTTAAATTTTTTTTGGGTTCGGATTGTTGCTTTCTCGTCTGCGTATGTTCTTTGCCGTGCACCTTGAGTGATCTCGGCAAATCAGAAACAGAAAGGGAAAGGGTTTTTCTCGGCTGCGTATGCTCTTTGCCGTGCACCTTGCGCAATCTCGGCAAATCAGAAACAGAGAGAAAACGTAGAGTTTCCGGGCAAGCTAACGAGATCTAACTCCACAAGTGTGGAAAAGTTTTTTTTGTTTCGATTTGTGGTGTGTTTTGCAGGAAAAAGGGCAAGCACGCAAACCGAGGAAGAAGAGTAAAAAAAAAAAAAAAGCTCCCTTCCTCATTCCCATATTTTACATACCTTTTAATCTAGTTCACTTGGTTCAAAGTTGCTTTATTCCTTAATAGGTTTTGAGTTCAAGTCTTAGGAAGTTACTTTTAAAAGAAAAAGTGCATGCAATTTCTATTTTCAAGTTACTTTATTGTAAAAGTGCATCTCACTTAAATAATAAAAAATAAAGATACAAGTGAGTCACTTAAGTTTTTTTTATTGTTGCACTATTTAAAAGTAATATCATTGTAAAAGTGAAATCACTTATTTTACAAAAGTGGTTCACTTAAAGCAACTTTCTTGTAAAGTGATTGTCAAAAGGTTCATCTTGGGAAGAGGGGTTTTTTTTTCTTTGCTGGACATTCTCTAGTTGCCATGTCACTATTGGGGACATCTTCAACAGTTTCTTTGTTCAAGCATAACTTCATCATACGGAGTCAGTTTTCAGTGCCGTTTTTTTTGAAACCGCCTATTTTTTCGAGTTCTTCACATCCAGACTATTGGTTTCTGCTTTTACAGCCATTAATTTACAAGTATGGCCGCCACTTGTGATATTCTACTTAACAGTTCTAACTATTTCTCATGGAAATCTTGTATGGAGGATGTTCTACGAAGTAGGGGACTTTTCAGAATTACCTCAGGGAAAGAAACAGAACCCACTGATGATGATAAGAAAATAAAATGGGTAAATAGATGTGATGAAGCTCGTGGATTGATTGGGATGTCAAATCTCTACTGATTTGCGATTCCACATATCTGGAATTGATGAACCTGATGCTGCTTGGGACAAGTTGGAATCTGTGTTTGGTAAACACAATGAAATTCGAGGTCACCAACTCGAAAATGAGTTGATTTCTTTAAATCCAAGTGATTTTTCATGCATTCAAGATTATTTATCTAAGTATAAAACTCTTAAACTCTTATGTGCAGAATGTAAGATTAAGAGGGAAGACAAACAATGCATTTATCATATTCTTTCCAAACTTGAACCTGCATATTCTGTTTTTGTATCTACATTTTACTCCATGAAAGAATCCTTGAATGCAACTAGCTATCAAGAGCCTAGATTTGAATCCTTTTGTGATTCCTTGATTAGAGAACAAGATAAACTCATTCATCTTGGAATAATCAACAATGCAGATACATCTGGGAAAGCCTTATTGTCCCAACAGAAAGAAAAGTCCAAGCCTCCCAAGAAACAAAATCTTCACAATAATAAGTTAAACAAGGGTCCCAAACCCTCTCAGTCAACTCATTTTTTAAAAAATGACAAAGGATCCAAGCCAAAAGGCAAGAAGACTGAGCGTCATTGCAACTATTGCGGGAAAGATAATCATGATGAATCTAAGTGTTTCAAGAAGATGGCAGCCTTGGAAGCAGCAATGAAGAAGCACCACATCAGCCTAGATTCGCCTTCAGAATCTGCCTCTCATGGACATGCACTTTGTGCTTCTGGTTATTCTTATAATGCATCTTCTTCTTCTACTTCAAATGAATGGCTCATTGATTCTGGAGCATCTTATCATATGGCTAAGGATCAAGCCATCTTTTCTACTATGCATGAATGTAACACCAAACAAATATTTGTTGGTGATGATAGATCTCTAAGTGTGGTAGGAGCTGGAACAGTTCCAGTAGATAATGGTCATTTTAGTGATGTACTATGTGTTCCAAGAATTTCCTGCAATTTGTTATCAGTCTATCAGATCACTCATTCTGGTGAAGGTAAAACTATGACCTTTACACCTCACCAAGTTGTAATCAAGGATTTTAAAGATCCTCAACAGGTCCTAGCTATCGGAATTGTTGATGATATTACCAGGTTGTACAAGTTTAACAACTTTGGGTCATCACCTTTCCCTTCAGTTTTTGTTGCTCATAGTGATAACTTGAGCAAACTTTGGCATGAGCAATTTTGTCACTTAAATTATCGCTCATTGCAACAACTATGTAAAGAAAATATGGTGACAGGTCTTCCGATGGTATCTTGCAGAGATGGTGTTTGTTCCGGTTGTGTACTCGGAAAACACCATCGGGACAGTTTTGACAAACGTGCCTCTTGGCACGCCTTGTTTCCCTTAGAGCTTGTGCATAGTGACTTGTGTGGTCCTCTTTCATCTGCTTCCTTTTCTGGTTTCAAATATTTCTTAACTTTCATTGATGATTACACCAGACGCACTTGGGGTTTATTTCCTAAAACTTAAGAGCGAAGTATTTAACATGTTCTTGGCCTACAAGGCCCTTGTTGAAAAACAATCTGGTCATCAAATTATTAAGTTAAGATCTGACAATGGAGGAGAATATGTTAACAAAAAGTTCACTACTTTCTGCACTGAACAAGGCATCCAACAACAACACACTGTTTCATATACACCACAACAAAATGGTGTAGCTGAGCGGAAGAACCGCACTTTAAAAGAAATGGCTAATTGTATGATCCAATCTAAGGCAGTAAGTCTTCAATTTTGGGCTGAAGCCATAAATTGTGCAAATTACATAGTTAATCGCACCCCCACAAAAGCATTACAAGGTATAACACCAGAAGAAGCATGGAGTAAAACTAAACCTGATGTAAGTCACTTTCGTGTGTTTGGTAGTGAAGCATGGGCTCACATTCCGGATGAAAAATGGAAAGCATTGTAGCCTAAAAGTGAAAAGTGCATATTTGTTGGATATTCTGAAGATGTAAAAGGTTATAGACTTCTTCAACCACATTCTCATGATATAATCATTAGAAGAGATTTTAAATTTGATGAAAATCTCTTGGCTTGTGAGCCTAACTTGGCAATTGTGCCATCTTTGGCCTGCGAGCCTGATTCGACGTTTGTGCCTTCTTCTTCTTCTTCCAACTTCCTTGATAGGTTTCCAACTCCAGTTTTTGATAATGACAGTGAGGATGAAAATCCACCTCCGCCTGCTCATGTTCCTCCAGTTGCACCAGCACAAGTGCTTCCTCGATGGGTCCGTTCAACATGTGAAGCAGCTGGTGATCTTGCCGGTGATCCTAGAGATCAACGTCGAACATGTTCTCAGTTTCAGCGAGCCTCTTCTCTTTTGGCTCAAGTTTCCGAGAATCATAATCCAAAATTTTTTGCAGAAGCTTCAGGGAATCCAGATTGGGATGCAGCCATGGATGAAGAATATCGTTCCTTAATGGCGAATGATACTTGGGATCTTGTACCTCTTCCAAAAGGAAGAAAACTTGTCAGATGTAAATGGGTCTATAGAACTAAGTATGCATCTGATGGAAGTGTTGAAAGACTTAAGGCAAGGTTAGTTGCCAAAGGTTTTTCCCAAGTTGAAGGGATTGACTACAATGAAACCTTTGCTCCCGTCGCAAAAATGAACTCCATCCGCCTTGTTCTTTCCCTTGCAGCCTTACATAACTGGGAAGTCCATCAAATGGATATCAAGTCTGCCTTCTTACATGGTGATTTACAGGAGGAAATTTACATGGAACAACCTCCTGGATATGTTCAAGATAACTCTAGCCTTGTCTGCCGCCTTAAGAAATCCTTATATGGCCTTAAGCAAGCTCTTAGAGCTTGGTATGCCAAAATGGATAACTTTCTCCTTGACACTGGTTTTTCTAGATGCCATTCTGACCCCAATGTCTATACCAAGAAAGTAGGAAACCATCTCATCATACTTGTTCTATATATTGATGACCTTATTCTCATTGGTAGTGACCCTAAGCTTATAACCCATGTGAAATCCAGTCTTAAACAAAATTTTGAAATGTCAGACTTAGGACATTTGCATTATTTTCTTGGTCTCCAAGTCTTGCAAACCAAGGAAGGAATTTTTTTTCTCAGTCTAAGTATGCTTGTGACCTTCTTCGTCGCTTTCACATGGAAGATTGTACATCAGCCCCTTCTCCCTTCCAGTCTGGAGTCAAACTTTCTGCCACTTGTACTTCACCTGAAATCGATGCCACCTTATATCGTCAGCTTGTTGGTAGTCTCTTATACTTGACTCATTCCCGTCCTGACCTTTCTTTTGCCGTTGGTTGTGTTGCCCGTTATATGCAGACACCTCATGAAAGTCACTGGAAAGCAGCTAAAAGAATACTTCGATATATTTGAGGTACAGTTCAGTTTGGGATTCATTACAGTATGGGGGGAAACCTTTGTTGGTTGGTTTCACTGATTCAGATTGGGCCGGCAATCCTGATGATTGAAAGTCTACTGCAGGTTATGTTTTCAGTCTGGGATCTGGACCTATTACTTGGGCTTGTAAGAAACAACAAGCTCTTGCTCTTTCTTCAGCAGAGGCAGAATATCGAGCAGCAGTTAATGCCAGTTAGGAAGCTTTATGGCTTCGACAGATCCTTTCAGACTTTGGATTCGAGCAGCAGCAGCCTACTCCACTTTGGTGCGACAATCAAAGTGCCATCAAGCTTGCCAAAGATCCAGTTCTACATCAACGCAACAAACACATTGAGCTACATATGCACTTCATCAGAAATCTTGTTCATGATCGTGTTCTTGAAGTGCTCTTTTGCCCTACAGATGATCAAGTTGCAGACATCTTCACCAAGTCTCTTACAGAAGCGAAGTTTTCTAAACTTCGATCTATGTTAGGAGTTCAGGAACTTGTCATTAAGGGGGGATAGGCTCTAATGCCTCCTTCCTTCTCCTAATAGTGTCACTTTTGTAAATCCTTCAATCCTATCCCAAGTTGTTCTTAAGGGGGGATGTTAGGATATTTAGACACTTAAGAGTTAGTTAAGATCAATTTGTGTAATATATCCGTTAGGGATAGTGTGTTTCTTTAGTATGCATTTGTAAATACTTAATCTGACGATCACGATATGTTCCCGACATAGAGTGATTCGACGATTCAACTTCTCTTAGATCAAACCTAACCTTGATCCGTGGCTTAACACTCGATTGGTCCATGATCTCTATTTAAAGAGCATGGAGGGTCATTGTTTAGTTGATCGATTATGAGAAGCTCATTTGTAACTTTCTTTCTTTGCATAATAAATTGTCCCGTAGAAGCTAATTGGCCAGGGTTGTGGAGTGTTTCCCTCAAGAGGGTTTAAACCATGTCAAAACATCGGTGTGTTGATCTGTGATCTGTTTGTGTGAAGTGGTTGCTCTTGGTGTTCGGTCCTTTGGTAGTACCCTGTGTACTCGAACATAACCCTCCCGCGTTTGACGGTTGCATTTATTGAAAAGGTTTCGACGTGACCCCGGCCGTACGCAGGCTTAAAACCCGTTTAATGGCATGCAACGACCGAATTAATAGCCCACACGTACCAATTCAAATATATAGGGGTGAAACCCCGTTGGCATTTCATTTGTTTTCATCACCTGAAGGATTTTTCCATTCCGTTCGAACAACCAAGTGTGTCCATCGTCGTTTGAAGGCATAGTTTCACAGACTACTCGAAAATCGTCGGCGACACGCCTTTCTTTTCCAAGATTCCCATAATGGCTAAAGGTGGCAAAAGGAGAGCGAAGGTAGTCGATGAAAGCACCAGACTGGAGACAACGTTCCAAGACACCAAATGTACTACAAACGTGCCTCCGGAAGTAAACTGGGATGATGTTTACCGCATGATAAGAGATCAGGACTTCCCTGAAGCTCTCCTTGAAGAAGAATGCTTATATCAAAATATCCGGAACTCCTGTATATCCAAAGCAGCCACACGTCCAGAACTCTTTCCATGCTCAAAGGTAATCGGATGGGTGCTGCAACATGCCAACACCGAAACTAGAGTCATAGTAGATAGCACGGGAAAGGCTTTTGCATCATTTCACCCATCTTACATCTTGACAGCTTACAAATTACCCAAAGCACAACAACGGCTTGACGATGCATGGTTGGAAGAAATCCATATGGATAATCTAGACATGGCAAGAAGGTTGTTAATTTCAGGCAAGCAATTCAGAAGGAAAGACAGTGAAGAATACGAAGTCCATAATTTGAGGCCCCCCTTCAGACTGATCGCTCTCATGTTAAGCAGAATCTTCGGGAGACCCGATGGGACGATGTTCATGCTACAATGGGTCCCTATCATCCACTATGTAGCCTTCAAAGGGACAATCTTCAATTGGGCTGACATTCTCTCAGACAGCTTGACATCGGCAATAATAATGGCTAAAGAAGGGTTGGTAGAAAGGAAAGCAGAATTTTATATGGCTTCATACGTCATAGATTGTATTGTGGCAAAATGCCTTTTTCCCAAGTTGGGATGCATGTGGAGCCCGACAGAGGGCTCGGTGTTCATAGCCTACAAGATATTTTGGGCCCAGAATTACAAGAGGGATTATAAGCTCATTTGCGAGGAGTTCATTATGCCCCTTTATCAGTTGATATTTAATGAAGAACCTAATTGTCTATCTGAAAACACCATGGAAGCCTTGGAAAAGTATGGCGATTTCTATTTCTCTCCAGAAGGTACCTACATAAGAATGTACGGAGGTTCCAAAGCCCCATATATTCTCCCAAGGTATGCTACAGATTACATAGTCCACAAGGAAATGGTGAGGCAAGTATTCATTGATGGGATGGGTAACACTTTGTATAAGGCCAAGAAAGCCACTTTTCCCCCCTTACCCTTTTATGATGGGTCCTACAAATTTTCAGGAATTGCAACTGTGAAAGAGTTTGTTGCAGAATTAAGGAATTTTCATTTTGGAGAGAGGATTTTTCATAGGAATGATCGACAGGGCAAAATTGCACAGCATTGCAAAGAACTCTCCACTCCCTGTGAATATGCCAACATTTATGATCCATAGGAGGAACCATATAGGGGAATCAACAATATGGCTGAGCTACAGATTTGTCAGGTGGATAGAGGAGGGGCCAGCTCGAGCTCCAAGGCTTTCTCAGAAGAAGAACTAAGGCTTTTGGAACAAGCAAAGAAAACCCAAGAAGATAAACGTAAAGAAGAAGAAAATCTGAGGATCCAAGCAGCCGAGGCCAAGAAGAAAAGAGGAGGAAGAAAGAATTAGGCTGGAAATTAATGCTAAGCAGGAAGAAGATGACAAAAGAAGGAAGGAGCAGGAGGAAGAGGCGCGGAGAAAAGAAGAGGAAGAGAAGAAATCCCAAGAGGATGTTGATCCCAAAAGCCCAGACCTGCAGAACTTAGATATGGGTTCCCCCATAGGAGATCTACCCATTGTTCCTTTTACACCCTATAAAGGCAGCATAGTTTCTAATTAGGTAAATTTCGCTTACAACAAGAAGAGGAAAACCATTGTCAAAGAGACAGGTTCCAAATTGAAAAGACCTTTTCGGCCTGACATCGTCACTACACACGAGACTACAGTCATGCAGAACACAGAAGAGGCTGCTAGACTCCTGGCATCCATCTCCGTAGCCGCTGTTATAGCAACTGCAGATAATGTCAACACACTAGGGGATAAACTGAGTGAAGAAAATGAGAAAGCACGTCAGCTGCAGGAAGCTTTAGTTAAAGAGCAGAACTATACAAATTTGATGATCGAGAAGAATGATGCCCTCGCGTCTCAGAAGGAAGAGTTAAAAGAAATTCTCCAGCAACTGGAAGCTGACAGGAGAGCTCTGGCAATACAAGTAAGGATGTTAGAGGAAGAGAATGCAGAACTTAAAGGTAAGAATTTGAAGATCGAATCAGATAAATTTGACAACCTTCAAGAGGTCGATGAACTGAAAGAACAATTGGAATTGGCAAACAACAAAATGGGAGACATTAGCCCCTTCCACGAGTAGGCTTGTGGAATACTAAGAGAGACCTATGGACTCCGAGAACTCATAGCAGAAGAAATATACAGACTAAAAGCAGTCATGACCAAGGTCAAGGAAATCAATGTTGAAGCTACCAGGATCAAGAGGAAACACTCACGCATTAGTGGGGAGATTAAAAAGCATATCGAATGGAGAGAAGGGAAGTCAGGGTTCCTAGCAACCCTTCCCCTTAAGTTTGTTGTTGAATACAAGGCAGATATACGCACCCTAGAGTATTCTAAAGACTGCGGAGTAAAGTTGGCTTCCGTGACTTCAACCACTTATGAGTAGTGCAAGACTGTGTACTCCTGAATCCGGACCACACAGGAAAGCTGCCGAATAGCCATGCCCCAAAGGATAGAAGAGTTCCCGGATAAAGCACAGTATTTAGCTAATCTAAGTATAGAGCTCCAGGCAGAAAGTGAATATGTGCAGAAGCTGAACACCTTGACAGCAGAAGATTTACACCAATTTATCAGCCAAGCTGCTGTTCATCAACACAACCTGGAAGAAAGCCTCCGGGTCGCTGCGGCTGAAATAACCATCTTAGAAGGAGAGCTGGCCAAGAAAAAAATATCTCTTAGATTTATGAGTCCCCTGATTGGAACGAATATTATAAGGGACACAAATCACTGGGGAATTCATATAGCAGAGGTGGAGAAGGCATTGGCAGCCAGCCAAGCTACCACATCAGAGAGTGGTCCAGCTATTGTAGTAGTGCAAGAAGAAACCCTAGCAGTGCCTCAGGTCCCAAAGGAGCCGGCTCAGGGGTAGCTCGCAGCAGCCAGCGTGCCTCATGAGCGTTTATTTGTGTATATACCTTTGGAATATTAATGACTTGTAATGTTTAACTCTCGTTGTTGCAAAATAGTTGATATATTTCTCTTATGTAATATTCAGCACTACAAGACAAATTAGGGGAATATAAACGGTTAGGGTATAGGTGGCAACTCTGGGCATATTTTGTAAAGCTATATATAGCTGATTAGAAGAAGAGAGGAGGACTTTTGGCAGGTGAAATCCTTTTTCTGTCTTGTAAAGGAACTATTTCTGCTACATCAAGAGAAAAATCGTTTTGGCCTGTGGAAGCTAGCACAACTTTTTGCATGGAGTCTTGTTGATTAAATGCTGAACTATTTCTGCACTTTTCATACATTTCCTGTGAGATCTTTCCTGGCTCTTATGAATTAATTCTCTGCTTTGAATGGTTTCATATTCTGTTGCAAAGTTTCTGTGTTAAATGGGTAATTGAATACTTACATCTATCTGAGCTATCTTGGATAATCTTTCTTTTCTGTTGTAAATGTTCCTTTCAATTTAACAACTATCTGTGGAATTATTGGGTGTATGTTCCAGTTTATTGCCCATTCTTTAAATCTGCTCCTTATAAGGATAGGTATTTTAGATTAAGTCAGATTAGCATAGATTTGTTCTCCCGCATGCATTTAATATAGGGCACTTGCATATCATTTTAAATATAAAATACATAACCGGTGGATCGGGCCGCAACCGATAAAACAAACAAATCTTTAAAACCCACGGTAGCCGGAACCTTTAACTGGATGGATTCCCCACACCAAACGGTGAGCGATCTAGTTGGGATTGCTTACCGAGGAGAATCCCTTGCTGATTGATGCAGCGATATTCGAGGCATCAACAGGGTGTTAGGGCATAAATTATAATTTATAATGAATTTAAAATTTAATTTGAAATTTTTTCACCTATTGCACTTCTTAGTGTGTATTTTTTCAAACACACTCCAGTGGTGCTTGCAACTTGAAGCACTACATATTTTGCTAAGCACCCCAATGGTGAGTTTTTGTAAATTGGGTACTCTTCTACGACAATTTGCTCACCAAACATCAACAACAAATGAGAGAAGCATAAGAAAAGGCCTTGAAATTTGAAATGAAGAAAGAAAAGACATTGAAATTCGAAACAAAATGAAGCTTACCTGGCATTTAGGTCTTCCTGCCTTCAACAACCATTTCAAAGCCAAATGTTCTAGCGGCCATCCTATATATTTCCATTTCTGTAGAAATCTTCACACGTTCATGCAAACTTGGCACCATCCTTTGAACACGAGAGAAATCTCCGCCCATCATGTTAGCATAAAATATAAAATTATGTAAGAGAATGGGGAGTTGAAGTAGAGCCTTGTAGCATGGATAGGATAATGGAGTGTATTGTTCCATCGATCGTCAATCACCTTTTGTGTCAATAATTGTTTTCCATATCCCTCACCCCCTATCATTATAATAGGTATGTATGGCTTCCTGGGCTGTATCCATGGCCTCATACAAGTAAGCCATTACGGGCTTGTCTCCATGTGGCGTCAACCAAGCAAATAACCTTTACCAAAGGTTTGCTAAAGGCACACACCTCCTCCACTCCTTCCCAACAATTCTCCTAGTATGACACTAGCCTAGTGATGGCTTGCCCCTCTGGTTTAGTGCTAAATGATAAAACATGCCATTCATTTGAAAGGAATATTCTCTTCACCTCCTACATACAAGTTAGTAGAGGCTGAAGATAAATGAAACTAGTGGTGAAATGTGTAACTATAGGACACACCAACTCCTTGTTATTTGTGAATTTTTTCATCAAGCTAAGAACATATGCACAATTATATATAAATTTTATGATGCTCCTAGTTGATTCGATGATATCCCTGATATAATGAATTTTTCCCTTATCCTCTAAAATCAAATCAATGAATATGTGATACTCATACAAGTAGTCCAAAACGCAGTTGGATACCTAGCATAAGCAACTTTATAGCATTCAATTAGTATCATAATCTGTTATGACTTGGGCAAGACTTTGCAGATCTATCCCTTGGATGAACCCGTTCAACAACTGACAATGATGCCACATCTTTAACATGTGCAGATGCATCGACAGATTTAATAAACATTTCCCTTTGAGACAACTAACCAAGAAATTAAGAAAGGTCCTGCATCTAGTGACTTCCCATGATTCTGAGCTCCTCCAATCTGCGGGTGCAGTTGAGCTTTCTAGTTTGAAGGATAATCCCTCTCAAATCGTCATAGGTAGGGCCCTTGTACCCTGGGCCAACAACAAGAACATCATACATACGCTGGTGGAACAGGTTGTTCTTGGCAACGCTGAAAGGAATGCCCCTCCATAGAAATCATCTCTCCACAAGCTTTTCTGCTTCTTGCTTATCCCTTATTTTAAAAAGAGGCCTAATTGAAGGTTGTTTGCCAGCAGTGGTTCTTGGAAAAAAGAAAGGTGAGTTCGCTGAGGGAATTATGGAAGTGAGGCCAAGGAGAATCCCTCACTACCCCCCCACCCCTGAAAAGTTTTTGGCTTCTGCAGATATCGCAATTCCCACAACAAGCTCATGTCACAAAGCTTCCCCCTTTTCTTTCTTTTTGCCCATTGAAGTGAGTGATTGATTGCAATATGAACAACTTTTGGGGTCGATTTTTCACAAATTCTCACTTCATGCCTTGGAATTTTTGTAAGGTGGTATTTCAACTGGTTGATTCCCCGTCATTTCCTTCCCACATAATTTTCAAGCTAACTTTTGCCGATTATAAGTCTTAGTGGGCTCACCATATTCCCACAATGGGTTGAAAACTTTCGGCATTTTTGTATGGCAATGATTAAACCCAAGGCAAAAAAGGAAATGGAAATAAACAGACAAGAATGCTGCAAATAAAAAATCAGACTAAAATACACAGTAGATGTCCCATTAAAAATCGGCAGGAAGAGGGAAAACTAATGGACATTGCAAAACCTATAAAAAATCTCAAAAAAACAAACAAAAACCATTAGTGAAAAAGTGAATTTTGGTTTTATAGCCAATCCGTCAGAGGCCTGACAATTTTCCCCTAAAAGTTTTTGATATTTTGTAAAAATAATAATTTTTTCTTAAGTTGAAAAATCACAGTATTATCATCGAGTTGAGAGAATTGCGATATATCGCTGACATTTGCAACTCTGCTTAGGATAGATGGTGACTCAGCTCAAGAACAAGAGTTAAATGTGAAATTGCAAGGTCTTTTCTCTCATGGTGGTTGTTTACAGCCAGTTGGCTTGGTAAATAGGACTCTTTATGGATATTTTATTATTTTTATAAGTCTATGGTCTCTCTGATGGAAATTACAAACATACAAGAACCAGCTCTCTCATGCTGGTGTACTGTGTATCTAAAATCTTCTGTTGTTATCTTTGTTGAGAGTTGGTTTTTACGATTTAGGATTTGTATGGATTCTGCTCTTTGATTGTACTGTTAGCTTTGTTAAGAAGGGCTAAATACAAATAGACAACTTTGATTATAGTGAAGGTATACCTGGTTTTCTACTTAAGTGAAAACATTTGTTTATCAGCAATCTTGCTGCAGTGACTCCTTTGTTTTACTTTTTAGCATTATTTAACTGCTGCCTTGGTGATTCGTTTCTTATTGTGCTGGTTGAAAGAAGGCTGCCTTGAAGGGTGGAGAGTCACTATTTAGTATTTACTTGTTTCTTTTAGCTCCTTAAACTCATATGGTGTTCGTATTGTTTGCAAATGTTTACTAGGTTGACGATTGATATTTAATGTTAAGATTCTTTATTGGTAAGTGCATTATTACTACCACAATATGTATTTTAATTTCTCCCTATTCATAGAGGTGACCTTTCATTTCTGATACGCAAAAAATTAAAATACATTCAGCTTGTTTCATTCTGTGAATAATACTGTTGCGGTCATTTTGTGGTTGAAATGAATGTATTCAATGCTGGTCTTATTTCTTTAGATTTAAATATCCTGGATGAGTGGACGTTATATTAATGGTCTATAACTTGAAAGCATAAATGGGTTGGTAATAGGTCTTGAAGAAAGTTCCCTTTCAATTTTTAGTAGAATATGCAGTTTTAGTTCATAGCAATGATTGCCAAAAAGTTTGGTTCCTTTTATCTGGGAGTCATTAAAAGGTGTTATTTGAAGATACAAAATATGTAACTAAGCATAGAGAGTATATTTTTGGCCTGATATATCACGTTTTAATATTAATAATCCTGACTTTTGCAGAGCATATTTTTGGCTTACAAACAACCATTCGCACTTACATATCTGGGGGCATCCCTTATGGTTGTTTATCTTCCTATATCTGTTGCAAAGGATTATGTCTGCAATGCTATACGGAAGCGCTGCAGAAAAAACAGCAAAGTGACAGAAACTGGTGTTGACAGTTCTTGTTGCCTCGATTCCCCTTTTAAGGTCAATGCTACGCAGGGTTTAGAGGCTGAAATGCAACTTTACTTCTCAGGAAAGGGTAGCAATGTTAACATGGGTGGAGAAGATGAAGAAGGGACCCTAATTCCAAAGCATCATGGAGATTCACAAGTTATGAAACTCCAAACAGAGCTAACCCAATTGCAAGTTGCAAAAATCAGCTGTTTACTAACACCAATCTGGTTCGCCACAGAGGTGAGCTGAGAAACTGACATAACTCGTAAGGTGTTCTTATGTGTTTTTCCCATACATGTCAAGGGAGTTCTAAATTTGTATATATGTTATTATAGTCATTTTGATTGAGGTCAGAAGAATTAAGGTTTAGAAAATAACTTGTCATTTGAAACTGTTTATGCACTTTTACTAGTCATTTGAAACTGTTTATGCACTTTTACTAGTCAGTTTGATAATTGAAATGGCAAATGTTATTCATGGGCATTGCATTTACAATTATGTTTAGTTTGACATTCCCGTATGCTTGATTGCATTCTTTTACTGCATTATTCTTTCCGGCTTTAATTTTTCATGCAAGTCTTTCTGTGTTTGCTTTGATAGCAAGCTGAAAATGATACCACGAATTTTTGTAAGATATTCTGACATGGATTTGAGCTTTACTTCAGATATATTGAAATTTCTAATAATATCTTCAGACTGATAGTTTGGAGGAAATTATTTGTTCCCTATTTTTTGCATAAAAGTTTTGTTCAGGCTGTTTTTTTTGAGACAATATTTGTTTTCTATTTTTAGCATTTTAGGATCTAATTTCTTAAATTAAGAATGTCTTTAAGATATTGTGATTTGCATATATGTTGGAGATTATGTCTTCTGGCATGGGCCATTAGGCATCATAGTTATTATGTGACTGAAGCCAGAGTTGGTGTTCTTGTTCATGGATGCTAACTGGTTTCGAGGACATGGGAAATGGTATAGTTTAAGTACTGTTTAACTTTAGAATTTTTGTAGTGTTCATTATTTTTTCATGTTGTTTATTTTATTTGAATATTTACAGCCTTCATCTGTTGTTTGGTAGGAATAGTCATCAAATCTAACCTATGAATTTATGTAAAGGAGAGGAATGATTTTATTACAATGCATAGTGTTATATCTTCTGATCGTGCTTTCTAGTTTGATGGTATTCTTGAATTACAATTTAAAGAAATTATATGAGTATACTATGGGCTACTTTTCACAATTTCTTTTCCTTTCAGCCCAAAGAAGTATAACTTCCAGCTACTTATTTGTGATTCATTAGAATTATGCCCAACATTGTCATGACAACTATAATTGATATTGAGTTGAATTTTTTTGATTGGATCCTTTTCCATGGTTTACCCCATAGTTTCCACATATAGTTGTGAGAATTAGTAGGTGAAAAGTGGATAATGCAATAACCGTATATTTCTATTTGTAACTTTATAAGTTGTGGAGGAAAATTGTAGTCAATCGCTCGACTAATTACTTCAATCATTCCACTAATTAGAGCCTGGGGTCAGGTTGGTTTTAGAAGGGATTACCAAACCATTGATCACATTCTCACTCTTTGAGCTACCAATAAGTAAGCTAGAGAATGACCATTTGAAGTCTTTTGTTGCTTTGTAGGCTTTAAACAAGCCATTGAATCCATGCCCAAGCACTTGTTTCAAAAGTTATTTGACATCATTTTCAAGCCCATTATTGTCGCCATCATGAGGCTTTGTGGGACAATAGTAGGTCATTTTTGGACAACTCATGGCTTCGTAGACTATGTCAAGAGTACTATTGGAGTTAAGTAGGCATGTTCCCTCTCACTAACTCTTTGTGGGATATATTTTTTCCAAGGAAAATGTCGTAGGAACCCCCCTCTTCCTGGGAACATCTAGATGGAGGGCAGCCACAATAGTGTTTGAACCCATGACCTACCTTTTTGACAACATGCCTTCGATGGATGGATCAACCGATTGAGCTAATCCTTGGGGCTCACTCTTTTATGGGATCTACGTAGATGAGCTTCATGAATTCCTTTAGGAGAACACATATGTTGAAGATGGTTGCACTTTACACCATGCCCTAATTGTAGTGTTTCTCTTTGTTGATTTTTGGTGGTCCTCCTAGCATCTTCACCTAAGGACCTAGCCACAAACTATCAATTTTTTTATGCATGCCACGTTTTTCCTTTCTTTAATCCCAAAGGAGAAGAAGGTCTCCTTCCTCAAATAATCTTTGCATGGTCTTTTGATCAAATGTTCCCTTGATTCTACCTTGGTTTTTCATCATTTGATCAAAAGCCTTTCGCCTAGACTCATCCAAGTCAACGAGTCGATTAATTCCTGCTTGCATTGCCTCTTGATTAGTGGGGAATGGTTGCAAACATTGATAAATCAGGATCTTTAAGTCAATAGGCAATTTAACATTCATCCTGTACACTAATTCAAAAGGACTCTTACCCGTGGCTCGTTTGGTTGTGATTTTATCTGCCCTTAGAGCATAGTTGATTTTATTATCCCAACACTTCTTGTTATCACCAACGGTTTTCTTTATGATATTTATCAATTTTTTATTACTTGATTTAGCTAACCCATTCCCCTAGTGATAGTAATTTGATGAATAAGGTAACACAATACCTTAGTCAAAGAAAAAATTAGATAGAGCGAGTGAGCTAAAAGCTTTGGAATTGTAAGTGGTGATTTTTGATGGCACTCAAAATTGAGAAATTATCTTGTCCTCGAGGAAACTCATAACAACTTCACTTGCCTTCTTTGTTGGTATGGCTTCTAAGTTCTACCTACCTAGTAAAGTAGTTTGTAGTAGGTAAGATCTTAAGATCCATCAGTATCCATTACTAGAATTATCTTTCAACTCATCGATAAAATCTAAACCCCATTGTTGAAAAGGCGCTTCTACTATGACAGGTTTCAAAGGTAAAGTAGACAAATGCTGTTTCCCAGCAAACAATTGGCATGTCTTACAAGGCCATACAAAGAGATGGACATCGTTAAATAATGTAGGCCAACAGTATCTAGCTCTTAAAATCTTATGGGCAGTGGTGTGAGCCGCAAAGTGCCCCCCACAAAATCTAGCATGGAATTCTTCCAAGAGTTTGTTAGGTTCTTTGCTTACACATCTAAGAATAATTCCCTCAAGATTCCTCAAAGCAAGACCCCCTTGGATTAAGTAATACTTAGCAGTTCTAAGCCTTAGTGTCCTTCATTGAGGATCGGATAAGTGGTTAGGACAAGATTTTTTTTCAATTAAAAGATAATGTCTTTATACCAATCACGATTTTCTAAATCCTCAAGGACCATATTAATTTGATCATTGTTATCTAAGATTCTAATCCTAATGCCTCCTCATTTTCTTCTGCCAATAACTTAGCTAAGCCTTGATGTCAATCTTGTTGTGCTAAGACATCCTTGAAAACTGTGTAAGGGACATAAGCAACAATCTTTGAAGACTCGACATAAGTCCTAAAGTGTTTCAAATTTGACTAAGGCATAATCTTGCTTCTCGGTTATGGTGTAATTTAATTCAACACCCCTAAGGTGATAAAGACAGCCTGCAAAAGAAAAACTGTTTTGGGCATTGAGACTTGTTTGATGACTTCGGTGTCTATGAAGTGATGTCCTGTGAAATTTTAAACCTGCTGTCATCCCTTCTCCCAACTTACCATGATGCATCAGTTAGGCTAGGATTCAGCAATTCAATGAAACATCTGCATGAAATGCTTTACTTGATCCATTAGTAAATATCTTTTTCCCATTTCAGTCATACTCTACTAGGTTTATATTCTAGGTTTTAACTTGTAATTGAAACTTTAACCTCGAGGCTTGAACAGTTTGCCTGCCTTGTGATTTAATTTGTTCCTGAGTGTCTTGCACCTTTGCACCTTTAATTGTTATGCTGCTATATATAGGAACTAATATGTTTCTATTTGATTTCAGTATTTTTCTAATGCAGCCTTGGCAAGAACAAGTGTGGCAAGCACAACAATCTTATCTTCAACTTCAGCACTATTCACACTTTTCTTTGGAGCACTGTTTGGCCAGGATACCCTCAATATTGCAAAAGTCGTTGCAGTATGTGTGAGTATGGCTGGTGTAGCCATGACCACTCTTGGAAAAACTTGGGCTGCTGATGATGCCGTTGAGAGTAATTCTTTGTTAGTTATCTATCCCTCTCTATTTTGGTGGGTCTCCAAGAGGGAGATTTTCAAGCATGGTTAAGATTCTGTATCTCTTTGGGAATAATATGGGATCTCTTTTTCATATATAATATAGTCAGCTGTGACATTAGTATTATGTTTATTTGTTATTGGGATTTAAAGAAGGAATTCAACCATTATCTGTAGAGGATTTTAAGGTTTATGTTTGAAATGGGCTTTGCTTTGCAATTTATAGATGGTACTTATTGAGGACTTAGAATATGGACACTATAATGCACACCCAGAGACACGTTCTCAAGTATAAGTTGTAGTTGGTTTTGCTTCTTGACTGTTGATGAACAGGAATGGTGAGCACTCAATTGTGGGAGACATATTTGGACTTCTTTCAGCAGTCTGTTATGGCTTATTCACTGGTAGAGCTACCTTTGTTTTCCAAGCTTTTCCTTTTTCTACTGCCATATTTATCAGATATGTTTTTCTGCTTTTGTAATAAGATTTTCATGTTCAATAATTATGATTCTCAAGATAATATTGGCATGACTATATTTGCTGCACAGTAATGCTTAAAAAACTTGTGGGTGCTGAGGGCGAAAAGGCTGATGTGCAAAAGATTTTTGGTTATATTGGATTATTCACTCTACTAGCTCTTTGGTGGCCAGGTAAAAACTGAGGTTCTTCGTGAGAATTTATCGACTGATAATCTGCATAGCTGCTTTCAACTACATAAATTAAGTTAAAAATTATTAGTCGTTTTTGCTGGGATCTATTGTGCAATGTTAATATTCTGAAACAAGAGTTATTTCCCTTGTTAGTTGACTTCTGACTTTCTGCCTAGTTATCTTTCTAGCTTTTACAATATGTGGAGTTTATTGTACAGTTTTCAGTTATCTTTATTGACATCTTTGTTTCTAACTTTATCCTTAAGATTTATCCATTATTTTACATAAATAATGTAAGATTCAAGAGTAAGTATGGTACTGTTCATTCCCAATATGTATATGGTTCGTCCTTGCTCATTTATTATTGTACGATGTTCAATATCCACAATTAACATAAATAACAAGTGGGAGAGCATTTGTATAGAGTCTCGGTGAGAAAAAGGAAAATGAATCATCCAATATGTCTTGAAAGTATAGTATTTTCCTTGCTCTCTGAGTTTTGGTGAGAAAAAGGAGGTCTCGAGATGCAAGTACATCTTGGAAGGTGCTTGGAGACAACCAAACTTAGCCATTGCGATGCCAACACGCAACAAAGATACAACATTATCCAACCTTGCTCCAATGAGGGTGTCATTTGGTTGGCAAAGGTTGGGTCCAACCGGGGGTATCCTCAATCATTGCTCTAAGATCACGAGCAACAACACATTTACCTCTTTCTTGGCTGCCACAACTTGTTCTCTGGCTTTCTTGAGCTTGTCTACCTGTGACCTCATAAGATCGACATCCAAATGTATCTTGTGTGAAGGGAGGATATCTGTCTCTTGGCACGGAGGGCCCGAAGTCAATCCTCTGATGAATGGAAGCAGATGATGAGGGTTGATGAATTAGCTGCATTCCAAGTTCTCTTGAAGTCGAGGTCCTTCAAACAAAGGGCATCATTGGTGAATTGTAAACTTGCCTACAAGGGATCTGAAAAGGGGGAAGAGGGGAGTCCACAGACCCTAAGTTTCAGCTCCTTGGTATGTCTCAATTGCTCCACTTCAATATTAGCTTGGACTACTTCCTCAATAATTGGAGGTGACTTGTTCTATCTGTTCCACCTGGACTGACGAGTTTTGCTGAATCTGTTTTTAAAGCGTTTGTTGTTGTGCTTCTATTTCTTGTTTAAAATCTTTTGCTGATTTTAGATCTCTGCTTGCAGATATTTTAGGTCCGAAATTTGACACTGCAACAAGGTGGTATTCCCTAGAAGGGGTTGTTGATATTTCATGCTGGAGATTTTCTGTTTTGGATGACGGTTGTCAAATCCCATTTCCATTAGTATATCCTTAAGGTTTGCTGACCACTGTTACTAGGGTATTGTTTTCAAATTTAACCTTCATAAGTTGATCCTTGAGACCTGTAATTGCTGCCATAAGAAATTTAGTTTGGGTTGCTCAAAGTGAGACATCTTTTGGGTGGGACGAATTCCAGCGAAGATGTTGTCAGGCTGTATGGGACATGTTTAGCTTGATTCACTGGTTCCTTATAATCAATACTAACTACTCTATAAAGCTGGACTAACCACTCCACAAAACCACTATGCAAAACTCTGCAAAACTGGGCCGTTATGTGCAAGTTGGAAACTGACAAGCATCACGTCTAGAAGCTTGGTTTATGAAGTCCAGGCTTTGGTTAACAATGTTAAAGACTTATCATCCCTTGTCAAAGTGGTCAAATGACCTGTGACAAGATTATATGTTGGGTCAATTCACGCATGAGTAAAATGTTCCTTTGTATGTTGATCTAATATGGGTTTTAACATGTAGTATGGCTACGTTATAAAATACATCATCCAATACATTTCTGCTATTGTATAGAGTCCTAGACTCCTACGTTTATATTTGGCACAAAGTACAAGAGCGTGGTTTGGCATCTTTCATTGTTAGAAGGTTTTGGTCTTAAACTATCCTAGACCAACTTGGTATCTTCCTAGAGGTTGTTTGGATATTTTTTGAGCATTTAACATTATTGTAGGTATTTGAAGCCATTCTTTTAGGTTTGATTTTGAGTTTGGTTGAAGGCAGAATCATGCCAAGATCGAGAGTTTTCTAAGGACAAAATATTGCTAGAATATTCTTAGATACAACTATGAATGATTTTATTTCCAAAACTCTTTAGCATCTCTTTTTATAACAAGTATTAAACCTCAACTTATCTAATTATACATGAGAAATATTTTTTCAGTAAATGATATTCTATTAGTAACCTAGAGTTTGTGGTTGGTTTGGGTCATTTGTATTTTTGTTGTGAACTTTAATTGTGAATATGGTTATAATTTATTGTTGAATCTGTTACCACCCAAACTTACATCCTTTAAGATAAAGTCCTAAAGCTTAAGGTGCGGTTTTGGTGAAACTAAGAGGGGGCCACTGTTACCTCACCAACCCTCTTTCGCACTTAATGCCGTCTTTCCTCCGGCTCAAGGAGGGCTTCCCTAGATAGGATTGCTGGAAATTGGACCATGAAATACAAGGTGAAAAAAGAGTATTCAAGATGATGCAAGTGCTAAGAAACCCTAGCGTCTCCAAGACAAGGGAGATAATGTACACAGAAGAAAACCCAAGAGAGAGAGATCAAAACACTCTTCTCACCACATCCTTCCTGGGATTTCCTCATCAAACACTAGTGCTCCATCTCTAAACACAAGATTAACAACAATGAGTGAGTGAAGGAAGGACTCTCCTTCCTCTATATATATGAGAGTTAAAAGGATGCCACAATACACAAGTGGGCCTAAACCCTTACAAGCAACATACTAGAAACAAGTAGGCCCACACGTGTGAAGTGCGACACTCCAACTCCAAGGATACACATGTCAAGCTCCAAGGTGATGTTGTACACAATCAAGATTCCAAGGTGATGTTGCTACAGAAGATGTGTCTATGCTCCTCCACCATGTTATAAACCCAAATAATAATTTAGATCAAACACAAGAGATATCAGAAATCTGAAACAATACAAGAGATATGCAATAAGCTCAAATATTTATTAAAATGGTTATTTTGATGGGATGAACCAACCCTGTTCACTTGCCGCTTCAAGGGGGCTTCCTCTTCCACATACAATAATTCTTCTTCACATTCCATAAGGAGGACTCGATCCTTATTTATAGAATCACCATACAATAACTCCTAACCTAGTGGACCTTCTTAGATTACGAGAGAGGTTCTTCCTGTCTATTTGTCCTAAGATTATGCTAATTATAGTGCCTTGTGATTGAACATATTTAATTATTTTTTGGTCCATTTGAAGAGAGGTTCTTCCTGTCTACTTGTCTTGACTCTTGAGATTATGCCCATTATAGTGCCCTGTGATTGAACATAATCAGTTCTTGTGGCTCATCTGTAATGAACTTACCCATCATAGTTTGCATATTGAAGTGTTTTCAGATATGGTATACTTCATGCCAATAACATAAATATCCTTCCACATGAGCATTATGTTGATGTTATTTGTAGCATTGGAAGATATTCTTATCTTGTATTTATTATGTACACTTGTGGCGGGCCAAAAGAAAGATTTAAAGCCCTAAAGAATGAAAAATAATGCCACAAAGAAATAGTAGGCCGACCTACAAAGGAAAATAAAAATAAAATGTATTTTATTATGCAAAAAGTGAAGTCGGCCTAGTTTAAGAAGGCAAGTCGGCCCAGAGTGAAAAAAGGTCAGCACAGAACCAGTATAAATACAAGTGATGCCTTCCTCATTTGGACAACCAAGCAATTCACTCAAGACTGCTACTCAAGTTTGCTCAAGCAAGGAAAAGTTCGATTTTGGGTTCTAGAAGACAATTTTCTGGGGCTCCTTCTTTGGCATCATTTCTCTATGTGATCTCTATTGTTCAAGATCACTCTTATATCTGATGTACTTGTATTATGTACTGAAAGGGATGAAAATTATATTGCTATATTATTAAAAATTCAACACATAATATATATAAGAAAGGAATAAGGAATCAGCTCATTTTATTTCTTACCTTCTACAAACTTATTGGCATAATCTGAATGACGATAAACACCTAGTTCTCTTAAGTCTGGTTATTTTAGATTGCAGAGAAGTTTGAAAGGGCATTACTTTCCATCCCAATTGTGTGATTAAGATGAATATTTGAGGGAGCACTAAACATGCTCCAGCTATGGCAATCATTTAATGTTTTAAAGCAAGCATAAGGAGAATGTGTGAAATGGATAATTGTCACTAACCGGCCACAAGAAACCCCATGAAGTAGATATTTCTCTTAAGAGCACAAGTGTAATTGCTGAAGGGCAATATTGAATTCTCAAACTAGTCAAATCTATCCTCTAGCTTTCTTTCCAATTTGACTCATTAACAAGGTATATAGAGGATTTGTATGACAGATTAGCAGCCTACTTGAATTGTTTTCACTCTGATATGATATATGGAAAAGTACTAATAAATAGTTATCTGTGAAGCAACAATAGTGCATTCCATTTCAAATGTTTGTTATGATCTGTTCTCCCTCCTTTTTTCCTTTCTCTTAAAATTGCCATGCATCACTTAGAATCATTCCATTGTTTAACATGATTCCGGATAACCTATAATTATTTTCTCTTTGATTACTGCATAATTATTACAATCAAACGGACGAATGTCTCTGGTTGCAGTGTGGCCTTTGGCTGCTATTGGCATTGAGCCAAAGTTTAGCATTCCAACCTCTGCTAAAGTGGATGAAGTTGTGATTGCTAATGGCTTCATAGGAAGTGTTCTCGCAGATTACTTCTGGTATACAGCTAACTTATTCATTGGCTTATTTGGATTAATACTTTACGTTTGGCATTCATGGCCATATCTTTCGAATTCTATGAAATTAAGTTGGTAAAATTTTATAATTGCAGGGCACTATCTGTGGTGTGGACCACACCTCTAGTTGCCACATTGGGAATGTCTCTCACTATTCCTCTTGCCATGATAGCTGACATGGTAATTCACATGCGTCACTATTCTGCAATCTATGTGCTTGGTTCAGCACAGGTATATTACAAAATCAATTTTCTATTACACAGTGAAGACCGTATTTGTTAATACCTTAAGTCCCGAAATGTGCAGCTAACTGGAATGCACTTTGCAATATTTACAGGTATTTGCAGGATTTGTGATTGCAAATCTTTCAGACCAATTTTCAAAGAAGTTGGGTTTGTGATATGGCAATGCATTTGGAGGATTATCTTGTTCAAGAAACAAATATTCTTTTACTACATCAAGGCAAATCTGGATTCGCAGACCAGGTTCTTACATAGGTCATTCATGGAAATTTGTGTTTGTGGCATGATGGTGACTCATTTTGGTCCAGCTAAGAGTTAGGTATCAGTCAATGTATCGATGTTGCTGCAAACTGCTGTATGAGTATGTAAAGATTTTTTTGGTTCCAACAACATTCTATCCTGAAATTTTGGAAATATATTTCTTCAACTCCAAACCATTTAACTGGCATAAGGGCATTTTTTTTCATTATGACCTTGAAGGCATTTATAAAGTTGCAACACAATAAGAAAATGTGCCAAAGTTTCTGCTTTGGTATGCAGTGTTTTCCTATGAACTGTGTTCCAGTTTTATATGGAAAATATTTGGATTGTGATATTTGTGTGTAAAGCTTTGCTTTCAGAATATCCATGTCTTGAATGACCAACCAAGCTGTAGGTTAGTGTAAGCATGGCCCCTTTTTTCAGGGTTAAGTAGGATTCCTTGTCCTTGAATGCTTATGCGAAGGTTGATCATCATTGTGAACTTTAGTTTATATGTATCAGCAAGTTACAATATGATCTCCATTCTTTAGGGTACCTATGACAATAGGTTTTGGATATGCTAAATATTATTTATAAGTTTTGTAGGAAACTTAGCGTATACATTTATACAAACAATAGTGGAGACAGAAAATGTCTTTTCAATAAACGTTGTATCGTTAACCTCTCTTACACTACATAAATCACCATAGGTGATGATGGGTGTCTATGTTGACCCTTTTTGAGTCAGTTATCCTTTTTGACTTGTTTACACCACCATCATTCACAGAAACAACATTTACCTCTATTTTCCTGCACATTTGCCAAAGGTATGTTGGATTGTCATTTTCAGAGATTAACTAGTTCATGTAGAGATTTTTGACTAAAAGTTTAGAGATTATATTATTATATCATATGTTAAGGATCATGCAGTTCCAGGTACAACACAGGGTTGAAGATTACAGAGTTCAGTATGGGCGTGAAGGGTAGCTTCATAAGTTCTCCAGAATCAAAGGATCCAAGTAAGAGTATCAATGCAATGGCAGTATTGCGCTATGAAGGAATCACGACTTCTTGTAGCTAGAATTCCTGGAATATTTGCATTTTAACGATCTCATTATGAAGCCATTCACTGTGAACTGTGAATTTCCCATTGGGCGCAGTCCTTAGATAAATTGTTGTAACTAATAGTCTGCATATGGGTTTTATAACCCAAAACAATTAAGACAATTAAGACAATTACTCTCCATAGATGCCGATTCTCATAGTATAACAGACAGACTCTAGTCAATGAGAAGGTATTGTAGATGTGAAGTAAAATTCTGTACTCTTTTAGTTTGCATGCAATAGAATTTACTCTGTTCCAGTCTAGTGTTTAGTTCGACCATTCCTCTTGGAGGGGGCCCACTTCAAGGGGTAAGGTTCAATTGATCTGCTTGTATATCTATCTGTACATTTGCTTCAACGCATTTCCTTTTAACTTCGTTTGTATATCTACAAGTACATTTGTTTCACCTCATTACTTTTAACTCAATTTTTATAATTTAACTCAATTTTTGTAATTATATGTACATTTGTTGGATTAATTCTATTTATTGTCCATATTGCAGTTCACAGTTCATAACAACTGCATGAGTCTAATTCTGTATAAGCTACACTGATCATAGAGTAAGGGTATCGATCTGAATATGTGAATAAACAACTGTAGTGTACCCTAGGTTGCACTAGAAGTTCAGCTAGCCTTTATAGAGATAGAAAATCAGTGTATATGTGGTGAATCATCAGCTTGCTTTAATGTTTACTTGCAGGTTTGCTTCAACATTGCCCATTGATGACTTACAGTGTAGAACCCTAGGTTTAAAATAAGGGTATAGTGTCTATCAGAATAACATACTCAATAATTCAATTTACAATTATGGTTTATGTTCACATTAACAAATTAAACTGAGAAACTTTAACATTAAAAACCAATAATGATCAGTTTCAAGGAAATACCATAATTACACTCCCCGTATATTTTAAGCATAACATGCAAATAATTTTCAACAAACTAAATTCTACAATTGATACAAATAATTCTTCATTAATAATAAATAATAAAAAATGACAGTCAAGTGTACGTACCCAAACCCGTAAGTTAGGCTTACAGTTGCAAATTTGAAGCCAACATGACGTTTCCATCAACTCATTAGCAACTCCTCAAGGTGTAGGGGAGCGCTTTCCTCTCAACCAACCCCTCAGTGCAAGACCGAGAGCCCCCGATCCCTCACTCAGCAATACCATGCCAGCCAAGCATCATAATGATAATCCTATTCTACCCTCGGCCTCCAAACCTCCATCTCCACCACACTGCGCCCATAGCACCCTCTCAAAAATGTAGCAAGACTAAGCAACTCAAAACCAAAAACTTTCCAAACAAAGAGCAAGAGCATGAAAAATACCCAAAACTCAGCCCCTAATTCCCTTATTTATGCATTTAATTTCAAATTAAATTTAATTAGAGTTAATTATGCATGAGGGCCAGATGGCCTCCATGCACCTAATTAATATAATTATCTTTAATTATTGTTAATTTTCTTTATTAGTATTGGCTTAACTATTATTGATATTTCTTTCTTATTTCATTTTTTTAATTAATTTCCCATTTTATTACTACTTTATTAGGATTTTATGAGGGATTGATAATTATAATTCCCTAATAAATTTTAGGGTGTTACATACTTTCTCCCTTCGAGGAACTTCGCCCCGAAGTTATACTCCCCACAAAGATAGGTTCATAACAAGAATAACATCATATACAACAATACTCAGCTAGTATAGTATATTTATACTCATTTAATACTATTGTGAAGATGAAAACTCATGTGTGTGGCCAACATGCAAGAATTTTCCTCCTTCACTAATACATTCAATGTCCTAATTACTACATGCTCTTGTTTAATTACCTAGGTTCTAATATGCAACCATTTATACAAATTATGCATTAACTTCACAATACATTTCATAAACATGACAAGCAATTAAAATAGATAACAGATAAAAAACCGACTTCATGGAACAAATCAACATATATAACACATCCTCTCAAAAACTCCCTCATTCCTTACTCACCCTCTCCCTAAGAATCATACCACCTGAGCAACCTCCATAACCCTTCACGCCAACACTCCGGGTGGTCCCGCTCGCCATGGCACGAGCCGTCTGTTGTAACCTATCTGTGGACAATACAACATGCATTGGAAGCTTCACGGTTAGCATACTTGCTAAACCTATCTATGGACCTCATCGACCACACCGGATTTTGATCGACTTTAGATATCTATTTTGACCTCATTGGCCACACCGGATTTTGGTCACATCTGGTTACTTCATCGACCACACAGGATTTTGGTCAATCAGGCATCTCGAAAGGTTGGCCCTAACTCCCTCCATATCCCTTCAAGGCAACCAACCCTTGACATTAGAAGTCCTCCATATACCTCCCTCTATGGCTTGTGTACCTTAAGCCATGGACTTCCGGTATTAGATCTCATCGGTCGTATTAGATTTTGGTCTCCTCTGGTCGCCTCAACGGTCGCATTGGATTTTGGTCGACCAAGAATTGGAATCGTAGCTGACAAGGTATTATTGAGGAGTTTGTCCCCAACCCATACTCTCTCATGGTTATGGGCTCCCACGAGATCATGGTTTTAGAATGACTTCGCCTCAAAGGCCCTAGAGTGGAATTCCTGTAACACTTCCACTCACAATCATATCATCAGTCATTAAGCATCATGGAACAAATCCATATACAGTATTGCATCACTTCATGATCATGCCATATCAACAAATCAAGTGCAGTTACTGCATAACATCATTTGTACTAAGAAAATAAAGAAATACAGGTTTCCAAAAACCATCTCACATCACAATAATGAATTTCATAACATTGCCTAACCTCATTTAATTCATCATAAATACCATAAATTTGCATGTAAAATCACAGGTTCTCATGCTTATTTAATCTTCATTTATTATGAACAAGTCTATGCAAAGGTACATCACATAATCACAAGGATAGCATAAACTTAAACAAAGCATTGTTCCTGAATATATATATATATATATATATATATATATATTTGTTAAATTTTGGCTAGGGTTACGGTTTTATGTAGAAGAATAAAAAATCAATGTACTTTAATGCAAAAAATTACTTTTAACAAACTAATACTGAAACGAAATAGTACTGAAACATAATTTTCATCTCTTTCAACTTTTCATCTTTAACACTACCAAATTGGGTCACCGTGTTAAAGTAATCTTCAATAACATGTAATCAACAATAACAGACTAACTAATAACAATAAAAGAGTCAAGTGAGGGTACTTACCTGGAGTGTGGAACCCTTGCAGTTTTATACTCAGAATTTTAACTTTAAGAAAAGAACCGTGTCTCTCAGAGACCAGTCAAACATTAGGAACTAGATAGCCCTACTAGAGGGTTAGTACAACCAGAGAGAGAGAGAGATGACAGGGCTGAGGTAAAACCAAATAGTCAATGACAATCATAAACACAATGAAAATCACAATCAAGTCCAACATAATAAATGTTTAATAAATGTAAGCCCAAGAGGTCTAAACCCTAGGTGATGACCTCAATCAATCAACATAAAGGATCAACACAAATATCAGATCCTAATTAATCTTTAGTATAAAAACTGTTAGTTTTCATACATTCATAGCATAATAATATAAATGCATAACCAAGATTACTAGAAGAAAGACAAAGCACAAAACAATAACACAAAGTTTATCCTGGAAAACCCAATTGGGAAAAACCTAGCAACCTTCGCATAGAGATGGTAATCCCGAGATCAGAGTACAATGATAAAAGAGAAAATGTGAAAATGTCTTCCACAAGTAGAAACCCCAAAAACAACTTCCTTCTGCAGCTTGTGCGAATTTCTCTCTCTCCCAAGTGATAGCGCAATTGTCAAGTGAGTGAATGAGATAATGAGGTGCACTTTACCTCTTATTTATACAAGTGCAAAACCAAAAATATCTCTAACTGGGCCGACTTCACTTGGGGGCAATTAATAATTTTATTTTTAATATTTTTCTTTTGCTTCTTTGCACCCCAAGGTTTACATTGGTTCTTTCATGTGTTTACATAAGTAATTACATCAGGTTCATCTCCCTTAGGAGGTACAATAAAGTACAATGAAAGTACAATAAAATACAATGAGTAATATCTTTCGAAGTTGCACAAAATCCAACACTCCCTCTCAACAAGAAAGGTATTCTTCGGTCTTCATCTGCATCACGATCATCTGGGTTTCGTCTTGTACATCCATTCTATCTCCATCATCTCTATACATACTGAAGGTTGTCCACACAGTCTTAGTTCATCAAGAAGTGTTGTCATGCATCATCTTCACCAGTCCTTTGGTGAGTCCAGGAGAATCACTCAATCCTGGATTCAGGAGAATCTCTCAATCCTGAATATCTGAAACATATTCACAAGTCTGTAATGTCCCCATTTTGACCCCCTTTGTATTAAATCGTAAATGATCTAAATATTGTTATTTGATCATGGCGAGGAGCTCAAGGCCAAGGCCCCACCATTGATTTAGCGTTTTATGTATCGACAATTAAAAATAGATGCCTATGGTTCTTGTGCTAGATAGGCACAATGTAAATAAGACATCATGTAAATACGAATTTTAATGAAAATTACCCACAACTAGCTATGCAATGCAACAAAGAGATGGGGGCATGATTCTACAAGGAATAGGGAGGGAAATTATTCAAACCCTTGAGCCAATGGTGCTAATCCATGTGTCAATGAGAAAACCCATAAACCACCAACTACCCATTTTGGGTTATGAACCCAATCATTTAATTCTTCCAAGAGTTGGTTGAGGCAATTAATGCCTTGGGAATGAAGAGGTATGGCAGCCAATTTCGTGCATGGGCAAGCCATCAACCTGGGAAATCGTGTTTTGTCTCCTGGGGCAAGAAAACACCCATGAAATGGTGCCCAAATCCATTCTGAACAGTCAGTCTCTTCTCTCTCACGTAGTCTGAACTACTGGACCTTTTCCCATCACGTTTTTCACCATTTTTCCTGCATTTTCCATGGCTGGGAGCTCGTTTTTGTGTTACACAGTGGCTGGGGAAGGAGGACCACGTTTTTGGACTGTTATGGAGGCCGTTTTTGCCCTAGAATGTCCATGGACGTTTTTCTAAAAACGGATTTGGCTTCCCAGGGTTGTTCCCCATCTTCTAGTTTCGTTTTTGGGTTTCCCACGTTTTTCTGAAGCTAATGAAAACCCCATCTTTGGGTATCTCACTGTAAAAAAAAACGTTTTATCATGCCCAATAAGTGTGGCTCTGCTGTTATGTGCATCCCGATTTTGATTTGAATCTGTGAGCAAGAAACTTGGACCGGTAGTGGACATAATTGGCTTGATAAACCTAGTGGAGGGAGTAACCTCTCCAGAAGATCAAGAGGGCTGGCTACTTTTCTATGCACACCCTGAGGGCACTAGCTAGGGAAGGTATGGCTTGAGGGACTATGCGGCAGTGAAAATAATACTCCCTTGTGCTGGGTGTGTAGGTATTGTGGGTGCCAAGCTAGATAGATCTTGTAGAGGTATCCATAGCTCTGTGGTTGAGCACACTAGCTTAGCAATTCTTCCTTTCCAGTTCCTAGCAGCCTGATAAACCCAATTGTAGATTGGCTTGGCTCATCTTGGTGTATGCTTGGCTATGTGTGAGTTTGCTGTTTCCTGATTCCTTGTAGAGATCATGCCCAGCTCGGGGGGTGGCAGTGTGTTGAGATATTGATGAGCACAACTGGCCTATGGTTGGGTGGAACGTTGCAGCTGCATAGCCAGTTGCTTGGGACTACCTTGTTATAAGATGAGTATTCTCCTATGTTAACTTGCAATTATTTATTTGATAAATATCTTGAATGTATGATGAATGTGTAATTGATACTACTTCCGCTGTGTTTTTTCATATATTATACATTTCCATATGTCCTTTCAATTATGTGAATGCTTAGTTAAAAGTTCATGGGGCTAGATGCCCGGTTTTAGCATCACGATCCTCTCTATCAGGGGATAGGATAGGAGGGGATGTTACAAAGTTCTTCGGTGAGTCTAGGAGAACCACTCGATCCTGGATTCAGGAGAATCTCTCAATCCTGAATATTTGAGACATCTTCACCAGTCCTTCGGTGAGTCTAGGAGAATCACTCGATCCTGGATTCAGGAGAATCTCTCAATCCTGAATATTTGAGATTATCAACTGTGCCATCTCTATTATACCATTTGCTACCTGTTTGTCTCATCTGCCGATGGGGTCCTCCCATACCTGGCTGAGATATCAGATTAGCAAATGAGCACGACCATCTACAGACTGTCCGATTCATCTGCCTATGGGATTTCTTCCATATCCGGCTGAGTATTAGGACTATAGAGGTGCCTGTGCAATGACACGACCAACTGTTGACTGTCCTACTCATCTGCCGATGGGTTTTCTCCCATACTTTGCTGAGTAACTAGACTACAGAGGCACGTGTGTGAACCTGACCAACTGCTGACTGTCCTACTCATCTGCCTATGGGATTTCTCCCATATCTGGCTAAGTAACTGGACTGCAGAAGGTACCTGGGTGAACCCGACCAACTGCTGACTGTCCGACTCATCTGCCTATGGGATTTCTCCCATATCTGGCTGAGTATTGGACTGTAGAGGCACCTGGGCAAAGCGGGGCAAGCATCTCAATGTCATCTTTCCCTCTCAAGGAGGGATACGTTCTGTTCAACTCCAAGTCTTCCGTGAAAGTATTCAAACTTCACCTTGGGAAGTGCCTTGGTGAGAATATCTTTAGTTTGGTCGTCTTTCGACACGTATTGTAACTCGACCACACATTTCTGCACCATATCACGAATGAAGTGATATCTAATCTCGATATGCTTCAACCTGTCGTGAGATACAGGATTCACTAACATCTGCACACAACTATGGTTATCATAGTGAGTCATGGTTGGCTCTGGAATCTGGCCGAACAATCCTGCCAGGAGTTTACGAAGCCAAACTGCTTCTCGAGCTGCTATGCTAGCACCCATGTACTCGGCCTCTACAGTACTGAGTGCTATCGAGTTCTGCTTCCTGCTGCACCAGGAAATAACTGCAAAACCCAAAATGAAGCAACACCCGAAAGTACTCTTCCGATCTGCAACACATCCGTCCCAATCTGAGTCTATAAATCCTTGCAATCGTAGGTCACAATCTGAAGCATACTTCAATCCATATCCCACAGTGCCACATAAATATCTGAGCACATATTTTTGCAGCAATCCAGTGAATCTGCCTCGCTTCACACATGAATTGACTGAGGGCATCCACAACAAAACATATATCTGGTCTGGTGTTGGTCAGATACATCAATGACCCAATCAACTGGCGATACATGGTGGGATCAATTAAATCAGAATCTGAAGTAGAGTCTCTCAAATTCTTCCAATTTGCATCCATCGGGGTAGCCATGGACTTGCAATTCAACATCTTGAATCTCTGCAATATATCGATGGTGTATTTTCCTTGTCCTAGGAAAATATCTTTCTGCCTTTGCCATACTTCTAATCTCAAGAAGTAATGCATCAATCCAAGATCCTTCATTTCAAACTCAGAGACGAGATTCTTCTTACACCATACAATGAGTTTCTCATTTTTTGTGAGAAACAAGTCATCAACATATAATACCAAAATCAATGGCTCATCATCTACAACCTTGTAGTAAAGGTTGGGGTCTGCATCATTCTGATGCACCTTCCATCTCATAGCTGAAGCAATAGCAATGATCGATCTGATGGAAGTATATCGAACCACAGAAGCAAATGTCTCATCATAGTCGACTCCCTCTTTCTGAGAGAACCCTCTACATTATGCAAAGTCTGTTGTGTCCATCTAGGTCTTTTCTGACCTACAACATTTTCGGGGATATCAACTGGATCAATGGAATCGATAGGTTCATCCTCTTCTTCTAGCTCCCTCCTGAACTGGAGGGGGGGATGTTCTCATCTCCTTTGATCCTAGCATCGATCTCCATGTCTGATCCTTTGCCTTTCCTGACAGCCATCTCTTCTTCAAAGGTCACATCCCTACTGACTTCAGACTGTTTGGATTTTGGGATGTAGGTTCTGTATGCCTTTGAAGACTCATTGTATCCCACGAAAGTTCCCTTCTTTCCTGAAGGTTCTAACTTCGTCCTTTTCTTCTTGGGAACATGTATGTAGACTGGACAACCAAATATCTGAAGGTGACCCACTTTTGGTTTTACTTCTATGAAAGCATCCTCCGAGGTCATCCTTCTAGGCTGAGAGTCATATTTCTAGAAGCTTCCTTCTGAACATCAACGGGATTCATGTGTCCATCGGAACAAGTCTTCTCTTGTAGGCCAAATCACATGGTATTTTCCCTACAAGTCAAATCCCGACTGATGATTAGTGACATTGCATAATCAAATGTAATGGCAATAGTTTACACATGCATATTAGCTAATACTTTAGCACAACAATCATGAACATGTCTAACAAACACATCTGGGAACTATCTAGATGTTTGCTATCTCCACTAGAACATGCCATCAAGAGTGTGCACTACCCTAAGCATGCAGGAAGGAGATATCATCTAGACTAGCTTCATGAAATGTTGTGTAGCTCATATGCATAATAAATATAACCATGTAAACTATATCAACTTCTCAATGCACTTCTAGATAGATTTTCATATAATGAAGATAAGTAAGACAAAACCGATCTATGTAAGCAAGAAAGATAAATACTTATCTCTTATTGTTTTGTGTGTGGGCTCCCACTGGCTTCTTGTGGGAACCAAAGATAGATCTTTGTTCTTGCAATCTGGATCTTCATATCTTCTCGAAGAGAAACTTTGAATGATCATCATTCATTGACTTCTTGTGAGGAGTATCTTCTTCAACATCAGCAGTGGATGCTTCATGCTTCCGTTTACTTGAACTTCGACAGCTATTTGCGTAGTGTCCATATTTTATGCACCTATAACATTGAACTTGAGATATGTCCTCCTTTTGATCTGGGTGAGGACTTGATTTACTATCTTGGTGCTCGTGTTTATGGAACTTCCTACCTTTTCCCTTACCCTTCTTGGCATGGGAAACAAAAGCTTGGTTCTCCTCAGGTTGAGTGCCATGTAGTCTTTGACATGCTGCAGTCCTTGTCTCCTCCTGAGTGCAATCTTCCCAAAGCTTATCAAACTTTGGTATTTTGGATCTACCACTTATGCTTTAGATAAATGACTCCCAAGATGGTGGAAGACCATTCAGAGTAGTGATGACAAGACCATTCAAAGTGGTGATGAAAAGATCATTTTCATCAATGGGATCTCCATTGGTACTAAGCTTGTCCCTTAGTTTTGTGATTCTCATGAAATATGAGGAAATGGATTCTGATTTGGATATCTTCATATTTGAGAGCTGGTTTCTCAATGTCATGGATACATTGAGGCTAGTGTGTTAAAAAAACTTCTTTATGGTCTTGAACATTTTCCTAGTATACTTCTTTCCTGAAATTTGTGGAACCAAATGATCTCTTACTGAGTCCACTAGAATCCTTCTTGCTATAGCATCATTCTTCCTTCATCGGGGTTTGTCTTCTTTGGCTTCTGGTTCAAGGACCTTCTCATTTACAATTTGTAATAGGTCATTTTATTCTAGTAGTAGAAGAACCCTAGACTTCCAGGAGATAAAGTTGGAAGCTCCTTCCAAACGATCTTCAACCTTCAAACCAATCATCTTGAATGCATATATGGTTCATAAACCCTATAAGGAGCTAGGTCAAAAATGAAAGTTGGTAATTTGAAAAACTGGAAGCACATATAAATTCGCCTTGCCAAGGAGAGTTGAGTTGAGGTAGGGCTGATCCAAATATGTGGAGAGAAGTGGGTTAAAGCTGAAACCCTAATTCTTATGCATCCACAGAGTTAGGTCAAAAATTGAAAATTATTGGAATTGAATTCCTTCTTCACCAAAAGACGCGCCTTGCCAAAAACGAAATTCCTATGGCTCTTTTTCTCCAAAATGTTGGGTGAAGAATTCACAAGATGAAACCCTAGTTTCGACAAGGATTCGACAATGTTTCGGCAATGGCTTCTTCTAGAACTGCTCTGATACCATGTTAGTTTTCATACATTCATAGCATAATAATATAAATGCATAACCAAGATCACTAGAAGAAAGACAAAGCACAAAACAATAACACAGAGTTTATCCTGGGAAACCCAATAGGGAAAAACCCAACAACCTTCGCATAGAGATGATAATCCCGAGATCAGAGTACAAATGATAAAAGAGAAAATGTGAAAATGTATTCCACAAGTAGAAACCCTAAAAATAGCTTCCTTCTGCAGCTTGTGCGAACTTCTCTCTCTCCCAAGTGATGCACAATTGCCAAGTGAGTGAATGAGATAAAGAGGTGCACTTTACCTCTTATTTATACAGGTGCAAAACCAGAAAATCCCTAACTGGGCCGACTTCACTTGGGGGCAATTAATAATTTTATTTTTAATATTTTTATTTTGCTTCTTTGCACCCCAAGGTTTACAGTGGTTCTTTCATGTTTTTACATAAGTAATTACATTAGGTTCATCTCCCTTAGGAGGTACAATCAAGTACAATGAAAGTACAATAAAATACAATGAATAATATCTTCCGAAGTTGCACAAAATCCAACAAAAACCAAACCAAAAAAAAATCCCAACAACATGAATCTGATTAAGGTAAGTAAAGATCTGATCTTAGCATAAACAAGTAACTCATACAAATAAGATACCAATCAGGTAGATCACAACCAAGGGAGCTCACGACTGGGTCTCAGGGACAACGAAGGGTTACAATTTCCTCAACAAGCAGTCAAATTGCAGGTTGGCATTCCAACAGGCAGATCATGACCTCAAACAACCCAACAACACCATATCGGGCCTTTCAGTAGGAAAATCAGAGCAATAAAAAATAGATCAAACCTCCAAGCAGACTTTAAACTACAGATCAAACTCCAATCAAGTCACAATCAATAGATCGGGTCACATCCAAGGCACAAACAGTAGATTAGACTCAACCCAAATCCCTGGCAAGCAGACCGAGACTCTAGATAAGCAGATCAGATTCCTTTGTAGATCGAACCTCATATAGGTAGATCGTGCCCCTTCAACAACAACCCAAACCTCAAATAGGGCTATACCAGGTGGATTGAGTCTCCACAAAGATGGAACCAGCAATAGGGCCTTCACTACATCCCTTAAACCATCAAAATAATCAGATCTAGCCTCTAACAGGTCAAAAGCCTCAACAAGTGAACAAGCAATCAACATGTAACCTTAGAAACCATGACGTCAAGCAGAGATCAGATCGATCTGAGATGTAGAGCCTTGAACATGATAAAAGTGAGGAGGAAAGACTTCATTAAATAGAACATTAAAGACTTCTAGAAGAATCATAAATAATTCTCTAATTAATTTAGGGTTCCATAAAATAAGTTTGAGTAGGTACGAATGAGTAAGGATTAAATTACCAAAAACTAAAGTCAAAAAATATAAAGCATAAATGACTTAGGTGGGTACAATACATTATGGTCAAAGCAATAAAATCACATTTAATAATATAAGTAGGGTGACAATAGGTGGGTACTAGGGTCAAAATAAGATAAGTGTGGGTACATGACCCATAACCCCTAGAACCAAGAATAAACCACATAGTGGTCAAACAACCATAGTACTCATAGAACCCAAACCATCAAAGGTGGTATAAATAAAAAACAACTCAAAGTGGGTAAATGACCCTACTAACCACAAGACCAAAAACAACAAGGTGTAAGGACCAAAATTAAATCAACCAAGGTGGGGATAACTAGTCATCTCTCTCTCAAATGTACAAGTGTTCCATATAACCTGAAAGTCCATAATCACTATATAAGGAAGGGTCCACACTGGATGATGTGATCATGTGGTCCTCTAGACTGCTCTCGAGGTCAAATGTTAGTGGCTCCATCAAGGGGTGGCTAATCCCTTGAGAAGACCATCTAACTCAACCATATCAAATACCTAGGAGAAGAGGAAAACACACATCATCATCTTGGTCCACTGACCAAGATTCACCCGGTTAACTAACCAGGTATGTCACTGCAGGAACTACTTGGTCCTCGCAACCAAGAATATGCCTAGTACCGGACTAGGAGGTCTCTGTCTCAACCCGTAGGACTAGCTTGGTCCTCATGACCAAGAAACTGTATGGTCCCAGACTAGGATACCCTAGAGAAAAGTAGGGGCCCTAGCCACATGCTAGGGACTTTGCCATGGCATCAACCTCTTGGTCATCGACCAAGAACCCTAGGAGACAGCCGTGGACCCTAAGGTACCTTCTAGGGTAGTAATCTCTACTTTGCATGGTTAACTTGACCAGGAACCCTAGTTAACTGACTAGGGTACCTTCCTCTTTGAGAATGGGTCTTGCAATTGCACTAACTTTAACACTCCATCTCAGCAAGAGAGGCATTCTCAGCAACACTAAGCTTGTCTAATACAGAGGCTTAGTCGACACATCTGCTGACAATTGCACCATGTCCTTGCCATGATGAAAATTTCTCTCGATGTGTCTCGACCTGTCATAGAATACAAGATTTTTTGAGAGCTTCAAAGAGCTCTGAACGTCAATAAATACCTTGATCTTATAGATCCACTTGGAAGTTACACTTGAATTCCCTTGTTGTCTCAGAATCACTTTCCACAAGTCGTTATCCATTATCAACTGGATATCTTCTATCATAGCATCTTTGCAAACTTGAATTTTGGCTATCTCCACATCAGTGGATGATCCTGAATAAGTGACATGGCTTTCACTGGAGCATCCTTGGAAACTCTCAATAGGATCCTCAATGAGATCAACTGAAGGCTTCTTGGCCTTCTCCCTCTGCTTCTCCAAATGCAATGTCTCATAGGATTCCATATCCGAGTCACTGGATGAGTCCTTGGAATGATGGACCATCATATCTCCACTTTTTTGTTTTTGCAATCCCATTCTGCTTGGGATTGAAGAGCATTGAAGGCTCCCTCTTTATCTCTGAAACTTGGCAAGGGTTATTCATTAGAGCTTTAACAACATGTCTTGAGACCTTATAAAGGTCACCCTCACAGACACCAATCTCAATAGCTAATCTCATATCTCCACCTTTGTTCCACACTAGTGCCTTTCCTCCTGAGAAGGCCACAGAGAACCCCTTGTCTTCTAAAATTGCCACTGAAAGAACATTCTTCTTTAAACCAAGAACATGTAAAATTTCCTCAACATGAATTAACGTACTTGAATCAAGCTTTAAGGCAGCTGAACCAAATCCTTTTATTGCATAGGTACTTCTATTTATGGCGCAAGGATGGTCGGTCGGACCTTCTTGCTTAACAATACACATGACACACACGATGCTTACACAGACTGGATGTAAACAGGATGCCAGAAGCTGGATTCTATTACTTCATCAAATCAATTACAATGCGAAATTCAAGGAAACGTAAACAGTTAAATAGTCGGCCTCAACCTTTACAATATACAAAAGTAAATGTGTGCTCTCTCTGTGTGCGACCTTCACCCTCTCACAACCTCTGCTGAATGCAAGCACTCGCTGAGCTATGAATCCTATCTGTGCTATGATCGGTTGATGAGTGACTGATCTCTCCAATATACTGATCAACTCCTGAGATCCTCCAACTGGTATTCTACCCTGTTGGGGCTCTGCTGCTCATCTCGAGGTCCACTTCGTTCCTTGAGACACTCTTCCTCTATCCGTCGAATCCTCCCGATCCTGCATACCTGCAGTTTTCAGCGCTCTCTACCATGCTTCACAACCTCTGCCTGTGGTGACATCTGTCGTGATCCCAACCACCTTCAATAACTTCTCATAACTTCCTTATCAACCTCGAAAAACTACCAAGTACTTTTCCTCGACTTCTAAACTTTTCTAACACTGTTACAGTAGTTGGTCCCATCTCCTGGGTCGACCACATTGTCTTCCGTTAGCTTCGACTTACCCGTCAGCTTCACTTTGCTTCTAAGACTTCGCCAGTCCGCCCTATCCTCCATGATTTGCTTTCGCCTAAAAAACCTGTCGATGTTGCGGTTCGACAACATGTTGACCTACAACAGCTTCCGCTGCAACCTTGTCGTCTATCGACCTTGACATGTCGACTCTTGACCTTTTTGATCCTTCTTCTGTCGATCGCCTATCAAGAGCTTCCTACTCAACTTATTGACTTTGACAGCCAATATTCCTTCGTACCAGTGGTCATCGGCACTCCCCCTGGTCGACTGCTCATGTCAATCATCTTTGCCTGATCTCCCTAGGTCCCAATGCTCCTGCATCAGACTCCCCAGGTGAAAAATAACTCGACTGCTCTGTTAGTCTCCTGAACTCTTCTTTGGAAATCCATATCGCCTCCTGCAAATCGTCATCTTTCCATTGCACTAATTATTCCTTCTTTTGCGAACTGCGCGTCCTTTCGACTTCGCATTTCTCTAATACTTCGGCAATTTCCTCCTTGTGTCGATTTGGAATCTGCATTGTCCAGTCGATGTTCGACACTTCCACGCTTCCGTTGCTTGAACCTTCTTCGAACTTGTACATATCTGAGATATTGAACGTTGGTGAAATGCTCAAGTCCTTTGGCAGCTCCAACAAATAATTTTTGTCCGAAATCTTCTTCAGAATCTTACATGGTCCAATCTTCTTCAGCTTCAGCTTGTTGTATGTTCCTGTCGGAAACCTCTTCTTTCGCAAATGTGCATAGACTAAGTCTCCTTCGCTGAACGACTGTAGTCTCTTCTTCCTGTCGGCTCTCAACTTGTATGCCACATTACTCTTCTCAATGTGCTTTCGCACATCTTCATGCACTTCTTTCATGTGGTTTGCGAATGATCCGGCATCCATGCTTTTCCTGATCTCTGTCGGTAACTCGACCAAATCTACTACTCCATGTGGGCTTCTTCCTTGAACACTCTAGAATTGCCTTAAACCTGTCGACCGATTCACATAATTGTTGTACACGAACTCTGCTTGCGCTAACACATTCTTCCATTGCTTGGGTCTGTCGGCCGTCAAACATCTCAGAAGGCTTCCCAAACTTCTATTCACCACCTCGGTCCGTCCATCTGTCTGCGGATGATATGCCGAGCTAAATTGCAACTTTGTGTCTAGTTTCTTCCATAAGGTTCTCTAGAAATGTCCCATAAAATTGGTATCTCTGTCCGACGTGATACTCTTCGGCAACCCATGCAATCTGACAATCTCCTTGAAGAATAGTACAACAATGCTCGTGGCGTCACTTGTCATCTGACACGGAATAAAGTGTGCCATCTTCGAAAATTTGTCGACTACAACAAAGATTGAGTCGCTACCTTGATACGTCTTCGACAATCCTAGCACAAAATCCATGCTTAGGTGCTCCCATGGGGTATTCGGTACTGGTAACGGCGTATACAACCCTGTATTCTAACTTCTCCCTTTTTCCAACTGGAAAACTAGACACTGTCGTACCCACTTACCAACATTTGTTGTCATTCCTGGCCAATAATACTTTTCTTTGACCAACACCTTGGTCTTGTCGATGCCAAACTCACCTGCTAATCCGCCGCTATGCAGCTCTCCGATTAGGTTCTCCCTTACGGATCCTATGGGAATACATAACTGTTGTCCCATGAATAGCTATCCCTCTTGGATAAAATAATCCAAGTATGGAGTTCTATTGACACTCCATGGTTCGCTAATCGCCTTCCATGCTTTCGCAAAATCCTCGTCGGTCACATACTCTGTCTTCACCGACTCTATTCCTGTTGCCTGAACTGTCGTCGTGTTTAGCAATGCAAATATTCGACTCAGTGCGTCAGCAACCTTATTCAACTTGCCTGAATTATGTCGCAACATGAAAGTATATCCCTGTAGGAACTCAACCCATTTCATGTGCCGCTGATTTAACTTCGACCGAGTATTCAAGTACCTCAGTGCTTGGTGATTTGTGTACAACACAAATTCCTTGGGAAACAAATAATGCCTCCAATTCTTCAATGTTTGGACAATAGCATAGAATTCCTGGTCATAGACCAAATATTTCCACTTCGCATCATCCAACTTCTCACTGAAGAATGCAATTGGTCGACCCTCCTAGCTCAACAATGCTCCAATTTCCATCCCACTCGCGTCGCAATAGACTTGGAAAACTTTATCGAAATCTGGGAGCACTAACACTGGGCTCTTCGTCACCTTTTCCTTCAACTTGTCAATAGCTTTCTGGGCAGCTTCTGTCCACTTTAAATCCCCTTTCTTCATGCACTCTGTCAAAGGTACACAAATCCGACTGAATCCCCTAATGAACTTCTTGTAGAAATTGGCAATTCCAGGGAAGATTTGCACTCCAGTCGTACTTGTCAGTTCTAGCCAATCCAATATATCCTTCACCTTCTCTGAGTCCATCACTAACCCTTTAACCGAGATAACAAATCCCAAGTACACTAGTTCTTCCTTCATGAAGAAACATTTATGCAGGTTTACCATCAACTTCTCTTCCTGCAGTTTCCGCAATAATTGTCGAATGTGCTCCAAGTGCTCTGTCTTGGTTCGACTGAAAATCATAATGTTGTCTAGGTACACTATGACAAACTTTCCCAAGCATGGATTTAGTACCTCGTTCATCAACTGCATGAACGTACTAGGTGCATTAGTCAACCCAAATGGCATGACTAACCACTCATACAGTCCTTCTTTCGTCTTAAAGGATGTTTTGAATTCATCTCCTTCTCTAACCCGAATTTGGTGATAACCGCTCTTCAGGTCTATCTTTGTGAAGTATCTCGCTCCACTCAAGCAATCCATCAAGTCGTCCATTCTCGGCAATGGAAACCAATACTTGATTGTGATCTTGTTGATAGCTCTGGAGTCTATACACTTCCTCCATTCTCCACCCTTCTTCAGATCTAATACTACTGGTACCGCGCAAGGGCTCAGACTTTCTTTGATCAATCCCCTATTCAACAAATCTTGGACCTATCGATTGAGTTCCTGACCCTCTGCTAGAGTCATTCTGTGGGGTGCCTTGTTTGGAAAACTTGATCCTAGAATCAAGTCGATCTGATGGGATATGCTTCTTGTCGGTGGCAATCCCATCGGTGCTTTGTCGACTACTATGCTCCTGAAATCGTCAAGCATATTTTTGAATTCGACCGGAATCCTCTCCATTGTCGACCTCTTGACACATGGTCCCTTCGGAATGATGGCGAAACATCCCGATTGCTTCTCCTCCTCCGCGAGGAATTCTTTCACTGAGCACATCAACACTCGTTTCTCCCAATAGTTGTTCTTGCCCTGCTTGCAGTCGGCTCGATCCTCCTGCTTCGGCTTTAGAGTTCTCTGCATGCCATTTTTCCACACTGTGACTGTGTTGGATCGACAATCATAGATCATCTTCCGATCATATTTCCATGGACTCCATAACAACATATGACATGCGTCCATTGGGATTACATTGCACAATACACTGTCTTCAAGTTTCCCGACCTTGAAGTTAATCAGGCACTGTCTGGTTACCTTGACATGATGTCCTTTCTACAACAAAGATAGGTTGTATGGATGTGGGTGTTCCCGACATCTCAAACCCACCTTCTCGATGACCTTTGTTGACACAGGTTTCTCCGTACTGCCACCGTCAACTATGGTCTTGCAATACCAGTTGCCGATCCACACTTTGGTTCGAAAGATAGCCTTTCGCTGCGGTGGCTCTTTCTCGTCGCGTCAGTCATTATGAACCAACATCCTCCTAGCTGTCATGGTTCGACTCTTTCTTTTCCCATATTCACTTTTGTCGGATGTCGACTCCGACCTCTTGTCGATTTGCTCATCTCTTCGACGTCTGGGTTTCAACTCCTCTGCAGCATGTAAGTTCTCTGGGAACTCACATGCCTTGTGTCCGACTCCTTGACACTTATAACAGACTGTGGATGTTCTGTCAGCTCCTTTTCTGTCGGTTGGACCACTTCGACCATACGTGCTTCGATCGTGGTTCTCTTGACCATCGCGTCGGTTTTCCTGCACTTTCTCTCTAGTCGCTGTCCCTTCTGCGCGACGGTTTTCTTCGATAGATTCTCTCCTGGTTCCGCTACTTTGGCCTTTCGCGGAAACTGTGAAAATCCTCACAACAGTTCTAAGTGATGATGTATACCTCACAAGAAAGAACTGCAGAAAATAGAAGAAGAGTGCAGAATGGAGCAGCAGAACATAGATGCAATAGAACTCAGATAGGAGCAGAATAACATCACACTAATTCATTAATCATAATATGAACAATAAATAATACAACGGATAGGATTCAAATACCTAGGTGGTAGTTCGAATTAGCCCACATGAACTCATCATCAGATCAGTAGTGAAGTGTCATCAATGCACTGGTAGCTGTCAAACTGAGTCAACTAGATGTAACTGAGTCTAATGGAATATAACTAGTCTTAACTGGATGTAACTGAAGCTGTCAGTAGTCAGAACATATAATCTATTCTCTCTGTATGTCTAACAGAGTGTATCAGTCAATTAATAAGAAACTAACTGAGTACAGTCAGTTAACAAGCAACTAACTGAGTGTGCAACTGGTGGTAGGTGAGAGAGGGTGCACTTCACATGTGGTAGGTGAAAAGAGGGCGCATCACTGACTAGGAGGGTTGGAACTGAACAGAAAGAAGGTCCTGGGATAACAGACTAGGGACAAGGTGCCAAAGACAGGGCTACTCATGACTGGGATGCATGCAATTGCATGCCTGCATGCATGACTGAATGCAATGTTGGTAGGACTAGGATGGAGTATAGGAATATCCTAACACCCCCCCTTAATCCATCCCGGGCCTTGGTAATGGAGGCCAAAGGTCACCCAATACAATGAATAATAAAGAACAATCCATCAAACAAGGAAATGGGAAAAACCTCATGGGAAAATTACCCCCCTCAAAAGAGACTGTAAGGCACACCAAAAAATAAATGCTCCAAACTCAAGCAGGTGTGATGCTTTGTCATATGTCTGGAGGTATCTTCTTCTTGGGAAGAAGTGGTTCATGCCCCAAAAACATGTGCTTGTGTTCTCCTTCAGTGGATGCAAGCGAATATGGAGACATGTGCTTGTACTTGCTCTTCAGACCGAATGTGATGAGAACAAATCCAAAGGTATGAGGATGATCTTGCAACCTGTGATTCAAATCAGCTGAGGTAGGATCAAATCCATGAATGTGTAGATAGTATTTTGTTATCTCCTTTGAACCATCATAGGTGAGATCATGCCCAAAAGAACCATCACATGATAGTGGTTGCTTGGACTTCAAATCAACTCCAAGACTTGATAAATGGTTTCTTGAGATCTCCTTTGAACCAACAGGGGTGAGATCAAAATCAAATTAACCATGAAACAATGGTAATGGCTTGGATTTCGAATCCGCTCCAAGAAATGATGAATGGTTTCTTGAGATCTCCTTTGAACCAGCAGGGGTGATATCAAAACCAAATAAACCATGATATGCATGAGAAATGATCTCAAGCGAATGGTAATTCCCTACATCTTCAGTGAACTTCTGAGAGCATGTACAAATGATCATATAGTAGTACATAAGAGGTAAGTGATCAAGGAGAGCGAATGCATCACCTCCAATTGCTGATTTAACCTCCGAAACATTCAATAGATCATCATTATGCAAACCAACAGACTCTTGTGCAAGAGAGGATTTAAGAACCTCTTCAATTTCTAGAGTGTGAGCTGGCTAAGAATTTGAAATAGAAGACATTGAGAACATGAGTGTTGAATATGAAATTCCTTCTTCTTTTTCGACAAATTAATTATGAGATATGTTTGATACTGAATCACAATCAGAGAGACCATCAAGGAGGGCGAATGCATCACTGGGCTTGCTCTCCAAATAGTTTGCACCAATCCCTTCATTCTGTTTTCCAAATATTTCATCCAGATGGGCCCATATCTCTTTTGGATATTCAGCAGAATCATGGAAGTGGGATAACATACAATGAGACATAGCAGTCAACATTGCTCCATAGGCTCTGTCATCTTCATTTAACCAATCATTATCCTCTTTAGAGGATTAGAACTCTCTTTCAAGACAATAATAAAAAAGACCATGTCTCTTCAAATATGCTATCATCTTTGGTTTCCACTCATCATAGTTGAATGGAGAGAGAGGAGGAATTCATTCTAGATTCATGGAAGCTGTTGCAGAAGACCTACAAAAACAATAGAGAATATATGCAATTGCTACTGCTGTAAAATTGCAAAAAACTGCTGCAACTGCTGCTGCACTCAAAATATTGGTAATAACTTGCAAAAAAACTCTCAGGAATGGAGATAGACTATACTCTCAACATGCTCTGATACCATGTGAAAATCCTCACAGCAGATCTAAGAGCTGATGTATACCTCACAAGAAAGAACTGCAGAAAATAGAAGAAGAGTGCATAATGGAGCAATAGAACATAGATGCAATAGAACTCAGATAGGAGCAGAATAACATCACACTAATTCATTAATCATAATATGAACAATAAATAATACAATGGAGAGGATTCAAATACCTAGTTGGTAGTTTGAATTAGCCTGCATGAACTCATCATCAGATCAGTAGTGGAGTGTCATCAATGCACTAGTAGCTGTCAAACTGAGTCAACTAGATGTAACCGAGTCTAACATAATAAAACTAGTCTTAATTGGATGTAATTGAAGCTTTCAGTAGTCAGAATAGATAAACTAGTCTCTCTGGATGTCTAATAGAGTGTATAAGTCAATTAACAAGCAACTAACTGAGTCTAGTCAGTTAACAAGCAACTAACTGAGTGTGCCACTGGTGGTAGGTGAGATAGGGCGCACTTCACATGTGGTAGGTGAAAAGAGGTCGCATTACTGACTAGGAGGGCTGGAACTAAACAGAAAGAAGCTCATGGGGCTAGCAGACTAGGGACAAGGTGTTGGGAGACAGGGCCACTGATGACTGGGATGCATGCAATTACATGACTGCATGCAAAAATGCATGCAGTGCTGGTAGGACTAGGATGGAGTATAGGAATATCCTAACAAGAAAACCGCCGTGCGGAAGGGACAACGACTAGAGAGAAAGCGGAGGAAAATCGACGCGATGGTCGAGAGAAATGTGGTCGAGGCACGTATGGTTGAAGTGGTCCAACCGACAGAAAAGGAGCTGCAGAACAACCATAGTCTATTATAAGTGTCGAGGAGTCAAACACAAGGCATATGAGTGCCCAGAGAACTTACATGCTGCAGAGGAGTCGAAACCCAAACGTCGAAGAGATGAGCAAGTCGACGAGAGGTCAGAGTCGACATTCGACAACAGTGAATATGGAAAAGAAAGAGTCAAACCATGACGGCTAGGAGGATGTTGGTTCAGAATGACTGACGCGACGAGAAAGAGACACCGCAATGAAAGGCTATATTTTGAACTAGAGTGCGGATCGACGACTGGTATTGCAAGACCATAGTTTGACATGCGTCCATTGGAATTACATTGCACAGTACAATGTCTTCAAGCTTCTCGACCTTGAAGTTAATCAGGAACTGTCTGGTTACCTTGACATGATGTCCTTTCTGCAACCAAGATAGGTTGTATGGATGTTGGTGTTCTCGACATCTCAAAGCCGCTTTGTTGATGACCTCTGTGGACACAGGGTTCTCCATACTGCCACCATCAACTATGGTCTTGCAATACCAGTCGCTGATCCGCACTCTGGTTCGAAAGATAGCCTTTCATTGCGGTGGCTCTTTCTCGTCACGTCGGTCATTCTGAACCAACGTCCTCCTGGCCATCATGGTTCGACTCTTTCTTTTCCCATATTCACTGCTGTCGGATGTCGACTCCTACCTCTTGTCGACTTGCTCATCTCTTCGACGTTTGGGTTTCGACTCCTCTGCAGCATGTAAGTTCTTTGGGCACTCATATGCCTTGTGTCCGACTCCTCGACACTTATAACAGACTATGGCTGTTCTTTCAGCTCCTTTTTTGTTGGTTGGACCACTTTGACCATACACGCCTTGACCGCGGTTCTCTCGACCATCGCGTCGATTTTCCTGCGCTTTCTCTCTAGTCGCTGTCCCTTCCGCACGACGATTTTCTTTGACAGATTCTCTCCTGGTTCTGCTACTTTGGCCTTTCGTGGAAACAATATTCGCATCCCGACTAGTCATCCTGCCTCTGTCGATGCGGATTTCCTTGACAGTTTCTCTTCTTCCTTCAGAGCTAGTTGATAGGATTCATCGACTGCTCTGAACCTTGATAGGTTCAACTCGTCCTGTATGGCATACTTCAAGCCGTTCACATATGTAGCGACAGCTTCGTCTCCCTTGTCAGTTTGTCCCGACCGAATAAAAAATATATAGAACTCTTCCATGTATTCCTTCACGGTCATATCTTTCTGTCGAAAGTTCTGCAACTTCTCGAACAAGTTAATCACATAGTCACGTGACACGAACTTCCCTTTTAGTTTGGAGACCATCCTGTCCCAAGAATTGATCTTTTCCTTTCCTTTCTTGACTCTGTCACCTTGTACATTGTCCCACCACAATGAGGCATGACTGTTCAACCTCAGACATGCAGTCTTAACCCGTCTGGGATCCTCGATCTACTCTATGTCGAAGTATTTCTCGATTTCTCTGAACCAGTCGATCAAGTCTTCTGGATCCAGAATTCCTGAGTAGGTATGTACATCTATCTTTGTCCGACCTCTCATCTCCGTCAGAAGATTGATGAATTTTCCTTCTGGTTCCTCCTCAACCTCTTCCCGTGCTTCCACTTCTTCGACTTCCTCGTCGCTATGGTCTACTACATCAAGAATGCATCCACGCCTTTGAATTTCCTTGATCGTTGCGACTTCACTAGTCAAACTTTGCATTGTTTACATGCACTTGTCGAACATTTCACGATCAACCGTGACTACCGCGCCATGCGCTCTTCGTCCTGTACCTCAGACATTAACGCCTATGTGAGCCATTTTCAACCTCAGCTGAGACTCCCACTCGTCCAATCACAACCGGACTTTCACAAGTTGTGCACATCTCTACCCAATCGTAGCTGGAGCTGTTCAACGCACTTCCACACTGGATTCACTTCCAGCTTTGATACCAACTGGCACAAGTCAAGTTGGTATCACCACATTCCCTACTCACAGGATGTTTCAACTCAACCAGAATATGCTTCTGGGCTTTGATACCAACTGGCAGAAGGCTGGTCGGTCAAACCTTCTTGCTTAACAATACACATGACACACACGACACTTACACAGACTGGATGTAAACATGATCCCATAAGCTGGCTTCTATTACTTCATCAAATCAATTACAATGTGAAATGCAAGGAAATTTAAACAATTAACTAGTTGGCCTCAGACTTTACAATATACAGAAGTAAATGTGTGCTCTGTGTGTGTGCAACCTTCACCCTCTCATGGACTCTGCTGAATTCAATCACTCACTGAGCTATGGATCTGATCTCTGCTATGCTCGGTTGATGAGTGATTGATCTCTCTAATGTACTGATCAACTCCTGAGCTCCTCCAACTTTTCTTCTACTTTCCTGGGGCTCTGCTGCTCATCTCGAGGTCCACTCCGTTCCCTGATTCACTCTTCCTCTGTCCGTTGAATCCTCACAATCCTGCAGACCTGTAGTTGTCAACGCCCTCTACTATGCTGCACAACCGCTTCCCGTGGTAACATCTGTCCTGATCCCAACCACCTTCAATAACTGCTAATAACTTCCTTAGCAACCCCGAACGGCTACCAATTACTTCGCTTCAAATTCTGAAATTTTCTAACACTGCTACAGTAGTCGGTCCCATCTCCTGCGTCAACCATACTGTCTTCCGTCAACTTCGACTTACCTGTCGGCTTCACTTTGCTTCTAAGACTTCGCCAATCTGCCCCTTCCTCCACGCTTGGATTTTGCCTCAAAAACCTATCGGTGTCACAGTTCGACAACATGTTGACCTACGACACCTTCCGCTGCAACCCTGTCGTTTGTCGACCTTGACATGTGGACTCTCGAACTTTTTGCTCCTTCTTCTGTCGATCACCTATCGACAGTTTCTTGCTCAACTTATTGACTTCAACAACCAATATTCCTTCGCACCAGTGGTCGTCGACACTCCCCCTGGAAACTGCTCATGTCGATCATCTTCGACTGATCTGCCTAGGCCCCGATGCTCCTGCATAAATTTCCCATCTCCACTTTCACATTTAACCTCTTGGCCTTGTAATCCACAAGAGCCCTTTTGTATCCAGTCACGTGCTTGGTGGCCCCACTATCAATCAACCATGAATCTGATGAGTTGGAGATGGATCCCGAGAGTGCTGAAACCAAGATGAACTCTCTTTGATCTTTTTCTTTGGTCTCAGCCTTAGATTTCTTTTGTTGAGGCTCTTCTTCTTTTGTAGCAGCTAAAGCATGGTACTTTGTTGTGATGCTGAGGGAATCTTCTTCCTTTCTTTGTCTTGGAAGCTAGAACATGATTCTTTTCAGTTGGAGGCCCAGATCTACTCAGGATCTTTCCTTCTTCTTCTAAGCAATCATGCCACAACCTATCAAATCTTAGCTGTATTTCTCTTCCATTCACTGCTGCATGAAATGTCTCCCAAGATGTAGGGATACCATCTATTGTTATTTGCACAATATGATCATCATCTACTTCAACTCCAATTTCCATGAGTTGATCTCTTGTCTGAGCAATATTTGAGAAGGAGGCAACTGATTACTTCTCCTCCATCTTCAATGAAAAAAGTTGCTTCTTCAAGACCCTCTTCTATCCTTAGAGGAGCTAACACAGGCATCAAATTGTCTTTAACTGAGTCAAAGATGACTCTTTTTTCCTTGGCTTGTTTCTTCTTAAATGCTCCTCTTACTTGGGCTATTGTGGCCTCTTCCAAAACCCTAGTGACCAATTCATCCAAGTCATTCTCCTCCAAAATATTCAATACCATAGCCTTCCATGCATTAATGTTTGAGGCTCATTCAAGCCTATCTTCTACCTTCCAATCAACTTGCCAAGTACACTTGTAAACTTGTAGTCAAGTTGATTAGGACACAAACCCTTACCTTAGGATCTATGTAGATTCTGTTAGCCTGCAAAACAGAGTTAGCTACAAGAACTAAGCTCTGATACCATGTTGAATTTGGTTAGGGTTAGGGTTTTATGCAGAAGAATAAAAAATCAATGTACTTTAATGCAAAAAATTACTTTTAACAAACTAAAACTGAAACGAAATAGTACAGCAGTAAATAGAACTGAAACATAATTTCCATCTCTTTCAACTTTTCATCTTTAACACTACCAAATTGGGTCACTGTGTTAAAGTAATCGTTAGTAACATGTAATTAGCAATAACATACTAACTAATAACAATAAAAGAGTCAAGTGAGGGTACTTGTTACACAGAAATCTTTCACCCTGTGAGCATCAGCATTCTTTGGCCTGTAGGATCCATTTCAGTGACTCAGATCCATTTTCATCCTTCAGTGATACTAGTTTATCCTATTTTTGTTCCTACCCGCATGTTGCATCACTATAGCATGCGTACTTGCGAGTTGCATCCCTATAGCCCACGGGTATCAAGTAAAATGGTAAAAACCACTATTTTATTACTTTTTACTCCCAAAAAGAGGTCATCGGGTGACCTTTGGCTCTCCATCTTCCCAAGTAACGTCTCGATGAGTCCTTTCACCTACCTTTGAGAGGACTATATATTGAGCACATATGGCTTATGGACGGGGGGAAGAAGAGAATAGTAAAGGCACTCTAGTGGATTTTTGCCCTATCTTGAGTCTGCACTCATTGATCCTTGTAGTTGCGAACCAATTATGTTCACCTTCCAAACTCCTTTCTAGTTTGAGTTTGCCATTCATGGAGGATTGAAGTGGTGGAGGCACAAGTGGATTGATCTAGATCTTGGTTCAGATTGGTTGCCGGAAAGAGTTCGTATCACTTTGTACTTCTTCTTGTTCATTAATAGAAATACTCATATTCTCGTCCATTCATGGTGTGAATGTCATTTATTATACATTGGGTTGCATTTGCTTATGATATTATGGACCATTGTTATTGATGATGTTAATGTTATTTATATATCACATGTACTTGTTAGATATTTGTTGTCAAGACTAACTTGCAGATTACAAGTGCTTGGACGTGCGCGGATTGAAAGCTCCAATGGGGATCTACATCAAACGTTGGATCGAGGTTGGTTACATTTCTCCATTGTTTTAACATTGTCGTTTATAATAGCATTGTTTTGAGAATTGAGTAGATTTCTGGTAGTCATCTGTCTGTTGTGGTATTCCCAAGCCATAGTGAGTTTTCTCCAATACAGAAATGGCGACTCCGCTGGGGAAAACATCCATGTTTGGGAAATTTTTTGAGCATTAGTCCATATTAAGAGTTGTTGTTTATCGAAGCTCTGTGTCACTGATTGGCTGTTAAGATACACTGTAGAAAACTTTCTTTTTCTGAGCCTCTAGACTCTCTGTTTGACCATTTGCTATTCCTCACCCGCGGGATGGCTGAGTTCTTCCCGTGTCTACCCGCATCTGTTTACTCTACTGCTCGCGGGTACCTGCAGGTATTCCTTCGACAATAGCGTGTAACTCCGGCTTTTGTTGGTTTATGGCTATTAGTTGTTGCTGGGTGAGTTTGGTTGATTCATGAGTCTTTGTTGGCCTCTTTCTTGACTGTTTCATGCCTTGGTTGTGACCAGATCTCTTCGTTTCTCTTGGTTGAGCCTTCTTGGTTTTTTACCAATCTTAGGTTTTAACCTCTTGGTTTCTTCCTTTAGAGCTCTTCCTTTTGGCTGAGTCTTGCTGTTTAGGATCTGCTGGGTTGTCTTAGTGATCTTCTCGGCACTTCAGTGACTGAATAGTAGGATTTTTCTTGCATTTTTTCATTCCATATATGTTGAAAAAATACAAAAACATTCATTTAGTTTTTGAATTTTCCTTTCTGTTTATAAGAGAAAATACAAAAATATTTTATTTCCATGTATTGCATTTTGCATTGAGTGCTTGTTGCCTTCATTTTAGGTTCTGCTTGTGCATTGAAAAGATAAAAATTTGCATATTTATTTCGGAATTGTTGGTTGATTTTGCATATTAGTGACATTGTTTTATTGGATAGTCGAGTCTAGGATTAGACGATGGTGCATATTATTGAGTCTACACATCACTAGTTTCATGACCATATCCCTTGAGTAATCACAGCCACTAAAATTAACGCTTAATCATAAAATTGATTAGACTTATTTTATTTATAGGGTACACCAACTAGCGTAGGTTTAGAGTCTTGGAATAGATCATTGTGAGTTAACAATCCAAGACTACTGAACGAAACATTAGGTGTCTGACCAGGGAGTGGAGGAATCCATGGTATATATCGGTGTTCTCAGGAAAGCTCTGCTCAAACCAGAGTTAAGCACGAGGTCATGGGAGGTTGGTTGAGGAGATATCCCTCTGATACCGGCTGAACGTGGGAGATATATCCAGGATTTGTTCGTATCTGGGGGTAGCGGAGGTTCGTCCTCTTGTTCTTCGGGCTTAGCTACCCTGCCCATACGATGGGTCCCACCTGCGACTGTTCCCCCGAGCATTGGTTATATTGCGGTAGACATAGTTGCCTTACCTAGGTACCGCACAGGGTACTTGCAGTGGTTATGTTGTTTGTGTCCTAAGTCAGATAGGGATTGGACAACACAGTTGTGTTCATGCAGTGGACTTGACCCTGTTGACATAGTGAAGCTTGGGTGTCTCTATAACTGATTCTGTTACCTCCGGCTATAGTTTGGGAGTCTTAAGCCTCTCCTAGGCGATACATACCGGCTCTAGTGTCGGGAGCTCATTTAGCCACTCCGCTTGTCTGCTCTTGGCTGTAGATTCTCTAGGTGTGTGCTTTTGATTTACTGTTTTTTGATCGATAGTTGGCCTTTAGGAGACACTGTGTCTCTCTCCGGAGAGAACGTGGCGCAGAGCCCTACACTCCGCCGGTCCCGTCGTTTGGCTGGTTTAAAGCCAACTTTGGTTACACAACGCATTACTAGAGGACGCCGGAGGGCTCCCTCTGAGTCTTCGGATTCTTACACGACTTACGTTGAGGATTACATGGCTACACATCCCGATATCGAGCAAGACCTTTCTACTCCTTCGGGTAGAGTTGAACACATTTCCGATCCCCAGACTCCTTGTGAGGATTGGGGAGGTGATCCACCTGCGACTCAACCTGGTTCTATTTGGCCTAATCCACTTGACCAGGATCCGTTTGATCCTTCAAATCCGGATAATTATCTTTACGGGATGCCCGAATTACCCGAGGAGGAAGAACAGGACGAGCCTTTTGTTCCTTTGTTTCCACGTGATTCTAGATATAGGAGGCCTGAGACTCATGATGATTCCGGACCTATGGTCAACCCCACTGCACTCTCTTTTGGTATGCCTAGTCACAATACTGTTGAACCTTCCACTATGGTTGGTACTCATGCTGGCACTAGTCAAAGTGTTAGCCATACTGTACCCACTGGGGGCACTACGTTATCCACCCACTCACATAGTATGGAGACTGGTCCGATTCCTAACCATGCTAATGTTGGAACGCGACCACCTCCTAGGAATACTCAACCTAGTCGGAATGCTGTCTGAAACACGACTCGCCATCCACCACCTAGTACACATGTCGCTACTCGTCAACCTAGGACCACTTTTGCACATGATACCATTCCTCCCAAAAATGGGGGTGGACACTTACCGCATACTTTTGCGTCCACTACCGCCACTAGTAATAGTAATGTAGGGGGTGGGAATATTTCCTATCCACATGGACATCACACCACCAACCCTGCTACTGGTCACACCCATATTGGACCTGGGAATACTTCTCATGCTTATGGTCATCACACGACTGCTCAAGCTAATCCTAATATTGGGGGTGGGAACATACCATACCATTACGGTCAATACAACATGGTTCCAACTATGAATAGTACATACATGCCCCATACCCATGGTGGCAACCCTTACTACAACACAGTCGGTGCTGGCCACCAGTATCACCCACCACCCCAATATGGTGCTCAAAACGCACATATACCTGCTTACTCTCAAATGGGTCAGGCAGGGGGAGGTTATCCATCTTATGGCCATGGGAAAGCTTATGGGCCGTCAGGTCCTCAGTATCAGCAGTTTAACCCTGATGGTCAAGCTTTTGGTCCATCGTACAACACATTTCCATTCAATCAACCTTTTATGGGAGCTTATAATCAAGCTTTCCAGCCGCAGCTCCCGTTCCTTGCACACTTGAATCTCCCAGATATTTCGAAGCTCACGAATGATCCGGTGTGTCATGGCCCTACTTGGCCCCCGGTCCCTACCAAGCTCCCTTCGGACATTCCAAAGTTTGAGGGGAAAGGTGGTGAGGACCCGGGAGATCATGTCACGACATTTCACCTTTGGTGCTCCTCCAACTCTTTGAATCATGATTCCATTTGATTACGCCTATTTCAACGTACCCTCATGGGGGCAGCCGCGAAATGGTATGTGGAGTTTCCCGGAAACACCTATAGGGGTTTCAACGAGATTGCTTTGGTTTTCTTAGACCATTTCCAGTTGCCGATTTGTTATGATACTGGTACTGAGTTGTTGTCCACCTTCCGTCAGAATAAGGCCACACATATTTCTGACCATGTTCAAGAGTGGCATCGATGGAAGAGATTAGTGAAAGCCAACATTCGTCCAGAGATCCTGTTGGAATGGTTCCTCAAGTCTTTACTTACATATATTGCTAAGGATGTTTCGATGTCCGGCATTATGACTGAGGATCAAGCTATCTTGAAAGTCCAGCAGTTAGATCTTCTTTATTCTCAGTCTGGCATTTTGTATGACATTATTCCTGACGCACCGAGAACAAGACATGAGCCCACGTCAGTTCCTGGACCACATGCCGATGACATCGTGGGGTCTGCATGCACTCGCTTTGTAGACTTGGTAGCTAATCAAATGCAAAATTTGTCGCTAAACCAATATGCACCCGGACAGGTTCACACCTTGTCCACTTCCACTCCGTCGTCTGATGTACACAATGTGCAATCAACGAAATCGTCGGGTAACCAACAACCCGGTGGTAAGAAAAATGGGAGAAATAATCGTAGGGGTGGAAACAATGGAAGTAACAATAATAGCAATCGTAATACTCCTTGTAAAGAGAATGCCAACCCTCCTCGGGAAGGCGGTAATGCTGGCGAGGATCGTAAACCTAGGCGTAAGGTGAAATTCCCTTGCAAGCTTTGTGGGGAGGATCATCTTACTCACTTATGTCCTCGTATTGAAGAAGCATCGAAGCATTTGGCATAGAGCCCAGCTGTGTTGAAGGATCCCCTACCTCATCACCAAAACATGGCTTCTCATGCTCCCACCACTGGTTCTGGTACTAATGAAACGACAACGTCTTCTTCCAATACCAGTGGTTACGAATGCGTGAATATGGTTTAGTTGGAGGTTTGTGTTGCTACTCATCAACGTGATTATGGTGCAGCACAACTGAATTTGGGGAATGAGCCTCCCCCTCCTCCTGATAATTCCTTGCATATCAAGAAGCCTTCTATTATGCTGTGGATACCGAAAGGTGTTCTCAAGCACTCTACGCATAATCCTAATGCTCGAGCCGCCCATAACTACTCCATCGTAGAATATTTGGGCCAAACTCCATGTGCCATGTCGGCTCTTGAAGTTTTGCAAGGTTGTCCTTCTCAGAAGCATGCCCTTTTGAGTGCATTAGGAGTTCAGGATGGGGGAAGTCCTAGTGTTATCAAGTTCGATACTACTGATGTCCAACCTCGCTTGCCTTACCACGTGGCTTTTCAAATCTAGGTGGTTTTCCTTATTCGTCAAACGTACTATGGTTGATGAAGGTGCTTTCGCGTCAGTAATGTCATTGACTTGTTGGAAAGCTCTTGGCTCTCCTCCCCTTCTCGCATCTAGAACTACACTCACTGAATTCGACGGTAGATCTTTTACGCCGCATGGAATTATCCCTTCCCTTGTTGCCTCCTAGGGAGGTAAGTCCGTGCCTATTGAAGTTGAAGTGGTTGATGCACCCATCGACTACAACCTTTTACTCGGTAGGAACTGGATGTACGCTATGAAGGTTGTCGCGTCTACTGTATTTTGAGTCATTTGCTTTCCCCATGAAGGCAATATTTTGACGATCGATCAGCTGGATTATGTTGGCACTCCTTCCACAGCATCTACGGGATTAGTAGTCCCGCAAGTTTCTGATTCTCAGTCAGAAACTGGGAACATAGGTGTTGGAATGTACCCCTCGTTGATGGGAACTTTTAACCATTCTGCACCTGTGAATTTTATTGGAACCATTTCCGACAGTGCACCTCCTCCTTCGAATAGTATGCCATTTCGGACTTCCTATTGTGGTGATCCATGGATTTTGCCATCCACGGATTCTATGTCTGGAGACATTGCGCACGTTGGGATGTTCATGCATTTATCTGTAGCGGAGCTCACTTACGATCACATCCAACAAACCACTGTGGATCCGGATCTCTCTTCTCCCCAGACAATTGAAGAAGATCTCGTTACGCTTCCAGTTTGGGCAGCCAACTCATCTTGCTCTCACGATTGCCTTGATGATACTTTGCCATCTGATGAAGCTATCCTCAAAGCCATGTGTGGTAGTGAGAGGCCTTGGGAAGATATGCACCATCGATCTTATTTCCTTCCCAACCTTGAGCTCATTGAGCAGGAGGAGTTTAGGATGACTCTAGCTGAGACGGTTGGTCACCCTGTGGCTCTTTTGTAGTCGCATGATGTTTTCTTAGAGGGGAATATGGCCAATATTTCCCCAACCACTTCGATCAACATCTCTCGCACTCCCATAAAGATTGAGAATGTTTATGTCGGTGACGATTGCACTCCTGAGGAGATTGCTATTTACACTGATTTGTTTACTGAACTCCTGGAAGCTTTCACCTGGTCATATGAGGAGATGCCAGGAATAGAACCCTGCATTGTTGAACATGAGATTAAAATGTATCATGATGCTAAACCGGTTCGACAACGCTTACGTGCTGTGAACCCTAGGAAGGAAGCTGCTATTAAGGCAGAGGTGGAGAAACTGCTCAAAGATGGTTCCATCTACCCCGTTCCTCTTACCGAATGGGTGTCAAACCCCGTTCCTGTGGATAAGAAGTAGGGAATGATCCGTGTATGCACTGATTTCAGAGATTTGAACCGTGCATGTCCGAAAGAAAACTTCCCCACGCCATTCATTGATCAAATATTGGATGCTTGTGCGGGAAGTGAGATTTTTTCATTCATGGATGGATTCTCAGGTTATAATCAGATTCAAATCAAACCCGCGGACCAACATAAAACGACGTTTATTTGTCCATGGGGAACTTTTGCGTACCGAAAAATGCCCTTCGGTCTCAAGAACGCCGGAGCTACTTTTCAGCGAGCCATGACCTATGCCTTTCACGATCTTAAGAAGATTATGGAAGTTTTCTTGGATGATCTTGCTGGACATTCTCGCAAGAGAGTGGACCACCCCAAGCACCTCCGTATGATTCTCGAATGATGTATCCACTACAAAATTCGATTGAATCCGAACAAATGCATATTCGTTGTTAGGACTGGTCGCCTTCTAGGATTCATAGTTTCGAAAGAGGGTATTAGAGTCGATCCTCTCAAAGTTGAGGCAATACTTCAGTTGCCTCCTCCGCGTAATCTGTTTCAACTTCAGAGCCTTCAAGGGAGAGCTACTTTTCTGCGTCGGTTCATAGTTAACTATGCCAGTCTTACTAAAGGTTTTGCACGCCTATTGAAGAAAGACACACCTTTTATCTAGGATGAGCGAGCCCAACAGTCTTTTGACGCCCTTAAGAAAGCTTTGGTATTGGCCCCCATGCTTAGTCCACCGGACTTTACACGAGATTTCATTCTTTATGTGGCTGTGTCTCAAGAGACTATTAGCATGGTCTTGGTTCAGGTAGATGATGCGCTCGTCGAGCATGTTATCTATTATCTTAGTCGAAATTTAGTAGACGCTGAACTAAGGTACACCCACGTAGAAAAGTTGGCACTTGCGACTGTTCACGTAGTCTAGTGATTACGGCATTACATTTTGCTTCGAACAACCACTATTGTAGCTCATATCAATCCGTTTCAGTTCGTGCTATCACGACGCCTTATCGGGGGTAAGTATAATAAATGGATTGTGATCCTTCAGGAATTTGATCTCAAGTTTGCTTCTACAAAGTCAATGAAATCATTGGTGTTCGCTGAGCTTATGTTGAACCTTCCACGGCTTGATGAGGATGTCATTCATGAACATTCCTTTGTGGATGAACACCTATTTCTTATCTCGACTGAGGACCCTTGGTATGGGGATGTCATTAGATATCTCCAAACTTTGAAGTTTCCTCCGCATTATTCATGAGACAAGCAACGGTGTGTGAGACATCACGCTAAAGATTATACTATCGTCGGTGACTCTTTGTATCGCCAAGGAAAGGATTCCATTCTCCGTCATTGTTTGAATCACGAAGAAGCGGAACGGGTACTTAATGATTTCCATGCGGGGGTGTGTGGCGGTCACTTATCCGGGCTTGATACAGCCCAACGTATTATGCGAGCAGGTTATTTTTGGCCTACTATCTTTAAAGATTGTATTAACGCTATGAAGAGATGTCACCCTTGCCAGGTGTTTTCTCGGAACATACACTCGCATCCAGCGCCCCTCCATCTAGCCGTCATCGTCGGTCCCTTCACTAAGTGGGGGGTAGATTTCATGGATTGCAAACCAGCTTCGGCTAGGGGGCATCATCATATTATTGTGGTTGTGGATTATTTTTCCAAATGGGCTGAGGCCATGCCTACCGTTAAAGCCGATGGTGCTATTGCAACCCATTTCGTGTTCAACCAAATTATCACTTGATTCGATATCCCAAAAGAGATTGTCACTGACCATGGCAGTCACTTTCAAAATAAGATGATGGAGGATTTGTCTCTCAATCTTGGGTTTCGTCAGGAACAATCGTCTTCCTACTATCCTCAAGCGAATGGTCAGGTTGAAGTGGTCAATAAGTCTTTGAAGACCATTCTCCAACGTACCATCCAACAAAGCAAGACCAATTGGCATATCATGTTATATCCTGCTTTGTGGGCTTATTGAACCGCAGTTAAGACTGCCACCAGGTTCTCACTATTCCAGTTAGTTCATGGTGTGGAGTCACTTTTACCGGTTGAATGCGAGATTCCTTTACTCAAGCTAGCCATAGAGCTCCTCCCTGATACGACGGAGATTGAGCAACATTTAGTACACCTCGAGCAACTTGAGGAGCACCGTCGAGATGCCGCTGTGGCCATTGATGTTAACAAGCATCGTGTCAAGGTTCAATATGATAGGTCTGTCTGTCCCTGACAATATGCTAAAGGCGACTTGGTACTCTTGTATGACCAAGCTAAAGAACCCCTGGGGGCAGGCAAGTTCAATCCCATGTGGCACGGTCCTTACATTGTGAGGCGTGTCCTGGAAAAAGGAGATTATGAGTTAGAAGATTATGAGGGAGTTGTCTTGAAGGAGCCTAGAAATGGGCTCTACCTCAAGCGATATTATGCTTGAACCTTTGGTTCGAGCTGATACTTTTGTACACTATTGTATAGTTTTTTCTGTACATAGTCTAGGTTACATTTTTGGTTTTTAGGTCTGCTGATTAGCCTCTGTTTGATTGGCAGATGTCAGTGGGATGTCCTACATTCTTAGGTTTCACGGATGGTGCTAGCCGACATATGCAGCAGCTTGCTTCTGTTGCCTGGGTTATCTTTTCACCTAACCATCTAGTTGTGTCCTCAGGAGGTGCTTGTCTCAGTCCTACATCGAACAATGTGGCTGAGTATAGTGCCATTGTTGAGCTACTTCGGGATGCCATTTCACATGACATCCAGTCTTTAGAAGTCCGCCTGGATTCACAACTAGTTGTGTCTCAGCTAAATGGGCAGTTCTGTGTACGAGACCCTATATTACTACGGATATTCCTTAAGGTACGACTCTTGGAGACATTTTGTTTCCATTACATATATTCACATTCCGAGAAGTCATAATTATATATCTGATGCATATGCTAACTATGTATTAGATTGGCATTTGTCACATTCATCATGAAGCACATAAATACAAAGACATTCATACATTTGTACCATACACACATATAGTAGAACCAAGAACCAAAGTTGTATATATATATAAATATGTCCAAAAATGGTAGTGTCATACAAGACTGGAGCCCGTAGCCCTCAAAAATATACATATCAATACAAAAAATGATGAGACCCTGGGATATCTACTCCCTCCGAGGAGGTCTAGCTGTCGACTTGACGGGATGTGTCTCATAATAGTATTGTACTGCGTTGGCCATCCGCTGCAGTAGCCGCACCCACTCACCAGGAACACCCACTACTTGGCGCGGGATAGCCTCCGGTAGTCGGGCTACCTCTATCAGTGGTACTTGGGAAACCATCCGTGATATGTTGCGCTGCAACGTGTGTGGTGTGCGCCCTGCTGCAGCATCTGCTACCACCTCATCTCTACCCCGACGACCATGTCTCGGGAATCCCTCGGGTCTCACTGGGCCTTTGTCTGCGAGCAAATAGTCACCCATTAACACATGAAATTACCACCAAAAATATTTTTTGCATTCTAACTATCATAAAAAAATCCATAAAAATTTAAAAACACAAAACCAAAAGAGTACTCACCGATGTCTCCGAAGGCTGCACCTGGAGGGAGCGGCATGTCATGATCCTGTCTAAAGTCTATCTCCGCATAGGGGTAGTCCTCGATAACAATCACCTGCTGATTCCACCAGTGGAAGAACTCCTCAGTATATGGTGACGCCAGACAACCACCACCCTGTCGTGTTAGTATCTCAGCCCACCGGGTCAGTGCTGATCCAGGTGGATATTGGTGGCCACCCACCTTTCCAACTGGCTCAAAACAGTTTTATGGCAATTTTGGTATTGTACTATTTTTAGTAGTTTTTCGGGTCCTGAACTTCCGGGGCCATTTTGAGGCCCTAAACGACATTTTTTGGGTATTTGGGGGGCCAAATTTTTATCTTTAGTGTACATTTGGCCCCACTCGAAAGTTGTAAATCTCGGATAGACCTTTCCAACGGGCTACCGAGCGCCCCAAACGGAGATCGTATGCAAAAGTTACGACCCCGGGAAGTTGATGTACTAACTTACCCAAACGGGGCCCACATGACTTTTGGCGCTTCATCTCCTAGGGTTAGGTTTTTGGATGTCTAGGGTTTTTGACATTCCTGTTTATTGTAAAAAGGCCTTGAGAGCCTCATTGGAAGGATCTTCTTGCGAAATGAGAGCAGCCGTCACATCTCTTCTCAGAGATAAGCCGCCACCATTCCAGCAAGCTTGTTTTCCAGTGCATTTTACAGTTCTAGCTTATTTCCTTATTGAATAGAAAACCAGTTTTACTGTATCTCTGTTATTTTGTGTTAAGCATCTGATAATAATCTGTATTCATTTCATTCTGCTCATAAAATCCGGATCAGTGGTATCAGAGCGGTCTGCTCCTTGTCGTCTTAATGCATGTCCCCAACGAGGTCAGGGTACAAAGAATTGGGTCTCGAGCTTGTTTCTCTCGAGGACAAAAGCTCTCGCACGCCCAAGCGACCTCTCATGGCAAGAGAAAAGAAAGATGAGGGGATAGGAGATCCTATCAAAATGTTGCTTGAGGAAGCCCTCACGCAGCAGAGGAACGAGATGATGGATAATTTCGCGCAAATCCTTCGGCGACTATGAACAAGCGACGCATCTTCCTCGAGCAGAGGCATCGCCCCCTTCAAGGTACAAATCAACTTTGATATCGCTATATTTGAAGGACAAATAGACGCAGATGTTGTAGATAAGTGGTTGAATCTACTAGAAGGGTATTTTTCTGTCCATAACTTTTCGAATAAAGAAAAGACTACTTTTGCGCTCCTCAAAGCCGTTCCCCATGTCAAAGATTGGTGGGAAACATTCTGCGAGCAAAAGGACACAGAAGAAGCCTCATTATTTTCAGTCACGGCCACCTGGGAATCCTTTAGGGATGCTATTAAGGAACAATACTACCCTGTTGGAAGTTATGACGATTTGTATACCAAATGGACCACACTGCGACAAGAAAGACACCAAGCAGTGCCAGAGTTCACAAATATCTTCCATACCTTGCGCACCAAGCTGGGTATCAAAGATTCAGAGCGACATCTGGTGCTCAAGTATCGTGGTGGTTTGCATAGATACATCCAGACCGAAATGGAATTTCTGGACATCTCTTCCTTGGGCGCGGCCTACCGATATGCTGTCAAAATCGAGCAGAAGCTCAAACAAAAGACACGGCAATTTGGGCCTGGGAACCCTTCACAGCAAAAGACAGGAAAGGGCAGCCCCAACCCACAGAATAAAGGACAGAGCAAAGATGGACAACATCAAGACAACCAGTCCAAGCCGCAAGCAAAGAAGGACACCGGAAAAACAAAGAAAGATACCGGGAAGTGGTGCGACTTCCATAAGAGCCCTTGGCATAACACTGCTGATTGCCGCTCAAAGCAGTCGCTGGTGGCCAAAGTGAAAGCATTTGAATCAGATGCGGGTTCTGACTCTGAGTCTGAACCAGAAAGGGGAAGACGGATCATTGACGCAGAACCCAGTGCCACCGTTGCCACCACCAAGCTCCAGCCTGATGAACCAGACGAGCCAGAAGAAGGAGAATGCCTCTTCCATTCATAGATGTGGGTAAAAGGCACGCCACTGCATTTCATCGTTGATAGCGGTAGCCAGAAGAATCTCATCTCAGCAGAGGTTGTCAAGCGCCTGGCCTTGCCGACAATGCCGCACCCACAACCCTACACCATTGGATGGCTCCGCAAAGGAAGCGATCTCCGCGTCAGCCAACAGTGCCGACTGCCATACGGCATCAAGCCCTTCAAGGACGAGGTATTGTGTGATGTTGCTCCTCTCGAAGTTTCAAATGTTCTTTTGGGCCAACCTTATTTATGGAAATGTCATGCTGTATATGAGTCTAGGCCTCGTAGTGTTATTATTTCTTTGAACAGGAAATTGTCACGGGGGGTTCACTCAGTGAACTTGTTACATAGCACGACCGTTCATAGGATATTAAAGAATATCCCTAATTTCACTAAATATTGGAAAACTCATCCTAAAATTGTATTGTTGAACCCCCCTCCTAATATACCTTTCCAATTAAGAAAACCCTAACTTTCACCAAATATTGCATGTATCTATTTTTATCAACCCATTTTTAATATCCCCTTTATATCATATTATCAAGTTGTAACAAAAAGGAGCCCTTACGCATCTTAGTATAAGCAAACAACATAATGGGGAGGCCTCCTTTGATGCAAAAACAAAATCTTATACATCTGAAACAGTGGATGGATGAGCAAGGAATGAAAAGCTCGTGCGATATTTCAAATTGGAATGAGAGTAATGATAAATGGATAGGCTAGAAAGTTCTTAACACTCATTAAAAATTGATGCCTCTTTTGAATGAACTACACATAGCCTTGGACGGTTGTGGTCCCAGTAACAAAAGAGAGGATACAATTCAGAACTACAAAATCTTCCTCTTCCTCGGAATTCCAGGATGTGGAAGTATGTGTGGAATCCAAACGGCATTTCCAAAGTTAATATAATCAATTCCATATTCTAGTGCATGACAAACTATTAACTACTAATATTTATAGCAGAGAGGACTTTTGAGCCCTTCTAGAATATCGAACACAAAGGAAATTTTCAAATAAAACCGCTTCTTAAAAGAGTTTGGAATATTCTCCCCAAGTATCTTTGCTCGAATGTGTGGTTATCTAGGAATGACACTATTTTTCAAGAGCAGTGTGACAACCCTCGAAGAATAGCCATAAAATCTCGCAGGCTATGAAAAGATTACCTTCAAACTAAGAAGGCTTTAAATCAGAATATGCAACAGTTAGATAAAAATGAAAGGGACTAGTTAAGGGATATGTTGGAACCACCCTCTTTGCAAAAAAAAGTCATCATCTCTCAAGTAGACAAGAAATAGAAATTGAAGCTGTTCAATGATGAGTTCCAAAATGGGAAAATTATGTAAATAAAAAGCATCATGTTCTTTGATGGAGCCTCAAAGGGATACCCAGGGGCTATAGGTGCAAGAGGGGTACTTTTGGATCCCAGTAGGAAATAAGAACTACACTACGAATGAGAACTAGGAAAAAACACAAACAATCAAGCATAAGCTATTGCTCTTTATCAAGGCCTCTTACAAGCTTGTCTTCTAGTATTAGAATGCCTCGAAGTGTTTGGAGACTCATAAATTATAATCAATTTGGTTCATGGTGTCACCTCTCTCAAATACATCACTCTCACTAGATGGATTGAAATAATAAATTATGAGATCAAGAACCTCAACACCCTCAATTTCTTCCATGTTCTTCATCATCAAAACCATAAAGGTGATGAAAGGGAAAACAATGCCACTCGAAGTAATGAAGGGTATCTCAAAATAAATGAGACCATCTCATTCAGCCATATACCGTGATCCTTCTTTGAATAAAACATCCAACAATCAAATTGACATGTACAAATGGATAAGAGGCAGAGCACAATATATTTAGCATAAGTAGGAGCCTTGAAGCCTAAATTCTTGATCTGAAGGTAATAATGTTAGTCCATATTATTCACCACACCTTTGGGAATCATTCAGAGTTAAATGTAAAGGTAAGCTCCATCACTTCATGGCACATTAAACACAAGTTGGAACGAGGATTAATAAAGAGTAATATTAATAAATAATTATAATTATGATGTTGTCAATTTCCGGTAGCTCGTTTGGTTAAGGTGTGGGTCTCATCATGGTTTCTTAAGCCAAAGGCCAAATTAGAGAAATTCTAGCAAACAAATAACTATAATGTTAAAACCATCAATTTTATTTTATAATAAACATTTATTAATTATAATTAACATATATTAATTTTAAAATTGTTTTATTTAATTTTATTGTTTATAATTAAAAATTTTGTTTATATTTAACAGATTTTATTTAATTTTATATTATTGTGGAATTCAATGTTGCATCCGAATTTAAAACTTTAATTGAGTTTAAGATAATTTTGATATATTTAAAATTAAACAAAATTCCTTATCAAATTTTAAGCAAACGAAATAAATTCAAATTTAAACAAAATAATACGATTAATCCCCAAGTGATCTCAACCCTTGAAGGTGTTGAAAAGAAACCTAAGGTCCAAACTTCGAAATATTTGACTCTACAATGTTTGTGATAAAGCTTCCACTGCTAATGAATGTTGATAATGACAATATGGACTTTTCTACTACCACTTTCCAATGAAGGTAACGCAGCGGAATGTCAAGGGTTGGGGTCAGAGTATTGAAATAAATTTACAGTTTTTAATTCAGAATTTATTTAAAATTAATTTAGATGAAAACAATGAAATACAATATTGAAGATAGAATAGAAACACCACACCAGATATAAAGATAATATATGAAAAACAATACATAGCAGTGTTGCAGGACAAGAGATACTCGTGGATTTTTTCAAACATACCTCCCCAAAAATCTGACGAAGAGCAAGCAGCTTTCCTTCCTCATTTCCAACAAACTTCAATTTCTGTTGTATCAACTATGATGCTTTTTACAGAAGAAGATATACCCCCTGGTTAAAATAGTGCAGATACTTGGAAATCTGTGTAATACATAGAATATTAAATGCATTCAAAAGTTGCTCCTGTCATGACATTAAGAATCCTAGTAAATATCAAAATATAGAAATGAAAGGTATAGCATAGGAAAAAATGAATTTTATGTAACTCACTTTCTACCAACAATTATTCGTACTGCATCATGCATGATGGTGCGAGAAAGCTCCTCAATGGAATCATGCAACGTAGCACTAAATAATGAACGTACAAATGAGGGACTCGAGCAAACATTTTCTACTGAATCAATTTGCTCAATAAATCCAAGTTCAAATAGCTTATTCGACTCATCTAGAATGAGATACTCAACCCTGCATCAAGAGCCAATCAAAAACCCCGAACATGATTATACGCAAATGATTTCACAATTACCCACACATCTATATGAAAGAATCACATTAACATAATTAGTAAAGTTTTTCCACTAATATCAAATACCCATATATATATGGACATAAAAATATGTTAAATATCATGGAAGATTAAAATTTAACCAAACAAAAAAATCCTTCGTGAAGTAAGTGGATTAAATAACAATATTTGAATGTCTAAAACTCCAGTAATATACAACCATATGAAATTTTGATGACCAAAGTACTGGAAATGAAGATTACAAGTGAAAGTAAGTCACTAAAGAAATGCTAATCTATTTCAACAAGCTTTCCAATCAATGACACTAACCTTTACTAAGATCATCCGGATCAATGTATAACAACAACTTGTCCTACTATAGAATGTGGCCAAGAAAGAAGAATCTGCAAATATAGGACTCTGGTCAAACAATCTCCAAGAATCACAAAATTATAATGAATGTCAAACTAGATGAGCAAACAATGGCAATATACAGATAGTATTAAGAGGAGGAATATACCTGTTCGTCAGTGATTGAAAATTCAACAGTACCTAAAGAGACACAATACACATTACACATCAGTGCAGATCTAATTCTGAACATCTCCATATTTTCATAAGCATTGCATGAATGTGCCTGAATACGGTAAAAAATGAAGGGAAGACCCAAGACTATATATTGCCTTTTATTTGAACTTAATGATCTTGTACGCTACTCCCAATTGTAACCAGAAAAACCTTCCCTAGAATGTTTCCAAAGAAAAATGGCGCTTTTGCAATTATAGAAGATAAAAAAATAAAAAATTACAATTGAGAATATCACACAATAATGCAAAAACTACAAACATGGCAGTCAAGAAGCTCATTGAATTTGTTATGCTCTACTTTAAATTAAAATTTAAACAAAACAAAGAAAAAATGAAGTGCAGAGGTTTGCTAAGCATGATCATAACATTATACCAGGAATCAGTAGCCAAGTAATCCCCATTAGACCTTTCCCTGGACAATACCTACTTTGTATAGGTTCTTCTACAAACCCCAAAGTATAGACTTGTTATTCTATGTATCTTCCACAAGTTGAAGAATATAATGTGATTAGTAACTATACCTTGGATTGTAGAAAATGTGGAACATACTTTTCGTGGCAACTGCATGAGCTACAACAGCTAGCACACTTGAGTATATGTCATGGCTGGAGAGCATTGAAGAAGGTACATTGCTTTGTTGCTGGGAATCTCTTTGAATTCCTAAACTCAATTCTCCATTTTCATCCATGTTTGTGACAAAAAGTACAATGTTAAAATATAGAAAAATGCTATGTGAGATAGCCCTAGTGATAAGTAACAGTAGGTCTTTCAACATGAACAATGAATTCCCAAAAGATTGGGGCATACCATAGAAAGAGTACAGCATCTCCAGCAACAAGCCTTTTGTAACTAACAAAGGGACTCCATCCAGTAGTCAACAAATGCCTGTGTGGATGAACTGCAAAATGATCCCAGGTATGACATGAAGTTCTCGATTCTAATCAATGATTGGATACAATCTAAGTCTAATATTGTTTACATGAAAACTACAGTTGAAAAATTTAAGATCTTATATCACTAATCCATGCTTCCTCAACATGGAAAAGCTTTGCGGAAACTACTCCATCACAAAAAAATCTGAAAATAAACATTATAACCTTGGATGATGTTACAATTCAATCACAAGGATTTCAAACAGAATTAACAACCATGTTTGATGCATGGTGGTGGTGGTCATTATGTATTGTCCCCTTAGGCCATCACATATAACGACCTTGAGAAGGATGGAATTGGGCCTTCTAATATTCAAAATAAGCACAAACTTTTAAACAAGGCAATGGAAGGGAAAAGGTTTCAGCCTTTGATATTCAGTCTTTTAGAACATTTCAAAGTTGCACTAATAGGGAAGAGTAATGGGTCACCAACTTACTCTGTTGGAAGGGCTCAAACACAAAATAGAAACATGTGAACTACAATGACTACTTACATACTCCTTAATATGTGCCGGAATCTCCATTCTCTTGCATGCAAATCCTTTGCAAGTTCTTGAGAAGGCCTTTGTTGACTATAAATCTGCAGCATGTCATTTTTATATAATAGTTAATGCATTGGAAACCTTCGAAATAGTCTTATTTGCTATGAAGGCTTTGCAGATTCCTAGTATGATACCATATGTGCATATTGTTACAGTCACACCAACAAAACCTATATCAAAACTTACCAAGGGCAGAAAGCAGTCCTCTGCAACACTTCAAGGAACTGAAAACCCCATGGGTACTTGTATCATAATCCATTAGCGTCTTACATAACATATGAGGAGTGTTGGATGGAGATATCAGCGGTTTCTCTAAACAACACATTTAAGGAAGACTACAACATATGAAGTACATTATCGAATAACTAGCATTCCTCTGATTCTCTCTCTGTGTCTTATCATTGGTTGCATAAAAAATTCATGCAGATAAAGACTTAGTTGATGGAATAAAGAAATTCAGGAAACAACTCCAAATTGATATTCAGCACACGACAGAGAATTTGGGGAGGGAGCTTATATGAAAGCATTTGTTGGTCCATAGCCTAACTCACAAATCTATAAGAGAGGAAAAAGATGCACATAACTTGAACTTTTATGATTACAATTTTAATTACGCAAAGGAAGCTAACAAAAAAATAGCATGCTCCAGCTTATGTTTCAACGGGAAAAATCTCTCAGGCTGATTGTATATAGCCAAACTTCAGATTGTTAAAAAAGTTGCAAGCAAGGACAAATTACTCAGGGTTCACAAACTTACATCCTTATTCAATCTTCGTAAACTACAATCATTCGGAAAAATGACATTGGGTTGATTGTTGTAGTGTCAAAAACTCTTGAGTGGTAGTTTCACAACATGGATAGCAGACTTATCACCATTACTTCTTAGTTTTCTTCATTCTAAAGGGCACCTTTCTGTATTCTATTAGCTTTGACAGGGGGATAATAATTGTCACTTCCTCGTCTTCATCTTCATCAACTTCATATTGCTCTGCCCCTTCATCTCCATCTTCATAAAATTCATCTTCATCTTCCCCTGCGTCTTCATATTCAGCTTCATCTTCTCCTGCACCATCTTTGACCGATACTAGATCTTATCTTCGGCATGCTTTCTCCTTCTACCTTGCAACATTAAACCCATCATATTTCTACCCATCCCTGCAACCTTTGGGAAAACCCAACAACTCATCCTCGACATCAAAATCTGACTTCTCCAAGTAATCCACATCATGCCCCTGAAACTTCTCATCTGGATCTTCGGCCCCATAGTACTCATCCCCAAATTCCTCCCTCATCTTCTTCCATAGGATCGAAGTCCTCGTCTAGATCCTCGTCATCCACAACATTCCCCTAATCACCTCCGACCCCTGCTACAACGTTGATATTCTCAAGCATTTCCAAAAATCTCCCTCTTGTTAACATTCTTCAAGTGTTTCAACTACTTCCTCTCATACTCAACCAAAGCCAGTCTCTCCTGCTTGTTCTTCCTTTGAAGCTTCCTCGCATTTGGCTTCTTCCTCACAGAACCCTCGACAAACCTCGGATGACCCAACACCTGATCCCCAACACCCTCCTGGAACCTAAAACTACAATCCGCCTATCTTGCTCCTCCAATTCGTTCTCGTCCTCAGAAACCCCAACGACATCCCCATAATCAAAACCCTTGCTTTCCCTTTCAATCCACCCTTTATTCATCAAATAATTCTTCACAAAACTATCATTCTCATCCAAATCATCGTCCTTACCAAAATACATGTTCAATTTCCTGGCAATGGTGACATCTTTGGCCTGCTGCTTGGCCTTGGCAACAACCTCTATTCCTCTTTCTTCTCATGGCGGAGCTACTCTGTCGGCTTCTTCTTCACAGTAAACAAACCCCCACCATCTTCATCATCACTGTCACCAGCCTTGAGAATGCCCACTTCAGCTTATCCTGCTCCTCTGAATAGCTCTTTGATACATTTCTAGCCCTTTTTTCTTCAAAATCGGGGCCATTTTCAAGCAAATGTTGAGCCATAGCATCCTTGAGATACAAATCCATTTTCTTCTTCGGCTTCTCTGCAACTTCCTCTTATTTCCCGTCTTCATTATAGAGTGTAGCGTCTTTCTGATAAATCCGAAAGGTCCTTGTTCTTGATCTTGGCTAGGGTTTCATAAATCTAAATCTCTATGCTTTTCGGGATAAGGCCATCTTTGTCTTCGTCTTCGTTGGAGGAGTCGGAATAGGAGTGGGAACCACCGACTTCGTCATGTTTCTTGAGCTCCTGCAAGTAGTGGACGGCCTATGGCGGATTGTTGTGAGTGAAACACTTGGCAAAGGATTCATTGATCTTAATGCCTACCAAATCTTCGTTAATTTGCAGCAGGCGCCATTCTTCGACACAACAAGGGTTTTCGCGGGGTTCTATTTGATACACTAGAGCGCCTTTTTCCACTATTTTATTCAACCTATGGTCTTTTGCCTTCCTGCCCGTAATATGTCTCCCTTGAGACGAAAGGAGTCCTGAAAAAGCAATTGAAAATATATATATAAAAAAAATGGGTAAGTTTGAGACAATATGTGATTATTGTCTCAAACATACGTCTCAAAACCACCCTTTCTGTAGTAGTGTGCATACAACTCATGGAAATGCCAATGATCCTCCTGGGCCTTATCCTGCTGCTAATTTCTAATTTGGGTTTTTACAGTACTGTTACTGCTACTGCTTGTCATATAACTCTTTTGATCAAGGCCTACACGTTAGTTAAGTTATTCCTCTTCTTTTTATGAAGTATTTTCATTGATGGTGATGAGGTCAGGGAGTCATTGGATCTAAAATTACATGAAAGATGAGAATAAATAGAAGAGTATCAGTAGTTACATCTGCTAATCTAACATTTTCCAGTGCAGGGATGTAAATGACTTGTATTTACAATGAATTCAGGTATCATTTCTTTTTGTTTTTTTTCATATAGATCTTACAGGCTATGGAAAATGCACGCAACTCTTCACATATGTGTGGCACTTAGAATATGAAGGTACTTGGACGAAGCATTTTACCTCTATTCTATTCAATTGTTTCTTCGGCAGGTAGGTTGTTGCAAACCACCAATCTCATGCTATGATTGCATGTCTTGCAAGGTGATTGTGGAGGCAATTGCAAGGCATATTTGGCACAGGGCGATTTTTTTGATGTCAAGATTATCATTTCCTTCCTTCTTGTGGCCTTCTCTCTCGCATGCTCGTGGGCTGACACGAGCAGACCAGTGCACAATCCAAGGGACTAATTTCATGTTGAAGATGAAGTATGCTAGCAAAGGGATCTCCTTCTGGTTATAAATTTTATAAGAGTTCGGTAGAAATAACTCATTTCAAATTTAAAGCATTATCAGAGTTTGATAATGCTTTAAATCTGATAATGCTTGAAATCTAGATTTTGATTGAAATAACTCTATTCAAAGGAAACCTAAAGACCCTATTATACATTATATGAATCCTAGTGGAACTATATAACAACCCTACAGCTGAATTTTTAAGAGCGGACTACAATTTTTCATATAGAACAGAGAAGAAAAGAATTCACTTACCCGATGAACCCGAGACTTACCAGGACGGCGGAGTCCTCGACGTTCATTTGTCTAGCAAGCTTGGATGTTAGACCTTTGATTGACCCTGCAAGTGAAACATACATCTAAATAAATTAGAATGAATCAAAATAAAGGATTTATGAACTCAAATTTCAATGATGGAACATAGAGACTTATTACCTTGAGTGGAAAGGCCAAAGATCCAACCCCAGCACTGTAAAAATAGACTTTCACCCTGAAATAGAAACCACACCAAGGTCGTGGTATCAACTACTGATCATTCACTTACAGGTCTGCAAAACACCATTAAAATAACGCAGAGGTCGCGGGTTCCAAACTCCAAGCAAACTTGCTAACCCTAAGTTTTAGCAGCGTGTTGGCCTCACACTCTAACTCCAAAACGTGAAAGTGAAGACTAAGAAACCCTCCAACATTACTTACAATGAGAATTTAGGGTTTATCATTCAACGACCTAGATATATTGTGATCGACGAGCGAGAAGGTGACAGCCTGATGCTTTGAGAATCGGGCAACCATAACATAAATACCTCATTTATTGTAACAGCTACGACAATGCCAATGCTGCATGCCAAGGAGTCAATCCCATGTACAGTTCGGAGGAGAGCTGCTTGTTCACTACGCATAGTTCGATTTTGTGAATCACATTTTAACCAGGCTTCACGTGGTTTGACAACGTGGATAGACAGCATTACACTCCACTAAAGAGTTGGTTCATAACCATTAATGTTTGGACGAGACACCATCAACCTGTCAGATCAATGCAGCAGCGACATTAATAACCGTCACTTCCTTACCAGTGTTGTATTTAATGCTTGGTGTAATGTCGTTCATTATCAATACATAGAGTAAGGTCAGGATTGCATTGTATATCACTTCATCGCTATGGTATTAACCATCGAATGCATGATTACATAAATCAAAAGTTTGTATTGGTAATAATCGCATGCATATAAGATTTAGATAGTTAGAACTTAGGTTAGAAAATAGTATCGATACATTGTAATATTATTACAATGAACCATATAAAAGTTGTTTATTATAATAATGCACCAATATCACATTAGAATGGTTCACCCTATAGTTAAAAAGGGTCCACACTTATATTGTATTATGTTCTTAAATAAAATATGATTTTGACTTTATAAATATCAAGACTATATCCATATATATATATAAATTATAAATGGAGAAAGTAGAAGCTACCATAGTTATCTTAAATAAAATACCAAGCATTGAAATAGTAAGTGAAACTTGATGTTATAATAAAGGAATAAAGTTCAAATTGAATTTGTCCATCAATCGTTTCACCTGGTAGTAAAAGGTTTCATGAATTGGAAAATATTGGCAGAATCATATTAGCAATTCATTCTTCAAATCTAGTAATTAATCTTAATATTTCTACCAAGATAATGTACTTTTGAACCCTGTTTAAATATTATTAACTTCTGCAACTTGTATTTTTTTTCGAAATAATACATTTAGAACTTGGATAGAATTCCATACCTGAAACAAGGAGGTACTTATAATTTCTTTAACCAAATAAGACGACTAATTGGAAAATATAAATACTCTTAAACATTGTTTTGTCATTGTTATCCTTACCTGCGAATATTTGCAAGAAGGACAGGTACAAATGCTTTAGCTAATTAGCTAAGTAAGTCTCGGGGCACCTCGCAGGAACCCTTTCATCACCATCCCGAAATTAAAACTGTCAGTACCTTGTCAAGGAGAACTCCGTCTTATATTGTTTTGAAATTTCAGTTATTAAAACTACAAACAAATTAGTGTCGTAATCATTTTTATGGAGGTAAGACACATCACTGTCTTAAAGCATCATTAGTTAAAAGGACATAGTAGTTAAATTGTTATATACATTAATGACTTTATTATTTAATACTGCCTTAACAAGCATTTATTACTTCCGCAATCACAATTTTAACATTTAATGCTGGTATAATTTTTTTAAAATTTTTATGAAATTATCGGGATGTTACATTGCTCAAGGACAATAATCCAAAGAGACTTCCATCGGTATTATCATTGGTACACTATTATCAAATTTATTCAAAACTTAGGATCATAAGCAATATCAAATAAAAATGGAAGGTCCTTAAGTCTTAGGTGGGTATGAATTGAGCCCGTGATTTGGACGTATGAATCCATCCCACGATTTGGAGGTTATTCCTCAACACTCCCAAATAAAATAACCCCCAATATTTATATTACTATGTCAAATAAAAAAAACCCCTTGACCCCTTAATACGGGGCAATATATTTTTGAGGTTTTTAAGAGTATTCAACCCCCCAATATGAATGGACGTGATATGATATTGCCTCACTAGTGAACCCCCCATGGAAATTGTACAGGATACCCGAGGCAGTCCCTCCTAGTGCTATTTCCTTGATCTCTGCCAAGCAATGCAGGAAGGTCATCTCTCAGACCGGGAAATTTGTCTTCTTCGTGATTCGCTCTCAGAGTGAAAGAAAGATCGCAGCCACATCCCGGGCCTCTGCGACCGATCTATCCACACAATAGAATCAAGTGGATAAGGTGGTGGAAGGATACTCAGATATCTTCTCCTCTCCGACGGGGGTACCTCTACACTGCCAGGTCAAGCATCCCATTGATCTGACCCCAGGCGCACCGCTACCCAATGGGCCAGTCTATCGCCGCTCTCTGTTGGAAAACGAGGAGATCAAGAGGCAGATCCAAGAATTGCTCCACAAGGGGCACATCCGTCCCAGTTCATCACCTTGTGGGAGCCCAATCGTGCTGGTGCAGAAGAAAGATGGGACCTGGTGACTCTGCATTGATTACCGGGCCCTGAATAAAATCATAGTTCGTAACCGGTACCCGATTCCCCGAATCGACGACCTCCTTGATCAGCTCAAGGGGGCCAAATACTTCAGTAAGATTGATTTGAAGTCGGGCTACCACCAGGTCCCAATAGAATAGACAGATGTATGGAAGACTGCCTTCAAGTCAAAAGAAGGTCTTTTTGAATGGCTGGTCATGCCTTTTGGTTTGACAAATGCTCCAACAACTTTTATGAGGATGATGGACGATATCCTACGACCTTTCACCAACAATTTTGTAGTGGTGTATCTGGATGACATCCTCATCTACAGCAAGACTTGGGAGGAACACTTGCAGCATATTCAGCAGGTTCTGCACACCCTGCGGAAGCACAAACTATATGCAAACTTGGAAAAATGCTCCTTCGGCATGGACAGGGTCCATTACTTAGGCTACATCGTTGATCGACATGGTGTGCATGTCGATCCAGCCAAGATCCAGGTCATCCATGACTGGCCAGCCCCAACCACCCTCACTGAACTTCGAAGCTTCTTGGGCCTCGCCAATTTCTATCGTCGGTTCGTGCTGGGATTCTCTCATATCGCATGGGCCCTCAGCCAAGTGACCAGGGGTGGTGGTAAGGCAAAATTTGTGTGGGGCTTGTCCCAACAACAAGCCTTCGATGACTTGAAGAAGCGTTTGTGCTCATCGCCGATACTCTCATTACCGAACCTGCAACATCCCTTTGAGATCGAGACAGATGCTTCAGATTATGCTGTGGGTGCCGTTCTCACTCAACATGGCCACCCAGTGGCATATCATAGTGAGACACTATCAGATGCTGTCCGCAAGTACCCTACCTATGACAAAGAAATGTACTCCATTGTTAAAGCTTGCCGCTAGTGGAGACATTACATTCTTGGGAAGGAGACAGTCATCCACACTGATCACAAGCCACTACAGTTGATGCAAACCCAAGGAAAGTTGCAGAATGACCGCCATCAGAAGTGGTCAACATATTTACAGCAGTTCCACCTCGACATCAAATATAAAACAGGGAGTACCAACCGAGTTGCTGACTGCCTCAGTCGACCTCCAGTCGTGAAACTTACCATGGTGCTAGACTCTTGTGGCCACGAGACCTCCGGATGGCCTCACCTCTGCGAGACAGACCTTGAATTCTCCGCAACCTATCAAATGTTGGGCACCAACTCATTGGTTGCTAATTTTCATCTTCAGGATGGGTTGTTGTGCAATATGGGCCATCTCTGCGTTCCATCAAGCGAGCGTGCGAAGCTGATTTGGGAAGCTCACTATAGTCGGGTGGCAGGACACTTTGGTGTCGAAAAGACAGTGGCAATGTTGCAGAAACATTTCTACTGGCCAAAACTTCCACAGGATGTCGACAAGTATATCAGGTCCTGCACCGCTTGCGCTATTGCCAAACCGACCACTAAGAAACAGGGCCTATACACCCCTCTGCCTACTCCTGACAGGCCGTGGGAATCCATCTCAATGGACTACATGTCGGGCCTCCCGTCCACCAAGAGGGGAAACGACTGTGTTTTCGTGGTTGTTGATCGCTTTTCCAAGATGGTGATTCTAGCCGCTTAAAAGAAGAACATCACAGCAGAAGCCACTGCCAAGCTCTTCTTTGAACGAGTATGGGTACATTTTGGGATCCCACAGACCATTATCTCAGACTTTGACAGTCGGTTCCTCAGCTCATTCTGGTCAAGACTCTGGTCACTGCTGGATACCAAGCTCACCAAATCCACTGCCTTCCACCCACAGACAGATGGACAAACGGAGGTCGTCAATCGGATGGTCGTACATATCCTGCGCATGTACAATTCAACACACCCTCGCACATGGGATGAGAGTCTCCCCTATGTCGAACATAGCTACAACCGAGCCTTGCATAGCTCAACTGGACACAACCCCTTTCAGGTGGGGTTGGGATTCCAACCAGTGGGCCCCATGGATGTTGCACTTCCCCTTGCGACCACCTCGGCAGACTCGTCCCCAGAAGCTGACAAAGCCGCCCAGTTCATTGAACGGATCCAACATATCCGCCAACAGGTTCAGGATATTCTACAGAATTCTAATGCCAAGTACAAGCAGCGCCATGATCAACATCGGGTGCCACATAAGTTTCAGGTGGGCGACAAAGTTTGGTTGCATTTGAAGAAAGAACACCTTACAGGGCCCCATCGAAAGCTTCACCCACTCCGTTATGGGCCGTAAACCATCACCGAGGCGGTGGGTGACAATGCTTTTGAGCTCAACATTCCCCCCTTCCTGGGTCTGCATCCAGTCTTCAACGTGGCTCTCCTTCGGCCATATTTCCCACCACTATTAGACACCTCAGAGATAGCAGAGAAGTTGACACCAACAGAGCTCAACCCTGACTGCCTACAACAAGCATCCAGTGATCATATTGCAGACACACAGATCAAGGGCACTCGACATCAAAGGATCCAGCTTTATCGAGTTGTCAAAGCAGGGCAGCTCCTGCACCAAGGCAAGTGGCTCACCCAAGGCCAAATTCAGCAGAAATTTCCTCATCTGATGGGGGAACTCAAGACAATGGAGACCATTGCTTCCTAAGGAGGGAAGATTGATCCAGGTGGATATTGGTGGCCACCCACCTTTCCAACTGGCTCAAAACAGTTTTATGGCAATTTTGGTATTGTACTATTTTTAGTAGTTTTTCGGGTCCTGAACTTCCGGGGCCATTTTGAGGCCCTAAACGACATTTTTTGGGTATTTGGGGGGCCAAATTTTTATCTTTAGTGTACATTTGGACCCACTCGAAAGTTGTAAATCTCGGATAGACCTTTCCAACGGGCTACCGAGCGCCCCAAACGGAGATCGTATGCAAAAGTTACGACCCCGGGAAGTTGATGTACTAACTTACCCAAACGGGGCCCACATGACTTTTGGCGCTTCATCTCCTAGGGTTAGGTTTTTGGATGTCTAGGGTTTTTGACATTCCTGTTTATTGTAAAAAGGCCTTGAGAGCCTCATTGGAAGGATCTTCTTGCGAAATGAGAGCAGCCGTCACATCTCTTCTCAGAGATAAGCCGCCACCATTCCAGCAAGCTTGTTTTCCAGTGCATTTTACAGTTCTAGCTTATTTCCTTATTGAATAGAAAACCAGTTTTACTGTATCTCTGTTATTTTGTGTTAAGCATCTGATAATAATCTGTATTCATTTCATTCTGCTCATAAAATCCGGATCAGTGGTATCAGAGCGGTCTGCTCCTTGTCGTCTTAATGCATGTCCCCAACGAGGTCAGGGTACAAAGAATTGGGTCTCGAGCTTGTTTCTCTCGAGGACAAAAGCTCTCGCACGCCCAAGCGACCTCTCATGGCAAGAGAAAAGAAAGATGAGGGGATAGGAGATCCTATCAAAATGTTGCTTGAGGAAGCCCTCACGCAGCAGAGGAACGAGATGATGGATAATTTCGCGCAAATCCTTCGGCGACTATGAACAAGCGACGCATCTTCCTCGAGCAGAGGCGTCGCCCCCTTCAAGGTACAAATCAACTTTGATATCGCTATATTTGAAGGACAAATAGACGCAGATGTTGTAGATAAGTGGTTGAATCTACTAGAAGGGTATTTTTCTGTCCATAACTTTTCGAATAAAGAAAAGATTACTTTTGCGCTCCTCAAAGCCGTTCCCCATGTCAAATATTGGTGGGAAACATTCTGCGAGAAAAAGGACACAGAAGAAGCCTCATTATTTTCAGTCACGGCCACCTGGGAATCCTTCAGGGATGCTATTAAGGAACAATACTACCCTGTTGGAAGTTATGACGATTTGTATACCAAATGGACCACACTGCAACAAGAAAGAGACCAAGCAGTGCCAGAGTTCACAAATATCTTCCATACCTTGCGCACCAAGCTGGGTATCAAAGATTCAGAGCGACATCTGGTGCTCAAGTATCGTGGTGGTTTGCATAGATACATCCAGACCGAAATGGAATTTCTGGACATCTCTTCCTTGGGCGCGGCCTACCGATATGCTGTCAAAATCGAGCAGAAGCACAAACAAAAGACACGGCAATTTGGGCCTGGGAACCCTTCACAGCAAAAGATAGGAAAGGGCAGCCCCAACCCACAGAATAAAGGACAGAGCAAAGATGGACAGCATCAGGACAACCAGTCCAAGCCGCAAGCAAAGAAGGACACCGGAAAAACAAAGAAAGATACCGGGAAATGGTGCGACTTCTATAAGAGCCCTTGGCATAACACTGCTGATTGCCGCTCAAAGCAGTCGCTGGTGGCCGAAGTGAAAGCATCTGAATCAGATGCGGGTTCTGACTCTGAGTCCGAACTAGAAAGGGGAAGACGGATCATTGACGCAGAACCCAGTGCCACCGTTGCCACCACCAAGCTCCAGCCTGATGAACCAGACGAGCCAGAAGAAGGAGAACGCCTCTTCCATTCACAGATGTGGGTAAAAGGCACGCCGCTGCATTTCATCGTTGATAGCGGTAGCCAGAAGAATCTCATCTCAGCAGAGGTCGTCAAGCGCCTGGCCCTGCTGACAACGCCGCACCCACAACCCTACACCATGGGATGGCTCCGCAAAGGAAGCGATCTCCGCGTCAGCCAACAGTGCCGACTGCCATACGGCATCAAGCCCTTCAAGGATGAGGTATTGTGTGATGTTGCTCCTCTCGAAGTTTCAGATGTTCTTTTGGGCCAACCTTATTTATGGAAATGTCATGCTGTATATGAGACTAGGCCTCGTAGTGTTATTATTTCTTTGAACAGGAAATTGTACAGGATACCCGAGGCAGTCCCTCCTAGTGCTATTTCCTTGATTTCTGCCAAGCAATGTAGGAAGGTCATCTCTCAGATCGGGAAATTTGTCTTCTTCATGATTCGCTCTCAGAGTGAAAGAAAGATCGCAGCCACATCCCAGGCCTCCGCGACCGATCTATCCACACAACAGAAGCAAGTGGATAAGGTGGTGGAAGGATACTCAGATATCTTCTCCTCTCCGATGGGGGTACCTCTTCACTGCCAGGTCAAGCATCCCATCGATCTGACCCCAGGCGCACTGCTACCCAATGGGCCAGTCTATCACCGCTCTCTGTTGGAAAACGGGGAGATCAAGAGGCAGATCCAAGAATTGCACCACAAGGGGCACATCCGTCCCAGTTCTTCACCTTGTGGGAGCCCAATCGTGCTGGTGCAGAAGAAAGATGGGACCTGGCGACTCTGCATTGATTACCGGGCCCTGAATAAAATCACAGTCCGTAACCGGTACCCGATTCCCCGAATTGACGACCTCCTTGATCAGCTCATGGGGCCAAATACTTCAGTAAGATTGATCTGAAGTCGGGCTACCACCAGGTCCCAATAGAACAGACGGATGCATGGAAGACTTCCTTCAAGTCAAAAGAAGGTCTTTTTGAATGGCTGGTCATGCCTTTTGGCTTGACAAATGCTCCAGCAACTTTTATGAGGATGATGGACGATATCCTACGACCTTTCACCAACAATTTTGTAGTGGTGTATCTGGATGACATCCTCATGTACAACAAGACTTGGGAGGAACACTTGCAGCATATTCAGCAGGTTCTGCACACCCTGCGGAAGCACAAACTATATGCAAACTTGGAAAAATGCTCCTTCGGCATGGACAGGGTCCATTACTTAGGCTACATTGTTGATCGACATGGTGTGCATGTGGATCCAGCCAAGATCCAGGTCATCCGTGACTGGCCAGCCCCAACCACCCTCACTGAACTTCGAAGCTTCTTGGGCCTCGCCAATTTCTATCGCCGGTTCGTGCTGGGATTCTCTCATATCGCATGGGCCCTCAGCCAAGTGACCAGGGGTAGTGGTAAGGCAAAATTTGTGTGGGGCCTGTCCCAACAAAAAGCCTTCGAGGACTTGAAGAAGCGTTTGTGCTCATCGCCGGTACTCTCATTACTGAACCTGCAACATCCCTTTGAGATCGGGACAGATGCTTCAGATTATGCTGTGGGTGTCGTTCTCACTCAACATGGCCACCCAGTGGCATATCATAGTGAGACACTATCAGATGCTGTCCGCAAGTACCCTACCTATGACAAAGAAATGGACTCCATTGTACAAGCCTTCCGCCAGTGGAGACATTACATTCTTGGGAAGGAGACAGTCATCCACGATGATCACAAGCCACTACAGTTCATGCAGACCCAAGGAAAGTTGCAGAATGACCGCCATCAGAAGTGGTCAACATATTTACAGCAGTTCCACCTCAACATCAAATATAAAACAGGGAGTACCAACCGAGTTGCTGACTGCCTCAGTCGACCTCCAGTCACGGCACTTACCACGGTGCTAGACTGTTGTGGCCACGAGACCTCCGGATGGCCTCACCTCTACGAGACAGACCCTGACTTCTCCGCGAGCTATCAAATGTTGGGCACCAACTCAGTGGTTGCTAATTTCAATCTTCAGGACGGGTTGTTGTGTCATCTGGGCCATCTTTGCGTTCCATCAAGCGAGTGTGCGAAGCTGATTTGGGAAGCTCACTATAGTCGGGTGGCAGGACACTTTGGCGTCGAAAAGACAGTTGCAGTGTTGCAGAAACATTTCTACTGGCCGGAACCTCGACAGGATGTCACCAAGTATATCAGGTCCTGCACCGCTTGCGCTATTTCCAAACCGACCACTAAGAAACAGGGCCTATACACCCCTCTGCCTACTCCTGACAGGCCGTGGGAATCCATCTCAATGGACTACATGTTGGGCCTCCCGTCGACCAAGAGGGGAAACGACTGTGTTTTCGTTGTTGTTGATCGCTTTTCCAAGATGGCGATTCTAGCCGCTTGCAAGAAGAACATCACAGCAGAAGCCACTACCAAGCTCTTCTTTGAACGAGTATGGGTACATTTTGGGATCCCACAGACCATTATCTCAGACCGTGACAGTCGATTCCTCAGCTCATTCTGGTCAACCCTCTGGTCACTGCTGGATACCGAGCTCACCAAATCCACTGCCTTCCACCCCCAGACCGATGGACAAACGGAGGTCGTCAATCGGATGGTCGTACATATCGTGCGTATGTACAATTGAACACACCCTAGCACATGGGATGAGAGTCTCCCCTATGTCCAACATAGCTACAACCGAGCCTTGCATAGCTCAACTGGCCACAACCCCTTTCAGGTGGGGTTGGGATTCCAATCATTGGGCCCCATGGATGTTGCACTTCCCCTTGCGACCACCTCGGCCGACTCGTCCCCAGAAGCTGACAAAGCCGCCCGGTTCATTGAACAGATCCAGCATATCCACCAACAGGTTCAGGATATTCTACAGAAGTCTAATGCCAAGTACAAGCAGTGCCATGATCAACATCGGGTGCCACATAAGTTTCAGGTGGGCGACAAAGTTTGGTTGCATTTGCAGAAAGAACGCCTTACAGGGCCCCATCGAAAGCTTCGTCTACTCCGTTATGGGCCGTACACCATCACCAAGGCGGTGGGTGACAATGCTTTTGAGATCAACATTCCCCCCTTCCTGGGTCTGCATCCAGTCTTCAACGTGGCTCTCCTTCGGCCATATTTCCCACCATTATTAGACACCTCAGAGATAGCAGAGAAGTTGACACCAACAGAGCTCAACCCTGACTTCCTACAACAAGCATCCAGTGATCATATTGCAGACACACAGATCAAGGGCACTCGACATCAAAGGATCCAGCTTTATCGAGTTGTCAAAGCAGGGCAGCTCCTGCACCAAGGCAAGTGGCTCACCCAAGGCCAAATTCAGCAGAAATTTCCTCATCTGATGGGGGAACTCAACGCAATGGAGACCATTGCTTCCTAAGGAGGAAGGATTGATCCAGGTGGATATTGGTGGCCACCCACCTTTCCAACTGGCTCAAAACAGTTTTATGGCAATTTTGGTATTGTACTATTTTTAGCAGTTTTTCGGGTCCTGAACTTTCGGGGCCATTTTGAGGACCTAAACGACCTTTTTTGGCAATTTTGGGGGCCAGATGTTCGCCCCCCGGCATATATCTGGCCCCATTCGAAAGTTGTAAATCTCGGATAGACCTTTCCAACGGGCTACCGAGCGCCCCAAACGGAGATCGTATGCAGAAGTTACGACCCCGGGAAGTTGATGTACTAACTTACCCAAACGGGGCCCACATGACTTTTGGCGCTTCATCTCCTAGGGTTAGGTTTTTGGATGTCTAGGGTTTTTGACATTCCTGTTTATTGTAAAAAGGCCTTGAGAGCCTCATTGGAAGGATCTTCTTGCGAAATGAGAGCAGTCGTCACATCTCTTCTTAGAGATAATCCGCCACCATTCCAGCAAGCTTGTTTTCCGCTGCATTTTACTGTTCTAGCTTATTTCCTTATTGAATAGAAAACCAGTTTTACTGTATATCTGTTATTTTGTGTTAAGCATCTGATAATAATCTGTATTCATTTCGTTTTCCTCATAAAATCCGGATCAGTGGTATCAGAGCGGTCTGCTCCTTGTCGTCTTAATGCATGTCCCCAACGAGGTCAGGGTACAAAGAATTGGGTCTCGAGCTTGTTTCTCTTGAGGACAAAAGCTCTTGAACGCCCAAGCGACCTCTCATGGCAGGAGAAAAGAAAGATGACGGGACAGGAGATCCTATCAAAATGTTTCTTGAGGAAGCCCTCACGCAGCAGAGGAACGAGATGATGGATAATTTCGCGCAAATCCTTCGGCGACTATGAACAAGCGACGCATCTTCCTCGAGCGGAGGCGCCGCCCCCTTCAAGGTACAAATCAACTCTGATATCCCTATATTTGAAGGACAAATAGACGCAGATGCTGTAGATAAGTGGTTGAATCTACTAGAAGGGTATTTTTCTGTCCATAACTTTTGAATAAAGAAAAGATTACTTTTGCGCTCCTCAAAGCCGTTCCCCATGTCAAAGATTGGTGGGAAACATTCTGCGAGCAAAAGGACACAGAAGAAGCCTCATTATTTTCAGTCACGGCCACCTGGGAATCCTTCAGGGATGCTATTAAGGAACAATACTACCCTGTTGGAAGTTATGATGATTTGTATACCAAATGGACCACACTGCGACAAGAAAGAGACCAAGCAGTGCCAGAGTTCACAAATATCTTCCATACCTTGCGCACCAAGCTGGGTATCAAAGATTCAGAGCGACATCTGGTGCTCAAGTATCGCAGTGGTTTGCATAGATACATCCAGACCGAAATGGAATTTCTGGACATCTCTTCCTTGGGCGCGGCCTACAGATATGCTGTCAAAATCGAGCAGAAGCCCAAACAAAAGACACGGCAATTTGGGCCTGGGAACCCTTCACAGCAAAAGACAGGAAAGGGCAGCCCCAACCCACAGAATAAAGGACAGAGCAAATATGGATAGCATCAGGTCAACCAGTCCAAGCCGCAAGCAAAGAAGGACACCGGAAATACAAAGAAAGATACCGGGAAGTGGTGCGACTTCCATAAGAGCCCTTGGCATAACACTGCTGATTGCCGCTCAAAGCAGTCGCTGGTGGCCGAAGTGAAAGCATCTGAATCAGATGCGGGTTCTGACTCTGAGTCCGAACCAGAAAGGGGAAGACGGATCATTGACACAGAACCCAGTGCCACCGTCACCACCACCAAGCTCCAGCCTGATGAACCAGACGAGCAAGAAGAAGGAGAACGCCTCTTCCATTCACAGATGTGGGTAAAAGGCACGCCGTTGCATTTCATCGTTGATAGCGGTAGCCAGAAGAATCTCATCTCAGCGGAGGTCGTCAAGCGCCTGGCCCTGTCGACAACGCCGCACCCACAACCCTACACCATTGGATGGCTCCGCAAAGGAAGCGATCTCCGCGTCAGCCAACAGTGCCGACTGCCATACGGCATCAAGCCCTTCAAGGACGAGGTATTGTGTGATGTTGCTCCTCTCGAAGTTTCAGATGTTCTTTTGGGCCAAAGTTATTTATGGAAACGTCATGCTGTATATGAGTCTAGGCCTCGTAGTGTTATTATTTCTTTGAACAGGAAATTGTACAGGATACCCGAGGCAGTCTATCCTAGTGCTATTTCCTTGATCTCTGCCAAGCAATGCAGGAAGGTCATCTCTCAGACCGGGAAATTTGTCTTCTTCGTGATTCGCTCTCAGAGTGAAAGAAAGATCGCAGCCACATCCCAAATCTCCGCGTCCGATCTATCCACACAACAGAAGCAAGTGGATAAGGTGGTGGAAGGATACTCAGATATCTTCTCCTCTCCGACGGGGTACCTCTGCACTGCTAGGTCAAGCATCCCATCGATCTGACCCCAGGTGCACCGCTACCCAATGGGCCAGTCTATCGCCGCTCTCTATTGGAAAATGAGGAGATCAATAGGCAGATCCAAGAATTGCTCCACAAGGGGCACATCCGTCCCAGTTCATCACCTTGTGGGAGCCCAATCGTGCTGGTGCGGAAGAAAGATGGGACTTGGCGACTCTGCATTGATTACCGGGCCCTGAAGAAAATCACAGTCCGTAATCGGTACCTGATTCCCCGAATCGACGACCTCCTTGATCAGCTCTCGGGGGCCAAATACTTCAGTAAGATTGATCTGAAGTCGGGCTACCACCAGGTCCCAATAGAACAGACGGATGCATGGAAGACTGCCTTCAAGTCAAAAGATGGTCTTTTTGAATGGCTGGTCATGCCTTTTGGCTTGACAAATGCTCCAGCAACTTTTATGAGGATGATGGACGATATCCTACGACCTTTCACCAACAATTTTGTAGTGGTGTATCTGGATGACATCCTCATGTACAGCAAGACTTGGGAGGAACACTTGCAGCATATTCAGCAGGTTCTGCACACCCTGCGGAAGCACAAACTATATGCAAACTTGGAAAAATGCTCCTTCGGCATGGACAGGGTCCATTACCTAGGCTACATCGTTGATTGACATGGTGTGCATGTGGATCCAGCCAATATCCAGGTCATCCGTGACTGGCCAGCCCCAACCACCCTCACTGAACTTTGAAGCTTCTTGGGCCTCGCCAATTTCTATCGCCGGTTCGTGCTGGGATTCTCTCATATCGCATGGGCCCTCAGCCAAGTGACCAGGGGTGGTGGTAAGGAAAAATTTGTGTGGGGCCTGTCCCAACAACAAGCCTTCGATGACTTGAAGAAGCGTTTGTGCTCATCGCCGGTACTCTCATTACCGAACCTGCAACATCCCTTTTAGATCGAGACAGATGCTTCAGATTATGCTGTGGGTGCCGTTCTCACTCAACATGGCCACCCAGTGGCATATCATAGTGAGACACTATCAGATGCTGTCCGCAAGTACCCTACCTATGACAAAGAAATGTACTCCATTGTACAAGCCTGCCGCTAGTGGAGACATTACATTCTTCGGAAGGAGACAGTCATCCACACTGATCACAAGCCACTACAGTTGATGCAGACCCAAGGAAAGTTGCAGAATGACCGCCATCAGAAGTGGTCAACATATTTACAGCAGTTCCACCTCAACATCAAATATAAAACAGGGAGTAGCAACCGAGTTGCTGACTGCCTCAGTCGACCTCCAGTCGCGGCACTTACCATGGTGCTAGACTCTTGTGGCCACGAGACCTCTGGATGGCCTCACCTCTACGAGACAGACCCTGACTTCTCTGCCACCTATCAAATGTTGGGAACCAACTCAGTGGTTGCTAATTTCCATCTTCAGGACGGGTTGTTGTGTCATCTGGGCCATCTTTGCGTTCCATCAAGCGAGCGTGCGAAGCTGATTTGGGAAACTCACTATAGTCGGGTGGCAGGACACTTTGGCGTCGAAAAGACAGTGGTAGTGTTGCAGAAACATTTCTACTAGCCGAAACCTCGACAGGATGTCAGCAAGTATATCAGGTCCTGCACCGCTTGCGCTATTGCCAAACCGACCACTAAGAAATAGGGCCTATACACCCCTCTGCCTACTCCTGACAGGCCGTGGGAATCCATCTCAATGGACTACATGTCAGGCCTCCCGTCCACCAAGAGGGGAAACAACTGTGTTTTCGTGGTTGTTGATCGCTTTTCCAAGATGGCGATTCTAGCCGCTTGCAAGAAGAACATCACAGCAGAAGCCACTGCCAAGCTCTACTTTGAACGAGTATGGGTACATTTTGGGATCCCACAGACCATTATCTCAGACCGTGACAGTCGGTTCCTCAGCTCATTCTGGTCAAGCCTCTGGTCACTGCTGGATACCAAGCTCACCAAATCCACTGCCTTCCACCCCCAGACCGATGGACAAACGGAGGTTGTAAACCGGATGGTCGTACATATCCTGCGCATGTACAATTCAACACACCCTCGCACATGGGATGAGAGTCTCCCCTATGTCCAAAATAGCTACAACCGAGCCTTGCATAGCTCAACTGGCCACAGCCCCTTTCAGGTGGGGTTGGGATTCCAACCATTGGGCCCCATGGATGTTGCACTTCCCCTTGCGACCACCTCGGCCGAATCGTCCCCAGAAGCTGACAAAGCCGCCCGGTTCATTGAACGGATCCAGCATATCCGCCAACAGGTTCAGGTTATTCTACAGAAGTCTAATGCCAAGTACAAGCAGCGCCATGATCAACATCGGGTGCCACATAAGTTTCAGGTGGGCGACAAAGTTTGGTTGCATTTGTAGAAAGAACGCCTGACGGGGCCCCATCGAAAGCTTCGCCCACTCCGTTATGGGCCGTACACCATCACCAAGGCGGTGGGTGACAATGATTTTGAGCTCAACATTCCCCCCTTCCTGGGTCTGCATCCAGTCTTCAACGTGGCTCTCCTTCGGACATATTTCCCACCACTATTAGACACCTCAGAGATAGCAGAGAAGTTGACACCAATAGAGCTCAGCCCTGACTGCCTACAACAAGCATCCAGTGATCATATTGCAGACACACGGATCAAGGGCACTCGACATCAAAGGAACCAGCTTTATCGAGTTGTCAAAGCAGGGCAGCTCCTGCACCAAGGCAAGTAGCTCACCCAAGGCCAAATTCAGCAGAAATTTCCTCATCTGATGGAGGAACTCAACGCAATGGAGACCATTGCTTCCTAAGGAGGGAGGATTGATCCAGGTGGATATTTGTGGCCACCCACCTTTCCAACTGGCTCAAAACAGTTTTATGGCAATTTTGGTATTGTACTAATTTTAGTAGTTTTTCGGGTCCTGAACTTCCGGGACCATTTTGAGGCCCTAAAAGACCTTTTTTGGAAATTTGGGGGGCCAAATAACTCCCGCTGGTGTGCATTTGGCCCCATTTGAAAGTTTTAAATCTCGGATAGACCTTTCCAACGGGCTACCGATCGCCCCAAACGGAGATCGTATGCAAAAGTTACGACCCCGGGAAGTTGATGTACTAACTTACGCAAACGGGGCCCACATGACTTTTGGTGCTTCATCTCCTAGGGTTAGGTTTTTGGATGTCTAGGGTTTTTGACATTCCTGTTTATTGTAAAAAGTCCTTGAGAGCCTCATTGGAAGGATCTTCTTGCGAAATGAGAGCAACCGTCACATCTCTTCTCAGAGATAAGCCGCCACCATTCCAGCAAGCTTGTTTTCCGCTGCATTTTACAGTTCTAGCTTATTTCCTTATTGAATAGAAAACCAGTTTTACTGTATCTCTGTTATTTTGTGTTAAGCATCTGATAATAATCTGTATTCATTTCGTTCTTCTCATAAAATCCAGATCAGTGGTATCAGAGCGGTCTGCTCCTTGTCGTCTTAATGCATGTCCCCAACGAGGTCAGCGTACAAAGAATTGGGTCTCGAGCTTGTTTCTCTCGAGGACAAAAGCTCTCGCACGCCCAAGCGACCTCTCATGGCAGGAGAAAAGAAAGATGACGGGACAGGAGATCCTATCAAAATGTTGCTTGAGGAAGCCCTCACGCAGCAGAGGAACGAGATGATGGATAATTTCGCGCAAATCCTTCGGCGACTACCAACAAGCGACGCATCTTCCCCGAGCGGAGGCGCCGCCCGCTTCAAGGTACAAATCAACTTTGATATCCCTATATTTGAAGGACAAATAGACGCAGATGCTGTAGATAAGTGGTTGAATCTACTAGAAGGGTATTTTTCTGTCCATAAGTTTTCGAATAAAGAAAAGATTACTTTTGCGCTCGTCAAAGCCGTTCCCCATGTCAAAGATTGGTGGGAAACATTCTGCGAGCAAAAGGACAAAGAAGAAGCTTCATTATTTTCCGTCACGACCACCTGGGAATCCTTCAGGGATGCTATTAAGGAGAAATACTACCCTGTTGGAAGTTATGACGATTTGTATACCAAATGGACCACACTGCGACAAGAAAGAGACCAAGCAGTGCCAGAGTTCACAAATATCTTCCATACCTTGGGCACCAAGCCGGGTATCAAATATTCAGAGCGACATCTGGTGCTCAAGTATCGCAGTGGTTTGCATAGATACATCCAGACCGAAATGGAATTTTTGGACATCTCTTCCTTGGGCGCGGCCTACCGATAAGCTGTCAAAATCGAGCAGAAGCTCAAACAAAAGACACGGCAATTTGGGCCTGGGAACCCTTCACAACAAAAGACAGCAAAGGGCAGCCCCAACCCACAGAATAAAGGACAGAGGAAAGATGGACAGCATCAGGACAACCAGTCCAAGCCGCAAGCAAAGAATGACACCGAAAAAACAAAGAAAGATACCGGGAAGTGGTGCGACTTCCATAAGAGCCCTTGGCATAACACTGCTGATTGCCGCTCAAAGCAGTTGCTGGTGGCCCAAGTGAAAGCATCTGAATCAGATGCGGGTTCTGACTCTGAGTCCGAACCAGAAAGGGGAAGATAGATCATTGACGCAGAACCCAGTGCCACCGTTTCCACCACCAAGTTCCAGCCTGATGAACCATACGAGCCAGAAGAAGGAGAACGCCTCTTCCATTCACAGATGTGGGTAAAAGGCACGCCGCTGCATTTCATCGTTGATAGCGGTAGCCAGAAGAATCTCATCTCAGCAGAGGTCGTCAAGCGCCTGGCCCTGTCGACAACGTCGCACCCACAACCCTACACCATTGGATGGCTCCGCAAAGGAAGCGATCTCCGCGTCAACCAACAATGCCGACTGCCATACGGCATCAAGCCCTTCAAGGACGAGGTATTGTGTGATGTTGCTCCTCTCGAAGTTTCAGATGTTCTTTTGGGCCAACCTTATTTATGGAAACGTCATGCTGTATATGAGTCTAGGCCTCGTAGTGTTATTATTTCTTTGAAAAGGAAATTGTACAGGATACCCGAGGCAGTCCCTCCTAGTGCTATTTCCTTGGTCTCTGCCAAGCAATGCAGGAAGGTCATCTCTCAGACCGGGAAATTTGTCTTCTTCGTGATTCGCTCTCAGAGTGAAAGAAAGATCGCAGCCACATTCCAAACCTCCGCGTCCGATCTATCCACACAACAGAAGCAAGTGGATAAGGTGGTGGAAGGATACTCAGATATCTTCTCCTCTCCGACGGGGGTACCTCTGCACTGCCAGGTCAAGCATCCCATCGATCTGACCCCAGGCGCACCGCTACCCAATGGGCCAGTATATCGCCGCTCTCTGTTGGAAAACGAGGAGATCAAGAGGCAGATCCAAGAATTGCTCCACAAGGGGCACATCCGTCCCAGTTCATCAACTTGTGGGAGCCCATTCTTGCTGGTGCAGAAGAAAGATGGGACATGACGACTTTGCATTGATTACCGGGCCCTGAATAAAATCACAGTCTGTAACCGGTACCCGATTCCCCGAATCGACGACCTCCTTGATCAGCTCACGGGGGCCAAATACTTCAGTAATATTGATCTGAAGTCGGGCTACCACCAGGTCCCAATAGAACAGAAAGATGTAGGGAAGACTGCCTTCAAGTCAAAAGAAGGTCTTTTTGAATGGCTGGTCATGCCTTTTGGTTTGACAAATGCTCCAGCAACTTTTATGAGGATGATGGACGATATCCTACGACCTTTCACCAACAATTTTGTAGTGGTGTATCTGGATGACGTCCTCATCTACAGCAAGACTTGGGAGGAACACTTGCAGCATATTCAGCAGGTTCTGCACACCCTCCAGAAGCACAAACTATATGCAAACTTGGAAAAATTCTCCTTCGGCATGGACAGGGTCCATTACTTAGGCTACATCGTTGATCGACATGGTGTGCATGTGGATCCAGCCAAGATCCAGGTCATCCGTGACTGGCCAGCCCCAACCACCCTCACTGAACTTCGAAGCTTCTTGGGCCTCGCCAATTTCTATCGCCGGTTCGTGCTAGGATTCTCTCATATCGCATGGGCCCTCAGCCAAGTGACCAGGGGTGGTGGTAAGGAAAAATTTGTGTGGGGCCTGTCCCAATAACAAGCCTTTGATGACTTGAAGAAGCGTTTGTGCTCATCGCTGGTACTCTCATTACCGAACCTGCAACATCCCTTTGAGATCGAGACAGATGCTTCAGATTATGTTGTGGGTGCCGTTCACACTCAACATGGCCACCCAGTGGCATATCATAGTGAGACACTATCAGATGCTGTCCGCAAGTACCCTACCTATGACAAAGAAATGTACTCCATTGTACAAGCCTCCCGCCAGTGGAGCCATTACATTCTTGGGAAGGAGACAGTCATCCACACTGATCACAAGCCACTACAGTTGATGCAAACCCAAGGAAAGTTGCAGAATGACCGCCAACAGAAGTGGTCAACATATTTACAGCAGTTCCACCTCAACATCAAATATAAAACAGGGAGTACCAACCGAGTTGTTGACTGCCTCAGTCGACCTCCAGTCGCGGCACTAACCACGGTGCTAGACTCTTGTGGCCACGAGACCTCCGGATAGCCTCACCTCTACGAGACAGACCCTGGCTTCTTCGCCACCTATCAAATGTTGGGCACCAACTCAGTGGTTGCTAATTTCCATCTTCAGGACGAGTTGTTGTGTCATCTGGGCCATCTCTGCGTTCCATCAAGCGAGCGTGCGAAATTGATTTGGGAAGCTCACTATAGTCGGGTGGTAGGACACTTTGGCGTCGAAAAGACAGTGGCAGTGTTGAAGAAACATTTCTACTGGCCGAAACTTCCACAGGATGTCGGCAAGTATATCAGGTCCTGCACCGCTTTCGCTATTACCAAACCGACCACTAAGAAACAGGGCCTATACACCCCTCTGCCTACTCCTGATAGGCCATGGGAATCCATCTCAATGGACTACATGTCGGGCCTCCTGTCCACCAAGAGGGGAAACGACTGTGTTTTCGTAGTTGTTGATCGCTTTTCCAAGATGGCGATTCTAGCCGCTTGCAAGAAGAACATCACAACAGAAGCCACTGCCAAGCTCTTCTTTGAACGAGTATGGGTACATTTTGGGATCCCACAGACCATTATCTCAGACCGTGACAGTCGGTTCCTCAGCTCATTCTGGTCAAGCCTCAGGTCACTGCTGGATACCAAGCTCACCAAATCCACTGCCTTCCACCCCTAGACCGATGGACAAATGGAGGTCGTCAGCCGGATGGTCGTACATATCCTAGGCATGTACGATTCAACACACCCTCGCACATGGGATGAGAGTCTCCCCTATGTCCAACACAGCTACAACCGAGCCTTGCATAGCTCAACTGGCCACAGCCCCTTTCAGGTGGGGTTGGGATTCCAACCATTGGGCCCCATGGATGTTGCACTTCCCCTTGCGACCACCTCGGCCGACTCGACCCCAGAAGCTGACAAAGCCGCCCGGTTCATTGAACGGATCCAGCATATCCGCCAACAGGTTCAGGATATTCTACAGAAGTATAATGCCAAGTAAAAGCAGCGCCATGATCAAGATCGGGTGCCACATAAGTTTCAGGTGGGCGACAAAGTTTGGTTGCATTTGCAGAAAGAACGCCTTACAGGGCCCCATCGAAAGCTTCGCCCACTCCTTTATGGGCCGTACACCATCACCAAGGCGGTGGGTGACAATGCTGTTGAGCTCAACATTCCCCCCTTCCTGGGTCTGCATCTAGTCTTCAACGTGGCTCTCCTTCGGCCATATTTCCCACCACTATTAGACACCTCAGAGATAGCAGAGAAGTTGACACCAACAGAGCTCAACCCTGACTGCCTACAACAAGCATCCAGTGATCATATTGCAGACACACAGATCAAGGGCACTTGACATCAAAGGATCTAGCTTTATCGAGTTGTCAAAGCAGGGCAGCTCCTGCACCAAGGCAAGTGGCTCATCCAAGGCCAAATTCAGCAGAAATTTCCTCATCTGATGGGGGAACTGAACGAAATGGAGACCATTGCTTCCTAAGGAGGGAGGATTGATCCAGGTGGATATTGGTGGCCACCCACCTTTCCAACTGGCTCAAAACAGTTTTATGGCAATTTTGGTATTGTACTATTTTTAGAAGTTTTTCGGGTCCTGAACTTCCGGGGCCGTTTTGAGGCCCTAAACGACCTTTTTTGGCAACTTGGGGTTCCAAATGGTTGCCCCTGGCATACATTTGGCCCCTTTTAAAAGTTGTAAATCTCGGATAGACCTTTCCAATGGGCTACCGAGCGCCCCAAACGGAGATCGTATGCAAAAGTTACGACCCCGGGAAGTTGACGTACTAACTTACCCAAACGGGGCCCACATGACTTTTGGCGCTTCATCTCCTAGGGTTAGGTTTTTGGATGTCTAGGGTTTTTGACATTCTTTTTTATTGTAAAAAGGCCTTGAGAGCCTCATTGGAAGGATCTTCTTGCGAAATGAGAGCAGCCGTCACATCTCTTCTCAGAGATAAGCCGCCACCATTCCAGCAAGCTTGTTTTCCGCTGCATTTTACAGTTCTAGCTTATTTCCTTATTGAATAGAAAACCAGTTTTACTGAATCTAAGTTATTTTGTGTTAAGCATCTGATAATAATTTGTATTCATTTCGTTCTGCTCATAAAATCCGCATCAGTGGTATCAGAGCGGTCTGCTCCTTGTCGTCTTAATGCATGTCCCCAACGAGGTCAGGGTACAAAGAATTGGGTCTCGAGCTTGTTTCTCTGGAGGACAAAAGCTCTCGCACGCCCAAGCGACCTCTCATGGCAGGAGAAAAGAAAGATGACGGGACAGGAGATCCTATCAAAATGTTGCTTGAGGAAGCCCTCACGCAGCAGAGGGACGAGATGATGGATAATTTCGCGCATATCCTTCGGCGACTACCAACAAGCGACGCATCTTCCTCGAGCGGAGGCGCCGCACCCTTCAAGGTACAAATCAACTTTGATATCCCTATATTTGAAGGACAAATAGACGCAGATGCTGTAGATAAGTGGTTGAATCTACTAGAAGGGTATTTTTCTGTCCATAACTTTTCGAATAAAGAAAAGATTACTTTTGCCCTCCTCAAAGCCGTTCCCCATGTCAAAGATTGGTGGGAAACATTCTGCGAGCAAAAGGACACAGAAGAAGCCTCATTATTTTCAGTCACGGCCACCTGGGAATCCTTCAGGGATGCTATTAAGGAACAATACTACCCTGTTGGAAGTTATAACGATTTGTATACCGAATGGACCACTCTGCGTCAAGAAAGAGACCAAGCAGTGCCAGAGTTCATAAATATCTTCCATACCTTGCTCACCAAGCTGGGTATCAAAGATTCAGAGCGACATCTGGTGCTTAAGCATCGCGGTGGTTTGCATAGATACATCCATACCGAAATGGAATTTCTGGACATCTCTTCCTTGGGCGCGGCCTACCGATATGCTGTCAAAATCGAGCAGAAGCTCAAACAAAAGACACGGCAATTTGGGCCTGGGCACCCTTCACAGCAAAAGACAGGAAAGGGCAGCCCCAACCCACAGAATAAAGGACAGAGCAAAGATGGACAACATCAGGACAACCAGTCCAAGCCGCAAGCAAAGAAGGACACCGAAAAAACAAAGAAAGATACCGGGAAGTGGTGCGACTTCCATAAGAGCCCTTGGCATAACACTGCTGATTGCCGCTCAAAGCAGTCGCTGGTGGCCGAAGTGAAAGCATCTGAATCAGATGCGGGTTCTGAATCTGAGTCCGAACCAGAAAGGGGAAGACAGATCATTGACGTAGAACCCAGTGCCACCGTTGCCACCACCAAGCTCCAGCCTGATGAACCAGACGAGCCAGAAGAAGGAGAACGCCTCTTCCATTCACAGATGTGGGTAAAAGGCACGCTGCTGCATTTCATCTTGATAGCGGTAGCCAGAAGAATCTCATCTCAGCAGAGGTCGTCAAGCGCCTGGCCCTGCCGACAACACCGCACCCACAACCCTACACCATTAGATGGCTCCGCAAAGGAAGCGATCTCCGCGTCAGCCAACAGTGCCGACTGCCATACGGCATCAAGCCCTTCAAGGACGAGGTATTGTGTGATGTTGCTCCTCTCGAAGTTTCAGATGTTCTTTTGGGCCAACCTTATTTATGGAAACGTCATGCTGTATATGAGTCTAGGCCTCGTAGTGTTATTATTTCTTTGAACAGGAAATTGTACAGGATACCCGAGGCAGTCCCTCCTAGTGCTATTTCCTTGATCTCTGCCAAGCAATGCAGGAAGGTCATCTCTCAGACCGGGAAATTTGTCTTCTTCATGATTCGCTCTCAGAGTGAAAGAAAGATTGCAGCCACATCCCGGGCCTCCGCGACCGATCTATCCACACAACAGAAGCAAGTGGATAAGGTGGTGGAAGGATACTCAGATATCTTCTCCTCTCCGACGGGGGTACCTCTGCACTGCCAGGTCAAGCATCCCATCGATCTGACCCCAGGCGCAACGCTACCCAATGGGCCAGTCTATAACCGCTCTCTGTTGGAAAACGAGGAGATCAAGAGGTAGATCCAAGAATTGCTCCACAAGGGGCACATCCGTGCCAGTTCATCACCTTGTGGGAGCCCAATCGTGCTGGTGCAGAAGAAAGATGGGACCTGGCGACTCTGCATTGATTACCGGGCCCTGAATAAAATCACAGTCCGTAACCGGTACCCGATTCCCCGAATCGACGACCTCCTTCATCAGCTCATGGGGGCCAAATACTTCAGTAAGATTGATCTGAAGTCGGGCTACCACCAGGTCCCAATAGAACAGACAGATGTATGGAAGACTGCCTTCAAGTCAAAAGAAGGTCTTTTTGAATGGCTGGTCATGCCTTTTGGTTTGACAAATGCTCCAGCAACTTTTATGAGGATGATGGACGATATCCTACAACCTTTCACCAACAATTTTGTAGTGGTGTATCTGGATGACATCCTCATCTACAGCAAGACTTGGGAGGAACACTTGCAGCATATTCAGCAGGTTCTGCACACCATGCGGAAGCACAAACTATATGCAAACTTGGAAAAATGATCCTTCGGCATGGACAGGGTCCATTACTTAGGCTACATCGTTGATCGACATGGTGTGCATGTGGATCCAGCCAAGATCCAGGTCATCCGTGACTGGACAGCCCTAACCACCCTCACTGAACTTCGAAGCTTCTTGGGCCTCGCCAATTTCTATCGCCGGTTCGTGCTGGGATTCTCTTATATTGCATGGGCCCTTAGCCAAGTGACCCGGGGTGGTGGTAAGGCAAAATTTGTGTGGGGCCTGTCCCAACAACAAGCCTTCGATGACTTGAAGAAGCGTTTGTGCTCATCGCCGGTACTCTCATTACCGAACCTGCAACATCCCTTTGAGATCGAGACAGATGCTTCAGATTATGCTGTGGGTGCCGTTCTCACTCAACATGGCCACCCAGTGGCATATCATAGTGAGACACTATCAGATGTTGTCCGCAAGTACCCTACCTATGACAAAGAAATGTACTCCATTGTACAAGCCTGCCGCCAGTGGAGACATTACATTCTTGGGAAGGAGACAGTCATCCACACTGATCACAAGCCACTACATCTGATGCAGACCCAAGGAAAGTTGCAGAATGATCGCAATCAGAAGTGGTCAACATATTTACAACAGTTCCACCTCAACATCAAATATAAAACAAGGAGTACCAACCGAGTTGCTGACTGCCTCAGTCGACCTCCAGTCGCGGCACTTACCACGGTGCTAGACTCTTGTGGCCACGAGACCTCCGGATGGCCTCACCTCTACGAGACAGACCCTGACTTCTCCGCCACCTATCAAATGTTGGGCACCAACTCAGTGGTTGCTAATTTCCATCTTCAGGACGGGTTGTTGTGTCATCTGGGCCATCTTTGCGTTCCATCAAGAAAGCGTGCGAAGTTGATTTGGGAAGCTCACTATAGTCGGGTGGCAGGACACTTTGGCGTCGAAAAGACACTGGCAGTGTTGCAGAAACATTTCTACTGGCCGAAACTTCGACAGGATGTCGGCAAGTATATCAGGTCCTGCACCGCTTGCGCTATTGTCAAACCGACCACTAAGAAACATGGCCTATACACCCCTCTGCCTACTCCTGACAGGCCATGGGAATCCATCTAAATGGACTACATGTCGGGCCTCCCGTCCACCAAGAGGGGAAACGACTGTGTTTTCGTGGTTGTTGATCGCTTTTCCAAGATGGCGATTCTAGCCGCTTGCAAGAAGAACATCACAGCAGAAGCCACTGCCAAGCTCTTCTTTGAATGAGTATGGGTACATTTTGGGATCCCACAGACCATTATCTCAGACCGTGATAGTCGGTTCCTCAGCTCATTCTGGTCAAGCCTCTGGTCACTGTTGGATACCAAGCTCACCAAATTGACTGCCTTCCACCCCCAGACCGATGGAAAAATGGAGGTCGTCAACCGGATGGTCGTACATATCCTGCGCATGTACAATTGAACACACCCTCGCACATGGGATGAGAGTCTCCCCTATGTCCAACATAGCTACAACCGAGCCTTGCATAGCTAAACTGGCCACAGCCCCTTTCAGGTGGGGTTGGGATTCCAACCATTTGGCCCCATGGATGTTGCACTTCACCTTGCAACCAACTCGGCCGACTCATCCCCAGAAGCTGACAAAGCCGCCCGGTTCATTGAACGGATCCAGCATATCCGCCAACAGGTTCAGGATATTCTACAGAAGTCTAATGCCAAGTACAAGAAGCGCCATGATCAACATCGGCTGCCACATAAGTTTCAGGTGGGGGACAAAGTTTGGTTGCATTTGCAGAAAGAACGCCTTACAGGGCCCCATCGAAAGCTTCGCCCACTCCGTTATGGGCCGTACACCATCACCAAGGCGGTGGGTGACAATGCTTTTGAGCTCAACATTCCCCCTTCTTGGGTCTGCATCCAGTCTTCAACATGGCTCTCCTTCGGCCATATTTCCCACCACTATTAGACACCTCAGAGATAGCAGAGAAGTTGAAACCAACAGAGCTCAACCCTGACTGCCTACAACAAGCATCCAGTGATCATATTGTAGACACACAGATCAAGGGCACTTGACATCAAAGGATCCAGCTTTATCGAATTGTCAAAGCAGGGCAGCTGCTGCACCAAGGCAAGTGGCTCACCCAAGGCCAAATTCAGCAAAAATTTCCTCATCTGATGGGGGAACTCAACGCAATGGAGACCATTTCTTCCTAAGGAGGGAGGATTGATCCAGATGGATATTGGTGGCCACCCACCTTTCCAACTGGCTGAAAACAGTTTTATGGCAATTTTGGTATTGTACTATTTTTAGCAGTTTTTCGGGTCCTGAACTTCCAGGGCCATTTTGAGGCCCTAAACGACCTTTTTTGGCAATTTGGGTGGCCAAATGGTTGCCCCCAGCATGCGTTTGGCCCCATTCAAAAGTTGTAAATCTCGGATAGACCTTTCCAACGGGCTACAGAGCGCCCAAAACGGAGATCGTATGCAAAAGTTACGACCCCGGGAAGTTGATGTACTAACTTACCCAAACGGGGCCCACATGACTTTTGGCGCTTCATCTCCTAGGGTTAGGTTTTTGGATGTCTAGGGTTTTTGACATTCCTGTTTATTGTAAAAAGGCCTTGAGAGCCTCATTGGAAGGATCTTCTTGCGAAATGAGAGCAGCCGTCACATCTCTTCTCAGAGATAAGCCGCCACCATTCCAGCAAGCTTGTTTTCCGCTGCATTTTACAGTTCTAGCTTATTTCCTTATTGTATAGAAAACCAGTTTTACTGTATGTCTGTTATTTTGTGTTAAGCATCTGATAATAATCTGTATTCATTTCGTTCTGCTCATAAAATCCGGATCAGTGGTATCAGAGCGGTCTGCTCCTTGTCGTCTGAATGCATGTCCCCAACGAGGTCAGGGTACAAAGAATTGGGTCTCGAGCTTGTTTCTCTTGAGGACAAAAGCTCTCGCACGCCCAAGCGACCTCTCATGGTAGGAGAAAAGAAAGATGACGGGACAGGAGATCCTATCAAAATGTTGCTTGAGGAAGCCCTCATGCAGCAGAGGAACGAGATGATGGATAATTTCGCGCAAATCGTTCGGCGACTACCAACAAGCGACGCATCTTCCTCGAGCGGAGGCGCCGCCCCCTTCAAGGTACAAATCAACTTTGATATCCCTATATTTGAAGGACAAATAGACGCAGATGCTGTAGATAAGTGGTTGAATCTACTAGAAGGGTATTTTTCTGTCCATAACTTTTCGAATAAAGAAAAGATTACTTTTGCGCTCCTCAAAGCCGTTCCCCATGTCAAAGATTGGTGGGAAATATTCTGCGAGCAAAAGGACACAAAAGAAGCCTCATTATTTTCAGTCACGGCCACCTGGGAATCCTTCAGGGATGCTATTAAGGAACAATACTACCCTGTTGGAAGTTATGACGATTTGTATACCAAATGGACCACACTGCGACAAGAAAGAGACCAAGCAGTGCCAGAGTTCACAAATATCTTCCATACCTTGCGCACCAAGCTGGGTATCAAAGATTCAGAGCGACATCTGGTGCTCAAGTATCACGGTGGTTTGCATAGATACATACAGACCGAAATGGAATTTCTGGACATCTCTTCCTTGGGCGCGGCCTACCGATATGCTGTCAAAATCGAGCAGAAGCTCAAACAAAAGTCACGGCAATTTGGGCCTGGGAACCCTTCACAGCAAAAGACAGGAAAGGGCAGCCCCAACCCACAGAATAAAGGACAGAGCAATGATGGACAGCATCAGGACAACCAGTCCAAGCCGCAAGCAAAGAAGGACACCGGAAAAACAAAGAAAGATACCGGGAAGTGGTGCGACTTCCATAAGAGCCCTTGGCATAACACTGCTGATTGCCGCTCAAAGCAGTCGCTGGTGGCCGAAGTGAAAGCATCTGAATCAGATGCGGGTTCTAACTTTGAGTCCGAACCAGAAAGGGGAAGATGGATCATTGACGCAGAACTCAGTGCCACCGTTGCCACCACCAAGCTCCAGCCTGATGAACCAGACGAGCCAGAAGAAGGAGAACACCTCTTCCATTCACAGATGTGGGTAAAAGGCACGCCGCTGCATTTCATCGTTGATAGCGGTAGCCAGAAGAATCTCATCTCAGCAGAGGTCATCAAGCGCCTGGCCCTGCCGACAATGTCGCACCCACAACCCTACACCATTGGATGGCTCCGCAAAGGAAGCGATCTCCGCGTCAGCCAACAGTGCCGACTACCATACGGCATCAAGCCCTTCAAGGACGAGGTATTGTGTGATGTTGCTCCTCTCGAAGTTTCAGATGTTCTTTTGGGCCAACCTTATTTATGGAAACGTCATGCTGTATATGAGTCTAGGCCTCGTAGTGTTATTATTTCTTTGAACAGGAAATTGTATAGGATACCCGAGGCAGTCCCTCCTAGTGCTATTTCCTTGGTCTCTGCCAAGCAATGCAGGAAGGTCATCTCTCAGACCGGGAAATTTGTCTTCTTCGTGATTCACTCTCAGAGTGAAATAAAGATCGCAGCCACATCTCGGGCCTCCGCGACCGATCTATCCACACAACAGAAGCAAGTGGATAAGGTGGTGGAAGGATACTCAGATATCTTCTCCTCTCCGACGGGGGTACCTCTGCACTGCCAGGTCAAGCATCCCATCGATCTGACCCCAGGCGCACCGCTACCCAATGGGCCAGTCTATCGCTGCTCTCGGTTGGAAAACGAGGAGATCAAGAGGCAGATCCAAGAATTGCTCCACAAGGGGAACATCCGTCCCAGTTCATCACCTTGTGGGAGCCCAATCGTGCTGGTGTAGAAGAAAGATGGGACCTGGCGACTCTGCATTGATTACCGGGCCCTGAATAAAATCATAGTCCGTAACCGGTACTTGATTCCCCGCATCGACGACCTCCTTGATCAGCTCACGGGGGCCAAATACTTCAGTAATATTGATCTAAAGTCGGGCTACCACCAGGTCCCAATAGAACAGACAGATGTATGGAAGACTGCCTTCAAGTCAAAAGAAGGTCTTTTTGAATGGCTGGTCATGCCTTTTGGTTTGACAAATGCTCCAGCAACTTTTATGAGGATGATGGACGATATCCTACGACCTTTCACCAACAATTTTGTAGTGGTGTATCTGGATGACATCCTCATCTACAACAACACTTGGGAGGAACACTTGCAGCATATTCAGCAGGTTCTGCACACCCTGCGGAAGCACAAACTATATGCAAACTTGGAAAAATGCTCCTTCGGCATGGATAGGGTCCATTACTTAGGCTACATCGTTGATCGACATGGTGTGCATGTTGATCCAGCCAAGATCCAGGTCATCCGTGACTGGCCAGCCCCAACCACCCTCACTGAACTTCGAAGCTTCTTGGGCCTCGCCAATTTCCATCGCCGGTTCGTGCTTGGATTCTCTCATATCGCATGGGCCCTCAGCCAAGTGACCAGGGGTGGTGGTAAGGCAAAATTTGTGTGGGGCCTGTCCCAACAAAAAGCCTTCGATGACTTGAAGAAGCGTTTGTGCTCATCGCCGGTACTCTCATTACCGAACCTGCAACATCCCTTTGAGATCGAGATAGATGCTTCAGATTATGCTGTGGGTGCCGTTCTCACTCAACATGGCCACCCAGTGGCATATCATAGTGAGACACTATCAGATGCTGTCCGCAAGTACCCTACCTATGACAAAGAAATGTACTCCATTGTACAAGCCTGCCACCAGTGGAGACATTACATTCTTGGGAAGGAGACAGTCATCCACACTGATCACAAGCCACTACAGTTGATGCAGACCCAAGGAAAGTTGCAGAATGACCGCCATCAGAAGCGGTCAACATATTTACAGCAGTTCCACCTCAACATCAAATATAAAACAGGGAGTACCAACCGAGTTGCTGACTGCCTCAGTCGACCTCCAGTCGCGGCACTTACCACGATGCTAGACTCTTGTGGCCACGAGACCTCCGGATGGCCTCACCTCTACGAGACAGACCCTGACTTCTCCGCCACCTATCAAATGTTGGGCACCAACTCAGTGGTTGCTAATTTCCATCTTTAGGACGGGTTGTTGTGTCATCTGGGCCATCTCTGCGTTCCATCAAGCGAGCGTGCGAACTTGATTTGGGAAGCTCACTATAGTCAGGTGGCAGGACACTTTGGCGTCGAAAAGACAGTGGCAGTGTTGAAGAAACATTTCTACTGGCCGAAACTTCAACAGGATGTCGGCAAGTATATCAGGTCCTGCACCGCTTGCGATATTGCCAAACCGACCACTAAGAAACAGGGCCTATACACCCCTCTGCCTACTCCTGACAGGCCGTGGGAATCCATCTCAATGGACTACATGTTGGGCCTCCCGTCCACCAAGAGGGGAAACGACAGTGTTTTCGTGGTTGTTGATCGCTTTTCCAAGATGGCGATTCTAGCCGCTTGCAAGAAGAACATCACAGCAGAAGCCACTGCCAAGCTCTTCTTTGAACGAGTATGGGTACATTTTGGGATCCCACAGACCATTATCTCAGACCGTGACAGTTGGTTCCTCAGCTCATTCTGGTCAAGCCTCTGGTCACTGCTGGATACCAAGCTCACCAAATCCACTGCCTTCCACCCCCAGATCGATGGACAAACGGAGGTCGTCAACCGGATGGTCGTACATATCCTGCGCATGTACAATTGAACACACTCTCGCACATGGGATGAGAGTCTCCCCTATGTCCAACATAGCTACAACCGAGCCTTGCATAGCTCAACTGGCCACAGCCCCTTTCAGGTGGGGTTGGGATTCCAACCATTGGGCCCCATGGATGTTGCACTTCCCCTTGCGACCACCTCGGCCGACTCGTCCCCAGAAGCTGACAAAGCCACCCGGTTCATTGAACGGATCCAGCATATCCGCCAACAGGTTCAGGATATTCTACAGAAGTCTAATGCCAAGTACAAGCAATGCCATGATCAACATCGGGTGCCACATAAGTTTCAGGTGGGCGATAAAGTTTGGTTGCATTTGCAGAAAGAACGCCTTACAGGGCCCCATCGAAAGCTTCGCCCACTCCGTTATGGGCCGTACACCATCACCAAGGTGGTGGGTGACAATGCTTTTGAGCTCAACATTCCCCCCTTCCTGGGTCTGCATCCAGTCTTCAACGTGGCTCTCCTTCGGCCATATTTCCCACCACTATTAGACACCTCAGAGATAGCAGAGAAGTTGACACCAACAGAGCTCAACCCCGACTGCCTACAACAAGCATCCAGTGATCATATTGCAGACACACAGATCAAGGGCACTCGACATCAAAGGATCCAGCTTTATCGAGTTGTCAAAGCAGGGCAGCTCCTGCACCAAGGCAAGTGGCTCACCCAAGGCCAAATTCAGCAGAAATTTCCTCATCTGATGGGGGAACTCAACGCAATGGAGACCATTGCTTCCTAAGGAGGGAGGATTGATCCAGGTGGATATTGGTGGCCACCCACCTTTCCAACTGGCTCAAAATAGTTTTATGGCAATTTTGGTATTGTACTATTTTTAGCAGTTTTTCGGGTCCTGAACTTCCGGGGCCATTTTGAGGCCCTAAACGACCTTTTTTGGCAATTTGGGGGGCCAAATTGTTGCCTCCATCATATATTTGGCCCCACTTGAAAGTTGTAAATCTCGGATAGACCTTTCCAACGGGCTACCGAGCGCCCCAAACGGAGATCGTATGCAAAAGTTGCGACCCCGGGAAGTTGATGTACTAACTTACCCAAACGGGGCCCACATGACTTTTGGCGCTTCATCTCCTAGGGTTAGGTTTTTGGATGTCTAGGGTTTTTGACATTCCTATTTATTGTAAAAAGGCCTTGAGAGCCTCATTGGAAGGATCTTCTTGCAAAATGAGAGCAGCCGTCACATCTCTTCTCAGAGATAAGCCGCCACCATTCCAACAAGCTTGTTTTCCGCTGCATTTTACAGTTCTAGCTTATTTCCTTATTGAATAGAAAACCAGTTTTACTGTATCTCTATTATTTTGTGTTAAGCATCTGATAATAATCTGTATTCATTTCGTTCTGCTCATAAAATCTGGATCAAGGGTTGGATCTCAGATACTGTGAGGAGAGACATCCACCTTCGGGCTAAATCCCGGATCCCTCTCAAAGAAGAAACTGCAGAGGATGCTACCATACCCAAAGTTTTTGGCCTTCCCCTCTTTGCATTCTGTCAATTGTGTCTTCATAGACACCAGCAGAGTAGTACACCAGTCGAATATAGTAGGCTGCAAGCATTGTGATGCATAGAACATCACCGGTCTGGATGCCTGATGTAGTGCTTTGGATCTCGTGATCCGCACCAGAGTTGTCACTATGATCTTTGTGCTCAAGTCCATTATGAGATTGACTAGCACCTGGCTTCCCACTGGTCGTGTGTTGGCGGGACAGTATCGTACTATGTAGTCTTGCATAGTGATCCCACCACCCAGGGTCCGTGATCGAAGACTAGCCACTTCCCCTCTACGGGACAAACCGGTAATGAAATAGATATCCTCTACTTCCAGTGTCAGTGTTTACCCGTTGAGAATGAAGTGTTGAGAATCCACATCCCAGTAGTTGATCAAATGACGGAGTAGTAGGTTTTGGGCCCTTAAGCCCCCGAGACTCCATTATTTATATAAGCCACATGGTTGCAGTGCTTGTTGTGCTTGCAAATCATTGTGCATGGCCTCATCTACCTGGTCATGCTCTCTCTCCCTCCACTCTAGAACCATCCTGGAGTGCAAAGCAAGAGATTTTTAGTCAGTTTCATGCTTAAAAACTTCTTCATGGCCTTACCTGTGAGCTATATTGTAGACAGGTGCAGGTAGACGCGAGCAGTCAGTTTTTTGACTGCGCGTTTGATGCCCTACCCGCGACCCGCATGCTTACAGCCCGCGGGTAGCGCTGAAGCCATTTAGGGCTTGGCCAAAACACCGACCAAAATTGAAATAAAAGAACTTAAATGAAAGGTATGGCAGTGACCACTAACTTGCTCCAGACGGTTCGCTGAATGGTTGCTCGTAGCTCCCACGATCAGCGCTTGAAATTTCAGGTGCAAACTTGCCACTCAACTCCAAAATGGTGAATAGTGCAAATGAATTGAAAATTAATAAATTTTGTTACTATTTATAATTTTCTGGACCCACTTTTCAATAGTTTTGTCCATTTTGGGCCGTTATGAACTAATATCGTGTTATGGAGTAATGTTTTTTCAAACAGATTTCCTCGGCGAGAGTTGTTCCGATTCATTTCACACCTATGGAAGGTATGTTTCACACCTGGCATATAGGTTAGATGCCATTTCCACATGCATTATGCATTTGACCTGTTGACCATTTTCATAAACCCTAGGTGCGACCCCACTTTGTGACTGACACGGAACCTTCACACTGTTATAGAAGTGTCGTCATGTGGTGGTAGGGCTTTCCCGAACATGGGTACCCTAGTTAGAACCCCCTTATGCGTTTTGGTGCCCATGCCATTGTTTGTCCTCAGGATTGGGAGTCCTTTGTAGTCATGCCATGACGTTGCGATAAAGACTCATACCCTACTTTGTCTTATGCTGGCCATCTCCCTTAAGGACTCCCCTCAGTTATATCATGTTGTGATTGCATTGTATCATCCTGCTTGCCGCTTGAGTCTTGTGCCAGCTCCCGCTTTCTCAATTGTTAGCCTGGTGCCTGAGCACTTTCCCTGTCAACCCCTGTAGAGCTTATATATTTGCTCTTCACAATTTGATGACCCTTTGACCTTGAGGGAACACACCCCCGAGTGTCCACATCCTGCACGCACTTCCTTGCATTGAGCATAGGTATGTTCCATTGCTTGGGACTAGTCTGCTAGCTATTTGACACTCATTCCCTCACTTGTTGTACTATAAGCAATTTTATTCTTTTTCAAGCTTTTCCCAAATATGAAAAAGACAAAAAAATCAAATATTCCAAAAAAGCCGGACGGGATTATGGTCATTATTTCTTGTTGGCAGCTGTTGTGTCGCCTTTGAACAGAGCATTCATTCGACTCCGTACATTATGAGTCGGGACTATTGGGCCTTAGGAGCTGTACTTGTTTCTCAGTTTTCTCCACCGATTGGTTAAGCTTCCAGTCATTATAAAGCTCTCTGTAATGCCTCCTGCATTGCACAGTTTATGTCGAGTCTATGCTACCTGAGTCTATCCATCTGCTCATGCTCTTGTTCAAAGGAAGTCTTGAAACCAGTGTCGGCCACTCCTCAGATATCTTGACTATTGCATGTCGGCCATCCTTATTGAGCCAGTCCATTTCACCTGAGATCTTCCAAATCTTTCAGCATTGTTGGTACCTTGTGCTGGTTGATGGGGGATGCCTTAATTCCCTCCTTCCAGCGAGTCTCGTTCCGTCGACCTCAACTCATTTATTCCGGGACTTGAGGCTTAGAGTTCGGTTGAGTAACTTGAGGCTTGCAGTCATTAGTGGCAGGTTCTCTCGCCATCGACAATTTTGGGAATACATCAATGTCCCCTGATTGATGGATTCATCCTAGTGTTCGACTTCAACCCATTTATTCACACTCTGATGATTGTGCTCTGTGCCTTGATGCCCATTTTCATTATCGGTGGGTCATCTCACGTCCGTTAACGGTATACATCAATGACCGGTAATCAGACAATGTCTCATTAGGTTCGACCCCAACTCCTTTATTCACTTGATGGGACTTGCACCATCGAAGACTTGTGTAGAAGACCCCAGGCGATTGTGGCATTCAGTATGCTACATATGACTTTGACTTTACATCTTAGATATCACCTCTCAGATTTCAGCAGTTTGTACCTCCAGTTTGCACCAGTTGTCTTCTTTTCAGCAGAAGACCATATCTTACTGTAGAGGGATCATGGCTATGATCACTTATGACATGTATCTACTTATGTACTACCTATTCATGGCCATTGTATCAGATTGTTGTACTATATCGACATGTATTCAGAGATACTATTGTATTATGACGAGTGATCCGTTCTTTCCACTTGTGTCTCCATCACTCCACTTCTGAGTTTTATAATGTATTTCGGTCATTGTACCACTTTCAGTCTCTGACCTCACACATTAGGGGGCATCTGTTACACAGAAATCTTCCACCCTGTGAGCATAAACATTCTTTGGCCTGTAGGATCCATTTCAGTGACTTAGATCCATTTTCATCCTTCAGTGATACTAGTTTATCCTATTTTTGTTCCTACCTGCATGTTGCATCACTATAGCATGCGTACCTGCGAGTTGCATCCCTATAGCCCGCGGGTATCAAGTAAAATGGTAAAAACCACTATTTTATTACTTTTTACTCCCAAAAAGCAGTTATCGGGTGACCTTTGGCTCTCCGTCTGCCCAAGTAACGTCTCGATGAGTCCTTTCACCTACCTTTGAGAGGACTATATATTAAGCACATATGGCTTATGGACGTGGGGAAGAAGAGAATAGTAAAGGCACTCTAATGGATTTTTTCCCTATCTTGAGTCTGCACTCATTGATCCTTGTAGTTGTGAACCAGTTATGTTCACCTTCCAAACTCCTTTCTAGTTTGAGTTTTCCATTCATGGAGGATTGAAGTGGTGGAGGCACAAGTGGATTGATCTAGATCTTGGTTTAGGTTGGTTGCCGGAAAGAGGTCGTATCACTTTGTACTTCTTCTTGTTCATTAATAGAAATACTCATACTCTCGTCCATTCATGGTGTGAATGTCATTTATTATACATTGGCTTGCATTTGCTTATGATATTATGGACCATTGTTATTGATGATGTTAATGTTATTTATATATCACATGTACTTGTTAGATATTTGTTGTCAAGACTAACTTGCAGATTACAAGTGCTTGGATGTGCGTGGATTGAAAGTTCCAACGGGGATCTACATCAAACGTTGGATCGAGGTTGGTTACATTTCTCCATTGTTTTAACATTGTCGTTTATAATAGCATTGTTTTGAGAATTGAGTAGATTTCTGGTAGTCATCTGTTTGTTGTGGTATTCCCAAGCCATAGTGAGTTTTCTCCAATACAGTACTTACCTGGAGTGTGGAACCCTTCCAGTTTTATACTCAAAATTTTAACTTTCAGAAAAGGACTGTGTCTCTTAGAGACCAGTCTGTCACAACCACAGTCTACTTGTTGTCTCGACTTGCCAAACTAAACTGCACGACATTTCCCGGGAGCACCTTGGGGGCGTGGCCAAATCAAGGGCACACCGGCAGACTATGCATTCAACCTGCAGAATGTTTTACCCTTCAACACTTAACTTGTTTAACACTTTACTTATTAACGCCTTTCCGACATGCTTAAATGATTTAGCAATTACACAGCGAACAAGAAAACGAAACACAGTTACAGTAGGGTGGGGTTGCCCAACCAATGAACCCCCAAAAGAATTTATATATAGAAGAGTTACATTGGTGGAGTTTCCAAAATGGCAAAGCTCTGGTGTACACCCAACCATCTAACACACCAAGCATTACAAGAGTACAAAGAGTTAAAACATAAAACTACCTCCTTCCTGCAGACAGACAACATGCCTTAGCTTCCTCGAAAATCAAAACTCTCTCTACATCTTGCGAGCCAATGCCTCTTCGATGCTTCCTTTTACTTGGTTGAATTTGCATTTATATAGGAGTCATCGTGAGGGTGGGCGCAACCCATGGTGTGTGCGCCCTTTCTTGGTGCCCACTCCAAGTCCCGTCTTGTGTCAGCACTCATCCAAGTGTCTCCTGTATCTGTGTGTTTTGCCCATCCTCGTGTGTCGTCCAAGTGATCGACACACCCAACTAGACGACGCCCATCGTGGGTCGAGGTGCCTTGAGACCACTTCTTGGTGGGTCGAGTGCCTGACGCTCTGTTTTCTAGCGACCTTCATTCTGCCTCGTGCGTTGCATGCTAAGACCTCTCCTCGCTGCTAGATTCCAACACGAGTTGTCGAAGGTGTATGCCATGGGATTTCCAAGCTCCATGACTGTTCTTCTGAGGAGCATGTCCACCTTGCAATGCGTTCCAAGTGTGTTGTGCGGGATTCAAGTGGGGCATTTGGCGGGGCCATGACAACCTCCTCCACTGGATTGGTCGTCGTCCTGACGATGCTTCTTCCGTGGATTTTGTCGAGGTGGTAGCCCGTGCTCCTCTTGGAACGCCTTGATCAAATCTTTCGATTTCCACAAGGTGTTCTTCCACTCCCAGTTGTTGTTAAGATTTAATATGCTAAGACAGAAAATAGCAGCATTGCATTCCATTTCACAATAATAGCATATACAGGATCACTGAAGAAACAACAAGCACAACATAAACACAAGAGACACAAATTTATCCTCGGAAACCCTCATGGGGTAGAAAACCCAGCAAAGCTTCCTCAATATAGATGACCAACAATATACAAAGATGTAACCCTGAGCATAAGCTCCTCCTTCTCCATAGCAGACCTCTCCTCCACAAGTGCGCCACTCTCCAGTGAGTGAATGTGTGTAAAATGAGGAATACACCTCCTCTATTTATACACTTCTTCGACTTGTTTTTTACACAAATCATGTAGGCTTGTATTTAACCAATGGGTTAAATACCCCACTACAACTGACTGGGCTGACCCCTCTAGAGTGGTCTAATAACCCTTTGACCCATATAACACATACAGGGCCGACCCCCATTAGGGAAGTATAATAACCCAAGTTACCACATTCCGACGGAGGAATAAACATCTCCGGATATACAATAAGATCTTCACGGAGGAATGAATCATCTCCGGAATAATAAAGGACAAATATAATATTCTTTGAAGTTACAATATCTCAACACTCCCCCTTAACGAGAAGGATATTATAACAGCATCTGCACAAGCAAGGAGTCATCAACGTCATACATGATACATCTATAAATCATTGGAAGCTTTCTCAACATCATCAGTAACTCAAGCAGTTACTGGAACATCTTCAATACTCGAACATCAACATCTTCAGTATTGAGTCTTTATCTTCTGCAGCACTCGAACAGCTACAACAACATCAACATCTGGATCCTTACGATCATCAGCATCGTCATCATACGATCATCACGATCAGCAGCATCGTCATCACATGATCATCAGCATTGTCATCATCTAGACCATCACGATCAGCAGCATCGTCATCATACGATCATCAGCATCGTCATCTAGACCATCACGATCAGCAGCATCGACATCTAGACAATCACGATCAGCAGCATCGTCAGCTAGACCATCACGATCAGCAACATCGTCATCTAGACCATCACGATTAGCAGCATCGTCATCTAGACCATCACGATTAGCAGCATCTGGATCATCTCGATATACAGCATCTGGATCATATCGATCTACAGCATCTGGATCATCTCGATCTACAGCATCTGGATCATCTTGATCTACAGCATCTGGATCATCTTGATCTACAGCATCTGGATCATCTCGATCTACCGCATCTGGATCATCTCGATCTACAACATCTGGATCATTATGATCTACAGCATCTGGATAATATTGATCTATAGCATCTGGATCATCACGATCTACAGCATCTGGATCATCTTGATCTACAACATCTGGATCATCATCTCGATCTACATGATCAACAACATCATCATCTATACAAGTATCCTCATCAATACAAGTATAAACATCATCAATACAAGTATCCTCATCAATACAAGTATACACAATATCATCAATACAAGTATACACAATAGCAGCATACCCTGCAACACACATGATCCAATTACGCGATGATCAATCCCTCTCACTTTAGGACATAGGTCCAAGGATGATACAATCCCGATCCGCTTACGGGATGATCAGTCCCTCTCAGTTTAAGACATCTCACCATGTCTAGGGACGATGCAATCCCAATCTATTTACAGGATGATTAGTCCTTATCACTTTAAGACACCTCACCATGTCTAGGGACGATGCAATCCCAATCTATTAATAGGATGATTAGTCCTTATCACTTTAAGACACCTCACCATGTCTAGGGACGATGCAATCCCAATCGATTAGCAGGATGATTAGTCCTTATCACTTTAAGACACCTCACCATGTCTAGGGATGATGCAATCCCAATCTATTAACAGGATGATTAGTCCTTATCACTTTAAGACACCTCACCATGTCTAGGGACGATGCAATCCCAATCGATTAACAGGATGATTAGTCCTTATCACTTTAGGACATAAGTCCAAGGATGATGCAATCCTATCATGTACATCTTGAACCAAACACTCAGGTACGATGCAGTCCTATATACGTCCACTAAGGACCATATTCTCGAAGACATCTGTCTACGGATCACTTTAGGACTGAAGTCCAGGGATGATACAATCCTCATCATTCGCTAGGAACCGCATTCTCGAAGACATCTGCCTACATATCACTTTAGGACTGAAGTCCAAGGATGATACAATCCTCCATCATTCGCTAGGAACCGCATTCTCGAAGACATTTGTCTACGAATCACTTTAGGACTAAAGTCCAAGGATGATACAATCCTCCATTGTTCACTAGGAACCGCATTCTCGAAGACATCTGTCTACGGATCACTTTAGGAATGAAGTCCAAGGATGATACAATCCTCCATCGTTCGCTAGGAACCGCATTCTCGAAGACATTTGTCTACGGATCACTTTAGGACTAAAGTCCAAGGATGATACAATCCTCCATCATTCGCTAGGAACCGCATTCTCGAAGACATCTGTCTACGGATCACTTTAGGACTGAAGTCCAAGGGTGATACAATCCTCCATCGTTCGCTAGGAACCGCATTCTCGAAGACATCTGTCTACGGATCACTTTAGGACTGAAGTCCAAGGATGATACAATCCCTCTTCTTTCTCGGAGACATATGTCTACAGATCCTTTTAGAACATGTGTTCAAGGATGATGCAATCCCCTCGTCAATTTAGACCCTGTCTAAGGACCATCCACCAACCTCTCTGTCGGCATCACCAATATAGGTAACCACATCATCGACCTCACTGTCGATGCAGACAATCTCGTCATAAGTGACCACATCACTCCCCCTCTCGAGGAGGGTCCTACCAAGTTTGTCTCGAAAAATGATCAACCTTTTCTTGAGGTAGAGGTTTGGTTAGTACATCGGTAACTTGTTACAAATTCAAACTTTATAGTTCCTTTCTGCACCATATCATGGAACACTGGATTCTCTGCCATCTTGATACAACTCTGTTTGTCACATAGGATCACAGTTGGGTCTATCTCTAAGTCAAACAATCCAGAAGCCATACTGCTTCACAACTAGTAGATCAACCAACCATATATTCCGCTTGTGCTGAGAGCCACACTAGATTGCTTCCAGCTAAACCACGAGATCATGGCTGATCCCAGACAATAACATCCTCTCGATGTGTTCTTCCTGTCTGATACACTTTCTGCCCAATCAACATCTATGTAGCCATCTGAAGTCATGATCTCCAAGATAGCATAGATCAAAGTCTATCGTATCCTTTAGGTACCTCATCACATGCTTTGCAACTATCAGGTGAACACATCTAGTTTCCACTAAATACTGACTCAAGGTGTTCACAACAAAGCATATATTTGACCTAGTATTTGTTAGATACATCAATGACCCAATAATTTGTTTGTACAGAGTTATATCCACTAACTCTGATGAGTCATCTGCTAACAGCTTCAAGTTGGAATCCATGAGAGTGGCCATTCCAACACATCAAGTCCTTTTAATATTTCTCGGCATATTTTCCCTGGTTGAGAAATATTCCTTCTGAGCCTTGCCATACTTCCAAACCTAGGAAGTAATGCATCAATCTGAGATCTTTCATTTTCATGTCTGCAGCCATCTTCTTCTTTCTTTTCATGATCTGTTTCTAATTCCTTGTTAGAAAGAGATCATCCTCATACAATAATGGTATGATAGGTTCATCATCCACAACCTTAAGGTAAAGGTTAGGTTCAGCTTTACTTCTGGTAAAGCGCAATCTTTGTCAAGGAGTTGTCAATTCTCTGCATTGAGTGATCTTCTACATATCTATCTGTGCCATCTCTCGTCAGATGGGTCTACTGATATGAGCCTCAATATCATTCGAACTCTGTGGTGAGTTCCTTCTTGCATCCATGTCATCTGTGTATAGAAGCCATATTCAACCTTGTAGCAAAGGTTGAGATCCACATCACCCATGGTGATCATTAAGCTCATCAATTTACTATCGATCCTGGGTACCCATACAGAACCCGATTCACACTTCTTCTTTAATTACATCATTAAGAGAATGGTCTTATATAGTCACTTGGAGCAAACATCTCGTCACGATTCTCTTCCTCTTTCTAAGAGAATCTTCTAGCCACGAGCCTTCTATATTTTGTTTGATTTGTAAATCTTCTTGTTGAACATCCATCATTTGCTCGGTGTTCATCATTCTTCATGATCTTTCCTACAAATAAAAAATTAAGTACATGATTAGCAATACTTCATAATCATGAAATCATGTTGACATGATAACCTATTATGCATACAGATATCATTTACATAGTTATGCAACTATCTTGACCAATACTTTGGCACAACACTTTTCCATATCCTGTATGCATACGGTGGCTATATAGATGCCTTCCATCTCTACCAGAACATACTATCGAGAGTGTGCACAGCTCTCAGCATGTCAGCAAAGAGGTTTTATTCTAGACAAGAACAATGGAATGTTTGTCCAACTTACCAATCATATGGATATTAGTAGTATACTGTTCAATGCTCTATGAATGTTTACACTCAGCATCATATATTCTAGGAATACAAATATGCATACAACCTATTACAGGCAATATCATTTACTATTTCAAATAACAACTCAAATACTTATCTTTTATGTTTGTGTGGTTGCCTCCCGCTTGATCTTCTGTATGTCTTTTGAACTTCTATTCATTCTGTACCACTGTGCATGCTCAAGTGTCATCCTCATGATCTCATACACAAACATACATTCATTAGTATATTCTCAATGTTATCAAAACATTATGGTTCTAAATAATCTTGAAAATGTATAGTCATGATTATAGATAACATTCAAGGTTTCAGGGAAGTCTTCTTTTACTCATGCATATTCTTGTTTGATCTAGTTAGTTAAATCATCAACCAAGATAAGAGACATAATATGCATAAACCCTTGATTACTAACTTTATGAATAAGCATAACCAATCATACCAAGTATACTTAGATAAGGGATCCTAACACAAGGTAAGATTCTAACATGACATAGGAAAACATACCTGGATTAGTATACCTGCTTAGTTATGTCTAACATACCTAATACATATCTTCTTTGTTCTCTTCAATGATTTAGAGATCCTATGCTGGAACCTGCATATCTCATAGGTTAAGCATAATAGAACAAAGTCATACATACCTCGTAAGTAGAACTTATATGTGATCAAAGATTATGGATGAGTCTTTGTCTTCATGTTATCATGGTCATGGAACTTGATTTGTCTTTCGTGATGTACCTGTATCTTGTTAGTAGACAACATCAACCTCATACAACACCACAGTGCATTAGTACAATCATATAGCCCTAATCAATGAATGTCTTCTATCATTCACATGCATTCATACTGTTACTAGGGTGATACGACAATTCTAACATTAATAAAGATTGCACTAATAAATAATATGAAGACAGACATATTATGAACTTTATCAGGAATCAGATTTCAAGACATACCTGTATCTCCTTAAGACATACATGTCGAGACTTCTTGTAGTCTTCTTATGTAAGGCCTTAGCCTCAACTCCCCTTGAAACTTGATCTGGAGCTTGATTAGGGTTTGTTAGAGAAACCCTAAAAATTCAATCTTTGACTTTCACACTTCTGAATGGATGGAAGGATGTGTCTTCCTGAGCTAATCAAACTAGCATACTTCAATTTTGAAATCTCCAAAATTTGACCCCTCAAAATTTGCCTTTGAAACTTCTGGATCTTCTGGACATGATCCTGAACTAGGGTTTGATGAAGCCTACCCTTCTGCCCAATAAAAAGGTTTGATCCAAGGCTCTAAACTCTTATTTTCTGAGGAGCTTCCAGCCATGGTTACAAACTTAAAAAATTCCAACTTTTGCTGAAGCCCTAATTTTGCATCTTTCCGATCAAAATCCCGAACTGGGGTTTGATCAAGCCCGGTCTTCTTCCCAACCAAAAAATTTGATCTTGGTCTCTAAATTTTGATTTTCCTGAGTAGCATTCAGCCGTGGATTCCAATTCCAAAAATTTTAACTTTCTCCGAAACCCTAAATTCCGGAAGCCATGAATGAAGGTGCTCCAAAAATAATTCTGTTTTGACATAAATATGTACCTGATTGTTTCTGCTATAACTCTGAACTTTTCACTCCACAGAGTTTGAAAATTTTTTTTGTGGTATCCTAACCTGTCATATTTCCATCCCAATAGGTCTGAACTCAATTGGATTTTCTGAGAGAGAGTTATGCCAAGTGTCGCAACGTGACCTGTTTATGGGATAAAACAGGAGAGCGAACTTGTACGGCGTTCCACATGTCACGGGTTCAACTTAGGCCTCTGAAAAAGTTTTCTGAGATAGTACAGTTTGTGTACTACCTGTCACTTTTTACGAAATTTCATTTGGAGATTCCTAGCCCAAGTTATGACATTTTTTCCAAGGTCACCTGATTTTTACTGAAATCTGGAAGAGGCAGAAACCCTAACTTGTACTGATCATAACTCACAAAGTACAACGAATCTGAGGGTGTCCTTTGGACACAAGGTACCTGGGGATGTTATATTTGACTTGTAAACTTTTCAGATCCTGAACCTTGGCAGAAATGGATTTATAGTGAAAGTTCCACGATGACTGGTTTTTTCTATGTAAAACCCAAACCTTCAAATTGTCACAAGTGAAGCAAGTGTCGTAAGTGCCATACATTGCCTTCCTTCAGGTTAGCTCTGATACCATGTTAAGATTTAATATGCTAAGACAAAAAATAGAAGCATTGCATTCCATTTCACAATAATAGCATATACAGGATCACTGAAGAAACAACAAGCACAGCATAAACACAAGAGACACAAATTTATCCTTGGAAACCCTCATGGGGTAGAAAACCCAACAAAGCTTCCTCAAAATAGATGACCAGCAATATACAAAGATGTAACCCTGAGCATAAGCTCCTCCTTCTCCATAGCATACCTCTCCTCCACAAGTGTGCCACTCTCCAATGAGTGAGTGTGTGTAAAATGAGGAATACACCTCCTCTATTTATACACTACTTCGACTTGTCTTTTACACAAATCATGTAGGCTCGTATTTAACCAATGGGTTAAATACCCCACTACAACTGACTAGGCCGACCCCTCTAGAGTGGTCTAATAACCCTTTGACCCATATAACACATACAGGGCCGACCCCCACTAGGGAATTCTAATAACCCAAGTTACCACATTCCGATGGAGGAATAAACATCTCCGGATATACAATAAGATCTTCACGGAGGAATGAATCATCTCCGGAATAATAAAGTACAAATATAATATTATTTGAAGTTACAATATCTCAATAGCTGTTCTCTTCATCCAGCAAGTATTTCCACTTTATGAGGTACTGTAGCCTGAGTCCTTCCCATGCTTGTTCAATCGGTGTCCCAAGATAGCTTCCACCTCTCGATCTGGTCTGTCAATGATCATCGCAGGAGCCTGTGTGGGGATGTTCCATTCTAGGTCGTCTTCATCAGCTTGACAGCTCCATAGCTGAATGACGTAAAAAACGGGGTGGTATGCACGCAAATGTTCCGGTAGCATGAGCTTGTAGGCAACCTTTCCCACCCTCTCAACAATCTTGAACGGGACGCCATACTTCCGCATCAAAGAGCTTGCCAGACCCTTTGGAGGAAAAAACTGCTCGCACCCAAGTTTGAGAAGGACGCTCTCTCGAACTTGTAATTCTTCATCTCTATGTTTCTATCCACCCACTTCTGCATTCATTCGGTGACCCTCTCTAAGTGAGCTTTAGATGATTTCAACTTTTATTCCCATGCTTTCATGAATTCTGCCGCTGTCGGGTTCGGTCCCACCTGACCCGTTGCTATGGCTTGCGGTGTCAACAGTTTCTGTCCGATTTCCAACTAGATCGAGCTGTAACTTGTCGCTGAGCTGTGTCTAACAAATCCTACCAGTTCTTTTGATCAGTGTACACAAAGTGCCTCAAGCAATTTTCCAAGATTGTGTTAACTCTCTCCGTCTGTCCATCTGTCTCTAGATGGAATCCACAACTAGTGAGAAACTGTGTCCCAATTAACTTGAATAACGCCAGACAAAACTTCCCTATGAATCGAGCATCTCTGTCAAACACTATGTTTAGTGGCAAGCCCCAGTACTTAACCACATGTTTGAAGACCATCTTAGCCACATCCACTGCTTTGGATGGTGACTTCGTCGACACGAAGATTGCATACTTAGAGAAACGGTATATCACCACAAATATTCTGTTCTACCCTTGTGCGACTGGTAGCTGCGTGATGAAGTCCATGGAGACGCTTATCCAAGGCCTCTCCGGAACCGACAACGGTTGCAACAACCCTGCTTTCTTCTTCATACTTGACTTGTATTGTTGGAAAATGAGACAGGTGCGAACATACTCTTCGACATCCCGCCATAGGTGCTTCCAAAAGAACTCTTCTCAACTAAGGCCTACTTCCTATGCTTCCCCATATATCCTTCCCATGCTGATTCGTGACACTCCCATAACAAGTCTTTTAGAAGATGAGATGCTTTCAGCACGTACAAGTGCCCATCAAAATAGAGTGGTCCATATTTCTCCTGAAACATGTTCGTCTTGCCTTCCTTGACTTGCGCCATGATGCTTCTAGCCGTTGGGTCCTCCATCAAGTTCTCCCAAATCCTTTTCCGCAAGTCGGACACAACTTGAGTTGTTGGGTCAAGAGGCTGTCCATCCAAGGCTATGAGATGATCTTTCTTGCTCAAAGCGTCCGCAGCTGCGTTCAACTTTCTTGGCCGGTACTCTAATATCATGTCGAACTCAACTAGGAAATCCTGCCATCTAGCTTGCTTGGGAGAGAGATTTGGATGAGTGGCGAAGTAGCTAGTAGCCACATTATCCATCTTCAACATGAATGGATTACCCAACAAGTAATTCCTCCAAACTCTCAAGTAATGCACCACCGCTATCATTTCTTTATCATGAACCGAGTACCTCCTCTCCTCATCCTGGAGCTTTCAACTTTCATACGCCACAGGATGAACCTCTTGCATCAAAAATCCTCCAATAGAAAAATCAGACGCACCCGTCTGCACTTTGAATTCTTTCTCGAAGTCAGGCAACTGTAGAACCAGAGCGGCTGCAAGTCTGCGTTTAAGTTCGTCAAACGCACCTTGGAATTTTTTAGACCACTTCCATGCTTTGTTTTTCTTTAGCAACTCAGTAAGAGGCGTGACTACCTTGGAGTACCCCCTCCACAAACCTGCAGTAGCAGTTAGCCAAGTCGAGGAAGATACACACTTCTGCACTGTTCAAGGTTCTTCCCAATATTGGATCGCAATAGCCTTTGTATCGTCCATGCGAACCTTGCCTTGTCCAACTCGATGGCCCAAGAACAAAATTTCCTCTTGTCCAAATGTGGACTTGGATGCCTTCAAGTAAAATTTTTTCTCCCGCAATGCTTCAAAAACCTCTTTTAAATTTTGCTTGTGCTCCTCCATCGTTTCACTATAGACAACGATGTCGTCAAGATACACCACAATTGATTTGTCCAAAAATGGTCACAATACATCATTCATTAATGTGCAGAATGTCGTAGGGGCGTTGCACAACTCGAACAACATAACAAGGAACTCAAAGCTCCCATATCGTGTCATGCACGTTGTCTTGTGCTTGTCACCTTCTGCGATTCTGACTTGGTAGTACCCTTGTCTCAAGTCCATTTTTGAGAAAACTATTGCCTTGGATAAGTTATCAAAACAGTTAGCCGCCAACGGATGTGTATAATGGTTCTTGATGGTTTGCTTGTTCAACATCCTATAGTCCAAGCACATCCTCAACTCTAGCGTATCTTTCTTCCCTTGGAATATCACAGGGGCACCGTATGGCGACCTTGAAGGCCTTATGAAACCAACATCCGTGAGCTCGGTTAACTGTCATTTCAGCTTCTCCAACTCTGGTCCCGATAGTCTGTATGGAACCTATGCCACAGGTTTGTATCTCGACTCTAGATCAATCCAGTGATCAACATTCCTTCTCGGAGGAAACACCTTAGGCAATTTATCGGGCATCAAGTTCGCATAGGTATCCAACATATCAGAGAGGACATGAGGTGTAGGCATCCCCACAGTTCCCGTGTCAGACTTGTCCAACAATGCTGCAACATACATCTGCAACCTTAACCGTCGAGTCACTTTCTTCATACTTAGCGCATAAACAAACTTTTCATGTCTTCCTGCTTTGCTAGCAATGGTGCGCACCACACTTGGTTTTTCTCCACTTAGAATCACCATCTTATCAACAAACGACAACAACACCGCTTGATGTCTTCGCAAGAATTCCTGACCAAGGATCATCTCGAAATCGTCGAGAGGCATCACAGTGAAATATGCCTTTCCCGTCCAACGTCCTAACTGAACGTGCACTACTGAAGCAACACCTGCAGCTTGTTGGCCAGAAAAACTGTCCTAGGCCAACTAACTGAAAGACAACCCACACACTCAACTTAATGCAATCTTGTATGTGTTTAAGGTAACTGTCCTTCACAGGATCAAGGCCCTGTTGCCTGTATGATGTGCTCTCAAAATAGAGTCTCTCTGAGATGAGTGTGTGCCAAGTTTACTCAAATCAAACTGCTAACAAATCAGAGAAATTTAACCTAATGACTAAGCTAATTCTAAACACTGTATGCTAAATGCAGAAAATTAGTAGCCCCTATTTCTAGTCTATGATAACCTAAATGTTGATAATCTATCTTGTCCAAGAGCATGAGATATGATATTGATCAAAGGTTCAAAAATGAAAATAATTGACACTTCTTAATTAGCAGAAAAGTCCCCAGATAAAGAAGTGAATCATGATTGTTTCACAATAGATAATTATCTACTGAGAAATAATTATAACAGAATTTTAAACCTGAAACCAACAATGCTAAGTTAAATATACAATTCTGGAAATAATAGAATTATATATTAACTTGTAAATGAAACACAATCATCGTACAAATTAACATATAATGAAAACTAATCTACCAAAGATTAAAATAACAAAAATAGTTCATTGATTTCAACCTTGAATAAATCATTTATGTTCCAATTAGCATATAAATTCGACTTCACCAATGAGAACTCAACATATAATAGCAAGGTATATAATATCTAAGTTGCAGGATGACAACAGAGAACTAACAGCAAACAATACAACATATAATGTGATATTCACAGACTTAACACGTCTTTAATGGTTGGGCGTTACTCCTTCAACCATGCACAAAATAATATCTCCTCTTCAATTATCATGAAACTCTCGGCATTCTCATTTGCTTTCAAAGCGTTTAAGTTGATAATGATTCCGCGATCCTTTCAAAGAGTCACATTCCTTTTTTTTGTTTTACATGTAACATATTTTCAGTTCCAATATGACATGTCAAAACAAAATCAGCGTTAATATTAAATATCATGGTATTCCATTTAAAGGAATTTGAAATGAAATTATAGTCTCCTTGGCTATTTTATCTACCCATGCTCATCGAATAAACAAAAGTTAATTGACCAACATTTAATAACCTTATGTTTTACCCAAAATGAATTTTTACAAATGTCAACAAAAAGGTTATTAATATATTTGTGACTTGGCACATTTTAACTTTTGTTTTATTCCTATGTACATTATCCAAGAGAAAAAGTAAATGTAAATAAATAGAATGGCTTTGGATGACATAATTTTGGGTACGTGGAGACCAAAACAAAATGATACCTTTTGTTCCTTTCAAGATAAACTTTGGATAAAAGTTTGATAATCAGTCCTCATGCATGGATATATAAAGTAAAATAGATCATCCCATATAGAAAATAATTAGATAAAAATATTCAATGGATATTGTATTGTGTTATTGTTTTTAAAGTGAGATAATATGACTTAAAAATTTATTTGTTAAAACCATTATGTGGAAAATAAGAAATACAAATATGACAGGGAATTAATATTTTCATATTTGTAGATATCATAAAAATCATAAATATCTCATCTAAATAAAGAATGAAATTTATTTATCTAAAACAATTATTCCATGCATTGTTTTAAAAAGTAAATCAAAATTCCAAAGTTGAGCACTTCAATAATTTATATCGATCCGCAAAAATACTCATTTAACCAATGATAAAATAAAGGCCGAATTTTGCAAAAGATGTTGGAGCATGTGAATGACTCAAACAAATTCAAATATGCAATTATTTTAGAGCATCCATAGCCAAACAAAAAGATCATTGAAATCATCCAAATCTCATAAAAGGGAAACTAAGCCAAAGATCAAGGAGCGGGGAAAGATAATTAATCCAAGAGAGAAAGTCATGAGTTCACCTAACAAATCAAGCAAACCAAAAATAAATAAAAAACATTAAAAGCAAGTATTTACAAAAATTACATGGGAGCCCTTTGAATTTTGCAAAATCAAGGGGAGTTGTTGGGGTGCTAACACAGCTACCTTTGCCATAGAGTTCACTGCCTTGAATCTAATGTTGTAGTTCTTCCTCCTTATCCCGATCGCATCCGCAATCTCATTCTTCATAAAGTTGTGAGAGGCGCCGGTATCAACCGGGGCTCTCACTTGTCTCCCGTTCACAATCGTGTCCACGAAGCTCAGTACGTTCACCTTCCAGTCACTTTGCACAACACCGAGGTGATAGCAAGAGCCTCCCATCACTTGGTCGCACTTCTGTTATGTGGTCGTCCCCTGAACGAGTCGCGCTGTAACCTACGTCTTCCATTGCACGTCCAAAGCATCCCCAAGATTCCCTACTTGGGTGTTCGTGGAGTCTTTGTTCTGCCAAATCCATGCGGCCTCCTTCGCATCCACTCACAACCGAGCCGACAACGTGCTTCTCCAAGCCACTGCGTCTTCCACCAATGATGGGCGCTCTTCCATCGCGGTCCTCGTCTCGCCTGCCATCCGTTTGAGCCAGCTTTCTAGCGGCTGTGTCTTCGGCATCGTCGGAGGCTTCTCTAAGAGCAACTCCCATATCCTTCGGCACCTTCGTCGCATTCTTTACGTATTCGAAATCCCAACCCGACCATTTGTTTCATTGGTGCAGAGCATCCAAAACGAACACTCTGATACCATCTATCCAATTTCTTGAGGGGTAATTTTTTTCTTAAAGTGTAAAAAATTTAAGATAAAACAAAAAAAATTACACCTTAAGAAATTGGATCCCTCTCGGTGCTTAATAGATCTAAGTTTAAGATGGATCTATGCTGGTGTAACTGCATTAGATGTTAAACTTTGGAACAATTTAGAAGCCAAAGGTAGTGACTATGATTCTATTAAATTCTTTATATATATATATAAAACAATGATTTCCTTATCCCTCATAACTTTATACCTAATTCCATTGACCCAACCTCACATAGGGTCAACAAATCCGTGCAATTGTACCACTTTATAACATTATTATAATAATATTTATAACACAAACATAAAGAAATTATGAACATTATACATAAAATAACAAATAAACAATCTAATTGTAATTCATAATATTTTAATTAGAACATAACTAACTTCAAATAAGCATCATCATCTCAAATAAATTCAAATCAGTATTGGCCATTAACAAGGTACAAAAATTGTCCATAAAGTCTTACTTATCTTATGTTTAATCTACGTAATAAATCCTAGCGTACTTAATTCAATCAAAATCCTAGTGAACTTGATGCAACAAAAATCAATGTATAACTAAATCTTGGTGCACTTGATGACATCAAAATCAATGTTTTCCATGATTATAACAAAGTTGTCCGTTAAGTTTTAGCAATATCTTGATTAAAGTTGTCCATATGCACTTACCACTAAATTCTTAATGGAAAATGCCTAGCATCAAAATCAATGTTTATGATTGTTTTCATAAATTCTTAATGGAAAATGTCTAGCATCAAAATCAATGTTTATGATTGTTTTCATATCAAAGATTGATCATCCCATTTGTGCTTAACGGATTCATGTTTTTGTCAAAGTTTTGGATATTTCAATTTCTATTGTCGCTTGATTTATCTAGCAAATTTTAGGCCCTTTCGACAACATGATAAGGATGGTATTGTTATTGATTCGATTAATAAAAAAGTAATGTTTAGGGTTAACATCAATGTTTAGGGTTAGGTTGATTAGGATGGACTTGATAATGATAATAAAGTAGATGCTCATTCAACATGGTGTATACATTGTGAAAGGAAATTATAAATTTAAGTACAAGTTGTCTTATCAATTTGGTTAAGTTTTTGAATGGATCATAAATTTTAGCATCTGGTCAAGTTTAAAAAAAAAATGATTTAAGGATTCGGGTATGCATATTGTCCTTAAAGGCTCTGTAAACAAATTAAACTTAAAGAAGAGGTTGTAAGGGTTGAGGATAGAGATCATAACAAAAAAAAAAAAAAAAAAAAAAATACATTTGTTGGAGAGAAAATTTAGTTAAAAAAGAGAGAAGAGAAAGGACAAAGTAAATAGAGCACTAAATAAAGAAACCAAGCTCTTTAGATATCATGGTTTTCATAAGAGAGCTTGAGCCTGAGCCTTTTTAAATTACAGGTAGCCTATTATACTTATATATATGATTGGATAAATAATCTAGATCGTGGTTACATTTAGTTACAAGTAACTGAGGTGATCAACATTACATTATTATTTATTTTTCATTGTAAGAATGTAAAGAAAATGCTATACTACAAGGAGATCTAAATAATTTTCTTAAACTGTTGTTGTTATTTTTCATAACTTATGTTTCTACCAAACCAATTAGAAAAGAGATCTCACTAAGCTGAAATTAGAATAGTGAATTAGTAATATACTCCATATTTGACAGGTTATATAGTTTATTATTATATGAAGGATGTATGTGACTTTTTACGCTATCACATAGGTATTTACATGATAATTAATACTACCCATCTTTTTAATATTATTGATATCATATCAATGAATATTATTATAAATAAGTATCTATGCAATAATAAATTATTAATAATTATGGATAAAAATATCTATTGTTAATTGTTCTTCCTTAACTAAGATTCAGACTCAAGATAAAGCAATGGGTTATATCCATCAGTCATGGAAGAGGCAAGTTCTCGGGAAATGCAATGCATAAGATATAGTGACTTGGGTAATGCATAATATACAAAATTATGACCCCTAGTTATTCAATTATTGTGTCAAACTATCCCATACCCCCATCGTTAAGTAAAAGTAATCAGTGTGCTTTTTTTTTTATTTCACATAATCTTGTGACTTGTTAAGCTCAGATTTTTGACGGGAAGGTGGGAATAGTTTCAACAAATTGGCCATATTTCATTATTAAATTAAAAATTAAAATAATGCAAGTGGAAAATATGGTGAAGAGAATCTGAACCAATTTATCCATGCCAATTTTTCCAAATCTTGTGACTCGTCAAAGGCGGAGCAGCATAAGGAACGACCAAAACACCCCCAGTAGTTGTTGGGTTTAATAAATAAGATGGAAAAGTTAAATTATATATAATATAATAAATAAAATGAAAAAATTAAATTTTATATATTAATAAATGAATTTAATTGTGGCCAAAGTAGTCAATTTCATCCTTTCTTTCCTCAAGTTATATATATATTATATATATAAATCTGTTTTTTTATTCCTATTTAAAGTATGTTTTTTTCTTTAAAAATATAATGGTATTTCTTTATTCAAAGTAATTTGTTTCTTTAAAAAAAAAATAATGGTAAATAAATAAATAAAAATAATGTCCAAGCCAAGAAAATACTTAGTAATGTAAAGTAAACTTTTGACCTTACAGAAGTGTAGTGAGGGTATTATCATTAAAATAATATTTAAAAAATATATAATGAATATATGTACAACTGTAAACCAACAAAAATGCACAACGATGTTTAAAGAACATTACAGTGATGATTGGCACATGACACATCCCAAATAAAAACATAAAGTTGCTCATAATTTTTTTTCTTTATTTATTCACTTTCAAATAGGGGAGAGACTCCTATTGTTGTTGTGCGAGGACTAGTAGTGGTCATGGTTTTCGTCACATCAACCACCCATTGAATGAACATTCACATTTCAAAAGAAAACCATTAAATATTATATTTGTGCATAAATATATATTATATTAAGTCCAAAATGCATTCAATAGCTGATTAGAACAACATCTGACACTGGATAGTCCCTTTAATGCCAACTTTACAAAACATCATGTCCAATTGAGAACAAACACTGTCCTGCCATAAATACCAAATCTGACATCAAAACAACCTATCCTGCTTAATCTACTAAGTACACACTGGGCATCACATCATCCCTCACGAACCCCATTTGGAGAAGCATCATTCAAACAACAAGATGCAGTGTTCCATCACCCATTACCACCTGCACACTACAAGTAAAATAAAGGTTAGATTCTTGTCCAGGATTCATCAACAACTTACACATCCAACTTCAATAAATGACACCCACCCACTGAAAAAGGATCAAATCATTCATTAAAATCAATGAATCAAAAGGATCAGCAAATACGAATTCCCATATATGCCCACTAAAATCAAAACATCCATTAATCGAATTCCCAGCGCTACCCAAAATCAAATCATCCATTAAACTCAATGAAAGTACATGGACCATCTAATACGGATTCTTGACTCTGCCCACTAAATTAAACCATCAATTAAACACACTAAGAGCACATGGATCATGCAAATACAAATTTCCAGCCATTGGATCGGTGCCAAATCACTCCCATCCACCCATTCCCATAATAAACCTTGCAATCCATGTCAATTCCAACCATCAATCATTTTTCAGCATAAAAAACTATAAACCAACCTCTTTGGATACAATTGAATCCATTTGCATTCCTTGGATTCAAGCAGCGTGTCTACGGTTTCAACTTCCCACAAACTGTTCATCTATCAACAAGACTCAACTAGTGCATCAACACTATCAACAATCTGCAAACCATTCATCAACACTATCAACAACTCAGCGGTGTGTGCACAGTGGTTTAGGTATTAACATACACTTATTTCCTGTATCCATTCAATTAACAATCTAAGTTTTCATGTATAAGATTTGGTGTGCATTGCAAAGAAATATCTAGGAGTTTTGTGATCACTGAACAAACATTCTATGTTGTATAGAGGCAAGCCACAGAGACATAGACCCATGAGGTGCACTTTCACAGCCAACAACCAATACTCAATTTATTCCATCCTTGGGAATTCTCTATAATGCTTCTAATTCTTTCTCCCCATTCTTCCTTAAGTGTTGGTTACGTCATAACCAATTCAAATTCAAACATTACATGGACATATTTCTAACCTCAAATGCATCGAATGGGTTCCATCTTTCTAATAATGTTTCCTATAATTAAATATCTAAGTATTGCTAATGTGTGATACCGTTGTACTAAGGATTGTTTCAACTCGATAGGACATAACTAGTTCAACTTATAATACTCACAGTTTAACCATTGCAAAAGGATACCCTATTAAATGTTACATATATGGATTGTGCAGATTCTCGTAGCCATGGAAAGAGTCAATATTGCACCTCGTACAAGGGGCATAAGGAAGCAGGCTACCCGGGGTTCCCAGCTATGATGCACATCATCGGATGAGGACAAGGCCCATGGTTCAAATGACAAAATTTCTCCAATAAATTCTAAGAATAGTCCCGTAGAAGAGATAGATGGTGTGGTTCCACCATCAACGATAATGCCATAATCACCCATAGTGCCAGCATCACCCATATTGCCACCATCTTCTACAATGAAAGGTGCCATTTCAACGAATAAAATCAGTGCTATTAGAGGATGGAAAAAAGAATACATGTTGATTGAAATTGATGATGTCGAATTCAAGGGGTTTTCAGTTAGAGCAGTGGACTTAAATCAACTGTTGCTCAAATATGTTAGGGGAGGCCAACCCCATTCAAAGATGGGTTTCCAGGTAAATCATGGTGGGCTGGTTTAAAAAAAAGGCATCCAGAGATAGTGTTACGAACAACATAGGGCCTTGATAGAGATAGGGCATTGAATCTATGCCCCATAGTTGCGTCCAAGTTCTATGACACTCTTTCTACTGCATATGAGAAACACTCTTACGCTCAAGACCATATTTGGAATTGCGACGAGACATGGTTACAGGCATGAAGGAATTATGGCATGTGGGTAATTGCAAAGAGAGGGAGCCAGAATGTGCCAAAGATTATTCCCAAGAGCAGGGAGTGGATAACCATTCTATGCTGTGTGAATGCAATTGGTATGGAAATCCTAAGATTTTATTTGTTCAAGGGAAAAACTCGACTGCAAAACTATATCCAAAATTGTGAACCTGGGGCGTGCATGGCTGCACATTCCCATGCATGAATGACTAAAGAAATTTTCCTGAATTGGCTTTGTCACTTTCCAGCATTCGTACTAGGCGATATCTCCCCTGAAAATAGACACCTACTGGTTTTAGATGGCCATGGTAGTCACATTGCTGTGCAAACCATTGAGGAGGAAAATGTTGATGTATATGTAACTTCGGAATGTATTTCACCTATGTATTTTGTACTCCTATAAAGATGTTATTATTCCTCTGTATGGAAGTGTCGTCATTTGTATTGACAAGTGTCGCAACTTGCATGTGATGGGTTATTAGACCACCAAATGTGGGGTCAACCCTGATTAGTATTACCATGGGTTATTAGACTGAGTTAGACAAGTCGACCCTGCTAGGTTATTAGGCAGGTCAGGTCATGTATAAATAGAGTGCGGGAGGCACTCTATTTGATCATCTTATTATTCACTTCTACACTCATCAGAAAGTGGTGCACAAGTGAGGAAGGAGGAGTAGCTGCTAGAGAAGACTATCTCTTGTACTTGGGTTGTATCATTGCTCTTTCTATCTTTGAGGAAGTTGTTGGGTTTTTCACCTTTATGGTTTTCCCCAGTGAAACTCTGTGTGTCTATTGTCTCATGTGATTGCTTGGTGTGATTGATATGAATTGTTATGCTTGATATGTTGTACATGTTATTCTCTCAGTAAAGATCCTAGAGCATGTTGAATTAATGCTAAAAAAATAACTTGGTATTAGAGCTAACCTAAGAAGAAGACATTGTGCAGTTGTGGAAACTAGGGTTTCTTGTTTATTGGGTTTCTCTCCACAGATTTTGGAAAGGCAACAAGGTAGATTGACTCTACTCATCAAGGTGCATCTTTCTTTCCAATCAGAATTCAATTATGGGCACTTTCATTTTTGGCCCTAAAATTTAGGGTTTCCACAAAATAGGAATTTCTAAAATATGAGACCATAGCTGGAAGCTCCTTGGAAAAATCGAAGTTTAGAGCTTTGGATTGAACTTTTTGGTTGGGTGAAGCTCTGGGAAACTCAAACCCTAATTTAGGGTCCTCCCCAGTGAATCCGAGAAGACTAAAAGGCATTTCTGAAGGGTGAAACTTTGCAGATTTCAAATTCTGAATATACCAGGCTAATCAACTCATGAAGGCGCATATTTCTATCCTTTCAGAAGTTTGAAATTCAAATTTTGAATTTTTAGGGTTTCTCTAACAAACCCTAATCCAGCGCCAGATCCAGATTTTTGCAAATCAAGTGGTAAGACCTAAATATTTTCTATTTCCATTTGAAGTACTCTTTAAGATGTCTCACCACACCAAGCTTGAGGATAAGCTTGAATGGGATGATAAATTCCGAGCATGGAAGTATAGCATTGGGTTAATCCTGGAAGAAACTGAATTGGATACTTACATAAGTGAAGAGGTCCCTGTCCTAGAGGGAGAAGAGGCTAAGGCCTTACATAAGAAGAACTTGGTCAAGGAAAAGAGGATCATTGCTGATTCTATAAAAGACCATCTCATTCCACATGTGTCATCTCTAAAGACACCCAAGGAGATGTTTGATTCCCTGACCAAGCTATTTGAAGGGAAGAACATAAATCGGAAGATGACTCTGCAGAACCAATTGAAAGGGGTAATGCTTCATAATGGAGAGACCATTCAATCCTAATTTTCTAAGGTCTCTCAGATCAAGGAACAACTTGAAGCTGTGGATGAAGTAGTGGATAATGGTGAAGTTGTTATGACCACATTGAATGACCTGCCTAGGTCGTGGGATTCCTTTATCTAAGGAATCTGTGCAAGAAAGAAGTTGGTCTCCTTCAGCAGACTATGGGAGGAATGTTCACAAGAAGAAGCAAGGCTGGTGGCCTGAGAAGAAAAGATGGGGAATGAAGATCAAGCTCTCACAACACACACCAAGAAAGGAAAGATCAAGAGGGAGTAATCCCACTTCAGGAAATCTTCACACCACCGTTATCATAAGGATAAGAAAGATCTCAGATGCTTCACATGCAATGAGAAGGGACATTTTGCCGCAGATTGTCCCAAGAAGAAGAAAGAAAGCAACAACAACTTCAACAAGAGGAAGAATAACAACAAGAATAGATATCATGCTCATGCTGCTGAGGATGATGAACCTCCCAAGAAAAGGGCTATAAAAGAAAGTGATGATTCATCAAGTGAAGATGAATATGTTCTAATATATGCTCTCATAGGTACTATCTCTCATGGATGTAATGATTGGCTTATTGACTGTGGGGCTTCCAAACACATGACTGGGGTTAAAGAATCCTTTGTAAATCTATCTGAACATGAGTCACCCCATAAGTGAAACTTGGGGATGACTATCAATATCCTATCAAGGGAAGTGGTGAAGCCTCCTACAACCTAGACTCTGGGAAGTCTCTGAAGATGAAAGATGTTCTATATGTACCTGGGCTAAAAAAGAACCTACTGTCCATATTTGCATTGGATGCAAAAGGCATGAGGGTTTCATTTGTAGATGGCCAAGTCCTAATGTAGCCAAAGGGTAAGACTATAGATGATGCAGTGGTGATTGGAGAGCAAGAGGGGGGATTGCAGGGACAACCTAAACATGCCATGGTACATGAATCCATGGAGCCAAGTGAACTTTGGCATAGAAGGCTTGCACATGTGCACTATAGGGCACTACCAATTGCAAGTAAAGTTGTAGAGGGTCTTCCTAAAATCAAGACAAAGCATGAAGGTGTTTGCAAAGGATGTGCAAAAGGAAAGAACATTAAGAAGGCATTTCCAAGCAGTGAAAGCAAAGCTAAAGGAATCTTGGAAATTATCCACTTTGATGTATGCGGTCCAATGTCATCCAATTATCTGAGTGGGTATGTATACTATGTCTCTTTCATTGATGATTTCTCTAGGAAGACTTGGGGTTTATTTCTTGAAGAACAAAGATGAAGTGTTTGATAAGTTCAAGGAATTCAAAGCCTTGATGGAAAATCAAACTGATAAGAAGATCAAGAAATTCAGATCTAACAATGGCGGAGAATTCACTTAAGGTAATTTCAAGAAGTTATGCAGTGATTTAGGGATTAAGAGGGAGTTGACTGCTCCCTACAATCCACAACAGAATGGAGTTGCAGAAAGAAAGAATAGAACAATCATGGCAACAGCATGGGCAAAACTGCATGACCAGGATCTGCCTATGCATCTATGGGTAGAAGCAGCTAGGACAGCTGTATATGTGCAGAATAGAACACCTCACAAGATATTGGACAACAAGACACCAGAAGAGGTCTTCTATGGTAAGAAACCTGAAGTCATCCATCTCAGAATATTTGGTTGTCCAGTATATACTCATGTCCGAAAGGAAAAGAGGACAAAGCTAGATCCTTCAGGAAAGAAGGGCATCTTTGTGGGGTACAGTGAAAGCTCGAAGGCTTACAGAATATACTTTTTAGGGTTCAAGAAGATTGATGTCAGCAGGGATGTAACATTTGATGAAGACTCAGCTTATATCAAATCAAAGAAGGCACTTATTGAAGATCATGAAGAACCAAAGGAAAACATATTTCAAGACACCACCATGATTGAAACAATTCCAGATGCAGATCGTGAAATGGAAGATCCGCAAGAACCTGTAGATCCATCCCGTGAGAAGAACTCTCATAAGAGGAAACCTGCATGGGCTAGAGAGCTAATTCAAGATGCAGAAAGATATGGAATTCTAGAAGAACACAGATAAAGGAAGAGGACTAGATCACACACCAGTTATGTTGCCTTACTCTGTGACATTATGAACAAAGAACCTTCCAATTATGAAGAAGCAGGTGAAAAGAAAGAATGGAAGGATGCCATGGTTGAGGAATACCATTCGATCATGAAGAATGATGTTTGGGATGTGGTCCCAAGACCTGAAGGGAAGTCTGTTGTGACTTCCAAATGGATCTACAAGATCAAGCATGCTGTAGATGGTCGCATAGAGAAATACAAAGCAAGATTTGTAGCTCGTGGCTTCTCCCATAAAGAGGGGATAGATTGTGAAGAGACTTTTTCTCCTGTAGCCAGGTACACTTCCATCAGATCAGTACTTTCCCTGGCTGCAGTGATGAAATGGAAGATACACCAGATGGATGTCAAGACAACTTTCTTGAATGGTGTAGTCTAGGAGGAAGTATATGTGGAGCAGGCACTTGGTTTTGAGACACATGACAGGGAGTCATATGTGTGTGGGTTGAAGAAAGCCTTGTATGGCTTGAAGCAAGCTCCTAGGACTTGGTATGGTAGGATAGACGGCTTTGTATCTAGTTTAGGATTTACCAAGAGTAAAGCGGATTCCAACCTTTACTACAAGGTTGAGGAAGGCAATCCTGTGATACTACTATTGTATGTGGATGACCTGTTTGTAACAAGTGAGGATGGATTGATTGCTGACACCAAGAGGAAGCTTGCTGCCGAGTTCTAGATGAAGGACTTGGGGATGATGCACTGTTTCCTAGGCATGGAGGTGTGGCAGAGTGCAGATGGAATATTCCTTGGACAAGGGAAGTATGTAGTAGAGATCCTGAAGAGGTTTGGGATGATGGACTGCAAGGCCATGGCCACACCTATGGCATCGAACCTAAAGCTTTTGTGTGATGCTTCATCTGATCTGGTTGATGTCACTATGTATCGTCAAATGATTGGGTCCTTGATGTACTTGACGAACACGAGACCAGATATTTTCTTTATGGTGAACACATTGAGCCAGTACCTGACGGATCCCAGAGGTGTTCACCTGGTTGCTATAAAGCATATTCTGAGGTACCTGAAGGGTACAATTGATTATGGGCTCAAGTATGATGCGAATCAAAATTTTAACTTGTAGGGTTATGTTGATTCGGATTGGGCAGGCAGTGCTGTAGATAGGAAGAGCACTTTTGGGTGTTGCTTCAGTATGGGATCAGGTGTGATCTCTTGGTTTAGTAGGAAGTAGTCCTACGTAGCACTGAGTATAGCCGAGGTAGAGTATGTTGCAGCTTGTTCGGCTAGTTGTGAGGAAGTATGGCTCCAGAAGCCACTATCTGAGTTATTTGATCTCCCATTGGATGCTACCAGTATCCTTTGTGATAACCAGAGTTGTGTGAAGCTATCTGAGAATCCAGTGTTCCACGATAGGTCGAAGCACATTGAGATCGAATATCACTATATCAGGGATATGGTGTAGAGAGGAGCAGTGAAACTCCTGTATGTTGTGACGGATGAGTAGGTTGCATATGTGTTGACGAAACCACTAGCCAGAGTGAAGTTTGAATACTTCAGAGAGAGGCTTGGTGTTCTTCAAATTGACGACACTTCGAGGAAGAAGTGATGGACACATTTGTAGAAGCCATTCCAAGCATGGTGAGAGGAGGATCCTTCTCATGGCTGTGGATGTAAGCACTGTGTGATGAGCATCAGGACGATGCTCCAGTTACTGCTCTGTATATGCATCATGTTGGATGCTTGTTATGATCAGTTGGATCATGTATATGTATATGCATCATGTTGGATTCTTGTTATGATCAGTTGGATCATGTATTTGTATATGTATAAGGTAGATACTATGTATGCATCAGGTGGATGCATTGTATGATCAGGAGGATCATGTATGATGATATGTATCAGGTAGATACTATGTATGCTTCAGGTGGATGCATTGTATGATCAGGAGGATCATGTATGATGATATGTACCAGGTAGATACTATGTATGCTTCAGGTGGATGCATTGTATGATCAGGATGATCATGGATGATGAGCTTCAGGATGTTGCTCCAGATGATGTACATCAGGATGATGTATAGTGAGTATCAGGATGATTCTCTGTGGCCGTGGACAGGTTGTGCTTGAGAGGACTTGTAAGACCTGGGAGATCCTAGAGGTTGGGCTGTGTGCCCGTAATAAGTCCTGGGATGCTCTTTCAAGGGTTTGTCCTGTGACCACATGTAAGTCCTGGGAGATCCGAGAGGTTGGGATGTGTGCCCGTAATAAGTCCTGGGATGCTCTTTCAAGGGTTTGTGGTGGTGACTACATGTAAGTCCTGGGAGATCTGATAGGTTGGGCTGTGTGCCCGTAATAAGTCCTGGGATGCTCTTTCGAGGGTTTGTAGTGGAGATCACATGTAAGTCCGTGGAGATCCGATAGGTTGGACTGTGTTCCCGTAATAAGTCCTGGGATGCTCTTTCGAGGGTTTGTGATGAGGATCACATGTAAGTCCTGGGAGATTCGATAGGTTGGGCTATGTGCCCGTAATAAGTCCTGGGATGCTCTTTCAAGGGTTTGTGATGAGGGTCACATATAAGACCTGGGAGATCCGATAGGTTGGGCTGTGTGCCCATAATCAGTCCTGGGATGCTCTTACAAGGGTTTGTGATGCATGTAATAAGTCCTAAGGATTCCATAGTATGGCCAATGATGATGAAGACCTGCAGGTGGTGGGCCTACATCTAGTATGAAAAAGGACTGGCTCTGTAGAACTTCCTATGACGAGTAGTTCAGAGATTGATTGAGATAGCAGCAGCAGTGATGATGATGATGATTCGATGACGATGATCCAGTGACAATGATCCAGAGAAGAAGACTTGTGCTAGCATATCTATGTTGAGAAATACCTTCCTAATTAAGAGGGAGTGTTGATGTCTATGTAACTTCGGAATGTATTTCACCTATGTATTTTGTACTCTTATAGAGATGTTATTATTCCTCTATACGGAAGTGTTGTAATTTGTATTGACAAGTTTCACAAGTGTTGCAACTTGCATCTGATGGGTTATTAGACCACCAAGTGTGGGGTCAGCCTTGATTAGTATTACCATGGGTTATTAGACTGAGTTAGACAAGTCATCCCTGCTAGGTTATTAGGTAGGTAAGGTCATGTATAAATAGAGTGCAAGAGGCACTCTATTTGATCATCTCATTATTCACTTCTACACTCATCGGAAAGTGGCGCACAAGTGAGGAAGAAGGAGTAGCTGCTAGAGAAGACTATCTCTTGTACTTGGGTTGTATCATTGGTCTTTCTATCTCTAAGGAAGTTGTGGGGTTTTTCACCTCTATGGTTTTCCCCAGTGAAACTCTGTGTGTCTATTGTCTCATGTGATTGCTTGGTTTGATTGATATGCATTTTTATGCTTGATATGCTGTACATGTTATTCTCTCAGTAAAGATCCTAGAGTATGTTGAATTAATGCTAAAAAATTAACAGAAAACAGGTTGGGAATTGACTTGTTAACACTTCCTTCTCATACCACTCACAGGTTGCAGCCCCTGGATGTGAGTGTGTTTGTGCCTTTCAAGGATTTTTTCAGGTCGAAACATGCTGCATGGATGGCAAAGAACCCAGGGGTAGAGGTAAAGAGGTTTGAGTTAGATGAGCTTGCAAGCAAGGTTTTCAAAAGGGATATCACATCCTCGAATATCAAGGATGGCTTTAGGCGAACAGGTATCTGGCCATTGAATTATGATTCTCTTTTGCATGACACTGGTTGTAGCCGAGCATTTGTTGTGGATGGCCAAGAAGATGTGGCTGGTGAAGATCTTGTGGAATACAAGAGCATTTGGATGGGAAACAACAGGCAGATGCTGTGGACAATATCATGTCCCTTTCTCAAGGAAACTTCCAAGGAGTTGGTGCCACTGATGATGATGAACAAGTCAATGCTACACAATTCGATGATGAAGCAGCAGAATATAGCATGGGGCTAGGCGGTCCAGCCGACACACATGTGGATCTGTGGCACATACTAATGTGGTCGATGGTTGTCATAGTCCAGGAAGCAACAGTGACACATTCACATTGACAACCTAAGTATCCCAACCATCATGGTTGGCAGAGCCCATGATGAACTTGAACAAACACATTGGTGGTTCCACCAACGATGAAAGCATGAACATGCCTTCGCAGTCGACAATCATACAATATGAGATTGTCCATTTTTTTGTTGATGGTGGGTTGATAGAAGAACCTAACATAGACAACAAGGATGCAACCAAAGAATATACTACAACATAAGAACCTCTCATAGCAGAAGAACCACTTCCAGGGAACACACCAAGGCTTGGCTAATTCCTAAGGTTTCTAGTGGAGATAGTGTCAACTCAAGGAAGCCAAGGAAAGACAAACATTCTCCGATTGGGCTGGAGATCACAACTACTCACTTCAGAAGAGTATATAAGCCTTTTGGTTGAAATTGAACAAAATAAACATGCTTTGCATTAATTAAAATAAAGGAAGAAAGATCTTGCAAAGGAAAAGAAGGAAGCAAGGATGATTGCAACTGGAAATCGGGAATAGGAAAGGATTGCAAGCAAGGCTAATCGACAAGAAAAAGAGCACCAGAAACAGTTGTCAAGGCAAGCAAAGGATGCAAGGAAGGCGCAACAGATGAACCAAAATTATGCAAGAGAAATTGAGGAAAGGAATTTGATGGATGATATTACAAGAACAACCGAGGAAAGGAACATTATGGAAAGATCATTAGAAACATTTGAAAAAAGTGCACGATTATACCAAGATCTTATTAACGTTAAGATGCCCCACTATAATCAGGCAGGTTTACACCCCCATTTATTCCTACTAGTGCAGGGACCCATTCTATGTTATCTCATCCAACACTTGCAATTATTCCATGGGTCTCAAGCACAAGTCAGGCATATGGCTATTCAATTCCTCCTTGGTTGCAAGGAGTAAATTGGCCTCAATATGTTTCCACCAACCCCACCCATCCTAATCAAACATGCTTAGTAAGGTCACCCTACTTGGCTCAAAATGGAAACCCGACAAGAAATGAAGGGGAAGGTACCCAACCTCATGAAGAATAGGATATTTGGTGTATAGCCTACCCAAATGCTATTTTGTTCTCAAGGCATTTTGTTTTTTTGTAGCTTCAATCAAGCATGATGAGGGCTTGACATAACCTAAAACCTAGGTGACAATTTTCATACAGACTGCAAAGCCCATGCCTTGACATCTACTACAAATAAAGGCATTGTATTTCAGTACTATTAATATAAACTGTAGTTGTTTTATTATACATGAGTAGGCTTTATTTATGATTGTTTATTTCCATTATATGAATGTTTGATCATAATGGCCAAGGGAATCTAGGCTATAATAATAATATATGATACAATAACCATATCCAGAATAAACCATAATTCAGCTGCCAACATTGAAAGCAATGCACAAACAATCACACTGAATGACAGGCCATGGCAAATTTCAGAAATGTAATCAGACACAATAACAATGTATTCAAAACATTTTATTTTTATGTAGTTTCAATAAAGCATGATGATGGATTGAGATAAACTAAAACCTAGGTGACATTTTTCACACAGACTATAAATCCCAAGCCTCGACACCCACTACAAATAGAGGCATTGTATTTTAGTACTATTAATATAAACTGTAGTTGTTTGATTATACATGAGCAGGTTTTATTTGTGAACATTTATCTCCATTCTATAATTGTTTGATCATAATAGCCAAAGGAATCTAGGCTATAATAATAAAGTAGGATACAATAACCATCACCAGAATTAATCATAATTCAGCTACCAACACCGAAATCAATGCACAAACATTCACACTAAATGATAGGCCATGCCAAATTTCAGAATTGTCATCAAACACAATGACAATGTATCCACAACATTTTCTTTTTTTGCATCTTCAATCAAGAACGACGAGGGATTGGCATAATCTAAAAGCAAGTTCAAAGTTTTGAAACCTACTGCAAATCGCGGGGCTCGATATCTACTACAATATGAATATGAAGATGAATATAAAGTTCAAACACCTACTACTGCAAATTTTGCAGCAATATGAATATAAACTATAGTCATCATAACCAAAATGTATAACAATATTGCTGCCAATAATCCATGCTACAATAATCATAGCCACACTATATAACAATATTTCTTCCAACACTTAAATCAACCATCATTCATCCACACAATAAGACATACCATGCCAAATTTCAAAATTATCAATCAACACGTTTACAATGTAATGTATTCATATGCCTACTAAAAATTCACGAACTAAAGCCAAAAGCCAAATCTAATCTACAGTAAAAACAAAGAATCCTCTATGAAACCCTCCACCGCCAACCTTAAACAAAAAATATTTTAACTACTGTATAATTGCTATATAACTAATCAATTAATTCATTGTTGTAATGTTTCCTTCAAAAACAAACAAGTGGAAGCATCACCAAATTAGCCAAAGGCCCAAATTACAATCACGCATATCAATCATACCCATAACAGTATACAATAACCACACAGGGTTTGGAATAGATTCAAGAGACACCCATATTCATCCACAGTCTGCAATAACCCTAGTTTCTCCAAACGTTTAGACCAACGGTGTCAAGCATACACACTGCCCTTAGAACCAGAGACACCCAAAAGATTTCAACAAGTTGAATCATCGCATAATTACCCAAAAAATGGTTTGCAGTAACCATACAGGGTCCGAAATACATTCAAAACTTACCCCTAATCCACCACAACAGTTGGACAGAACGAAGGCCGAGAAATCCATTAACATGCAACCATTTTCCACCAAACATTTGTGCAAACATACCCTAAAAACCTCCTCACAACCAGAGAAACATTAAAAAAGAAAATAAGTTAAGGTATTGCAATAGTAGCCAAAGAATGGTATGCCATTATCACAAATACAACATCATTGTCACAAAAGGAAGAAAGGTCGTCCTCAAAGGATTGCAATTACAATGACAATACAACCAGACAAACCCACTGAGGATGGCCATAGATACCCAAACAAACCTGCTTCTAGAGACACACATGCAACCTCAGAGCACCTGTTGGAAAGGTATAATGAAATCATCCATAAGGAGGTGTAAAGTGTTGATAAACAATGTCAAGAAACTAGTAAGGATGAAACCCTACTAGATGAGTCATCGGGGCAGTGCCAGTTTCAGGATGGCCGAAGTTGAGGCCCGTCGAACCACCACTGCAATCCGCTCGCCGATTAAAAAATGAAACCGTCGTCAACCACCTTGAACCCATAACTGGAACCAGATTTTATAGGCACTGAGTTAGTTAGGATCATCAACTAGAAGCCGAATGCACAGTCGAAATCTGCTGCTGAGAAAAACCAAAGGAGTGGCCATGCCATAACTTGTATCCCACGCAACCGACAGACATGTATGACCACCCAAAACTCTGAGCAGGGTGTGCAATCAACTGTGAAGTGGGTCTCCGTGTTACCTCCCACCAAATGTCAGCATAAACACCAGATTGTTGATGTAATGGAACCCCGACGGACCAGTACCTGGGTGGCGGAATGGCCACACAATGGCCCCAAACAAGAATACACGGGGTGGTGGAGTAGCTGTGAGAAAATGCTTTGTCGAACCTCAAAAACTGCGTGGAAACCCTAGTCTTCAATGCTGCCACCTACCTAACATGCAGCGCCACCTTTTCAATCCATGTCGTACAACTCCAGGTCACTACCAAGTGTCCTCCAATGTGGCACAAGGTACCCCGTACAAGTATTGGCGTCTCTCCCTTACATATCGTAAAAATTGACTGAACACTGTGGAAAAAAATATGACGTATTAATTGAGATTAAACATGATATGACAATATTTTATGACTATGAGATGGCGAGCAAGGTCTTTCCTTACAATTACTTTAACTACGACATATTTTGTCTTTTCACCTTTCTTCAAGGGTTAATAATTAAAAACAAATAACAATTTTTTCTCTACATGCAAACATAGAAGAATACATTGTTCTTGTTGTATATAAGTAAACATTGGTGAATGCATTTTATACTTTACTATTATAACATTCATGGAAGCAATAACTATAGGCCAAATCAATATTATATATATTTTCTATCTGCATATCTTTGGAGGATATTTTGGTAACCTAATTCACACTCATGCATAGTTAATTCAATGTGTTCTTTTGGAGTGCTCTCAACTCTACATAATTCACAGTCATGCAGCTTTAATCATGGTATATAAGGAAATACCATAATTACACTACCGGTATATTTTAAGCTTAACATGAAAATAATTTTCAACAAACTAAATTCTACAATTGATACAAATAATTATTGATTAAATAAATAACAAAAAAGGGCAGTCAAGTGTACTACCTTAATCTACAGTTGCAAATTTGAAGCCAACATGACTTGTCCATCAACTCATTAGTAGCTCCTCAGGAAACCAGGTGTAGGGGACCGCTCTCCTCCCAACCAACCCCTCAGTCCAAGATAGGGATCCAATACCATGCCAGACAAGCATCATAATGATAATCCTATTCTACCCTCGGCCTCCAAACCTCCATTTCCACCACACCGCGCCCATAGAACCCTCTAAAAAATGTAGCAAGACTAAGCAACTCAAAACCAAAAACCTCCACAACAAAGAGCAAGAGCATGAAAAATACCCCAAACTCAGCCCCTAATTCCCTTATTTATGCATTTAATTTTAAATTAAATATAATTAGAGTTAATTATGCATGAGGGACACATGTCCTCCATGAACCTACTCATTATAATTATATTTAATCATTGTTACTTTTCTTTATTAGTATTAGCTTAACTGTTATTAATATTTCTCTTTTATTTCATTTTTAAAAAATAATTTCCCATTTTTTTACTACTTTATTACTATTTTATGAGGGATTGATAATTATAATTCCCTAATAAAGTGAAGGGTGTTGCATACAATTATTTTCATTTATTGTAGACATAATCGTATTATTTCCTTGGTTTGGTAGTTTTCAAGAGATTTGATTATCATGACATGATGCATATAGTACTTATTATTAACATGCATATTTGTTTTTTGTTTGAAGTGATAATAGGACTTATGAATGACTACACCCCTAGTTCACAAATTTAGCAAAGAGGAAGATAAGACACTGGTTGATTTCAATATTTCATAATCTTCACTCGAGTAGTGCCACTAGTGTACTAGCCCATCATAGTCAAACTAGTTCTTGGCACTTCGAGCAATTACTTTTAGTGAAATAGACTAGCATTGTTCTCATTGTAAACAATAGGCATATAATTAAACTCATTCAAGCTCAAGGTCTCACTCTGTACAAACAGTACCAGTATCTCATAAGCTCACAACACAACCCCGGGTTGACATAGAAATGAGCTAGTCAACCATCAACCGTAGGAAGTATATAAAATCATTTTCATTTTTGGTGGTGTCATTGTTGGAGAGATAAGGAGTATATTCCTTGGTTTACATTGATTAGGAAATTGACACATGGTAAAGCCAACCTAAGGTACTGTAAACAGACCCCTCTGTTAAACTTCATTTAAGTGTATTGCATTTGTAAGATAGAAGCATACTAGGATGCATGAATAGACACAGATATTCTAAGGGATAGTTTCGTGGTGCAGTAAGAGCCACTCAATTCATTAACCAATTGGCAGGAAGCATAGGCCAATTAAGGAGTACCTCAAAACAAAAACCTCTATAATATGGCCAAGGAAGAATACTTAGAGGTATTCGAGATGAAGGCCTAGATTTGTTGAATCTATTGGGTGCAAGGGATGCTTCCTAGTTATCATATGAAACTATTTGTGAGATTTGTCGATGTTATTCCGAAGGGAGTACCAAACATGGAAAGGGGATTAGAGATGGTTTTTCATGCACTACCAAATTATCGAGAGGTATTGTTACTAGGGATGAAATAGAGAATCTATTAGACAATTTTAAAATTGACATCCTTAGCTCTATCAGTTCCCAATTGGATACCATGAAAGTAAATAAACAACAAGCTAAGGAGGAATTTCCTTTGGCTATCTTTTGTTCAAAATGTCGGAAAAAACACCCTTTGTGGGAATGTCCACTCAATGCTATGGAAACTTGTGCTATTTGTGAGCAAATCCATGCAACTAGTAATTTTCCTTCACTACTTGAGATTAAAGTTGTTTACGAAGGAACTAGTGAAGGAACTAAGCAACTTTGTTTTGTTGCCTAAAAATGACCATGGCCACCTCACCAACCAGGGACATCATAAGATGACACAACAACCCTTCCTTGTACTTTAATACACAATATCCACCTCAGGGTTGGTATCCACCAATGCCATGGAAACAATGGGCTCCTATGGACCAAAACCAACCCTGGAAATAGGGATGGTGAGGGTAATTTTCATATGGGAATATGCCTTAACAATCACAAACCTATTCCCAACATCAACAATAGTCATTCCAACAACCACAACAACAACAAATTCAACTACAAAGTACTGGAGAAGCAACCTCCTGAAAGGAATCCATAACTTCATTCCCAATCTATACCTAACCACAACAATAAAGTAGCTAGCCTGCTTACAAAGCTGGGATACCAGTTATTTTTGGTTTTCTAGGTTTCTCAACATACAACATTTCCCTTGTTGATTTCCAAGGCATACATTTACGATTAGGGAAAATAGTTAATATAACTTACCCAATTATTCAAGAACATGTTGATGAGTAATATTTTGTCATGACAAATCATCAAGCTTATTAGCCTAATACACCACCACAAGTCACACAATTTCCTCAGAAAAAGTAACTCAAAATCAAACATCCAATCTGGCCCTAACACCTCCTTATCTTGAAAAACTGAATGTAGACAAACCCCTTACAGAGATAAAGTTTTATTTTATGGGAGAATTACACAATCTAAGTGTTAAGATTCCCTTAGTCCAAGCTATCAAAGATCTTCTAATCTATGCCAAGGCTGTTAGTGAATTATGCCTAAGAAAAACAAGGAAGAAAAAGGAGGATCCCCCAACTATTCGTATAATTGGAAGGTTGGATGATTTGATGCTAGAAAGATATTTTATGACCACATAATTAGATCCAAGAATCCCAATTGTTCACGTTCATATCAGCATCATTTCCATTCCCAACACTCTAGTGGATTTAGGCATTGCTACTAATGTTATGAAAAAATAAATCATGAAAAACATTCAAATGTATGGCATGAGAGCTACCCCTACAGTTCTAATTTTAGTCGATAGATCTACTATCAAACCCGAAGGAATCCTGTAAGACGTAACCATATCCATATATTATTGGGAGTATCCAATTGATTTCATGATCCTACAACCAACATCTATTTTGGGAGTGTATCCATTGATTCTAGGTTGACCTTGGTTGGCCACGGTTGATGCATATATTGGATGTAGATAAGGTAACGTGACTATTACACATGGGGATTCCACAAAGAAACTAACTCGCTATCCTCCATCCAAACCCTCTATTGAAATGGAGATTCCTTTTTGGATCAAGGAAGATGACAAGGAAATTATCAAACCAATTTTAACCCTTGATCAAGCTTTGAATTTTAAAGAATACATCCGTGATGATTTGATTTGCAATCTCATTACATACTTTCTCAACAACATTCGACTTATCTACCCTATGGGAACCTATTAGATGGGAATCTCAAGAAATTTACACTTGGAATATTTTACACAACAATATGAAACCATGGCTTCACCCTTACATGTTATTTCCAAGATAATGCACACTAGTTGAAATATGCCCTAATAAAACCTTGAACATTAACCTCAACCTCGAGGCCTCTCAACGCAATCAATTAATTCAATTACTACAAAAGCATAACAATGAATTTGCATGGGAATATACTGATATGTAAGGAATCCACCTTGATCACTATACCCATCATATTTACATTAAAGAATATTCCCGACTGGTGAGGCAGCCTCAGAGAAGGATGAACCTTGCTCTTCGAGAAATAGTTAAAGAAGAACTGCAAAAGTTAATGTCAAATTTATTTGCCCCATTTTGGATAACCCCATTTTGGACACTAAATGGATCTCCCCATTGGTATTGTTCCAAATGAGAATGGAAAATTGAGAGTATGCATCAACTACTGTGAACTAAACAAAGAAACCCTAAAAGGTCATTTCCTCTTCCATTTGTTGATTAGCTCTTGGACACATTCGTAATGAAGAAATTATTCTTTTTTATTGATGGATTTAGTGTCTACAACCAAATCCAACTTGGACCCGGAGGATCAAGACACGACTACTTTTACCTGTCCAAGGGGAACATATGCTTATAGAGTTATGCCTTTTGGGTGATGTAATGCCCAAACTACTTTTCAAAAACATGTGCTCAGAAATCTTTCCAATTTTATACATGATTGCGTAGAAGTCTATATGGATGATTTTGTTAAAATATCTGTCAAATCACTAATAATTAGCTAGAAAAATAAGCTATACATTTTGTCAAACACTTAGCATACTATAATTTCAACCTCCAAATTAACTTCAACAGTCATGCATTAAACTTAAACACGTGATACTATAATTAATGAGTAGAAATACAACTAAATAAATCTGGAAAAAATAACAACAGAAATAAGGTGAACAATGGACAACCTTCAACACATTTGACATGAGATTTTTGGTCAAAGACCCTGGAAAAACCCCAAAGGGTAAAACCAATGAAATTGGAAAATTTATATTCAATGAGCTCTCATAAATTTCGGAAATTATCAACACATACAATCAACAATAAATGCACACTGCTCTCCTCGAAAAACATACCAAAATACACACAAGAAATTTAAGTAGAAAGTATAGTCCATACAATCACTATACGATTTGTTGTACTGTCACCAAACAACATAAATAAACTTATCTTGAAATCCATGCATCCTTTGCCTCAATTTTTGTGCCACTTTCCTGTTGTACGACCTTTTCAAGACTACAACAATGCCTCAATTTCTGCACAACCAACTTGGCTCTTCAAACTTGTGCTACAGTACCAACCTCCTCAAATATTGTGCAACATTCACCACCTTGGAATTTGTGCCTTCTTTCATCCTTGGGATATGCGTCCCCTTTGGAAACTAGCTAATCTTGTTGCTCCATATCTCCTTTTTTCATCTCAACTCTTACTCTCTCCTCATTCAACTCTCCGAAGACTCTCTCTTGGAATGCACTCCAATGGGTCTCACTCAAGCTTCTTTTATTTTTCATTTTAGGGTAACTTCCCTAACTCTTTATCTTCTACAACCAAGATCAAATCTTGGCCCACAAATTGATGGATGTGGTTTAATCGTAAGTTTACATGACTTAAGTCACTTAAGTCATGAGACTATATAAAAATCACTTTTATTTCGAAAAAGTCACTCTACCGCAAAATAATAAAATACCCTAACTTAAAATATATAAAAATCACTTTTATAAAGTCACTTAAGTGAGACATCTTGCTCGGACCCTTGCACCTAGGAACAATAAGTGCAGAAGTACCTCCACGCTACAAAATCTAACACTCCCTCTTAGTGAGGGAGGTATTGTTGGCACCTCCACTTGGATTTGTCTCCAACCCCATCACTTCACTTGCTGCTATAACTACTCTCTCTGAACTAGAAGGACTCTTCGCTACCTGCTCTGAACCATATGCTGAAGACAAGTTCCCATCACCTTTGACTTGAGAATTCACCTCACCCTCCTACTCATCGTCTAGTGTCATATCGTACCAGCTCAGTCTCCTCATTGAAATGGAAGAAGTATATCCCCCAAGAGTCTTTGACACTACCACTAAGCCCAATATACACCCGAACTCAACATCTATAGGATGCCCCAACACCTTGTACATCCTGCCATATTTGATGCCCAACACTCGTGTTGCACCCAAGATTTCCCTCATCGGATAAATAATAACACGTCCATTGCAGTATATGACTGCATATCCATCGTCCTCTAGAGATGACACTGAGTGCAAGTTCTTCCTCAACTCTAGTACGAACAACACTTTATCCACCTCCATATATTCCCATGAATAAACATGGAATCTGATCCATCCAAACCCCTCTACATCATGCATGGTATCAAAACCATCCTCTGCATGAATCCCTCTGCCGATATATGATAAGTACATGAACATAGCTCGTATCCCATTCATGTGGTGTGTTGCTCCACCGTCCACATACCATGCACCAGTGTGTGGAATCTTGGAAACAATACTACTCGAGACATGAATCACCAAGGAGAACTCCTCGAACTTGTTAGTGTACTCCACTTCAACTGATGCTGCTACCTCTGCCTCATCCTTCTTCTTTCTTTTCTTCTTGTTTGGACACTAGCCTGCATAGTGGCCAAATTTTTGACATTCAAAGCATGTCACTTTTCTCATGTACTTCTTTGACGTGGTTCCATTACTCGAGCCCTTCTTCTTCTTTCCCTTCTCTGAAAGGGCCACATCCCTCTCATTAGTACTAGCCTCTGCCTTCTCTTGAGACCCCTCTCAGATCTCCTCCTACGTAAAGTTATCCCATAACCTCTCCCAAGATGGAAATTTCTCTCGGACCACCACACATTTCATGAACACATCCCAGTATTTGGTGACACCCTTTAGGGATATACACACCAACTCTGGCTTTGCAATGATCTCACCCAAAACACTCAACTCATCCTTCTCCTGACTGATGCAGGTGATATAAGAGGCCACATTTTATCCTTTGGCCATCCTCGTGCTATGGAGCTTGTCCTTCAATGACATATTTCTGTTCTCATTCTTGTTCTCATACAAACTCTTCATTGTGTCCCACATATTCTTAGATGTCTACTTCTCAGCCAAATGTAGAATAAGATGGTCCCTCACTCCATCTAGGAGTATTCTATGATTCCTTGCGTCCTTCACCTCGTGGATGTCCAAGGCAATGGGATCTGATTAAGGTGGTACCACAATGGTACTAACGAACAACCATGGCTCGTTATCTCTCAGAAAAAATGCAATCCATGCCTTCCATTGCAGGTAGTTTGAGATCCCCTCCAACCGATCTTTGTACCCGATACTGTAAGTCATCTTCCCCTCTTTCTTATTTCCAAGCAAAATACCAAGCAAACCACTGGATACCCAAGTACCAAAAATCAATACTCGGCTGTACCAACTAGCAAAGCTCTTTCCAAACAGCTGCAACACTACCGTCCATTGAACCTCAGAGCCCTAGCTCTGATACCATGTTAAAATCGTTGTCAAAACACTAATTGTTAGCTAACAAACTCAACTAGACATTCTTTCAAACACTTATCAGACTTTGATTTCAACCTCCACATTAACATCAATAGTCATGCATTAGACTTAAACACATGCTATTGTAATGAATGAGCATAAATACAACAACTAAGTAAATCTGGAAAAAATAACAGTGGAAATAAGATGAGCAATGGACAAACTTCAACACATTTGACACGAGATTTTTGGTCAAATGAACCTGTAAAACCCCAAAGGGGTGAATGAGGAAAAATTCTATTCATTAAACTCTCTGAAATTCTGGAAATTATCAGCAAGTACAATCAACATTAAATTCACATTGCTCTCCTTGGAAAATGTGCCTAAATACACATAAAATTCTAGCAGAAGGTACAATGCATACAATCACTGTATGGATTGCTGTACAGTCACCAAACAACAGAAATAAACTCATCTCGAAATTTATGCAACCTTTGCCCTGATTTCTGTTCCACTTTCCTGTTGTATGGCCTACTCACAACAACAATAGTGCCTTGATTTTCATGCAACCAACTTGGCTTTTGAAAATCGTGCTATAGTACAGTCTGTTTTGTATGACCCTCCTCAAATTTTGTGCAATAGTCACCACCTCAAAATTTGTGCATTCTTCCAGCCTTGGGATATGCACCCCCTTTGGAAACTAGCTAACTTTTGCTGCTCCAAAATACATTTTTTCTTCTCAACTCTTACTCTCTCCTCATTCAACTCTCCAAATATTCTCTTGAAATGCATGCCAATGGGTCTCACTCAAGCTTATTTTATTTTCATTTTAGGGTAACTGCCCTAACTCTTCATATTTTACAGTCAAGATCGATGGACGTGATTTAATCTCAAGTTTACATGACTTAAGTCACATAAGTCATGAGACTATATAAACATCACTTTCTCTCAAAAAGTCACTTTACCCCAAAATAATAAAAGACCCTAACTTAAACTTTATAAAAAACACTTTTATAAAGTCACTTAAGTGAGACATCTTGTTTGGACCCATACACCTAGGCACGATAAGTGCATAAGTACCTCCGAGTTACAAAATCTAATAGATTTCACTGTGTATGGAAATACCTTTGATGGAGCCATGGAAAATCTTGAGAGAGTCCTTATGAGATGCAAAGAGACAAACCTATCCTCGAGTCATGAAAAATGTTACATGCTACTTACAGAAGGGATTGCATTACATCACTACATATCCCCCTCAGGATTTAGGGTTGATCCAACAAAGATTAAAGTAGTTTCCAAACTTCCAGTTTGAGCACACCAAAAGGAATTAAGGACATTCTTAGGTCACACAGGATATTGTCGTCATTTCATAGAAAAATTTATGAATATTGCATCACCCTTATTCTCTTTACTTTCAAAAGATGTTGACTTTTATCAGAATAATATTTGTCAAAGTGCTTTTGAGACCTTGAAAGAACAACTATCTTTCGTTAGCAAAGCCTTATTGGCACAACAGAAGAATAAAACCAAGAATCTCAAAAAGCAACATCCTCACAACAATAAAAAAAACAAGGTTCCCAAACCCTCTCAATTAGCTCATCATTGGAATGATGACAAATGGACCAAATCAAAAGGTAAAAAGAATGAGCGTTATTGCAATTTTTGTCGGAAAGGTGGTCATATGAATCCAAGTGTTTCAAGAAGATGGAAGCCTTGGAAGCAACAATGAAGAAGCACAACATCAAACTTGATTCATGTTCCGACTCTAAACTCTTGGATATGCACTTTGTGCTTCTGGTTTTTCCTTCGATGCATCTTCTTTCTCTTCTGATGAGTGGCTCATTGAATTCGGAGCATCTTATCATATGGATAAGGATAAAGCCACTTTTTTTTTCTCTAAATGAATGTGACACCAATAAAATATTTTTTGGTGATGATAAATCTCTTAATATTATTGTAGGAATTGGAGCAGTTCAGGTATGTGAAAATCTCACAGTAGATCTAAGAGATGATGTATACCTCACTAGAGTAATTATGATTAAGCAGGAAAATAGAAGAAGAGTGGTCAATGCAGTATAATGAGCAACAGAATAATAATAAAGTAGAACTCGGATAGAAGCAAAAATACTTCACACACACTAGTTAATTAATCACAATATGGACAAATAAATAGTACAATGGTAGAGAGGATTCGAATGCCTAAGGTGGCAATTCGAATTAGCCTCTCAGAGTGATCATAAGATCAATAGAGTGTCATCGGAGCACAACTAGGTGTCCTCAAGATCATCGGAGCACAACTGGAAGTCTTCATCATCATCAGTGGAGTCATCAATGCTCAAGTAACTGTCAACCATCAGTCAAACTGAGTCTGGTAGGTGTAACTGATTGTAACTGAGTGTACCTGAGTGTAACTGAGTGTAGCTAAGTGTAACTGAGTGTAAACTGAAGACAACTGGACTGGTAGGTGAAGAAGGGCGAGTTGCTTCCTAAAATCAAGGAAGAAGGGCGCATTAAGCAACTGGAGGGATAAAACTAAATAGTGAGAAGCTCTTGGGGGCTGGCTAACTGAGGGCTAGGTGCTGGACTAATGACTAGGATGCATGCAAACCCTAAAAGTGCATGCATGACTGAAAATGTAAGTGATCAAAATACTGGTGGGACTAGGATGGAGTATAGGAATATCCTAACACCCCCCCTTAATCCATACTGGGCCCTGGTAACTAAGACCAAAGGTCACCCAATACAATGAATAATAACAGTCAATAAACCAAGGAAGTGGGAAAAATTTCATGGGAAAAATACCCCCCCTCAAAACAGACTGTAAGGCACACATAAAAAATAAATGCTCCAAACTCAAGCAGGTATGATGCTTGGTCATATGTCTGGAGGTATCTTCTTCTTGGGAAGAAGTGGATCATGCTCAAAAAGCATGTGCTTGTACTTGCTCTTCAGATCGAATGTGATGAGAACAAATCCAAAAGTACGAGGATGATCCTTGAACCTGTGATTCGAATCAGCTGAGGTAGGATCAAAATCATGAATATGTAGATAGTCTTTTGTCTTCTCCTTCGAACCATCATGGGTGAGATTATGCCAAAAAGAACCATCAAATAATAATTGCTTGAAATCCAAATCAGATTTAAGACTTGAAGAATAGTTTCTTGAGATCTCCTTTGAACCAGCAGGGGTGAGATGAAAACTATCATATGCATGAGATATTATCCCAAGCAAATGGCAATGGTTTCTTGAGATCTCCTTTGAACCATAAGAGGTGAGATCAAAATCAATGGATGTATGAGAAATTCTCTCAAGCGGGTGGCAATGGCCATATTCTTCAATAACCTTCTGAAAGTATGAATTAATGATCATATAGTAGTAAATAAGAGATGATTGCTAGAGAGGAGCGAATGCATTACCTCCAATAGCTGATTTTACCTCCGAAATAATCATGTGATCATGATGCAAACCAACAGACTCTAGTGCAAGAGAGGATTTAGGACCTTCTGCAATATCTAAAGTGTGAGCTGGCACATAAAGAGAAGAAATTTGGAGCATGAGTGGAGAATTTGCAAGTTCTTTGTCAACAACTTCAATATGAGATGATACTGGTTCATGATATGAGAGATCATCAAGGAGAGCAAATGCATCACTTTGCTTGCCTTCGAATGGGTTTGGACCAATCCCTTCATTCTGTCTGCTAAATATTACATCCAGGTGAGCCCATAGCTCTTTTGGTGATGAAAAATCAGGGAGGTTATATAACATCCATTCATGCATAGCATCAATCATTGATCCAAAAGATCTGTCAACTTTATTTAACCAATCAATCTTCTCTTCAGAAGATTCAAACTCGCTTTCAAAACAACAGTCAAAGAGATCATGGCTCTTCAAGTATGCTATCATTTTCGGTTTCCATTCATCATAGTTGAGTGGAGAAAAAGGAGGGATTTCTTCTGAATTCATTGAAGTTGTAGAAGACCTACAAAAACAATAGAGAATATCTGCAACTGCTACTGCTGCAAGATGTAGAAACTGCTGCAACTGCTGCACTCGAAATCTTGGTAATAACCTACAAAAAGATCTCAAGAATGGAGATAAACAATACTCTCAACATGCTTTGATACCATGTGAAAATCCTCACAGCAGATCTAAGAGATGATGTATACCTCACTAGAGTAATTATGATTAAGTAGGAAAATAGAAGAAGAGTGATCAATGCAGTATAATGAGCAACAGAATAATATGGTACAGTAGAACTCAGATAGAAGCAATAATACTTCACACACACTAGTTAATTAATCACAATATGGACAAATAAATAGTACAATGGTAGAGAGGATTTGAATGCCTAAGGTGGCAATTCGAATTATCCTCTCAGAGTGATCATAAGATCAATAGAGTGTCATCGGAGCACAACTAGGTGTCCTCATGATCATCGGAGCACAACTGGAAGTCTTCATCATCATCAGTGAAGTCATCAATGTTCAAGTAACTGTCAACCATCAGTCAAACTGAGTCTGGTAGGTGTAACTGACTGTAACTAAGTGTAACTGAGTGTAACTAAGTGTAACTGAGTGTAAACTGAAGACAATTGGACTGGTAGGTGAAGAAGGGCGAGTTGTTTCCTAAAATCAAGGAAGAAGGGCGCATTAAGCAATTGGATGGCTAAAAATGAATAGTGAGAAGCTCCTGGGGGTTGGATAACTGAGGGCTAGGTGCTGGACTGATGACTGGGATGCATGCAAACCCCAGAATGCATGCAAACCCTAAAAGTGCATGCATGACTAAAAATGTAAATGATCAAAATACTGGTGGGACTAGGATGGAGTATAGGAATATACTAACAAGGTAGATGATTTCCAATTCAATGATGTATTATGTATTCCGAGAATTTCCTACAATTTTTTGTCGGTTTATCAAATCACTCATTCTAGTGAAGATAAGACTGTGACATTTACACCTCACCAAGTTATAATCAAGGATTTCAAAGATACTAAGCATGTCCTAGCTACTATAATTGTTGATGATATTGGTTGTACAAATTCAACAACTTTAGGTCATCGCCTTTTCCCTTAGATTTTATTTCTCATAGTGATGACTTGCTCACACTTTAGCATGAGTGATTTGGCCATTTAAACTATTGCTTATTGTAACAACTATGTAATCAGAAAATGGTGTTTGGTCTTCCTCTCGTCTGTTACTGAGATGGCATTTTTGTCCTGGGTGTGTTCTTGGAAAACATCATCAGGACAATTTTGAAAAATGTGCCTCTTGGCACACCTCGACCCCCTTGTAGCTTGTTCATAGTGATTTGTGTGGTCCACTTCCTTCTGATTCTTTCTTTGGATTAAAGTATTTCTTAAATTTCATTTGTGAATTCTCTAGATGAACTTGGGTTTATTTCCTAAAACTTAAGAGTGAAGTTTTTGACAAATTTTTGGCCTACAAGGCCCTTGTAGAGAAACAATATAGACATCAAATAAAAGTTAAGAATAGATAATGGAGGAAAATATTTAATCAACAAATTTACTACTTATTGCACTATACTTCGAATTCAAAAGCAACATACTGTTCCAACACACCACAACAAAATAATGTTTTCAAGACAAATAATTTAACATCAAAAGAAATAGCTAATTGTATGCTCCAAGCTAAGGGATTAAGTCTTCAATTTTGGTATGAAGCCATTAATTGTGCCAATTACATACTCAGTTGCACTCCCACGAAGGATCTAACATATATAACCTAGAAGAAACATAGATAACATTAAACTAGATGTCAGCCACTTCTGTGTGTTTGGTAGTTAAGCTTAGGTTCATATTTCCAATGAAAACAAAAAGCATTGCAGCCTAAGAGTGAAAAGTGCATATTTGTTGGATATTTTGAAGATGTAAAAGGATATAAACTTCTTCAACCACATTCCAATGATATAATGTTTTTTTTTATAAGCTAGAGGTAGGTCCTTATATTATCAATAGCAAAATATATGGAGTAAGTAATGTGCTGGGTCCTCTCAAAATGGAGAAAACAGACCCATAAATAGCATGGAAATGTATCAGAAATATATCGAGTCCTCTCACAATGGAGAAAATAGACCCATAAACAGTATGGAAATGTAACTACGAAATTGTAAATATCATCATAATAAAACTAGCAGTGCTATAGATGAGCCAACAAAAAGAACTGCTTAAATAGAAGAATTTCATAAACCAAAAGAGAGCAAAGGGACGAGCAACGATGGTACTTCTTAATGTTGATGTATATGTAACTTCGGAATGTATTTCATATATATTTATTGTACCCTTATTAGAGATATTTTATTCCTCTATAAGGAAGTGTCGTCATGTGGATTGACAAGTGTCGCAAGTGTGTGTACTTGCCGATGGGTTATTAGACCACCATGTGTGGGGTCGGCCCTGAAATATATATTATATTGTGGATGTATCTAGATAGACAAGTCGGCCCCATAGTGTAACTGGGAAAACAGGTTAAGTATAAATAGAGATCGGGAGATCTCTATTTGGATCATTCGGAAACTCACACTTCTCTCACTCAGAAAGTGGCGCACTAGTGAGGAGGAGGATCATCTGCTACTAGGAGACTATCTCAGTGTATTTTGGTTGTACTTTGGTTGAGCCATTTCTCTCTCTATCTCTGAGGAAGTTGTGGGGTTTTTCACCTTAGGGTTTTCCCCACGGAAACTCTGTGTCTCTTGTCTCTCATGCTTTTGATTCTTGTGATGCTTGTCATGCTTATTGTGATTGTTATGCATTGATATACTGTATATGTTATTCTCTCAGTGAAGATCCTAGAGTATTGTGAATTAATGCTCAAAATTTAACACTTAATCGTTGAGATATTCTTTCTGAACGGGCTGAGTAGTCAGGTCCTTGGCCAGAGTGATGCCAAAGCAACGGACGAACTGATGTTGGTTGTAAATGAACTGCTTCAGGATGTCCTGTAAATCATCAAGCTGCATAAGAATTTCAGCCTGCGCCTCATTGTGATAAGTGAGAGTCTTTCCAAGGACAAGCTTGTGCGACCAATGCAAGTCCAGAGTCTTCTGGTAAAGCGTATTCCTGCCTCTTGTGTTACCAGGGTCCAGGACGAGTGCTTCAAATTCCTCTTGGATTTCATCATTAGTAAGGAAGCCACGAGTAACCTTGGCATCTTCTTCAGCTTCGTGGATCTCAACCTGGGCTTGAGCAGGGATTTCAGAGTGAAATTTCCTAGCCTTATCCACCACCCCTCTCATTAGACGAACTGACGGGGTGGAGGAGGAACCGCTTTGAAGCTGAGAATTCTTTTACTGGGTGTCTTGATGGGTATGAACTTGCCGAGGAGGAGCCATGATCACAAGCAAGGTGGTGTAGGTAAATTGAAGATGCAGCGGAGTTGGGAATATGAGCTAGACAAAAACCCACGAAGACTGAGGAAAGGAACCCAAAAAATCAAGGGGAGGCAGAGGTCAGGGCTCAGTGAACCAGACCACAAAGGCACAATAATCCCGGCACATAGAGCGAGCGTAGCTATGGAAGCTAGAGCAGTGGGTATGAGAACCAAGCCAGGTGCTAAAGTGGCGAGCTCTTGGATAGATATCAGCAGTGGAACCTTTTTTGAACAGAGCTTTAAACCTAGCATTTGCCGACCTGACAAGATGCTGCGGGAAACCAGAATGAGCTCCTGTATCATTGTTTGTAGTGTCTATCAAGCTTATGAGAGCATAAGGATAGTGAAGATCATAAAAAATCGTGGGCATTAAAACCACCATTACCTAGAGCTGAATGTGAGCAGTGTACAGGATGTTTCACATGCCTGAACATGTAAGACAACGCTGGGAGGTCGAGATCTGGACAGAGATGGCGTCGGGGCAATAATCACTTTGCATGGGACGCGGGAGTGGTAGAAGATGCCCCATTATCATCCCCAGGGAAGGAGCAAGGACAGGAAGTAGGAACGTGGGGAGGAGCATGGACATGTAGATGGGTGCTGGTGTGTCGAGTGTCTGGTAGGCCCCTGGCAGTGCTGTGTGACTCATTATGCACCCGTTGTGGGGGTAATGATATAATTATTAGAAGAGATGTTAAATTTAAGAAAATATCTCAGCCCACGATCTTAATTTGACATCTGTGCCATATGTGGCTTGCAAGCCATCTTCGACGCTTGTGCTATCTTCTACTCCCAATTTCCTTGTTAGTGTTCCTACTCTGAATTCTTCTGATGATGATAGTGAGGATGAAAATACACCCCCACCTGCTCATTTTCCTCTAGTTTCACCAACACAACTACTTCATTAAAGCATCTATATAACACACAAAGCAACTAGTGATCTTTTCGATGGTACCAAAGATCAATGCCAAACACATTCACAGTTCTAGCAGGCCTCTTCTCTTTTGGCCCAATTTTATTTGAATCATGATCAAGAGACATTGGTAGAAGTTTCAAGAAATCTAGATCGAGATGTATCTATGGATGACGAATATCGTTCCTTAAGGGAAAATGATACTTGGGATCTTATACCTCTTCCGAAAGGAAGAAAAATTGTAAGATGTAAATGGGCATATAGATCTAATTATGCATCCGATGGAAGTGTTGAAAGACTTAAGTAAAATTTAGTTGCTAAAATATTTTCTCTAGTTGAAGGAATTGACTACAATGAAACCTTGTCCCTTGTTTCCAAAATGAACTCCATCCGCCTTGTTCTTACCATTATTGCTTTAAATAAATGGAGGTCCATCAAATGGATGTCAAGTCCACCTTCGTGCATGGGAATTTTCAAGAAGAAATTTACATGTAACAATGTTCTGGCTATGATAATAATGAATCTAGCCTCGTCTATCACATTAATAAATATCTATACGGACTTAAACAAGATCCTCAAGCATGGTATGCAAATATGGATAGCTTTCTTGTTAACATTGTTTTTTCTAGGTTCCATTCCGACCCTAATGTATATACCAATAAAGTAGGAAATCATTTCATCATCCTTTCTCTTTATTCATATTGGTAGTGACCATAACCTTCTAACCCATGTGAAATCTAGCCTGAACAGGAAATTTTGAAATGACAGACTTAGGAAATTTGCATTATTTTCTTGGCCTCCAAGTGCTGTAAACTATAGAAGGATTTTTTCTTTCTCAGTCTAAGTATGATTGTGACCTTCATCATTGCTTTCACATGGAATATTGTAAACTGGTCCCATCTCTGTTCCAGTTTGGATTCAAACTTTTTCCCACTTTTACTTCACTTGAAGTAGATTCCACCTTGTATCATCATCTAGTTGGTAGTCTGTTCTACTTGACTCATACCCATCCTCATATTTCCTTTGATGTTGGTCTTGTTTCCTACTATATGCAAACACCCCGTGAAATCCATTGGAAATCAACAAAAATGATATGTGAACACCTTGTTAAGAAAATCCAATATAATTTATTGACTTGACTCATCACAACTACCTGTATGCTACTAAGTTAAAACCTCCATAGAGATAAAATGTAGAGATGGTTTCATAAATGTTTGCAATATACAATTGAGAATTTGATCAAGGTGTGAAACTCATTTATCCTACTACACTCGATGTACCATCAATTTTCACAAATTATGTGGGACCTAACCATCCCCCTTAATAAAAAAATATAGCTACAAAAAAACTAGTTGCTTGAAGCACTACCTGGAAATTTCTATCTCAAGTCTCTCAAAAACTTTAATGGATGGTTACAATGGACCCACATTGAAATTCACATATTCTTAGCATGGACCTTCCCATTTTCTACCATGACATGCAATCAAAGTGAATAATTTGTGTAAGCCAAAAAGATAAAAGATATACCTTTCACAAAATATTAAAATGAAATATAACACCCTTTTTTATTTTACAAAATTTTCATATAATATTAATGCTCTTCTTTATCTAATTATGATTCACAGTAAGAATTTTTTTAGAAACATTCACCTAAACATATTCTTTCAAGTTCTGCTTCACATGCCTTAGAATCAAGGGTGTGGTAGTGACCAATACCACTTGAGGTCGCACAGTATTATGTGAACAAAGGCTAAATTTCATCAAGGATTTTATGAATATATATAAAATCCTACATGCTACATGTAATTCTCTTTTAGTCATGACATCAAAAGTATAATTGCATTAGAGGAATGCCGGTCTCTTTGGTAATAGGTCTCCTATGATGAATGCATAAAAACCTACTGCATAAACCATTTTTCTCTCAGTTTATCAAATCATAGATCATATCTCTTTCTAAATACCAACACACATTTTCAAAGAAAGTATAAAATAAACATAGTATATTCTAAATGGTGAAGATACTTAAGTCACGCTACAAAGTGAAATGAAAGGAAAACATCTTTCCTCGAACCATCAAATAATTAAATAAAACAATAATAATTATGAAAAACACATTGAATGGCTAGATCATAACCAAAGCCATATATTAAGTCTAATACTGTATGTATCTTACATATGCATGATAAAATACAAACACAAGTGTTTTTACTCAACAAATATATTTAATAACTTTAACCCAAACCCATGAATTAATGGAAGTCAGATGAAGCCAATCAAGCTATTACAAAGGGATCAAGCCTTAGTTAAGCATCAAATGAGAACTAGAAGCACTTAAGGGACTAACACAATCTTTAACCAAAATAAACTCAAACTTTCAAACTTGAAAAAATGTTCTGAATGCAAGCAACAAACAAACCATTAAAAATGGTTAAGATACCAAAGCTATAAATCTAAGCAATTTCATGTACTTGAGTCTTGAATGAGACCATTCTTGCTTAGATGAGGTCTTGCTAAATTATTTATTTAATGCTTAATACTAGGACACTATCTATATGTGATCTATATGAAGAGATAGGTCCCATCTTCATTAAATGCCAACTTAATTTCCTGTCATAGATAAGAAAAATACAATGTAATAGTTAAATATAAAAACATCAAACTTAAAATAAATCACATCAAGGAAATATGGCTCCAATGTTACAATGTTTAATAAAAAATATAGAACCTATTTTTACTTGAAATCCAATCTCGAATTGACATATGGTAATATTGTTCCCATAAAGAATTTCCTTCTTCCAACCAACTCCAAAAATATAGGAACATTGAATCCAATCAAATAACAAGAATAACATCATCCATGTTATTCCATTAATTATTTCTACACCACCAACGGAACATGTAAACCAAAATAAGAGTCCCTTCGTGTATATTGGTATGGATAATATCTTGGGGATATCAATTTCCTAGTTCTCATGTCGATCCTCATTTTCAACATTTTGAACATGAACTTTTGTAGATGAACTATCATTATGAGCCTCCAAAACATTATGTTCCATATCAAGTTCATTAAAGAAATTTGTTATATTGTATTTCCCCTTTTATCACAATTTGATTTCCAAAGAGCTAGTGCTCTATTGAATGGAAAATTGGTAATGTCATACTTTGTTACATATAATATTAAATATGTATCCAATGTTTATCAATATTGTTCCTCAACTTTTAATTCAAGAGAAACAATGCCATCTTGTTTTGATATGTTCATTCAAACTAGGAATAGGGTTCTTGAATTGTCTTCAACTACCACAAAATCTACCTTTGATGATTTTTGTAAAGGGTTGATAAATGAGCAAGAAAGTTTAATTGTTTTAGGACAACTCTCACCTAATAAAGCTCTAATGGCACATACTAAGAATCCTAAGAGAAGTTTTAATAATGTTAAAGGTTTTAATTCACACACTTCAAATCCTACTAATAACTCTGGTAATGCTTCTAATGCACATCATGACAATAATAAGATGAAGAAAGTGTATCCTCCTTGTAAACATTGTAGTAAAACTAACCATCCTGAAAAGAATTGATTTAAATTGAAACGTTTAAAATCTAAAGCTAAAAAAATGGTTCTGATGAATCACAAGTAGCTTTGTGTGCTTCTGTTGTTTCTTCTAGTAATTCTTCTTCTAATGTGGAATGGATAATGGATTTTGGTGCTTCTAAACATATGAATGGTAATGCTTCTTTATTTACATCTTATGACAATAATAAAAACACATCTCAGAAAGTATCTATAGGTGATGGTAAACCACTTTTCGTAATTGGTTCTGGTAATGTTAATGTTGTTAATGGTCAATTGGAAGAGGTTTTTCATGTTGAAAATATGCCCATTAACTTACTTTCTATTTATTGTGCATGTCAAAAAGGATATAAATTTGAATCTTGGCCTGATAAATATGTTCTTAAAGATATCAATCAAAATTTCAAAGTAGTTTCTTCTGGTCCCGTTGATCGTATTGCTAGTTTATATAAATTTGTTGGTTTTAATTCAACTAAAAGACAACCTTTTATTCCTATGTTGCTCATGTTGATGAACTAAGTAAATTATGGCATGAAATATTAGGTCATTTGAACTATGGTAAAATGCAAATGTTAACTAAAATGGTACTTGGCTTGCCTCATATTTCATCTACTAATGGTGTTTGTGAAGGTTGTGTTCTTGGTAAACATCACAGAGAAATGTTTGATAAAGGTAAAGCTTGGCATGCGAAAGAACCTTTGCAATTAATTCATAGTGACATTTGTGGTCCTCTTGAAGTTCCTTCTATATCACATGCAGTCTATTTTCTTACCTTTATTGATGACTTTAGTAGAAAATCATGGGTTTATTTTTTGAAACATAAAAGTGACACTTTTTCTAAATTTCAAGTATTTAAATCCTTGGTTGAAAATGATTCTGGTTAAAAGATTAAGACTTTACGAACTGATAACGGGGGGGAATTCATTAAGAAAGAATTTGAAGTATTTTTTATCTAAACATGGAATTCAACATCAAAAGACTGTTCCTTACACACCTCAACAAAATGGTGTTGCTGAAAGGAAAAACATAACTTTAGTTGAAATGGTTAGATGTATGCTTTATTCTAAAGGATTACGTAAGAAATTTTGGGCCGAAGCCATAAGTTGTGCTAACTTTATTTTAAATAGAGTTCCTGCAAAAGTTGTTAATCATGTTACCCCTAAAGCAAAATGGAATGGTATAAAACCATACATTATTAACTTTAAAGTGTTTGGTTGTGAATGTTGGGCTCATATCCTGATGACAAACAGAAAAAGTTAGAACCCAAGTCTCACAAGTTTATATTCATTGGTTATTTTGAGGATTCTAAGGATTATAGGTTGTTTGATCCTTCTAATCAAAGTGTCATAATTAGAAGAGATGTTCAATTTATTGAAGTCTCTCCACCACCTAAGTCTGTCGAACCTCATGTTACTCTGAATATTCCCTCATCACCTGTTACTCCTATCTCGATTGCTCCTTCCATTTCTGTGACTGATATTAGTTCACCTTCTTCTTCTTCTTCGAGTATTCCACCTAGATGTCTCAAAGATCCTGAAGTGACTTCTGTCCCTTCTAACCTTCCTATTTGAGCCCGGAAAAATCTTGAATCTGCAGGAAGTGATATCGGAATCCCTTCCAATAGTCGTATAACTAGATCTAACTTTTCTCTTATGACCAAAGTTTTGGCCACATATGATCCTACTACTTATGCTCAAGATAAGGGTAAACCTCATTGGGGACAAGCTATTTCTGCTGAGTACGATTCTCTTATGAATAAAAATAATTGGTCTCTTGTTCCTCTTCCTTCGGGAAATAATTTAGTTGGTTGTAAATGTGTTTATAAAACTAAATTTACTGCAGAAGGATAGATTGAAAAGTATAAAGCTAGATTAGTTGCAAAAGGTTTTAATAAACTTGAAGGTATAGATTATAATGAAAATTTTGCTCCTGTTGCTAAAATGACTACAATAAGAACCATTTTATCTATTGTTGATCTTATAAAAGGGAAATACGCCAAATGGATGTTAAAAGTGCCTTTTTAAATGGTGATCTTAATGGAGACATTTATATGCAACAACCTCCTGGATTTATTAATGCTAAATCATCAAGTTTAGTATGTAAATTACACAAGTCTTTATATGGTCTTAAACAAGCACCTAGGGCTTGGTATGATAAAATTGATGCATATTTCTTGAATAATGGTTTTAAGTGTTGTATATCTGATCCTAACCTGTATGTTAAACATGTTGATGATAATATCATTGTTATTGTTTTATATGTGGATGATATTATTATCACTTGCAGCCAACTTGTTCTCATTCAAAGTATGAAAAGTGACCTTCAAAAGCAGTTTGAAATGACTGATCTCGGTATATTGCACTATTTCTTGGGTCTTCAAATTTGGCATATGGCAGATGGTATTTTTCTCTCTCAACCAAAGTATGCTACAGATTTATTGGCTCGTTTCCACATGAGTGATTGTAAACCTGCTCCTCCGCTTTTTCGGTCCGGTGTAAAATTAACTATTGAGTGTACCACTCCTCTTATTGATGCTTCTCTTTATCGTTAGCTAGTTGACAATTTGATATATTTAACTCACAGCAGACTAGATCTCTCTTTTGCCGTCAGTATGGTTTCACGGTTCATGCAAGAACCTCATGAAATTCATTGGCAAGAAGCAAAGAGAATTCTGATATATTTATAGGGGACATTGTGATATGGTGTTTTTTATTCGAGCGGTACTACAGTTTCACTTTCTGGTTATATAGATTCTGATTGGGAAGGTGATAGTTTTGATCGATGATCAACTGCTGGTTATATATTTCAACTTGGTTCAGGTCCGATTTCTTGGTTCAACAAAAATGTGAAGACTCTTTCTTTATCTTCGCGTGAAGTAGAGTATAGAGTAGCCAAAGAAGTAGCAAATGAAACAATTTGGTTACAACATGTTCTCACTGAGCTTGCTATGGTTCCAAAATCATCCACTCTGTTGAAGTGTTATAATCAGGGTGCAATTCAGCTTGCTTATAAGCCGATATATCACTCCAAGACAAAGCATCTCAATCTTGATGCTCATTACATTCGAGGTCTCATTGTAGATGGTGTTCTTTCTCTTGAGTATTGTCTTACAGAGCAACAGGAAACCGATATCTTCACCAAATCCTTAACAATAATGAAGTATGTGCATCTTCGTTCCTTACTTGGGATGAGGGAAGTTTTCACCAAGGGGGAGCAGTAATGACTCCTTCCTTCCTTTGTTAGTGGACCTTTCTCCCAGCCATTATTAAGGGGGAGTGTTGGAATATTTTATATTCCTTAGAAGGTAATAATGTCTTTGTATTATGTCAGAAGATATCCACAATATTATGTAAAAGAGTAATATATTATATCCCATATTCATTATGGTAAAATATACTCTTGATATTCATTATTATATAAAGAGATGTTATTATTATCCCACATGTAATATGAGAGAGTAATTCCTCCTCATCTCTTAGTATATAATAGAGTCAATGGAGTCACATCACTCATCATGATCTTTACTTATTCACACACGTATTTCTATACTGTATTGGGGTTATTGGAATTTCTCTCTTGTAAGATTGAGGGAGATATTATGGAGATAATAGAAGACTACCTTTCCGTGGATGTAGCCCAATTGGGTGAACCACGTATATCTGGTGTACTCTTTTCTCTTATTCTCTTTTTGTACTTATTGTTGATATATTATTGTTTTGCATAGATAGGTAAGCTAGTTTAGCTAGATCCATATCTCTGACACTAGGTTCAATTCCCCTTAGGGATGAGCTAGTTGGGAGGAGACACCCAAAATACAACTAGTTGAGGGTTGAAGAACATAGTTATTTTTAATGAAAGAACCTTTAAGCTTTGGGGTGCGAATATTTTCTTGATCATTTTGATCATTTTTGTTCGTTTCCCGTAGGGGTGTAGCTCAACCGGCGATTCGATTGATATGAAGTAAATGTTGTAAATGGAGGTCATGAGTTCAAGTCACCCCGAATTACCCGTGTCCCATGCTTGCGGGATGTGTGGGTGCACCTAGGGGTATAGTGGTAGCAGATGAGATTGGATCCCTGGACCCCATGTCACGCAAGTACCATCCCCTTCCCAGTTTTCGATTCCCCTAATTACAAAAAAGCATATGGATAATTTGTCATAGAACGACCTCTAGATAATATTTGAAATACCATGCTTAATTACAACGTCTTGGATAAATTTTTTATTTCCATTGTATTTCCAAATATAGATGTGATGGTTCCTCCACTTGCCTTGATTTTTCTCTTACTTATTAAGTATTTATTATATTCATCTTGATATTTGACATGTCGACATTCCTCAGAATATTTCTATCTAACAATATATTTCTCCTCACCATTTATGATTTCCTTATCATACACCTTTCCCGCATGCTTCTCTATTGTATCTAACTTCATTTGCAATTTTACTACATTTCCAAGTTTCCAACTACATACAATGCATCTAACTTCCCATGAAGCCTCTTTCTCATTTGCTGGAGATATTGGCTCAATAAATGGAAATTTTGAGACCCATTTCGGTTGGAATTGTCTCCCTTTATCCCATTGGAATCTTTTACTTTTCTGTGATTGTGAATGGTTTGTGTTGCATTTATCTCACTTTGATCACTAGAGGAACCTACTTTATCATGCATTATATGGATATTAGATGCATTCTTAGAAAATTTGACATCTCTTTGACTGATGGGTTACTCAAAAGAGCTTAAATCATGAAGAGAATGAAGATTCTTGGATTAATTTTTTTAAAAGTATGGTAATACATCCCTCCATTTTGATGTTTTCTTTTCAAGATCATTGTTTGACATCTCGCTGAATATTCCACAATTAAAATTTCAAATCGATGTAGAAACCATAAATGAAAATTTCAAAAGAAAAATAATAATAAATTTAGTACAAGTGGTAACCCATCCATGATTATGTGAATCCTAGATTCTAGAAGATTTGAACCTATGATGGTCAAAGTCTCAACCAACCCCCCCTAAAAAAATCTATAATATAGGAAGTGTCGACTGACCCTTTTAAGTCCCCTTTCTCTATGAGGAAACTATCTTGGAAGAAGTTTTTTCAAAAACTTCTAAAGGAATTCTTTGATGGAGAAATAATATACTGGATAAGATTGGAAGGATATGTCAAAAATTTCAGTGGAAAACCCTCTACAAGATTACTATATTTAAGAAAACATTGGGACAATTATTCCACTAGTTACCTTTTCATGTCATGATTATACTTGAGGACGTGTTATGAGACCATTCTCTGTGGTATCTCCGAGCAAGGTGAAAATTCTAGAAGAATTATTGGAAGACCTTTATACTAGAATTATATGATGGAGAATGGATTGACTACCAATTCCTTAGTGAACCTTCAATGGGGGGGATTCAATTCTAAAACATAATATTTTGTGCGACCCTTGTGCGACATACCAATTTAGAGGAAAATACAATTCTAGAGGAGGATGGTTGGGGTGACCAATGTATTGTATACAAATGAAAGGATAGGATAACCCTTATACCAGATTCCACTATATGGTAAGTTGAACATTTGAGATGTGTCAAATGACTCTTCTAACGCATACTTCAATGCATTAATAGAAAATGCTATAATCTACATTATTACATTAGGTTACCAATAGCACATTATATTAGTTATTAAGTATGAGAACATGCATACATCAAGAACAAGAAAGAAATTAATGATCACACCAACAACAAGTCTTATGTTATTAACATGGCATAATGTACAAAAGAGGGTTAACCATCTATATATAATATGGCTCAACAACCTATATGTATGGATCATATAATCAGTCAGACAATTGTAACTGTATAACTGTCTTTTAGTCGGCCAAATTGACTCGACTAGACTAGTCCAACTAGCCAGTGGTCGGTCGATTAGGAGGACCTAGTCGACTCATTGACTAGGATCCTTCAACATATTACCAACCACAAAACTTTTATTCATCGTGAAGAGAATAGGGAGATGTGAAATTTTACAAAAAGTTTACAAAATTTCAAAGTTTAAGGTTGCTGAGAACTGGATGCTGCACCAGGTGGAGTTGCTTTAGCACACACTTCAACTATGGAGTCATCAGAGAGGGAAAGGTGTCACTAGAAATCCTCCCAATAAACGAGTACAGACTGAATGTTTGTACTTACTATTGTGAGCACAGATAGTTGTAATAATTTCACTAGTATTGGCTAGTTATGTGTATTTTGAAAATTAATTCCCAAAACACTGGTGCTGAAGCTCTGCAGCTAGCATGGGTCTATATAATATACCACCTGTCAGACGACTGAATTCACTCTACACCTTATTTCCTTCATGCAACCATTGATGTTCCTTCTTCTATAAGTCAACCATGTGTTGTTATTCCATTCAGATCCATTCTTCTAAAATTTTGGCTATGTCTAGGTTGGCTGCACTCTGCCTTTTCTATAATTCCAAAATATTACTATGCATGTTCTAAATTTCAACACAAATATTCCTGTAGTATGAATACTAGTTATGTAGAAGTAGGGCCAATCAATATTCTTTCACCTCTTATTTATTTAACAACTCATCCCATTCTTTGAACTTTTTAATTAATTCGACAACCAAAAGTAGATTGTTTTCATATTGTTGTTGTTGCGTCCGTTGATCAAGAACTTGTTGTAGACATGTTAATATAGAACCAAAGAGGCTTTGAATTTTGGAAATTATTCCTTCAGGTTGGGGGCCTTCTATCGGTCCAATAACTTGGTCGAATTTTGATGATAAATCCTTCCAGGTGTCAGCTTGCTCATTCTTCATAGTTTTTAGCTTTTTGTTGGAATTGGAGCATATTTTATTATGCTCCTTATTGGAAACTTTAATGATTTCATCTAACTCCTAGTATGATGCTTTGGATGGTATAAAAGTGTCTGTTGTTGATGTAGAACAAATTTCCTGCTATAGTGGTAATGAAATTGTGATGGAAATCTTGGGTTTCCTTTTACTAATTTTTCTTTCTTTCTTCAAGCTTTTCTACTAGCTTTCTCTATTGGTTAGAGTTGCTTGCTGAGCAGTTGATGTAGTCGAGGTTGGAATAGTTGTGACTATAGTTGATGTTGTAGCACTCTCATGGGTAGGGACACATGTATTTGGATGGTACGGGTCGTGGGAATGACAACATGGATGTCAGATGCATTGATAGCTAAGACGTAGGTCGATGAAGTGGTCAAGACTGTGGTGGTCGATGAAGATAATATAGAGCTAGTCGATGGAAGAGTCAATTGGGTAATAAGAGGGTTGGTCAAATGAATGAATGTTTTGACTACGATATTCCAAGAGATTTAACTTGTTGGAAAGGTAGATTTAATGACGGCTAAAGTAGTTGTTGAATTTATAGGGGGAATAGTCGGTTAAATGATAGGATTCATTGGTGATGAACTTTTTGGAAGGGATTTAATGGAAGTAAGATTAATTGTTTGCTTCATGGATTTGGAAGATGGCGGTGGAGGTGGAGGTAAAATGTCTAACTATTCTAGTGGAGTTGTTGTTTCCAGTATTGGGTGAATGGAGGTTAATTGTGTTAGATGGGGGAAAATGTGTGTTAGAGAACGAATCAACTAAGTCATTTCGGGAGTAATGTTTAAGGAAGTGAGGTCTAATAATGTGGTCAAGGGTTTCTCTTCTTCAATATGAGTCAAAGAAGGGGGTGGATATTCATATGACACTTCCACCTGATCTTCCTCATGAGATATTGTTTTTTTTTGTTTTTTTTGTTTTTGTTTTTTCTGAGGGGGATGCAAGGATATTGTGGTCACTCTTCATGTTGTCAGTTGTGCAAGTCTTTTATGTTCTAAATTTTTTTTGGATCTTCTAATCTATGGTGACTTTATTTTTAGTAGCTTCAATTAGAATGGCATTAGCTTGTTCTCGCAAACTGACTAAGTCTTCTTTTTCTATAGTTGGTAACAACTAAATTTTCCTTTTCTTCGATTGTTGTTGAGTGGCTTTAACCTTTACATTTTGATGAAATGTGAGCATTTGGTCGACAACTTGGTCAAAATTTTCCTTTAAACATGGTTCATTGAAGTCTAGCTCAACTCCTTATTTGATGAGGGTTTTCCTCTTCATCATCCTCGATCATTTCACCGGTTGGATCAACGATTGGTTGTTTCCTTTGGATGGATCACGAGAAAATTTCTAATGGGTTCTCCATAGGTTCATCATCTAGACTGAATGTAGTGATGTATAATGTAGTTTTGTACTAGTCTTTGACTTCATAGTCTAGAAGGGGTTCTATCAACTCCGACTGGGAGGAATTATCTAAATTCGATACTATTAGCATGATATTCGACTGTCTATAAATTTCATCAAACAAATCCTATACATTTGGGTAATAGTTGAGCTACTGAGCATCTCCTCCTGCTCCTTGGAAATACCATACCCTGGTATGGTTGAGGTCCAGCTAGAATGTGCTGACCCAAGTAAGTTGTGATGGATGTGTTGGGTCACTCTTCATTGGTCTCACTTAGTATTTACATCCTAGAGCTAATGTTCCAATAACGACTTAGTGTATTCAGATCCTTTTGGTGACCCCTTAGTCACAAAAACTTTGAAGTTTCTCATAAGTGGTTCTTTTGTAATGGTGAATTTTGGTTCACTCACTGGAATTATCTTTTCCATCGCTATACATATAAGTAGTGATGGGAACCATATTGCTTGGGTTGTTTCCTAACATATTTAACAATTAGTTTTAACAATTGTGGTGAGGTCAGGCCAGCCTAGTTAAAAATTTTGGCTTCGAAAGAAATGGATTTTACGACATCTAACATTTCAAGCTTCAAGTTGGATGGCCAACTAAAACTTGTGAGATGCGATGATATGATTAGTTCCACCCATTTGATCAATGGGTAGATAAACTTACTGATGATTAAACCTTTTGAGTTTTTCCCTGTTGGGGTTCCTATGAATTCCTCGACTAGCTCCATTGTCTTAGCCGTGATAGGGATTGGTGCTCCTTTGCTTGAAAGACCAGTGATATGCACAATGACAGATTCGTTTGTGTTGATTGGATCATCACAATATTTTGTTGTCATGGTAGCGACTCACTATGATCTTTGTTATGCGGTCCTTGAGATTTTTGTGATTGGCTAGGAGTGGTGCATTAAGATAATGCAAGATTTTTTCCATGGAAATTCTATTAGCTTTTTCAGTCCATTTCTTATATTGGATTCCCCATGTTTTCATATCTGCATATTGCTTCGACCAATTATTTTCTCCGGTTATGGCTTTCTTGATTCTATGCAGCCGAGCTTGGAGGGTTGTCATGGATGCTTCTTTCTATTGTGCCCTGATATTTTCTTCTGTGGTGTTTATATTGGTTTTGGCTTTCTTGGGTTCCATTGATGGTTGCTAGTAATAGAAAGTTCAGAAATCTGACAGAAAGTCTGCGATTTTTGGGATAAAATCTGCTCACTCTAGTTCAATGTAGAAGCCTTACTAGCAATATTATTTTGCTAGATTATTTATAGGCATGGAAATCAATGATATTTTAATGTGTGTAGTTGAATTCTTTAACTAGGAAAGATACTTCGCACGATTTATGAAACTAGTGTTGGAATTTTTGTTCGCAGACTAGTCGGCTCAATAGTTGGTCAACGATCCTAATGGTGGTCTCATCCATGCTTCAATTCTCGACTGGTTTCCTCATTCATTGGTTGGTGTGGGGTCATATTTGTCAGGCTGGATTCCTATTTTTGGATTCCTTAATCTTCCTATTGGTGCTAGGTTATGGTCTACTGCCTCTCGATTGCTGGATGCTTGTGTTTTCCTGCTCTGCTTCCTTTTCCCAATCAATTGTCATGTGTGTTGAAGTGCTTCTCACCTACAAATTTCCATGTCTTAGTTCCTTTTTCTATGCAATTTATGATAGGTTAGTTATATAAATATTTTTAAATGAATTAGTTATTTATTATAATTAACGAAATGAAAACTTGGAGGCATGACAATAGATTAGTGGTGATATGACCACTAATCGATTGGGTTCCTCTTTACATTTTGTATCTTTTTATTTGAGTTCCATTGATGACTTTTGTGAAGAATCAAACCTAAATAATTTTTAGTCAAACAAATCCATTATGATTAGTTCGTCAACTATGTAGGGATCCATCCATGCAGTTTCTAACTTCTTTGGTTTCCCTTTTATTTTGCTATCATATACAAGTACTAAATCACTCACTGCTAATATTTATTCTGTATATTCTTGTTGTGCCAAGATATTTGTTGTTGTTTCTGAAATTCTTAATGATGAATAGAGACCCGCCTTTGTTCTTCCAATTTTTGTTACTCAAATACTTGGTCTTGTGTAGCTGGTACAACATCCAAATGTAATACTTGTGAAATTATAGGTGTTGTTGTTTCTAGTGTAGTGGCACAACTACTTCATGTCCATAAACTCGTTTAAAAATCATATGAACAATCGATCTTTTATATGTTGTTCTATATTCCCATAAGATAGTGGGGAATTTTTCATCCCAATCATCCTTGTTAATATTGCAAATTTTAGTTAATCCCTTTGTAAGTGTTTTATTGAAATCTTTGATTGTGTTGTTTGACTAGGGGTGATACATTGAACTCTTATGGTGGTCAATCATGAATTCTTTAAGTAATCTTACTATGGTCTTATTGATAAAATGGGTTCCCCTGTCATTGATTAACGCAAGAGGTCATCCAAACCTTGTAACAATGTTTTCATAGATAAAATTTGTTGTGACTTCACTTGAACAACTTTGACGGGTTCTACTTTGGCCCATTTAGTAACATATTCTACTGCTATGATTATATAACGTGCACCTTTCTGTTGGTTAGGGACCGAGAATGGTCCAAAAATGTTGATGGCCCAAATTTCAAATGTTAGACTAGGGTTTATATATATTATGGGAATTTCATTTTGTTGCAGAGGTCAACCTAGTCATTGGCATTCATCACATTTAGTAATATATTTTTTGTAGTATTTGTTCAAAGTTGTCCACCATAATCCAGATTGTAGTATCTTCTTAACGGTCATGTCAACTTGAAAATGTACTCCTAGTGGTCCATACTGTGCTTCCCTGATGATAGCAATCCTTTCATGGTCAAGGATGCATTGGCAGAGTATATTGTCTTGTTCTAATTTATAAAGGAACCCATTGATTAGAGTATACGGTGCTGCTTTCATGGATATAGTTTTATTTTTATTTTTAGATGTTCCTTCTAAGGCTTGACCTTCTTGTAATAATTGGGTAATGTATGCTAACTCAGTCGGTATAGCTTCAACTCTAAATCCTAGTGGGAAATTGGCAATTCATCATCTACCTTGACAGATTCTTCACTAGTTTCTATATGAGACAGATGGTCGGGTCTGATGTTGGAATTTCATGGTCAGACTATTATCTCAAACTCAAAATATTGAAATAATAAGGGCCATTGAAGGAGTGACATTCAAATCCATCTATGAAGGAGTAACATTCATGACTTATAACTTTGTTAATTATTTCATTTGCAAAGGGCGTTGGAAATAGATTTGTGAGAGTTACTTTATTTAATCCTATGAATTCAACACAAATACAAAGTATTTTTAGATCATGATTATTTGTTTGGATGACCATAGGGTTGGCCCACTCCGACTGATAATCTAGATATATAATTCTAACAGTGAGCATGTTTTCAGTTTCCTTCTTTACTATATCTTTGTATCTATGAGCTAGTTTATATGGTCATTTCTTAATAGGATTTGCACGAGGCATAATGTTCATCTTCTTTTCTCCCATTTCATGTACTAAGCCTTTTAAGTCTTTGTAGTGTCTAGAAAACATGTCCTAGTATTCTTTGATAAGATTCACTATTTCTGTCGTTTGTTGCTTTGACCTTGTAATCACCTATTTTTTCCATTTAGGTTTTATCTCGATGGAAATATCGATTTCTTTCATCTTTATTTTTGCATCCATCCATTCATGTGATTTAGGTTCATCAATATTTCACTCACCTTATTTAAATTCTATAAAGGATGGAGGGGAATATTTGAGTTCTCTGTCATCTTCTTTTTCTTCAGTAGAAATTTTTAGGATTGATTTAACCAGATGGACTGTACGAGGATGCTATTTCATCCATTTGAATCTTTTCACAAGTGTATTATCATTTTCTAATTTTAAACGGGTCAAAAGACAAACCGACTACTTATTGTTGGTCGTGAAAATATTACAAGTCGTTCTTGTTCAATGAGTAGGTGTACATATGACTACATCGACTAGTTGATTTGTTGGTTTGATAAATTGCTAAATTTCTTGTACAACTTCCTTGATGAATTCCGTCGCGGGAGTGAATGAGAAATATTTGATAGGTATATAGGTACAATGACCTTTTTTCTTTCTCCTTTACTTTTTATTCTATCTTTCTTTAAGGATATAGATGTCTTCATATTTATTCCCCATGGTCTACCAACTAATGCATGAAATGATTTTGAACCTTCTTTTGGGTTGATCAATTCAAAATCAATTTGAGTATCAATGCACATTATTGCAGTATTAACATTCTTACATACTCCTATGGATTCAATTAAGCCTTGGTTGGTGAGCTTAAGATATATAACCGACTCAGACAATTGCAGTTGACCAAGTATTTCCTAAGTAGACTTGGTCATTATGTTTGATTGAGAGCCAAAGTTGAGGATGACTTGTGAGATGCAATATCCTTCGACTTCTAGGTAAACCAGCGGGTTGATGTAAACCTTATATTCATTATTAAGATGGCAAAGCTTTTTAGAAACATTTTCATTCCCTGGTTTATTTATTATTGTATAATTTAAATAAATTAGTTGAGCAATGACATCTTCTTCCGTGAGAAGTTGCAAAAATTCATTAAACAAACATAAACAAGATTTTCCACTACTTTCAATGATGATAGAGTAGTCTTCCAATGAATGCTCCCCCACTCCGCATTTTGTACAAACTTTGAGGTCCATCTTGTCCTTCCAAGGGAATCCAGGACTGAAATGTTCTTCACTATAATCGATGAAAGATCGAGACTTCCCTTGACCATTAAGGAAATTACCTCGACTATTTTTATACCTTCCTCGACCATTTTAACTTCCTCGTAGGTTATAGCCATTGTTCTATTGGTCATTTTTGCTAATGTATCGTCCCTTCTGATGGATTTGATCAACAGTCTAGGCTTGATAGAAAAAATAATAATTTGGTTTGTTCTTCATATTCATCACACATTCCACAATGTTGTGTGAGTTATCCTAACAGATTCCACACCATTTAGGTTTAAAATGATTTTTGTTGTATGGAAAATCTGTCGTAGATTGAGGTTCACATCTTTCACATATGTCACAATAGTTGCTTGTATGAATGACTCTACAGTTATCTGGTCATCTGTCTTCTATAAATGGTCACCTTTCATTTGGAAATTGAATAATTTTGTCTGGGAATAATCTTTTATTATCTGAAAATTCTCGTTGATAATCTATCAACAATTATATTTGGTGTGACCTTCCGACAAGCACGTTGTGCAACACAAATCACTATGTATTAAATCAAGTTGTTGAAGAGATATTTGTATGGATTCCAATTTTTATTCCAATATTCAATCGACATGCACGATTGTGAAATCTTCATTAGACCCAAATTTTTGGGGTTTCTTTACAACATCTTCATATGCAGAGAATTTGCGTAATCTTAATGATGTTCTAATCCTAGGCTTGAGACCCTTGATGAACCACTAGATCAAGTGATTTTGATCAATCATGTATGATATTTGGATAAGTAGTGAATATTTTATCATATCCACATACTAGTTTTCTTTCCTTCTGCATAATCTCTTTTAATTTCTTAGCAACTAGATGTCTATTGTCTTGAGTATGGAAGAATTCTAGAAATTTTGCTTTATTTCAGCCTTCGTTCTGGTTTGATTTTCAATCAAATTCATGTACTAGGTAAGTGCTCTTTTATGGATACACCTGCAAATTGAGCTATCTTTCAACTTTCATCATTAACAAGATTAGATTACCATACAATTTCATAGACAAACTAGTGGCTTCGGGGATCTTCATCCCCCTCATAAATCAGAATGCACACTGAGTGATGATAAACCATATTGATGAAATTTCGATTTATACTTTTATTACTATTTTGATTACTAAATTTATTATTAACTGGGGGAATATTACCAACTATATATGCACTTACTTCTTTTTGATGAGTTTTATACCAAGATAGTCAGACTTGTTCTACTGAATATTCATCATTAGGTCGGATCTCCAACAAGCTGTGTGCTTCAATCGATAATGTTTCTAGTAGGGGGGGTACCTCCATGTGCTTTCAATGGAATAAGTGAAAACTGTGTTTTCCTAACTTAGGTGTAAAATTAATCCAGTTACCATGAAGTCGTATCTGGATCATCGGTCAATCCATGATTCATACACATTCGTCTAGTCAAAACCATCTACTACTTTGCGAGGTCCAATTCTTAAGTCAGACTCGGTGATATGTCTTACACTCGGACCATTATTCAAAAGCATTGGGAACTAATCGATGAGGCTCGTAACTTCAGGAACTACAAATTGCAATGGTTTTGGAGTTTCCTTCCATTGGCAGGGGTCCTATGATTGATGCCTCATCCTTTCTCTCAAATGGTCAACTTTCCCTTGACTTAGGTAGGAATTTTGGCTGCTCGAACCTCTAGATTGGTTTCTTCATATTCATCTTGTTATGAAGTGGAATTAGAATTTCCATCAGTTCTTCCCATTTCTTTGTCTTTTTTCCCTTTGAATTTTCTGAATATTAGCTTTCTACTTGTGGTTGGCCATCTGTTTTCCGTGAAGTTGTGTTTGATTTCTTGCTAGGATTTATTCCATTTTATTTTGTCGACTAGCATCATCTATTAATTCATTCCACTAGGTTATAAACCCCCCCAATTTATGACCTGGCTACTAATAGGAAATGGTTGTGGGTTAAAAAATGGTATTCATTTACTGAGGAAACATTCCCACTCATGTTTTTCGACGAAGAGCTCCCAATATTTTTGTCTCTTTTCCCATTTTGTAAAACTAAGGCCCAAAGGAAGTCAAGATTTGACTATATGGCCGAATCCATTTTTAACTAAAAATTTGTAAGGCAAATAGGGAATAGTACAAAAAAAACTATTGTGGAATTCGTTATATAACCTGGTCCCGACGTTGTCCAACAAATTTCGTTACTCTATGTATTCTTCTTCATAGAGTTCATTGGATATCTTCTCAACCCACTCATGTAGGTTTGTCTGTTGGTCGTTAAAGAGCTTGTGCATTAACAACCTTTCATTTTGTACATCTAGGCTATTCATGAATTCTATAGAGAAACTTATTTATTTCATGAGGGAGGATCTATATGAATTGTTCATGAGGTTCTGTGAAGAACTTCTCTCTGGCCTTTGCAAGAGTCAACATGTCTCTTCTGGTGTAATTTTGAATATAGTTTGCAATTTTTCTATTCCACCACTCTCTAATTTCCTCATCGCTCACCATTTATGTACACATGATCATTTAGTTTCCTTGTTCAGTACCACTAGCAATGGAACCAATGTTGTAATCTACGGGATTACATTAGGTTACCAATAGCACATTATATCAATTATTAAGTATAAGAATACACATACATAAAGGGAACAAGAAAGAATCAAGGTAATGAACACAACAACAACAAGTCTTATATTATTAACAATCCATAATGTACAAAATAGGGTTAATCATTTGTATATAATTTTCCTCAACATCCTATATATATGGATCATACAAATAGTTAGACAATTTTATTTATATAACTATTTTCTAGTCAGCCTAACCAACTCGACTAGATTGGGCAAACCAATTGGTGGTCGGTCAGTCGAGAAGACCTAGTCAACCAGGCCCCTCCAATAGCAACATTTAAGAAGTGACAGTTGGTCGTTATCCATTATCTCTATCCATAAAAATAATGTTCCCTAGAAATTATCAACAACACTTCTATGGGAATTCTATTATCTAGGAAGGATTGGATGAACCTTCATTTGGTGACCTGACTAGGAGAGTACAATCCTCAAAGAAGGGTTAGTAGTCCCTTCAGTGAAAAGTGCTTGATCAAACCTTGTACTGGAATTCTATGAAGGAGAGGGTTGATTAACCCTTCCATGGAATCCCAATTTTGAGAAGATTAAAATTCTTGAGGAGGATGGTTTGGATGACACGTTTTATGGATACAATGGAGGGAATGTCCTACCCTTCCAACGGATAACACTTGACCTCAAATAAAACATTGGAGAAGTGTTAGCTGACCCTTCCAATGCATAACTCAATGCATTGATACAATCATTTAAAATATGTATGATGTTAATTTTTTATTTTTTACTTCATGATAACAATGTGCTAGATGAAGTGGTCACTGAAAATTATATGGTAATGTTGAGTATGATTGTTATTGATGTCAAAGAATTTCACTAATGACAGTAAAAGTATAGAAATTCGGTGGAAATATTTGATGTTGGTCGATGCCATATTTAGTCAATGCTTAATTCCGGTTGGCTCTTAAAACTCGTAAAAAATGTCGAAACAAAAAGGTGGTCAATAGTCATACAAAGTTAGTTGGTGACGAACTCTTGCATTATGGTCAAGTCCTTGTAAATTAAGTCAAGAGTCAACCTCTTGTCAACGTGCTATTGATCGGTGTCGACCTCTTATATAATGGTCGAGTGGTCGAGCCCTTGTAAATTAAATAAATAGTTGACCTCTAGTCGACCATTGTTAGTCGAATTAGAGCAAGAGATGTAGTCGGAAAGTTGGAGTCATAATCAAAATTGTCAGTCAGAACCAGAGTCACGAGTCAGAATCGTAGTCGGAAAGTCGGAATTCGACATCAGAATCAGCAAGTCAGAGTTAAAACGACGGAGTTGGAGACGCTGAATTAAGAGTGTATTTTAAGGGTGATTGGGAGGCGCAAGGACATGATAATAATTTAAAGGGTGGTTGAGAGGATCAAGGACAGGATACAACAGACTAATGGAAGTTGTAGCATCCTTCTAGTTGTTGGTAAACAGGGTGTTGTTGCATCCTTCAGTTGTAGTTGAAAATACTGGGTGTCGTTGCATCCTTCAGTTGTAGCTGAAAATATTGGGTGTTGTAGCATCCAACAAGTTGGTGCTTGCAAATATTTGTAAATATAATTTTGCAGTAATAGAAAGTGTTTGTGGTTTTCCCAATTGGGTTTCCATGATAAAATTCCATGTTCTGTTTCTATTGGTGATTTTGTGTGAAGAACCTACAACAATTAATTGATAGAATGCACAATATATGAGATCACAGAATATTTTTATTGATCGCAAGCCACTTCGAGGGGGAAACCTCCTTTGAGAAATCTCAATACAAATAACTTCACAACGCCTTCATTGGCCTCAACACAAACTTATATACTAAGTCTAGGCGCCAATACTATGGGTCAAAACCATGGGCCAGTACAAACTATGGATCAACAAATTCTACGGGCCGACTTACAAAGCATATGCGTCCAAAAGCAATAATACAAACTATGGATCAACAAATACTACGGGATGACTTACAAAGCATGTGCATCCAACAACAATATACTAACAAAGGAAAGAGAAGGGTTGACATGAGTTCCTAACATCCCCTACCCCTTAGAAAAATCTTTGTCCTGAAAGCTTTAGATGTGGAAATTGTTGTTGAATCTGAAGGATTGGTTCCCATGTAGCATCCTCTGGTTGCATTCCATGCCACTGAATTAAGACCTCTGTGATAGAGCGAGAGGGAAGCTGACGAGTGTGCTTATTGAGGACAGCCTTTGGCCCCAAAAGGATGGATCCTTCATTATCTAGTTATGGTAAAATAGTTTGTACTCTAATGTTGGTGCCAAGAACTTTCTTCAGACAAGAGACATGAAATACTGGATGAATGCGGGAAGAAGGAGGAAGTTCCAATTGATAAGCAATGGACCCAATCTTCTGAAGAATCCTATATGGCCCATATAACTTTGGAGAGAGCTTATGATTCCCTTTGAGTTTTAGGGAGGATTTCTTGTAAGCTTGGAGACGAAGAAAAACCATATCACCTGCTTGAAAAGTGCGCTCAGAACGGTGCTGATCGGCTTGTTTCTTCATGTGATTTCTTGCCATGTGAATATTGTCCCGCAAAATGCGAAGAATCTAATCACGGTTTCGAAGGACGGTGTCAATTTCCTGAACTGGTGAATTGATGGGGGTGTATGGATGAAGAACCGGTGGTTCCTGACCATAGATTGCTTCATATGGAGTCATTTAGAGGCAGTGTGGTAAGAGGTATTGTACCACCATTCAGCGAGAGGGAGCCACTTTTCCCACTGATGTTGTTGTTCATAGGTGAAGCAACGAAGATAAGTTTCCAAGAATTTATTGATAATTTCAGTCTGACCATCTGTTTGTGGGTGATACCCTGAACTCATCTTCAGTTTGGTGCCAGTGTGGCGAAATAGTTCTGTCCAAAAATGACTGGTGAAAGTCGCATCACTATCCGAGACAATGGAAGAAGGGATTCCATGAAGATGAAAGATCTGTTCCAGGAAAATTTGAGGGACTGAGGAGGTTGTATAGGGATAGTTGAGAGAAAAAAAATGACTATATTTGGGGAGGCGATCAACCACAACCAAAATCACTGTCTTCCCTCCAGATTTAGGGAGCCCTTCAATGAAATCCATAGAAATATCTTTCCAAATCCGTGTAGTTATGGGAAAGGGTTCAAACAATCCCGGAAAGAGTGTCGTTTCACCCTTATTGCACTGAAAGGTATCAAATTCAACCACCATTTGTTGATTTGTACTTTTCATTCCCTTCCAAAAGAAGCTACGCCGTTCCTGCTCATACGTTTTGAGGAACCCAGAGTGCCCTGTCGATGGAGAAGCATGGAGTTCATATAAGACATCCTGTTGAAGATATGTGCTCTGGGGAAGCATTAGATGACCCTTGTATCTCAGGGAAGCACCATCCCAAGAGTAATGTGGTACAACATAAGGGTTGTTGTCCAAGCGTTGGATGATTTGAGATAATGAAGAGTCATTGACATAGCCCCGTTGAACAGAGTGCAACCAATTTGGAACATGCATAGAAATAGCTGAAAGAGAACCTTGGTCATCAAATGTGCGAGAAAGAGCATCTGCCACAATATTGTCCTTACCCTTATTGTAACTGATCTCATAGTCATAACCCATGAGTTTGCTAACTCATTTCTGTTGTGTTGGTGAGGATACATGCCGTTCTAGGAAATATTTCAGACTCTGGTGATCAGTCTTGATGCATAAATGATTCCCTAATAGGTATGGTCACCACTTCTGTACTGCATGCAAAATAGCCATAATTTCCTTCTCATATGTAGAGGCATCTAAACTCTTACCTGAAAGGGCTTTGCTGGTGAACACAATGGGGTGTTCATCTTGAAGGAGAACAACACCAAGTCCATTGTCGCAAGCATCACTCTCAATAGTGAAGGGCTTGGAAAAATCGGGCATAGCTAGAACATGTGTATGTTAGGAACCCATGTCTTTACTTTGTTAGTATGTTGTTGTTGGACGCATATGCTTTGTAAGTCATCCCGTAGTATTTGTTGATCAATAGTTTGTGTTATTGTTGTTGGCGCATAGGCTTTGTAAGTCGCCCGTAGTATTGTTGATCCATAGTTTGTAGTGGCCCATGGTTTTGACCCATAGTATTGGCGCCTAGACTTAGTATATAAGTCTGTGTTGAGACCTATGAAGGCACTGTGAAGTTATTTGTATTGAGCTTGCTCATAGGAGGTTTCCCCCTTGAAGTGGCTTGTGATCAATATAAAAGTGATTCTCAGTTCTTTCATTTATGATATTTCGCATATTCGTATTAATTAATTGTTGCAGGTGCAACACATCTGGTATTAGAGCAATTTCTTGGGCTCGCTGGGTGAAATTTATGTCAATTTTTGTTTCGCATCTGTTGCAGGTTCGAATTTGGGAATAATCCCTATCCGCTTAACTGTGGGAAGTACTTGGGCATAAGCCCTAAAACTCATTGTGAGGAGTACCACAGGAACCCCGAAGTAGCTGACCCATTGAGAGGACCTGCCAGCGAAAAGGGCAACGACCCCTACCTGATTGACTAGTTCCCACCCGTGAGGTAAACTAAGAGCTGTCGTTTGTGGCAAAGCGGTTATCATTTTTACCTGAGCCGTGGAGTGAGGGGTACTGTCCCAATACGCAAGCCGTCAGACAGCATTGGTGGCCAAGTGAAACCCCTGAACTGTTAGGAAGCCGCACATACCTGGGGTCCATATCTACTTTTAGCTGAACTATTGTCGATCACTATTGCGCCATTTCAGATCCATTTTGCAAGCCGTTCCAGATCCAGCCGTTTTCAATCCATTCGGCGCTATTCCAGATCCCTTCCAAGCCGTAGCCGCTTCGGTCTGGAAAAAAAAAAGTATAAAATTCAGTTTTTTGTCCATATCTCCCTTGTTTTCACTCTGTTTCCCTTGAAATTTTTGGGGAACCCCTGTCATCCCATTCTGCATATTTCATTCCCGAGAGCCCTATCCCTAATTCCCCTTCCCAAATCCCGAAATCCCACATTTGTCTATTTTTAGGGTTTGCCATAACTTCCTCAGATTTCACCCAATCACCTTCAAATTTTACCACAGAGTTCCTTTCTGAATTCTGCTTCTTCGTCCCCCTCTGCCAAATTTTTCCATTCTTTCACCCCGCTTCTGAAATCCTCATTTTTGCTTCCCTGTCTAGTCGACAGTGTCCAACACCTAGTCAAACCCCAATTACCCTTCAGATTTTTTCCCAAGTCCAGATTTTCCCTTACTGAAGCAGTTTTTGTTTTTGTTTTCCTACCTAGTTAAAAAAAAAAAAAAAACTCCTAGTTATGGTTGTCACCCATGTAGGAGCAAAAACCATGGAAGAAGCACTTGCAGCCATCCAAGCCAAACTCTAGGATCTGGATGAAAAATTTCTCGGCCTCCATCTTGAACATTCAGCTATGAACAACAAACGACAGTCCGAGTCTTCATTAGACAATGGGTTCTCTTCTTCCAACAATTTTCGCGGTTCAAAGATTGATTTTCCTCGATTCAATGGTACTGATCCAACTGGATGGATCTATCGTGCAGAACAGTATTTCAGTCTGCATAATACTTTTGATGTCAACAAAGTTCCACTGGCATCCTTTCACTTGGAACAGGAAGCTCTTCAATGGTACCGTTGGTACATCAAGGCTCATCCAGAGCCCAAATGGTCAGACTTTTGCCAGCTCGTTTTGCAGCGATTTGGTCCTAGTGCTTTTGATGACTTCACCAGAGCCCTCACTAAACTTCACCAAATTGGCACTGTGAGAGAGTATCAAACCGAATTTGAGAACCTAGCCAACCACACCGAAGGATTGTCTGATGACTTTTATCGGAGTTGTTTTATCAGTGGTCTAAAGGATGCCATTCGCTCTGAGGTCAAAATGTTCTGTCCCACCATAATGATGGAAGCCCTAGGGTTGGCTAAGTTGGCGGAAGACAAGATTGCAGCCCAACAACGCTCCAAGCCCACTTTTGTTCCCTTCCGAAATATGGGTTCTCAGCGAACACCTATACCACAGGCTCCTCGACCGACTCCTATCAAGCATTTGTCTAAAACAGATATGCAAGCATGCAGAGAAGAGGGGCTTTGCTATAATTGTGATGAGAAATTCACTCGGGGACATAGATGTGTTCAGCAAAAGCTCTATCTCTTGGATGTGGAGTCTCTGCCTATATCTGAAATTGGTGACGAAGATCCAGAAACACTGGATGCTCCGGTCGACATTCAAGAACCGCCTATTGACCCTCCGTCTCAAGATGACCAGCCAGAGATATCTCTGCATGCTTTAGCGGGAATCACCACCCCCCAAACAATGTGGGTCAGGGGTTACTTCAAGAAGCTTCCTCTTACAATACTCATTGATTCTGGTAGCACTCATAGTTTCATTGACCCTCGGATCGCCAAACAAGCTGATTGTTTTATCCATCCTTGCTCCAACTTTGAAGTCATGGTTGCCAATGGGGGCACCTTACCTTGCAAAGGGAAGTTTCGAAATGTGCGTATCTCTATGGGAGATTATACCTTGCGCTCTGACATGTTTGCCTTGCCCTTAGGCGGATGTGATGTGGTTTTGGGCGCTCAATGGATACGCACACTTGGCCCTATCTTATGGGATTTTCCTGAACTTTGGATGCAGTTTTCCCTCAATGGACAAAAACACACATTGACAAGATTACAACCAGGTTCTCTCAGCATCATCAGTTCACATCGCATGGAAAAAATCCTCAAGAAGAATTCACATGGTGTCATCGCTTAGATCCATTCCATTCAGATGCAACCATCAGCCGTCTCCACTACTCCTTTGGATCTACAACAAATTCTGGATCGATATACAGGTGTCTTTGCTGAACTAGTGGGATTGCCACCTTCCAGGCCAGAAGACCATCGTATTCAGCTCCTTCCTGGCAGCATTCCTCCCAACGTCAGGCCCTATCGCTACCCATTTCACCAAAAAACGGATATTGAAATGCTCGTTCGGGACTTATTGAAGCAAGGTATTATTTGCCCAAGCACTAGTTCCTTTTCTTCTCCAGTTATTCTTGTCTGCAAAAAAGATGGGTCATGGCGCCTCTGCATTGACTTCCGAGCACTTAATCACCTCACCATCAAGGATAAGTTTCCAATTCCTGTTGTTGATGAGCTTCTTGATGAGCTTCATGGGGCTCACTTTTTCTCCAAGTTGGATCTTCGTTCTGGGTATCATCAAATTCGGGTTCATGAGGATGATATCCCTAAAACAGCTTTCCGCACACATGATGGCCATTATGAGTTTTTGGTCATGCCCTTGGCCTCACTAATGCTCCTTCCACATTCCAAGCCTTAATGAATAAAATATTTCGACCTTGCTTGCGGAAATTCATTCTGGTATTCTTTGATGATATCCTCATCTACAGTAAAACATGGGATGAACATCTCCAGCATCTGGATCTTGACATGTAACTTTTCTCTGACCATCATCTCCATGCCAAGCAGTCTGAATGTGTTTTTGGACGGAAGGAAGTTGAGTATCTCGGGCACATTATCTCAACACAAGGGGTTTGCGTGGATCTTGCCAAAATCGATGCCATGTACAATTGGCCGCATCCTTAGACCCTCAAGAGCCTTCGTGGTTTTTTGGGGTTGACTGGATACTACCGCAAGTTTGTCAAGGATTATGGGAAGATTGCAGCTCCATTAACTGCTCTATTGGAAAAGGATGCTTTTACATGGACACCTGCTGCTCAGTGTGCACTTGACAAACTAAAACAAGCTATGTGTACTACACCTGTGCTAGCTATGCCCGATTTTTCCAAGCCCTTCACTATTGAGAGTGATGCTTGCGGCAATGGACTTGGTGTTGTTCTCCTTCAAGATGAACACCCCATTGCGTTCACCAACAAAGCCCTTTCAGGTAAGAATCTAGCTGCCTATACCTATGAGAAGGAAATGATGGCTATTTTGCATGCAGTACAGAAGTGGCGCCCATACCTATTAGGGAATCATTTCTGCATCAAGACCGATCACCAGAGTCTGAAATATTTCTTGGACCAGCGTGTCTCCTCCTTGGCACAACAGAAATGGGTTATCAAACTCATGGGTTAGGACTATGAGATCACTTACAAGAAGGGTAAAGACAATATTGTGGCAGATGCTCTTTCTCGCACATTTGATGCCCAAGGTTCTCTTTCAGCTATTTCTATGCCTGTTGCAAATTGGTTGCAATCTATTCAACAGGGTTATGTCAATGACTCTTCCTTATCTCAAATCATTCAACACTTGACCAACAACCCTTATGCTGTACCACATTACTCTTGGGATGGTGCTTCTCTGCGATACAAGGGTCGTCTGGTGCTTCCCCAGAGCACAGATCTTCAACAAGCTATCTTCTATGAACTCCATGCTTCTCCATCGGCAGGGCACTCTAGGTTCCTCAAAACGTATGAATGAGCACGGCGTAACTTCTTTTGGTAGGGCATGAAAAAGACAATTCAACAGATGGTGGCCGAATGTGATACTTGCCAGCGCAATAAGGGTGAAACAACACTCCTTCTAGGATTGCTTGAACCCTTTCCCATACCTACACGGATTTGGATAGATATTTCTATGGATTTCATTGAAGGGCTCCCTAAATCTGGCGGGAAGACAGTGATTCTCGTTGTGGTTGATTGCCTCTCCAAATATAGTCATTTTTGTGCTCTCAGCCATCCCTATACAGCCTCCTCCATTGCTCAAATTTTCCTGGACCAGATCTTTCATCTTCATGGCATCCCTTCTTCCATTGTCTCGGATCTTGATGCGACTTTCACCAGTCATTTTTGGACAAAACTATTTCGCCACACTGGCACCAAACTAAAGACGAGTTCAGGGTATCACCCACAAACAGATGGTCAGACTGAACTTATCAATAAATGCTTGGAAACTTATCTTCGTTGCTTCACCTCGGAACAACAACATCAGTGGGAAAAGTGGCTCCCTCTCGCTGAATGGTGGTACAATACCTCTTACCACACTGCCTCTAAAATGACCCCATATGAAGCAGTCTATGGTCAGGCACCTCCAGCTCTTCTTCCATACACCCCCACCAGTTCACCAGTTCAGGAAGCTGACACGGTCCTTCGAAACCGCGATCAGATTCTTCGCATTTTGCTGTACAATCTTCACATGGCAAGAAATCGCATGAAGCAACAAGCTGATCAGCACTGTTCTGAGCGCACTTTTCAAGTCGGCGATATGGTTTTTCTTCGTCTCCAGTCGTACAAACAATCCTCCTTGAAACTCAAAGGGCGTCATAAGCTCGCTCCAAAGTTCTATGGGCCATATTGGATTCTTCAGAAGATTGGGTCCGTTGCTTATAAATTGGAACTTCCTCCTTCTTCCCGCATTCATCCAGTCTTTCATGTCTCGTGTCTGAAGAAAGTTCTTGGCACCAACATCAGTGGAAAAACGATTTTACTCGAACTGGATAATGAAGGATCCATACTTTTGGAGCCAGAGGCCATCCTCAATTGGCGCACGCGTCAGCTTTGCTCTCGCTCTATCACAGAGGTCTTAATTCAGTGGCATGGCATGCAACTAGAGGATGCTACATGGGAACCACTCCTTCAGATTCAACAACAATTTCCACATCTAAAGATTTGAGGACAAATCTTTTTTTAAGGGGGAGGGGATGTTAAGAACCCATTTCTTTACTTTGTTAGTATGTTGTTGTTGGACGCATATGCTTTGTAAGTCGTCCCGTAGTATTTGTTGATCGATAGTTTGTGTTATTGTTGTTGGCGCATATGCTTTGTAAGTCGCCGGTAGTATTGTTGATCCATAGCTTGTAGTGGCCCATGGTTTTGACCCATAGTATTGGCGCCTAGACTTAGTATATAAGTGTGTGTTGAGACCTATGAAGGCACCGTGAAGTTATTTGTATTGAGCTTGCTCATAGGAGGTTGCCCCCTCGAAGTGGCCTGTGATCAATATAAAAGTGATTCTGAGTTCTGTCATTTTTTCTATTTCGCATATTCGTATTAATTAATTGTTGTAGGTGCATCACAGTGTAGTACAGATAGCTTGTTTTAGTTTTTCAAATGCACACTCAGTAGCATGTTTCCATGTAAAAGCATAATTTTTCAATAGAGTAGTTAATGGAGCTGTATTCTTCCCATAATCCTTGACAAACTTGCGGTAGTATCTAGTCAACCCCAAAAAACCATGAAGGCTCTTGAGTGTCTGAGGATGCGACCAATTGTTCATGGCAGCGATTTTGGAAGGATCCAAGCGAACCCCTTGTGTTGAAATAATGTGCCAGAGATACTCTACTTCCTTCTGTCCAAAAACACATTTAGACTATTTGGCATGGAGATGATGGTCAGATAAAAGTTGCATTACAAGATCTAGATACTGGAGATGTTCAACCCATGTTTTAATATAGATGAGGATATCATCAAAGAAGACCAGAATGAATTTCCACAAGTAGGGTCAGAATATTTTATTCATCAAGGCCTAGGATGCGGAAGGAACATTAGTGAGGCCAAAGGGCATGACCAAAAACTCATAGTGGCCATCATTTGTGTGGAAAGCTGTTTTAGGGATATCATCCTCATGAACCCGAATTTGATGATACCCAGAACGAATATCCAACTTGGAGAAAAATTGAGCACCATGAGGCTCATCAAGAAGCTCATAAAAAACAGGAATTGTAAACTTATCCTTGATTGTGAGGTGATTAAGTGCTCAGAATTCAATGCAGAGGTGCCATGACCCATCTTTTTTGTGGACAAGAAGAACTGGTGAAGAAAAGGAACTAGTGCTTGGGCGAATAATACATTTCTTCAGTAAGTCCCAAATGAGCATTTCAATCTCTATTTTTTGGTGAAATGGGTAGCGATAGGGCCTGATGTTGGGAGGAACTCTTCTAGGAAGGAGTTGAATACAATGGTCCTTTGGCCTTGAAGGTGGCAATCCCATTGGTTCAGCAAAGACACCTGTACATCGATCCAAAATTTGTTGTAGATCCAAAGGAGTAGTGGAGATCGCTGATGGTTGCATCTGAATGGAAGGGATCTGAGCGATGACACCATGTGAATTATTCTTAAAGATTTTTTCCATGTGATATGAATTGATGATGATGAGAGATCTTGGTTGTAAGCTTGTCAATGTGTGTTTTCGTCCATTGGGTGAAAACTGTATCCAAAGTTCAGCAAAATCCCATAATATGGGGCCAAGTGTGCGTAGCCATTGAGGGCCCAAAACCACATCACATCCGCCTAAGGTCAAGGAAAACATGTCAGAGCGCAGGTTATAATCTCCCATAGAGATATGCACATCGCGACACTTCCCTTTGCAAGGTAAGGTGCCCCCATTGGAAACCATGACTTCAAAGTTGGAGCAAGGATGGATAAAACAATCATCCTGTTTGGCGATCCGAGGGTCAATGAAGTTATGAGTGCTACCAGAATCAATGAGTATTGTAAGAGGAAGCTTCTTGAAGTAAACCCTGACCCGCATTGTTTGGGGGGTGGTGATTCCGGCTAAAGCATGGAGAGATATATTTGGGTGGTCGTCCTGAGACAGAGGGTCAATAGGCGGCTCCTACATGTCGACTTGATCATCCATTGTATCTGGAGATTCTTCACCAATTTTAGAGGCAGGCGGAGAATCCACATCCAAGAGATAGATATTTTGCTCAACACATCTATGTCCCCAAGTGAATTTCTCATCACGATTATAACAAATCCCTTTTTCTCTACATGCCTGCATCTCTATTTCAGACAAATGCTTGGTAGGAGTTGGTCAAGGAGCTGGCAGGATGGGAGGTCGTTGAGAACCCATATTTAGGAAGGGAACAAAAGTGGATTTGGAGCATTGTTGGGATGCAATCTTGTCTTCTTTCAACTTAGCCAACCCCAGGGCTTCCATCATTGTGTTGGGACAGAACATTTTGACCTCAGAGTGGATTACATCCTTTAGAACACTGATAAAACAACTCCTATAGAAGTCATCAGACAATCCTTCGGTGTGGTTGGCTAGTTTCTCAAATTCAGTTTGATACTCTCTCACAGTGCCAATTTGGCGAAGTTTAGTGAGGGATCCTATGAAGTCATCAAAAGCACTAGAGCCAAATCGTTGCAAAAGGAGTTGGCAAAAATCTGGCCATTTTGGCTCTTCATGAGCCTTGATGTACTAACGGTACCATTGAAGAGCTTCCTATTCCAAATGAAAGGATGCAAATGGAACTTTGTTGACATCAAAAGTATTATGTAGACTGAAATATGGTTCTGCCCGATAGATCCATCTAGTCGGATCAGTACCATTGAAGCGAGGAAAATCAAGCTTCAGACCACGAAAATTGCTGGAAGAGGAGAACCCATTGTTTGAAGAAGATTCTGACTGTCGTTTATTGTTCATGGATGAATGCTCCAGATCAAGAAATTTTTCATCCAGATCCTAGAAGTTAATGTTGAGGGCTGCAAGTTCTTCCTCCATGGTTTTTTCTTCTGTGCGGGTGACAACCATAACCGAGATTTTTTTTTTTTTTGAGTGGGTGGAAAAAAAACCAGAAACTGTTTCAATAAAGGAAAATCTGGATTTGGGAAAAAATCTAAAGGGTAATTTGGGTTTGACTATGTTTTGGACACTGTCGAATGGACAGGGAAGCAGAAAAGAAGAATTTCAGAATCAGGGTGAAAGAATGAGAAGATTTGGCATAGAGGGACAAAGAAGCAGAAATAACAAATGAACACTATGGAAAAATTTGAAGGCGATTGGGTGAAAATTGACGAAGTTATGGCAAACCCTAAAAATAGACAAATGTGGGATTTCTGGCTTTGGGAAGTGGAATTTGGGATAGGTTCCTTAGGAATGAAATATGAAGAATGGGATGGTAGGGGTGTTAGAGAAGTTTAAAGGGAAACAGAGTGAAAACAAGGGAGATATGGAAAAAAAAACATAATTTTATATATTTTTTTTCGGGAATGGATCTGCAACGACGCGGAAGGGATTGGCAACAGATGGATCATCAACAACATGGAAGTGATTGGAAACAGATGGATCTGCAATGCAACGAAAGTGATCAACAATAGTTCTGGACAGAGGAAATCTGCGATTTATCAGCTGAAAATAGATGGACCCCCGGGTATGCTCGGCTTCCTAATGGTTCATGGGATTCACTCGGCCACCAATGCTGTCTGACGGCTTGCATATTGGGGAAGTACCCCTCATTCCATGGCTCAAGTAAAACTGATAACCGCTTTGCCACAAATAATAACTCTTAGTTTACCTCACGGGTGGGAACTAGTCAATCAGGTAGGGGTCGTTGCCCTTTTCACTGGCAGGTCCTCTCAATGGGATAGCTACTTCAGGGTTCCTGTGGTACTCCTCACCAGGGTATATTTTAAGGATTATAAAAGCATACTTAAGTATAGTATTCTCGGAGATTATTTTGGATTGAAAAAAACATATATATAGGTTGGTAGGCGAATATTAAATATGAAACCTACAATTTACTCTTGAAACTAGTGAATTTTGGCGAATATTATGATAAAAAAACATATTTTATGTAAATATAGGCAATATTAGAGACTAAAAATTACCAAAAAATGAATTTATTTTTCGAAAAAATGCCCCAAAAATAGCCAATTTGCGAAATTTTGCCCCTAAAAATTTCCCTGCTCCTCACAATGCGTTTTAGGGCTTATTCCCAAGTACTTCCCACAGTTAAGTGGATAGGGATTATTCCCAGATCCGAACCTGCAAAATATGCAAAATTGTTTTTTGGGCAGAAATTTCACCCAACGAGCCTAAGAAAGTGCTTTGATACCGGATGTGAAGAACTTGCAACAATTAATTGATAGAATGCACAATGTATGAGATCACACAATATTTTTATGACTGAAGGCCACTTCGAGGGGGAAACCTCCTTTGAGCAAGCTCAATACAAATAACTTCACAGTGCCTTCATTGGCCTCAACACAAACTTATATACTAAGTCTAGGCACCAATACTATGGGTCAAAATCATGGTCCAGTACAAACTATGGATCAACAAATACTAGAGGACGAATTACAAAGCATATGCGTCCAACAACAATAATACAAACTATGGATCAATAAATACTATGGGATGACTTGCAAAGCATATGCATCCAACAACAATATACTAACAAAGTAAAGAGAAGGGTTGACATAGGTTCCTAACATTTTGTCTTAAAAGTGATAAACATTGAAGAAATATCTAAATACCGATTCTCCCCCCCTCTCAGTATTACTTGATTTTCCAACAATTGGTATCAGAGAAGGTCTCTTCACTAAAGTCTAACCACTTGAAGAGAGATATTTTATCACTATGGATCAACAAGGAAAAATATCCTCCAAGGTTCCACTATTCAATGGTGAGGATTATGCATTCTGGAGTGTTAGGATGAGAAGTCGTATAATGTCTATTGGACTAGAAGTTTGGTTATCTGTAGAATCAGGGTATATATATCCAAAATCTTCTCCCACAGATATTGAAGGAATAAAACAATTTGGATACAATGCAAAAGATGTTAATGCAATTTTGGCTGGATTAAACATAACAGTATTTTCCAATGTGATGCATTGAAAAAAAACGAAGGAGGTCAGGGACAAACTGCAGACTATTTATGAAGGAGACACCAAGGTAAAAAGGGCCAAACTCTAGACTTTTAAATCTCAATTTGAAAGTCTAAAAATGAAGGAAGAAGAGAACATTTCATAATACTTTGAGAGAATTGATGAAATTGTTAATGGAATTCAAGGGCTAGGAGCACAATTAGAAGAAATGGAAATAGTTGAAAAAGTACTAAGATCGCTTCCGATGATTTACAATCCTAGTATTTCCACCCTAGAAGATAGAGAAAATATTGACAATCTCACCATGAATGAACTATATGGGATTCTCATAGCTTATGAGATGAGGATTGGACAGGATAATTCTCAAAAGAAGGAAGCAAATTTTAAAGCATCAAAAGTAGCTAAGAAATCTAAAACGAAGATTCAATCAGAAGACTCTGATGATGAAGAAGCACTTCTTGTTAAAAATCTTAATAAGGGTACTAGTAAGTACAAAGGGAAATTGCCCTTAAAATGGTTCAACTGTGGGGGAATTGGTCACTTTTCTTCCAAATGCCCTTATCCCAAACAAGAAGACAATGATGAGTTCCCTGAAGAATTAAAGAAGAAGAAAAGGATTTTTAGGAAGAAAAACAAAAAGAACTTTTACTCCATGGATGATAGCTACTCAGATGAGTCTAGCGAAGATGAAGAAGTAGAAGTTCTATTCATGGGAATAGAGAGCGAAAACCCTAAAGAAGAATTAGGAGTGGTATATCTTGAAGCAGAGCTCATAAGTGCTCTTGAAGAATTAAGGAAGTACAAAAGGATGTACAAACAATTAAAAACCAAAGTGATAGAGTTTGAAGAGAAAAACAATGATATAGAAAGACTTATTGCTGAATTAAAAAATCAGCTTCAAGAATCTAAAAGGGTTGAAAACAGTCTAGAACAACATCTTAAGAAAAGAGAGCAAGAATTAGAGAAGTTTGAAGCTGAAATGGTCTCGCTTAGACAGAAGATTGATGAAGAATCATTTTAATCAAAATTTAAGAGCAAAACTCTAGATGACATCCTAAGTTTCCAAAGATCATCCAATAATAAAACCGAATTAGGTTATGACAAAGGAATGAAGTGAGAACAATCCTCTTCCAAAATACAAGATGAAAATAAAAGGATTTATGGTGTTGTACTCAAAGACCTAGTTGAAAAGGAAGATAGTAAAAAAAATTCTTCTTTTCAGAATAAAGGTAGGATAGAAAAAATGCCAAGAATACCAATGACAATCATAAATATGCAACTCTTTTTGGGTAATTGTTATGTCTGTAACAATTTTGGGCATAAAACATCTAATTGTAGGATGTACCAAAAACATAATCATAAATATCCCCACAAGGAAGACAAGTCTAGTGATATTCCAAAAGGCATAAGCTAGAATTCTCTTGCACCCTTACAGAGGTATGGCATAGAATGCTACAAATGTGGTAACTATGGGAATATAGCTAGAAAATGTAAACCGATGATTCCTATTGAAAAATGAGACACAACTAAAGACAAGGAGCAAAGAAAGGCTTGGAAAAAGATAGAAGATGTGAAAGAAAGATGTCTGATAGCTCTATGTGCCATAGAAAAGAAAAATCTATGGCATGTGGACAATGGATTTTCAAAGCACATGACATGATACCCAAGCAAGTTCATAAGCTTAAAACGAGATCAAAAGGGAAAAGTCACTTTTCGAGATAATTTATCTTCTAAAATAATTGGGAAGGGTACAATGGTTCTTAGAAACAAGGTTAAGGCTAAAAATGTTCTGCTAGTAGAAAACTGAAAACCTAATATCCTAAGTGTGAGTCAAACCTACGATGAAGGGAACATTTGCATATTTGATTCCAAGAAATGTGAAACTAAAAATAAAAATTCATGAAAACTTATTGGGGCTGCTGTGAGAACTCCAAGCAGTGTATACATCCTAGAAAATCAAGAACAATATTATATGAGTCAAAATGATGAAAATATGTTGTGGCATAGAAGGATGGGGAACTTGAACTTTGAAAATATTGTAAAAGTAAGTAAGAAGGGAGCCGTAATAAACTTTCCAAAGACCATAAAACCTCCAAACAATGTTTGTAGACATTGTCTTCATGGGAAACAAACAAAAGCAAACTTCAATATCAAAGAGCATACACCATCGCAACCATTAGAAATAATTCACATTGATCTCTATGGACCTACAAGGATTAAAAGCATGAAAGGTGAAAATTAATTCATGTTATTCATTGATGATCATACAAGGATGACTTGGGTGTCATTCCTAAAAAAAAAATCAGAAGCCTTTGTGAAGTTTAAAGCATTTAAAGCACTAGTATAGAATGAAACAAATCTCAAAATTAAATGTCTAAGGTCAGATAATGGTGGTGAGTTTACCGCAAATGAATTCAATGAGTTTTGCGAAACTCATGGAATCAAAAGGCACTTTTTAGCCCCCAAAAATTCTCAGCAAAATGGAGTTGTTGAGAGAAAGAACATGACAATTCAAGAAGCATCCAAAACCATGCTTAATGAAGCTAAACTTCCTGATAGCTATTGGAGAGAAGCAATATATACAACTATTTATATACAAAACAGAGGACAACTTAGAGTAAATAATGATAAAAATCCTTACGAGCTATGGTTTGGTAGGCCAACATCAGTCAAATACTTTAGTAGAGTCTTTGGAAGTAAGTGCCACATAAAGAGAGATGATGATGATCTTGGAAAATTTGACTCTAGGATAGATGAGGGAATATTTATGTGTTATGTTTCTATTGTTTATTTTGTCTTAAAAGTGATAAAAATTGAAGAAATATCTAAATACTGATTCACCCCCCACTCATCATTACTTGATTTTCCAACAGGATTTTCCTACCCTTCCAACGGATACCACTCGATCGCGAATAAAGCATTGGAGAAGTGTTAGCTGACCCTTCCAACGGATACCACTCTATTGCAAATAAAGCATTGGAGAAGTGTTAGCTAACCCTTCCAATGCATAACTCAATGCATTGATACAATCATTTAAAATATGTCCGATGTTAATTTTTTATTGTTTACTTCATGATAACAATGTGCTAGATGAAGTGGTCATTGACAATTCTATGGTAATTCCATTAAAAGAAATTTGAGGTCTAAAATGGGCCCTCTTAAGGAAAATAATAATAGTTACAATAATGAAATAATAGTTAAAATAATAAAATAATATTTATTAATTTTGGAGGAAGAAAAAAAAAACTTCTTTTTTGTTCATATGTCATCATCGCATTTTTTCAGGTATTTCTTGTTTTTGGGGCAGAGGGGTCCGTCAAAAGTATGCATTGTGGGTACTCGTTGGATGTGGAATTTAATTCCGCATCCAACAAGTGCTCCCGCTCTAAATTTGAGTAAAAACATAGGGAGATATGTTGAAAATATGAACAAAAAAATAATTTTTTTATGACAAATATCTCAAGTCAACCATTATGTTTGACTCATTTGATTGAAATTCTATTGGTTCTTGAATTCCAACTCATCAAGAAATTATGGTTGGATCATTTTCTTATATGATGTCTCGTTTTATTATAAGGCCCATTTTAGACCCCAAATTTCCTCTAATGTATGGCCGATGAATTATTCATTGATCCTTTGGTATGCCCCTAGGACAAGAGAGAACAATTCTTTAAATTGTTTTGGGGAACCTTCAGGGGATTCCAATTGGCTGTCCCTTCTACAGGAATTCAACAACAAAGGAAGGGATGGCCGACCCTTTTGCAGGGTCTCAATTTCAAGAAGAATACAATTCTAGAGGATAATTTCTCAGGAGCCCTGACTACTAGACACAATTTTGAGGATATGATGACACTTCCATAGGATAAGTATCAATAGGAATATAATATTCGAGATGTGTTGGATGACCTTTGTAATGAATACATTGATTATTTGACACCATAATTTAGGAAGTGTTTGGAGACACTTTTCCATTGTCCCTCTGTGAGACTAATATGTTAGGCGAAATGTCACTGTCCATTCTACGAGAATTCTATGATTGAGGAACCCCGTATTCTTTGTCCTCCCCCATGATAACACTATGCTGCGGGAGGTTTTTTCTGACTCCTTTACATTAATTTTAAGATAGAGAATGGATTGACTGACTCTTCCAAGACATATAATCTTTCTAGGGAAATACAATCTCAAAGGAAGATGATTTGGGAAACTAGTTTAAGGAATGCTATTCCATGTTGGAATCCCCCGTGAGAATCTTATGCTGGTGGAGGTGTTGTTCGACTCATATAAATTAATTTTATGATGGAGGATGGATTGGTCGATCCTTCTAATACAACTAGTCATTTTAGAAGAATACAATCATGGCAGATGATGGTTTGAGCGACTCATTTAAGGGACGTTGAGGAAAGGATTGACTAAACCTTCCAACCTATTCATTTGGATGGGAAATCTAATATTCTAGAAGTTTCGTCTGGGTATTCCAATGTATACCTAGAGGACTTGACACCATCATATAGGAAGTGTCGAGCATGCCTTCTCAATTTTAACCCTTAATGATAAAATTATGAGGATGGTTGTGGATATGAATCTATTGGGAATTGAAAGAAGTATTGGTCAACCCTTCCATCGCTTTTATTTATACTAGAAAGCATACATTCGAGATATTTTAACTAACGCTTCCAATGTATAAAGCATGGTTTTGACATCGTCGCTTAGGAAGTGTTAGCTAACACTTCTGTATTGTCTTTTGCCTCAAGAACACTATGTTGGAGTGAGTGTCATCCAACCCCTCTATGGGAATTCTATGATAGATAAATGGTCGGTTTACCCAACTACAAGATTTCTATGATGTGGGAATTTTTAGTCCACCATTCCATAGAAATCTCCCTTTTGAGGATATTACAATTATTGAGGATGATTGTTTGGGTGAACCATCTACAGGATTCTAGGGAAAGGATCAACCAACCTTCTACCTAATTTCTCTTGACGGTTGATCCAATAGTGGAGAAGCATCAAACTATCCTTTAAATTCATACCTTGAGTGTTAGTTTTTCAGAAATTTCAATCTGATCTAGGATCTTAACTAAGAGAATAGCATGTACAGCATATCTACAGCATATCAATCATGGACACAATAATGCAAGCACACAAGAGACACAGAGTTTCATCGGGGAAAACCAAGAAGGTGAAAAACCCCGCAACTTCCCCAGAGATAGATAGAGCAATGATACAACCCAAGTACAAGAGATAGTCTTCTCCTAGTAGCAGCTTCTCCTCCTCCACAAGTGCGCCACTCTCCAATGAGAGTGAGAGTGAGTAATAGAATGATCAAATAGAATGCCTCCCGCACTCTATTTATACTTGACTTGACTTGCCTAATAACCTTTACTAGGTTGGCCTTAACTTAACCACATAACATAATGCTGACTAGGCCGACCCCCAATAGGGTGGTCTAATAACCCTTTGACCCACATGACTTATACAGGGCCGACCCCACCAAGGTGGTCTAATAACCCATCAAGTATAAGTTACGACACTTACAATATAAATGACGACACTTCCATATAGAGGAATAATAACATCTCTATAGGAATAAAAACACTTCCGTATAGAGGAATAATAACATCTCTATAGGAATACAATATACATGGGTGAAATACATTCCGAAGTTACAATTACATCAAAACTCCCTCTTAACTAGGAAGGTATTTCTCGACATAGATCTGCTAGCACAAGTCTTCTTCTCTGGATCATCGTCATCATCATTGTTGTTGCTATCTCAATCAATCTCTGAATCTACTCGTCATAGGAAGTTCTACAGAGCCAATCCTTTTTCATACTGGATGTAGGCCCACCACCTGTAGGTCTTCATCATCTACAGAGCCAGCCCTTTTTCATGCTGGATGTAGGCCTAGCCTCCAAGTAGGTCTTCATCATCTTTGTGAGCAATCCATCAAGTAGGTACACCACAGGATTGATTACATTGCCTCTGCAAAACCTGCAAGATCTCCCAGGACTGATTACACTGCCTTTGCAAAACCTGCAAGAGCATCTCAAGACTGATCATATGCCTCTGCAAAACTTGTGTACCATACTGTCACATCATCGTCATCGTCCACGGAGCACAACCCAGATGCACACACACAGCACTTACACTCACCGGCATGGAAGGACTTTCCTCTGACCATCTGGGAAAGGCTCAGCACTTACACTCACCAGCATGGAAGGACTTTCCTCTGACCATCTGGGAAAGGCTCACAACACTTACGTCAACGACCATGGAAGGACTTTTCTCTAACCATGTCAAAATGTCTATAGCAATTACATCACGACCATGAAAGGACTTTCCTCTGACCATGTCGGAAAAGCTCGACAATTACATCACGACCATGGAAGGACTTTCCTCTGACCATGTCGAAAAATCCACGCCCAACACTTACATCTCACCATGGAAGGACTTTCCTCTGACCATGCGAGAATGGCCCAGCCCTTACATCTTCGCCATGGGAAGACACACCTCAACCATGCAAGAATGGAACCGCACTTATATCCATAGCCATGGGAAGACACACCTCAACCATGCTAGGAATGGCACAACACTTATATCGCAGCCATGGGAAGACACACCTCAACCATGCTCGAATGGCCAAGCACTTATATCGCAGCCATGGGAAGACACACCTCAACCATGCTCGAATGGCCCCAACACTTATTTCACAGCCATGGGAAGACACACCTCAACCATGCTCGAATGGCCCCAGCACTTATATCGCAGCCATGGGAAGACACACCTCAACCATGCTCGAATGGCCCTAGCACTTACATCAATGACCATGGTAAGACACACTTCAACCATGTCGGAATGGCTCATGTGCATCTGTGTCTCCAAACTCATCACTTCCCCTTGGAAGGCATCTCGATATGAAGTACACCAAGTCTCCCTCTGAAGTATTCAAACTTCACTCTGGCAAGCGGCTTGGTCAACACATCGGCTATATTTTCGTCTGTCGCAACATACATGAACTTCACTGCTCCTCTCTGCACCATATCCCTGATATAGTGATACTTGATCTCAATCGAATTGTCATGGAACACTGGGTTCTCCTACAACTTCACACAACTCTGTTTGTCGCAATATATACAAGTAGCACTCAGCTAGAGATCAAACAAATTAGACAGTAGCTTCCTAAGACATACTGCCTCACAACTGGCCGAACAAGCTATGACATACTCTGCTTCAACTGTACTCAGTGCCATACAGGACTGCTTCCTGCTAAACCAAGAGATCATACCGGATCTCATACTGAAACAGCACCCCAAAGTGCTCTTCCGATCAATGGCACTACCTGCCCAATCCGAATCAACATAACCCTCCAGGTTAAACTTTTGATTTTCCTCATACTTGAGCCCATAGTCAACTGTACCCTTGAGGTACCTCAGAATATGCTTTGCAGCTATCAGGTGAACATGTCTCGGATCTGTCAAGTACTGGCTCAAGGTGTTCACCACAAAGCAGATGTCTGGTCTCGTATTCATCAGGTACATCAAGGACCCAATCATCTGACGATACATCATCACATGATCATCATCACAACATCATCCTGATGCATATCATCTGGAGCAACACCCTGAATCTCATCATCAATGATCATCCTAATCATACAGTGCATCCACCTGATGCATACCAAGTATCTACCTGATGTATATCATCATACATGATCTACCTAATCGTACGATGTATCCACCTGATATATATCATCATACATGATCTACCTGATCATAACAAGCATCCAACATGATGTATATACATATACATGATCCAACTGATCATAACAAGCATCCAACATGATGCATATACATATACATGATCCGACTGATCATAACAAGCATCCAACATGATGCATATACAGAGAAGTAATTGGAGCATCGTTCTGATGCTCATCATCTAGTGCTTACATCCACAGCCATGGGAAGGATCCTCCTCTCACCATGCTTGGAATGGCTCCAGCAAATGTGTCCATCACTTCTTCCTCAAAGTGTCAATCTGAAGAACACCAAGCAAGAAAGCTGTCTTGACATCCATCTGATGTATCTTCCATTTCATCACTTGCTTTGTATTTCTTTATGTTGCCTTCTGCAGCATGCTTGATCTTATAGATCCACTTGGAATTCACAACAGACTTCCCTTCAGGTCTTGGGACCACATCCCAAACATCATTCTTCATGATCGACGGATCATGGCATTCTTCTCGGATCCTGGGAACTTCAATATATTCAATATCTCCAATAGATAACTTTGTTGCTGGAACAAATGTTGTAGTCCTTCTTTTGTAGGTGCTCGTATACGATCTTTCCTACAACACAAGTTAAATTGCATGATTAGAAACTTCTCATAGTTTTCAGAAAAAAATTCTTACACATAAAGAAATATGTCATACAGTCATGCAATTATTTTAGCCAATGCTTCAATACAACATTTATCCATATCCCATAACTTTCTAGATGCCTTCCAATCTCTACTAGAACATTGTTAAGAGTTTGCACTACTCCCAACATGTCAGCAAAGAGGTTTCATTCTAGATAAGTAGCAATGGAATGTTATACAGTGCCATAGGCCACTCACCCATCACATGCATATTAGTAGTATACTGTTCATTAATGCAATTATTCTAATATGCATAATACACACCCTGAGTCTAGGAACATAATCATATACATCATTGTACAATATTATTTAAACAAACAAATATGCAAGAAATGACAATTCAAATACTTATCTTTGTTTGGTTTGTAGGGTGGACTCCCTGTCAATATTTGCTTTCTTGCAGGAACTATTGGAGTGTGCTCCCTCTTGATCTTTGCTTCCTGGATTACCTGTCATTGAACTTATATCCATCCTCGATCACTTATGCATACTTACTAGTATCATCATTTTGTTATTCTCGAGGTCTCATACATACATTCATTAGTATAATTTCAATACTATCAAGACACAACAATCTTAAACATGTATAGTCACGATCATTTCAAACATAGATAATAAACATTAGTATTCAAGGTTTCAGGGAATACTTCTTTTACTCAAGCATATTCTTTATTTGACCAAAAGGCTTTTCTAGTTAGTCATATCATCAATCAATGTAAGAGACATAATATGCATAAACCCTTGATTACTTACATTTCTAACTTCATGAACAATCATTATCAACCATACAACAGTATAAGATCCTAACACAAGGTAGGATTCTAACTTGATATAGGAAAAACATACCTGGTTATCATATTTGCTAGTTATGTCTAGCAATGTCTTCTTGTTCTCTTCAATGACTTGTGCTAGTAACCTGCATATCTCATAGGTTCAGCATTGTAGAACCAAAGTATACATACCTCGTAAGTAGAGATTCTATGTGATCCATGACAATGGATGAATCTTTGTCTTCATGTCACCATGGTCATATGTTCTTGAACTAGAACATGATTTGTCTTTCTTGATGTACCTTTCATGTTAGCGGACAACATCAACCTCATACAACACCACAAAGCATTAGTACAATCATAAGTGTCAAAAACCTAATCAATGAATATCTGCATTCATAATTTTTATTAAGGTGATACGACAAGTCTAAAGTTAATCAAGATTGTACTAACCTTAATGAAGACAAACATACCATAAACTTAATCATGAATAGATCTCGAAACATACCTAGATAAGTCATACCTGTCGAGATTGCTTGTAATCTTCTTATGTAAGGCCTTAGCCTCAACTCCCTCTGAAACAAGAACTTCTTCACTTATGCAGGTGACTAATCCATTCTCTTATAGTGAAAATGCTACAATGACTGGTTTTTGCTATATCAAGCCCTAGCATCGCAAGTGTAACAAGTGTCATACATGCCATACCATGACTTCTTTCAGGCTAGCTCTAATACCATGTTAGTTTTTCAGAAATTTCAATTTAATCTAGGATCTTAATTGAAAGAATAACATGTACAGCATATCTACAGCATATCTACAGCATATCAATCATGGACACAATAATGCAAGCACACAAGAGACACAGAGTTTCATCGGGGAAAACCAAGAAGGTGAAAAACCCTGCAACTTCCTCAGAGATAGATAGAGAAATGATACAACCCAAGCACAAGAGATAGTATTCTTCTAGCAGAAGCTTCTCCTCCTCCACAAGTGTGCCACTCTCCAATGAGAGTGAGAGTGAATAATAGAATGATCAAATAGAGTGCCTCCTGCACTCTATTTATACTTGACTTGACTTGCCTAATAATCTTTACTAGGTCGGCCTTAACTTAACCACATAACATAATGCTGATTGGGCCAACCCCACCAAGATGGTCTAATAACCCATCAAGTATAAGTTACGACACTTACAATATAAATGATGACACTTCCATATAGAGGAATAATAACATCTCTATAGGAATACAAACACTTCCATATAGAGGAATAATAACATCTCTATAGGAATACAATATACATGGGTGAAATACATTCCGAAGTTACAATACATCAACATTGAGGACTTGACACCATAGTCGAGGAAATGTTGTCCATCCATTCTCCATTCTATCCCTCCATGAGCTCACTATAATAGAGGAAGTGCCAATCGTCCCTTCTAGGGGAATTCTATGATCGAGTAAGGGCCGAAAAACCCTTTAGAAGGTGTTTGTGCTAGAAATTGTACCTAGAATACAAAGGTACAAACTAGAAAAATCTCAAGAAAACTAAAGGGAAATGAATTGATTTTTGTAGTTTTATTTTGAAGGTTTCATTCACAAGAAAGGAGTAATTGATAACCAAACATATACAACACTAAATCATAAAGAAATTCTGAAGAGCTGAGATATAAAGATATAAAACACATAGATAAACCTTAAGCATTCATCAAACAAGAAATTGGTTCTGTCCACAAATTCATAAGCATTCACATGAATAATACCTTAATCAAGAAATGAAATTACAAATAAGGTGGTCAAACAAGCCATAAACATAACTAGCAAAAATAGTCAATAAGTGGCTTATATAATGTATTTCAGATCAATGTTCAGTCTTAAAAAAGAACTTACATGAGAGTATATAGCATAAGTATGAGTGTAACATAGCATCCTTATCCCTAAATTCCTTTCTCCCAAATAAAAACCAACCTCTATTTTTGCAACAGGTGTCAAGGTTTGGAAGATTCGAATGAATCTTTACAACCTATTTTTCAGGTTTAATTTAACGATTTCCTGTTTTTGTCATCTTTTTTCAGCTCATATTATGATCGATTGGAGAATAACTTTTAAAAACCAAGAGATTTTTTTGTTCATAATGGACTCATACACAAAAATCTCTCTTAGTTTTTGCACAGATGTCCCGGATCGAGAGATATGGAGGGTTCTTTGAGACACATTTTTCAAAAATTGGCCAGATTTTGCTATTTTGGGCATATTCGACCCTAGGGTTTTGGATCTCATAAACTGTTAAATGTAACTGCTAAATAGTTTCAAGACCTAAAGAAGTGGAGATGGAACTAATTCATTTTGGAGATCTTTGTAATTATAAAAGAAGAAAAAAGATACACTAAGAGGGTTGGATTTTGTTCGGGAGAAAGGCATTAGGGCTAAGGATTCTATGTTATACTCAAACTTATGATATACACTCTCATGTAAGTTCTTTTGGAAGACTGGATATTGATCTAAACATATGATATAAGCCACTTTTTGACTCTTTTGTTGGTTATGTTTATGGCCTGTTTGACCACCTAATTTGTGATTTCATTTCTTGATTAAGGTATTATTCAAGTGAATGCTTATGAATTTGTGGACAGAACCACTCTCTTGTTTAATGAATGCTTATGGTTTATCTATGTGTTTTACATCTTTATATCTCAATGTTTCAGAATTTCTTATATGATTTAGTGGTTGTGTATGTTTGAGTATTAATTACTCTTTTCTTTTGAATGATATTTCCAAACACAAAAATTACAAAAATAAGTTCATTTTCTTTGGATTTTTATGATATTGTTCTAGCTTGTACCCTTTGTAGTCTAGGGACAATTTCTAGCACAAACATCTTTGGCGCTGTTGCCGGGAATGGAAGTGAAGAAGATCTTCCCTGGGTATTACCATTTACAGATCTAGCTCTTGATGGTGGATAGGAGCAAGACATCAGTTAGACTACAATTTTCTACCTGGCGACTCCACTGGGTCCATAATGGTGAGTTCAATTGTTGATCCAATTGCTTCATCAATAACAGATTTCATGGCAGACCCTGCTTTTCTTACAAATTTCAAAGAATGGATAGGTATGTCTTCTGATGATGAATGGGACAACGATTTATCTTCTTATTTAGATTCTTATAACATTTCTAGTGAAGGGGATAAGTTTGATTTTTTGAAGAAGCTTTTAAAAGCACTTGAGTTAGAATATGAAAGTTTGTTGACAAAAAAGGCTTATCAAGATGCCAATATTGGTGGGATGCATGAAAAGACAGTCCAACATAAACAAGATTTTATTAAGTACGATGCTTCTCATCTCGAAAGTAAGGAAGGTATGCTGCGAATTTCTGATTTTCATGAAGATCTGGTTGTTTCTAAAGCCGCTGAAGGATTCCCTGCTGAATCAAACTATCCATAGATCCAAAAGGATGATTTGAAAGATAAATTTGTTGATCATGAAATTATGGATGCATTTTTAAATATTTCTGTTGTTCCAAACATTTCTAAAGATGTGCAAACTCTTTTAGAAAATCCAAAGAGACAAGAGAATTTTCTTCATAATGTTTTTGACCATGAAACAGTCAAGAATATTTTTCAAGTTAACAAAGCAAAAGATCATCTTGACACCTTCATAGATCAACCAAAGTGTGATGAATATCTAGATGATTTGGAAGAGCAATCTTTTGAGTCAGCAAATTTTTTTAGCAGTGATTCACCTGTGTATGACAATTATGAAGATGGTGATAGGAATGTTGTTGGATTATGGGATCTGACCATAATGTGTCTTTTTGAGCCACAACCTCTAGAAAATAACAAGCCTATATCTTCCATGCTTGAATCCGAATTTACAAGGCACCATAAACAAACTATGGAGCACCACTTGAACAGTCAAGTATATTCTATGGAGTAGGGATTATATTTCTTGCATCAACTGGAAATGCAACATGAATTTTATGATCCAGTGAATGATTGGATGAATTTAGTTTTCTCAAGGCTATCAAATATTGCAAATTTCAATGTGATATCAATTTCCAGCTATAAGTATAAGTTGCACCTGGAGTGTTTGTTACACTTGTTTTTGTTCTTTTCGAGTTTTCAGTTGCGTGCAAAAAGATATGTCAATCAATCAATCTCTTATGTGGCTACACTAGAAATCAGATTACACTTGATCAAGCAGAGTTCAAATGATTAATGTAAATGGTGTACATAAATAAGCTCATTTCTGGAGCATTTGTCTAGTTTCAGCCTTCAAAGTAGAGTAGTTATTTTTTTTAATATGAATGTGGTTTTCAACAAAGATAGTTTGGTTTTAGTTTGCAGTGTGAAGATTTGTTTTCAGCAAGTATGGTTGCAGTGAGTGGTTTCAGTTCATAGTGTACAATTAGAAGAGCAGGGTTGCAAGCTTTGAAAATGGTTAATAAGACTCCAACCCAAAATGAGTAAGGCACAAGGTCTGCTTGTTCTTGGCAGCTTGCAGGGAGCATGCCATCCCCCAGTCGGAGCTAGATGTTAGAACTGAAATTGTACCTAGTCTTTTTTAATATTTTTCTTTGTTTCTTATTTCGTATTTTCTTTTCATTTTTGTTTATTTGAATTACATTACATAAATGCTGGTTTTATTATTTAATTTTTATTAGTTTGTTTTTTTTTGGGTAAAACATTGGCTTATAGGTAATTCATTTCATTTAAAAAGGTCTTCAAAATATTAGCTAACATAGTTCTAATATTTTTGTAAAGTTTTTGTGCATGTATTATAATTAAAAATTAACATAGCACATTCTAGAGCAACTATCAAATTTTACATACACTAGCCCTGCCGGAATGTCCTCTATTTTAATGACTTTCATTGGGCGCAGATTCCGAGGTGATGGAACCACTCTCTTGTTTAATGAATGCTTATGGTTTATCTATGTGTTTTACATCTTTATATCTCAGTGTTTCAGAATTTCTTATATGATTTAGTGGTTGTGTATGTTTGATTATTAATTACTCTTTTCTTTTGAATGATATTTCCAAACACAAAAATTACAAAAATAAGTTCATTTTCTTTGGATTTTTACGAGATTGTTCTAGATTGTACCCTTTGTAGTCTAGGGACAATTTATAGCACAGACATCTTATATAGTTCATTTTTTATTACATCTGCAATGTCCTGCTCATTTAGATAAAAAAGCAGTTGGATCATTTAAGTTGAAAGCCACCAAATATTGTTTAGTAAATCAGTAGTTGCATTGGAAAGATCCGAGAGGATTATTGCTCAGGTGTTTGGAAAAATCAAAATCAAAAGAAGTCATTTTAGAACTGCATGAAGGTGCCTATGGAGGTCACAAATATTGGAAAGCTACAGCTTACAAGATTCTAAGATCTAGGTATTACTGGCCTTCTTTATTTTCAGATGTATATCAGCAGGTCAGAGCTTGTGTTCAATGTAAAAAATTTGCTGGTAAACAGAAAGTTGTATCCTTACCTTTGAAACCTATTGTGGTGAATGTTCCTTTCCAACAATGGGGATTGGATTTCGTAGGTGAAATCAATCTTGCTTCCAGTGGACAACACAAATGGATACTGACAGTTACTGATTTTTCACGAAATGGGTAGAAGCAATTCCTACACTGAATGCAACTGATAAGGTCATCATCAACTTTATACAAGAAAATATTTTGAGTAGGTTTGGTTGTCCTAGAAAGTTGTTGACTGATAATGCTCAGGCCTTTAAGTCCAAATCCATGGTTAATTTTTGTGAGGAGAATTGAATTATCTTGAAACATTCTACTACATATTATGTAACAAATATAAAGTATAAATGTAATAATAATAATAAATAATAATTAGTACTAGGTTAAGGGGTGCGTCTCCTCATTCCTGGCTGCCCACACCTTATATAAAGGTGGCCACCAATTGTAATACTCTTCATCTATCAATATATTATTATAATTTTATCTCAAATATGGAAGATGTATCCACTTCATAACTATCCAACCGAATACGGTTGTAGCATTTGGTATAGATCCTTGTTGGCTGATCCGCCCTTTGGCCATATATTTTTTTGGTTTGTAGCCATCATTAGGATTTCCGTGAAATCTAGGACATTGTCCAAAAACGTAAAAAAACTAAAAAAAAAATAAAAAGAAGAAAAGTAAAAACAAAGGAGTAAAAGAAAAGAAAAAAAAGAAAGAAGAAGTAAAACTGCACATGGTTTTAAAGTGCATGTGGTTTTGTGAGAAGTGGGTTTAGTTTTATTCCCTAAAAACAAACCAAAAGTGAGATTTGAACTTGGGTGGGGAAGGTAACAATCATTCCTCCCAACCACCCATTCTACACCATTTTACAAAAATTAAGGGGAAATTAAATTAGAAGAGCACGAACACAAATAATTTTTATAAGAAGAATCAAAGAAGACCATATCTATTTTATCAACTTTTGTATATATTCATGGATTATTTGTATTTTTGAAAGTGGAAGTTTGAGAAGTTCCAGTAAATGGATTCTTACCGTTACAGTGGTATCAGAGCATTGAACGAATTCAAGAAATATAAAACCAATATTGATTTTCAAATCGAAATTATAAAGCTAGAAATACGAAATCGTTTAGCAGAACAGGAGAATCAAAGATTAACAAATAAAAAATGAGATCTCTAGAATAGGTTATTAGATAAGGATAAGAAAATTTCACATCTAAGAAGCCACAATCGAAACCTGGAAGATAGAATTAGAAACTTCAAAAATGGCGAAGAATCTTTGTATGGAAGTAATAACGATTTAGAAGATGACATAAAGCACTTAAACAAGCTTGTTATGGATAAAAATACAGAATTAATGCAAACCTAGAGAAATCTAGAAAATCAAGAATCAGAGAGATCTCAACATCAACAACAGAGGGAAAAACTTTAGCAAGAGTATGACGACATTAAGAAGACATATAAGCTGGAAATTAAGAAAATTAAGGACGAATTAGCAAGCAATACCGAAGAACTATTTCGACTAAGAAGTCATAACAAGACATTACTTACGAAAATCAAGAAGCTGAAACATAGTCCGAAGATGGAGCATTCAAATGAAGACCTTGAAGGAAGAACAAACAAAGGAACTTATGATAGAGACTAAAGAAAAAGACAGTAACGAAGATCAACACATCAACAATCTCACAGTAACAACCACACGAAGAGATGTCATCACAAGGACCGTTATGAAGAACATCAATAAGAACAATTATAGTGTTATTCATAATAACACCACAAAAAAAGTTATCATGGGAAAGTCGATCGACTATGTTCAATTGACAACAAAAGTAGTTAAAAGCAACCACCAAGCAAGCGGGAAAAACATAAACGAAACTTCATAAAAAATCAATTCAATAGAGACTTTGAAGCAAAAGAAACAAAATGAAATAGTTGACATAATCAAAATTGCATGTCTCACGTCATCAGTTGGACACAGATCTAGAATAAAAGATGACATAATCAAAACTTAGCTTTGAGGACAAAGCTTTCCCTATAGGATCTTTAATGAGAGAATAACATGTACAGTATATCAATGCATAACAATCATATCAAGCATGCCAAGCATCACAAGAATCAAAAGCATGAGACAATGGACACACAAAGTTTCTGTGGGGAAAACCCTAAGGTGAAAAACCCCACAACTTCCTCAAAGATAGATAGAGCAATGGCTCAGCCAAAGTACAACCAAATACAATAGACAGTCTCCTACTATGCAGCTGATCCTCCTCCTCCAATGTGCACCACTTTTCGAGTGAGAGAAGAGTGAGATATGAGATGGTCAAAATAGAGAATCCCGACTCTCTATTTATACTTGTCCTGACCTGCCTAATTACTTATGGGGCTGACTTGTCTAACTCAGCCTAATAACCCCAGTTACATATATTTTGGGCTGACACCCACATTAGGTAGTCTAATAACCCATCGGCAAGTTAATCCACTTGCGACACTTGTCAATACAAATGACGACACTTCCTTATAGAGGAATAACACATCTCTTATAAAGGTACAATATATATATATATATGAAATACATTCTGAAGTTACATATACATCAACACTCCCTCTTAACTAGGAAGATATTTCTCGACACAGATCATCGGGCACAAGTCTTCTTCTCTGGATCATCGTCATCAAATCATTATCATCGTCATAGCTGCTGCTATCTCATCCAATCTATGAATCTACTCATCATAGGAAGTTCTACAGAGCCAGTCCTTTTTCATACTAGATGTAGGCCCACCACCTATAGGTCTTCATCATCATTGGTCATACTGTGGAATCCTCAAGACTCATCATGTGCATCTGCAAAACCTCGCAAGAGTATCCCAGGCCTTTTACGAGCACATAGCTCAACCTCTCGAATCTCCCAGGATCTTTTACATGCCACTGCACAACCTGTCCACAACTACAGAGTACTTGATACTCACTATAAATCCAACTGATGTATATCATCACATGATCAACCTGATCATCATCATCATCTCTGCGATCAAGCCATCAAGTAGGTACACCCCAGGACTGATTACACTGCCTCTGTAAAACCTGCAAGATCTCTCAGGATTGATTACATTGCCTTGGAAAAACTTGCAAGAGCATCTCAGGACTGATTATATGCCTCTACAAAACCTATGTACCAAACTATCACATCAATGTCTTCAGATCACCACATAGTCCATGGAGCACAACCCAGATGCACACACACATCACTTACACTCAACAACATGGGAGGACCAACCTACTACCATCTGGGAAAGGCTCACAGCACTTACATCAATGACCATGGGAGGACCAACCTACCACCATATCGGAATGGCACAACACTTACATCAATGACCATGGGAGGACCAACCTATCACCATGTCAGAAAGGCCAAGCACTTACATCAATGACCATGAGAGGACCAACCTACTATCATGTCGAAAAGGCTCTAGCACTTATATCTCATCATGGGAGGACCAACCTACCACCATGTGAGAATGGCCTATCCCTTACATATCACCATAGGAGGACCAACCTACCACTATGTGAGAATGGCTCAGCCCTTACATCTTTCCATGGGAGGACAAACCTACCACCATGTAAGAATGGCCTGGCCCTTACATCTTGCCATGGGAGGACCAACCTACCACCATGCAAGAATGGCCTAGTGTGCATCTGTGTCTCCAGACTCATCACTTCCCTCTGGAAGGCATCTCGATCTGAAGTACACCAAGTATCCCTCTGAAGTATTCAAACTTCACTCTAGCAAGCGGCTTGGTTAACACATCGGTGATCTTCTCTTCTATCGCAACATACAGGAGCTTCACAACTCCTCTGTGCACCATATCCTTGATATAGTGGAACTTGATCTCAATGTGCTTCGACTTGTCATGGAACACTTGGTTCCCTAACAACTTCACACAACTCTGGCTATCGCAATATATATAGGTAGCACTCAATTGGAGATCAAACAAATAAGACAGTAGCTTCCTAAGCCATACTGCCTCACAACTAGCTGAACAAGCTGCGACATACTCTACTTCAGTTGTACTCTACTTCCTGCTAAACCAAGAGATCACACCTGATCCCATACTGAAGAAGCACCCCGAAGTGCTCTTCCGATGAATGGCACTACCTACCCAATCCGAATCAATATAACCCTCCAGGTTAAACTTTTGATTCGCCTCATACTTGAGCCCATAATCCACTGTACCCTTTAGGTACCTTAGAACATGCTTTGCATCTATCAGTGAACATGTCTCGGATCTATTAGATACTGGCTCAAGGTGTTCAACGCAAAGCAAATGTCTGGTCTTGTATTCGTCAGGTACATCAAGGACCCAATCATCTGACGATACATCGTAGCATCAACTGACTCAGAAGAAGAATCACACAGAAGCTTTAGGTTCGATGCCATAGGTGTGGCCATGGCCTTGCAGTCCATCATCCCAAAAATCTTCAGGATCTTAACTGCATACTTCCCTTGTCCAAGGAAGATTCCATCTGCACTCTACCACACCTCCATACCAAGAAAGTAGTGCATCATACCCAAGTCCTTCATCTTGAACTCGGCAGCTAGCTTCCTCTTTGTGTCGGAAATCAGTCTATCCTCACCTATCAGAAATAGGTCATCCACATACAATAGTAGTATCACTGGATTTCCCTCCTCAACCTTGTAGTAAAGGTTGGAATCCGCTTTACTCTTGGTAAATCCCAAACTGGATAGGAAGCCATCTATCCTGCCATACCAGGTCCTAGGTGCCTATTTAAAACCATACAGAGCTTTCTTCAGTTTGCACACATGTGTTCCTCTATCATGTGTCTCAAACCCGAGTGGTTGCTCCACATATACTTCCTCTTCAACTACACCATTCAAGAAAGCTATCTTGACATCCATCTGGTGTACCTTCCATTTCATCACTACAGCCAGAGCAAGTACTGATCTAATGGAAGTGTATCTGGCCACAGGAGAAAAAGTCTCTTCATAATCAATTCCTTCTTTTTGGGAGAAGCCACGAGCTACAAACCTAGCTTTGTATTTCTCGATGCTACCATCTACAGCATGCTTAACCTTATAGATCCATTTGGAAGTTACCACAGACTTCCCATATGGTCTTGGGACCACATCCCAAACATCATTCTTCATAATAGATTGGTATTCTTCTATCATAGCATCCTTCAATTCTTTCTTTTCTGCAGCTTCTTCATAACTGGAAGGTTCTTTATCCATGATGTCACAAAGTAAAGCAACATAACTAGTATGTGACTTTGTCCTTTTTCTTTCTTTGTGTTCTTCTTCTGGAATGCCAAATCTCTCTGCATCTTGGATGAGCTCTCTAGCCCATGTTGGTTTCCTCTTGTGAGGATTCTTCTCACGAGGTGGATCCACATGTTCTTGTGGATCTTCCACTTCTCGATCTTCTTCAGGAACTGCTTCATTCATTGTGGTGTCTTGAGTTCTGGATATTCTGGGTTCTTCATTGTCTTCAAAAGGTGTCTTTCTTGATTTGTGGTAAGCTGAACTTTCATCAAATGTTACATCTCTGCTAATGTCGATCTTCTTGAATCCAGGGAAGTAGATTTTGTAAGCTTTCGAGCTTTCACTGTAACCCACGAATATACCCTTCTTTCCTGTAGGATCCAACTTTGACCTTTTCTCTTTTGGGATGTGAGTGTATACTGGACAACCAGATATTCTGAGATGGCTCACTTCTAGTTTCTTACCAATAAACACTTCTTCTGGTGTTTTGTTGTCAAGTATCTTATGGGGTGTTCTATTCTGCACATATACAGCTGTCCTTGCTGCTTCATCCCATAAGTGTATAGGTAAGTCTTGGTCATGAAGCATTGCCCTTGCTGCTTCCATGATTGTTCTATTCTTCCTTTCGGCAACCCCATTCTGCTGTGGATTGTAAGGAGTAGTCAACTCCCTCTTAATCCCTGAATCACTGCATAACTTCTTGAAGTCTCCTGAAGTAAATTCTCCGCCATTGTCAGATCTGAAGATCTTGATCTTCTAGTCAGTTTGGTTTTCTATCAAGGCTTTGAATTCCTTGAAATTGTTAAACACTTCATCTTTGTTCTTCAAGAAGTAGATCCAAGTCTTCCTAGAGAAATCATCAATAAAGGAGACATAGTATACATACCCACTCAGAGAACTAGATGACATGGGACCACATACATTAGAGTGGATAATCTCCAAGATTCCGTTTTCCTTGCTTTCACTGCTTGGAAATATCTTCTTTGTATTCTTTCCCTTTGCACAACCTTTGCAAATGCCTTCATGCTTTGTATGGATTTAAGGAAGACCTTCTACCGCTTTGCTTGCAATTGGTAATGCTCTGTAATGTATGTGTGCAAGCCTTCTGTGCCAGATTTCACTTGGCTCTACTGAATCATGGACCATGGCTTGTTCTGGATGGCCCTTCAATTTGTACAATCCTCCCTCTTGCTCTCCAATCACAACTGCATCATCTATAGTCTTACCCTTATGCCACATTAGAACTTGGCCATCTATAAATGCAACCCTCATGCCTTTTGCATCCAATGTAGAGATTGAGAGTAGATTCTTCTTGAGTCCTGGAACAAAGAGTACATCTTTCATCTTCATAGACTTTCCAGAGTCTAGTTTATAGGAGGCTTCACCACTCCCTTTTATGGGATACTGGTAGTCATCTCCAAGCTTCACCTTGTGGGGTGAATCATGTTTAGGTAGATTCACAAAGGATTCTTTGAATCTTGTCATATGTTTAGAAGCCCCACTATCTATGAGCCAATCATTACTTTCATGAGTAATGGTTCCAGTGAGAGCAGAAATCAAAACATATTCTTCATCACTTGAGGAATCTTCACTATCTTCTCTATACCTCTTCCTGGGAGGTTCATCATCCTCTGCAGCATGAGCATGATGTCTTCTTTTGAATTTCTTCTTCTTGTGAGGACCCTCTTTCTTATTCTTAGGACAATCTCTGGCATAGTGTCCCTTATCATCACATGTATAGCAATGGACATGGGTCATGTCCCTTCGATGTCTGGGACTACTTCTTTGATTCTGATATTTTCCTTTCTTGCCATGATGGTGAGCTTTCTTGTCACCATGCCTTTTGGAGTGAGCTGTGAGTGCTTGGTCTTCACTCCCCATCTTCTCTTCTCTGGCTACAATTCGAGCTTCTTCCTGTGAGCATTCTTCCCACAGTCTAGTAAAAGAGATAAGTTTCTTTCTGGCACAAATTCCTTGGATGAAGGAATCCCATGACCTAGGAAGGCCATTAAGAGTGGTCATCACCACTTATCCATTTTCTACAAATTCACCCACAACTCAAGTTGTTCTTTTATCTGGGAGACCCTTGAGAAATATGACTGCATAGTCTCCGCATTCTGGATCTTGATATTCTTCAATTGATTCCTCAGGGTCATCTTCTGATTTATGTTCTTTCCTTCAAATAATTTGGTCAAGGAATCAAACATCTCTTTTGGTGTCTTTAGAGATGACACATGGGGAATGAAATGATCTTTAATAGAATCAGCAATGATCCTCTTTTCCTTAACCAAATTCGTCTTGTGAAGAGCCTTAGCCTCTTCTCCCTCTGGGACAAGGACCTCTTCACTTATATAAGTATCCAGCTCATTTTATTCAAGGATTAACCCAATCCTATACTTCCATGCTCGGAAGTTATCAGCTCCGTCAAGCTTATCCTCAAGCTTGATGTGGTGAGACATCTTTAAAGAGCACTTCAAATGGAAATAGAAAAGATTTAGTTCTTATCACTTGTTTGCTGAAACCTGGATCTAGTGCTGGATTAGGGTTTGAGTTTCTCGGAGATCTACCCAACCAAAAATCTTGATTCAAAGCTCTAAGGTTCTGATTTTCCAATGAGCTTCCAGCTGTGTCTTCAGATTTCAGAAATTCCTATTTTTGAGGAAACCCTAATTTTAAGGGCCAAACCTGAAAGTGCTCAGAATTGAATTCTGATTGGACAGATAGATTCACCTTGCTGAGGAGATTCAATCTATCATATTGCTTTTCCAAAATTTGTGGAGAGAAACCCAAAAACAAGAAGCCCTAGCTTCCACAACTGCACAGTGCCTTCTTCTCAGGTTAGCTCTGATACCATGTTATATTTTTAGCATTAATTCAATATGCTATAGGATCTTTACTGAGAGAATAACATGTACAGTATATCAATGCATAACAATCATATCAGGCATGCCAAGCATCATAAGAATCAAAAGCATGAAACAATGGACACACAGAGTTTCCATGGGGAAAACCCTAAGGTGAAAAACCCCACAACTTCCTCAGAGATAGATAGAGCAATGGCTCAACCAAAGTACAACCAAATACAATAGATAGTCTCCTACTATGCAGCTGATCCTCCTCCTCCAATGTGCGCCACTTTTCGAGTGAGAGAAGAGTGAGATATGAGATGATCAAAATAGAGAATCCCGACTCTCTATTTATACTTGTCTTGACCTGCCTAATTACTTATGGGGCCGGCTTGTCTAACTCAACCTAATAACCCCAGTTACATATATTTCGGGCCGACACCCACATCAGGTAATCTAATAACCCATCGGCAAGTTAATCCACTTGCGACACTTGTCAATACAAATGACGACACTTCCTTATAGAGGAATAACACATCTCTTATAAGGGTACAATAAATATATATATGAAATACATTCTGAAGTTACATATACATCAACAGTAAGAACCAAATGGTATTCAGAGAAGAGTTTTCCCATTGATTGAACTTCAGCAGCAACGAGAGGCTTTAGCAGAAAGAGCACAGGCTTACAAAAAACAAGATCAAAGAGAAATTTGATAGGAAGGTTAAAGAAGATACCTTCTCTCTTGGAGACATGGTGCTCAAGTGGGATGCTAGGAAAGATTAGAGAGGTCATTATGGCAAGTTTGATCATTTATGGCTGGGTCCTTTCATAATTTCTAAAATTTTGGAGAATAATACTTTTGTACTGCGAAGTTTGGAAGGTGAAGAATTGTCCAATCCAGTGAATGGATGATTCCTTAAGCTTTTTTACAGTCACTGAAGGTAGGAAGCTATCACTCATTGTACAGAATGGTATGAGATAATCTGAATAAAGACTCCAATTTCCCAATGGAAGTTTGAAGAATAACAGGGAAGTTTCAGTTTAGATTGCAGAAGGAACTGGTCTACAGGATCTTGAAACCTCACAAGGAGGCTTTCATCCACCAGCTGGAGCCAGATGTTAGGACTGGAATTGTACCTAGTCCCTATTTGATTTTTTCTTAATTTTCCATTCCTTATTACTTCTATTTTGCATTATTTTAACTTGAATGGTTTTGTTTTTCTTTCTAGTTTCTATGTTATGAGTTTTACTTTGTTTTATTTTATTTTACCTTTATCTTAGATTATTCATAGTGGTTTGTTAAGTATTTATTTCTTTAAAAGGTCTTCAAAATACTTATTATTATATTTTCCTAACTCCTATGTTGAAAATTTAGCTTCTATGTTAAGCTTTATGCAAAATTTTCATATGGAGACATTCCCGCAGCGTGGTAACTGAACTGCATACATTAAGGCGCTGCTGGAATCCGAAATAATGGAGGATCGTGGTTGATTCATGGCAAGTGTTGGCACATTAAATATTATGATGTTCGAAGACCTTGAAGCAGTTGTTCCTTACATCATAACACTTGTTAGGTTCATGATGATTCATCATAGAAAGAGCTAAGGATAGGGCAAATCACAAATTCTTAATTTTGAAGCCACGTACCTGAAATTTGTCAACATTTCCAATTCTGTTTTGTTCCAAGAAGCCAGTCAGTGATTAACTATAGAAGTTATGGGTAAGAGTGGTAAGATGAGTCATTTTCAGCCGACATATACTAGCTGGGCCACGGATTTTCCTGAATGTGCAGCGTTGTTTAAGGAATTTAGTTGGTTTGATTTATTTGAGAGAATTACAAGCTTTAACGTTGATGTAACCCATGCTTTTTCCCAGAACCTTTCCAATGTCACTGTAAGCTTCAATACTTTGAGGTTTGAACTAATAGAGGGTTTAATTGCAGAAGCTATTAGTGCACCCATGGAAGGGGACTCATGGTTTAAGAAAACCCCTTTTGATTTTGACCCAAGCACATTCCTGCTGCCAGGTTGTCAATCCCTTGACTGGAGCAAAGGGGTTCATTTAAACAATTTCAAGCCAGAATGGAAGGAGGTTATAGGAATTGTGCGGAGCACCTCACCTATGAGGGCAGGTTTGCATCAGTTTTTAAATACCACATTAGGTTTCTTCTTCATCTAAACCAACAATCCAAGATGAATTTTCCATTTTTTCTGCTCAGAAGTCTTCAGAAAATGTCAGCTAGGGTTAAAGGTCACGCTGATCACATGAGCCAGTCATTGTTTCATCATGGCTTGATCAAATTGATTGTTTTGTTATTCTTGCAGAAAGAGAAGCGAAGTTGGGACCATTTTTTGGTTTGGTCAAGGTTTGTAATTGAGCAAGGTGAACATGGAAAGAAACCTTTTCCCAATAAACAATCTAGTTTTGTTAAAAAATTCAAAAGGGATGTAGTTGAAGACATAGCACAAGATAATTTGCAAAATGATAATCTACAGGAGGATTTTATAAACCCTGATGGTGCATAGCAGGAAAACTTGCTTGGGGAAAAGCATGAACATATTCCTGGGGATAATATAGTGGAAGAAATTGCTACTATGAATAAGGAAGAAGCTGCTAGTTCAAAGGAGGAAATACATAGTTGCGTTTTTTAAGAAGGAATCTCAACATTAAATACTTTTGTTGTTGATACCAAAGAGAAAATATTTCATCTTCTAGACTCTAAAGCTGATGTGAAGTCTTTGATTGACCTTGAAAAGCCTAAATGGCGACCTAAAACCAGAGCCATGAACAAACTTAGGTTGAAGATGAGGAAGATATTAAACCCTAAGTTAGAGAAGGAGAAGGTGACCATTATCTAGGATTCTTCAAGGGAAGAAGATGAAGATAATAAGAAAGAACAAAAATTTCAGCAAGTTCAAACAGCTACAGAGGAAGATCATGTAATGATATCGAAAATAATCAAAGACTGTGATGAAGTTGCAGGAGAAGAAATCATTCCTAGTTTTGAACAATGCATGTGTTCAAAAGCTCCATTATCAAAAGCAACATTCAGTAATAAGCATGAAGAAGACCTAATTTTCAAAATATTAGATATTCCATTGTACTCGGATCAGAATTCAACATTGCATGAAGGTATTCAAATGGATTCTGCGATAGAAAATTTGAATAAATCATTACAACAGCATAAGAAACAAGCTAGATTTATGAGTGAATCAAATGAAAGACTCACCACTACAAATAAAATACTCAGAGAAGACTTGGAGGATGTTAATGCTCATTATCATGAATTAATCTTAGTAACTAAGGAGGCTTTAAGAAGAAAAGGACAGGCAGAAACACAAGTTGAAGAATTGACTAAGCAGGTTGAAGATTTGAACAAGCAGAACAAGGTGCTATCAAACAAGGTTCGAGGAATGGAGACAGAGCAGGTTCAACATGTTAAGAGATCCCATGCGTTGGAAGGGATAACTATGTTAGCAGAAGCTGCTAAACAGTTCTAGTTGCCACCTAATTGCACAGCTGTCCAAGTATTATTACATTTTATTTTGTTCCTAGTTGTTAAAAGTTACTTTTGGTTAACTTGTTCTTAGTCATTCGAAGGTTAGTTCATGTAACTGCTAAATGTAACTGATTAAAGAGTTCGAGGCCTAAAGAGGTAGTTATCAAACTATTTCATTTTGTAATTATAAAATGGGGAGATCAATACACTAGCAAGGTTGGATTTAGTTTTGGAAAGAACTGGAGCTTGTAAACTGATGTAACTAGTCTCATATGCTAAACTCTCAGTGAGTAATTTTGCAAACTGAATGTTTTGAAATGAAATTATTATATAAGCCATACTATTACCCTTATGTTTTGGTTGTAGTTTCTGATCTATTTGATCACCTTGTTTAGAATTTCATGTTTTAATAAAAAAATTTATCATAAGATGCTTTTGAACTTGTAGACTCAACCTTATACTTTTTATATCTTGAAAGTTGTGATGGTTTATGTCATTAGTTTTATTATGAATAATCAGTTTCTTCAAAGTTAATTATTGATTAGTTTTTATATGTTATTCGTATTTCCTTGCTCCTTTCCATGCTTGGTTCCTCCATCATTTACAGAAAAACAAAACATCATTTTAGTCTTTTTACTGGATTGTTCTAGCTTGTATCTCTTTGTAGTCCAGATACAATTTCTAGCACAAACAGAAGGCTCCGCCTTTGAGGACATAACAATTCAAAATATGGTAGTGACATCATTATGACATTGCCAAGATCATATTTATTTTCTTTCTTTAATCAACCCTCAAATCATTAATCTTCCTTCATGAATGTTTTGTTACTATCATTACATTTAGATCTAGTATAGTATTTTTTATGTCTTTAAATACTTATTCCCGACACCTCGATGTACAGATTCCAGGAATCCGAGAACATTTCATAAGGGATTACATCCTTATCTGGTATCCAATTCTAAACAATAAAAGTTGTGAACAATTATTCTCGACACTCAGATTTTGGTCGTCTAAGACTAGGCCTTCTTTTGATCAATTTTCATTACACCTCTCGATACCTAGTCCCCGGAGAAGCTCATCTCCCAATGAATGATAGCTGATGTTCCAAGAAAAAATATGTGTGATAAGGAATTTGGGAAATATTTAAACTACCATTTTCTATCTTCCCAACACCCATACATCAATTACTATCCTTCTGAGTTGGATTACTATTTACTTAAGTCTTCGATCATCATATTCTCGCCCGGAAAATTTAATTCTTGTATGAAAACTACATCATGCTTGTTTAATTTAAATCCCTCGGCTAGGTATAATCAAACATATAGCATGTAGAATTAGTAAACCTTTGATCAAACACTCCTCGACACATTACTCTGTGTCTATTACACAAACCATGGCTTCTCTACTCTCACCATTTAAAAAAAAGGATAGTATGGTGTGTCAAAACTTCAAGCTTTTAGAATAAATTTACAACTTATTTATATGCAACTCAAAATTTTGGTAAAACATTAATGTTCTTTCTTGGATGAGATATACACAAATATTACACCTTTATGGGTTCATTTATGGATTTATAATGTTTTTTTGAAACTTTTTTTTGTAAGTAAAATGTATAAGAAAGCAAAGGATAGGTATGTTAAGACTAAGGAACCACAGGATAAAGAATTTGAATACACTAAGAATCCCAGCTCTGCTTTCTTCTCGGATACAAGCTACCACATTGGACATAAGGGAAGTTTGGATTGGGATGTAATTCATCAAATGTTCACGCTAGAGGACTACCCGAAATATGATGATGTAGATAATGAATATTTCTAGAATTTCAAAAGGTACTGTCTTCACCAAGTAGTGGCCAGGATGACAATTCTACCCTATTATGATATGGTACATTGGATCTGTTCTCACATTGATCTCTAGACTTCCACCATTGTTAATTCTTCGAGTGAAATCATAAGTTCATTTAGGTTAGAATAAATATTGATCATGTATAAATTTATCCCACCATAGGTTTGTTTAAACAAGGAATTTTTAGAAAGTTTTACATCCCAAGACCTGGAAATGGTTGACCTAGTGAAAGGGTGGTCGCACGACACAACTTCTTTCAATCCAAGGCTAAATATATTATACCCAATTGAAAGCCTTAAATATACCTATAGGTTAACAACCACCATTATAGGTTGTATGGTGATAAATATTTCCAACATTTCATATTAGAATGGGTACCAATCATCAATCAAATCACAGAAAATGGGTCAGTCTTCAATTGGGATGAAATTTTGTCCTCGTGCATTCACCAAGTTGTTAAAAATTCACCCCCCATAGTTATGGAGAATGTTTTTACATGTCTTCCTACCTAATTGATTATGTCTGTACATAGGATCCCTTTCCCATTTTAGAATGAAAGTTGACCCTTGATTGGGCTCCTGTACATGTTTACCATTCAATTCTCTAGATCAATGAATACAACAAGTACTTCTATAATATTTGCAATGGATTTGCGGCCCCTCTTTATAAATCATTATTTAACCAATCATCTCCTAGATTCACTCAGGAAGATAAAAATTCCATCAGGGTGATAGGGGAATGGTTTATAGATGAGAACTTCTCATATATAAGGATCTATGGGTGTACATTAGCTCCTCATCTACGTCCAAAATATGTCCTAGATAGAATGGCATTGAAGGAAATAGCCTATAAAAGAGTGGTCACAGGGATAACTCTCGCCTTGATGAAAAGTCAAAATAAGTTGTGACCTTCATTTACTATTACTGTTAGAATCTATACTTTGTTGAATATCAAACAGCTTGAGGATGTTTGGATACAATCTGAAAAAATTCAGAAGACATGATCCAAAGGAGGTTTTCAAAGAAAAATGTAAGAAGATCAAACACATGAACTCATATATTCATAAGAAATGTTCATTTGATGATATACTCCAGGGATATGAAACCTTTAAAGAGGTTCTTACGAATCCATGGCAGTCAAGAAAAGGCCAAGTTCTTGTCTCTTCATATTGAAAGGAAGAAATTGTTTGAAGAACAAAAGACCATAATACAAGGCAAGGAAGTAAACCAAGAAGTCCCTGCCAAGAAAGAGAAATAGAAATAAGAAGGCCAACAAAATCCTGCTTAGGACAAATAGGATAATGGAAAAATGAGGAGAGTCCTGCTAAAAATACACAACAAGATGATAAAGATAAAGAGGGTCCCACAAACCAATAAAATCCATAGTTCACAAAAGCACCTAGCACACAATATGATCTAGGTCAGGTTGTCATAGTTGAAGGTTTCCAGAGTGCTTTAACATGTACACAAGCCATGGAAATCACACCAATTTCTACTATCAGTGGAGAAATGGTTCCCTCATCCCTTGACTTAGTTCAATTTGTTCCCATAGAGGAAACAATTGTGCCTCTTGGGGACTATTTCTTCAACAGTTCTAAGAAAGGGGTCATTAAGGGCATACCAAAGAAGAGGAGACTGGAAAGTATTAAAAGGGAACCAAAAAAACATATTATGATTTGAAATGCAACATTCTAAGACCCAAAAAAGGTGGTTGAAGAGACAAATTCTTCCTTATGGGATTTTGCAAATGCTAATACCTGGTCTGTTAATGAACTTCCCACAACTCTTGAGAAGAAAAGGCACACATTGCTTCTCTAGATGGAAACTTAAGAAACCATGAATACGTATCTGAGCAAGAACATCAACAAATAATCAATAGACTCCGAGAACTTTATTATTTTGAGATAGTCATGTTAAAATACCAACACCAACAAGAAATCAAGAAAATGGAAGAAGAACACTCAAAAGAATTGGCCACTGTTAACAGGAACCATGAATCTCAACTAAGGAAAATTTATGAACAATGCCAAGAACAAGTTCACTCATTAGAGACACAAGTTCAAAAATTCAAAGGTGAACAGAAGTATGTGCAATTTTTCAAATTTGAAGCCTTGTCCATCAACTCTAAATTGAAAGACATTCAAGATGATATTTACAGAAAACTAAGCACAATCTAGGAACAATATAATTCTTTAATAAAGTTTTCTGATAAAGTAGAGATGCAATAAGAAGAACAAAAGAGTTCTCAAGGATCTTTTGAAATACTAAGATATTGGGAATCCAAACTTAAAACATCTCCTCAATATATTGTTAGGTTGGTTGAGAAAGAGAGGATTCCAATTCAAATATTGTTACATAATTGGTCAAAGTCCACACAAATTAAAGAATTGATTGAAGAAGCAAATAATTGGTGCTCCTCACTCTAGGATGTATCTTTGGATGTGATATAATATTTCAACATGCTACTTGTCAAATATCTAGGATGTGCATCTCTCATCCAGTTAGCCATCAATGAGCTAGAACAAGAAAGGGATATCAGCTCAAGCCAGATTGTTGACATCAACAAATGGGACAACCATGCTCTTGAAAAATTTGTAACAACCCTTGCAAGATGCTCCAACTAAATCAGGCATTTACTTTCCAAGTTTACGAAAAAGAACACCAAAATTACTAGAAAAGTGTACCAATGTGAATTAAACCTCAAAAACTTGCACACTTTACTCATCCCACGATTGACATATGTCTATAACCAACAGGAATTGTTCATAAAAGAAAAATATAAATCAAGTGAAGTGACACCTTCTTATTATCAAGCAAGAAGGAACCGATTCACTATCTTTAGAAATCAAAAATCAAGTGAAGTGACACCTTCTTATTATCAAACAAGAAGGAACCGATTCACTATCTTTAGAAATCATGTAACAAGAAATTTTGAAACGAGATGTTTTCTAAATGTATAACTAGGCCCAACTTTATTGAATATTGGGGGTTGAAACACTGTAATTTGGACCTGCATATTATTATCAATTGAGAATAAAAAAGGAACATCCGACATCTTTTGGATAACTCAATTGAATGAATGTGATGCATTGTATTCTAACATTCCTATGAGTTCAGACAATTTTCTCATTTGTTCTTGTTTATGTGAAATCCCTTTTCATGATCAGTTTGAATTCTCTTTTAATGGATGTCAAAATTGAATGTAAATATGTATGCAATGTTTTCAAGTCATTATCTGTTTGAAAACATAATATGCATATGTGTTAACATGTTATTGAACTTGTGAACTATTTCCTTTTTAATTAGTAACATATCATTCAATTTTATATCTAATGCCTATAGTAATGCTCCTATCTAGGATACATTAAATTAAATTTTAGTGATAGATTAGATATATTTCATTTCATTAATTAAATCATAATTTATTAAATGCTCCTATCTAGGATACATTAAATTAAATTTTAGTGATAGATTAGATATATTTCATTTCATTAATTAAATCATAATTTATTAAATGCATTTATTTTATTTCTTTTGGTGGCTATTCAAGCCCACATATGGGTTTAAATAACTTGTCTGGAAATACATATGACATTGGAATTGAAGAAGCCAAGGCCATTGTAGAGCATGTATCATTTCTTGTGTTTGTGCACCAACAATTTGCTCATTTTTCACAATGACTTTCTTTAAATGCCCAAGCATTATGAAGATATAAAATAAGGCATTTAAATATGTAATTATGGCTGTAATATCACTTCCTTTATGAACCATGTTTATCTTTATCAACTCTAATTGATTGAATGATAATTATAAAAATATTTTCATTTTTTTTCTAAATTAGATAAATTGAGTACTTAATGCATTGCATTGTTTTTTGTGTGTCAATTAATGTTAACTATTTTTTTTGTTGGAGGATATAATAATTTATATTATTAGCATTATTCATTTTTAACTTGAATCTATCAACAATTTAGTTTGGTTATGTTTATTTTCTTTGTTGCACGGGAACCATTCCCAGTGTTTAGGAAACTTGTTCTTAACATTTCAGTGTTTCATGGAACATGGGAACGAGAAAAATGTTCCAAATTCAATGGCAATGGTTTTGAGAAATTGGGAACTCAGTGGGAAATTTTTCTCCCTAAAATTAGGAACTTAGGGACGTTTCTTTAATTGTTTCCTTCACCATGATCTCCCATGTGTTCCTTATCCAGTGGGGAACTTCCACATATTCCTCGTCCAATAGGGAACCTCTACGCATTCCCAAGCTTATGGGCCCAAAATTTTCCAAGTTTTGACTTCAATTTGGGTGCCAAACACACTAAGCTCTCTTTATCAAACCCTAAGTGGATCCTATAACCTAAAATAAAACTATAAATAAACCCCCCCTTCTCATGAATCGTTCACATTTCTAAGTTTGATTTAGTTTGCTTTCTTTCTGTTAGGAACCTATGTCAACCCTTCTCTTTACTATGTTAGTATATTGTTGTTGGATGCATATGCTTTGTAAGTCGTCCTGTAGTATTTGTTGATCCGTAGTTTATATTAGCCCATAGTATAGGACGCATATGCTTTGTAATTCGTCCCGTAGTATTATATGTCCCATGGTTTTGACTCATAGTATTGGGCATAGACTTAGTATATAAGTATGTGTTGAGGTCATTGAAGGCACTGTGAAATTAATTGTATTGAGCTTGCTCAAAGGAGGTTGCCCCTTTGAAGTGGCCCATGATCAATATAAAAGTGATTCTAAGTTCTGTTATTTCTGATATCTTGTGTATTTTCATTAATTAATTATTGCAGGTTCTTCACATCTGGTATCAGAGCACTTTCTTGGGCTCGTTGGGTGGAATTTCTGCCAATTTTTTTTTTTTTCGCATCTGTTGCAGCTTCGGGTTTGGGAATAATCCCTATCCGCTTAACTGTGGGAAGTACTTGGGCATAAGCCCTAAAACTCATTGTGAGGAGTACCACAGGAACCCCAAAGTAGCTGGCCCATTGAGAGGACCTGCCAGCGACAAGGGCAATGACCCCTACCTGATTGACTAGTTCCCACCCGTGAGGTAAACCAAGAGCTGTCGTTTGTGGCAAAGCGGTTATCAATTTTACCTGAGCCGTGGAGTGAGGGGTACTTCCCCAATACGCAAGCCGTTAGATAGTATTGGTGGCTGAGTGAAACATCTGAACTATTAGGAAGTCGTACATACCTGGGGTCCATATCTATTTTCAGTTGAATTGTTGTCGATCACTTCTGCTCCAGATCCAGCCGTTTCAGATCTATTCTGATAGTTGTTCCAGATCCAGTCGCTGTTTCAGATCCCGCCATTTTCGATCCCTTCCGCGCCATTGCAGATCCATCTGTTGCGGATCCCTTCCGCGTCGCTGTTGCCGATCCATTTCTGGAAATAAATAAATAAAAATAAAAATAAAGAGTATAAAATTCAGTTTTTTCTCCATATCTCCCTTGTTTTCACTCTGTTTCCCTTGAAATTTTTGGGGAACCCCTTTCATCTCATTCTGCATCTTTCATTCCTGAGGACCCTATCCCCAATTCCCCTTCCCAAAGCTCGAAATCCCACATTTGTCTATTTTTAGGGTTTGCCATAACTTCCTCAGATTTCACCCAATCACCTTCAAATTTTACCACAGAGTTCCTTTCTGAATTCTGCTTCTTTGTCCCTCTCTGCCAAATTTTCTCATTCTATCACCCCGCTTCTGAAATCCCCCTTTTTGCTTTCTTGTCCTTTCGACAGTGTCCAAAATCTAGTCAAACCCCAATTACCTATCAGATTGTTTCCCCAATCCAAATTTCCCTTTACTAAATCAGCTTCTATTTGTGTTTTTCTACTCATTCCACCAAAAAAAAAAAAAAAAAAAACCTGGTTATGGTTGTCACTCGTGCAAGAGCACACATCATGGAGGAAGCACTTGCAGCCATCCAAACCAAACTCCAAGATCTAGATGAAAAATTTCTTCGCCTCCATCTTCATCATTCAGCCATGAACAATACTAGACAGCCAGAATCTTTTGCAGCCACCGGGTTCTCTTCTTCCAGCAATTTTTGTGGGCCGAAGCTTGATTTTTCTCGCTTCAATGGTACTGATTCAACTAGATGGATCTATCGAGCAGAACAATATTTCAGTCTGCATAATACTTCTGATGCCCAGAAAGTTCCACTTGCATAGTTTCATTTGGAACATGAAGCCCTTCAATGGTACCGTTGGTACATCAAAGCTCATCCCGAGCCAAACTGGACATATTTTTGCCAACTCATTTTGCCACGATTTGGTCCTAGTGCTTTTGATGATTTCACAGGAGCACTCACTAAACTTCACCAAACTGGCATAGTGAGAGAGTATCATACAGAATTTGAGAAATTGGCCAATCACACAGAAGGATTGTCTGATGAATTCTACAGGAGTTGTTTTATCAGTGGTCTCAAGGATGAAATCCGCTCAGAGGTCAAAATGTTTTGTCCCAACACAATGATGGAAGTCCTAGGGTTGGCTAAGCTGGCTAAGGACAAGATCACAGCTCAACAACGCTCCAAACCCACCTTTGTTCCCTTCAGAAATATGGGTTCCCAACGACCTCCCATCACGCCTGCTCCTAAACCAACTCCTATCAAGCATTTGTCTGAAATAGAAATGCAGGCACGTCGAGAAAAAGGGCTTTGCTATAATTGTGATGAGAAATTCACTCGGGGACATAGAGGTGTTCAACAAAAGCTCTATCTCTTGGATGTGGATTCTTTGCCTGCCTTAGAACTTGCTGAAGAAGCTACAGATATAGTAGATGATCAGGTCGACATTGAACACCCGCCTGTTGACACCCCATCTTAAGATGACCCACCCGAGATCTCTCTCCATGCTGTCACCGGCGTCACCACCCCACAAACAATGCGGGTCAGGGGATACTTCAAGAAGCTCCCTCTTACCATACTCATTGATTCTGGTAGCACTCATAACTTCATTGACCCTCGGATTGCCAAACAAGATGATTGTTTTGTCCATCCTTGATCCAACTTTGAAGTCATGGTTGCCAATGGGGGCACCTTACCTTGCAAGCGGAAGTGTCACAATGTGCGTATCTCTATGGAAGATTATAACCTACGCTCTAACATGTTTTCCTTGTCCTTAGGCGGATGTGATGTGGTTTTGGGCGTTCAATGGTTACGCACACTTGGCCCCATCTTATGGGAATTTGCTGAACTTTGGATGCAGTTTAAAGTCAATGGGGCACAACAAAAATTTATGGGCTTACAACCAGGGTCTCTCTGCATCATCAGTTCACATCGCCTGGAAAAAATCCTTAAGAAGAATTCACATGGTGTCATCGCTCAGCTCAATTCCATTCAGATGCACCCATCAATAGTCTCCACTGCTTCCTTGGATAGATCTGCAGGTCTCTTTGCTGAACCAATGCGCTTGCTGCCTTCAAGAGACCTTTCCGGTAAGAATTTAGCCACATCTACCTCTCAGTAGGAAATGATGGCTATTTTGCATGCAGTATAGAAGTGGCAGCCATACCTATTAGGGAATTATTTCTGCATCAAGACTGATCTCCAGAGTTTGGAAATTTTCTAGAACAATGGGTCTCCCCCCCAACACACCTGAAATGGGTTATTCAACTCATGGGTTATCCCTATGTGATCACTTATAAGAAGGGTAAGGACTATATGTTGGAAGATGCTCCTTCTCGCACAATTGATGACCCAGTTTCTCTTACAGCTCTTTCTCTGCTTGTTCCAAATTGTTTGCAATATGTTCAATAGGGCTCTCTCTTCTATGAACTCCTTGCTTCTTCATCAACAGGGCACTTTGGGTTCTGCAACATGTATGACCGGGAACAATGTAACTTCTTTTGGCAGGGACTAAAAATGACAATTCAACAGATGGTGGCTAACGATGATACTTTCCAAGTCAATAAGGATGAAACGACACTCCTTTCGGGATTGCTCAAACCCTTGCCTATCCCTACACAGCTTTGGCCAACTATTTCTATGGATTTCCTAGCAGCGCTCTGGTGGTACAATACCACATCTCAAAGGACACCATATGAAGCAGTCTATGGAAAAACACGACCGGTTCTTCTTCCATACACCCTTAGCAGCTCCCCAGTTCAGGAAATTGACTCGGTTCTTCGAAACCGCGATCAGATTCTTCTCATTTTGCAGGACAATCTTCACATGGCCAGAATTCGCCTGAAACAACAAGCCAATCAGCACCGTTCTGAGCGCATTTTCCATACATCTGATAGGGTTCTTCTTAATCTATAGCCTTCTAAGCAATCCTCCTTGACACTCCAAAGGCATCAGTGGCCCAAAATTCAACCCGAGGAGGCTATCGGGGAACCACTCCTTTAGATTCTGCAACAATTTCTGCAACCAAAGCTTTGAGGACAAAGCTTTTTCTAAGGGAGAGGGGATGTTAGGAACCTATGTCAACCCTTCTCTTTACTATGTTAGTATATTGTTGTTGGACGCATATGCTTTGTAAGTCGTCTTGTAGTATTTGTTGATCCGTAGTTTATATTAGCCCATAGTATTGATCCATAGTATTGGACGCATATGCTTTGTAAGTCGTCCATAGTATTATATGTCCCATGGTTTTGACTCATAGTATTGGGCATAGACTTAGTATATAAGTGTGTGTTGAGGTCATTGAAGGCACCGTGAAGTTAATTGTATTGAGCTTGCTCAAAGGAGGTTTCCCTCTCGAAGTGGCCCGTGATCAATATAAAAGTGATTTTGAGTTCTGTTATTTCTGATATCTTGTGTATTTGCATTAATTAATTATTGCAAGTTCTTCACACTTTCTATGGTTTGATAAAAGTTTGTGTGAGTGAGAAACACTATGGGTGTGAGAGGTAGGAAAGAGATGTGAGCGTGGCTTGAGATGAGTGTGAGAAAGGTTCCTGAAGCATTCAGAAGTTGCCAAAAACCACACATTAGACTTATATGTAATAGCTAGTATTGTGAGCAACAACCAACGTCATGAGTAACAATCTATGAGGTTAGGTATCTTGTAGTGCGAGAAACAACCTATGAGTTATTTGAAATACTCTTCATAAATGCATATTCAAGTTGATTTAAAATGGAGAATAACATGAATTTAACCATATCAATTTATCAATAGTATGAATTTGAATAGAATCATAATCAGGAGGATTTTCCAAAAACCACATTCTCATGGATGCATAGTTTAACTTGTAAGTAACTAGGTTGTTGTTACCTATTCTACCTAGCCAACTAGTTCAAGCATCCCTTAATAGAGATGAAGTGGTGAGGTCCCATGGTCATGACATCTCTGGATCATAAGCACCCACTTAATTGTATGGAGGGAACAATATGAAAGGAGGCGCCAATGGTTGTGATTTGTCAGGAATTCCTAGACCAACCAATTGGGATCGTTTATGCTAAGGTGCACGCTCAAAGTTTAACATAGGGGATATCCACATGAACACATAGGATGCATCAGAAAAATTTTAAACTTTAAATCATGGCCATTCGTGCTAAGGTACAAGCACATGGGATAATATGGGGGACCCCTTCTTGGAGGGGTTCAAATCAATCGAGCAATTTACGACCTTTTAATATTGATCATGCATGCCAATGTACATGCAATGTGTATAATGAGGGGACACCGTGGGAGATTGGCCCAGATCCATCAAGCATGTTAGTGAATTTCAATCATGTCTATTCACGATAAGGTACTAGCATGTGGCTTAAATGGTCCAGATCCATCGATCATTTTGGTAACTTTCAATCAATTCCATTCATGTTGGAATACAAGCATGGGGTATAATAAGCGGACACCTCATGCCAATGGTCAAGATTGAACTCCTAGATCCATGCCAACAAATTCAATCCATTCATGCTACAAGTACCAATTTTTCGATTGAATATGGGGGTTGAATATTCACAGGAGAACAAAAGATGCAACTGGAGATCTTGTTACAATGAATGGATTCCGAGCACTTCTGCTATCTTAAGGGACCCATGAATACATGACATGCCACATCATTAGTGTTGGCCAATCATAGGAGATATTTCATACCGCCAGCTTATATCGAGTGATGGAAACACCCTATGTTGCCATGAATGTAGCATCAATGATTGGCTCTGCAGAATTAAATGAGGATCTTTCACTCGCATAATAGAACAAATTCTCCGCTCAATTCAATTTTACTCGAGAATATCGAAACTCCTACTATTGCTAATTGCCTCCAAGAGCACACACCCAAAGAGCCATTCTTTCCACACTAGTTAAATGAGAATAATCATCAAACACTATAATCTACCACATGTCCATCACCCAACATCTAAACCAGTTATGTATTTGAGAGCCCCTTTTTTTGTAGCAAGTCTTACTAAAATTGCTTGTCCATTTGATCTGTTTTAAGAGTCCTCATGCATTGTCTATTTATGAAATCAAACAACAATGCTTAGGCAGAGGAAGAATTCCTCTAGAAGTTCATCCTCCATGTCCCTGTCAACCATGTCCAACACCACCAATGTATCCTCCTCGTAGGGTTCTCCCTTTATAGATGAATTACCCCCAATTGATATCCCCATAACCACAAAACAATCTCCTAAGCAACTCAATGGAGATTCTTATGGTAAGTTCCTATTGTCACAATATAGAAATAAATTATCGTCCTATGGATTGGCTCAAAATTTGGTCTTCGATACCTTCCCTTTCCCCAAGTTTGTCCAACTCTATGCTAGAAACTACAATCCTGTCATCTCCACTATCACTCTTGAAGATGGTCAATCCATCCTATTCTATGTTAGTGCACTCTCCATTTCACAAATGTTAAATAGCACCATAGGGATTGTCATGATTTTGCATGAGGCACATGAAGGCCAATACAAAAGCATGAACTGGATTCAAAGAGATAAATTGTTCATCAGATCAAGTATAACCAAGGAAGAGAAGAGATACCTCCTACCCCATGCAAATTGAATAATTTCTTGCTTTGGGCCCATAAATATTTCACTACTTTCATGATGATTTTTGGTCATGAATCTGATGATGAAATTGAAAAAGGAATGGTATCCCTGATAGATGCATACAATGCCCTAGGCATGCCCGACTTCAGGTACATTGAAGCCATATCTCCTAAAATGAGGGTGCAGTTGGCCAACTTTTTTGTGATAGGGGTATTTAGGTATTCCTCTTATTTGGTCTATCTCCTAATTTTCCACCAGTCCCATCACTTTGAATCCTTTCGAATGCAAAACAACACAGATGGTATTCCCAAAAGGAATATGATTGGATACCATAGGTTAACAAAGGAGAATGAGGTGCTACTTGGTTCATATATGTTTCTGATTTGATGTATTTGGATTACTATATGATATTGGGAAAGGATCTAGAGAGGATGTGAGACAAAATCAAACTTTAACTTCAGTTAGGAGAAGCAGTAAAGAGATGAGACCGATACCTTGGACTAGAATACACCGTAATCAAGTTATATGGTACTGAGGTAGCACCCCATGGGATATCTATGTTGATAACACTCCGACTATTTGTATTAGGAGTATTGAAGGAAGATGGTGGAGGTTGATGAACTACAGTTTTTGAAACCAAGAAAGAAAGATAGGACCACCTTCCCCATAACCATGGGGGGATATGTTATCAATGATAAGAGGATATTTAAAGAATCTATGGAAATACTAAAAGCATTGGACCTACCCTTAGACTAGCCATGGAAATATGACCCCCTTCTCATAATTGGAAAAGAGAAGGAGAGGAATCTCCCAAATCCCCAAGACCATGATCCCATGCCATTTATTGAAATATTTTACAAAACAGGGGACTTATCAGGAAGCAGATCATCAAGGGATAAGCTAATCCTACCAAAGTATCTATACAATTTTTCCCTACACCTACTCCAAAAGCACCAAAAGCTCCATTGTATTATATTTTTTATAGACCAAAAGGAGCAATAATGACTAGGGAATATATGGCATTTGAATCCCTCACTTAGGAGAGATATAATGAACTAGTCCAAGATAAATTTGGAAAACATAAAAGGGGAGCATGGTGGAAAATGAGAAAATATATTGGAAATAACTTATATGCACCCTATATTGGAATCCTAGAAGATGTAGAATTCCATAGAATATATGATGATTTCCATGGGGAGGAGGAAGTGGATTTGAGAATGATGATCCGGGCTCCAAAATAAGGAATAGAGCAGGTCATACCCATATCAAAAGTAAAGGATGTCGGGAAAGGGAGTGGGGAGAGGCCAATAGAGATAATTATTCCCCCACCTCCCAAGGAAGTATTTCCCTATGTGAAGGCTCTCCCCATCATGCAGTGGATGGGTTTATTGCAAGGGAAAGGGTTAGACAATGATCAGTAGGGAATTACTCAGTCCATATAACTTGAAAAGAGACCCAAAAGGTTAGATATTGGTGCTGATGTAAATGCACATAAGGATAGAGACAAGGGATTGTAGGAACATTCCAACCTCTAGCACACATAAAACAACAAGAGAAGCCTATCATTAATCCGAGTATGTAATACCCTAGTTTGATCCTACAATGTAAATTTGTAAAGATTGATGCAAAGGGATAAAAGCTAGAAAACAATGGTCGGGATGACCAAGACTATGTAAATACATACATTTTTATATTAATAGTAAAAAAAAAGCTAAATGGATGCATGGGAAGAAGGATGAAGAAGAGATGGGGGACTATGAATCCACAAGTGGGGAAGTGATAGTGTGCCTTAGTTTATCTCCCTAGCCTTATTAAACAAAGTTCTTAAACTATGATTAAGAACAATACTTTGACTAAGCCTTATTTCATTAGCTTAAGAAGGGGACTAAGGGGGGAAAAGTGGTTCCATGTGGGGTGGCCACATGGTAAGCTGAATTATTCCTATAAAAGTGAATTTTCAAGCTAGAGATGGGTTCCATTATTCATTATTCCTCCACCATTTCAAATTTAACTCCTTAATCATCATCTTTGGAATCCATAGCTGGATACTGTAACAGAGAACGAAGATACCATAGCTGAACATGAATTCTGAATGTCATTAACCTAGGTAGACTAGTGTGGGAGATACCTGGTTTGCTTCTTGTTCCTTGGAGTCCCAATTCAAAGACTTCATGTCCATCCTGTTCCAGAGTGCCAGAAGGAAACTGGAGGTTGGTCGAGGGACTGTTAACTCAGAGAAGGGAGCTTGTTCTTGGTGTTGTGCAGGTTGATGGGGAAGGAGAATTGAAGATTGGGACAGATGTGGAGGGGGCTTAGGTACCGATGGGTTGCATGAGAGATTCAACTGAGTAATTGGGATAGAGAAAGACTTTCCCTTGTGGATTGATAACCCCATCTCAGGGGTGGCCAGTCAAAGCGAGACTTGAATTGACAGAGCCTATGGCTAGGAGGAACATCCTTCACATGCATCCAAATGGAGAAATTTGATTTTAAAGATAAGTTTCTATATGACTATGAACGCCATGGTTTAATTCTACGTTTCAATGCTATTTAATTTACTTTTTATAAATGTTTAAATGCATGTAATTTGCTTGGAATGTCATGTGTGTTCATGTTTTTGTTGGCTATAAATTGTAATTCATGGATGAATTAATTTGTGCCACCATTTCATTTTTTTCTTTGCTGTTAAAATGAATTAAATTGGATAAAACCAAGATTGGGTAGAAATTATATATTCTGATATGGAAATTGAGTGCCTCGTGGTCTCCATGGACGATTGAGGTTGTTGGGTACATTACAAATTACATCTGCAACACCAGCTATGGAAGATAAACCCATGATAGAGTTTCCCTTGGCTTTGAACAAGAGAAAGTTTTTGAGTAATAATTGGATAAAACAGGAGAAAGGGTGGAAACAGAGACTCTCCCTATAGTTGAAGAGATATCGACCAAGCCAATTATCAAAGGAGAAAGGGAGGAAATTCAACAACCTATGGCATCAATAATCATTGATATCCAATCACTAATGCATGAAGAAGGGTTGACTGAAGATCAACCATCATAGCATCAAGAAAGAACTTAGTCTCCTAGGAGATATTGCAATCTAGGATAGACAAATGTTTCCAAATTTTGGAAACTATTATGGATGATTTAGAAGATTAGAAAAAATAAAGGACACAAGGTCCGCTCAAGAGGAACCATAGATAAAAAGGGTCAAATTGGGAGCCAAAGAACCTGAGTTGAATGAAAGATTGCTTAAGGAGGCCTACCAACATTAGAAGATACTCAACATGAGGAAGATAAATTAGAAGAGTTGAAATAAGAAGGGGGGGTGAAGTCCCTCATGTCTCATATCCTTACTCATTTTTTGGATTTACCAATATTTTTTCTATTGTAGATTCAAAAGGTACCTCGAGCATGTATATAACTAGCTCAACACAAGAGACAGGGAAACAGATTCCTTGGTAGAAAATTATACACCAAGTGAGCATTAATGACCCCTTGGATATTTTTAGGGAATATCATAGGCATGAAAAGAAGTATAGAGCACATAAATATTGGATTCACTAGCAAAAGGATAGAATAATACCTAAATAGGATCTAGTTACTAAATAATTTGTGATCACTAAACTATAGCCTCTGTCTCGGAAAAAATACAAGGAAATGCAACCCAAGATTGGATCAAATGGCAAGTCACCTTCAACATCATTGATGTGCCTCCCGGGGATGACATATCCATGGCACGGGGGTCAAGCAACATAGTATATAATAAATACTTCCAAGCTACATCCTCTAGTGGGGAGCTCAAGAAGAAGTTTGAAGCTTTAATGTGAAGAATCTGTTTTTGAAGGCTCGAATGAAAACCCTCGAAAATGATAATAGAAAGTTGAAAAACATAATAATGAACATGAGTAAAGGGAAACATGAGTTAGAAAATTCTATTTCGTTGATCAAAAAAAGGATGATAGGATAAGATCCTAGGAAAATTGCATGATGGCTCAATCTCTCCCATTTACTCAACGAATGGTAGATGATCAACAAAAGCTCGTTGAGGAGATTAATTTTTTGCGAAATAAAATGCCTCTTTGTCAGCTGAAATTGTTGTAAGTGATGAAAGAATAAAGGATCTAGAGGAAAACAAAGAGTCCATAGGGTATCTTAGCTTGTAATTGGAGGAATATAATGTTAAAATTGATTATTTTAAGCATCAACTCATCGAGGCTAAAAAGGAGTCGAATTTAACAGCCTCCAACATCCAACAAGTTTCCCTTGCAGAATCAATATCAGCGCTAGAGAAAATAATCTATCAATTGAATAAATATATAACATAGTGGAGGATCAATACAACTGATAATGCTATGAAGATAGTAACTATTGAAGAGTTTTCCAATAAAATAAGATATGATCTCAACACACAAGGAGAAAATATCAGCGCTTCAGAGAAAAGGGTGTAGTATGAACAAAGAAAAGAGATTGTTGTGCTTGAAGAATAAATAAATAGATGGAAGGCTAGGAATGAGGAGGCACTTGCAGAATCCAAAATGGTGAAAACAATAACATAGTCCAAAAGTGTTGTTTGGATAGAGGTGGCCAACAATTTTCCTGCAATAAGAGACCATCTCCAATTTTATTCAGAATTTAATATTCTTTATAAAGAGGTAGGGAGGTACTTAATCAATAATGAGGAAGGTATCCAGACCATATACAACTCTTCCAAAGTAGAAAGAGGAGTGATAAAATCCTTGTCTACTGAAGAGATGAAACTGTTGGAGATCAAAGACATAACACCTATCTACTGTTAGAGTTATAGATCTAGCTAAACTAGCTTACCTATCTAAGCAATCAATAACATATCAACATAAATAACAACAGAAAGAGAACAAGGAAAAGAATACACCAGATATACGTGATTCACCCAAATGGGCTATGTCCATGGGAAGGATGTCTTTTATTATCTCCATAAATCTCCTTCAATCTTACAAGAGAGCAACTACAAATAACCCCAATACAATATAGCAGAGAGCTTGTGAGCACAGTATCATATAATGAATGAATTCAATGATGTCACTGATGTGACTCCCTTGACCTTATTATATACCAAGAGATGCGGAGGAATTACTCTCACATATTGCATGTGGGATACTATAATTCTCCATAATAACATCTCTTTATATAATAATGGATAATAAGAGAATACTTTCCCATAATGAATATGCGATATAATGTATTACTCTTTTACATAAGATTGTGGATAACTTCCGACATAATACAAAGACATTATTACTTTCCAAGGAATATAATTAATATATTCCAACAGGGGTTAAGCAAGGTTGTCCCTTGCCCCCTACCCTTTTTGAGGAATGTAACACCTTTCTGAGGAATGAAATGGAATGGATGGTGTGTTGATTCTCCCTTAAAATTTATTTTGTGTTTTCTTTGTTATGTGTGTTATCTTTATGAATGATGAATTATTTTTAGTGATTAATGGGTGTTAAAGATGGGGGAGGAATAATAATGGCCACCCACATGAATCATTGAAATTATTCAATAAAACAAGTTCAAGGCATAAAACCCATTGCAATCACCATGTTTAGTGTTTTTTTTTGGTAAAAGTTGCAAATTATATTAGTTTAATAGAAATACAATAAAAGTTACAGTCATCGGTGGTCTTACCCAGAGGTGCCATCCATATCTATCAAAAGTGATATGGAGAATCAAAACAGTGCAGTACAAAAAACCCCTGTCCACTGTGGGGAGATCCGGGTGAAAATGTAAAGATTGCATAGCCGTAGAGGCATACAACAGACTGTGCATATCTAGATAAGGCAAAAAATATACAAGAGACATCATAAAAACCTTGTTAACCAGTTGTTGATGGTGTCTCCTCCGGGATTGGGAAACTATAGGAAGCGTTGTCCTTCCGGGCATTTGCGGAAATCGGTGCAGCAATCCCGGCGTTGAAGCAACAGTCCTAGGAGTCAATGTGGCTTTCACTGGCTAACAAGTGACGTGAGCCGGGTGCTTGACGGGCAGCGGAGTGGTCTTCCTGGGCAGGACAGGGGCAAATCTAGTTGGCTCATTAGGAGTTCACTTTGCCAAGATTGAGCCCAAGGAGCTGGGTATGGGGAAGGAGGCTTGTGGCCTTTCCTTTCCTATCAAAGGGTCCCTGCTATGCTTCAAGGCCGAAGAACTGCCACCAGGGTTGAGCGTGTCCAAGCCGAGTGGAGTAGTCAGAGTGCCACAGGTGGTTTCAACTCTGACAACAGACGAGGTGGCTCTATTGATGTATATGTAACTTCGGAATGTATTTCACATATATGTATATTGTATTCCTATAGAGATGTTATTATTCCTCTATACTGAAGTGTTTGTATTCCTATAGAGATGTTATTATTCCTCTATATGGAAGTGTCGTCATTTATATTGTAAGTGTCGTAACTTATACTTGATGGGTTATTAGACCACCTTGTTGGGGTCGGCCCTGTATAAGTCATGTGGGTCAAAGGGTTATTAGACCACCCTATTCGGGGTCGGCCATGTGGGTCAAAGGGTTATTAGACCACTCTAGTGGGGGTCAGCCCAGTCAGCATTATGTTAAGTGGTTAAGTTGAGGCCGACCTAGTTGAGTAAAGGTCAAGTCAAGTTAGTGTATAAATAGAGAGTGTGTCTCTCTCATTTTACACATTCTATTCTCTCACTCACACTTGGGAGAGTGGTGCACTTGTGGAGGAGGAGGATCTGCTGCTAGGAGAAGACTATCTCTTGTATTCTTGTTGTATCATTGCTCTATCTATCTCTGAGGAAGTTATTGGGGTTTTTCACCTTTATGGTTTTCCCCAAGTAAACTCTGTGTCTCTTGTGTGCTTGCATTATTGTGTCCATGATTGTTATGCTGTAGATTTGCTGTAGATGTTGTTCTCTCAATTAAGATCCTAGATCATATTGAAGTAAATTCTGAAAATTTAACATGGTATCAGAGCTATCCTAAAAGAAGGCATGATATGGCATGTATGACACTTGTTGCACTTACGATGCTAGGGCTTGATATAGAAAAACCCAGTCATCGTAGCACTTTCGCTATAAATATATTTTGGTGAAGTTTTCAGATCTGAAACTTTTACAGGGAGAATATCAGATCCCCATGTACCTTGTGTCCAAAGGACAACCTATAAGTCGTTGTAATTTGTGATTTATGATTTGTACAATATAGGGTTTTGCCTCTTCCAGATCTGAGTCAAAATCAGGTGACCTTGGGAAAAAGGTCACAACTTGGGCTAGGAAGCTCCAAATGAAATTTCGTAAAATGTGATAGGTAGTACACAGACTGTACTATCTCAATAAAAAAATTTAGAATCCGAAGTTGAACCAGTGACACGTGGCACGCCGTACAAGTTCGCTTTCCTGTATTATCCCATAAATAGGTCACGTTGCAACACTTGGAATAACTCTCTCTCTCAGAGAATCCAATTGAGTTCAGACCTATTGGGATGGAAATATAACAGGTCGGGATATCTCAAGAACATTTTTCAGACCCTGTGGATCGAAAAGTTCAGAGTTACACCAGAAACAATCAGGTACATATTTCTGTCAAAACAAAATTATTTTTGAGCACCTTCATTCATGGCTTCCGAAATTTAGGGCTTCGGAGAAAGTTGGAATTTTTGTAATCGGAGACCATAGCTGGATGCTACCCATCAAAATCAAAATTTAGAGACCAAAATCAGAATTTTTGGTTGGGCAGAAGGTTGGGCTTGATCAAACCCCAGTTCGGGACTTTGATCGGAAAGATGGAAAATTAGGGCTTCTACAAAAATTGGAATTTTGGAAATCTATGACCACGGCTGGAAGCTCCTCAGAAAAATCAAAGCTTAGATCTTTGAATAAAATCTTTTGGTTGGGTGAAGCTCTGGGAAACTCAAATCCTAATTCAGGGTCCTCCCTAGTGAATCCGGAAATCTAAAAGGCAATTTCGAGGGGTGAAACTTTGCAGTTTTCAAATTCTGAATATACCAACTTGATCAGCTCATCAAGGTGCATATTTCTATCCTTTCGGAAGTTTGAAATTCAAAGTTTGAATTTTGGGGGTTTCTTTGACAAACCCTAATCCATCTCCAGGTCCAGTTCTTGCAAATCAAGTGGATTGGGTTAATCCTAGAAGAAGATGGATTGGTCACCTGCATAAGTGAAGAAGTTCCTGTCTGAGAGGGAGATGAGGCTAAGGCCTTCCATAAGAAGATTACAAGCAATCTTGATAGGTATGGCTTACAGGTATGTTTCATGGTTAAGTTTATCATATGTTTGTCTTCATATCATTACAGTACAATCTTGATTAATTACTAGACTTGTCGTATCACCTTAATAGAAGATATTCATTGATTAAGGTTTTGACACTTATGAATGTACTAATGCATTGTGATGTTGTATGAGGTTTATGTTGTTCGCTAACATAAAAGGTACACCAAGAAAGACAAATCATGTTCTACTTCAAGAACATATGATCATGGTGACATGAAGACAAAGATTCATCCATTGTCATGGATCACATAGAAGATCTACTTTCGAGGTATGTATAATCTGGTCCTACAATGGTTAACCTATGAGACATGCAGGTTACTAGCACAAGTCACTGAAGAGAACTAGAAGACATTATGCGGGTATGTTAGACATAACTAGCTAGCATGCTAATCCAGGTATGTTTTTCCTATATCAAGCTAGAATCCTACCTTGTGTTAGGATCTTATACTATTGTGTTGTTGATAATGATTATTCATGAAGTCATAGGTTTGAATAGTCATGGCTGTATGCATATTATGTTTCTTACCATAATTGATGATATGACTAACCAGAAGAATCATGAAGGTATAGGTTTCAGTAATCACGGGTTTATGCATTGATGATTTAACTAATCAGAAGAGTCCTATGATCAAATAAGAATATGCATGAGTAAAAGAAGACTTCCCTGAAACCTTGAATACCAATGTTTATTATCTGTGAATGATCATGACTATACATGTTTAAGATTATTGTGTTTTGATAGTATTAAGATTATACTAATAAATGTGCGATTATGTATGAGACCTCAAGGATAACACAATGATGATACTAATAAGCATGCATAGTGATTAAGGATGGATGTAAGTTCAAGGACAGGTAATTCAGGAAGCAAAGATCAAGAGGGAGCACACTCCAGTTGTTCCTGCAAGAAAGCAAAGGAGCACACTACAGCAGTTTCTGCAAGGATGCAGATATTTAGAGGGAGTTGACCACTTCTCACAATCCACATCAGAATGGAGTTGTAGAAAAAGAAGCAAAGACTGAGAGGGAGTCAACCCAACAATCAAACAAAGATGAGTATTTGAATTGCCATTTCTTACATAGTTGTTTGTTTAAATAATGTTATTCAATAATGTATATACTGATGTTCCTACAATTAGGTTCTGTATTATGCATATTAGAATAGTTGCATTGATGAACAGTATACTACTAATATACATGGGTAAGTGGCCTATAGCACTGTACAACATTCCATTGCTACTTATCTAGAATGAAACCTCTTTGCTGACATGTTGGGAGTTGTGCACACTCTTAACAATGTTCTGGTAGAGATTGGAAGGCATCTAGAAAGTTACGGGATATGGATAAATGTTGTATTGAAGCATTGGCTAAAGATAATTGCATGACTGTATGACATATTTCTTTATGTGTAAGAATTTGTTCTGAAAACTATGAGATGTTTTCTAATCATGCGATTTAACTTGTTGTGTAGGAAAGATCGTATACCATCACCTACAAAAGAAGGAATACAACATTTGTTCAAGCAACAAAGTTATCTATTGAAAATATTGAAGTTCCTAGGATATGGGAAGAATGCCATGATCGAGGAGTACCAGTCGATCATGAAGATGTTTGGGATGCAGTCCCCAGACTTGAAGGGGAGTCTATAGTGACTTCCAAGAGGATCTACAAGATCAAGCATGCTGCAGGTGGTAGCATAGAGAATTTTTCTCCTGTAGCCAGATACACTTCCATTAGATCCATACTTGCTCTGGCTGCAATGATGAAGTGGAAAATACACCAGGTGGATTTCAAGAAAGCTTTCTTGAATGGTGTAGTTGAAGAAGAAGTGTATGTGGAGCAGCCACTTGGTTTTGAGACACATTACAGGGAGTCATATACGTGCAGAACTTGGTATGATAGGATAGACAGCTTTCTATCCAGTTTGGGCTTTACCAAGAGTAAAGCGGATTCCAACCTTTACTACAATTTTGAGGAAGGCAATCCAGTGATACTGCTATGTGGATGAGCTGTTTGTAATAGGTGAGGATAGATTGATTGCCGTCATACAGCGGAAGCTTACTACCAAGTTCGAGTTGAAGAACTTGGGGATGATGCACTATTTGTTTTTGGCATGGAGGTGTGGTAGAGTGCAGATGGAATCTTCCTTAGACAAGGTAAGTATGCAGTAGAGATCCTAAAGAGGTTCAGGATGATGGACTGTAAGGCTATGGCCACACCTATGGCATCGAACCTGAAGCTTCTGTGTGATGCTTCATCTGAGCCGGTTGATATCACTATGTATCGTCAGATGATTGGGTCCTTGATGTACCTGACGAACATGAGACTGGATATTTGCTTTGCGGTGAACACATTGAGCCAGTTCCTGATGGATCTGAGGAGTGTTCCCTTGGTTGTTGTAAAGCATATTCTGAGGTACCTGAAGGGTACAGTTGATTATGGGCTCAAGTATGATGTGAATCAAAAGTTTAACCTGCAGGGTTATGTTGATTTAGATTGGGCAGGCAGTGCTGCAGATAGGGATCATGTGTGATCTCTTGGTTTAGCAGGAAGCAGTCCTGCGTAGCACTGAGTACAGCCGAAGCAGAGTATGTTGCGACGGATGAGCAAGTTGCAGATGTATTGACCAAGCCATTGGATAGAATGTAGTTTGAGTACTTCAAAGAGAGGCTTGGTGCACTTCAGATCAAGGTTCCTTCCAAAGGGAAGTGATGAGTCCAGAAGATGCAGATGCACATGAGCTTTTCTGACATGGTTGATGTGTTATCCCTTGGTCGTGATGTAATTGCTAAGCCATTTTTTACATGGTGGTAGATGTGTTCTCCCATGGTGAAAAAGTAAGGGCTGGAGCCTTCCCCAAATGGTGGTAGATGTGTTCTCCCATGTCAGTGGTGTACGTGCTGGATGATGTGCATCTGGGCTGTGCTTCGTGGACGATGAGATGATCTGAAGAGGACGATGCTATGATGATCAGGAGGATCATGGATGATGAGCATCAGGACGATGCTCCAGTTACTACTCTGTATATGTATATGCATCATGTTGGATGCTTGTTATGATCAATTGGATCATTTATGTATATATGCATCATGTTGGATGCTGGATATGATCAGTTGAATCATTTATGTATGTATGCATCATGTTAGATGCTGGATATGATCAGTTGGATCATTTGTATGTATTTTGTATATGCATCATGTTGGATGCTTGGACCATGTATCTGTATATGTATCAGGTGGATACTAAGATCATGTATGTTGATATTTATCAGGTGGATACATTGTGTGGATCATGTATCTGTGTATGTATCAGGTGGATACATTGTATGATCAGGTAGATAATGTATGATGATATGTATCAGGTAGATACTTGGTATGCATCGGGTGGATGCATTATATGATCAGGATGATCGTGGATGATGAGCTTCTCCAGATGACATGCAGTAGGATGTTGCAGTGATGATGATCAGGATGATCATGTGTACATCAGGATGATGTATGGTGAGTATCAGGATGATACTTTGTGGTCGTGGATCAGGTTGTGCAGATGAGCATGTCTGGGAGATCCTATAGGTTGGAGTTGTGTAACCGTAATAGCCTGGGATGCTCTTTCGAGACATTGCTCTGGGAGGACATGTAATTTGTGCCCTGGGAGATCTTCAGGTCGGAGTTGTGTACCCGTAACATCCTGAGATGCTCTTGCGAGGTTTTGTCCTATGGCATGTAATTTGCTCCTGGGAGATCTGGACAGGATGAAAAAGGCCTCAGATGCTTCAGCCAGGTTTTGTGGTGGACCACATGTAATGTGCTCCTAGGAGATCCGACAGGTAGAGCTGTGTGCTCATAACAGCTTGGGATGCTTCAGCCAGGTTTTGTGGTTAGATCACATGTAATGTGCTCTTGGGAGATCCGACAGGTAGAGCTGTGTGCTCGTAACAGCCTGGGATGCTTCAGCCAGGATTTGTTATGGGTCACATGTAATGTGCTCCTGGGAGATCCGACAGGTAGAGCAGTGTGCTCGTAATAGCCTGCGATGCTGCAGCCAGGTTTTGTGACGCACGTAATAAGTCCTGAGGATTCCACAGTATGGCCAGTGATGATGAAGACCTGCAGGTGGTGGGCCTACATCCAGTATGAAAAAGGACTGGCTCTATAGAACTTCCTATGACGAGTAGATTCAGAGATTAAGTGAGATAGCAGCAGTAGTGATGATGACGATGACTCGATGACGATTATCCAGTGACGATGATCTAGAGAAGAAGACATGTGCTAGAAGACCTGTGTCAAGAAATACCTTCCTAGTTAAGAGGGAGTGTTGATGTATATGTAACTTCGAAATGTATTTCACATATATGTATATTATATTCCTATAGTGATGTTATTATTCCTCTATACGGAAGTGTTTGTATTCCTATAGAGATGCTATTATTCCTCTATATGGAAGTGTCGTCATTTATATTGTAAGTGTCGTAACTTATACTTGATGGGTTATTAGACCACCTTGTTGGGGTCGGCCCTGTATAAGTCATGTGGGTCAAAGGGTTATTAGACCACCCTATTGGGGGTCGGCCATGTGGGTCAAAGGGTTATTAGACCACCCTAGTGGGGATCGGCCCAGTCAGCATTATGTTAAGTGGTTAAGTTGAGGTTGACCTAGTTGAGTAAAGGTCAAGTCAAGTTAGTGTCTAAATAGAGAGTGTGTCTCTCTCATTTTATACATTCTATTCTCTCACTCACACTTGGGAGATTGGCGCACTTGTGAAGGAGGAGGCTCTGCTGCTAGGAGAAGACTATCTCTTGTATTCTGGTTGTATCATTGCTCTATCTATCTTTGAGGAAGTTATTGGGGTTTTTCACCTTTATGGTTTTCCCCAAGTAAACTTCGTGTCTCTTGTGTGCTTGCATTATTGTGTCCATGATTGTTATGCTGTAGATTTGCTATACATGTTGTTCTCTCAGTTAAGATCCTAGATCAGATTAAAGTAAATTATGAAAATTTAACAAGCTCCAGGTGTGGTGCTCCCAGAGTGGATGTCATGGCAGAAAGGTCGAGTGGGTGCATAAGATTCCCAACAGTGCGTGTTTTCCAGGGTGCCAAGAATAGACACCCAGTTAGGCATATTTGCGCGTAGGGATTGGGTGGCATGGTGTGCAAAGGCCCAATTCAACTGTATGTCCTCCATCAGTTTCCCCATCATATTCTTTACGAGCCAGTATGGGTCCCAAATCTGCTTTGGATTTCCAATTTCCATAGTGTCTGCAATGATCCTGGCCTCCCAGTTATCCAGCAACAGACAAATTGGTATGGAGACTTCGGGACCATATCCATTCCTCATGGGACTATCCTCCGAAGTATTCTCATTCTTCTTGTTCTTGGTCTTGGCCCCCTTAGTCCTTCCCATAATGGCCATCGAGAAGGTGAAATAGGCGTAGGAGTGAGTATGCAGGGAGTTGAGAGCACTGAAATCTTGGAGCACTGAAAGCTTGGAGCCAAGAGCACAAGGAGCCTGGAGCATAACCAGGAAAATGAGACACACCGAGCAAGAAGATAGGAGTCCTGTACCTAGAGCCATGAGCATGTGCTTCGCACGCATGAGGTCCATCATCGTGGTGTCTAAGGAGGATGAGACGATGTCGAGGGCAGGCATAATAAATGGCCTATCTACTTGACGTCGCATGGCTTACGTCAACAGGGGAGCGTGTTGTAAGCTTGGGGCCAGGTGTTGTGTGGTTGTGACCCTTTGTCACTTGCCTGGAGCTAGCACCCGCATCCAGGAGAGTGAGATTCTTGTTGGCTAGAGTTTGGCACTAGAGATAGATTGTCCTGGTGGTTGAAGCAGTAAAGGTATCCTCCACAAATACCTTATTACAGATAACCCCTTCATTAGCAATGTAGTATGCTAGCACGTTGGCTTTCCTTTTGACACGATGGAAAGTAATGGAGTTGGAAATGGTGATGGAGTTGGCGAGTTCGTGGATTCTCTGCATCAGTCTCCAACTAGACAAGAGTTTTTCCACTATGGCTCCATTGTGAAGTCTACTAGCAAGGCTAAGAATGATTTTGGAATCCCCTTCAATGATGAGCATGATCCATCCATTCCTGTGAGCACATTTGAGGCCTTCCAAGACCCCAGAAAGTTCAGCAGCATTGTTGGTGTCGTGGCCAATGCTACCCATGAAGATAATCTTGATGGCACCTGTATCATCTCGGATGGCTCCTTCGAATCTTGCAGCTCATGTATTTCCCTTGAATGCTCCATCAAAGTTAATTTTGAAAAAGCCTGGGGGGGTAAGCTCTAGTTATCAGGGTTGGGCGTGGAAGCAGGGGAGTTGCAAGGAGATCAAGGGGTAGAGTGGAGGATAAGGTTCCAGTAAAAAAGGATAGATATTTCAATGGGGATAGTGAGTAGGTTGGAGGCATTCCAGGGATTGAGGGAGATAGTTTCCTGAAGGTTGGTGGTAAAGATGGCCCAAATTTCTTGAGGTTGAATTTTTTTAGACTAAAAAATTCTTCGGTTGCGTTCTTTCCAAATGTTCCAGACCAGCAATCCAAGAATAAGTTCCCAAGTCTATTGAGAAGAGCACTTTGGAAGGGGGTGGAATCCCAATTGGATATGGTCTAAACAATGTTCCCTCTAACCTTGTTGGTTCTTCTACTGAGATGAGCCACTTTGTCCCAGATGCCATTGGCATAATCACAAGAGGTAAGGAGATGATCAATTGTTTCAGAATGATTTTCACACATGGGACACCAAGAGGGTCCATGGATACCTCTTTTTTAGATGTTATCCTAGGTTAGGATGCATCTATGATCTAGGAGCCAGAGGAAGGAGGAGGTCTTGGGCCAAAGGTGAGACTCCCAGATTTTCTTCCAAATGGTACTAGGTCTTTCTTCAGGAATAGTTGTGAGAATAGAGTAGGCCTCCTTGGTGGACAAGGTACTCGTTGGGAGGTGCCCCCAACGAAGAATGTTTGAATCATTACTAACGCGGATTTTCCTGGTTTGGAGATTTTTCCAAAGGGGCTCAGCGTTGTCTGCCAGGACTGGGGGAGTCCAAAGATCATAGTGCTTCCAAGCCTGAATTTTCGAGGCGTTAGAGAGTGTCCAATAGTCCTGGATAGTGCATTGTCTACCTTGGTTGCAGTGAGCCCGAAGGTCAGGAGAAAGAGTCTGAGAATGAAGGGAAGGGAAATACTGCCAGGAATCATACCAGACGAATGCATGTTGACTGTTGCAAACCTCCTAGAAACTGTGCTACTAAATGAGAGATCTCTGACAATTGGTGGCTCTCCAGATAAGAGAACTTGGAGGGTTCTGGTCGAAGCGGATTCGGAGTTGAGCCGGCCAATTACAGGCATATTTGTTGTGCCAAAGGTGGCATTAGGGGGAGACAATGTCAGTTACCCATTTCCACCAAATTTTGATAGAAAAGACATGATTGTTGATTTCTGGATCCCTAAGCCCTAGGCCCCCTTATCGTTTTGGGGTACAGAGGGTGTCCCACTTCACTAGGGCCCACTTGCGATTGTTGTGCGTTCCTCCCCAAAGAAAGGAATTTTGAATTTTTTTCATTAATTTGAGGACCCACTTGGGGGCAGCAAGGACCAAGAAGAGATAAAGAGGCATGGATTGAAGAACTGACTTGAGGAGCACCAATCTGCTGGGAAAGTTGAGAGTGCGAAAGGTCCAAGAAGAAATTTTTCTTTCGAGCTTGTTCAGGAGCTCTCTCCAGGATGAATGTTTGATGGCAGAGTCAAAGAGAGGGACTCCCAAGTATTTGGAGGGGAGGGAGGTGGTGGAGTAGCCTAAAATTCAAGAAATATTTCTTTAGGTGATGGGGGGTCAGTGTGGAAAAAGAAAAGCTGAGACTTGTCAAGGTTTACCGAGGTGCCAGAGGCTTCTGAGTAAGTCTGTAAGACGCGTTTCAGGGTTGAGGCTTCTTGGACCGATGGATGGGCAAAGAGGAGATTATCATCCACAAAGTGCTGATAGACTGTGGGGGGGATGCCATGAAAGGAAAGGTAACAGAGGGTTCTCATGGTGATCTGAGCTTTAAGCATTAGTCCCAATCCTTCAACCATGAGAATGAAGAGGAAGGGGGAGAGGGGGTCTCCTTGATGGATGCCTCTGGTGGGGGAGAATGTGGAGGAGGGGTAGCCATTGACAAGGATGGAGAAGAAGGTTGAGTAGGTTAGGGACATGATCCAGTTGATCCAGTCTTGACAGAACCCAAAATCCAGGAGCATCTTTTCAATAAAAGTCCAGCTGAGTTTGTTGAAGGTCATGGAAAGATCCAGCTTGATAAGCATCCCAGGGGTTTTTTCCATTTTTAAGGAATGGATGACCTTGTGAGCTAGAATGATACCATCGAGTATTTGAAGTCCTTCAACATAACCAGTTTTCTTAGGAGAGATCAGGAGCAGGAGAAGCAATTTGAGATGGTTGGCAACAACTTTAGTGATGATTTTGTAAACCAAATTGTAGAGGGAAATGGGCCTGGACTTTCCAGGGGTGGTGGTGCCGATTTCCTTGGGGATGAGGGTGAGATGGGTGGCATTGACTACTGAGAGAGCCCATCTCTTGGATATGGATTCCTCAACAACCTCCAGTATTTCCTTTTTTAACATGTCCCAGCAGTGATGAAAGAATTTGATGGTAAAGCCATCTGGACTAGGGGCTTTACCTTCTTCCATTTGATTGACCGCGGCCTCTAATTCCGTCATGGTAATTTCTTTCATGAGAGTGGCATTGTGCTCCGGGGTGAGAATGTGGGGAATGTGTATGGTAACTCGGCTGATAGCCTGAGATATGTCGTTATTTTCCTCAGTGAGAAAGGTCTTGAAGTGGTTGATGAGTTCATGCTCGATCTCCCCTTGATCGTTCAGAGTTGTACCATCCGTGGAAATTAGAGAATTAATCTTGTTGTGCATTCTGTGCTAGATGGTGGTGCGGTGGAAGAAATTTGTGTTTTTTTCCCCCTATTTAAGCCATTTGATTCTGGATTTCTACCGCCAAAGGATTTCTTCTTGCTCACATCTAATGTCCACCTGCTTCAGGTGATCTTTCTCCATTTGTTTGACCTCTTCAGTATGGCCATGTTCCATGATATCTTTTTGGATGTTCTCTAGCTCCTTCTCGATAGCGCTTTTAGCCGTAAAGATATTGCCAAAGGTCGTTTTGTTCCAAATTCTCAGCTAGGATCTGAGCATTTTGAGTTTCTTGTGGAAGATGGCCATTTTGGAGCGGCCTTCTACCTCCATGTTGTGCCACCAGTCCTGAATAGTGTCCTAAAAGGAGGGGTGGGTAAGCTAAAAAATTTCAAAGCGAAAGGGGCAGAATTTTTTCAAACCCGAGTGTTTCCAGTTGAGGGAGATCGGCCAATGATCCGAGCCTGTAGAGGGAAGTACAGTAGTAGTGAGCAGTCCTCCAGTGTCAATGAAATTTTCAATGACTAGGAAGCGGTCAAGATGAGAAGCAATCTGATGGATCCCTCCTCTGCGATTGTTCCAGGTGAAGAAACCTTTAGAGGGTCAAAGGTCAATGAGCTCACTGTCATTGATGCAAGGATTGAATATATTGTCTTTCGGGGTGAGAAAACAACGTCCACCTTTCTTTTCCTGAAGGGATGTTATCATGTTGAAGTCTTGTTGTTGCTGCAACATCCCCTCGCTAATTTGAAAATATTGGGCCCCCCTCCTTTTGTTTTTTAGAGGAAGTTTGCCTAAAAATATCTAAGCATCATAGTATTTCCTTACTTAGCTTTTCCCTTGAAGAAAGGTCTTTTACTTGCCTTACTCTTTGAGTTTATTTTCTTTTTTTTTCCTAAATAAAAATCAAGATCCTGAGCCGAAACGGCAGAAGTTCTGAGCTAACTTTTCCGCAAAGGCGAAAGGGTTGGTCCAAACTTTCCAAAACGACGGAAGAAAAGGACCAAGTCAAGCCATGGTGGAAGTCTCATCTTAAGTTTTCAAAAAAGAAAAACCTTTGACCAAGTGAGCCCATGGCGGAAGTAATTCACCAAGTTTCTCCGCAACGACGGGAGAATTCAACTAACTCTTCCGCAAACAATCAAAAATTTATGAATAAGTCATCTTTGCGGGAGGACTCGTCTATCTTTTCCGCAATAGTGAAGGTCTTCAAGAAACACTTCCTCACCGGTGGGTAGAGTGGCACATTTTCGGAAGAACCCGGTTTCTCTTTCCACAGTTGGCGGAGAACTTACCCAAGTCCTTCCGATGCATAGTGTCACGCTTTCCTTTTGTGAAAAAAACTCGTACAATCCTCCCGCAACGGCAGGAAAACCTGGTTTCTCTTTCTGCAGCTAGCGGAGAACTTACCCAAGTCCTTCCGATTTTGGCAGTCGCATTTAATAAGAAAAGTGTCGATTTGACCCATCCGTACGCCGCTTTAACCCCGTTTTAATGGCTTGCAACCACCCTACTAATGGCTCACATGTACCATTTCTATTTATATAGGGCATGAACCCCGTTGGGTTTTCATTATTTCCATTGGTCAACAGCGCTCATTCCGTTCCCATCCAAGTTTGCAAGCACCTGCTACAGGCTCACTGATTCCGCTGAGGTATCAACGCCTACCTACCATCGTCTTTCAACAAGTAAGTACCCTGTCAAGCCTCATGTACTAGATTGTGTGGTTAAGGTAAATGTTATGTGCATGGTTCTATTCATTTTTCCTTATCCATGTCAAGTTGTGTAGTTTAACCACGGCCGAAGCAACCCATACCTTCTTCTTCTTCTTTTTTTCGTTTAAATGCACCAAAGTCTTGCTCGTATGAATGTGGACACCCCGGGACCCTGAGCACCCATTAAGCCATCAGTTTTGTAATCTCCAAACTAACCCCATCCACCCTTTTATGAAGAGCGTCGGTATTCTTACCCAACTGTGAAATTTTACGCTGTTTTACGCTTTGGAACGTAGTACTCAGAATCGCTTTGCGCTTACGGTTTATCATTTTGAAATGCATGTCCTTTATTTTCATAAGTGCAATATAGCACCCTACTGAAACATTTTTAGTTTTGCATAGGGATTATGAAATAGCATATATAGATGTTTAAACTAGAATAGAAGAGCCATTTAAAGTTTGCAAATCAGTAGTGAAATGAATTAGAAGCTTTCAGTTGGCATTTTAGGCCTCAATAATATGAGTAGAATGATAATCGCTGACATTGCGTCGTATGCCTACATGATTTTTCAAATGACTAAAGGTGGCAGGAGAAGGTCAAAGGCGACTTGCCCAGCTGATGACAACGTAAGGGTGGAAACTACATTTCGAGATACTAGGTGCACTACAGGTGTGCCCCCAGAAGTAAAATGGGGAGATGTATAGGAATTCCCTGAAGCTCTTCTTGAAGAAGAGTGTCTGTACCGGAATATCAGAAACTCATGTATATCCAAAGCCTCCACCCATCCAGAGCTCTTCCCCTACTCAGAAGTAATTGGATGGCTTCTGCGGCATGCTAATACCGAAACAAGAGTTCTTTCAGACAGCAAAGGAGAAGCTTTTGCTTCATTTCACCCATCCTATATCTCGACAGCTTATAAATTGCCCAAGCCCCAGCAACAGCTGGATGATGCATGGCTAGAAGAAATCAAAATGGACAATCTGGAGATGGCTAGGAGACTGCTAATATCAGGCAAACAAATCAGAAAAAAGGATAGTGAGGAGTATGAGGTTCAAAATTTAAGACCCCCTTTCAAATTGATCGCTCTCATGCTAAGCAGAATCTTTGGAAGACCCGATGGGATGATGTTTATGCTACAATGGGTGCCCATCATCCACTATGTGGCATTCAAAGGAACAATTTTTAACTGGGCTGATATTCTCTCAGATAGCTTAACATCAACTATAATTGCTGCATAAGAAGGGCTAATGGAGAAAAGGGTAGACTGTTATATGGCATCCTACTTGATAGATTGTGTTGTAGCAAAGTGTCCCTTTCCCAAGTTAGGATGCATATGGAACTCAGCCGAGACCTCAGTTTTCATTTCTTACAAAATATTATGGGCTCATAACTACAAAAGGCATTACAAACTCATTTGTGAAGAGTTTATCATGCCTCTTTACGAAATAATGTTCAACGAGGAACCCAACTGCTTATCTGAGAATGCCATGGAGGTCTTGGAAAACTATGGTGATTTCTATTTTTCATCAAAAGGCACCTACATAAGAATGTATGGAGGCTCTAAACCCCCGTATATCCTCCTGAGATATGCACTGCCTATGTGGTCCATAAGGAGGCAGTCAGGCAAGTGTTCATTGATGGGGTGGGGAGCACCTTGTACAAAGAAAAGAAGGCAACTTTCTCGCCTTTGCCTTTCTATGTTGGGGACTACAAGTTCTCAGGAATTGCAACTATAGAAGAATTCATTGTAGAATTGAAGGACTTTCACTTCGGGGAAAGGATTTTCTCGAGGAATGATCGACAAGGCAAAGCAGCACGACATTGCAAAGAACTCCACGCCAACTTTGAATAGGCCCACTATTATGAAGAGGAAGAGGAAACAGATCGAGGGGTCAGTAACACGACCGAACTACAGATTTGTTGACCAAGTAGAGTCGAGGCCAGTTCTAGCTCTGGCACTGTGAAAGGTGCAAAGCAACAGCAGGAAAAGGAAGCAGCAAAAGTTGCTCAAATTCTTTCTAAAGAGGATCAAGAGCTCAAGGAAGCGGCTGAGAAAATCCAAAGAGAAGTTGCTAATAGAGCAAGTAAGGAGAAAGAAGATGAACTCCGAAAAGAAGAAACTCAAAAGATTCGAGCAGCTGAAGACGAAGCTCAAAGGATTCAAGAGGAGGAAAGAAGTAGGTTGGAAGGAATTTCCCAACAAGAAGAAGGTGACAAACGGAGAAGGGTTCAGGAGGAAGAAGCGCAAAGAAAAGAAGAAGAAGAAAAGAAATCCAAAGAGGATGCTGACCCCAAAATCCCAAGCATACAAGACGTGGATATGAATTCCCCCATAAGAAACCTTCCACTTGCCCCGTTTACACCATCCATGGTATACCTCAATATTACACATTATGTATTAGTGTTGCATCCTTGCACTAGCAACCTAAACGACAGTTCCCCTTAAAGATCATTTGAACATTCAGAGTGAAAAACACCGACTGAACACTGAAAGCAAAACCTTTTTCTACCATTTGCCAACCCAACTTAGCCCTGTTTGTGAGCACTACTGCTCCCTGCACATCTACAGGGGCGTGGTAGTCAGCACTATCGCGCGTTGCTCCTTCTCTAGGGCGCGGTACTACCGCGTTATGCTCAGTTATAGGGGCGCGATAGTCTGAAATTATCCTTTTTGCCTTGTACTTTGGGATCTCAACCTTTGAGGAGATTTTGTTGGGATCACCACCTTTGGTTCGATCCTAACTCCTTCTTTATTTAGCTGGCCTGATCCACTAAATCCTCCATAGATCCACACTTCTCTCTTTGGTTAACCTTCCCATGTGCTATAAGAGGGAAGCTTTCCATGGGCCAAAAGGGGGACTTTTGGGGCATCCAACCTATGATCTTCAAACTTCTGCAGAGATAGCTAGAGGAAGCACTTGGAACTAGAGGATTGGCTTGGACATCAAGCAACCTTTGTAAGCACTTTTCAAGCTTCTTAATAAGATAACCTGTCTTGTTTTTCCCATTTCATGTGTATTGTATAAATCTTTGATATGAAATGTATCTAGTTTAGATTTGAACTTAAACTTTGCTTCAAAATATTTGGAAGATCGCATGCTTGTCATTTGTTTGATTTCAACAGGTTCTACATTGGAGCTTTGGGATCAAGAGCTAGAAGCAGGACAAACGTCGAATTGGAAGGTGAGTTATATCTTTCATCTCTTCTGAATGCATTTAATCTTGTTGTGAAGATTAGTTTAGAAATTAAAGGTAGCATTTGTTTCTTTTTTGTCTTAGTATAGAGTCAGTACATCCTGCTTTATCCTAAGAGAGTTTCTACCTATCAGTAGGGAGAAATATCTACAACAAAAACTGGCAACTCTATTGGGGAGCATTGAATCCATTTTCTTTGCTTGTGAAGTTTGCTTTCAATTTCACTCATTGATTATAAGAATTGGGTTCTTTTACCCTCATTCATTCCCTATCCTCTGTATTAGACTTCTGTTACAAATCAGTAAATCCTCTGGGTTGGCAAACCCTCGAAAAGTCAAAATATTTGCTTAAATTTTCACCTTTTTCCCCCTGTTCAGACACTACCGTGCCCCCATAACTGCCTACAGAGTGGTAGTACCATGCCTTAACCACTGTCTAGAGCATGGTAGGCTATCAGTACCACTCCCAGGTTGCCTGCAGGCCTGTGGTAGTTCCTGGAAAGTGTTTTTATTTGGTTTGTTCTGTTATTTTTGGGTCTTTTCGAGATTTGGATCCATGTTGGCCCTTTGAGTAAACACTAGTGTTTTGCTTGCATTTTTAAGCGAAATGGGTTCTATTTTTGAAAAAAAAAATTCCCCCTCATGGTCGGGGGGGGGCATGAATCGTGCATCCTGCAGTCGTTTTGACCCATATTAAGGTTTTGAGATCATTTTTTGGTTTGGTGTGTTTGGATTGCTTAGCATCTTATTTCCTTTACATCCTATCTAATGATTGTTGGGAAAGATTGATTCCTTGTCTCCGCTTTCGTCCAAAGAGAAGCTTGGTTTTGTCACTCTTTTGCTATATTCACGAAACTGGAAAAAATATGTTCTTCTTGCTTTAATTTGATCATTTGCAATTCTTGGTCTCAAATTCATAAGAAGATGAAAGGCTTGTTTCAGATTCGTGTACATTCGAGTTAAAGATAGAATAGTTGAGTGCTTTTCTTTGTCTTCCATCTAATTGGAAACGTTTGTAGAATCTTTCTTTCCATAGCTTGGATGTGTCTTTTTCAAGTGTGAAAAGATAAGAAATGGATTAGAATCGTTACGTTTGGTGTTCATATGAAGAACTTTTTCATTGCTTTGGGTTAGTTTTAGGTACATATTTTACTTCTTGCTATCATTTTGAAAAGAAATAAAATTGCATGTGCATCGGGTTGTGCATATTGGGAACAGAAAGAATTCTTCCTTACTTTAGCTAGTGTTCATCGAATAGAAAGGCTCATTTCGATTCATTCTCATTTGCATGGCTTGGGTCGTCACAACATCACCAAGTTTCATGTCCATTTACCCAATTGAGTAATACAACCACTAAAATTAATCTCCCTAACTAAACACACCATAACCTCACTTGAGGAAATCAAAATAACTTGGTAGTTAGGTAGGACATCGGGGATAGGCATCCAAATAATTCCCCCTTGTCGTTATCATCTGAGACATAGTCGTTGTCCTCTAGGGTACTAAAATCCTCTAGTATTTGTTGACACGGTCATACACCAGTTTGTGGAGGGGCCTCCTATTGTTTTAAACAACAGGGGTTAAATCGCCGCGAGATTGAGAATCGGACGAACTCTGTGGAATTCCACACTCCACTTAGCCCTAAGGCAACATCAATCATTGTCTTCTTTGTATTCTCCGGCCACCATATTGGTGATACAAGGGTGATAAGGCAGAAGCGTCGAAAACCTTTTTCGACGTGTCATGAACGAGGTAGCTTAGCGACTTTTCTTTTAGGGCTCTTTACTCGGGGTCCCTTTCGGTACAGGGATATCCTTCCACTATTGGTCTCTCATTTTGTATTGTTCGACTTGGATTTCATCACTTTGTGAAGGATACAATTTGTTGAGGTCTCCAGCTCTTACTTAGGAGGTTTTGCTTGCTATCTTGTAGAGGGTCTTTTTCTTTGTAAGGCTGCTTGTTGGCATTCTGGTCGTTTTGTTGTACAGCTCGCTTATTGTGGCAGTGGCCTCAATATAGTTTTTTGAGTTTGCTCTTTTGGCCTGTGAGCCTTGTCTTTTCCTAGCTCCCCTTTTACACTCTCGGTTGCCTGAGGGTTTTTGAGTTCTTTTTAACAAGACTTCGTCTACATCACTTAGTTTTGTTTCATGGAGAATCTACCTCCATGCACCCATGCTCCTTCTGGGACTACCAATCCGGAAACCCCTTTTCAAGGGGTACCTTTTACTTTTCCTCTAGTTGGAGATATTGGTCCTCCCTTTATTGCCACGTTAAATCTTCCTAGATTAACCATAGGATTACCGGTATGGTTATTCAATCCAGTGATTCTGGTTGTACCCAATGTTTCGAATGTTAACTCTCCACCACGAGAGAGTCAATCCTAAACTAATCCTTCCCCTTCTTCGTCGGATGAATCTTCTTCCGTTCCTTCTTCCTCGATTGATCAAATCAGTAATGTTAGTAGTTAGGAGGATAAGAAGAAGAAGAAAAGAAAGATGAAGAAGAAGAAGGATAAGAAAGAGACCAAGCGTAAACCAGTTGCCTCTAATGGCACTCATCCTATGAAAACACCTCGTAAACCCAAGTTCCCTTGCAAACTTTGCAAGGGTGATCACCTTCTCAAGGATTGCCCCGGTCTTTTCCGTGTGTCAGAAGTGTGGTCTAAAAACCCCAAACCAATTTTATCGTCAACATCTGGCCATCATGTTGATAACACTCCCTCAACCAGTGACCCCTTGGTGAAGGGTCGGAAGGGTAAAGTCCTATATCCCTGTTTGATATGCAAGGGTATGCACCGTACTTTCCTTTGTCCAAGCATGGATGAAGCTTTGCATTGGTTGGAAGATATTACTAGTTCTCAACTGGTGCTTCCAACAAACGATAGTAATTTGTTCCTTGACCCCCCGCTGGTTGACCAAGTGATCAATTCAGTTTCATCTGCAATTGATCCCACTCTCCCTTCTAAGAGTGAAGTGATCGAGTCGCTGTCATCTCCACTCGATCCCGCTCTTTCATTGGAGAAAGTACATACTGAAGCAGTCACCTCGACACAATCTTCGTCTCATTCTTATCTTCCAAGTGAGAGTGGATTGATAACCACTGATGTTTTTTTAGTCAGTTCCGATCATGATGGGCAAGAGCCCGTTTCCACGGGACCCCCTCCAAGTACTGAGGTCATTTCATTTGATTGGAATGGGTTAACAGAATCCCGTCTTCCTTCGAGTATTCCTTTTCAAATATCTGTAGGAGTTTTCGATAAAGAAATTTTTCGTACGATAGTTGATGAGGGAGCTTCTGTTAGTATTTTATCATCAAATGCTTGGCAAGCTTTAGGTTCCCCTCGGCTCGTGCCAGTAACTGACCAAATATTGGCTTTTAATCGAAGGCCTACTCGACCTTTAGGGATCCTTCCTCAGTTACCTATCACTTTGGGAGGGAAAAATGTCTGTATTGATGTTATGGTAATCCAAGGTCCCTTAGATTTTAATCTGCTCCTTAGACATGATTATGTCTATGCTATGAAGGTTGTAGTGTCCTCACTCTTTCGAGTGATGTATTTTCCCCATCATGGGAATGTTGTGACCATCGATCAACTTTCCTTTGTGACGCCCACTCATCACATGACTCCTAGTCATCAGACTTCCCTGAATGTCCCACATGTTTTGGTGGTGTCTTCCCCTTAGAGAAGGGGGAAGGACTCCAGTATTTGGAATTTGGGCTGGAGTCACCTTGCTAGCAATCATGCTGGGGGGATTTTCCTCTTACATGTAGATGTCATGTTGAGAGATTTGGAGCATAGTTCTTTTTCCGGTGTCAAGCTCATTAAAAAATGAAACCATTTTCTCAAGCATAGTTTACTTTTGGTTTTAAGCTTGTGTAAAAATGAAACCAACCATCATTTCGAGCATTGTTCATTCTATTTCAAGCTCGTTAAAAAATAAAACAGGCCCCTACAAGCATAGTTTACTTTCAGTTTCAAGCTTGTGTAAAAATGAAATCCATCATGAGCAAGGTTCCCTTTCTATGTCAAGCTCATTAAAAAATGAAATAGGTTCCTATGAGCATAGTTTATTCTTCGTTTCAAGCTCATTAAAAAATGAAACCGACCCTCAAGCATAGTTTACCGTTGGTTTCGAGCTTGTGTAAAAATGAAACCAATCCCAAGCATAGTTTACTTTCGGTTTCAAGCTTGTGTAAAAATGAAACTACCTTCGAGCATAATTTCTTTCTGTTTTAAGCTCGTTAAAAAATAAAAAGGACCCTTTCAAGCATTGTTATTGTATATTTTAAGCTTGTGTAAAAATGAAATAGATCTCCCTTCCATTTGTTCGAGTCTCTCGCTAGAGTTAGGATTTGAACCTTCATTCCATCTGCCTGGGTCACTTGGTCCTGGTTCTCCCTACCCCCCTTGGTGAACACATTCGAATTAGTAGCCATGATTTTTGGGTAAGGAAGAAGAGTAGTCAGACGAAACAAAGCTTGGGGGGCATGTTTAGCCGTTAGGAATCATGTTGGGGGCATTTACCAACCTCTGGTTATCATGTTGGGGGCATTTACCAACCTCTGGTTATCATGTTGGGAAGGAACCCGTCAATGGGCCTTAAAAGTGAGCAGAGTTTACCTTTAGCTTCAAGCTCATTAAAAAATGAAACCAGTAAATTGAGCAAAGTTCTATTCCCGTGTGAAGATCATTAAAAAATGAAACATATCCTTTCCCTTTGAGTCGAGTCTCCTCGTAGACTTAGTACTTGAACCTTCTTTTCACTCGTCTATATCTTAGGAAAATGAAATGAAGCTTGGGGGCATGTCTTCAACCTCTGGAAGTTATGTTGAAGTCAACTCGATCGCCTCTCCACGCCACGTTGGAGCTAAGTCACTTACTTCTAGCAATCATGTTGGGGGCATGTACCAACCTTTGGATATCATGACGGGAAGAAGTTCACCATTGGGAACATTCTCGAGCATACTTTCCTTTTTAGGTTTTGAGCTCATTAAACCATGAAAATTATCCTGAGCATAGTTCATTTTCTGTTACAAGCTCCTTAAAAAATGAAGTAGACATCATGAGCATTCTTCCAACCTATCTTCAAACTCGTTAAAAACAGTGAGATGGTGTTTGAGCTTACTTTTTCTTTTTCGTGCTCTGGTTAAAACATGAAAAGTGGTTTGAGCTTACTTTTCCTTTTTCATGCTCTATATCCAAAAATGAAAAAGATTCCGAGTGCTTTTGATACCATTATCGTGCTCTTTAAACAATTGGAGTAAAAAGGTGTGTCTAACGAGTATAGGTTTATCACTTTATCCGGCCTCGCTAGACTATTTACGGAAAAGGAACTGTGCCGAGTTTACTTTTCCTTTGTCGTACTCGGTCATGAACCATGGCAAAGTTGTACATGGAGTCCTCTTTAAGCTCTTTTTAGAATCCTAAAATAAGAAAAGATGGCCAAGCGAAATTGATTCATTCACGCTTGTAAAAGGATTTGAATGATCGTCCCCCTAGTGATAGTTTACTCATTTTTCGGATTAGGGGGCACTACTTACAAAAAAGGAATACTCCAGTCAATCATGACTGGAAGAGTCCTCTCCCGCATTGTTTTACCCTTTTTCGGGCGATGAGGCTAATTTTACGAAAAAGGACCATTAGAGTCTTCTTTAGTTCTTTTCAGACTCTCTAAACATGAAATGACGACCGAGTTTTCCTTCCCTGGACTCATTAAAATTCAACATTGAAAGGCCCACTTTGGGATGAACCCCGGCCTTTCTCAGGTTCAAAAAACATGTGAGATTGGACTCATCTATGAGATGAGCTATACCGAGCATCTGTTATCCTCCTCAAGCTCGTAAAAAAAATAAAGAGGTACTCATCCATCATGTCGGGGGAAAATGGGAAAATGAGTCAAGTTTACCTTGTTGGCAGCTTGTGAGTCGTTGCCTTTGAACATGGCATGCATCCTCACCTTGTTTGTTTTGGGTAGTCAGTCTTGCTGATAGTGTCATCATTATGATCATGCGTCCTCATTATTGCTATGAGTTCACACTTCCTGTGGTTCTGTCTGTTCAAGTAGTCCCTGCTGCCAAGCTCTATTTCATGTCGTTATATGTTCAAAGGGTTATTACCTTAAGTCCACCTCCACTTCATGTCAAACCTTCCCTTTGTGTCAATACATATTCTATTGTGTCATCAGTCCATACTATCTCTCATTCTAATTTCGTGTCGGTGATGTGGGAATCATTATGGCCCACCTTCGACGAGTCTATTCCTGTCGACACCAAATCACTATCCAGGAATTAGACTTAGGAGTCAACCACTAGTACCTTGGTACCTGCATACCTCAATGGCAGGTTTCCTCGTGTTCGACAGTAGGTTTTCATCATTGACCTCTGATTGAATGATCTCTCGGATGCTCGACATCAACTCCTTTATTCGCATTTCGTTGAGATGTACTATAGATACCTTGGGGATCATTGTCATTATTGGTGATTTCCCTTGCATTTTTAAATGGTTCACATCATTGATCGGTAATCAAATGGTTTCTACCATGTTCGACTTCAACACCTTGTAATCACATGGCTAGATTCATATTGTTTGTGATCGGGTAGAAGACCCTAGACACCCTTTTGCATTTTGATTATGTCCAAGTTGCAATGGATATTTTTCTGTATTGTCACACAAATCCACTTATGTATTGGTCGTGTCTGTGCCATTATTGTTTCATGGATCTACGCTTGTTCATAGTAGCCATGATTTGTCTACAGTCTATATCATCTCAGTACTCATGGATCTGCAATGTATTGGTCGGCAGCCATGCTTTGAGTCATTTGTTTCCGAGCATGGGAATGCCCGCCTCGATAGTATATTTGACATTTTGTTTCTGTTTCAGCTCCTTGTTGCTTCCCTCGATGCTATCTCCGAACCATATTTGTAAAGTCTTTCGGCCATCAATCTCTTCTGACCTCACACTTTAGGGGGCATCTCTTATACCGCAATATTACACATTATGTATTAGTGTCGCATCCTTGCACTAGCGACCTAAACGACAGTTTCCCTTAAAGATCATCTGAACATTCAGAGTGAAAAACACCGACTGAACACTAAAAGCAAAACCTTTTTCTTCCATCTACCAACCCAACTTAGCCCTGTTTGTGAGCACTACCGCTCCCTGCACATCTACAGGGGCGTGGTAGTCAGCACTATCATGCGTTTCTCCTTCTCTAGGGCGCGGTACTACTGCGTTATGCTCAATTATAGGGGCACGGTAGTCTAAAATTAGCCTTTTTGCCTTGGACTTTGGGATCTAAACCTTCGAGGAGATTTTGTTAGGATTACCACCTTTGGTTCGATCCTAACTTCGTCTTTGTTTAGCTGGCCTGATCCACTAAACCCTCCATAGATCCACACTTCTCTCTTTGGTTAACCTTCCCATGTGCTATAAGAGAGAAGCTTTCCATGGGCCAAAAGGGGGACTTTTGGGGCATCCAACCTATGATCTTCAGACTTCTGCAGAGATAGCTAGAGGAAGCACTTGGAACTAGAGGATTGGCTTGGACATCAAGCAACCTTTGTAAGCACTTTTCAAGCTTCTTAATAAGATAACTTGTCTTGTTTTTCCCATTTCATGTGTATTGTATAAATCTTTGATATGAAATGTATCTAGTTTAGATTTGAACTTAACCTTTGCTTCAAAGTATTTGGAAGATCACATGCTTGTCCTTTGTTTGAATTCAACAGGTTCTACATTGGAGCTTTGGGATCAAGAGCTAGAAGCAGGACAAACGTCGAATTAGAAGGTGAGTTATATCTTTCATCTCTTCTGAATGCATTTAATCTTGTTGTGAAGATTAGTTTAGGAACTCAAGGTAGCATTTGTTTCTTTTTTGTCTTAGTATAGAGTCAGTACATCCTGCTTTATCCTAAGAGAGTTTCTACCTATCCGTAGAGAGAAATATCTACAACAATCCAAGAATAGCAAGGTGTCCCAATGGGATAAGTTCACTTATAACAAAAAGAGGAAATCCATTGTCAAAGAAACAATGACTAGGATGAAGAGGCCTTTTCAACCAGATATCGTCACCAGGCATGAAACCACAGTCATGCAAGGTACCCAACATGACCCCCAACTCATGGCATTTATTTCTATGTTCGATTTTCTAACAACTGCCGACAATGTCAACATATTAACAGACAAGTTTGAATCAGAGAAGGATAGAGCCAACCATATGTAGGAAGCTCTGGTCAAAGAACAAAATTATTCAAATTTAATGGTTGAAAAGTGTGACACCCTTGTCTCAGAAAAGGAAGAACTCAATAGAAGATTTCAGCATCTAGAAGTTGAAAAGAGAGCTTTGGTGATACAGATGAGAAATCTGGAGACTGAGAAAAAATATTTAGAAAGCCGCAACCTACATTTGGAGTCTAAGAAATTTGATACTGCTCAACAGATTGAGGACCTAAAAGAAATTGTTGAAAAGATGGAAGACAAGGAAGAACTGCTAGAACATCAATTACAACTCACAACCGACAAGGCTGGCGACTTGGGACCCTTCCATGAACAGGCTTGTGAAACTATGAAAATGATACACGAGATTCAAGAGCTCATGACAGAGGAAATCTACAAATTGAAGGAAGTGGTGGCCAGGATTAAAGAAATAAATGTTGAGGTCACTAGGCGTAGAAGAAAGTATGTACGTATTAGCGAAGATATTGTGAGGCAAATGGAATGGAGAGAGGGAAGATCAAGATTCCCAGAAAGGCTCCCTCTTAAGTCCATCACCGGTTTCAAATCAAATATCTGCCTATTGGGGTTTTGCCAGAATTACGGAGTAAAGCTGAATGAAGTGGCCATGGTTACACTCGAACAGTGTGGAAATCTGTACTAAAAATACGAGCCACACATGAAAATTTTCAGGTGAAACTACCCCAGACTATAGAAGAATTTCCAGACAAAGCCCAATGTTTGTCTGATCTAAGGGATGGATTGAATGCTGAGATAGGCTATGTGAGGAAGGTAGATGCTTTGACCTTAGAAGATCTTCACGACTGGATCGGCCAAGTTGTGGTTCGTGCACATATCTTAAATGAGATTCTCCAAGCTACAATAGTAGAAGTCGCTAATCTTGAAGAAGAGCTGGCCAAGCATGTAGTCTCTCTGAAAACCATGCTTCCCATGGATGCAAACAATATCATAAAAGAGACTAGTCTCTGGGTGAAGCATATATCAGAAATAGACGGGATGCTAACAGCAGGAACACAACAGCAGGAGGAGCAGAGGCATCAACTTCAATAGAATTCCCAGCAACACCAGTCGCTCAAGCCCCAGCAAGAGTATCAGCCTCAGCAGAAACGCCTAAGTCAACAAAGGCATCAGTTCATAAATAATCTATCTGTTGTCTTGTTCCATGGGTCTGCGACCAGCGCCTCTCCTTTCAGTTTTCCTATGTATTTAAATGACATTTGGGCCTCCGTCACCTCTATTTTTGTAATATTTTGGGTTTTTATTATCTTTTTGTGACATGGTCACTACAAGACAAATTAGAGGAATATAAACGGTTATGGTTTAGGTGGCAGCTCAAGGAGCATTTTGTAAAGATATATATAGCTGAATAGAAGAGGATAGAGGGAATTTTGGCAGGTGAAAGGACATTTCTATCTTGTATTTGAACTATTTCTACTACATGAATAAGAAAATCGTTTGGCCTGTGGAATCCGACGCAGCATTTTGCTTGGGATTGTATTGGACAATTACTGAACTATTTCTGCATCTTTCATACATTTTTTGTGAGATCTTTCCTGGCTATTGTGAATTAATTCTCTGCTATGAATGATTTCATTTCCTTTGCAAAGTTTCTGTGTTAATGGGTAATAGAATGTTTATCTCTATCAGAGCTATCTTTGATGATATTTAATTTTCTGCTGTAAATGCTTCTATTCAATTTAAACAGTTATCTGTGGAGTTCTTGGTTGCATTTCCAGTTTATTACTCATCCTTTAAATTTGCTCCTTGACGAGGATAGATTAATTTATATTTAATTAAGCTTAGAATAGATTTGTTTAACGCATGCATTTAATTTAGGGCACATGCATATCATCTTAAACATAAAATATATAGACGGTGGATCGGGCCGCAACTGGTGCAAAATAAACAAATCTTTAAAACTTACACGGTAGCCGGACAGTTAACCGAATGGATTCCCTACACCAAACAGTGGGTGATCTAATTGGGATCGCTTACTGGGGAGAATTCCTTGCTGATTGATGCAACTATTTTTGAGGCATCAACAAGTCTCCTCCCAAAATGAGTAGAGAGTCAGAGTACTGCTGGGTGAGCCAGGATATGGTGCTGAGGAATTTGAGCTTAGCAGGGGGGGCTTGGGGCCTGTATACATTCGTAAGATGTCCCGAGAGGTTGGTGCCAAGGATGTGGAATGAGGCGGAGAGGGAGTGGTAGTGGCAGTAAAATCGTTCAGGGTGAGAATGGTGGGGTTCCAGGATATTGTAATTCCTCCAGAAGTGCCCAAGGAATCATTTGCTATGACTTGGCATCCCTTCTAGAGCTTGGCAAATAGGGATTGGACTTTCTCGTGAGTACATTTGGTTTCTTGTAGAAAAATGACAGAGGGTGTGTCTTGCATGATTTTGCACTTGAGCAAACGGTGTTTGGTAGGTCCGTTGAGCTCTCGAACATTCCAAGAGATTAGCTAGATTGAGAACCTTGTAGAGCAGTAGGGAAGAATTCTGTTAGCTGGGCATATTGCCCTGATTCCACTAGTTTGGTTCCTAGTTGGCTTATCAGCTGGAGATCCATTTTTCTTCCTCTCTTTTTTGCATCACGTTGCATCTTGAGTTTCTCTTTTTGGGGGAGATTCTGTACTCCGAGTTTGAGATGCTTGACTTTACTTAGGGCCTCTTTTAGGAGTTGGATCTGTTTGAGGGAGATGGTGTTGAAGGTTTTTTTTGGTGCATGCATCCTCCAGGCCTAGGAGGTCCAGGTCCCCAATCTCTAGATCTATCATTTCATCATCCATCTGAACTTCAGGTCCTTGTGATCCAACTATCTTCCCTGGCTCGATCCCGGGGGTTACGTGTTCCTCCAAGATATTTTCTTTCTCGAGATAGGGTTTGTCTTTGAGGCTTTCAATAGATTGGGTATTATCAGTTTGGATTTGATCTACTGTCATTTGGGTGAGGATTGGCTCTTCTTGCTGTTGTTCTTTGGCTGTAGGATCCTCCGGTTGTCCTTCTAGATTGGCAAAGCTATTGCTTGTGGATGGGTCTTTAGATTTTTTCCCTTCAACAGTTGTCTTACATTGATGTCTTCTTTTCCTTCCAAGTTTTTGGAAACCCTCTTTATCTTTGGTGTTTTCTTGGGGGCTGCTATTGTTAAGATGACAGTCACGGTACAGATGGCCATTTTCATGGCATTTTATGCATCAAAAAGGGACATGCTCATAGTCTAAAGGTTGAATCCATTCCATATCTTCATGGCTAAGGCAGATCGAGTTTGGCAAAGATTTGGCAATGTGCATGTAAACGCATATATGGGCTAGGATGTGTACTTACTATTTTTGGTTTGTTCCGCGACTCTGACATAGCTACCAAGAGTGTTGTCGATGTCCATGAGCGTGTCTTTGTCCCAGTATTCTTGAGGTAAAGAGTACATCTGTATCCATACTGGAGCCCATGTAAATTCTTCTTTGTCCGGGTTGAATTTTTTTGTCCAATGCCTGAGGTATAGGCATGCTGAGTTGAAGAAGTAGGGTCCTCCATATTCTACTCTAGCTTTGTCCTCTAGCCTGTGAAAGATGATGGTGAAGAAACCTTTTGATTTGAGTTGTAGATCAAAATGTGCCTTAGGTTTCCACTTGGACATTATCCAGCCATAGAGGGCTTGTTCAATCGGCTAGAAACCAATGAATTTTCCCACCAAGGCGTGATCTTTGAGTTTTTGCGCTCGGGCATTGATGCATTCGGCTGGGAGAGAGAGCTGGGGTATTTCAGCAGCTTTGGCAATAAAGGTGTTCGTGCTATTAGACGACTTGGAAATCAATGGGATCTTCTGAGCGATCGAGGCTTCGGGGTATGTCAGAGGTACCTGAGTTGTACGGATATGCACAGAGGTTGTAGGGTTGGAGGATGAGGGCGTCGAGCTAGGGGGGCTCTCGGCCCCTCCCCGAGGTTCATCCATAGGTCGTACCAGGGGATCAGGTCAGGAGAAGGGCAGGTGGGCAGAGAGGTGGGGCTAAAGAGACCAACTCAGAACCCTAGGTGTAACATGCAAGGTTGCAGAGCTCAACCTATTTGAACTCCACCATGTTTAGTGTTTTACCTAGGTGTGCTGACTTATTATCTCTAAAATAAGGTAAGTAGATCCATGGGCTTATGACTTGCATTGGTGGAAATTATTTCCAAAACTGTAAACAATTGTATAATTAATATTAGTCGACATAATATGTATGATTAGAATTTCAATAATAGGATTAGTTGATGAAAAATGACCTCAATTAAATCATCCCATCAAGCTTCCCATAATCAACATTGTGTATTTTCATGCCCATACGTATGAAGAGAAATATTGTTAGACTCATATGAATAAAGGTACCTATCTCATTTAGAAATTTCTATACAAATTTGGCTAGATAGAAGTTAGAAAGTAGAAATTATTATTTGCAATAACTTTTAAGTCTTCATATTTCTCTCCAAATATTCTTTGTGCTATTCCTAGTTTTATTTGAAAGGAGGGCCATGGAACGTCTTCATATTTCTCTCCAAATATTCTTTGTGTTATTCCTAGTTTTATTTGAAAGGATGGCTCCATGGCCCTTGACTTGTCATTAATCTATGATGTTATAATCATGTGATGCCATTATGTGAGATATATAGCCCATTCATTCTAAACATGGATATCACGAGTTTCCTACTTACATGAAAAGCTCATTGACTAAAGAGATAGAACCTACAACACTAGTGTTTAAGAAATAAAATATGCACAAATAGATTGATGAAATAGAGATTGAGGTGAGTATTGTAATGAATATGGATTGTTTATATGAAAAAGGAATAGAAAATAATTGTGAATCTTCCAATAGTGATATTTCAAAGTGCTTCATGGAACAAATTTTTAGCATGAAATTACCGAGAAAATGCCGAGTTAGAAAATGTCATTATTGAAGAATTTATGTGACATTTATCTTCCACTAATAAGAATAATATTAGTACACATTACAAACACCATGCGACACTTCCTTTGAAAAAATGTCCGTGGATGATTTTATCAATCCCAAGAATGGTGACATGTAACATGTTGCATTTAAGAGAAATACTACTCCCTTGAGTGGAGAAAGTAAAGAATCAAAAGTCACTTGGACACTTTAGTCACGTCCTTTTTAGTTTAATTAAGAAATCACGAAATGCAGAATAGGTAGACATGTATCATGTGCCTAGCCCTTTCAACATAGCAACATTTTTAGTTAGGAATGAATTTGGAATGGAAGGCATAATTAATACATTGACCTAATTCCTTACTCACATTATTGCAATTCCAAACACCTTGTCTTGTAGAGAGCTATTTAGTGTTATGATTCTAGAATCATTTCAACTCCGACTATTGGAAAATCATCTCCAAGAAGGTATATTAGTAATTGATATAAATCAAAAACCAGTTTGTGTTTCTACCCATCTCACTAGATAGGCATCACATACATTTTAAATTATTTTAAACAATTGTCTTAGTTGATGGTGAAGGAAATATTCACTCACCACTATAGTTATGACCCTTTTTTTTGGGTGTACTTACAACACATAAGGAATAAGGTTTGGATGACTTCGAATCTTGTTTTTGTTTCATAATCTCTCAAGAAGTGTCCCATCAAAGTAAAATTTTGACTTGGCTAAATCATATGAATATAGGTAGATGTTGACTTGCTCATCTTTTAATACAGAGTAAGCTAAACTCTAGACCGTTTGCACCAAGAATCCGATGATTTTTCCGGCGAAAATCCGGCTGAAATTGCTTAAATGACAGTTTTGGGTTGCTAGAATTGCATAATCGGGGTGCCCCAGGGGTAATCGAGGTCGCTGAATCCATTCTTGCAACCAAAATTGCAATTCAAGCAACCCAAATCGCAGTTTCAGCAATTTCCCCTTCACCGGATTCCGGTGAAAATCGCCGGTAAAGGTGCAAACGGTCTAGAGTTTAGCCCACTTCTTTTAATACAAAAGTGTATTTCTACTTCTACCAAAACTCATTGACATGATATGAATGGATCAATGCTTCCTATGTTTTATGTATTCATGTATATAATAAAATGAGTAAAAATGGCTATATAAGAAATTAAAATACACTTGAACTTTATTTTGCAAAAAATAAAAATAGAGAACAAATGCAATCAAGAGACATTCTTTCAAAACTACCCATGGTAATTTTACCCTATAAAATTTTATATGCAATCTCCATATTACATTTTTGTGTTTTTCCCTTTGTATTCCTATGCTCTAAAATAGTATGTAATAATTGAGATAATTCATAGTTGTACTAGCTTGATAATATTGATAATTTTCTACCTTGAAAAATAAATTTTGTATTTCTTTATTTTTATTATAAACATTCTTAAGTTCATCATATCCTATTTTTTTTTACTCTTACACTTTGACACATTCATTTCATCATATACTCTTTGATTGAAGAAACAATTTTGTTGTATTTCCCATTCTTTCTTTCATTTGGGTTTAATGGAAGAAATCTAAATGCATTTCTCATACTTTTATCACCACGCCTAATGTAAAGAAAGGTTATTAAATATTCTAAGAATGTTTTGATTGATCATTTAATATTCAAGGCAATGTGAATTATTGGATTCGTGGTGTTAATGCCTAAAATGTTCTTTTTCTATTTTTAACTCTTAGAGATTGCCCTATAATCTTTATATCTTCCATGCCTACATAAACATCCAATTTTATGATCTTATTATTGGGATAAAGGTGACATTTTGGTTATGATAATGATGTTTTCTAAAATGTTCTTTTTCTATTTTTAACTCTTAGAGATTGCCCTATAATCTTTATATCTTCCATGCCTACATAAACATCCAATTTTATGATCTTATTATTGGGATAAAGGTGCCATTTTGGTTATGATAATGATGTTTTCTATGTTTTTTCTTTGATTAGATTTAGTGTTGCCTCTCAACTTATGTAAAATATTTAAAACATTTTCACTTGTTGCCTCTCAACTTATGTAAAATAGTTAAAGTATTTTGCTAAGAAGAAACTCATAAGGAAATATGGTTATATTAAGTGATATTTTTTTTTTCAATATTTTTATGAGTCCTACATCCAATTTTATGGTCTTATTATTGGGATAAAGGTGCCATTTTGGTTATGATAGTGATGTTTTCTATGTTTTTTCTTTGATTAGATTTAATGTTGCCTCTCAACTTATGTAAAATATTAAACATTCTCACTTGTTGCCTCTCAACTTATGTAAAATAGTTAAAGTATTTTGCTAAGAAGAAACTTATAAGGAAATATGGTTATATTAAGTGATATATTTTTTTGTCAATATTTTTATGAGTCCTTTAACATAAGCTAAATTTTTGAAACTTTGGGTTATGCTTGGGCTTCAAGAAGTTACAATTATGGGGGGTGTATATAGATAATTTCACCTCCTATATCTCTAGAGAGTTGTGTTTAAGGGAGGGTTTTAGAACAAAAGGTTCATCAAACCTCTAAGTCTTCTAGGGATATTTAGTCAACAAATAAGGCTTGACTAGGAGAATCCATTGGGGGTTGATTGGGTAGTCCCTTGGTTGGTCAAGTTGATGAAGATAATTTACTAGTGCATAGGTGAAGGTGGAAAATAAAGATATCTAGATGTGTCCTAGGCAATCAAAGTTGACTATGTCTTTCTCATTCTAAGGAAATTTGTTATACTCTGAGTTATGTATAGATGATCTTATGGATCGACCTATTATGAATTTTTTTTTGTTATCAATTGAATATTGAGCTATGCTCACTTATACATTAGTGCTATAATAATGTCTTTAAACACCAGCTCTTCTTGGAATGCATAACTATTTACTTTTGCAAATTCACTTATTAGCATTTCTATATATCGATATTTCATATCATTTTAACAAGTAGTGGACCTTTGTGTCACCAAGTGCTATGAGAGTGCTTTATGATTAACTGGGAACTTTTGTTGTGGCTTGAAGTCCTAGGGTTTATCCAAAAACATATATATTATGGCATGATTTCTCTTGGAGACAAAAAAATTGAGAGTAGCTTCTCACTAAGTGAGCAATTGAGAGTAGCAACCACCTCATCAAAATTGGGTAGTTGGGAATTGGTTTTGTCATTCACCGGGATTGTGAATGATGATCTAGGTGTTTTTTTAAGTGGAATAAATTTCTAGGTTGTGAAGACATCCTTTAAATTTGGTTTGTATTAGAAAGAGATGAGATCGTTGATAAGGATGGAGATTAAGAATTTTACCAAAAAAAACTTCAACTTATTAAAGTTAAAGATGGATTATGTACTTATTAATAGGGAGATGTTAGTTGTGTTGAGTGTGCAGAGGCCTAGTCAGATGTAAATCAAGAATAATGGGATTGATTTCACAAGAAGGAAAATAATTTAGTTTTTTTGAATAATATTTGATTCAATGCTTTTGAATGTCACAGGAACTTCTACAATTAAAGCATTTGAGACAAAATCGAGACATTGTATTAGGAAAAGTCCATAGTCTGCATATTGTTTCTATGGAAGAGTTGGTTGTATGGTTATAAGCTAATTCTTGGTGATAGAGTGGAAAATAAATCACCTCAATTTCTTCAACACATTAGTTTTTCAACTCTTGGCTATTGGGGATGACATCAAGAAGGAACAACAATTCATAGCATTGTTGTTTAATGAACCAAAGTCTTGGGATATGAAGATTTAGCAATCAATGGCGCAATGAAGGATAATAATCTAAACATGTATAATATAGTGAGTCAAATTCTACAAGAGGATATATGAAGGAAGACTTCACAAATAATACAAGAATAAGAAGCACTAATCACTAGAGGTTGTGCTAAGAAGAGATTAGATAGTGGAACTAGTGAGAGTTTTGAATCGAGAAGAATATCAACACATAGGAAGAGGAGTATCACAAATATAGTTTGTTTGATTGTAAGTGTCATCCAAAATGGAACAAGAAAAATTAATGCAACGATAAGAAAAATAAGAAAGGAGGATATTTCACCTAGGTACATGGTGAAGAGAACAACCAAGCATGTATTTTCCACACCTAGAATTCCAAGAGCATAATGAAGCTTGGTTGTTGGATTTTATATCTTCCTTCCACATGACTTCTTATAAAAAGTGGTTTGTGAAATATGAGAATTATAGTTACCTACTGAGTGTTCTAGTGCAGTCCACCTAAGTTAGTTGAGTCTTGTGGGGTGTTAGAGCTCCGAATGCCACTGATTATGGCCTCATGCGCCCTTTTTGACTGACATGCATGAAAAAATCACTATTGCGCCCTCCTTAGTCAATTAACGGATTATGTCTTCAGTTAGTTAAGTTTAGGTTCAGTTCAGTTGAGTTTGGGTCTTTCAGAGCACTCCAGTGGTTATAATCCCTATGTTAGACCAACTGAGGTTCGAATTCTCATATGTGATTCGAATTCTCTCCATTGTAACATCATTTTTCATTATATTGATTATTGGATCATGTGGCATTATTCTTCTCCTATCTGAGTTATGTTGCATAATTATTCTTCTGCTCTTTTTTATTGCAGTTTTCACTCTTATTCAACTTTTTTGCTCATTCTTTCTTTGTGAGGTATCCTCAACTCTTAGATCTGTTGTGCTTAGAATTTCACATGGTATCAGAGCCATTAAGAGAATAGGTTGAGAAGCTGCTTTTGATAGTGCACCAGAAGACTCTGTATTTCCATAACAAATCATGGTGCCATTGGATAAATCCAATGAGGTCTAGCCAAGTGTGAAGGATATGGATAAAAGTACCTACTGTCCTAAAGCAGTGATCAGTAGTAGTCTACCTCCATTATTGAGAGTTTTTTGTAGGTTATTCAATTTTTTTGCATGTTGCAGCAGTTTTCTACAGTTGCAACAGTTTTCTACAGTTGCAGCAGTTTTCACCTTGTATTCACTCCAACAGTTGTAATGGACAATTCAAACTCTCCTCTCTCTGCCAGGATCCTGAAACCCTTCAATTACCTTGATTGGAGGATTGATATGCATATGGTATTGCGCAACAAATCACTGTACAGGGTGACAATGTGGAAGGATCCCGAACCAAAATCAGTTGTGGAGAAAACCAAGTATCTGAATAGATTGGATGAAGCATTTAGTTTCATGTGTATTCATATTTCTAGATATCTACTCTTCCACCTCGATGGATTGAAGACTCCAAGAGAATTATGGTTGAAGTTAGAGACCCTCTTCCGCAAACAAGATGAGCTAAGAGGCCATATTCTGGAAAATGCGTTGATCGCTCTACAACCGAGCAGTTTCGAGACCATTCAACAATTCTTTTCAAAATTCAAATCTCTGGCTATGCAATGCAACCAGTGTGGCATTGAGAAGAAGGATGAGCAGCTAGTGCTATCCATTCTAAGCAAGCTAGGTTCTGAGTTCTCCATCTTTGTCTCTACCTTCCATTCTGGGAGAATGTCAATCCCTGGTTGGAAGATTCCCTCCTTAGATGTTTTCACTGAATCTCTCATCCAAGAACAAGATAATTTGATCCATATGGGCACCTTGAAGGCCTATAAAGATCAAGCTCTTATGGTTGGAGAAGCAAAAAGTGTGAATGGGAAGGGAAAGCACAAGGGAAAGTATAAGAGGCCATCTTAACCCAAGCATAATTCCAAGTCAAGTCCATCAAAAGGAGCCTCCATCTCTAAGAAGGAAAAATAGAAGGGATGTGAGAAATCCAAGTGTTCCTATTGCAAGAAAGGAAACCACCCATAGAGATCTTGCATGCAGAAGAAGATAGATAAGATGACCAAGCTTCTTGAACAACACAACATTTCCCTCCCAAAAGGTGCAAGAGAGACTGATTCTGGAAGTGAGTCTGATGGTCATGAGAGATGCCATGCAATGAAGGATGGATTTTCAAAATCACAAGCCCTCCTCATAGATTCATGAGCCTCCAACCACATGGTTTCCTCTAGAGAATCATTTTCTTCTTTAGATCTCAAAGATGGTCCGATTATTCACATGGGAGACAACTCTCATATATCTGCTAAAGGGAAAGGAACAATACATATGGAGAATGGGAAGTTCAAAAATGTTCTATTTGTGCCTTCTTTGTGAGCAAAATTGTTGTTTGTATATCAGATGACTCACACAGGTTCACCGAAAAAAGTGGTCTTTGGTCTTGACACAGTTGAGATTACAAATATCTCTACTAGGAAGAATATAGCGAAAGGGTTTGCAAACCATGCGTCCAAGGCATATGAATTCTCACATTTTTTTCCATACTCTCTGCCTACCCCATCGGAATCTAATGAATATCAGAGTGATATCTCTTCTAATGAAGATGAGTATCAAGATCTTGATGTTGAGAATAAAGTTCAAGGAGATTTAGATTCATATCTAGATCCAACACATGCTCCCAATCCATGGCCAAGGCCAATATGGGCTTACAAAGTCCTTGTAGCTGCTGGGAACACAGTTGGGGATCCATCTGACCATAGAACCACTAGATCTTAGTATCATGCAGAACTTGCACTATGTCATGCAAATCCACTTCTCTCAGAAAGGTGCTACATGATGGTGGAGTTTGATCCACAATCTCTTGGAGAGACTTGCCATGGGGGATCTACAACCAAGTACAAATCTCAATTGTATAACAAAAGGTACTCAAAGGTTCATGATTTGGAAGACAATGAACCATTCACTCCAGTAGCAAGAAGGGTTTCTAAAAGACTTATTTTGGAAAATACAACTTCTACACAGTGGGAGGTACATTCGAGGAGCATATCCAGATCAAGATCTAGATCTAGATCCAGATCTAGCACCTGCATTGCTATCCTATAGAGGAGCAGCTTGCCAATATTTTTGCAAAGGATTTCACTGAGAAAAGTTTTTTCCTTCTCTACTTAGTATGAAGGTTCTTTGAGTTCCCTACTGATGTTCTTTTTGAGGGGGGGTATTTTTCCCATGAGGCTTTTCCTCGTTTCCTTGGTTCATGGACAATTCTTTTTATCATTTATTTGATTGTGTGGGTGACCTTTGGTCTTAGTAACCAGGGCCCAGGATGCAAAAGTATGGATTAACGGGGGGTGTTAGGATATTTCAATACTCCATCCTTGTCCTACCTAGCATTATTTATTTTTCCTAGTTGTTGATGAAGTTATTTTCCCCTAGTGGTGTGTAATATCCCAAACTGCTATTTTTCTTTTTTTTCTTGTACTGTAGATGGCTAGTAAGATTATATCTCAACAAAATATGAAAGTAAACCCTGATCCCTGCATGCATGCAATTGCATGCAGAATTGTGCCCTAGAAAATATAGGAATGCTAGAAAGTAGGAGGAATTAATGCATGCACATACCAGTATGTAGATCTACTAATGTCGATGAGAATGCTCCCCGCATGCAGATAATCTGATGGATGAATAATGAGATAAGGTAAATTGTCCTCCTTGGGATGAGTGCACCCTCCTCCAAGCTTTGAATGCTCCAATATAATAAATACTCCGCTGATGAAGGTCCAGATGAGCTGTACTAGGGTTATAGTGCCCTTCTGGAGATGATGTTGACCGCATGCATGAGTTCTGATGGCTCAAGCCTAAAACGTGAAGATCTCTCCCAAATAGTGCACCCTCAAGAATGTCCACGTCCTCCAATATACCTGAATGATGACAACTCTCTCAAGAGTCCGATAGAGAAGCCCTTCTTCCAGTGGAAGGGTAATATAGATGCTCTAAGAAGAATGGAAGCTGCATGCAACACTTCTGCCCACTGAATACTAGAAAACGGATAGAAGACCACCTAGGGAATGCGCCCAAGCAAGGGAGGGCAAGCCCACGAAATAATATAAAAGATAACTCTGTTGAATACCGAATGATGATGATACCTGATGAAGAACAATGCTAAACCTGGATGATCCAACCTGAATGATGAACTAGGGCAGATAGCTCACACTACCAAAATACACTAGTTAGTTGAGTACAAGCCTCAACCCCAACTTAGCTTGCTAAGATTGTCCAAATTGAGATCACAAATCAATAATCAATAATGGTCCTTCTCCATTTGCTTTACCTTCTTTTATAACATTCAACTGCTCAAAACCCTAATTTCACCCTAATTAGGTTACTTTATCTTCTATTTTGCAGTTGACTTGCATGCAGGTTCCTGGAGACTCAATAAGGTGCATGCATCATTAAATAATGCTCGGATGTCATGCATGCAGGTGGCTTTGGGCTCAGATGGCCCCTGTCCATCTAATGATGATATAAAATCTATGCCCTAGATATTTTGATATGGCATAAGTCCTCAACTGATCCCCTGACTGTTAATGCCCGCTCGAACCTATGGGAATCAAATAGGTTAGCGGGATGGTCCTCAATGCCTAAGCAAAAGAGGACATTATAGTCCTCCCCACTCAAATTTGCTTGTCCTCAATCAACTATAAAGCTAGGTGTTGTAATACCTGTTCTCCCTCCCAAATGGCTTCCTCCAAGGGCAAGTATCTCCACTGAACCAAGTAGTCTCTAATGACTCGGTTTCTAAGTTTCCGCTCTCACACCTCTAGGATGCGCTCAGGAATCAAAACCAATTGCCCCTCATCATCAAGAGGGGGCAGCTCGGAAGATGTCACAATCTGCTGATCGACTGCCTTCTTGAGGTTGGAAACATGAAATACGTTGTGAATCTTTCTCTCTGGGGGTAGTTTGAGCTCATACGCTACCTCTCCAACCTTCCTGACTATCTTATATGGATCGTAGAAGCGAGGTTTGAGCTTTTTCGCTCCTTTCTTTTTCAGAGACGACTGACAGTAAGGTTGGAAGCGCAAATAAACGAAGTCCCCTACCTCAAAACTACGCTCAACCCTGTGCCTGTCTGCATATATATTCTGCTGAGTCTGAGCCATCTGTATGTTCTCCCTGAGAATCTTGAGGATATCCGGACCCTCCTGAATCCACTCTTTGGCCTTGGGGGCCCTGCTATCATTGAGCATCCTATCTGCGAAAGTGGAAGCATCATACCCGTATAAGGCTCTGAAGGGTGTCATCCCAATGGTCATATGGTGGGTGGTGTTGTAACAATGCTCACCCAAGTGCAGCCATTTGATCCATGTCCTCTGCTAGCCTGCCACATAATTTCTCAGGTACCCCTCAATCCACTTGTTGACAATCTCTATCTGTCCATCACTCTGCGGATGATAACTGGTGCTCATAGCCAGTTCAGTCCCTACTAGCCGAAAAAGCTCCTGCCAAAAAGCATCTGTGAATTTACTATCCCTATCACTGACAATAGTCTTGGGTAGCCCATGGAGTCGGAATACCTCTCTGAAGAATAGCTCTGCCACCTGTGCTCCTGAGTAATCTGAGGAAATAGCAAAGAAGTGAGCAAAATTGGTCAGTCTGTCTACCACTACGTACAAGCAGTCTTTGCCCTGAACCTTGGGCAACCCTGTAATGAAATCCATGGATATGCTCTCCCATTTCTGCTCGGGAATAGGCAATGGTTGTAACAAACTGACAGGGTGGGTGTGCTCTATTTTGTTTTGCTGGCACAAGCTACACTCTCTCACATGCTGTATCACATCATTCTTGAGGCCCTTCCATGAGAACCTCTCCCTAATTTGTCTGTAGGTCTTGAGAAACCCCTGATTCCCTGCCAAAGGTGAATAGTGTGATGCCTGTAAAATCTTCTTCTTGAGAGAAGACTTTGGAACCAAGAAGATCCTATTTTTGTAATATATGATATCATCAATCACCCGGTACCTATCATCCTGCAACTGTCCATCCAATAGCTCGCAAGCAAACTTGTCTTTGGAGTATTCGACCAAAAGGTGAGATATTCAATCTGACGAGATGCTCATAAGGGATAATGCAGCTAGTCATCTAGAAAGTGCATCGGCCACTACATTGTTCTTTCCCTTCACATACTCAATCTCGAAATCATAGGCTTGAATTTTTCTTACCCATTTCTGATGCCTCTCGTTTAGCTCTTTCTGGTCAAGGAAGTATTTCAAACTGTTATGATCTGTCTTAACCTTGAATCTGCCACCTACTAAGTACTGTCGAAACTTTGTTAGCGCATGAAGAATGGGTAACATATCTTTGTAATAAATTGAGTAGTGGCGCTCATAGTCCTTGAGCTTCCTGCTCTCAAATGCAATGGGGTGATTGTTCTGCATCAATACTGATCCAATCCCCTCTCCGGAGGCATCGCACTCTAACACAAAGGGTAGAGAAAAGTCTGGTAGAGCTAGTACGGGGCATGAACTCATTACCTTTTTCATCTTTTCAAATGTCTGTCGTGCTGTCTCTGACCAACTAAAATCCCCTTTCTTGGTGAGATCGGTGAGGGGTGCTGTCATTTGTGAAAACCCACTTATGTACCTCCTGTAGTAAGTGCAAAGCCCTAAAAAACCATTCAGTTCTGTCACATTCTTGGGTGTGGGCCAATCCAGTACGGCTCGAATATTCTCTAAGTGAACTTGTACCCCATTGGCACCTATCACATGCCATAAATACAACATCTCCTGCATGTCGAACTCACACTTGGACATCTTGGCATAAAGTGACTGCTCTTGTAAAATTCCAAGTACCTCATCCAAATGTTTCAAGTGCTCCTCCCAAGTTTTACTGTATATCAATATGTCATCAAAAAATATCAGAAGATACTTGCGTAAATGACCTTTGAAATTATTATTCATGCAAGACTGGAAGGTAGTTGGTGCATTAGTGAGCTCGAATGGAATCACTAGAAACTCATAGTGTCCGTAGTGACAACGAAAGGCGGTCTTTGGAACATCCTGTTCCCTAACTCGAATCTGATGGTAGCCTGAGCAGAGATCAATCTTTGAGAAGTACTTTGCCCCCTGTAGCTCATCCATCAACTCATCAATCCTGGGGATTGGGTACCTGTTCTTGATAATATTTTTATTCAGATCCCTGTAGTCAATACACATGCGTAAGGTACCATCTTTTTTCTTAACCAACACAACTGAATATGCAAAAGGACTGGAACTGGGCTTGATGTACCCCAGCTTGAGCAGTTCTTTGATAGTGTTCTCTATCTCGTCCTTGTATCTTTTGGGGTGTCTGTAAGGAGTAGTGATAACTGCTTGAGTTCCCTCCTCTAACTCAATGATGTGCTCAAATCCCCTATCAGGAGGTCGACCTACTGGAAGGTCTCTGAATACTGCTTTGTGCTTTTGCAGTAAGGCCTCTATATCTGCTGGATGTTGTGTGGCCTTATCTGGTGGTTTCCTGAAGGTAACCATGCACTCGGTTGCCCACTCGATATCTCCCTATCAGAGTACTGCCTCCATCTTGTGTGATGATACAGCTGTAGGAGGGTAGGTGTTCATCCCTCTCAGAACTACCTTCTGTCCCTCTGCTCCCATAAACTCCATCTCCATGGTCTGGTAGTTCATGGAATACTTCCCTATGGAATAAAGCCACTGAACTCCTAATACCACATGCATGTCAGGTACATATACTACATAGAATGTCTCTATCACTATATAATTCCCAAGTGTTACCTTGAGTTTTGGAATCCGCTGACTACACTCCATGGTGTGACTGGCTGCAACTACTGAAAATCCATCAAAATTCTCTGTCTGAATGCCTTTCCTTTTAACCCAAGCAGCGTTAATAAAATTGTGGGATGCCCCACCATCTACTAGTACTCCCACTCTGTGGCCTTGTACTGTACCTTTGATCCGAAGGGTGTGAAATCTTGGAACTCCTGTCATGGTAGCAATGGAACCACCCGATGGTTGTCCCTCCTCTGTTGTCTCATGGGTATCCCTCTGTTCCTACTCCTGCTCATCCTCCTCCTCCCCACTGTCGGAATAGGCCTCTATGTAGTAGGATTTTCCCTTTCCAGAACATCTGTGACGTAGCTCCCATGGGTCTCTACAAGTGAAACATAATTTTTTCCTCCTCAGGTCCTGGTGGACATCATTATCCATCCATTCTTTCTTTGGCCACTCTTTCTGGAAAGGTTTCTTTTCTTTATCTTTAATCGGAAAGTTGGTTCTGGGGGGGAACCTACTCTTGGGTATTGCTTCCTGTAAGTCTCTAGTCCGTCTGATGACATCAGATAGGGTAGTGGGTCTATAAGACTTGACCCATCCCCGTAAGGGCTCTGTGAGAGCCTCAGTAAATAGCATAATCAACCTGCTCTCTGAAATATCTGTCACCATGACTGCCACCCTCTGAAACTCTGAAATGAATGCATCTGCACTACGTGTTTGCTTGAGCTGTGCCAGCTCTCTGAAATGCACCTTAGGGTCCTTCCTATCAAATCGCTCAATGAGCCTTTGTGTGAAATCTGAGTAGGAAGTAATGGTATTGTGACCCAATGTCACCAATCTGTGGTACCACCACTCATGGGCCTCCCCGTCCAAATGTAATGTAGCCAATTTAATGGCATCTGTCTCAAGCATGGGGTTTAGCTGGAAATATGTATCCAACTTCTGCACCCAATTTCGGGCTGGACCTCCCTGGGAACCCTCAAATGTAGGGATAGTCAGTTTCCCTATGGTGTGCTGTAACTCATAGGTATGGGTGAATGGCCTAGTGTAAGCTCTGGGTTTGTTTTTACTTTTAAAATGGCAGAAGTCAGTGAAGGACATGGCTGACTGGAAGTCATCTCCAAAGGCCCTATATTCTCTCAAATAGGCAGTCATATTTTCTTCGGGTTCTACCTGTGCTAGAGGCATTGCAGCTGGGCTATCCAGGAAATGAGGCATGGTAGGACGAGAGGGTCTGTTGTATAGGTGGGGATGGCTGTGCATGTTGGTATGCAAGTGTTCTCCACTACTACTGGTGGACACCCTATCACTATGGGGAAATAAAGGACTGTGTGGTGGGAGGGGTCCATTCTTTTCTGTCATTTGTTTAATGGCACTTGCCATTTCTTTTTGGCCATTGGTGAGTTCATTGATAGTTGAGATGAGACTATTGAAAGTTGTCTTCTCCTCATCTGCCATCGTTTCTTTACCTTTGTTTCTGTCAAACTGATACCCTTTATCTTCCAAATATATATCCTCTAACTCTTCTTCTCTTCTACCACAATATCTAGACTTCTGTCTCCTATAGGTAATGTTGTATGGATCTTCTGAATTCAATGACTGTTTATACTATGTGTGCCCCATAGCTAGCAAGGAACATGCTCTGATACCACTGTAATATCCCAAACTACTATTTTTCTTTTTTTCTTGTACTGTAGATGGCTAGTAAGCTTATATCTCAACAAAATATGAAAGTAAACCTTGATCCCTGCATGCATGCAGAATTATGCCCTGGAAAATATAGGAATGCTAGAAAGTAGGAGGAATTAATGCATGCACATACCAGTATGTAGATCTGCTAATGTCGATGAGAATGCTCCCCGCATGCAGATAATCTGATGGATGAATAATGAGATAAGGTAAATCGTCCTCCTTGGGATGAGTGCGCCCTCCTCCAAGATCTGAATGCTCCAATATAATAAAGACTCCACTGATGAAGGTCTGGATGAGGTGTACTAGGGTTATAGTGCCCTTCTAGAGATGATGGTGACCGCATGCATGAGTTCTGATGGCTCCCAAGCCTAAAATGTGAAGATCTCTCCCAAATAATGCGCCCTTAAGAATGCTCATGTCCTCCAATATACCTGAATGACGATAACTCTCTCAAGAGTCTAATAGTGAAGCCCTTCTTCTAGGGGAAGGGTAATATAGATGCTATGAGAAGAATGGAAGCTGCATGCAACACTTCTGCCCACTGAATACTGGAAAACGAATAGAAGACCACCTAGGGAATGCACCCAAGCAAGGGAGGGCAAGCCCACGAAATAATATAAAAGATAACTCTGCTGAATACTGAATGATGATAATACCTGATGAAGAACAATGCTGAACCTGGATGAAGAACAATGCTGAACCTGGATGATCCAACTGAAATGATGAACTAGGGCAGATAGCTCACACTGCCGAAATACACCAGTTAGTTGAGTACAAGCCTCAACCCCAACTTAGCTCGTTGAGCTTCTCCAAATTGAGATCACAAATCAATAATCAATAATGGTCCTTCTCCATTCGCTTTACCTTCTTTTATAACATTCAACTGCTCAAAACCCTAATTTCACCCTAATTAGGTTACTTTATCTTCTATTTTGCAGTTGACTTGCATGCAGGTGCCTGGAGACTCAATAAGGGGCATGCATCATTAAATAATGCTCGGATGTCATGCATGCAGGTGGCTTTGGGCTCAGATGGCCCCTGTCCATCTAATGATGATATAAAATCTATGCCCTAGATATTCTGATATGGCATAAGTCCTCAATTGATCCCCTGATTGTTAGTTCCTGCTTGAACCTATGGGAATCAAATAGGTTAGCGGGACGGTCCTCAATTCCTAAGCAAAAGAGGACATGACATGGTGTGCATATGTGATCCAGGATCCATATACCTCCTTATGAGCCCCGCATGCATCATTTTAGGACCACTTCAGTTAGTTCCCTATTTTATAGGAACCTATTGAGTGTTCCAGTGTAGTCCACTTGAATTAGTTGACTCTTGTGGGGGGTTAGAGCTCCATATGCCATTGATTGTGGCCTCATGCACCCTTTTCTGACTGGCATGCATGAAAAAATCACTATTGCGCCCTCCTTAGTCAATTAACGGATTATATCTTCAGTTAGCTAAGTTTAGGTTTAGTTCAGTTGAGTTTGAGTCTTCCGGAGCACTCCAGTGGTGATAATCCCTATGCTATACCAACTGAGGTTTGAATTATCCTATGTGATTTGAATTGTCTCCATTGTAACATCATTGTTCATTATACTGATTATTGGAGCATGTGACATTATTCTGCTCCTATCTGAGTTCTGCTGCATAATTATTCTTTTGCTCTTTTTTACTGCAGTTTTCACTCTTATTCAACTTTTCTGCTCATTCTTTCTTTGTGAGGTATCCTCATCTCTTAGATCTGTTGTGACTTAGAATTTCATAGTGACAACTTGAGATATGAATTCATTGGATATGGAGGCATACAAGTGAAACTCAAGGATAGAAAGATTAAGAAAAATACTAATGTGAAGCATGTGTCGAGTTTGGCATGAAATTGGCTCTTTGTATGCCACATTGCAAATGCAATGCTGGTGAAGATACCATTCACCAAGGAAGCATGTGAGTTGGTTCATGGAGTCTTGATATTGGCTGATGGCATGAGTTTGGTTCCCTCTACAAACTTGATTTGGTCACACATGTTGTGGATTGCGAATCGACATCAAAGAGTAGTAGTAGCATATGAGGAAGGAACATTAAGAGTGTGATCTAAGGATCACAAGGTAAACATGAATTTCTTAAGTCTTAAAAAACTCATATATTTAAAAAAAAGAAAAGTATTTCTCATTAGTATCGTAGAAGTCAAGAAGTACAAGTTAGTTTGATGCACTCAATTGTAAGTGGTCCACTAGTAGATGTTTCTGTTGGAGCTTTGAAGAAGGATAGAGGGTATTTCCATAAGCATAGAAGTACATGATGCAAAGTGGTACATGTGGCGAACCAATAGGATATGTTTCCATTAGTGGTTCAAATAAAGATGAAGGGTGTTTTCATAAACAAGGAAGTACACCAACCAACAAAGTTGTACCACAATGGTACTTGTTGCAAGGAAACAAGGTAGAACCATGAAGGATAAGGTAAGGAGAGTGGATGTAAGTCTTGGAAAAGGATTTTGGGTAGAAAAATCAAATATTTCCTTTTGATCAATCATTGCTACTCTATGTGATGAGACTCCATTCAACATTTGAAGCAGGAGGAAACTAGTGCTACACATTAAAATTAATGTGGTTTTTAAGAAAAGGTATAGATGCCTGAAGATAATGTTGACTATGAAGACTAGCATAGGAATTACATTGTATGTTGACTTGAGTGGGAGTGTGTCGATGGTATTATATTTGGAGAATCCCAATCCCAAGATGATAACCAATGTGAGGGATGTTCCTAAACTAGGTCAAGTGAAACACTGAAACATGTAGTGTAGCTAGGAGTAATTTTTTTAAAACGGAAGTTGAAAAATTTGTTGAACAAATGCCAAGAGTGATCTCATGCAAAAGATGGTAGAACTAGGGGAAAATAAAGAAAATGGATAAGGAACTCATCAATTCATGGATGTGATAACTTAGTGGCAGCATTCCTATGACATAAGAAGAAGACTTGGTAGATCACCTAATATGTTTTTCCTAACTTCCATGGTTTTAATTTTGGAGTAAATCTCTAGGAGGAAATGTATTTCTATTGGCAATATGTAGGGAAGTAATAAAGTTGAAGAATATTTTTCAACATGGATTACAATTGATGTTATTACCAATGGGATTCAAAGTGATGTGGATGGTAAGTCCTCATGATGCTCCCAGAGATGAGGTCTACCTAGATCACATTGTTGGGCCTAAGGCCAAGGGGAATTCCATTTCGTGTGAGAGAATGTGATGTTACTTCTTGTCAATACTTGGTCATTAGTGTAGCATAGGAGACTACATGAAGTATTTCTCATTCAAAGTGATCATTGAGTAGTATATCATTGGAATAAGTGTTGGACACTTCTCAAACATCATAATAATGTGTACATGATTTTTGCACATACTTTTGGTACACATAATTGTAATTCAAAGTTTTAGTAATAGTTGGGTGATAAGAACTCTTTCTATATATCATTGTATTTTAGTAGAGTTGTGCAGGTAGTGGTACAAGATAGTGAGGTTGAATGTACACCATCAATATGGTGTTGTATTGGTGATGTATGAATACCATTGTGTGATTGTGTTATGTCTTATAGTATTATGGTTTCCTTATCATAGTTTCTTTGTGGTTATTTGTCTTAGTGCTCATTGTCTTGATTTAACATAAAAAGATGAATGAAAAGCTTTCCAAAGTTTTGCACATATTCTTGTGCTTTCTAACTCTCTTCCTATGGTCAATCAGATTGAGGATGCAAATTTGTACATGTAGATTGTTGTTGAGGCTCTCCATATTACAATATAGAGCCTCCATATTACAATTTATTGTGGGGTAGTTGTTATGATTACATAGAAAAAAATTATTATGGGCTTGTCATAGTGAAGCCAAAAATTTCATTAGTTGTTGGAATATTTGAGTGATGCAACTAATAGCATAAGACATGTCGATGATACCACCTTTGGCTTGGACATGTGGGAGTTCAATCCCTAAAGATTTTGAGAAAGCAACACCTTGTAGAAGACCTAGACAAGTCTATCACCCTAGCAGTGTATAAGAGGTGCATTGTGCATTCTTGGAAAGAAACAATGATCATCATTCTTAAAGAACAAGATGGGTATCACTATGGATCACATGAAACTTGTGCACTCGATCATTGCATAGGAACGTATCTCCCTGGATTGCAATGGATCAATAGGAACGTGTTGCTAAAGGTGGTGGAGCCCAGCTGTTCCTTTTCACGACGAGTATGTAATAATCATTTCACTTTTCCACGCAAACTCTGCGGCGTATATGTTACTCCATGAAATTCTGTTTTCAATTTATGGCCACTGAATTTGACCATATGTGGCAGCGTAGGATTTTAGACCAATTTGACCAATTTTAAAATTAAGGCACTGGTCAAACCAATGAAGCCGAAGGTAACACGCAACTGGGATAAGGATTGACGTGAAAAATAGGTTATCAAACTCTTCCGTTTTTGACTTTACATTTGCGGAACTAAATCCAAATATTTGGAAATAAAATTATAAACTCTTTCGAAAATGACTTTTTATAGGAAAATCTTGTTTTGAACTTTGAATTGCCAAATTCACCATGTTGGAGTCTTGAAGTGGTAGGGTAGGTTGGCCTTACCCGCGACTGGATTATATTTGCAGGTTGGAAATGTGGACGGAATACCAGATTGGGAAGGAAAACTGGTTTGTTAATTCTTATTACTTGGTTTTGAATTCAAAATTCAAAGTGTATAGGAGGATGAAGTTCAACATATTTACATAATTTATTTTAAAAAATTGATACAAATAATAAGAGGAAGAAGTTAAAATATATGTGAGATCTTTTTGTCGAACTTTTTTTTCATCGAGATTAGACTACTTAATTTAAAGAAGTTTACCTATTTTACTTCTTTGTTTATTATATCAGTCTAGATCCAAATCGTAGGCTTTATCAAGCGCCGAGAGGGATCAAATCTCCCAAGGCACAAACCTCTCCTTGAATAACTCCTTGAGTGCAATACCAGAGCCACCTAATCCCAAGCTCTAAAGTCTCTAGTTTAAGTCTCATATTTACTTTTAATTTTGTATTATTTTTTGTTTGTTTATGGTAGACATAATATTTATTGCTTTTTACTTTGTATTATTATTTTTTGTTTACTTTTTAAACACTCACAAACACTCTAAAGTCTCATATTTACTTTTTACTTTGTATTAAAAGTAAAAAGTAAAGTCTCTAGTTTAAGTCTCATATTTACTTTTTACTTTTTACTTTGTATTATTCTTTTTTGTTTATGGCCGACATAATATTTACCACCTAATCCTAGGCTCTAAAGTCTCTAGTTTAAGTCTCATATTTACTTTTTACTTTGTATTATTTTTTTTGTTTATGGCCGACATAATATTTATTACTTTTTAATTTGTATTGTTCTTTTTTTGTTTACTTTGTATTATTTTGTTACTCAACAAACAGATCTCCCCCATACTGGGCCCGCAATAAGGGTGTGGCCGACATAATATTAATCATTTTTTACTTTTTACATTTTATTAGGTGTCCCGTTATATGTAAGGAGACACATACATGTTACAAGATCTCCCCCATATTATCATTTTTTACTTTTTACGTTTTATTAGGTGTAAAGCTACATGTAATCTCCCTCATATTATCATTTTTTACTTTTTAAGTTTTATTAGGTGTCCCATTACATGTAACGGGACACATACACTTTACAAGATCTCCCTCATACTGGGTTGTAGAGCGCCTCTCAGTGCAATAAGGGAAATCCTTTAAGATTTAGATAGCAATTTCACTAGTTAGTTTAGGGTATACATACGCACTTTTCCAAAATCATGTGTGGTTTCTAGAAAAAGAAAAGATGTTCTCAACCCTTATCTAAAATCATATGTGTGGTCTCTAGAAAAGAGAAGATGTTCTCAACCTTTATTATAGGGTGATTGAATGCCTTTCGAATTTTTAATCAATGGAACGCTTTTCGAATTTTTTACAGGGTTAAGGGGTTTATGTCAGGGTTGCCCTTTGTCTCCTCTTCTTTTCTTTCTTGTAAGTGAAGGTCTAAGCATGCTTCTTATTAAAGCAAGATCCCTAGGTTTATTGAAAGGAATCAAAGTGTTTGCTCAATCCTCGGTGACTCATTTACTGTTCGTCAATGATGTAAAGCTCTTTGGTGAGGACAGTGTTCTGGAATGGCAAGAAATGAAAGGCATTCTCTCCTTATTCTGTAATGTGTCGGGGATGCAAATAAATAATGAAAAATCATTCTTCTTTAGGCATGCCCTTGAAGAGGAATCAAAGATCAACAACGACCATACTTTTCCTTTTAATATGGGCCCACTGGAAAATGACACAAAATACATGGGTTTCTATATCAAACCAAATAGCTATAAGATCATGGACTGGTTATGGGTTTTGAAGAAATTTGACAACATAATCAACCATTGGGGTTGGCAATGGATTTCACTAGGGAGTAGAATTACCCTAGTTAAATTGGGTTTGCAGAATTTAGCGGTGTACTGGTTGTTCTTATATAAAATCCCTAAATCCATTCTTAATGGGATTCGTCGAAGAATTTTCAACTTCATTTGGTTTGGGGGACGAGATAAAAAGAAATTCCATCTTGTTGATTGGGTATAATTGGAAAAACCCAAACAGCTAGGGGGTTGGGATTTGAAGAATCATTTTTATTTTGCTAAAGCTTTATCAGCCAAAAGCCTATGGCGAGTATTATTTACGGACAATATTAGGGGCAAGATTATAAAAGAAAAATATATTAAGAACACATCACATGTGTAGTGGTTTCATCTTGAATCCAAAGGTCGAAGGGGGTCTCAAACATTTGGAATGGATTGATCGGTTCTGCACCAATGATTGAACAATGGTTGGTTTGGAAGCCCAGAAGTGGAAGGAAAATTCGGGTTGGTGGAGATTCTATTTTGGGAGGTCCTTTGTCATATATGCTTTCTTGGGAGCTAACTAGGATCCTAAGATCAAAGGGCTATTATATGTTGATGTAAATGTCACTTCGGAAGATATTCACTTGTATTTTATTTTGATATTATTATTGTATTTTATTTGTACCTCCGACAGAGATGTTTTTCCTCTGGTTGGGGATATCATTATTATGCTTAGTCATGCTAGGTCATTGAGGTAAAAGCCTCCATTGTAAGTCGGGGAAATAGTTCCCCAAAAGGTCAAATGTAAATGTATTATTAAGTCTCCTAGAGAAGTTGGCCCAGTCAGTTTAGTTGAGGCCAACCTAGTGAGGTAAAAGGTCACCCCAAAAGTAAAGTATAAATAGAGATATGGGCTCTCTCATTTGGACATAGAGTCACTAACTCAAGTTCGCATTAGTGAGAGAGAGAAGACAAGTTTGCTAAGGAGAAAGAGAGAGAGTTGCAGAAGATTATCTTGTTTTGGGGTTTTGCATTTTGTGATATTGTATTGGTGACGAATCTATCTTTGAGGAAGTTGCGGGGTTTTCTCCTTTATGGTTTCCCTAAGGAAAACTATTGTGTCTATTGTGTTTTGATGTGCTTGTTATTCTTTCAGTTAAAGATCCTAGCTAACATTGAATTAAAGTAGAAAATCTAACATTATACTCTTAATCATATCTCATCCTGGGATCATAGTTTAAAAGGCTCACATGGCTAGCTTAATTCTGGGCAATTAGGTCTTTATGGCTCCCTAAGCCGTGAATGGGATCTTTATACTTGGAGCTGAAAAGAAGCAATATTCGCTTATCTGACAATCAATGCCAAAAATGGTCCTGGAATGAGATATCAGGGTCAATCAATGCCAAAATGGCTTATGATTCACTATTTTTTGCAGTTTCGACTCCATAATATTGGTGGTACAACTTTGCATGGAAGTGGAAGGCCCCTATGAAGATCATCCTATTCATACGGATGGCTCTGGAGAACTGTATCCTCACATGGGACAACTTTGTTCGAAGGGGTGGCATAGGTCCAAATCAATGCCATCTCTGGAGTAAAGCGGCTGAAATTGTTGATCACCTCTTTGTTAATTGCACGTTCTCCTCTGTTTTTGGAAGATCATTGGTCGGTCCCTCAACCTAAGTGATAAATTGCAGGATGGTACTTTCTCTGAATATTTATTTCGTTGGAAAAATAACAGTAAGTGGGGCAATCTTCCATCTTTTGTTGCATGGGAGATTTGGAAAGCAAGGAATGGCCTTATTTTTTAAGAGAAGACTCCTCATCTTTCAATTATTAGTAGTAAAGCTATGGTGGCTTGTAGGACTTCTACAAGCCAAGAGCGGTTGCAGTGATGGGAAAGAACTAAGAAGAGCGCGACATCTGGTCTGGTGTTCAATGAGAATCCAAATCGTGTTTTTTTTATGTTGCTTCACAAAGGAATTTAAGTTTGGGTGGGGTGGGAGCCATATTATCGATGAGTGTCAACCATTATTATAAATTATGGATGAATTGTGGCCTTGGGACAAACACCAAAAGTGAACTTCTGACACTGTGGATGTTGTTTTTTTTTCACTAAGTCCAAAAATCTGTTTGGACTGCAGATTGTAGAGGATTCAAAAGCCATTATAGGCTGGGCTTTGGAAAAGGACACAATCAATGTTATTACATTATCCCCATGGTTGGAGGAGGTCTGTCAACATATTCAAACCTTTGAATATATTTATTTCTAGCATGTATATCGGACTTTTAACCAGGAAGCGGATTCCTTATCCAAAAGGGATTTATCAGCCAGTGAGGGCTTCATTTATCGGGAATTTTGGGATCTTGATCAGCTATTAGACACCGGCTCCATTCCTATTTTCTCGGACTTAGCAGACTATATTTTGTTATTATGTTATTGAAATTGTTTTGTAGCAGGACTTGTGGCTCTTACTATATTTTTTTGCAGGTGATTGAGCTCTTTTCACACTCCAATATCTTGTTGGAGTCCGCTACTTTTCTTGTTTCTTTTTCAGCACGCAGATCTTTTTTTGGAATAGGCTCTTCTCGCTGGATAGCCGGTTTTTGTTGATTTCACTCTCTAGATTGATCCTTTTTGGATGGCTGGGGTCTTTTTTGGCTATGATTGTCCTTTTTGGAATTGTCCTTTTTGGAAGTGATGCGGTTTCATCCTAGAGTGTGTTGCTTCTGTCAGCAAGTCATTTCGTTGTTGCTCTATTTTGTGTTATCTTCTGCTCTTTCAGTCGTTGTGGCGTTTGTTGGGACAATATGATGTCTATGGCAATATGTTTGATTTATGGCGTTTACATCATGGGATGTGCAATGCCTCCACACATACCTTTGTATATGCTAGGGTAAATACTTATTAAAAGTTGCACACTTCAATAATAATAATAATCAAATAATAATCAAATTTTAAGATCACGATTTAGCCAAACACTAAATCAACGTATAATACACCTTTAATTCTAGAACAATTAAACACATATTCTTAACCTTAACCCCACTGAAGTTGTACATGTTTCTTACTTAAGTTGGAGTTCACATACCATAGTTTAGATGATCTTGGGCTAGCCAATGTTTACTAAAACCTTTGGATGAGCAGGTTTGTTAAAGGATATAGCCTCATCATTCCCAAGACATCATTCTCTCTAAGGGATTGTAGATTTATGGTATGTGATGCAAGAGCATCAGTCACCAACGCTCATAGGGGATATGCGTCACCCTTGCCATTGGATATGGCCTACCAATCCAACGACTAAAATTCATTGTGGATGGTTGTGTACAACGAAGTCATCAATCACCAACCTCCCGCAATCCATCTCCATCCTCCATTATGGGCCTTGTAATAGAACAATCCACATGCAAAGGAGAGTTGGCCTAGGGTGATGTCAGCTAATTTTGGTCCACAATTTCACACCATCAATTTATTTTCCTTCATCCAACAATAATCATTTCTCTAGGGTTTAATGTGTGCATTTAAACTTCCACGGTCACCGTCATTTTATCTAGCACTTAAATCAATTAATCTAAGGGCTAATTAATCAGGAAGTATTAGGGTTGATGAACTATGCATGTGTGACATCCTTTCTTAAGGATTCGCTCTAATGTTACTCATGAGACATTAAATTATTAAGTAGGCAATGTTATTCTAATTAATGAATCAACGTCATTTTCTCTAGCATTGAAATCAATTAATCTAAGGGATAATGGATAATTAATCAGGAAGTATTAGGGTGTATGAACTATGCATGTGTGACATCCTTTCTTAAGGAGTCACTCTAATGTTACTCAATGAGACATTAAATTATTAAGTAGGCAATGTTATTCTAATTAATGAATCGTTAATTGTTTTGGGGTTGAAGAAATAGGAAGGGCCGCCTCATTCTATTTTGACAAAGAAAGTTGTGCATGAAAGAATAGGTGGGAGAAAAGGAAGGGAAACATATCAAAGAGAAGGAAAGAGTGGAATATAGTACGATACAAAGCACAATAATGTTGCAAGGGGCACATAGAAGAACATAAAAGAAGAATGTTGAGTGCTAGAGAAAAGAATAAAATAAAGGAGTTGAAGGATAACATAAGGATAACATAGAAGGGAATATTTGCAATAGCTTTAGATAAATGTTTTGTTTTTAGAATTTCTTAGAGAAATTATTGTAAGGGAATGGCTAAGACTGAGACCATTAGGATGGGAATTTGATAATCAAAGAATATGTAGGGTCTTTGAGCCAATTATAAATTCTAAAGAAGAGAGCCTTTTGAGTCCAACAATGTAATTTGTATTTATTTTCTCATAATTAATATAAGGCTTTTTGAACCTATTTTTATGAAGAAAATACAATTGTTTGAGTGTGTTTAAATTGTGAATTTAGAGTTGTTGCATTTGTGAATTTCAAAGCCTATTATGCTCTCTTGTGTTGTCTGTGTAATTTGAGATTCGAAATTTCTATGGGCTTGAACTTCTCTAGGGGATTGAGGTCCCCTAGTTCATCAAGTATGATATTAGAGTAGGAGTATCCTTCAATGTAAGTGAAATCCTACTAAAGAAGCCAACTCCATAGCTACAATTATGGGTAGAGTTATAGGGGAAGAAAGAAGAAAACTCCAGGTGCAGTTGGTAGATGTTGTGAGAAGGAAGATTAGGAGGATTCGAGAAGTCAACAGTTCCAACAAAATTTGAAGTTGGGTAGAATTGTTGTAGGAGATTTATGTGAAGGAGAATAGTGGGTATTTAAGAATACATTTCTAAGAGTAAGGTTGGGTAGAGTTGTGAAGTCATAGAAGAAGTTGTACATTAATTAGGTGCGTAGATGGCTTGTAGAAGGATGAAAAATAGGGTTTGCAATAGAAGAAAGTCTTATGAAAAAGAGGCATTGGATGAAATAGGTGAATGCATGAAGAAAAAATGGTTAAATTAGAAGATTAGGAAGCAGCTCAAGGGAATGAGAAAACCCTTGTAGGACTAGAGGCTTGATGAATTGTGAAGAGGAAATCATAGCTATGTGTATGTTAATCAAGAAAAGGTTGGAAGTTTTGGAGTAGGTAGAGAAGCCATTCTATTTCATGGAATTTGATGTGCATGTTGATGAGGGACAGAGAATGGAGAAAGACCTCACTCAAGAGGAGGTAGATAGTAAAGAATATGGTAATTTTGAGGATGATGAGAAGCATTGGAATGAAGATGGGGATTATGATTATGTTGATGAAATTTTTTTGGTGCACAAATGATGCAGGACATCCCATGGGGAAACCCAAGTTCCTTATTGTATAATGACGATGTGGTAGAGTTTGATGGTTATAGTAAAAGTATCAAACATGAAGTAGATAATAAAGGAGCCTTGGAGGACATTCCCATGGGGACATTGAAATTATTTGATGGATTTAATATTTCTGCATGCATAGGTACAAAGGATGGATAAAGCATCCATGTTGATGATGCAAGTGAAAGAGAGAGCATCAATGTTTCCAACCTTGAATTGATGTTTGAAGGATTTGATGAAGACATTGAAGATTGGGGCATCATCATTGTTGTTGTGAATAAAGTTGAAGAACATGAATTTGAAGAAAACTTTCTAGAAGAAACGATGGTTCATGCAGAGGTTGTCAATGAGGATATTGAGCAAAGGAATGGTATGGTAAAAGAATTTGAATTGATAGTAAAATTTGATGAAGAAGAATCCATTGATGAGGGTGAAATGATTAAGATTAGTTAAGAAATGATATTGATTGAGGGATATTGATGAGTGAAAAAGATGACTTGATTTGGATTGAGAGCAATGAAGATGATGATTTTGTTGTTGCAGTAGTTGAGGATAAGTAATTTAAAAAAATGATGAATGTTGTAGTGGAAATTGAAGAATTTGAAAAGAAATGACCTTAAGGCTACAAAATGTGAAGGTAGATAGAGGGAGGTTGCCATGACAAGTTTTTGTGGGAATGAAGACTCTTCTATTATGTAGGAGGAAAATTATGGTTTTGAGGAAGGAGTCCATGCAAATGATAGACATGGAGAATATATGAATACTGTCACCAACATAGATCCATCTTAAACTCGGACCTATCAAGCATCGAGATGAATCTGATTTCTTGAGGTGTAATTTTTTTTATCTTAACTTTTTTATACCTCAATAAATTTTATCCCTCTTAGTGCTTGATAAATATGAGTTTAAGATGGATTTATGTTGATTTTAATTTTTTTTATTTTATGAACTGAAATGAATTTCTTTAATTAATTTTTATTTTTTGTAATGTTACATAATACTATGTTACGTGACAACATCGAGTCCCTCATACTAGGTTGTAGAGAACCTCACTACTCTCAATGCAGTAATAGCAATATGGAAATAATGTGAGATTTCATTAGTTGTAGTGGAAGATTTGGATGAGGAGAAGGCAACTTTTGAAGTTCCATGTGTTGCAATCCATTCTACAAAAGAAGTGAAAGAGGAGAACTTGGAAGAACCCTTTATTTTATTGAACCATTTAAGTGTATATGTTTGTGTAGGTGTTGACAACAGTATTAGAACTACAAAAATATGATGAAGAGAACCCCAATGAGGTCTTGAAGCTGACAAGCAACATAAAAAAATTGAAGAGAAACAAAAGTGAAGGTAATTTAAAATTTCAAGGACAAGTGGAAATGAAGAATCTCAAAGAAGAATTTGATGTTGATGTAAATTCTATTGTGGATGTTGAAGAAGAGCATGATATTGAATGCATGTCGCAAGTAGAGGATAATGGTTAAGACACTTATTATCATGAACATGAAGGTGTTGATGTTGTTGATAGCATCAAAGCTATACAAATTGAACATATTAATGGAGGGAATCATGAAGAAATGCCGAGTTTGCAGAGTAGTATCATAAGGGTAATAATTGATTAAGATGTTAAAGGTAACCAATTTCTAAATATTGTAGAAGTAGATATAGAAAGTTATTTTAATAAATAATTTATTAAAGAAAATAATGAGTATGTTGTTGGGTATGGGCCACAAGAATGTGGGGAATGTGATGATGAGGAGAAGGAAGATGAATGGGGAGCATATGATGTTTTTGCATTTCAGCATGGAGGTTTAGAAAATGAATCTATTGAAGGAATCCTTATGATACTAAGAAATGAGGAGATCTAATATTGACATCAGATGATGAAGTGACAGAAAGTCATTGAGCAAGTTAACAATAGTGAGGATGATAACGATGATAGTAAGTGGGATCATAGTATTCCCACATTACAACAATTTAAATTATGGATATTGGGATAGAAACTCATGGAATGAAGAGAATTTTGCATTTAGGGGTTGGTGAGATGATGGAAAAGAAATTTACAAATAGTGGTAGCAATAAGCTTCAGGATCCTCATATAATATTAAGGATGAGGAAGTGAGTGAAGATGAAAATAAATTTTTAAGGGTTCAGGGTATGGAGCAGAAGGAATAAAAAAAGGGCATGATTTTTTCTACCTGTATAATAGAAAGGACATATGCATTGTGGAAGCGATCACAAAAAAATAGTTGTAATATTTTTCCTCAACACAAGGATGTGGTTTTTATTTCTTTCATGTGCAGTTTGATTTGGGAGCATTAATCACCAACACTTGTAGGAGTTATGCATCACCCTCGCCATTGGATCTATCTTGCCATAAGAAAAATCCACCAATCACCAACTTTCCACAATCCATATCCATCACCCATTTTGGGTCTCACAATTGAGCGATCCACATAAATTGTAGAGGAGAGTTTGCCTGGGGTGATGTTAGCTAATTTTTGGCCCACAATTTCTCACCAAACTATTTTCCCTCACACAATGGTCATCATTTCTCTAGTGTCTAATGCATGCATTTAAACTTCCATAGTCACCATCATTTTCTCTAGTGCCAAAATCAATTAATTTAACAACTAATTAATCAAGAATTACTAGGCTTGGTGAATTTCTTAAAGGGTTGGTGAACTATGGATGTGTGGCATCCTTTCTTAAAAGGTTGGTCTAATGTCACTCATAGGCCATTAAATTATTAAGGGGGGCAACTTTATTCTAATCAATGAACCATTAATTGTTTTGGGGTCAAAGAAATAGGGAGGGCCACCTTGTTCTATTTTGATGAAGAAGAGCCACACATGAAAGGATATGAAGTAGAAAAGGAAGGGAAGCCTCTTGAAGAGAAGGAGAGAGCATAATAGAGTAAGATAGAAAGGAAGAGAAGGTCACACGGGCCCCACATAGAAAAACATAAAAGAATAAGGATAAGAGCCAACAAAAAGAAGAAAATAAAGTATCAAAATGATAGCATAGAAGGGAATATTTGCAACAAATTCAAGTAAAGGTTTTGTTTTCATAATTTCTTGGAGAAATTATTGTAAAGCCTGGCTAAGACTAAGACCATCAGATTGAGAATTTGATAGTCAAAGAATTTGTAGGGATTTTGACCCACTTGTAAAATCTAAAGAGGTCAACCCTTTGAGGCTAGTAATGTAATTTGTATAATTCTTTTAAGAATTAACAAAAGGCCTATTGAGCCTAGTTTTATATAGAAAATATTTTTGTCAATATGTGTTTAACTTGTGCATTTAGGGTTGTTGCCTCCTTGAATTTCAAGCATGTTGTGATCTCTTGTGTTGTCTGTGAATTGTTGGACTCAAAATTTCTATAGGTTTGTTGGTGACCTTAAACTTCCCCAAGGGATTGAGGTCCCCTGGTTCATCAGTATGTAGAAGCACACTTGGAAATGGAGCTTTGAGGATTGTGGCAATGCTATTACAGACATGCAATGTACAAATTTTCAAATCTACATGGTCTATTTGTTGGCAGACCTGCAATGGACTGGTTGCACGTTGCAAATCTGATTAGTTGGTTGCAAGCTTATGGATATGTAATGTTGGGGTGTGGACATTTTTAGTCCTGCGTCGCAGAGTTGCAATTGCAGATTAATTACAGTATCATTTGTAGTTCCAGAACTTCCATTATCACTAGGCAATATAAGCATTTTAGCTTGTAATGTTAACATTACATTGTGAAAAGATAGTTGACTTAGTGTAGTATACATGTACATATTTTTTAAAGAAAAGGAAATATTTGGTGACTTCTCTTCATTTTGTTGATGGGATCTAATGTAAAGATCTAGAAGTTGCATTATCACTATGCAATCTTAGAAGTATTTTAGCTTGTGACATTCATGTTTCATAGTGTGGAGTAGTGCTTGAGCGAATAGAAACATATAGTGAGGCATACCACAAAGATGAGTAGTAGAGGATATACCTATAGTGAGGCATACCACAAAGATGAGTAGTAGAGGGACAGACCTAGAGACCTCTTGCATGAATAAGGTACAAATTTTAAACTTTCTCCCATGTGAGACACAAGATTTGATTAAAGGCACTAAATATTTGGGGTTTTTTATAAAACCAAATGCTTACTTGATCAACGACTGGTTATGGCTCCTCAAGAGAACCGATTGTAGAATACATCATTAGTGCTGGAGGTGGTTATCCTATGGAGGGTGGATCACTCTAGTAAAATCAGTCTTGCAGAACTTGGGTGTTTACTGGTGCTCTATGAGTAAGATCCCAAAATCAATTCTGTCAGGCATTAGAAGACAGATTCATAATTTCATATGGTCAGGTAAAGAAACTCATAAGATACACTTAATGGATTGGAGGAAGTTAACTCGTCTATATAGCCTTGGGGGATGGTCCATAAAAACATTTATGATTTTTCGACAGCTCTCCTTGCCAAGAGTTTGTGGCGAGCTTTAACGGTTGATGGTCTTTGGGGTTCAATCAGGAAAGATAAATAATTGAGAGGCCTATCTACTTCGCTTTGGTTGAGATCGGCTCAGAAATTGACCAAAGGTATATCAATTATGTGGGCTGGTCTCTTATCGGCTCTTCTAGTGATGGAAAAATGGATAGCTTGGTTACCTGGTGATGGAAATCATATAAGGTTGGGGGAGGACCCGATCATTGGCGACCTGATTTCTTTCATACTTTCTGCAGATCTGTTATTTTTGCTTCAGAATAAAGGTTTCTACACTCTTAGGCATGCTATCTCAGCCATTCCCTCTATCAGATCATTGGGGCACTGGATATCTGCTTCACAGATTGGTCTTTGTGGAGGTATGTTTAAGGAATGGGAGGCTTATATTTTGGAACTCTACAGAGGCAATATCCATTTAACGGATGTTCAGGATAGTATTCTATGGTCTTGGAACACTCATGATGGAGTGCTTACAACAAAAATGGCTTATGAGGCTTTGATGTTTTCATATCCAGTGGATTAGTTTTGGTGGCATTCGACAGTATGGAAGTGGAACCTTCCTCTGAAGCTTAAATATTTTATTTGGCTGGCTTTGGATAACAAGCTGCTTACTTGGGAGAATCTCCAAAAGAGAGGTTTCATTGGTCCCAATATTTGTTCTCTATGCAATCTGGAGGCGGAATTGGTTTTACACCTTTTTGTTGTTTGCCCATACAGTGCTCGGGTCTGGTTGGAAATTAAGAAACTCTTCACATGTATATTTGCTTGGTTCGGGAACTCGTTGCCAGAATGTTTATCTAGCTGGATTTCACAGAAATTTGACATGGGAGGGTTGGTTGTTTTTATCATCTGGGAGACTTGGAATTCTCTTAATCTTGGGATCTTTGAAAATATTCATGTACACCCCTCTCTGTGTGCTTGGAAGGCACTGGCTGGTTATAAGGAATTCATAGTTGTTTCCTCCATTCTCCCTCCTTCTATTCCTCAATACCGATCGTCGTCTTCTGTCACTTTTGATGGAGTCTATGCATGTTTCGATGGAGCTTCACAGGTGGGGGGCAGTTTGTGTGGTGCTGGGGCTGTCATTTATTTGAGCCCAACTCGGCACATCTACCTTTGGATGAATTGCGGTATTGGTACTAATACCAAGGGTGAGCTTTTTGCACTTTGGTTGGTGCTTTATTTTTCAAAGGTAAGGAAGATAGTCCTTCAGCATGTGCGGGGTGATTCTCTGGTTATCATCAACTAGGCTAATGGTATTGGTTCAATCCATGCTATTGCTCTTACTCAATGGATGAGGTAGATTCAAGGTCTTCTTTCGGGGATGCAAGGCATTCTTTTTTCTCATATCTTCCGTGAAGCCAATGGTGTTGTTGATACTTAGTCCAGGCATGGTTTGTTGGCCCATGAGGGTTTTTTTCATTTTGAACTCTGGGATGACCTTTCTCTTGCTGACTCGAGGTCCTTGAGTATTTACTCGTCCTAGGCCGTTCTTTTTTGCGCTGTTTCTCTTCTTTTTTGTTGTATCTATTCCCTTGTATTATCGACATACCCTATAGATCCCTTATCTCTTTTTGTTCTTTGGCTTGGGCTTCTAGGTTTTTGGGTTTTTGGGCTATTCTTTTTTGGCCCGGTAGGTGTTTTGTGGCTATGTTTGCTGTGGTCTGTCATGTGGTGGTTGGTATTGAGTCTCTCCTTAGGTCTTGGTTTTATATATTGAACTCTTAGGTTTTTAAGCAACCTGTTTATGAGGTGCTTATGGCAATGGAGGTGGATCTTTTTGTAACCTTTTATAAACTTTAATATAAAGTAGAGATATTGTTCAATGTGAAAAGAAAAGTACTCCATGATAAAAAGAACTTAAAAAAATTAACCACCAAATAAACACACCTACATGAACTTAAAGAACTTAACCACCAAATAAACACACCTACATACATGTGATAACAATAAAGTTACAATAATAACCCTACCATTCCCAAAACCTTTCAGCATCCCAACAAGGTGCTCGCACCATAATTACTCCACAAAATTTCTTACATATAAGATTGAAATGACCATAGCACCATGGGCTGTGATCCATCAACTGCGCTATATATGATTGCAACCAAAACTGTCACCCTCGGGCCTGTAATCGCTAGATTCGCTATATATGATTGCAACCAAAACTCCCACCCTCGGACCTTTAATGGCTAATATGTGTCATTGTATTATGGATAAAACTGTTGTTTATATACATAAAGGGCAGAGCGTCAGTTGGACTAAATATCAGATTGAGCAGAAGTAGATACATGTTGCCTGGTAATAATATCCATCACCTAGTTTGCTGCTGGAGGAGAGGAGGGTCATCCCCTGTGGCATAGATCACCTCCATGATATCGTACTTACTGTCTAGAATGAGGCCTTGTAGGTATGCATAAATCTTCGAGTGGTGACCGGAGTTGAAAACCCAAGCATAGGCAGGCTCTGAGTCATCCCAAACACCCAATCCCACTACCTTGTCACCGTCCTGGGATTTAAAGCAAGTGAAAGAATTTAATCCCTTTGTCTTCGGGAAAAACGCCTTTTGCAATGCAAGGAAAGCGTAAGATAAGGAGGCTTGCTTCTGTGGCTCTGTCATCAACAATCTCATCGTCACAATATCCCCTCTGGAGATCTTCGCAGCAGGAAGCCCTAATTTGGTTTCTCCACAATAAATGTCGTACCAGCCAACCATCAAAATGTTTGCTAATTGAGATATTGTTTGGCGAACTGCTTCAACCTAAAATAGATATTTCTATTTTAGAATTTGAAGTAAAGTAACACTTATGTTTTTTTAATAATTAACAAATAACTTATTCATAACACTTAACTTTTGATATATTAATATTCACCAACTATAAATTAAATAAATATGTTACATACGGATAGTAAGCAGCCTCTAACTGAAGATGGTATAAGGTTTAATGCTTTCTCTATATCGCATCCTGTTGTCCACACTCCTCCCCATATCACCTGCAATAGAATTAAAAATAAAAGGAAGATCAGACCTCAGCCGAGAATAAATTTCATTATTTTCCCCTCCTTAGTATCTGTTAGATTTGGGTAGTGCATGCTTGATAAAATAGTTACCAGATTTCCATGCATGCTCTTGAGAATGAAGCTGTTCAGACAACCAGCGTCTTCGAACCAACTTGAAAGGCATACAAGCAAATCCACAAGATCCTCTACGTTGGGGCAGCTAGGCTTCAATGCATAGAAACAAGCTGCTGTGCTGCTGTTCAAGAAGGGTATGACGGCAGGCATTTCTGTCCTTACAGTCAATCAATTCTCCTTCCTTCTTTTCTTTCTTTCTGTTACTGATCCCAATAACAAGTCAATGTTTCATTTCCCCGCAATAGAAGGTTTTTATATAAAAGCAAAAATAACTAATCCACTTGCAACGACTGCTTGGTAAAGTTCAGAAAAGAAAAGCGATGCAGCCGGCCAAGAGTTCATCAATTGAAGAAGGGCTGGGTACGGTTATGAATATATGAATATTATTATGTAGGGTCAAAGCACGCTGCCTGCAATCGCTGACTTTTGACGAGGAGAAGGAGCACGTGACGTGCGGGACAAGGTTGTGTATACGTGGGCTTCTAGATTCTTTGAATCGTCGTGGTCAAATTCAACCGTCTAAAATGGTGCATGGAGCACCGTCTTTGCCGGCCTATAACGATGGCTATTGATATCCACTCTTCACGTGATAGCAGGGTAGGTCGAGATCCATGGAGCGACTTTCTTGCCGAACCGATCGCAAGGTAGATGTGACTAGGTGTAAGTTCTACTTTTGGACCGTTCACTGATCTCAAGGTAGATGTGAATACGGGTAAGTTTTACGTTTTGGATGGTTTTTGGCGATTTTTTTTTTCGAAAGGTTTTGGGACGTTTTGGTCTCTCGCTAAAAAATTATTTGGTTGGAATTGTTTAAATTAGAGATATAAGTTGTTTCAATAAAGATGAATTATTGAATTCTTTAAAATTCAAAATTTTAAAAAATAACCAAGTGTGATATGACCATATACATTTATAAAATAGAATCACACACATTTGCAAAGTTTTCCATACAATATATTTTTATCTAAAAATTTGAAATATATATATATATATATAATTAAAAATCAAATAAAACTTTTACAATTATAAAATTACATTTCTCATGTTGATTTACAACTTATCAAGTTTTTCTATTAGCAACTATCATCAAAATGCATATCTCATCCACCCTATATTTGCATACTATTGTTAGAATATTTAGACATTTAGGAGTTAGTTAAGATCAACTTGTGTAATATATTCGTTGGGGATAGTGTGTTTCTTTAGTATGCATTAGTATGCATTTGTAAATACTTAATCCGACGGTTACGATATGTTCCCGACAGAGAGTGATCCGACGGCTCAACTTCTCTTAGATCAAACCTAACCTTGATCCGTGGTTTAACACCCGATTGGTCCATGATCTCTATTTAAAGAGCATGGAGGGTCATTATTTAGTTGATCGATTATGAGAAGCTCATTTGTAACTTTCTTTCTTTGCATAATAAATTGTCCCGTAGAAGCTATTTGGCCGGGGCCGTGGAGTGTTTCCCTCAAGAGGGTTTAAACCACGTCAAAACATTGGTGTGTTGATCTGTGATCTGTTTGTGTGACCCGAACATGGTATCAGAGCTTTTATGAAGTGCCGCTTCCGGTTATGATCTAGATCTTGAACTGTTGTTGCCGAAACTCGAAAATGTTTCTAGTTCTGGTATTTCTGTGCATTTCTGGGCTGTGGGAGGTGTTCCATTGCGTCCGGAGCGTCGTTTCCATCAGGAAATAGTTTTCGTTTGATCGAAAACGGTTCCCGGTTGCTTCAGAAACGCATATTTCATCAGATCTGAAGGTATAATGTTACAGTGACGCATTTTTTTTTATTTTCTGTTTTAAAAGAAAAAAAAATCTTATATTTTATCATTTTTTACTATTAGATTTTTTTGGGTTCGGATTGTTGCTTTCCCGTCTGCGTATGCTCTTTGCCGTGCATCTTGAGCGATCTCGACAAATCAGAAACAGAAAGGGAAATGGTTTTTCTCGGCTGCGTATGCTCTTTGCCGTGCACCTTGCGCGATCTCGGCAAATCAGAAACAAAGAGAAAACGTAGACTTTCCGGGCAAGCTAACAAGATCTAACTCCACAAGTGTGGAAAAGTTTTTTTTGTTTCGATTTGTGGTGTGTTTTGCAGGAAAAAGGAGAAGCACGCAAACCGAGCAAGAAGAGTAAAAAAAAAAAAAAAGCCCCCTTCCTCATTCCCATATTTTACATACCTTTTAATCTAGCTCACTTGGTTCAAAGTTGCTTTATTCCTTAATAGGTCTTGAGTTCAAGTCTTAGGAAGTTACTTTTAAAAGAAAAAGTGCATGCAATTTATATTTTCAAGTTATTCTATTGTAAAAGTGCATCTCACTTAAATAATAAAAAATAAAAATACAAGTGAGTCACTTAAGTTTTTTTTATTGTTGTACTATTTAAAAGTAATATCATTGTAAAAGTGAAATCACTTATTTTACAAAAGTGGTTCACTTAAAGCAACTTTCTTGTAAAGTGATTGTCAAAAGGTTCATCTTGGGAAGAGGGGGGTTCTTTTTTTTTGCTGGACATTCTCTAGCTGCCATGTCACTATTGGGGACATCTTCAATAGTTTCTTTGTTCAAGCATAACTTCATCATACAGAGTCAGTTTTAAGTGCTGTTTTTTTTTTTTAAATCGCCTATTTTTTCGAGCTCTTCACATCTAGACTATTGGTTTCTGCTTTTATAGCCATTAATTTACAAATATGGCTGCCCCTTGTGATATTCTACTTAACAGTTCCAACTATTTCTCATGGAAATCTCGTATGGAGGATGTTCTACGAAGTATGGGGCTTTTCAGAATTACCTCAGGGAAAGAAAAAGAACCCACTGATGATGATAAGAAAATAAAATGGGCAAATAGATGTGATGAAGCTCGTGGATTGATTGGGATGTCAATCTCTACTAATTTGCGATTCCACATATCTGAAATTGATGAACCTAATGCTGCTTGGGACAAGTTGAAATCTGTGTTTGGTAAACACAATGAAATTCGAGGTCACCAACTCGAAAATGAGTTGATTTCTTTAAATCCAAGTGACTTTTCATGCATTCAAGATTATTTATCTAAGTACAAAACTCTTAAACTCTTATGTGCAGAATGTAAGATTAAGAGGGAAGACAAATAATGCATTTATCATATTCTTTCCAAACTTGGACCTGCATATTCTATTTTTGTATCTACATTTTACTCCATGAAAGCATTCTTGAATGCAGCTAGCTATCAAGAGCCTAGTCTTGAATCCTTTTGTGATTCCTTGATTAAAGAACAAGATAAACTCATTCATCTTGGAATAATCAACAATGCAGATACATCTGGGAAAGCCTTATTGTCCCAACAGAAAGAAAAGTCCAAGCCTCCCAAGAAACAAAATTTTCGCAATAATAAGTCAAACAAGGGTCCAAAACCCTCTCAGTCAGCTCCTTCTTTAAAAAATGACAAAGGATCCAAGCCAAAAGGCAAGAAGACTGAGCGTCATTGCAACTATTGCGGGAAAGATAATCATGATGAATCTAAGTGTTTCAAGAAGATGGCAGCCTTGGAAGCAGCGATGAAGAAGCACCACATCAGCCTAGATTCGCCTTCAGAATCTGCCTCTCATGGACATGCACTTTGTGTTTCTGGTTATTCTTATAATGCATCTTCTTCTTCTACTTCAAATGAATGGTTCATTGATTCTGGAGCATCTTATCATATGGCTAAGGATCAAGCCATCTTTTCTACTATGCATGAATGTAACACCAAACAAATATTTGTTGGTGATGATAGATCTCTAAGTGTTGTAGGAGTTGGAACAGTTCCAGTAGATAATGATCATTTTAGTGATGTATTATGTGTTCCAAGAATTTCCTGTAATTTGTTATCAGTCTATCAGATCACTCATTCTGGTGAAGGTAAAACTGTGACCTTTACACCTCACCAAGTTGTAATCAAGGATTTTAAAGATCCTCAACAGGTCCTAGCTACCGGAATTGTTGATGATATTACTAGGTTGTACAAGTTTAACAACTTTGGGTCATCACCTTTCCCTTCAGTTTTTGTTGCTCATAGTGATAACTTGAGCAAACTTTGGCATGAGCGATTTGGTCATTTAAATTATCGCTCATTGCAACAACTATGTAAAGAAAATATGGTGATAGGTCTTCCGATGGTATCTTGCAGAGATGGTGTTTGTTCCGGTTGTGTACTCGGAAAACATCATCGAGACAATTTTGACAAACGTGCCTCTTGGCACGCCTCGGTTCCCTTGGAGCTTGTGCATAGTGACTTGTGTGGTCCTCTTCCATCTGCTTCATTTTCTGGTTTCAAATATTTCTTAACTTTCATTGATGATTACACCAGACGCACTTGAGTTTATTTTCTAAAACTTAAGAGCGAAGTATTTAACATGTTCTTGGCCTACAAGGCCCTTGTTGAAAAACAATCTGGTCATCAAATTATTAAGTTAAGATCTAACAATGGAGGAGAATATGTTAACAAACAGTTCACTACTTTCTACACTGAACAAGGCATCCAACAACAACACACTGTTCCATATACACCACAACAAAATGGTGTAGCTGAGCGGAAGAACCGCACTTTAAAAGAAATGGCTAATTGTATGATCCAATCTAAGGGACTAAGTCTTCAATTTTGGGCTGAAGCCACTAATTGTGCAAATTACATAGTTAATCGCACCCACACTAAAGCATTACAAGGTATAACACCAGAAGAAGCATGGAGTAAAAATAAACCTGATGTAAGTCACTTCCGTGTGTTTGGTAGTGAATCATGGGCTCACATTCCAGATGAAAAACGGAAAGCATTGCAGCCTAAAAGTGAAAAGTGCATATTTGTTGGATATTCTGAAGATGTAAAAGGTTATAGACTTGTTCAACCACATTCTCATGATATAATCATTAGAAGAGATGTTAAATTTGATGAAAATCTCTTGGCCTGCGAGCCTAACTCGGCGATTGTGCCATTTTTGGCCTGCGAGCCTGATTCGGCGTTTGTGCCTTCTTCTTCTTCTTCCAACTTCCTTGACAGGTTTCCAACTCCAGTTTCTGATAATGACAGTGATGATGAAAATCCACCTCCGCCTGCTCATGTTCCTCTAGTTGCACCAGCACAAGTGCTTCCTCGATGGGTCCGTTCAACATGTGAAGTAGCTGGTGATCTTGCCGGTGATCCTAGAGATCAACGTCGAACACGTTCTCAGTTTCAGCAAGCCTCTTCTCTTTTAGCTCAAGTTTCCGAGAATCATGATCCAGAAACTTTTGCAGAAGCGTCAGGGAATCCAGATTGGGATGCAGCCATGGATGAAGAATATCGTTCCTTAATGGCGAACGATACTTGGGATCTTGTACCTCTTCCAAAAGGAAGAAAACTTGTCAGATGCAAATGGGTCTACAGAACTAAGTATGCATCAGATGGAAGTGTTGAAAGACTTAAGGCAAGGTTAGTTGCCAAAGGTTTTTCCTAAGTTGAAGGGATTGATTACAATGAAACCTTTGCTTCTGTCGCAAAAATGAACTCCATCCACCTTGTTCTTTCCCTTGCAGCCTTACATAACTAGGAAGTCCATCAAATGGATGTCAAGTCTGCCTTCTTACATGGTGATTTATAGGAGGAAATTTACATGGAACAACCTCCTGGATATGTTCAGAATAACTCTAGCCTTGTCTGCTGCCTTAAGAAATCCTTATATGGCCTTAAGCACGCTCCTAGAGCTTGGTATGCCAAAATGGATAACTTTCTCCTTGACACTGGTTTTTCTAGATGCCATTCTGACCCCAATGTCTATACCAAGAAAGTAGGAAACCATCTCATCATATTTGTTCTATATGTTGATGACCTTATTCTTACTGGTAGTGACCCTAAGCTTATAACCCATGTGAAATCCAGTCTTAAACAAAATTTTGAAATGTCAGACTTAGGACATTTGCATTATTTTTTTGGTCTCCAAGTCCTGCAAACCAAAGAAGGAATTTTTCTTTCTCAGTCTAAGTATGCTTATGACCTTCTTCGTCGCTTTCACATGGAAGATTGTACACCAGCCCCTTCTCCCTTCCAGTTTGGAGTCAAACTTTCTGCCACTTGTATTTCACCCGAAGTCGATGCCACCTTGTATCGTCAGCTTGTTGGTAGTCTCTTATACTTGACTCATTCCCGTCCTGACCTTTCCTTTGCCGTTGGTCGTGTTGCCCATTATATGTAGACACCTCATGAAAGTCACTAGAAAGCAGCTAAAAGAATACTTCAATATATTCGAGGCACAGTTCAGTTTGGGATTCATTACAGTACAGGGGGGAAACCTTTGTTGGTTGGTTTCACTGATTCAGATTGGGCCGGCGATCCTGATGATCGAAAGTCTACTGCAGGTTATGTTTTCAGTCTGGGATCTGGACCTATTACTTGGGCTTATAAGAAACAACAAGCTCTTGCTCTTTCTTCAGCAGAGGCAGAATATCGAGCAGCAGTTAATGCCAGTCAGGAAGCTTTATGGCTTTGACAGATCCTTTCAGAGTTTGGATTCGAGCAGCAGCAGCCTACTCCACTTTGGTGCGACAATCAAAGTGCCATCAAGCTTGCCAAAGATCCAGTTCTACATCAACGCAGCAAACACATTGAGCTACATATGCACTTCATAAAAAATCTTGTTCATAATCGTGTTCTTGAAGTGCTCTTTTGCCCTACAGATGATCAAGTTGCAGACATCTTCACCAAGTCTCTTACAGAAGCGAAGTTTTCTAAACTTCAATCTATGTTAGGAGTTCAAGAACTTGTCATTAAGGGAGGATAGGCTCTAATGCCTCCTTCCTTCTCCTAATAGTGTCACTTTTGTAAATCCTTCAATCCTATCCCAAGTTGTTCTTAAGGGGGGATGTTAGGATATTTAGACACTTAGGAGTTAGTTAAGATCAACTTGTGTAATATATCCGTTAGGGATAGTGTGTTTCTTTAGTATGCATTTGTAAATACTTAATCCGACGGTCACGATATGTTCACGACAGAGAGTGATTCGACGGCTCAACTTCTCTTAGATCAAACCTAACCTTGATCCGTGGCTTAACACCCGATTGGTCCATGATCTCTATTTAAAGAGCATGGAGGGTCATTGTTTAGTTGATCGATTATGAGAAGCTCATTTGTAACTTTCTTTCTTTGCATAATAAATTGTCCCGTAGAAGCTATTTGGTCGGGGCCATGGAGTGTTTCCCTCAAGAGGGTTTAAACCACGTCAAAACATCGGTGTGTTGATCTGTGATCTGTTTGTGTGAAGTGGTTGCTCTTGGTGTTCGGTCCTTTGGTAGTACCCTGTGTACCCGAACAACTACAAGGGACATGTTCAATATGGGTGAGGATTTGATTTGATGGCCGTTCTCCACACATATGAAAATCTAACATGGCTACTGTGGGGGTGTTAGAGAGTGGCATTGCTATCAAGAGCAAGAGGGCAATATGCTTTTCCTATTTGTTGTCTAGAGAATTGGCATCCACCCTATATTTGCATACTACGAGGGACATGTTCAATACGGGTGAGGATTTGATTTGATGGTTGTTCTCCACACATGCATATAGGCATCAACATCCAACAATGAAAATCTATCATGGCTACTGTGGGGTGTTGGAGAGTGGCATTGCCATCAAGTGCGAGAGGGAAATATGCATTTCCTATTTGTTATCTAGAGAATTGGCACCCACCCTATATTTGCATACTACGAGGGACATGTTCAATATGGGTGAAGATTTGATTTGATGGTCGTTCTCCACACATGCACATAGGCATCAACATCCGACGATGAAAATCTAACATGGCTACTGTGGGGTGTTAGAGAGTGGCATTGCCATCAAGTGCGAGAGGGCAATATGCTTTTCCTATTTGTTGTCTAGAGAATTGGCATCAAGTGCGAGAGGGTTATGCTTTTCCTATTGTTATTTACAGTCCTGCATTGGCACAAGAATTTAAATTTGTTGGAAAATGTACAATTTGTCGTAAAGGGAATAACTCTTGGAGTTATGGTGACTTTCAAATACAATTAAGAGGAAATTTTCAAGATCATCGATTTTGTGCATGAAATTGAGGCAATAAGTTTCTCAATGTTGTTCTATAGAAAGATGAACCATGTCACTTTCAGGGATAATTTTAAGGACCCATACTTATTTAAAAATGTATCAACCTTGGCGAATTTTACCAATTCTTAAAATGTCAACTATAAAATTTTTGGCGACATTTTTCTAAAATTATTTCAATTTCTAAGGATTTTATATAGTTTGTATAATAATTTGGTGATTTTTAGAGTGAAAAAAGTTTACCCCATCAAAATTGGTCGAAATGGGGCTTCAAAAAATGCAAATTGGCGAATTTGTTTTTGGAACAAAACATTGAAAAATAGCCCATGGGCTAAATTTCGCCCCTAAATATATCTTTGGTCACTTTAGCATAATTGGTCCAATGCACACATTTGGAAATTCGACATTTATCATGCACGATATCTCTTGGAATTATGGTGGCTTTCGAACGCAAGGAAGGGGGGGGATTGTTGGTGGTCTTGATGAAATTGCATGAGGTGGAAGGTTTCTTAGCATGTTTTGTAGAAGGATGAATTGTGTTGCTACAACCTAATTGGTCCGAGCCCAAGTTAGAAAATCCTACATAAACGAAATGACAATGGGAAAATCTAGGAGATTAGTATCTAGAGTGCAATCTAAACTCAAGTAACCAACAAGATCATTGGTGATCTTGTTGTTAGAGAAATGCCAGAGTCTAAGGATGATGATGATAATGTTGTTGTTTGGTAGAGCAAAAACGACACATCGAGGATGTACACACTAAGCATCTTGAAAGTTAAAGAAAAAGCGAGACATTTGTTGGGGTAGAAATTTGCATAAAAGTGTGATAAGATGCTACGACGTGTACCACAAATAGTGAGTTTGATAGACACATGCCTCATATAGAAAAAAAACTACACTTAAAATAGACTCAACTTGATCTAAGAATTGAGTCATTTTATAAGCTTCAAATAAAAGAGAATGTGGAAAAAATGACCTAAGCTAGCATTAAAAACAATCATGAAAATGATGCCTAAGAACTCCTAGGCTCGTAAACAAAAATAGCTTATTATGCAGCGAAAGAAAAATCCAAACAAAACCCATAAACAAAATTGGGGCCGAACCAATTGAAAAAATATAAATAAATACATGTAAATCTTAAGTTTGTTCTTAATTTGTTGTACTTAATATTCCACTTGAAATATGTAGTTATTACTTCCACTCTCAAACTTTGTTGAATTTTGAATGCACATTAATCTTGTAATGTATCATCTTTATTTATTACACATCAAAGTTATCTTTTTGTCTCAAGGCATTTGTTTTCTTACATGCCGACGTCATTTCATGTTCTATGCATCACAATGTTCTATCGATCACGTTAATTAATGCCCCTCGGAATATGCTTGTGCAATTTCTTCCTGTACTATTAACTTGTTAATTAATTTTAAATATCAATGTCATTGTTCATATTCCATGTTTTTTAAATGTGAATGCACTTAGAAATATGCAACATTATTTCAATGGTTGGATGACGATGGATGAGGTATCAAAGAATGGTATTCTTACAGGGATGGTTAAGGATCTATTAAAAAACAAGAAGCCAAGCCACTCAATTGAGAGGAAGAAATGATGCGAATTGTTTTAAACAAAGGATGTCAATTGTTCTATATTTTTAAAACAATTGAAGGTAGATTTCATTTAACACTTATTATTTATTTCAATCTCAAAATATGAACAAAAGTGTTTTGTGTTGTTATAGTTATATCGATTCTACATTTTCATATCAACGTTAGTGTGATTATATGCATTTATTGGAAAGTATAAAGTATAAGACACTAGGTAGTATCTTTCATTTTTCCCCGGTGTAAGCATTATTGGATGCTTGTTGAACAACGAACTCGCGAGAGTTTTCCCATAGTGGTAAGGGATGCATTCCTCTAAAAATAGTATTTCTAAACTAAAAAAAAAAAGATTGGTAACCCAAAGTGACATATTCAATACAACGATTCCCTTAGTGTTAGTGTTAGGCGTAAAGGAACAAGGCAGATGTGTTCCTACTAAATTGGGATCCATTCATGCTAGGCATAATTACAAAACAACAAGTGGAGCACATGGTTGGGCATGAACACACCAATGTCCTTGCTACGGATTTGACTTTTTGGACCAACAAATACAATGTATTCTTGGTTTCTATTGCCCTTATTTACAAGGCCAATGTTATTCTCTTGTAACATGCATTCATAAAATTAGGTGACATGGTAGTATCCTTTGTACATCATTTTAGCCTTCGATGTACATTGCAATTCCATTCTTGTCATTGGGTTATATCAAAGAATGTAGCATGGGAGATAGTCGTGACATGGATGCATGCAATTTTTACGTGTTTTGTCTTTCTGCCCCACGTAGAAACCTGATCATTTCTTGTTGTTGATGCACTTACATAGATCTAGGGAATAAGGTGTAGTTCAATCCTCTTTTTTTTCCTCTCTACCATTTCGATATGTATCTACTACAATGCTACTTCAACTAAATTTTTAATGCCCCATGAATCCATAGTGATGTTTTCCACTATTCGGTAATTCTTTGAATCTTGAAGGTAAGCCGATGTTTTCTCAAGGTAATTACCGAGTGTGTTAATGGAAATAAAAAAGAGATAGACATGTTCAAGTTCTTGGGGAATATAATCTATTTTCTATTGTCACTTGAGGATTTGAAAAACAAATTGCTTAAGTTTTGTCAAAAGTTATCCAAGCAAAATAATTTCATAAAATATTTCAATGATCAACAGGAACCAAGTGAGCAACCCCGTCATAAATATTTTGCTTATATTATTTATATATAGTAGTAACCATTATTCTAATTTGTCATTCAAAATGTTGTAGGGACTTTATGGACTTTAGGGAAATTAGACATTCAAACCAAGAAACAAACGCTTCTTTTTCATCCTACCATAATCACATCATGCAACATTTCCTTCGAGAGATGAGTGTTCAACCTTAACTCTTTGTTTTTCTCTACTGGTGTTATATTAAATGTGGAAAAATTCTTGGTCAATGTTGGTGTTATTAAAAAACATACGGGGAAAATTTAATGATTTAAGGTCAACATTGTTTTGGGTACGCGATTCATTTTCTTGCGTAATGGATTGGCTTATTGGGAAACTTACAATAAAAGTACACTTCTACTATTGGTTTTTTTTGGTTGTGAAAGAAAATAGAGGTTTTGAATTTTGTGGTTGTTCGCATGTGCAAGACTATATGGGAGAGTGCACTTAATATCCCTAACATAAACATCCTTTATGACTTTTCCTACCTAGATAATGCAACATCAAGTCACACACTAGACAACTAGATACATTGTACATTGTGTAATGACATAATATAAATGCCTTAATGAAATCTATGAATGCAAAGAGGAGAAATATATGCAAACATCTTACTAAGGAATATATGCATAGTAAAGGTGTGTCCTCTTTCATTCCTCCCATTCACATTCCTCCTGGTGTGCCACTCCTAGCTCATATAGGGTCATTGACATTATTCATTCACTCTATATTATCATTGGCATTATTATCTGATGTTATAATATCACTGACATTATTCAATGATTTTGTAGTATCACTGGTATTATTCATTGAATATGCACTATAATTGGCATTATTACCTAGCTATGGCACTTTTGGATATGGGTGCAACATCGCCCCTTTTAGTAAAGGGATGACAATGAAAACTATAATCTCATAGATGAATGTACCAAGTAGTGGGTGATTAAGGAGTTCAATAAGGCTAATAATCACTACATTTCTACAAAATGCAAGAAAAATATGTTTAAGTTGGAAATGGCTAGGGATGCAACATAAATGAAGCACTTGGAAGATATTTCAATTTGTGGACTGAAAACATGAAGGATTTGTAGAAATTTATGGTTCTAGGGAAATAATGCAACCTCAAAAGTTTCATCTTTCTCCTAGAGGTTTCTCGGATCTGGTCACTATGAATTTTCATCCTCATGGATGATCTGAAATATAATAAAATAGAAGCAATCAATGAATAATATTTCACTTCTAATCAACAACAATCCACTTGGAAATTCAAGAGAAAATACACCAAAACTTATACCACGAGTTTTATCCCTCTAAGAAAATATGATCATGCATAAACCATATATGAAAATCACTTTAAGACAACAATAATACAACAATAAATTATGTCCTATAATATTCAATAACAATGATAAACCATTAACAATTTTAGCTTCAAATTATGTCAAATCAACAAGACATATAGGTGCTAGAAATTACCAAACCATTGTGAGAAAACTAGGGTATCTTCACAAAAATTGAACACCTAAAAATTGATGCTTGTGCATAGAGATCAAATATCAATACACTGATTTATATGTGGTTAAAACCCTCAAAGAGGAAAACAATCCACAAACCCAACTAACATGACCACTTGAAGAAACATATTAATTCAATAAAGAATAAACTACATGAACATCTCTCACAATTGATCATTGACAAATGACCCTCCATGCTCTTTAAATAGAGATCATGGACCAGTTGTGTGTTAAGCTACATATCAAGTGTTGTGAATATTGAGGAGGTGTTGGAATATTCGGATCATTCATATGTAGGACATGATTGCGCCATTGGATTTATAGTGAATTACAAATGCACACTAATCAAGCGCACTAAAAGAACACTTTAATCTAATATTACATTAGAACATGTTGACCTTAGCTAACTCATAATTCCTAAATATCCTAACACCCCACCTTAAAAACAACTTGGGATAGGATTGAAGGATTTACAAAGTAACAAAAGGAGAAGGAAGGAAGCAATAAAGCCCATCATCCCTTAATGACAACTTCCTAAACACCTAACATAGAATGGAGTTTTAGGAACTTCATAACTATGAGCGACTTTGTGAAAATGTTAGCAAATTGATCATTTGTTTGACAAGAGAATACTTCAAGGACATGATCCTGAAGAATATTTTTGATGAAGTGCATGTGTAGCTCAATGTGTTTGTTGTGTTGAGGTTGAATTGGATCTATGGCAAGCTAAATGGAACTTTGATTGTCATAATGTGTGTGGTTGGATGTTGTTGCTGGAATCCAAAATCTAAAAGGATTTGATGAAGACACATGGGTTCTTGAATTACTACTTCTCAATACTCAAATTTGGTTGAATAAAGAGCAAGGGAAGTTTTCTTATTACAAGCCCAAGTCATAGAGCCCAAAGCAAGGTTGAAAACATATCCTACAATAGAATTTCAATCATCAAGGTCACCAAACCAGTTAAAATATGTAAATCCAACTAACTAAGGAGTGGCCCCTAAACTGTACTATATTCCAAACTAAATTGTACCTTGAATAAGTGAAGTATCCATTTTGTACCATTCCAATGGATTTCATGTGGTTCTTTCATGTACCAAGCAACAATGCCAACTACAAAAGAGATGATCCGCGTCATCCAGGAGTTTGACGGGGGACAACAGGTTTGAATGAATGAGTCGAGATCTGTTATGGCGAAAGAAAATTAACTAAGTCGACAATCTAGAACAAGAAAACAATCAGGAATATACACAGACAAAATACAAGAATTTGGATCCAAAACTTTTCTATTATTTATTCTTCTTTTTCCTCCTTTTTATGTTACAATAATGTACAAACTTATATAGAGTGTTGAGAATGCTTGAGATGCTTTCCCATTACATTCAGTTACAAAAGAAGTTATAGCGGTCTGAGAAGTGCAGCCATCACAGTCGACTGGAAGACAAAGGGACAATCTGTCGTAGTCAGTAAGTTGTCGTCGGTGCGCAATAGTCGTCGTTGATGGGGTGTTCTGGAGTCATTAGTTTTCGACGAGTGGCACTGAAAAGTCATCGACTAGGACTAGGCCTACTAGTCGAAACAAGCCAATCGACTTCAGATATGGATCATTCACCCTTCGTTAAGAAGCAATGGTCCCCATTGCTTTCTCATGCAGATGAGGAAACTTCTTAGTCAGTTCAATAGTAGAATACCACTTTTTGGGCTGTAAGTCGTCTGACTTTGTCCACTTGAAACAACGGATTTTCTTGCGTCCTTATATGACGTATTCGTCGACCTACGATTATGTCACAACGTATAGGATCCTAAACATCTGGGTGTATATCTTCAGGAGATGTCATCTACAAGTTACATTTTTCAAGCAATGGTGCATGATATGATCGAAATAGATCCACATTAAATATTGGATGTAAACCCAAGCATGGAGGAATGTTGAGCTTAAAGTAATTTTCCCCAATATTCTCAAGAATGGTGTAAGGACCATATCTCAAAGGATTTAACTTCTTGTATGGACCCGTGAACCTGTCTTTCTTGAGATGTAACCAGACCTAATCCCCAACTTGAAAAGAATGCAGAATACGATGCTTGTCGTGTTGGGACTTAGCTTTTGCATTAGCTTGCTGTAACATCTCCTGCGCTTGCTTTTGGATGTCACAAATTTGATCCCTGAACTTGAGTGCTTTCTCAACTTATCGATGTCCATGGTCGGTGTCGACCAAGGCAGTCATCCAGTTGAGTAAGTCAAGAGGCACCGAGGGTTGAAATCCATAGAAAAATTCAAATGGACTCTTTCCTGTAGAGATGTGTTGTGCTCGATTATAGCTATGCTGGATGTACGGAAGAATTTCATCCCATGTTCGACGATGTTGGTGATTGTACATACAGAGCAGTTGCACTACCAATAGATTCACAAATTCTGTCTGTCCATCAGTTTGGGGATGGAACGTGGTTGACATCGATAACTATGTGTCGAGTTGTTTCCAGAGCATCTTCCAGAAAGTGATTAGAAATTTGGAGTCGCGGTCGGAAAATGATTGAAGTCGGAAAGCCATAGTGTTTCCATACATTCTCAAAGAAGAGATGAGAAGTCTATTGTGTGGTTATGGTCTTCTTGAAAGGAATAAGGATAGCCATATGTGAAAATCGATCTACCACAATCAATATTGCATCATGCTGGTTTCGGGTAACAGGATATCTAGTCAAATAGTCTAAGGAAATGGATTCCCATGGTCGATTAGGGACTGGAAAGGGTGTATACAAACCCCGTCGTCAGTTTGGCGACTTGGTGATGGCACAAACCACACACTACTTGATATAGTTTTTCTCATCCGTCTTGAGTGAATGCCAGTATAAGTACTTTTGGATTACAACGAGTGTATTTGTTACTCCAAAATGTCCTACAGTTTTGGTGTAGTGTGCATCCCAAATGAGATTTTGTCAGTGCTCACCTGTTGGTACACAAAGTTGTCCAAGCTTGTATAACAAGTTGTCCTTCATGTGGTAGTCAAGAGAAATTGACTGACCTATCTAGATTTTTCGGTACACAGTCGATAAATCAACATCTTGTTCATACTGTTGTGGCCAAGTAATGGTGTCATATCCATGCATACTTAATATTGTAAGAATTGAAGTAACCAATGGTCGACTAAGGAAATCAGCTATTGCATTGGCTTTTTTTTGTCGGTACACAGTTGATAAATCAACATCTTGTTCATACTGTTGTGGCCAAGTAATGGTGTCATATCCATGCATACTTAATACTGTAAGAAGTGAAGTAACCAATGGTTGACTAAGGAAATCAGCTGTTGCATTGGCTTTTTTTTTTTTTTTTTTTTTTCGATGCTTAATTACCAATTGAAACTGTTGTAGGTAACTAATCCACTTGACCTGTCTGGTCATTTGCAGCTTATATTGGGATGGATAAAACTGTAGGGGATTTATGGTTGGTATGAACGACCGTTTCCTTGCCAAGGACATAGTGTCTCCATTGCTTAAGAGATTATACAATGGCATAGAGATCCTTTTCATATTTCGAATACTTCCTAACAGTGTCATTGAAAGTATCTGAGTGGAATGAAACTGGGTGGCTGACTTGTGTGATTACGGTGCCCATAGCATAGTCAAAGGCATCGGTTTCGACTTCAAATGGATGATGTAAGTCAGGTAGCATAAGTACTGGTGTAGTACAGAGTTTGTGCTTGAGCTGCTCAAAATATTGTTGTTGTGTTGGTGTCTACTTGAAGATAGTATTCCCACTTCCTTTAGTCAGTTGAGTCAAAGGCCAGGCTATATGAATGAAGCCAAGTATGAATCGTCGATAAAAATTCGCTAAACCATGAAAACCTCTTAGTTCATGAACGTTTTGAGGAATGGGACAGTATTTGAGGATCTGTATCTTGTTTGGGTTGACGTGAATGCCTGCAGAGTCAATAAAATACCCCAAGTTTTTGATACTGTCCATAGCAAATAAACACTTTTCCAAATTCAAGTAGAGTCGATGTTGTCGTAGGCTGTTGAGGACTTGCTGGAGCTGTCGAACATGTTCCTCCCATGATCTACTAAAAATCAAAATTTCGTCGAGGTAGACAATAACAAATTTTCCCAAAAAATGTCGAAGAACGTCATCCATGAAGGTTGCGGGTGCATTGGTTAAACTGAAAGGCATGACTAACCATTCAAACAATACTTACTTGGTTTTGAAATCAGTTTTCCATACATCAGAGGGCTCTATTGGAATCTAAGGATATCCCGACTTGAGATCAAGTTTAATGAAGAATTTATCACCTTTCAAACAATCAATAAATTCATCTATTCTTGGTAAAGGGTACCGATTCTTTATTGAAACCTTGTTGAGTTCCCTATAGTCGATGCACATGCACCAAGTCCCATATTTATTCGGAAAAAGAACAATTGGACTTCCAAAAGGAGAGGGACTGGGTCGGATATGGCCCTTGTTGATCAAATATTGGATCTGTCGAAGAATCTCTTCATTCTTGATAATGGACCTCCTGTCGACATATGTGTTAGGTAATGAAGAACCATGGGGCGAGTTCAATGGAGTGTTTTACCTGATAGTGTAAAGGTAATCCGTTTGGTTCTTTGAACACATTATGGTATTCTTCAAGAATGTTGTCGAGGACTATGGTTGTTGGTGATTCAACTAATTGCTATAGTCTTCCTAGAATGCTGAGGCTTAATCATTATCAATGCGAATTTTTGAGCATGGTTGATTAACTTTTTAACCTGTTTAGCAAATACCATCTCAATTGTCGATGCAGGTCACCACTCTGGTATACCATACCATTGATCCCGAATTCTGAAAATCACCTTCTGCAGTCGTGACTAATAACTTCCATGTCGATCCTGAAAGTATGGATTTCCAAACATAGTGTCAGCTACTGAGAGTGGTGCCACATCACATAGTACTTCATCTTTGAAAGGATTAATGAAGTAGGTGAGTTTGCATTTTAGGGTGATTCGAAGTTCCTATCCATCCTTCATCCAACCGATGTTATAATACTGAGGATGCAGAGTAGTGACAAGACCAAGTTTCTTCACGAGAGTTTCAGAAACAAAGTTCTTATGGCTGTGATTATCCAAAATTAGATGCAAAGGATTGTTATGAACCCATATCCGTGTATGGAATAGGAGCTCTCATTCCTCCTCATGGACAGTAGTTGAGGCATATGGATTTGTCGATGTCGGTCCCAGGAGAGTCGATGAGTCCGGGTTGGATTCCACAATGGCTTTGTCAGTAGAGTCAGATGTAGACAATTTCGCTAATAATGTCTTCCGAGCTTTTCATTCAGATGTGTCATGCCACGATGAGTTGTGGTAATCACACCATTTCCTGGAAGGGTGTTGTTTATCACATTCCCTCTTATCTCTCTAAGAAGGTATCTTACCCTAATATTGCTTAGACGAAGTCGAGTGAGATGGGCGTTTGGACTTGTCAGAGTCGGTTGTAACATCCCAAAATTTACAAAAATTTAAATTTTTTAGATGTAGCTTTTAATACTAAATCTAACTGTGCGGAAATAACATAAATGTCTAAATGTTGGCTTGCTGTACTAAATGCTGTTGTTAGTCATAAGTGAAATGTTGCGACTAGATAATTAATATTTCACTTCGATGTTAAACTTAATCAACTGTACTTTTAGAGTCTTTTGTTTATGTTCTAAGGATATAAGTTTATATGTGTTAACTATTGTTTCTTCTTGTTGATGATGAAGGGGTCCTACGGATGCCCCAAGGCTTACTTAGCATTTGAATTGTCCTTTTCGCAGATTTACAGGTATTGTGTTTACGACATGTGACCGAAGAGTTCTTAACAGTTTCCTTGATTCTCAAGTCTTAATTATTTAAGAGACATAATGTCGTAAGTGCAAATGGTGAGATCTTCAGTTAGCCTAGTTTTGCCAAACAGAATTATTACAGTTGTACTATTCATAAACCATGTACTAACCTTTTATTGATTTGTTCGCACAATTGAATGGGATTCATAAACCAAGTTTAACTCTGTGTAATGTCATCTTGAATTGCTATTTGATGCAAAGTATGAGAATTAACCCATATCTATATTGTGATGCAATAATCAATATGCCATCTTTTAATTATATTCTAGAACCTAAGAATTACATGCATGAATTGATTTAATTCTATCCTAGGGATTATTGCAATTCATATCATATTACCATGCTATCCTATGCACTATAAGCACATTCTTGTGTAGCTTTGATACTATATTGAATTATAAATACATGCCGAAACCTATGCAAGTCTTATGACAACACTAACTATATGGTAATGTGTGTGTGCATTGTGTGATCCTATTTATACTATGGAAACCTAGTAAAGAAATGAATACAACCTTGTCCTAACCCAAGGTATTGATATATTACCAAGATGGCTTATGAATTAAAATTAACGTGGTTTCCTAGCATCAAACCCGATACCACCTTGACTTACCACAAGGTGTTGATACAAAATCGTATGATGCGTGTTATCAATAATTCGATGCATTGTAAGAAATGTGTAATGTTAACACTATTAATGTATCGTGCTGGCAGGCACTTGTTTTCCTTTTGCATTTAATACTTCCAACTGCCAAGACAGTGGAATATCTTTGTGGACATCTTCGTGGCACTAGGCACATGATAGAGTGGTGATGGCTCGAATATGATGACAAGCTGTAAGTGATTTGGTTCAAGCTTGATCTAGCTGTCCTCCTTGGTGGCTATGGTAATGATGGTATCATTAATGTGGTTGATGCTTGGTTTTACGTGACAACTCTCTTGTGATCTCCACCGTTGATCCAATGAGGGTTTTGGGCTTTGGGTCCTAACCCTAACTCCACTATGCTCATGGAGTTATTGTTTGCCTTTGCATTCAGCGTTGTGGCTTTGAGGAGAGGCCGACAGGCCGAGAGACTTCAGGGTTTTGATAACTGTATTTTGTGGAGTGCCCACGGTTCAAAACTGTGACCTATTAGTAGTTTAAGAGCCGAGACAGTGAGGTGTTTTACAATAGTAATGTGTAATCTCAGTTCCGGGGTGTGTGTTAAATTCTTGGTGGTAGTTGAATTCAACACTCGGCTTTCCATGCCTGTTCAGTGATGGTTTTCCAGAGTTGTTTTTCATACTTCTTTGGATTCGATGGTGGAGAATGGTTCCAGTATGCACAGTCTTGGCATTCGGCTTCGGTGAAATTTTTAAAGGTAAGAGATCTCGATTCGAAACCCTATATCTTCCATTCAAATTTTGAGAGTTGAGTTACTGTTATTTCGCATGCAAAGATCTTTGTAAAACTTGTTTTGACCTCTACTGTGTTTTGAATGCCAGGTACCTTCGTCGATGGCTTCTTAGTTTAAGTGTTTGGAAGCTGGCAACTGCTAAAAGACCGGTAAGCTTCGGTGGTTACTCGTTACTCCAGTTAGATGACTATTGGGTCTTCACTGTGTTTTTTGCCGAGACTCTGTGTTTGCTATGGCTCTGAGGGTGACCTTCGTAGAAATACTTGTGAGCTTGTTTTGACAGTTGGGGAGGATGAAACCCTCGACCCATTCGTCGTTGTTTTCAGTAGTGCTTGTTTTTCTATTGTAAAATCCGTAAGAAAATACTAGGAAGGGTTTCACCCTGCTATTCTTCTTGGTAAAAGAAGGATTTATGTTTCGTTCATCCTGTGTTCGTAAATGATGATACTGTAAGCTATTTTATGTGTAAGAGGCAAAGCTTAATGTTTGCAATCTACTGTGTAAATGATAATACGATAACTTGTTTACCCACTTATTCGTGTTTTTTTTTTTGTGTCAAGAGCTGGGCTCTGGTTTGTATGAATTTGATGCTTTTAATGTTCTGCCACTATGTATCTTAAGTAAAGCTCGATAGCTTAGGGTTTGGATCTGTATTAAAATGTTTAAACCCTTAAGTTGGTTCTCGGGATTGTTCAACTGTTATGGCATTTAAATGTTTAGTTTTGTAGGGTCGATATCTACAGCAGCTAATCGTAGGGTTTACTGTGTAATATTTTTTTTCAATTGAAAGTGATAATGTAGACTCATGATACTGTCTTGATTCCAGTCTTAAGAATGTAAATGATAATCGTTTTTCTGTCTAAGTATATGGAGTCTTGGGCTTCTCTTTGTTATTCTTTTCTATTGATTTTTGTGAAGGCCGTGAGCCATAATGTGATGTTCTACTTTTAGTTATGGAATAAATCGTGATCAACCCTTTATTCTAATGAAAAATGAACTAATCTCTTAAAGATAATAAATCTAGGGTTTGATAAGTGAAGGGTACGAACCTGTCATAAATCTTAGGTTTTTAAATGATACTTTGTTTGAATATAATATAATGATTTTTTGTTTTAAATGAATAAATAGTTTAACAGATATGAAAACTATGTATACAGATTAGTACTTAACAATTATGCATTATTTGAAAAGAAAAAGTAATATAATGCTTGATGATGCTATTAACTTGGCAACTGTTATGATTTCCTAAATACTGTATAAAAGAAAGATAAATTTTATACTTAGATATGAAGGCTATTTGTTGTCATGTTAAAAATACTTGTTAACAGTAAGGAAAAACAATACCGCGTACTTAGGAACTAAATGTTTTTGCAGCTGTTATTTTCAATACAAACTGGTGAAAGAAATACAGTGAACTTGAAACATTTAACTGATAAGGGAATGATAAGGGAAAAACATTGAATTATATACAGAATATTAATGGTAGGAAAATCTAGGAAATTACAACAATATTAGTCCTCTCATTCATCTGGCAATCTGCCTATCAAAATATCTATCTTAATTTCTTCTCTGTACTAGAGTATGATCCAAATCCATTAGCATGGGGAAAACGCAGAGAAATATTTTATTCATTTCATCTTACATAATCATTTCTATGCAGAATTCTAGTTAGATCAGAAAAATATAATAATTAAATTTGTTTGATAATACTCTTAACAACAGTAAATAAATAATTGCAGATAGAAATTTAAACTACTTAGAATTAGAAAAGACAAGTAGAACTTGTAAATGAAGATAGGGCCGACAAACACCCAAGGAGGCCTATTCCTCTCAACCTTTTCCAGAAGAAGCAGCCAAAACTACTTGCTTCCTTTGGACCCCCGAGCCTGCTTACTAAACCACTAAGTAGATGGAATCTGTGTAGAAGCAAGGCACTCAGTAAAACAACTTCTGCACTCAACAATGTAACTTCTGCACTCAAAATATGCCTTCTGCACTCAACAATATAACTTCTACACTCAGTAGTATAATAGGCAGACTTACACCATGATCAAAAACTCAGCATATCCCCTCATCAAATCTCTTGGGTGCAAGCACAAAAAAACTCCAAGGTAAATTTCCTCGTCAGGAAAAGTGATGAACCTCATTTCATAATTTGATGGCTCTTATATAGACTACCTAGGTATTTAGTGGTCAGTTTTGAATAAATGAGCCTCAAGCTCCAGTCCCACCTTCCAGGGAACTATGACCACATTTCAAGGGAGTTGTCCCATACCAATAGCTAGTTAGATGCATCATGATGCTGCCACTTGTCCATTTCCTTCTACCTGAGATTCCATTCCACCTAGTGGGTCAGTAACTACTCTTTCAACAGTCTCCTTAGGTGTTCGTCTCCTACTTAATTTATTAAATAATAAAATATTGTGCAATTACAGTCATCCTTGGACACTTGTCCAATATAAAACTTTACAATAAAAGTTATCATAATGTTTCCAACATAAAATGTTTTTCAGCAAAAAGGGTATGTTACAGTTGACGATGTAGACTTCTTGTTGGATTTTTGTCCTGTTGACTTAGTCACGAGGCGTGCCTTTCCTTTCTGCTTCACTTCAAGCTTGATAGCATAATTGAATGCATTCGCGAGCATATTGACCGTAAGGAATTCCATCTCCTACTGAATGTATGGGGAAAATCCACTGACATACTTCAGAACAAGCAATTTATCCTCCTCCCGAACGCCAAGTATAGCCATCAGTAGATAGAACTCGTTGGTATAACTATGCACAGACTGGTCTCTCCATTTCCTTAGTTGTAGCCACTTCTTATACTGCTGCTCAATGCATTTGCGCGGGTAGAAATACCTTTGGACATGCTCAACAAATTTATCCCACATTTCTATGGGGTTGTCTTCTTTCTCCATTTTTGTCGATAAATTCTCCCACCAACAATGCACAAAAGTTGACATTTTCAAGGATGTATGGTGATCTTCTCAGTTTCTGGGAGTTGATTCATAGTGAAATAGGATTCCAGTTCTTGTACCCAATTGTTTATATATTCGACATCAATCTTTCCTTCTAGATTCGGTATATCCAAGTTCATATGTACCTTGAAAGGATTGGCTTTGTCAAAGGCATTTCTCGTCGAATTGCTAACTGAAGTTGAGCCAAATGAACTAGTGAGGTGATCAAGAATCTCATTGAAATGATCGTACATTTCAATTCACTGTCGAGCAAGTGCTTGCTCAATGAGTCGCTTTGTCTCTTCAGTTGCATGTTTATTGTCTGCTTCTTCTACCATATTCGGTTGAGTGTTCCAAGCTGGTAAATACTCAGAAGTCGAAGGTAGGATCTATCTGGATTGCTGTGTTTGTGAGCATATTTGAACAGGCATAAGTCAGGTAACTTCAACAAGAAGTGTCTCCACAAAACTTATTCAAGATCAAGCTCTGATACCAATGATCCTTGTCACCCAGGAGTTCGATGGGGGACAACAGGTTCGAATGAATGAGTCAAGATCTGTTATGGAAGAAGCAAATTAAATAAGTCGACAATCCAGAACAAGAAAACAATAAGGAATATACACAGACAAAATGCAAGAATTTGGATAAAAAAATTTTCTATTATTTATTCTTCCTTTCCTCCTTATTATGTTACAATAATGTACAGAGTTATATAGATTTTTGAGAACGCTTGAGCTTCCTTCCTGTTATGTTTAGTTACAAAATAAGTTGTAGCAGTCTAATAAGTGCAACCGTCATAGTCGACTCTAAGACAGAGGGACAATCTTTCGTATTCGGTCAGTTGTCGTCGATGCGCAATAATCGTCGGCGACAGAGCGTGATGGTGTCATCAGTATTTGACGAGTGGAGCTGATAAGTAGTCAAATAGAACTAGGACTACTAGTCAAAACAATCCAATTGACTTTAGAGATGGATCAGGAGATGTCAAGGAAAGTATGGATTAAATACAAAAGTATCCCAACTAATTGGTGGTACAAAGTGGCATCCACTTTAAGTGAGTTGTAGGAGGTAGGAATTTTAACTCTAGACTGAAAGGGAGACGAGGTTGGTTTTAAATCATCCATATTAATTTGGAAAATAAGGTCACATGCATATTTATGTTGGGAAAAAAAATTATTTCTTGGGTTTGCAAAATTTGGAGGCCAAGAAAATAGTGCAAGTGACCTAAGTCTCTCATTTCAAAGGTCTTCTTAGAGATGGTTTTCACATGGATAATAAATTTTTGAGATTACTACCAATAAGTATAAGGTCATCAACATAAAGTACAAGTATGATAATATGGTAACCTAATCACCTGGTATAAACATTAGTTTCATAGTATCATGTAGAGAAGCCAAAGTCAAGAAGGAATCAATCCTTTTCTTCATACTGTTTGTGTCAGAAATTGTTACTAAGGCTAAGGTAACAAGCCAACACAATCTCAAAAATAAAAATCAATTCAAACTAGGGTTTAGGGTTTTGTTTCATATGTTTTTGGTCATTGACTTCAAGAGCATAAAGGGAATACATTCAGTAAATAAGCAACAACTAAATCATACACATATATCAATAAAGATGTATATATATCACAATAATCCAACAAAAGACTGTAAATGAAGTTCACACATAAAGGACAAGCATCACTGGGAATTACACATAAACCATAAATGAATTTGTCATTCATGAAACTAAATAAGTTCAAAATGAAGCCAACACAGATCAAATGTAGGGTAAAGAGTCATATATTCATAGTTTCATCAAAAAATGCATATGAGAGTTTACAGTACCTATCACTGAACAAGTCTGGAAGTATAAGCAGCTTAGCAGACCTCCTAATGCTCTCCAAAATCAGAACCCTTACAATGTTTTTCTTTCCTCTCTAAATAGTTTTCTTCCCAAAAACAGTTAGGGTTTTTCCCTCCTAACTCTCCATCGAATCACTAAATTAGGTAAAGTAAAATTTACATTTTTACAAAATTACAAGTCTGCTAAAAATAGCAAATTCTTTAACTAAAACAAAATGTTTATCTAAAATAACTCCTAACTAGTAACTGCCTCATATCTCCTTCGCTGCCTCCACAAGAAGAGATATACCATCTGGGATTGAGGATCTTTTCTTCATTCTTTTATGCTTCTTCTCCAGATCAGCTATCTTTTTCTGAAGGTGTTCATTTTCCTGCTGCAAAGTTTCAACTGTCTTTTCCAGTTCTGAACAGTGCCTGTCAGCAGCCCTTTTCCTTCTGAGTGCTTCCTTTGCATCAACCATTAATTCCTGAAAATTGTCATGAACATCCTGAAGATCCTCTCTTAATCTTATATTTGCCATCATCAAGCCATCATTAATTTCTTGCATGTAATTCATTTGGTGCTTATACTGTTTGACAGTCTTCTTTAAATTTTCTTTGTCAGAATTAACCAATTTCTCTATTGCAGCATCTTGCTCTTCATTAGGTTTCCAAAACATGTCAAACTTCTTAAATATTTCTGCTTCCTCTGTCAACAGTTTCTCAGAATTATCTTCAATGATGTGGTTTGGGTTTTCTTCATCTGCTACCTGCACTGACTTACTCTCCTCTGTCAACATTTTCTCAGAAATGTCTTCAATGATGGACTTGGAGTTTTCTTCATCTGCTACTTTCCCTGACTTAATATCCTCTTTTTTACCTGGCTGCAGTTTATCTATCTTTGATTTATTATCCTCCATGGACTCTTCATCAGAGATAGTCACCTTATCAGTCTTCAATTTTGGATTTAACAGCTTTTTCATGTTAACCTTAGTTTGTTTTTCGACCTAGTTTTAGGTCTCCAGAGAGTAGCTGCCTCTCCCATCATCCTTAATTTCTTCCCTTGGTACTGAACAAATGCTAATTCTACCACTTCCAGTTTTTTGATTTTCTTCTTAGGCTTTGTAGTTTTGCCATCTAAAACTTGATCTTCTTTAATTTCAGTTTTAACTTCAATCTCAGGAATAGACTGCTCCTCTTCTAACATATATCCTTCATCATCCGAAAGGATTGTGATGGGGCTTCTTGGCTGAATATGGGTTTCTTCTTTAGCTACAGGAACTATTTTGATATCAACTTTCCTTTCATCCTGAGGATCTGCTACAGGTGATACATTCTTTTCAGGCAGTTCCTTTTTGTCCTCAAATAGTGTAAACTGCTTTTTAGTGTACTCTGGAATTACTTGGAGCTGATGGTCATCCTGTCTCTGTTCTACTACCTGTTTAGTCACCTTCTTAGCTTTAATGTCATGTTTGCTTGCAGGTTTGACTGAATGGCCTAACTTTTGCATCATTACCTTCCCCTTGTCAGTCTGTCTTTTGGGTTGTTGATCTTCTCCTTTAGGATGAACCCCTGACCAGAACAAAAAGAAGTCCCAAGTCCTTCCCTCATGCTGCAACACTGTAGTGATGATTAGTTTAATGAGACCATGGTGAAAAAGTGATTGAGAAGTGTGATTATCATGCTGTTTTATCTTGCTTGACATTTTCTGCAGGCTTTTAAAGAAAAAGAAGGGCAGATTCATTTTTGAAACCCCTGCCATGTGTTGAAGGAACCTGATATGATATTTGAACACTAATGAATATCTTCCTTCACAAGTCACATAACTCTGAAGTATCCTTATGGGCTCAATCCACTCTTTCCTGAAATTATGAATGAGAATACCCTTGTTCTAGTCAGGAGTCACATTAGGCAATAAGTACCTTTGGGGATCAAACTCGAAAGGTGACTTCTTAAACCAGTGCTCACCCTCATTATTAATCTCAGTAGCTTCTGCTATTAATTCTACAGTCAACTTGAATCTCAAAGTATCCATTATAATCATCTCATTTTTAAGTCCCTTAGCAAAATTGCAGGACACCTGAGCATTAAAACCATCTATCCTTTTGAAAAATTTTAACCAGCCTGCCTGCTGAAACAGCTCTGCACAGTCAGGAAGTGTCTGAGTCCATGTTAAGTCTGTGGGCTCAGCCCTGTTGACCTTACCACTTTTGCCACTTTTCCCCATATTCTTCTTTTCAGGAAACAGGAACAGTCTGATTTCAGGTTTCAAAATATATTTTATAAGCTGTTTTCTGATGCTTTGAGCTCCTTTGAACTATGCTACACACTCCTGTCAATTGCTCATCTGTCGTGGCTTACAGCTTCGTTTTGGGGTGTCAACGGTCTCCTCTTATGAGCATAGGTGTCCTCATATCGTTTCTTTAATTGCTGGTAAATGAATTCAGAAGCCCTAATTTTCGCTGGCGATAAAACACACTTGTCTCCTCTCCACAGCAACACAATCCACCGTTTAGCAGTGAGCTCTCCTTCACAAACACTACTCTCCTGCAATGATGCGTGTAACAAGGGGGATTTGACAGCTAAACCGGGATTTGCTGGTTTCTGTGCAACTGATCCCGCATACCATGCAATGATGAGCTTGTTTTACTTCGTGACTAGCAACCAACAAAGATCATGCTCAAACTGCTGCAAACACGTGTTAAAACACTCACACAAAGCGATTAGACACTCCCATTCTGCATCATGATTGAAATCAGTTCGAAAATTGAAAAAACACAGGCCACGATATTCCTGTAGCGCGCCCTTTGTTAAAATTTTGTATAGCGCTACAAGAATAACTTTTAGGCCAAAATTTAGCAGTTTTTTAACTTTTTGCTAATTTGTCGGAGGTTCTGGCAGTTATTTGGTTTAAGAAATAAGTTTAACTATTCTCTAAAGACATTAATGATTCTACCTTTGAAAATATGACTCTCATTATCCCCCTTTACAATATAAAAAATCACCAAAATCAAATCAAATCTAGAAAGCATGGGCTAAAAACTTATTCAATCACCCATAAAGTTTCTAAAATGACTAAAACTAAAACTTTAAAATCAAAAATTTAACTGAGGTAGATTCAAAAACAAACCAAAACTGGAGAAAATAAATCAAAAATAGAGAAAAATTTACTGACTTAACACATACCAAGCCCGAAGAGTTTGCTTGAGGCCATAGATGAATTTATTAAGGAAGTATACAAGGTTGGAGTCACTTTGAATAAATATAGGAGGTTGTTCCATATAAATTTATTCTTTCAAAACACTATGCAAGAATACGTATTTGACATCCACTCAATGGACGTCCCATCTATATGAAGCTACAATGGAAAGAACAAGGTGGATGACATTCATTTTGGCAATGGGAGAAAAGGTTCCATTGTAATTAATACCTTTTGCTTGTGAAAATCATTTGGTAACTAAATGGGCATTGTGTTTATCAACACTACCATTTGCGGCATCCTTATTCTTGTAAACCTATTTGCATATTACAAGTTTTGTTCCTTTTGGACGAGTGACTAGATCCCAAGTTTTGTTCACCATTAAGAATTGATTTCTTCAATCATTGATGCATCCCATGATGGATGGCCAGAGGATTCTGTAAATATTTTTCGATATGGATTTTCTAAAAATTTCCAAAAGTGAAGAGGCTCACTAAAACTATGAACGTGTTTGATCATGATTATAATAACTTCCAACTAGATCACTAGTTGCTTCCTTTGTTGTGTGAACCCATCTAGGAAGCTTAGAAGTTGGTGCAACTTCAGGTTCAAGAAATTAATTTGGAGGATGAGGTTGAGTAAGCAGAGTGTTGTTTTCATCCCCACTATCTGAAGAATAATATATAGACTAGAAGCAAGAGGATTAGTATAAGAAGTAGTAGATGGCACATGTTCCAAGGATGTTTCATAGGATGAATCGCAACCATCGAATCATGCACATAGGCCGAGAAACCTTCATCAAACTTAAAATATATTCTAATAGTGAATTTTGTTGTATTAGGTACAAGAACTCCATAACCTTTTAAAACATCTAAATTACCGATAAAAATGTACTTATTAATTTTAGGTTATAAGGCTCTCCTTTTTTTATTAGAAATTTGCAACCATGCTTCATTGCAAAACACACAAAAATGGCTTACAATTGGTTTTATATTGATCCATGATTTTTCAAGTGTTATATATTTTACAGACTTCATGGGAGTGATTAACTGTGTAATTTTCACAATTAATGGTTATAGCCCAAAAATAAGGACTTAATCCTTTGATTGGATCATGCAAGTTTCTATTTATTTTAATCTGTGATTCTTTCTCTTAGCAACATCACTTTGTTGTGGTTTGTATGGAATAATAAGTTGCAATTGAATTCCTTGTATAATACAATAAGTTGTAATTTTTTTGTTAACATATTCTCCACCATTATATATTCTTAACCTCTAAACATAATTCCTAGATTTATTTTCTACAAGGTCCTTGTAGGACAAAAAAATATAAAAATATTCACTCTTAATTTTAAATAAATAAACCCAAGTGCATCTAGAGAAGTCATCAATGAAGGTTAAGAAGTAGTTGCACTTAGGGAAATACACGTAAGGAAGTGGACCATACAAATCACTGTGAAAAGTTTGTAAGGGAGGTGAGGCATGCCAAGATGCACATTTTTTCAAAACTATCTTGATGATATTTGCCACGAACACAAATTGATAAAACACTATCCATGCAAGAAAAAAGAGGAATACGAATGACCATATTATTTTTACATGGTTGTTACAATGAGTAGTGGTTAAGGTATCCAAACCGCTCATGCCAAAGCCTACTCTTGTCATCACTATGAGCAATAAATAATGAAGGAAGAGAAGATGAACCAAACTTCTACACTGTGTTAGTATCATCAACTATTATTGGTGCTACAATTGTTGAGTATCCTTTAAGTTCTTTATTAAAACTTGGTGGGGTGAAAATCCACAATTTGCCATCACTAAAGTGAGTGATTCGATAGACAGAAAGAAGGTTGCAGGAGAGTCTAGGAACACATAGTACATCATTAAAGTGGCCACTAACCACTTGAAATATTTCTAATCCTACAATACATATAGATATATCATCACCAACAAATATTTGTTTGGTTTTAGATTGATTAATAAAAAAAATATGGCTTTATCCTTAGCCATATGATAAGAGGTCCATGAATCAAGATTGCACTCATTGGAAGAACTATAATTTGATGCATTCTAAAAAATCTTGAAGAAAAAAGACCATGTCCTTTTGAGGAATGGGAGGAAGGGTTATCTAGTTGTAGGTTGTTCTTATTCCTGGTTGTGTCATCTGCTTCCATCTTCTTGAAGAAACATGAATCTATATGTCATTCTTTACCACATTAAATGCAATGCTTGTCAAAATTATTTATTTTTGGGTTAGATCCTTTATCAACATTAGGAGATGTTGTGTGGTTTAATAACCTATGACTGGGAGATGGAGGTCACCAACGTACATCAAATTTTATTGCAGAAACATAAAAGAAAGTACATGTAACATTCAACATTTCTTTCCTTTCATAAAAGAAATAGGATTCAAGATGAGGTTCATACCTGGATAATCGATGGTTGATCCAATCTTTCGAAATCCAATCTTCTCGATCCACTGCTACACTGCTCCAAATGATGGACCTGCAAACAAACAAACTACTTTTCTCAAATCAATTTGACTACATAAAGATAAACAATTGAAATTGAAACTCATATATAGATTCATATGATAGATCCAAACAGCAAGTTTACACAAAGACAAGTGCTATTAGCAGGGAAATCTTCGATTTTATTTGCATAAACAATAGCTAGTTATACCTGTCCTGCAACTGGCACTCTTGTAATCAGACCCTGGGCTCCCGCTTCTCTCTCTTGAGTAAGTATTCCTCCAACATTTATTTACCAAAGTTGGCTCCCCTTTCTCAAGCCCCTCCCCTTGTATTTATGGCAAGGATAGGAGGGCAGGCTTGAAAGGAAGTTGGCTTGGGAAGTTAAGGTAGTTTGAATAACTGCCCTAACTAATCCATAATTCGTGATTTTATATATATTTTCAATATTTTTGAAGATACCCACGAGTATGCCTTTGGACAACCAGCGAGTGACTCGTGGCTCTTAATCCTTGCAGCTAGCGGGTGAAACATTTTAGATAATACCCGCGGGTTGTCTGTATAGACACCCGCGATTACCTCGCGTGTTGGCTAGTATCAAAGTTGCGGCTATGCTTCAAAATAGTTGCAAAAAATATGTTTATTGAGGAAAGGATTGCAAAGTTCAGATCCAAGTCATTTAAGGGCAAGTAAGCTCTTCCATCCATAGTGTCCTTTTGTGTGACTGACAAGGAAATGTGGTGACGGATGGAGAAGTGCTAATTTGACTGATAACAGATGCCCCCTAATGTATGAGGTCAGAGGGAAAACAATGGCCGAAATGCATTACAATCCAGGAAGAGGAGGAGAAAAGAGATCATAGGATGAGATCACAAACGGTACCTGAAACAGAAACGAGGTCAGCGAGCAATCACAATCTTGATATCAATAGATGTTCAGAATGGTAGAACATTATCTCCAATACATAACATAAATATGTATATAGCATGGCCATTGAGATACAAGCGTGGATCCATGTCAAACGAGATATCATAGCCATAACAACAAAATGGATCTATGTCTCATCAAGATCAAAAAATGGGCGTGGCTCAGTCTTGTGCAGCTTGGGCAATAACAAAATATGATGATGATATTATAGGCCCAAGGTCTTCATCCAAACCGTCTCAAGGCACGAATCCTAACCATGCGAATAAATGAGTTGATGTTGAACATGGAGGACACCGTTTGATTACCGGACATTGATGTGGACCGTTAACAAATGCGAGGGAACCCACCAATGTTGAAAATGGGGCCCAAGGTGCCTAGTACATTCTAACAAGTGTGAATAAGGGGTCTTGAAGTCGAGCACCTGAAGAATCCATCGAGTAGGAGACATTGATGTGTTCCCACTATCCAATAGCAAGGGAAATTTCCAATGATGACTGCAATCCCCAAGGTACTACCAAAAAATCTAAACTTCGTTCCCAGAGAAAGATGAGTTAAATTTGATGGGAAGAAGTCCGTTGGAAGGGAGGCCTTAAGGCATCCTCCATCATCGAACACGAGATACAATAAAAGGTTGATCTGATCTGGAGTAGGACTGAGTACATGATGAAACATATTGATACCAAGGAATGGCCGACACGGGTTGTATCCTTGAACAATGAGCACGAAACAAGAGTGACTTAGGCAGCTTGGAATACAAAGGGACCATGATATAAATCTGCAATGTAAGAGACATTAACATATTCTCCATATGATTGGAAGACTAACTAATCGGAGGAGTAAAAACTCTGAGATCAAGTTTATCCTAAGGCCAAAACTAGAACCCAACTTGTTTGATAGACTCAAAAAGGTTCTCTGTTCAAGGATAGACTGCTGCCATAAATGAAATGAAATAGTGGATATTTCCCTTCCCTTTCTCCTTTTGTTAAAGAATGCCTTTTCTTAGTTTTAACGAGCATGAAAAGATTGAAAAGAAAGCTTGATAACATCCTTCTTGTTAATTTTAATGAGTCCAAAAAAGCAAACTCAATAGTCTTTCTTCATTTTAAAGACAAGCTCGAAGAGGGGAGAGAAGAATGCTTGGTATAAGTCCAACCATGTGTAATTTAACGAGTCCATGGGAGGGAAACTCAGGATCTTCTTCATGTTTTAACGAGTTTGAAGAAGAGATAGACTAGTACTTGATAGTTTACAGATTCGTGGATTTTAATATCGATCCCGGATCTGTTTGTGCTCGCCGGTGTTTTCATATTTAGGGAGTCTGGAAAACTTAAACAATAACTCCATACACATACTCGTGGATTTTAATATCGAGCCCGAGTTGGTATGTGCTTTCCGATGTTTTCATATCTAGGTAGTCTGAAAAACTTAAACAAGAACTCCGTACTGTACTTTTTCGTAAAGTTAGCCTCCTCGCCCAAAAAAGTGTAAAAGTGTACGAGAGAGGAATCTTCTAATCATTATGACTAGAGTATACATTTCTTGTAAGTAATCCACAAAGATCCGGAAAAGGGGTAAACTTATATCTAAGTGGATATCTGTTCAAGTCCTTTAACGAGTTTGAACAAGAAAAGTATGCTCGACAATCTTGTTAATTTTAAGAAGTCTAACAAGAACATGAAAAAGAATCCATCGGAATAGGGAACTTAATATTAGGTAAAAATCATGTACAATGTATAAGTTCCTTGATATGTCAAATGACTGATGGACTGTAGATAGCAGCAACGTCAACGGATGAGCAGAAAATGGTAGTTGAAAGCGAACAAAGGAGATTTCAGAATGCCATAAAATGACAGAATAGATCTAATGTGTTGAGCTAAATTGACATGTCAAAAGAAAACAAACCGTTGTATTAATCACCTTTTGCAATTGGTGGTGATAAAAGCGCCTTTTAAAGCTTTACCTAATAAAAAACAACTCAAAAAAGGTCATTAGGATTAAAAATTAAAAAGAGAATTTGAAACTATATAAAGGGGGTCAAAATTTGAAAATAATTTGTATAAATAGTGTCAAATTAGAAACATAATGCACAAAACCATTTTACCATTGGAGCAAAGGAGAAAAATCCGCTTACTTCAAAAGCCGATTGCAATCAATCTGGGAAACGAAAACAAACACCGTCACTTGCATGTAAGCTATCTATGCCCACTCTATCAATTTAATCCATTCCTTTAAGTTTTTAATGATGTTTTAGGGTTTTTAAGCAAGTTTTAAAACCTAGGGCTTCGTACCCATGATTCTGTCTAAGTAAAAGTCGCGGTCACGTGGAAAGTGCGTGAATTTACTATTGGGAGGCTTGCGAGTACCCGCCTTGAAGAGGTGAAGCCACGGGTACCGCTATTTAAAAGAAAAAACCAAAAATTAATGCATGGAATGGGAATGGTTGATGCAAGATGGTTCTAACTTGGAGAGAGAGGGAGCATGAGGCCATGGACATGGATGCCATGGGGGATCCTCTTACTTTAAATGCGTTATGGAGGTGTGGGCTCTTAACATTTTTCTGAACTACAAACATGTGTGCACAAACACATCTGCTCCAAATGCTCGTGGGATATTGGGATGCCGATCATGGCATGTTTCAAACCTTCAGGGAAAGATGTTGGACATCACTATTGAGGACATATACTTCATAACCAGTCTATCTCGACGAGGTGAGGTGGTGAACCTCAAAGGGACATTTAGAGGAGTGGGTGCATTGTCCATTCAGGATTATATCAACACCTACTGCATAGCTGGCACCGAAAAATCTTGGAGCCAAGTTCCAATTGGGAAAATTGCAAGTTTTCCTTTAAAGGTGATCTTGAGTACAATCAATAGGATCGGGGGAAGTGCGGTGCAGCACCTAGCCTTACATAACTATATGCAGATAAGTGTAGAATGTCTATGCAATGTCATCTTCGATTGGTGCTCAGGATTACTAGTCAACATGAAACATTAGCTTACAGAGTGTAAGATGGGGAAGAAAACAAATTTTGGACACAGGAGTATATTATGCACCTTTGTCTTCAAGAGAGTCCCCACTATTAGTCCAGGGGTGTCCCTACCAACGTTGAACCCCCGTGAGCCACCGATGACTTGGTGGGGTGACATAGTTTTGCATCAGGGTGGTGGTGAAACAAGTTTGTCATATGCTGACGAGGATTATCTGGGGTGGTGGAGCCGCCAAGTACCGAAAATAGAGCAGTTTCTGTATACGGGCATTGATTTCCGAGGTGATCCCAAGGTTATACTGCCTCTAGAAGCATCCTGGATAGGTACCAATGTGTTTTTGTTTTGAAAAAAATATTTAAAATATTTATGTTTTTTGTATATATAATTTTTATGACAAGTATGAGTACTGACAAAACATAACTTATGCAGATGTGGGACCGGTGATACCTGTCGGGCATCTTAGAGTGTTCATCCGACCAACCAAGCCAGGTGTTGCGGATACCATGTTGAGGAGAATTGAGGGGAATATGAGTCAGTTGACTCATGATATCCCTACCTACAAGATAGAGCGAATGTCACTCAATATGAAGGAGCATGTAGTAGGGGTGCCCCCATCCTGGATCTGCTTACTTAGGAAAGTAGCTAGGCTAGTCATTTGTTATATAGAGGCCATAACAGAGCTAGCTGAGGATCCTCCCTCTCCATAGGGAGAGTGACATATTATTTTTTGAGGTTGTTTATGCCCACTTTGTATATTTTGACAGTGGTTGACTAAAAAACTTGTTGATGCCCCGAAGATCGTAGCATCAAGCAGAAAGGGATTCTCCCCGGTAGACTATCCCAATTAGATTGTCCACCGTTTGGTATGGGGAATCCGTCCAGTTAGCGGTTCCGGCAACCGTCAGATTTGGAGATTTGCTTCAATTACACCGGTTATGGCCCGACCCACCATTATTTTTTGATTTTATGGTTAAAATGATATGCAAGTGCCTAAGCTAAATTAATCTAAATGCAGAACTTGAAACAAATCTGTGTCTAAAACTGAAATAAACCTAATCTATCCCTGCAAGGAGAAAAAACTATAAGTATGAGTAATGTGCTGAAAGAAGCATCTGAAGATCAACAGATAACCATTAAATCATAAAGATACATCCACAGCAAGAAAGGAAGAATATAAAAGATAGCTTTTAATACATGTGAAAGCAGTCTATTACTCATATGAGAGAAACATTATTGCACAGAGCATAGTAAAATCATTCATTGCACAGAAATAATTCGAACAACAGAGAAAGATTTCACTATAATAGGTATAAATGTCACCAAAAGAATCCAACAGACATCGTACACACATTCCCAGGCAAGATGCGTCCTCTCCAGGCTCATATTAGGCAAATTCACTTTCTCGAAGCAAGTGTAAAATAGTTCGTCCAAGCTTAAGAAAATTCCTTTCCCTGCCAAAAGTCCTTTACACTATTCCCTAAGCTTCTATTTATATCTTTACAAAATGCCTCTTGGGCTGCCACCTGGCTTTTACACTTGTCCTTTAAAGACTTTTCCCAGAAATAAACAATTTGTGGTCCTTTTCCCATAATAGAAATTTTCTCAAAAATAGAAAAGGACAGCTGTCCTAGTGACTCTACGCTCTAAACACAAGGAAAGCAAATCAAAATAAGAACAACGCATTATGACTAGCGTGTTCATCCTTGGGGTGGCGTTTCTACTGGGAATGAAGTGCTTGTGCTGGCTGCTGCTATTGCTGCTGCTTTCTTTTCCTCTTCTGCAATATAACTGAACCAGATACCAGTGTCCCTAACAACCACATTTGCTGGTGAAGGGAGCAAGATCTTCTGGGAAGTCACATGCTTACCAAGCTCTGCTTCAATACCATGAATTTCTGCAATTGCTGCTTGGTGGATCTCTTTAAGCAAATGACTGTATACTGATGATAGCCCAATATAGTGATGGAGATCATAAGTGGCCAGGACATCAATATTCTTCACATATTCTATTTGAATGCCCAGCTCTTCTTTCAAGTCTGATAAACGCTGCTCTCTGCTTGGAAACTCATCGAGGGACTGAGGAAAAATCAGCTTGCATTTTTCATGCACTTCATGGATCTTTTGATACAGGCTGTTACCTTTCTCAATTGTTCCCTGGATCTTAACCATCAGCTTGAGGCCACAATTCCTACAAAACTCCATAAGGGCTACATCTTCCTTAAAATCATCTACAGATTTGAATGGGAGATGCTTGGGGAAATCAACCTTCCCTTCTCTCCATTCCATCTGGCTCAGGATGTTTACATTAACCCGAGTGTATTTGCCTTTAAGCCTAATGGCTTATACATTGAATTCTTTCAACCTAACCATCATGGCCTTGAGCCTGCACACTTCCTCAGTAATCAGCTCCTGTGTGGCGTGCATTTGTCTCAAAATGTCACAGGACTGCTCATGAAAGGGAGACATATCTATTGTTCTGCTTTTTTCCTGCTCTAACTACTCAACCATTGCCTGCTTATCTGCTTCCAGATGAAAAACTCTATCTTTAGAATCGTTCTTTTTCGCTTCTAGAACCATCATCTGGATTGCCAGGTGCTCCTTCTCTTCTTCTAGATGGCGATACTTATCTCACAACTCCTTGTGATCAACAGACAGGCGATTATATTTATTCACTACAAGATCCCTGTAAGCCTGCTCATTAGCCACAGTATGTTGTAGCATGCGAGCTCTCCTCTTTGTTGACTCAAATTCTCTGACCATATCGACCACATTATCCTTTGTTGCTTTTGCTGCTGACACAGCGGCGGATGCCATGGCTATGGGAGCCTTATTTGTATTTTGCATAACCGTGGTCTCCCGCTGGGTGACAATATCTTCTTAGAAGAGTCTCTTTATCCTCTCTTCCGACTTCAAGACCACCGCCTTCCTCTTCTTATAATACACAAATTCTCCCATCGGGACACAGTATGATCTTCGGATGGGGTGTAAGGGATGATCGGGAGATCTCTTATATGGACTTCTGTCCCTGTGGGTGGGGTTTGCACTACCTGAGATGTGTCTATTTCCATATCTTGGGTGCCGGAGCCACCCGCCTGGGCATCTTCATTGGTCTTAAGCTCTTCTTCCGCCTTTTGTCCTTCTTCAGCTTTACGCTTTCTTTCTTCTTCTTCAGCCCGCTGCCAATTTTCAATTGCCTCCCTCTGCTCTCGTTCCTATGCTTCCTTCTGCTGCCTTGCCTCCTCAGCTTCTCTCTGCAATCTTGCTTCTTCAGCTTCTCTCTGCAATTTTGCTTCTTCAGCTTCCTGTTGCAGTCTTGCTTCTTCTTTCAATATTTTCTCTTCATGGGCCAGGGCCTCAGCTGCTTCCCTTTCCTTCTGCAGACTGGCTTCTCGGGCTGTGGCAGAGCTAGAGCTAGCTCCACTGCCATGACAACAAATCTGCAACTCAGTCATGTTGCTGATGCCTCTGAACACTTCTTCCTCTGCATCATAGTAATCGGCATACTCAAAATGAGCATATACCTCCTTGCAATGCTCGACAACCTTGCTCTGCCTGTCATTTATATGGAAGATTACCTCACCGAAGTGGAAAGCTTTCAACTCTTGAATGTACTCCTCGGCTGTTGCAACCCCTGAGAATTTATAGGCTCTTATGCAGAAAGGCAAAGGAGGGAAGGAAGCCTTATGCTGCTTATTAGGCACTCCTCCTATTCCATCAAGGAATACTTGCCTGACTGCTTCCTTCAGGACTACATAATCAGTAGCGTATTTTGGAAAAATGTATGGTGCTTTGGTACCTCGAAACATCCTGATGTAAGTGCCCTGTTTTGAGAAGTAAAAATCACCATAATTTTCCAGGACCTCCATGGCATTTTCTGACAGGCAATTGGGCTCTTCCTTAAACATCTGCTCATACAGAGGCATGATGAATTCTTCGCAGATGAGCTTGTAGTTTGCTCTGTAATTTTGAGCCCACATTATTTTATAGGCAGTGTAGACCAGGGTGTTGGCCTGATCCCATGTGCAACCTAGCCTGGGGAAAGAGAGCTTGGCCAAAATACAATCAATAAGATATGAAGACATGTAAAATTCTAACTTTTTTAAGGCCAAACCTTCTCTAGCTGGGGCCACCGTGGATGCCAAACTATCCGAGAGAATAGTAGCCCAATCAAACACAGTTCCTTTAAATGCTATGAAGTGGATTATGGGAGCCCACTGTATCCTATATACAGTGACATCGGGCATACCGAAAATTCTGCATAACATCAGGGCAATTAACCTAAAAGGAGGTCTTAGGCTCTGAACATCATATTCATCATTATCTCTCTTCCTCAGCTGCTTGCCTGTGATCAACAGCCTCTTAGCCATCTCGAGATTATTTATCTGTCCCAACCATTCGTCGTTTAGAGCTTGCTGGGGATGTGAGAATTTGTAAGCTGCTGCAATGTAAGCTGGATGGAATGAAGCAAAAGGCTCTCCCTTGCTGTCATGCAACAGTCTTGTTTGTGGGTTGGCATGTTCCAATATCCATCCGATCACTTCAGAGCACGGGAACAATTCAGGGCGAGTAGAAGCCCTGGCTATGCCGGAAGTTCTGATGTTGACGTAGATTTGCTCCTCTTCTAATAACACGTCTGGGATATCTTGGTCCTTGATCATTCAGTAAACATCTCCCCACCGGACCTCGGGAGGAACGTCGGTGGAACACTTAGTGTCTTGAAAAAGAGTTTCAGTCCTTGGTTGCACTGGCTCTGGCTCCATCATTTTAGCTTTCTTTCTACCACCTTTTGGCATCGTGGCTTATCCCTGTCAGCAATCATATGTGAATGAATATAAAAGTGTAACACATTATGAGAGTGTAATGTAGAGCAAGACATTTTTTTTTTTAGCATGATGATGATAAACAAAATCATGAGGCTGCATGCTGGGGAAGAAAACCAAACATAGATTATCCAAGAAAACAAAATATGGTCCTCAGACTTGATTATTCTAGGGAGACAATGCCTGGTTAGGAACTTTTGAAATGCTTCCGAAAAGGTAGGCATACGACGTGTAAAACCCACTTCCCTCCTAGTCTTTGGAGATAGGATGTCCTCCATCATGGCACTTCTAACGGCCAATGGTAGGCTGGCTCGGATTAGAAAATCCTATGAGGAAACCGAAAACATGAAACCATTTTCCACAATCGTTATCTGAGCCAAACAAGCGAGCGGTTGAGTATCTCAACCAGCTATTACTGATGCTGCTTCTTGTTCGATAGTATTTGAGAAGCGGCATGTAGCCGACATAAAACTTGGGTTTGAGTAAATCTGGGTAGGAGTACGACTGAAATGCGGTCGGTGGAAATAACCAAGTTCAAACGACTCAGAGACAAAGGGCCCACTGGGAATGACTGGTCATGGTTATGACTCCTAGCTGTCAGCAATGAGAATTTTATGGGGGCCACGGCGGCCGTAAAATCTTTAAAAGGATACATTGCTACGAGTGCCTACCGGCCACGTAATGAAACGAAAACACCCAAGAAAAATCTCAACGTATAGATAAGACAAAGATAACGGTTGAAACACCTACCTGGAGATGAAATAGTGGTGGAGCGAGGTTGACACGGTGGTGAATGCACTGAGATGGATCGAAATTATGCAATATCCCAAACGGCGTTGCTCGAATAAAAAACTAACAATGGGGACAATAAACTCCACCGCCCTTATATAAAGCTTGATACGTGCGGGCATTTAATCGGGTAGGTGGCGACATTAAAACGGGGTTTAGTGTTCGTACGGCATGGTCTTTTCAAATCTGTTTGGCATTTAAGCGTGACCACCAATTGCGTCAAGGACTCGTGAGTTTCGTCCGCAGTTGTGGCCAGAACTCATGAGTTCCTCTCGAAGAGCGGGAGACTTGGCGAGGCATTAACTTATTGCGGGAGAGATGAGACAGACGCTTCGCATTTGCGGAAAGGTTTGGCGAGTTGTTCCGGAGTTGTCGAGCTAAGAGAATTTTGCGCCGCAAGATCGTGAGTTATTCCGACGTTTCGGGAGGACTTTGCGAGTTCTTCCGAAATTGACTCTCCCGAAAGCTTATCGCGACGTAAATTCTTGAGTCATTCTGCCGTTGCGGAAAAACTCGATAAGTTCTTCCGCAAATGCGAATAAGTCTGGTAAGTCTTTTCCGCAAAGTGGATGGCCCGGGGACTTGGTGAAAGGGAACCCGTTGCGGCAAAACTTTACAAGTGTTTCCGTCATTTCGGGAGAGAAATTTGAGTTTTTCCGAAGTCCATAGAACATTCAAGTGCTTTCGCTATTTCGGGGAGAAACTTTAAGTCTTTCCGCAGTTGCGGGTGAACATCCCAAGTTCTTCCGCCTTTTCAGGAGAGAAATTTGAGTTCTTCCACAGTTTCGGGAAAGAATTGTGAGTTTTGACTTAGACAAAACTTCAATTTTTAAAACCAATTCCTCAGTTGAAACAAAACTAAGTCCCAAAAGTTTTCAAAGGAGACTTAACTTTTTTAGGCAGTCTTTCTAGGAAAATGAAAGAAGGGGCCCCAATATCTACAAAATTTTTTGGGGGAATGTTGCTGCAACAACAATTGGAGAGTCGCTGGCAAACACAGATCTCTGAAAAAATCCCTCTCGTTAATCCGAAAGCTTCTTAAAAGATGTCTATCTTATATGCAATATTCAGCCGAGCATTCGAATCTCAGCGAAGGAAGAAGTCATTTTATCTGTTGGCCATTGGGAAAAGGGGAGCTTTGATGAATACATCTTTAAAACTTTCAAAGGGCCAACATATGGGGTTCATTTTAGAAGATTCATCTTTCAGATGGCTACTGCTATCGGACTCCACAGGATTTGCAACAACTTCTCATAGACACTATTGCTCTTGTTCCTCATTCCCATGCCGCCTGCATCCTTTTGGATACTCATACATTTGACAGCTTTGCTGTTTTGGGCCTTCCAGAAATATTTTTTTTAAATATGATCTTTGATTTTGGCTCTTCAATCCATAATGTCCTTTTGTGTGAGTGGGAGATTTTATTGAATGATCATGCCTCACGGATGGAGAGGAGCCTAGCTTGAGCTGAGTCTTTTGGATAGATTTCTTGCTTTGCTTTTGTCTCAGCCATGCTTTAATTGAGGCGATAATTTCTGGAAAATAGACCCTTGATTATAAGCCATTTTGGCTGTTAGATTTGCAGCATGGAGTCATTTCAATACCCTATGCCTTTGAGATGTGCTACTCTCCGTGGGTCCAACTTTAGTGACCTTCTTGAGATGCCTTTAAGTGTGAGAGTGGATGGAGCCTGAAGATAGTGATAAAGATAATCATAGATCTCTGCTATTTAAACAAGGGTTAGTGTGACTAACAGAATAGGCTTCCTTCCTTTTGGAGAACGTTCAGCAAGAGCAAAATACACAGATAGAGTTTCATTTGAGGGTATTTTCAGCTTCATGAGTTGTGAGATTTCTTCGAGAGATTTATCTTGATGAGAAAACCGACCGCAGGTGTTTCAGAAAACAAACTTTGTACAAAAATTTCAAATGTTGAGAAAAGAAACAACATAGCTGAAAACAATGGAAACAAAGGGCTAAAGAAAAATAAAAGAAAAGTTTTATTTATGTACAGAAAGTCTCATTGAGACTACACAAAGTATTGTTTCAAGGCAAGGCCATTGAGAGGAAGGGTTACTTCCTCTCCTTGGAGGTCTGCCAGCTTGTAAGTGGATGGGCCGAGCTTTGCAGAAATTTGGTAAGGGCCTATCCATAAATGTTGGAATTTCGTGTGCATCCCCTTGCCTTCATGATCAATGGTCCCATTTCAGGACTAAATCCCGAACTTCAAAACTTCTTTTACCGGACTTCCTCTTATCAAACTATCTTTTGACTATGTCTTGGTGCTGATGGAATCGATCTTTAGCTTTCTGTCAGGCTTCTTCAAGTTGAAGCAAGGTATTGATCCTGGATTGTAAGACTTGGCTACCAGACCCTTGAGAGGCTTGGGACAGCTGTAAGGATGGAAGAAAGATGTTGGGAGGGAGGATGGATTCCTTTCCATAGACGAGAGTGTAAGGGGAAACCCCTAATGCGTTCTTTGGAGTCACCCTATCTGCCCATAAGGCATTTGGGAGAGCTATATGCCAACTTCGCTGATTTTCTATCACAGTCTTCTTGAGAATTCGAATGAGGTTTTTGTTTGAAGATTCAGCTAATCCGTTTCCTTGAGGGTAATAATTGGCTGAATAATGCAGTTTAATTCCCCATTCATAAACAAATTCATTTATCTTAAAAGACGAGAAATAAGGAGCATTATAAAAAACAAGGCAAATTGGAACCCCAAACCTGGTTATGATGTTTTCCTTCAAGAAACTGATGATTGCATCTTCATTGATCTTACGCAATGGGATAGCCTCCATCCATCTGGTGAAGTAGTCAGTCGCTGTCAGGATGTATCGATGTTGTAAAGAAGAATTTGGGTTTATCTATCCAATAACATCTATGCCCCATTGTTCAAAAGGTTCAGAGATAATAACCGGCTGCAAGGGTCCTGCTGCCTTAGTTAATTTCCCAGCACTTCTTTGGCATATATCACAGTTCCGTGCATACACATGGGCATCTCGGAATAGAGTGGGACAATAATATCCAGCTCTAAGTATCTTATGAGCTGTTGTCTCCCATGAATAATGTCCACCAACGGGACCATCGTGTAATTCTTTGACAACTTTACTTGCATCTTCCTTTTCTAGGCATCTAAGAAAAATTCCATCGTAATTTTTTCTGAAAAGTATCCCATCAATGATTTGATAAGTTGCTGATTTCAAATGGAGCGTCCTTCTTTGCTTAGAGCTCCAGTGCTCAGGTAGGTATCCTTGCTGCAAATAATGCACCAGATCCCTATACCATGACTGAGGAGCTGTGAAGATAGGACATACTTCAACTGAATTCAGCTCAGCTTCATTTTTCCAATGCTGCTCTTCATCAGTCGGATTTTCTGTAAGCAATTTTCATAGGCCTTGTCCTTTGATGATAGTGGCCGGCTTAAATTCTAAGTCATATTCTTGAAGAGCTGTGACCCAGTTTCCCCTCCTTTCTCCTAATTCCTTTTGAACGAAGAGGGATCTAACAGCTGGGTGGGGAACTATAACCTTAGTCTTGTTCTTAATAATATATGGTCTAAAATGTTTGACTGCTTTGAAGACAGCATACGCATGCTTGTCGACAACGGGATAATTTAGTTTAGCCCATTGCAGACCAGTGCTCATAAACGAGATTGGGTACTCGTCCCCTAGTTCGACGTTTTGTGTGAGCACAGCCGCGAGAGAGTCATCTGAAGCAAAGGTATACAGGATAAAATCTTTGTCAAAATATGGGCTTCTTAAGGAAGGAGCTTTATCTATGGCTGCCTTAATGTCTCTGAATGCATCCTTTTCTAAGTCTGTCCACTTGAACTGTATGCTTTGCTTGACCATTTGTTGTAAAGGTTTAACAATTTGCACGAAATCTGGAACAAACCTTCGGACGGAATTGATAGTGCCCATAAAGGACTGCATGGATTTCTTGTTATGAGGCATTGGAATTCTATTGATAGCTTGTACTCTTTCCTGATCTATTGATACTCCTCTTTTGGAAATGATATGGCCCAATAGTTACCCTCGGGAACAGCAAACACACTCTTCTTGGGATTCAATGAGATACCATATTTCTGACAACGATAAAAAATATGCTTCAAATGAACAACATGGTCTTCCCATTTCTTCGAAAAAATTGTCACATCATCTAGATAGACAACAACACAATGGCCCCCCAATCCTCGGAAGGCGATATCCATTGCTCACTGGAATGTAGCTCCTGCGTTTATCAAGCCGAATGGCATCCTTCTATATGTGAAAGTTCCCCACTTAGTGCGGAAAGTAGTCTTAAGACGATCTTCTTTAGCTACTAATACTTGATTGTAGCCAGAGAAACCATTGAGAAGGGAAAATAGCTCAGATCTTGACACCATTTGAAGAATTTGTTCCATTGAAGGGACGGGATAGTTGTCTTTATCTGAAGCTCTGTTTAAATTTCTGAAGTCAACACATAGTCTTATCTCTCCTGACTTCTTTCTCATGGGAACTAAGTTAGCAACCCACTCAGAATGCCGGACCTTAAAGATTATTTTAGCGTCCAGTAGCTTCTTCAATTCCTTTTGAATCAGAGGTTCCAGAGTAGGATGCATCCTTCTTAATTGCTGTTGAAATGGCTTGACACCCGCTTTCATTGGTATGACATGCTGAATAATGCGGACGTCATACGTTTTTAGATCTTCATAAGTCCATGCAAAAACATCCTTATATTATCGAAATAGTTTGATGAACCTATCTCTTTCTCCCAGTGAACAACATTTGCCAAGGTTGACAAACTTTGGTTCAGCTTCGGTGCCCAAATTAACTAACTCATGCTGCATTGATGAACTGTTGGTATTGTTATTTGTTGGCCCTTTGAACTTACTCTGAAGATCAAACAACATTTCAAGTGACCTTACCCCTTTGGGGATGAAATTTCCTTTAGCTGTATCCTTCTTTTGTAAATCAGAATCGTGTTCTTCTTCATCTATCACAGCTCCTTGGAAAATGTCTTCATTCGTAAGAAAACTGATAATCTATTCATCATCATCGAAGACTCTGAAGTTTGTGATATTGTCAGGGACAGAAGGCTTGAAAATTAATTCAATTGAGCACTTGTTATTAGTTGGCACCAATCTGGCGACGGATGTTGCTAACAAATCAGCTGCAGAATTTTGCAATCTAGGAATAGACTTTATATTGAAAGCATCAAAATGCATAATTAAATCCCATACCTCAGCCTGATAACCTTTCAAATGAGGTGAGAGACAGTGAATGGTATCTCTTACCTGCCTCACAACTATTTCTGAGTAACCAAAAACCTTCAGGTATTTAACATTTAAACCGATGGCCTTCTTTAATCCGTGTACCAAAGCTTCATATTCAGCAGTGTTGTTATTACAATCAAATTCTAACCTATAGGACAAAATATACTTATTTCTTTTTGGATCCATCAGAACACAACCGGCTCCGGATCCTTCCAAAGTTTTAGAACCATCAAAGTATAATGTCCAAAACAAATCATTTGATCTAGCTAAGTTAGTATCTTTATGATCTAAGTTAGTGACTAAACTAACTATATTATAGTCAATATCATCAGTCCGAGAAAAATGAAGGAGATCAGACTGTTCATATGATTCATGGCTAATAGTTTTAGACTGATAATTACCTGGATCTATTTCCAAGAAATAATTTTCCAAAACTGAGGATGAGAAGGCTACAACCTCATTCTTTTCTTCTAGTTGAGTTACATTTTGTTTCATGTGCGGTTCTCTCAGGACCTTGATCTGATTCTGTCTATTTTGATAAGGCAACCACAAATGAGACCAATCAGTTGCAAAGTAACCATTCAACTTTGTGGACCAGTCTCTACTTAGGATCAAACCATATGCTTTAGGAATATCAACTACATTATGTCAATGAATTGACAGACTCTAAAATCTGCTGACAACCTAATGAGGACATATTTCATTTCCCCAATAACTTTGACAACAGTCCTATCTAATTGAATAATTTGGGCAGGAGATGGAATTGGTTGCCCATTAATTTTTTTACAAATTGACAGTGGCATGACATTTGAAGATGCCCCGGAATCTACCAGACAATTATGAACATTGTGATTGAAAATTTCAAAAGTTAAAAGAAACGAAAACGTCTAAGATTTGGATTTCCCGCCGATACTAGCCTCATTAATTTTAGGATCTTCTTGAGTATCTGCTAATGGAGTGCTAGGCTGGGATTGAAGAGCATGCAACAACTTGTCTCGTTGCTGAGGCAAAATGCACATATTGAATATTGATATATTTGCTTTTACTTTCTTTATATCTTCAATAATGTCATATCCTATATCAGATTCTTTTACAATTCTAGTTGGATGGTCTGTCTTATTCATCATGACCTTCAGTTGTTGAACTGTGGTGTCAATGCTTGGCTGCTTGGCCGCTGTTGGGTTAGCTTTAGGTTGTGGTGGAATGATTGTTATATGTCTTCTAGGTAGTTCTTTTGAAATTTTAGGCTTGGGAATAGTCGAGCTTGGCATAGGATCTGTAATGGGACATTTACTGCGAGTGTTAATGTTTACAACAGAGACTGAGCTTTCCACGGGATCTTCTTCTACCAATTCAGTTAAAGGTACCCAATCCCATAACACCATAGTGGTATCTGGGGATGGTTCCTCTATCTCAGGGCTCAATTCCTCTGGAGGATCGTCTTGATCTGGAATCTGTGAATCCAGCATTTGGGTCACAACTAAACTCATAGAGTTAATCCATTGTGGGCAGTTCTTTTCCGAGTGCAGTTCTTGATGAAAGGTGCAGAAGTTTTCCATCCCTATTTCATTGAGATTTAAAACAGGGAAAGTGTTCATAGGTGGATGAGGTTGATCGTTGTCTTCTTTCTTTTTGTAGAATGGCTTGAAATGTTTCCTAGATGTACTAGCATCTTTATCTTTCTCGAGATCTACAATTTTATTGGACAACTTCTGCATCATCTTAACTACGTTCTCCATGTCTGCTGACGACTCTTATTTATTTCTGGTGAGCAACAAGGTTTTTCTACTAGTTGCTGGTTTTGTCTCTTCCTCTAAGGCATGTTTAGCAACGCTGTCTGCTTCTTCTTCCACCTTTCTAGCTTCTTCAAAATTTTCTATCAGGGTGGTTTTCTTAGATCTTTTAATGAACATTGCTATGGGCCCTTCAAGAGCAGTTGTATAATATTCAACCAGAGATTCCTCTACTGGTTTATTTGCTTCGCTAAAATTATTTAAGAGTGTTGTGAACCTTTGGTTGAAGTCTTGAACATTTTCTTTCTTCTCCATTCTCATGGACAATAATTCTTTCATGAGTGTAGCTACAGTCTTTTGATTTCCATACTTCTTTAAGAAACATGTTTCAAATTCATCCCAGCTGGAAATCGAGCTAGGTTGTAAGCTAAAATACCAAGAAGAAACTTTCGGCTCAAATGTGTATGGAAAAAGCCTACAAACTACATCTTCATGCTATACATTTAAAAGATTCAGGGCTAAATAAAAACTCTTGAGATGATCTTCAGCAGAAATGGCTTTTCCTGGGTCGAATTTAGGCAAGACTTTCTCTGGATTTTTAGGCAGATTGTGGAATGGCCTAGCTAGATTCAATGCTCCCCTCACTCTCCAAGTAGGCACAACCATGTCTCTATGTGGAGAATTAGGTGGAGAATTGTGTGGTGAATTAAATGGAGTGTTCTTTGGAGTAACAATTTCTCCAAGATTTTCTAGATCTGAAAGATTTTCTGGGTTTTCAAGATTGACTTTGTTCAGGGGTTCTCCAATTTCTTCCAAAGTTAAATTCACAAGTTCTTCAAAATTCTGCACAAGAATCGAATCACGGGTGTACTGTCGTTCTTTTCTCGGAGTATTTTTCCTAGGGAGGAAATTTACTGCGTTTAAACCACCTAGTTGTCTAACATATGATCGTGTATGTCTCCTTAAATCTTCTATTTCTCCAAAAGGCACAACATACAATACTTCTTGAGGTTCAAAATTAGAGATGGGGTTTTCTTGATTTGCTACTTCAAGATTTGGGCTATCTGAAATTCCTGTTTTAAGCGGGTTTTCAGTAACATTTTTGACAGTGGGAGATTTCCCTTTATCAGCCATGCACTTTAGGCCCTCCTTCTAGCACCAAAAACTGTTGATGCCCCGAAGATCGCAGCATCAAGCAGAAAGGGATTCTCCCCGTTAGACTATCCCAATTAGATTGTCCACCGTTTGGTATGGGGAATCCATCCGGTTAGCGGTTCCGGCAACCGTCAGATTTGGAGATTTGCTTCAATTACACCGGTTATGGCCCGATCCACCATTCTTTTTTGATTTTATGGATAAAATGATATGCAAGTGCCTAAGCTAACTTAATCTAAATGCAGAACTTGAAACAAATCTATGTCTAAAACTGAAATAAACCTAATCTATCCCTGCAAGGAGCAAAAACTATAAGTATGAGTAATGTGCTGAAAGAAGCATCTGAAGATCAACAGATAACCATTAAATCATAAAGATACATCCATAGCAAGAAAGGAAGAATATAAAAGATAGCTTTTAATACATGTGAAAGCAATCTATTACTCATATGAGAGAAACATTATTGCACAGAGCATAGTAAAATCATTCATTGCACAGAAATGATTCGAACAACAGAGAAAGATTTCACTATAATAGGTATAAATGTCACCAGAAGAATCCAACAGACATCGTACACACATTCCCAGGCAAGATGCGTCCTCTCCAGGCTCATATTAGGCAAATTCACTTTCTAGAAGCAAGTGCAAAATAGTTCGTACAAGCTTAAGAAAATTCCTTTCCCTGCCAAAAGTCCTTTACACTATTCCCTAAGCTTCTATTTATATCTTTAACAAATACCTCTTGGGCTGCCACCTGGCTTTTACACTTGTCCTTTAAAGACTTTTCCCATAAATAAACAATTCGTGGTCCTTTTCCCATAACAAAATTTTTCTCAAAAATAGAAAAGGACAGCTGTCCTAGTGACTCTATGCTCTAAACATAGGGAAAGCAAATCAAAATAAGAACAATTCATTATGACTAGCGTGTTCATCCTTGGGGTGGCATTTCTGCTGGGAATGAAGTGCTTGTGCTGGCTACTACTGCTACTGCTGCTTTCTTTTCCTCTTCTGCAATATAACTGAACTAGATACCAGTGTACCTGACAACCACATTTGCTGGTGAAGGGAGCAAGATCTTCTGGGAAGTCACATGCTGACCAAGCTCTGCTTCAATACCATGAATTTCTGCAATTGCTGCTTGGTGGATCTCTTTAAGCAAATGACTGTATACTGATGACAACCCAATATAGTGATGGAGATCATCAGTGGCCAGGACATCAATCTTCTTTACATATTCTATTTGAATGCCCAGCTCTTCTTTCAAGTCTGATAAACGCTGCTCTCTGCTTGGAAACTCATCGAGGGACTGAGAAAAAATCAGCTTGCATTTTTCATGCACTTCATGGATCTTTTGATACAGGCTGTTACCTTTCTCAATTGTTCCCTGGATCTTAGCCATCAACTTGAGTCCACAATTCCTGCAAAACTCCATAAGGGCTGCATCTTCCTTAAAATCATCTACAGATTTGAATGTGAGATGCTTGGGGAAATCAACCTTCCCTTCTCTCCATTCCATCTGGCTCAGGATGTTTTCTTTAACCCAAGTGTATTTGCCTTTAAGCCTAATGGCTTCTGCATTGACTTCTTGCAACCTAACCATCATGGCCTTGAGCCTGCACACTTCCTCAGTAATCAGCTCCTGTGTGGCGTGCATTTGTCTCAAAATGTCACAGGACTGCTCATGAAAGGGAGACATATCTATTGTTCTACTTTTTGCCTACTCTAACTGCTCAACCTTTGCCTGCTTATCTTCTTCCAGATGAAAAACTCTAGCTTCAGAATCGTTCTTTTCCGCTTCTAAAACCATCATCTGGATTGCCAGGTGCTCCTTCTCTTCTTCTAGATGGCGATACTTATCTGACAACTCCTTGTGATCAACAGATAGGCGATTATATTTATTCACTACAAGATCCCTGTAAGCCTGCTCATTAGCCACAGTATGTTGTAGCATGCCAGCTCTCCTCTTTTTTGACTCAAATTCTCTAACCATATCGACCACATTATCCTTTGTTGCTTTTGCTGCTGACACAGCGGCGGATGCCATGGCTATGGGAGCCTTATTTGTATTTTACATAACCGTGGTCTCCCACTGGGTGACAATATCTTCTTGGAAGAGTCTCTTTATCCTCTCTTCCGACTTCAAGACCACCGCCTTCCTCTTCTTATAATACACAAATTCATCCCATCGGGACACAGTATGATCTTCGGATGGGGTGTAAGGGATGATCGGGAGATCTCTTATATGGACTTCTTTCCCTGTGGGTGGGGTCTGCACTACCTGAGATGTGTCTATTTCCATATCTTGGGTGCCGGAGCCACCCGCCTGGGCATATTCATTGGTCACAAGCTCTTCTTTCTCCTTTTGTCCTTCTTCAGCTTTACGCTTTCTTTCTTCTTCTTCATCCCGCTACTGATTTTCATTTGCCTCCCTCTGCTCTCGTTCCTCTGCTTCCTTCTGCTGCCTTGCCTCCTCAACTTCTCTCTGCAATCTTGCTTCTTCAGCTTCTCTTTGCAATTTTGCTTCTTCAGCTTCCTGTTGCAGTCTTGCTTCTTCTTTCAATCTTTGCTCTTCATGGGCCAGGGCCTCAGTTGCTTCCCTTTCTTTCTACAGACTGGCTTCTCGGGCTGTGGAAGACCTAGAACTAGCTCCACTGCCGTGACGACATATCTGCAACTCAGTCATGTTGCTGATGCCTCTGAACACTTCTTCCTCTACATCACAGTAATGGGCATACTCAAAATGAGCATATACCTCCTTGCAATGCTCGGCAACCTTGCTCCGCCTGTCATTTTTATGGAAGATTACCTCACCGAAGTGGAAAGATGTCAACTCTTGAATGTACTCCTTGGTTGTTGCAACCCATGAGAATTTATAGGCTCCTATGCAGAAAGGAAAAGGAGGGAAGGAAGCCTTATGCTGCTTATTAAGCACTCCTCCTATTCCATCAAGGAAGACTTGCCTGACTGCTTCCTTCAGGAATACATAATCAGTAGCGTATTTTGGCAAAATGTATGGTGCTTTGGTACCTCCAAACATCCTGATGTAAGTGCCCTGTTCTGAGAAGTAAAAATCACCATAATTTTCCAGGACCTCCATGGCATTTTCTGACAGGCAATTGTGCTCTTCCTTAAACATCTGCTTATACAGAGGTATGATGAATTCTTCGCAGATGAGCTTGTAGTTTGCTCTGTAATTTCGAGCCCACATTATTTTATAGGCAGTGTATACTGAGGTGTTGGCCTGATCCCATGTGCAACCTAGCCTGGGGAAAGAGAGATTGGCCAAAATACAATCAATAAGATATGAAGACATGTAAAATTCTAAATTTTTTAAACGCCAAACCTTCTCTAGCTGCGGCCACCATGGATGCCAAACTATCCGAGAGAATAGTAGCCCAATCAAACACAGTTCCTTTGAATGCTATGAAGTGGATTATGGGAGCCCACTGTATCCTATATACAGTGCCATCGGGCATACCGAAAATTCTGCATAACATCGGGGCAATTAACCTAAAAGGAGGTCTTAGGCTCTGAACGTCATATTCATCATTATCTCTCTTCCTCAGCTGCTTGCCTGTGATCAGCAGCCTCTTAGCCATCTCGAGATTATTCATCTATCCTAACCATTCGTCGTTTAGATATTACTGGGGATGTGAAAATTTGTAGGCTGCTGCAATGTAAGTTGGATGGAATGAAGCGAAAGGCTCTCCCTTGTTGTCATGCAACACTCTTGTTCGTAGGTTGGCATGTTCCAATATCCATCCGATCACTTCAGAGCACGGGAACAATTCAGGGCAAGTAGAAGCCCTGGCTATGCCGGAAGTTCTGATGTTGAGGTAGATTTTCTCCTCTTCTAATAACACGTCTGGGATATCTTGGTCCCTGATCATCCGGTAAACATCTCCCCACCGGACCTCGGGAGGAACGCCGGTGGAACACTTAGTGTCTTGAAAAAGAGTTTCAGTCCTTAGTTGCACTGGCTCTGGCTCCATCATTTTAGCTTTCTTTCTACCACCTTTTGGCATCGTGGCTTATCCCTGTCAACAATCATATGTGAATGAATATAAAATTGTAACACATTATGAGAGTGTAACGTAGAGCAAGACATTTTTTTTTTTTTAGCATGTTGATGATAAACAAAATTATGAGGCTGCATGCTAGGGAAGCAAACCAAACATAGATTATCCAAGAAAACAAAATATGGTCCTCAGACTTGATTATTCTAGGGAGACAATGCCTGGTTAGGAACTTTTGAAATGCTTCCGAAAAGGTAGGCATACGATGTGTAAAACCCACTTCCCTCCTAGTATTTGGAGATAGGATGTCCTCCATCATGGCACTTCTAACGGCCAATGGTAGGCTGGCGGGATTAGAAAATCCTATTAGGAAACCGAAAACATGAAACTGTTTTTCACAATCGTTATCTGAGCCAAACAAGCGAGCGGTTGAGTATCTCAACCAGCTATTACTGATGCTGCTTCTTGTTCGATAGTATTTGAGAAGCGACATGTAGTCGACATAAAACTTGGGTTTGAGTAAATCTTGGTAGGAGTACGACTGAAATGCGGCCGGTGGAAATAACCAAGTTCGAATGACTCAGAGACAAAGGGCCCACTGGGAATGACTAGTCATGGTTATGACTCCTAGCTGTCAGCAATGAGAATTTTATTGTGGCCACGGTGGCCGTAAACTCTTTAAAAGGATACATTGCTACGAGTGCCTACCGCCCACGTAATGAAACGAAAACACCCAAGAAAAACCTCAACGTATAGATAAGACAAAGATAAAGGTTGAAACACCTACCTGGAGATGAAACGGTGGAGCGAGGATGACACGGCGGTGAATGCACTAAGCTGGATCGAAATGACGCAATCTCCCAAACGGCGTTGCTCGAATAAAAAACTAACAATGGGGACAATAAACCTCACCACCCTTATATAAAGATTGATACATGCGGGCATTTAATCGGGTAGGTGGTGACATTAAAAAGGGGTTTAATGTTCGTACGGTCCAGTCTTTTCAAATCTGTTTGGCATTTAAGCGTGACCACCAATAGCGGCAAGGACTCGTGAGTTTCGTCTGCAGTTATGGCCAGAACTCATGAGTTCCTCTCGAAGGGTGGGAGACTTGGCGAGGCATTCGCTTATTGTGGGAGAGATGAGACAAACGCTCCGCGTTGGCGGAAAGGTTTGGCGAGTTGTTCCGGAGTCGTCGAGCTAAGAGACTTTTGCGCCGCAAGATCGTGAGTTATTCCGACGTTTCGGGAGGACTTTGCAAGTTCTTCCGAAATTGACTCTCCCAAAAGCTTATCGCGGCGTAAATTCTTGATTCTTTCCGCCGTTGCGGAAAAACGTGGTAAGTTCTTCCACAAATGCGAAGGAGTCTGGTAAGTCTTTTCCGCAAAGTGGATGGCTCGGGGACTTGGTGAAAGGGCGCCTGTTGCGGCAAAACTTTACAAGTGTTTCCGTCGTTTCGGGAGAGAAATTTTAGTTCTTCCGAAGTCCAAAGAACATTCAAGTGCTTTCACTGTTTCGTGGAGAAACTTTAAGTCTTTCCACAGTTGCAGGTGAACATCCCAAGTTCTTCCACCGTTTCGGGAGATAAATTTGAGTTCTTCCACAGTTTCGAGAAAGAATTGTGAGTTTTGACTTAGAAAAAACTTCAATTTTTAAAACAGATTCCTCAGTTGAAACAAAACTAAGTCCCAAAAGTTTTCAAAGGAGACTTAACTTTTTTAGGTAGTCTTTCTAGGAAAATGAAAGGAGGGGCCCCAATATCTACAAAAAATTTGGGGGGAATGTTGCTGCAACAACAAAACTCATATGTATTTTTTGGACCATATATATATATAGACAATATCAATTATATACATGTTATCTTATGTGCTTTACATGTTATTGTGTATGATACAAATTCTAGTCAAGAACATAATTTGCATATGCATCAGCTAATGTATTAAAATTCCTTGAAATATGTTGATATGTGATATAATCAAAATGTCTTTCAAGCAATCTAACTTGCAAAAATTGACGTAGCAAATAAGTATCTCTAACCCTATATTCACCCATGAACTGAAGTACTACTAGCTGTGAATTGAGTCTTACCTCCAAACATGAAATGCCGTAGCTGCCTAGATCCAAATCCTTACAAGCACCTCCTGAAGAAACTCAAAATTTCAATTTAAACTAATTAAACTAAGGTGCTTGTTTCTTCGGCTGGGTGAGTAAATAACCCAAGCCGCTGAAGCCAACTGACGAGTGTGGCGACTAGCGCCATCAACGAATCCTATGAAGCACTCGGTTTTCATCTGAAGCTACAATCCAAAAGACACATAAGACGATGAATCCAAAGAAAAAGACTAAATCTACAACAATGTATAGCTATAGTATAAGAAAAATCATGTAGGCCTAAGCGTAATACTTTTTCAAGTAGAGCCCATTTATGGGCTCAGGCAAATTATAACCATCATAATCTGTCAGCTCATAAGATCCATTCTTCAACACTTTAGAAACAATATAAGGTCTGCGCCACATGGATTTAAACTTTCCTTTCCCCAAGGGATCCTTGTCCTGGTCGTAGATCAAAACAAGGTATCCTTCTGAGAAAACCCTTGGTTATACAGAATTATCATACTAATGTTTAACTCGGCTCTTATGAGCTTCATTCACAGTAAGCGCATCACGACATTGCTCGTTTAAATGCTCTAAATGGAGCAAACGCTCTTCTAAAGCAGAAGTTTCAGGAATTAGTTGGATATCCAACTTCAAATATGGAATCTCACATTCAACCAGTATGACTACCTCCAACCCGTGAACGAGTTGAAAAGGTGAAAAACTCGTAGCATTCTTAACGTTGGATCGATACGCCCAAAGAGCCGGATACAACATGATGTGCCAGTTTGATCTACTAGCATTAATGGTACATTGAAGGATAGTTTTCAAAGTTTTATTGACCACTTCGACTTTCCTGTTCGCCTAGGGATAAAATGAAGATGAGTGTTCTTGTCGAAAACCTAGCATAGTGTATAAATCGGTCATCATGCTATTCTGGAAATGTCGGTCGTGGTCGGTGACGATTTCCTTAGGTATACCGAACCTGACAATGATCGCATTGAAAATGAAGTAAGCTGTTGTTTCTCCATTTTCTTTCATAGTAGGCATTGCCTCGGCCCACTTCATAAAGTAGTTGATGAAAACAATGATATGGTGATGTCCTCTAGCCGAAACTGGATTACAAGTCATAAAGTCAATCTGCCACTTGTTGAAGGATCCTACTGTGATAACAGGGAGAAGAGGAGTTGGGTGTGCTCGCATTTTCTTTGTGAAAAAATGAGATGGTTGGCAGTGTTTCATGGCTTCCACACAATCTTTAAAGATGGTGGGCCAAAAATACCCAACACGAAGTATTTTCTAGGTTGCTTCCAACCCAGAAAGATGACCCCCACAGGCTCCACTATGGGCACCATTCAATACTAACTTGGCTTCATCCAGATTCAAACAATGGTGTAATATGAAATCTATCCCATGTCTATAGAGCATATTAGAAATAATGAGGTAGTTCTTTGCGTGGTGCCTAAGCTTTCGTCATTCGTCTCTCGAGAAAGTCGGCGGACACTTCAAAGTATGGAGATATATTAAGATATATCCATACCATGGATCAGAGGTCGCAATGAGAAAGATATGTTCATTAGGTAATGAGGAATATTCATCATTGCTCTTTACATCACTCAGGAACTCCGAGATAAGCTCGGCGAACACCAAAGACTTTTTTGACTTAGCGGATTGAAATGTTAGGTCAAATTCTTGCAGAATGACAATCCACTTATTAAATTTCCCTTCGATGATACGTTGGGTTAATACATATTGAAAAGCATTGACATCTTCCATAACTGTGGTGGTCCACAACAAAATGTAATGACGTAATCTCTGAACGGCATAGATAACAACTAATGTCAGTTTCTTGATGTGAGAGTATTTAAGTTCCAGAGTTACCAGTGCGCGAGAGAGATAATAAATGACATGCTCTTAGATCTTTTCATCCTCCTGAACCAGGACTATGTTGATCATGGAAACAGACATCGCGATATATAGAAGGAAATCTTTAGTATAATCTAGCAGGCTCAGCAAGGGGGCTGATAATAATGCTTTTTTCAAAGCATCAAATGAAGTTTGTACAACCTCATCCCAGAAAAAAATGGGTGTCTTACTTAAGCAATCGCATGAATCCTTTAGTGATCTTGGAATAGTTCATCATAAATCGTCGTATAAAATTAGACATGCCCTGCAGGCTTTGAAGTTGTATGATGATGCAAGGAGGAGGCAATTTGATAATAACCTTAACTTTCAAGGGGTTGACCATAATGCCACGACTAGACACAATGAAACCTAGTAAGCATCCAGACTCGATGTAGAATACAGATTTGTTAGGATTTAACCGGATCTTGTAGTATCTACATCATTCAAACACGAGCCATAAATGGTCAGGGTGATCTCGTCTCTTACGAGACTGCTCAGGGAGATCATCCATATACGGTTCGAATACGTGTTTGATATCATGGAAAGAGAAGTTCATAGCTCGCTGGAAAGTAGCTCCAGCATTCTTCAATCCGAACGAAGTTTTCCTATAGGAAAATGTACCCCAGGGACAAATAAAAGCTGTCTTTTGTTGGTCTTCGGGTTTAATTTGTATTTGGTTATATCCCAAAAAAGTGTCCATGAAAGAGAAAATTTCATGGCCTGCACACGCATCAATGATTTGATCTATGAATGGTGTGGGATAATTATCTTTTGGATAGGATTTATTGAGGTCCCTAAAGTCTGTACATACGCGTATGGTCCCTTGATTTTTGTCGACCGGGACTGGGTTGGAAACCCATTCCGTCAAGTTGATAGGATAAATGAAGCCAGCATTAAGGATATTTTTGACTTCAACCTTAATGGCCGCAACTTTCCTAGGGTTGACCGAACGAATTTTTTGTTGTACTGGTTTCACGTTAGGATAAGTCATGATAACATGCTCAACAATAGAGGGGTTGATGCCTAACATCTCCTCGTAAGACCAGGAAGAAACATCACAGAATTCCTTAAATAAATTGGTGTAAAGAGTGATATCCCGTGGAGAACAATTTTCTCCAATGAAAATGTTTTCCACAACATTAGGTTTGGTGGAAATATTGATCATTATAGTCGTCCAAATGTTCGCCATATTACCTTCAACATAAATCATTTGTTTCGTGGAAGGAGTGATGGACAAATCAATAATCCCATCGGGTCTCAATGAAAACTCCCCATTCTCAATCTTGTTTAGATATGGAATAAAATAGGATCTGTGATGCATATGTTCCCATGGATGATCCAGACCTACCATAACTTCTAGGATGGCTTCGTTGGAAGGAAAAACAATATCTAAACAGTCAAAAGAATGTGTGGAGTTAACTGACCATGCAGGTGCATAATCAATATCTGACTCTGTTGAGACTAACGGAGTCGAGGTATAATCTATCAAAGATTTTGTGATGCTTGGTAATCCACTTCTGCGATAGATAAGGGAACAATTGGTTCTTGTTGAGTAGGAAGGATCCACAGATCACTTGTTTGACTAACCGCAAAAACTTCCCGAGACGATATGTCGGTGGTATTCATTAAACAAATATAGTTTATAGGAGCAGGTAGGTTAAATGTGCCCATCAAAGATGAATACATACCTACTCCTAATTTCTCACGGGGAGGACGAGCTTGATAAATCCAAGGGATGTTCGAATATGAAGGAGTTGTGTTGTTTTTCCGAGTGATGGATAGTTGATCAACTGTGACAATATTACCTTCATGAGGGAACATAAGCACTCAAAAAACGGACGAGGGGATGGATTTCATAGTGTACATCCAACTTCTTCCCAATAACAGAATGTAGTTGAGAGAAGCATCCACAACTTCTACCTCCACTGACGCTACTTTACCGGCAAGCTGAATCTCAAATGAGGGTAAGACTCCATGCAGACAGAAAGATATTCCGTCAAAAGAAGTAAGTAATGTAATGGAAGGGGATAACTCAGGAGAGCCTAAGGGTTTCCAACATGATATAGACAATACGCACGTCAATGCGCCTTCATCTACTACCATTCATCCAATGGTATTTGAACCGTGGACTATTTCTATCTGGAAGGCCACGTGATAGGGAAACCAGGGTTTGATATTAGACATATGAAATCTAGAAAGCATACTCGACGATTTCATGATACCTGTTGCCGCTAAAAGTGCATTATGTTGCTATGAGAAGCTTTGCAAGACTTCTAGGGCGGACATAACACATGTTGTTTGGGATAGTTCTTCTACAAAATAGTATTTTGGAGCAACCTGCGCATTAGAATTGTGCATTTCCAGTTATAGACACCTTTCGGTATCTTCGGCAAAGGGTCTGTTGTTCTCTCAATGTGGAGAGGAACAAAGGACTCAGGAATATCTTTGTCTTTTTGCTTCATATCCAAGTTATAATTCCTGGATTCCGTCTGCAGTAGAGTGTGTGAGTTAACCATATTGATATAAGCCTGATAAGCTGATGTGACACGGTGAGTGCCCCCAGTATTATGGCTTCCAAAAGCTGGGATTTTTCCTTGGGGAAAAGGATCCTTCAAGACAACCGGTTTCTTTTCATGTAGTAGCTTCTAGGCTTCATCTATGAGAGGGCATTGATGAGTGACGTGGTCTCCTTTACAAAGTTTACAAGGAAAATTTACCTTCTTCTTATATTTCTTACCCTCCTCGGCATTTTAAGTATTCTTGGGTTTTTGTTGGTTTCCCTCCCCTTCCTTACCCTTCTTCTTACTGTTGGGTTGCCAAGGACCCTTTTGATTTGTCTGCACATTTTGTACAGATTCTGTTTGTGAAGGGGAGGACGCAACCGTAGTTGATTCCGCAGCAAACTGCTTCACTGAAAGTGCATGGGCTTGTTTCATTAAAGCTTCTAGCGTGGATGAGTCGACTGAACCAACGATTCCATCGGTATGTGGTCCAGGTTTAGGCTTACTGAGATCTATATTAGACCTAGATGCGTCATGAATTATCTTGTAAAGGATCCCAGACTGAGCATAGATCAGGTCAAGCTGTTGGGTCCTTAAAATTGCTTCCTCTTCAGAAGTAACCCCAAAAGTTGAAATGTCCTTAGAGATGTAAGGTAGTAGTGATTTTAAATACCACTCCAACATAAATTCTAGGGGGATCTCAGCTTTGATGAGTCGTTTCCATATTCATCACTCCTGAATATGATTAGAGAGATGGGTGGATTTATTCTGTCTAAAGGTAGAGAGAAGATCCGTGCCGACATCATACCGAATGGGGAATTGGAAATGATTCAAGAAAACTGTCGCTAAATCCCAAAAAAAATTATATGCTACAGTAGGCAATTCGATATACCACTTAGCTGCAATGCTTGTTAAGGTTCTTTGAAAGATCCTCAATCGAATAAAGTCATCATTTAACGAGTTAGAGGAGCACCAGAGGTGAAAAGTTGTGACAAGGTCTCTAAGGTCTTCACCAGTTTTTCCTTTGAATTTTGGAATGTCCGAAGGGATTTTGGTTGGGACCGGAGGCCAAGCAGGGTTTCGTCGCACCGGGTCATTCATTAGTTTTGAAAGATATGGAAAATTTAAAGTTTCCAGAAAAGGAAAACGGGATCATGCTGATGGCGTGTGATTTGGAGGAGTATGGTAAGGGGAACCACCCAAACCCTGGCTCCCATAAGGTTGGTTGGAGTTTCCCCCAGCCACCGGTTGTGAAGAAAAAATATTGTGAAAGTTGATCCAGCCATAAGATAACATATTACTTTCTTGTGCCCAGTCCATTGCGGCTGGGTATAAGTGCCTGTGAATGGAGGGTTAGTGTAATTGTTACTGCCTCCTCCACCAAATAGTGAAAAAGGAGTACTCCCTACAGGCACATTAGAGGTTTTTACATTAGAAGAATGTGCATTGAATCCTGTAAAGGGGTTAAAACTCGACATCGATGCAATGGAAGAGGCAGGCATTGAGCCTACAAATGGTGCAGAAGGAGTAATGTGTCATCCGTGCCAAGGAAATCCTTGATTGAAAGGAGCAGAAGTACGGTTGACCTGGAGGGAACACTAGTGAGTTATGCGTGCAAAGTAGGCTAAAAAGGGTGCATTATATCACAATCCACGGTGATCAGAGCTAAAACCCCCAATAGAGTTCAAGGACTCAGGTGGACTAAACTAGAACATAGAGTAGGCTCCTAAAATGTAGGTAACTGACTATGGTGGGCCTAAAATCATGCATGCAGAGCACATTAGGTGGCTAATGGTCCTGGATGACATCTACATGCCACTGGGGGGAAATGACATCATCAACTAACTAGGAAAAAGAAAATAATGCTAAGTAGGACAATGATGGAGTATTAATTATCCTAACACCCCCCCTTAATCCAAACTTGGAAATATTGGGCCCTGGTTACTGAGACCAAAGGTCACCAATACAATCAAATAAATGATAAAAATAAATTTCATGAAACTAAGGAAATGGGGAAATACCTCAGGGGAAAAATAACCCCTCTCAAAAATGAACAGTAGGGAACTCAAGCACCTTTCACATGTGTAAAAAATTGGTAAAAATTTATGCTGTCTGCTCCTCTGTAGGACAGTAGTGTAGTGTGTTGGTCCTGTTCTACACTAGTTCCTTGATGTAGTGCATGTGAACCTCGGTCTGCCATCTTGGATCATGGAAAGTCTCTTTGAAGTATTGTAGATCAGACCCCATCACCTTGTAGCATCTCTCTGGGAGAAGTGGATCTATATGACATAGTGCAAGGTTTGCAACTTGATATTGAGATCTGGTTCTCCTAATGTCAAATGGATCCCCAACTACGCTCCTAGAATATTCAAGGATTTTGTGAGCCCATTTTGGCCTTGGCCATGGATTGGGAGCATGTGTTGCTTATGGATCTAGATATGCATGATCTTCATTCTCAACATTAAGATCTGATTCAACTTGGTCCTCATTAGAAGAGACCTCATCCCAATCTTCATCAGGTGCAGATGGAGTAGGAAGATCGGATCTACCTTGATCTTCAATTGGCTGTAGATCTTGAAATGGATCTTCATCGAACCTGACACTTCTTTCAACGAATCATCTTTTGGTTGCAATCTACATAATCTTGTATTCTTTTGCATCTTTTGCATATCCCAACAGAATGCATTCGCTACTTTGGGGTTGAAGAGTTTTTTCTTTTCTTTTAGATGGTATTCTGGCCCATGCCTTGGATCCCAAAAAACTCAGATGAGAGACATCAGGTTTGTGTCCCTTCAGTGTTTCGAATGGAGTGACTCCATCCAAATATTTGTGGGGTACCCTATTATGAATATATGTAGAAAAATTCACCTATTCTTCCCATAGATATGGTGGAAGATCCCTTGCTTCAAGCAAGTAGGTAGCCATCTCTTTTAATGACCTATTCTTTCTCTCAGCTACACCATTTTTCTATGGTGTGTATGGGATAGAATGTTGCATTTGGATGCCCTCAGAAGCAAAAATTTGCTGCAACTCCCTCTTGATGTACTCTCCTCCATTGTATGATCTGAGTGCTTTTATATTCTTGCCAGCAATGTTCTCAACTAAGGCTTGAAAACTTTGAAATTTTCGAATACCTCATACTTCTGCTTGAGAAAGTAGATCCAACAGAACCTAGAGTAATCATCTATGAAGGTCAGGATATATCTAGATCCATTCATTGAAGCTATGGGCATTGGTCCTGAGAAATCACTGTGTATCATATCAAGTGTGGAGGAAGCTCTCCTTGCCTTCCCAACATCATACTTTCGCTCTAGATGCTTCCCTACCAAGAAACCTTTGCAGATCCCTTGAGAGAACTTTATTCGGGAAATCCTTCAACCATATCTTCCTTGTGCAACTGCTACAAGTACTTGAATTTTGGGTGTTCGAATATTTCATGCCAGAGTCTGCTTGTCTCATTTGCATAAGTCAAGAGAGCACTTTGATGTGAATATGGAAAAATATGTGAGAACTCATATGCCTTTGAGGCATGGTTTGCAACACCTTTAGATATTAGCTTCCCAAATAGGATCTCTTTAATCTCCATCGTGTTAGGTCCAAAAATGACTTTCTTCGGTAAACCAGTGTGTGTCATCTGGTAAACAAATAACAAGTTTGTTTCCAAATAAGGCACATACAGAACATTACTGAACTTTCCATGATCCAGTCGTATTGTTCCCTTCCCTTCAATAGAGATCTAAGAATCATCTCCCATGTAGATACTCAGACCATTGGTAAGATCTAGAGAATAAAATGATTCTTTGGAGGAAACCATGTGGTTGGAGGCTTCAAAATAAATGAGGAAGGCTTGTGATTATGAGAATCCAGCCTTCAATGCATGGAATCTCTCATGATCATCTGTCTCACTTCCAGAACCAGTCTTCCTTGTGCCTTCTGGGAGGGAAATGTTGTGTTGTTCAAGAATTTTGGTCATTTGATCTATATTCTTCTTCATGCAATATCTCTCTGGGTGGTTTTCTTTCTTGAAATAGGAAAACTTGGTCTTCTCAAACCCCTTTTGCTTATCCTTCTTGGAGTTGGAGGATCCTTCCGAAGGATTAGACTTTGGATTCTTCTTGGTCTCAAATTGCTTCTTCTCTTTACCTTTGGCATTCGCACTTTTTTACTCTCCAACCATAAGAGCTTGATTTTTGGAGGCATTCAAAGCGCCCATCTAAATCAATTTGTCTTGTTCTTGGACGAGAGATTCGGTGAATGCATCTAGATAAGGAATTTTCCAGTTGGGGATTGAAAATATCCCTGAATGGAAGGTAGAAACAAATATAGAAAACTATGGACCAAGTTTTCTTAGAATGGATAGCACCAGCTGCTCATTCTTCTTCTCAATGCCACATTGTTTGCATTGCATGAACAATGATTTGAATTTAGAGAAGAATTGATGTATGGTTTCGAAATTGTTGGGTTGAAGAGCAATTAAATCGTTCCCCAGAATATGGCCCCTCAAATCATCTTTCTTGCCGAAGAGGGTCTCAAGCTTCAACCAAACCTCTCTTGGAGTCTTCAATCCATCAAGGTGAAAGAGAAAATCTATGGAAATATGAATACACATGAAACCAAGTTCTTCATCTAATCTATTTATCCTATTTGACCTTCTCAACAGCTTCCTGAGGTTCGACCTCCTTTCCCATTGTGACCCTTTACAAAAAAAATTGCGTAACACCATCTGCATATAGGCCCTCCAATCAAGATAATTAAAGGGTGTCAGGATTCTTGGAGACAAGGGAGCATTCGAATTCTACATTGAAATTGTTAGAGAGAATACAAACTGAAAAACTGCTACTACTGCTACTGAAATGTCCCTTTTTAATTTTTTTATTAAAATGCCCAATTTTTCACTTTTTCCCCAATTTCGACCTTTGACTAGTTTTGATGTCTAGGTCTCCAAATGCTCCCAAATCTTCTATGAGGGTGTATGACTGATATTAATACTTTAATATGAGGTTCAAGGATGATTTATGACCCTCCAAATACTTCTACAAACTTGTTTAATATTCTGGACAAAGTATGGAATTTAACTAGCCATTTGGGATCAAATCCCCCCAAGGTAAGTACTGAAAATGGCTCTCCAAATGCCTCCAAACCCATTCGAAATTCAGAAAATAGGTTGGGGATGTATGAGGGACACTAATAAGGTCTCATATGCACCATTAATCAGTTATTAAATCTGTTCTAACCTTCTCCCAAACAACAACAAAAATCCCTAATTCGACCCTTGGGGAAATGGCACCAAATCTCTTCCAAATGCAAATAAACTGAGCAAAATGACTTCAAATACTTAAGTGATGAACATGAAACTTGTAAATATAATCAATGGCTGTCAATTCATCATAAATATATCATAGAAACATTCTTTCATTCGAAATCATCAACATTACAATGGCATACATCAAGGTAGTGGGGAAATGGTCATGGTTTGCTCATTAATCATCATTTTTACATACAACCACTTGGTTTTTCGACCTGATACTTTCTGAATATGAATAAAATATTATATTAATATTATTTCAATCATAAATGGATCATGAGAAGCTCTCCCAAAGAGTACAAGAGCTCACAAAAAACGCCCTCCCTCAAGGAGCAAGAATATGCCATCAAAACTGGAAATGGTTGAGGGAAAGTGCTGCACTAGAAGAAACCATGAGCTTCGCTGTAGCTTACACCTGCAAATACAAAATCCATTAAATATCCATGAAATACCTGATTGGCCTCTCCAAACACCAACGTGGATGGGAATCTTTCACCCTCGAAATTGGCTAAGGAAATAAACTAGTCATCCACTAGCTCTCTCTTCACAAATGCAATTTTTCTCAAATGATCAAAAGCCATTCTCATGCTTGATTTTTGAATTTTATAACCAACATTATCCTACTATGGTTCAAATTCCTCCCATTAGCTTCTAGATATTTCCACTTAGGAAATATTCCACATTTGCTACTTGTCTCCCTAGTTCCCAACCATCTTCTCCCAATTCAAGTAGGGACCTCTTTGGCTTCTCCAAATCCCATGAATGATTTATTGGAGCCTATTTTTGGGGCTGACATGTCATAATGGCCATATGTCAGAAGTTAGATCTGAACTTTGTCATAGATTTCATAGATGCTTCATCATTGTTGTCATAGAGGCTAGGGAATCTATCCCAAGTGTCCACAAGCTTCCAATTTGACTCTTCCTCTTCCACGGAGGTTACCATTCCATCCCAATTCGACCTAAGATGCCCAATTCCATGTGTATGACTTACCAACTCACCCAATAATGTTTTCCTTCTCATGGATTCGAAATGGCAAGAGAGATATGCCATGTGGCAGTGAGAAATCAAGCTAGTGTGGGTCCCACATCCTCCATATGTCTTCAAAACCATTTAACACCTAGAGTTTCTCTTGAATTTATTTATTCAACCTATTTATTAAATACTTGAACTATTATAATGTATAAACATTATTCATTTGCTCCCTTGTTATAATTCCAAATGTACCCATTCAACCTAGGGAACTGGTAGGATTGATGGGATTGTCCTTCTATGCAATTATTTGAATGGGGACATTACATTCCTCCCCACCCAATATTGCTTGTCCTCAAGCAATTTAAGATTTGGATGCTTCAAAATCTTCTCCTCTTCCCATGTGGCATCTTCATTTGGTAAGTCCTTCCATTGCACTAAATATTCTTTGATAATTCTACTCTTCAACCTCCTTTCCCGTGTCTTCAAAATATTTTATGGAACAAGTGTGAGCTGAATTTCATCATCCAAAGGAGGAAGTATTTCTGAAGTTATAATTTGCTGACCAAGAGCCTTCTTGAGACAAGAAACATGAAATACATTATGGATTTTACTCCCTTCCAAAATTTCTAATTCATATGCTACTTCTCCAACCTTCCGAACTACCTTGTATGGCCCATAGTACCTTGGTTTTAGATTTTCTACTCCATTCTTTTTTAGAGATGTTTGTTTATATGTCTGTAACCTCAAATATACTAAATCATTAACCTAAAATGTCCTTTCTTCTCTATGTCTATCAGCATATTGTTTTTGCTGATTTTGAGCAACCTGCAAATTGTCTTTCAAAAGCTTTAAAATTTCTTGGCTCTCTGTTGTGGGGAAAATGCACCTGTAGTTCAGGAGAGAAACTACCAACTTACGGTGATAAAGATAGACTTACAAGCATTCTGCAATACAACAAATAAATGAAGAGATTAGGGTTTAGAGATGTAGGAACCTTATTCAGAAGGTTGATCCTAGCTTTGCCTCCCTCGCTCTTCAATATTTATCCAATGTCGCAATGCCTAGACCTGCAAAACAACTTGATACCTTTCTCAAACACATTTGACTACATATATAATACTGATATCCATAATGGAAGAAGAAATCAAACTACAATCAAACAGTAATCAAATCTAAGACACATTAATAGGTCATATTTGGAAAGAGAAGAACGTCTGATATTTATTAATGAATGAAAGCAAGTACATACAGTTATACCTTCTTTCAAGCTTGGCACTTCATGAAACCTAGATTCAAGGTCTCCTGCTTCCATTCTCCAAGGATCCCAACCTCTAGCCAGCAGTGCTAGGGTTTACCAGAAACTAAGCACAAGAGAGGGGGATGACGGTCTCCATTCCTCCAGCATAACAATATTGTAGACTTGGTCCCCTCACATGGCCCTTCTACCCTCCTTATATAGTCAGTGAAGGATAGGAAAAGAATTTATAACCGAGTAGGAGGTTCCCCAACCAACTTAACTTCCCAAAATTTCGATATTTTGACCAAAACAGGGGTGTACACTACTCTATAATAGACAAAGTAGCGTACATATGGAGTTGAGCGCTACTATTTCAATAGTGGAGTCGCGCTCAGAAGGTTTGAGCGCTACTATTGTACACTAGAGTAGGGTACACACGCTACTATCATGCCTGTGTACCAGCGCTCATGTTAAAAAATGGCAAAAAACAAGCTTTTCTACTCATTTTCAGGAGATGGTTTGGTCTGGAAAAATGTTCCTAAGGGTCATATACATCAAATGGGTCAAGAATGAGGTAATTTCAACCATTTTTAGTGTCCCAAATGACTCCTCCATCCACAAATGTCCTGTTATGTGACTGAACTTGATCTCAAGAAGTGTCGTCATGTGACCAAGGGAAGCAAGTGTCGTCACGGACGGAGAGGTGTCATTTCAAGCTATAACAGATGGCCCCTAATGTATGAGGTCAAAGGGAGTGTAGGAAACGATGGCCGAAATACATTATAAATAACAAAGAGTTGAATCATGGAGGAACGGAGAAACCAAGAATCATAGGCTCAAATGAAGTACCTGAAAGCAAAGGCAATGTCAGACAAACTTATCCTTGGGGTAATTGTCCATGTTCAAATGGTGGAACATGACCTCCAAGAGGATACAACAATGATCCAAATACTGATGCATATATCATGGCCACTAGAATACAAACGTGGATCCATGAGGAACATAAGTGTAAACATAGCCACATAAATACAAGGTGGATCTATGTCAAAACTGGAGAATATAGCCATAGAGAACAAGCTGGATCTATGTCTCATCAAGAGCGAAAAAGAGTGTGACTCAATCTTGCGCAGCTTGGGCGATAACATAAATGATGTGATGCTATCGAGGATCCCAAGGTCTTCATCCAAAAACAACCCAAGGTACAAACCTATCCATGCGAATAAATGAGTTGTTTTCGAACATGGGAGGTATTGTTTGATTACCGGTCATTGATTTATACCGTTAACAAATGCGAGGGTGTCCACCAATAATGAAAATGGAACCCAAGGTACCTAGTGCATTCAAACAAGTGCGAATAAGTGGTCTTGCCGTCGAACACTTGAAGAATCCATCGGATAGGAGACATTGATGTATTCCCATCTATCCAATAGCGACGGAAACTGCCACTAATGACTGCAATCCCCAAGGTACTAACCGAAAGTCTAAACTTCATTCCCAGAGCACAATGAGTTGAAGTCGATGGGAAGAAGTCCATTGGAAGGGAGGCCTTAATGCATCCTCCATCATCCAACACGAGGGACACTCAAAAAGGTATGAGCTGATTTGGAGTAGGACTGAACACATGATGAAACATACTGACACCAAGGAATGGCCGACACATGAGGTCAAGGCAACTGCAGAATGGCCGACACAGGTTATATCCTTGAACAGTGAGCACAACACAAGAGTGACTTAGGCAGCTTTGAACACAAAGAGACCATGATACAAATCTGCAATGTAGGAGACATTAACAGATTCTCCATATGATTGGAAGACTGACCAACGGAGGAGTAAGAACTCTGAGATCAGTTTTACCCTAAGGCCAACACTAGAACCCAACTTGTTTGATAGACTCAAAATAGGTGCTTTGTTCAAGGATATAGTTGACTTGCTGCCATCATATTGAAATATATTTTAACATTCTTCCCTTCCCTTTCCTTTTTCATTTTTTAACGATCTTGACAAAGAACTAAAGCATGCTCGACGGTATTTTCATATTTAAGGAGTCTGAAAAACCTAGAAGAAAACTCCATACACCTATCTGTGGATTTTATATCGAGCCCGGATTGGTCTGTGCTCGGCGGTGTTTTCTTGCTTATAGAGTTGAAAAACTTAAACAGTCCTTTATACACCTATCTGTGGATTTTATATCGAGCCTGGATTGGTCTGTGCTCGGCGGTGTTTTCTTGTTTATAGAGTTGAAAAACTTAAACAGTCCTCTATTTACCATCTCGTGGATTTCACATCGAGCCCGAGTAGGTGAATGCTCGCTTGGTGTTTTCACATTTTGAGAGTCTGAAAACCCTAAAGACGACTCCAAAGGTCCTTTTTCGTAAAGTTAGTCTCCTTCCCTGAAAAAGTGTAAAATGATGGAAGAAGAACTCTTCTAGCGCATACAAGAGTATACCTAGAGTATACCTTTTCCGTAAATTATCCACCAAGACCCGGAAAAGGGGTAATTCTATACCTAAGTGGATGTCGGTTCAGTTATTTTAACGAGCCCGAAAAGACAACTATGCTCGGCAAACTTTTCCTATTTAAGGAGTTTGAAAAGGGCTTAAAAGAACTCCATAGGGATCTTTTCCATAAAGGTTTAACGAGTCCGGAAAAGTAAACTCATGACCTCCTTACTGTTTTTAACGAGCTCAAAGGAGATACAGAAAATGCTCACAACTTCCTTACTATTTTTAATGAGCTCGAAGTGAAGATGAAAGAAATGCTCATAGCCTCCTTACTGTTTTTAACGAGCTCGAAGGAAAGGTGGAAGAAATGCTCGTAACCTACTTACTGTTTTTAACGAGCTCGAAGTAAAAGAAGAATGCTCGAAACCTACTTACTGTTTTTAACGAGCTCGAAGTAAAAGAAGAATGCTCGCAATGGGAGGAGACGAGTGTTAGGGACATGCAAAACTAGCTCCAAGGGCATGGAACAAAGCTATGCCTAATGCAAGGAACATGAGCAAGATAAGGACACTCAGGGTGTGTCTCCTCCAGGTAAAAGGTGTCAAATTGCAAAGGCAAAATGATATAGGGCTTAGCGAAAATGAGATCAGAGATGGACGCTTATATAACGAGCTAAAAGCGTGGAAGCCGGCTTCAGGCTCATTAGCGCAAGCGGGATCATAACAGATGCATATGCAATTTGAACACAAAGATGGGAGCCTTATCAGGGATGGCCAGAAATATATGAGGAAGAAAGATATGAGGCTTCTTCTCAAAGTCATGGTAAATCTAAAAAGGCTCCCAAGCCTATGAGAAAAACTCAGCATGGGCACCAGAATGGCATAAGGGTGCTGACTAGGGTGACCCATGTTAGGTAGGCTTTGTTGTCAGACTGGTGCACGATGCATAAAGAGATGGCTAACACACCAATATCCAACAGGTTCGACCCTATGGCGAATTCGGATGGCAAAAGGTTCAAATGCAACATAACAGCGGGGAAGCCTAAACCTATATGCAAGGTTTCGAATATACCTGACATGGCCGCACAAGGTGTCGAAAAGGACCAGTAAGCAAGTATACATCCAGCTAAGAATCATGTCTCCAAGAAACATTAGTACCAGGATCATATCTAAAACATATGTAAGGAAAGACCCGATACAAGTCACTGTAGTAGAAATACTTTCAACTTCACTATCATCAACAACAGGCATAAACAAGGTAGAGTTTTCAAATGAAGACTCTATGGTACCCAAGCTCGAGGACTTACAATCAACAAGATCAAATTTAGGATGAAGATCAAAGTTGAAGGACATGATGGAATCTGCAGAAACAAATTCATCATCACGGGAGTTGAAAATTCTAGAAGGAGAATCAAACTCAGCAGGAACACCGATTTGTGGATCTATAGGAGAGTCCAAATACTCAACAGTAGGAAGATCGGACTTTAAGGTCAAACCGGGGCTGGACATGACTGTGACTGGATCAACATCCAAATGAATGGTAGACTGTACTATAGACTCTAGGAAACCTTCATTGGAAGGAATCATATCATCCCAGATAGAATACGTATCTAAACATTCATATGGAGGTGTCACTTGGTCAAAAGCTGGGACCAAGTCCCGAGAAGGTAAGCATGAACTCAGAGACTTCTTCTCAGTAGCAGTTGAACTCAAGGAACAATATGCCACATAAGTCCCATGTGACATAGTAGTGCCTAATGACGAGGGATCTGACTGGTCTACAGTTGGGTAATAAGGAGGATCAACGAATGCAAGCTGGTCGATAGTGACGATACTTTCGTTATGATGGAAATGAATCACACGAAAGAGCGTAGACACCACAGCATGCATAGCATAAACGTAATCACGCCCGAGGATCATATCAAAATCCACAGGGTCCTTTAAAACCATAAAATCAACTAAGACTATTTTTCCACCCAAAGTAACAGGTGCCTGACGGAGGAATCCGATCGGTTCACTAGGCCTTCTATCAAAGGTCAACGGCCAATTAGCAGTTGGAATAACATTAGGGAAACCCAAATATCTCCAAGCATAAGCGGATAAGATACTAATAGAAGCTCCTTCATCAACAATGCATCGATCAACCGTATGGTTCCCGATATCAACCTTTATCTGGAAAGGTGTCGAAGAAGGAAGACGAGGCTCGGCTAGACTATTCCAATCAAAGGAAACAATCCTAGGGCTTGGTAGGGGTTCACATGGCATAGATGAAGTGCCCCCTTTTTCAAGAATATCCAAACTGGTAATGTAGAAGACTTCAGCAGTAGGTGCATCAATCTTCGAAGGATTGATGGGATCGGTCGAAGATTGCATCAATTCGATCACTTCACTCTCCGAAGGAAGAGTGGGGTCGAACAAAGATTGCATTGGTTCAACCACTTTATCAACCAAAGGTTGATTTGACTGCAGGGAATCTATAGACAACTCAGGAATAGAGGTTCCTTGAGACATGGACTACACTCTTCGTGCCTATGGAATGGCAGGGCATTGGTGAGTAAGGTGATCTCCCTTACAAAGTTTACAAGGGAAATTTGGTTTCCGTCCTATAGGTTTAGACTCCTTTACAACATCAGTACTCTCAGCATGACTAACATTGGCTGAAAGCTTTCCCCCAGCATGACTCACAGAGGCTGGTTGCTCAGAAGCATCAAACTTTTGAACTAAGGACCACACTTTTTGCACTTCTGGAAGTACAGGGCACAAGTAAGTAAGGTGATCTCCCTCGCAAAACTTACAAGGGAACTTAAGCTTCTATTTGTTTGGTTTGTCGACAATGTCAACTCCCTCAGCATGACTTGCAGTGGCTGATCTGGTGTCTCCAGTATGACTCACCGGAACTGGTGACTTGTCATTAATATGACTAACAGTGATCAATGACGTGTCCTCAACATGACTGACAGTGGTTGAAGACAAACTTTCAATATGATTTTCAGTGACTAAAAGTTTTCTCCCAGCATGACCTCTAGAGGCTGGGTAGGTGCCCCCTACATGACTTGCAGAGGAAGGGTGCTTGCCCCCAGCATGACTTGTAGAGGCTGGGTTGCTGCCCCCTTGTTTTGGCATCTTCTTCCTATTCTTCCTCCGTCTATTCCTTTTAGACTACTGGTTACTAGTATTTCTACTTTCGCGACATGAGGTAGGAGGAGGAGAAGATGTTACTGGCAAGGGAGGCACAGGGTTCTGATGCTCTTGATTTGAGGTGCTCACAAAAGAAGCGTCAGGAGCATGCAAGGCATTCAGAGTGGAAAACAACCAAACCGGCATCCCAATAGTGAATCCAGGAAGATTCAGAGTAGCCATTAAGGGAGCACCAATGTTTCCAATGAATGGAACAACACAAGGATCCCCCGGAACAGGGGTACCTTGATTGGCACTCGCCGGAATGCTAGACATAGTTTCCTGCTCAAATGAACAAGAATTTCTCTAAGGAAAACTAAAACAAGTAGCACAAAGAGCACACCACTAAAAAAGGTCCTAGGTAAATCAAACCAGGCAAAAAGATGCCTTCCGGAGAAGAGTCTGGGATGATGAGGGCCCAGAACAGATCAACGAAGGATGAATAACAGTTACCTAGGGTCCACAATACAATGACTAAGGGTGCAAGCGCTGGAATCACCCAACCGCCCTCCCAAAGACCTGCAAGGGATTTCCTCCCACATCTGTCCTAGGTACAACAGATATACCCTTCGCTGGCACCTGTGTATGAACCTATGGTCAGATACTAAGGATACCACAACACCGAAAAATCCTGGGGGAACAGTCGCTGGTCGAATTAGAAGGCGTGGGCAAGGTAACTGAGCTCGAAACTCAAAAGAGTCCCCAAACGCGATCCAATCATGGTATATGCTCAAAACAGAAAGTAGGAGGAGTATTCCCAACAATCTGATCTCACAAGACCTACTGCATAGATCCCAGGCAAGCTTTGAATGAAGTGGGTTTACTTGTGATAGTCGAACTACGATTTTTGCGTAATGTGTGATCTTGGGTGGTTTAAGGTGTTTTAAACCCAAGATCCTAACCAAGACTAGTTGGTGTAGTGTAACCTAGAAAAGAAAATGTTGCTAGTACATTTTATTAGAGTTCATTTTAAAGGTTACTTGCTTACTCAAAAAGGTAGTGGGTGTGTGAGAGTGGTTATAATAGAGATAGAGTACTGAAAATGAAATATTTACCACCAAACAAATCTTTTTCTTTTCAATGCAAGTCTTAAAATTCTGATCTAGAATGCATATGCAAATGCAATTTTTAATCTTTCGAATGCAAAAAGGTAAACGTAAAGTCTAAACTCAAAACCTAAGAATGTAGATACTCAAACAAATAGGTATGCAAAAGAAAACTTGTTCTTTTTGATGCAAAGCACTCTAAAATCTTTTAAGCCACTTGCAAGGTACTCTATTCAGAAGATAAATCAAAATTCTTTATGCTTTCCAAAGGTAAGAAACAAAACTGAAACTAACCTATTATCAAAGCAAAGCAAAGAAACTTTCAAGTTCTCTTTATGAAACAGTAAAAGCTACCAAATATGACTTTCAATTTCTTAATGATGTAAGCATGCCAACCATTGGAAATAGAGTACAAAAACTACTTTTAGACCCAAACGAAGCAAATGAACTACGAAGAATTATGGTTTGGTAAAGTCAAGTCTGCACATAAACAATGCAAACAAGGTCTTGAACAACAGCCAAAACACTTGAGCTTTCACTACAAAAGAAAAACTAAAAGCATAAGGGAGGATAAGAAACCAACCTAAAAGAGAAATTTCACTCAAATAGATACAAACAGGGTCAAGAAGACTCAAGAGGTTTCAAATCCAGTGGAAATGGGGCAAGCAAGTTCAGTCAGACTCAAATTAGGGTACAAAACACCAAACAGGTCCACAACCCCCCAACTTGGGTCAACAAACCCCAAAACTTTCCAAACAAACCCAAATTGATCAAAAGAGGTTCAAATCATGAATGTAGGATCAGTACAAGGATGGGAGACCACTTACAGTGGTTTAACTCGGACCTAGGGTCATCAGGGACCCCAAAAAATGCAGCCACAGCCCCCAGATTTGGGTCCACAACCCAAAAACTCAAAAATTTCAAACCCAGATTTTGAGCGCTACTGTGTATGAGGCATACCAGCGCCCATAGCAGGATGGGCGTTACTGTGCAGAGGAAAAGTAGCGTATGGGCGCTACTGTGTTGTACAAACAGTAGCGTACAGGTGGAAAAAGTTGGAAAAATGGGGTTAAAACCCCCCACACCTGGGTCCACAAGGGTTTGTAAGGGTCGGGAAGGGTCTATAAAAGCCCAGCAGGGTCAAACAGAGCCTACTAACTGATCCTAATCAAGAAAATGAACAAATATCATCAAACAAGACTGAAGAAATGACCTTGGATACCCCTAAGCAGTTAGGCTTTCCCCAGTGGAGTCGCCATTCTGTTGTGGGGAAAATGCACCTATAGTTCAGGGGAGACACTACCAACTTACGGTGATAAAGATAGACTTAAAAGCATTCTATAAGTACAACAAATAAATGAATATATTAGGGTTTAGATATGTAGGCACCTTATTCAGAAGGTTGATCCTAGCTTTGCCTCCCTCGCTCTTCAATACTTATCCAGTGTCGCAATGCCCAGACCTGCAAAACAACTTGATACCTTTCTCAAACACATTTGACTACATATATAATACTGATATCCATAATGGAAGAAGACATCAAACTACAATCAAATAGTAATCAAATCTAAGACACATTAATAGGTCATATTTAGAAAGAGAAGAACGTCTGATCTTTATTAATGAATGAAAGCAAGTACATACAATTATACCTTCTTTCAAGCTTGGCACTTCACGAAACCTAGATTCAAGGTCTCCTGCTTCCGTTCTCCAAGGATCCCAACCTCTAACCAACAATGCTAGGGTTTACCAGAAACTAAGCACAAGAGAGGGGGATGAGGGTCTCCATTCCTCTAGCATAAATATATTGTAGACTTGGTCCCCTCACATGGCCCTTCTACCCTCCTTATATAGTCAGTGAAGGATAGGAAAAGAATTTATAACTGAGTAGGAGGTTCCCCAACCAACTTAACTTCCCAAAATTTCAATATTTTGACCAAAACAGGGGTGTACGCTACTCTACAATAGACAAAGTAGCGTACATATGGAGTTGAGCGCTACTATTTCAACAGTGGAGTCGCGCTCAGAAGGTTTGAGCACTACTATTGTACACTAAAGTAGGGTACACACGCTACTATCATGCCTATGTACCAGCGCTCATGTTAAAAAATGGCCAAAAACAGGCTTTTCTGCTCATTTTCAGGAGACGATTTGGTCTGGAAAAATGTTCCTAAGGGTCATATACATCAAATGTGTCAAGAATGAGGTAATTGCAACCATTTTTAGTGTCCCAAATGACTCCTCCATCCACAAATATCCTGTTATGTGACTGAACTTGATCTCAAGAAGTGTCGTCATGCGACCAAGGGAAGCAAGTGTCGTCACGGACGAAGAGGTGTCATTTCAAGCTATAACACTCTCTTCCACCCAATCTTTAGCCTTTGGGGCTCTACTATCACCAAAGATAATTTCAGAAAATGTAAGTGCATCATAACCATATAATGCTTTGAAAGGAGACATCCTTATTGAAATATGATAAGTGGTGTTGTAGCAAAACTCACCCAAGTGTAGCCATTTTGCCCGTGCTTTTTGCTGCTCCCCAACATAGTTTCTTAGGTACCCTTTCAACCATTTATTCACCCTCTCTATTTGTCCATCAGTTTGTGGACGATAGTTGGTACTTGGAGTCAATTGATTTCCCACCAATCTAGAAAGTTCTTGCCAAAAAACACCCATGAATCTATTATCTTTATCACTAACACTGCTCTTGGGGAGTCCATGCAATCTGAAGATTTATTTTAAAAACATATCATCCACTTGTGCAGCACTAAAAGATGATGTAACAGCAAATACATGATCAAATTTTTTCAACCTATCCACTACCACATATATGCAATCCTTACCCAAAGATTTGGGCAAACCGATGATGAAGTCCATTGAGATACTATCCCATTTTTGCTCCAGAATGGGAAATGGTTGCAATAGGGTAGCTGAGAATGTAAGTTCTGATTTGTTTTGATGACATACTAAACATTCATTCACATATTTCTGAACATATTCCTTCAGCCCTTCCAAAAAAATATTTGCCTCAATTTCCTATAAGTTTTGAAGATCCTCGGATGGCCAGCTAGTGGGGAATCATGTGCTTCTTGCAAAATTTTGTACTTGAGTTTTGAATATTGAACCAAATAAATTCTTCCCTTATAATAGATCATCCCATTCAAAATCCTGTAGTTATCATCCCTTTTGATTCCATCCAACACATCACAAGTAAATTTGTCTTTGGCATATTCAACTAGTGCATGTTTTTCCAATCCTTGGCAATGTCCATGAGAGAAAAAGAAGGTCTTCTAGATAAAGCATCTGCTACTATATTATTCTTTCCTTTGACATATTCAATGTAAAAATCATAATCTTGAATCTTGCTTACCCACTTTTGTTGCCTTTCATTTAGATATTTTTGGGTGAGAAAGTGTCTTAGACTATTGTGGTTAGTTTTCACCGCAAACTTGCTGCCCACCAAGTATTGTTTGAACTTGGACAATGCATGCATAATGGACAACATTTCTTTGTCATAGATGGAGTAAATTTTTTCACAAGGCTGTAACTTTCTGCTCTCAAAGCTATGGGGTGTTGGCCTTACTTTAGGACAACCCCTATTCCTCCACCTGAAGCATCACATTCCACAACAAAAGGTTTAGTAAAATCAGGAAGTGCAAGTATGGGACAACTACTCATTACCTCTTTCATTTTTTGGAAGGCCTTTTCAGCCTCTTCATCCCACTTGAAAGCATCCTTCTTAGTCAAATCAATGAGTGGAGAAGTCAACTTGGAGAACCCTTTCACAAATTTTCTGTAATAGGTGCATATCCCAATGAAGCCCCTTAATTCTGTAATATTTTTTGGTAATGGCCATTCTAAGATAGCCTTGATTTTTTCCATGTGTACCTTCACTCCTTCTTGCCCAATAATGTGCCCAAGATACAGTAGTTCTTTCATCCCAAATTCACATTTTGATAACTTAGCAAATAAGGACTCTTCTTGCAAATTTTTTAACACAATCTCTAATTGCTGCAAATGCTCTTCCCATGTTTTACTGTAAATGAGAATGTCATCAAAGAAAACAAAAAAAAAAACCTTCTTAGTTGCTTGAAAAAAATCTTATTCATACATGCTTGAAATGTGGCTGGAGCATTAGTTAACCCAAAAGGCATGACACGAAATTCAAAGTGGCCATAATGACATCGAAAAGCAGTCTTTTGCACATCTTCATCTTTCATTCGAATTTGATGATATCCTGATATAAGTTCAATTTTGGAGAAGTATTTGGCCCCATGTAGCTCATCCATGAGCTCATCAATCCTAGGAATAGGATACCTATTCTTGATAGTATTTTTTGTTGTTGTGGAGCCTGATCTCTAGATTTTAGAGATATTATTATTCAGCCATGTTTGTACCCCATCTTTATATGATATGTAAAAAGGAATGTACACTCACCCCAACGAGGGGGTGTGGGGGGGCCGAATCCCCCGAAGAAAATTTTTGGGGTTGTTTTACGGGCCCATGGTTTTGGGTAACCCGTGGTATTTTCCCATTGTATCTCCCTTATAAAAGAAAGACATTGTAACACGGATACGGTTGATGTATTAGGTTTTATGCATTGTAAAGATCTCTGAGATCAGAAGAGAGACTGTGAGACAGTGAAGAGGAAGTGCAGATGTTGTGCTACAGGTTGTATCCCTTCACTTTTCTGGACGGAATAATAATAATGACTGGAAAATTCAGTGTGGACGTAGCCCAAGTTGGGTGAACCACGATATATCTATGTCTCTCTTGTAATGTGTATGTGTGATTAGATTTGCATTTCTGTTTATTGTTATTGCTCTGCGATCCTGTTTTTCTAACAATTGGTATTAGAGCCAAAGGTCTATTTGGCAGATAAACCCACAAGAATCTAGGGTTTCTGGTTCGAATGGGAGCAATGGCAGAAGAAGGAAAGTTTAAGGTCGAGAAGTTTAACGACAAAAACTTCCAGTTATGGAAGATGCAAATGGAGGACTATCTGTACCAGAAGGATCTATTCCTGCCGTTGGGAGGAAGAGCAAAGCAGCCGGTGGCCATGAAGGATGAAGAATGGGAGGCTCTTGATAGAAAGGCTCTGGGAACAATACAGCTGAGCCTGGCTTCGTCGGTGGATTTCAATATATCAAAAGAAACGACAATGGAGGGTTTGATGAGTGCATTGGGTAAGTTGTATGAAAAACCCTCGGCCTCCAACAAAGTATTTCTAATGAAACGTTTATTTAATATGAAGATGTTTGAAGGTGGATCTGTTACTAATCATTTAAATTAGTTTAATACGGTTACAAATCAACTAAGTTCTGTAAGTGTGAACTTCGATGATAAGGTTAGGGCTCTTCTAATCTTGTGTTCATTGCCAGAAATCTAGAGCAGCTTGGTCATGGCTATAAGTAACTCTGTCTATGGTTCAAACACCCTTAAATTTAATGATGTTATTGGTGTTATTCTTAGTGAGGAAATGCGAAGAAAAAGCACAGGTGAGACATCAGGTAATGCGTTGACCATGGAGAGAAAGGGGAGACAAAAGGAGAGAGGAAAGAGCCAAGGTAATCGCAGCAACTCTAAAAAGGGCAGATCCAAGTCTAGACTGGGAAAGATAGAGTGTTGGAACTGTGAAAATAAAGGGCATCTGAAGAAAGACTGCAGATCTCTAAAAAAGGAAGGAGATGCCCAACAGGAAACTACCCAGGAAGCAAATGTAGTAGGTGATGTGTTACAAGATGCTTTGATTCTTGCATTAGATAATACTAGTGATTATTGGATAGTAGATTCAGGGGCTTCATGTCATGCTACACCCCATAGGAAATACTTTCATGATTATGTTCTAGGCGATTTTGGACAAGTTTTATTGGGTGATGATGAGCCATGTAAAATTGTTGGAATGGGTAAGGTATGGATAAAAGTTAAGAATGGAACTGACTGGATGTTAAAAGATGTTAGGCATATTCCTGCTAAGAAAAGAAATCTGATCTCAACAGGGCAGTTGGGAGATGGCGGTTGTCTATCTACATTTGGAGAAAAGTGGTGAAAGATCACTAAAGGATCAATGGTGATATCAAAAGGAGATAGGGTAGGTACGTTGTATTTATTTCCTCATAATACTGACCATTCTATCTCTTTAACTTCCACAGGAACAGATACAGAATTGTGGCATCATAGGCTTGGCCACATGAGTGAGAAGGGGATGCAGATTCTCCACTCAAGGAAGTTGCTACCAGATTTGAAGCAGGTAAGTTTGGAATTCTGTCAGAACTATGTTTATGGAAAATAGAAGAGAGTCAGATTTCTCAGTGTTGGGAAACAGAAGAAGAATGAAAAGTTAGAGCTTGTGCATACAGATGTATGGGGACCAGCTCAAGTACAATCTCTTGGTGGCTCTCATTATTATGTTACATTTATTGATGATGCAACTAGGAAAACTTGGTTTTATTGCATTAGACAGAAATTTGATGTGTTTGCTACTTTTAAGAAGTGAAAAGCTTTGGTTGAGAATGAGATAGGAAAAAGGTTGAAGTGTCTCAGATCTGATAATGGAGGTGAGTACTGTGGCAAGGAGTTTGATAGTTACTATTCATATCATGGGATTCGTAGAGAGAAGTCATTCCTAGGAACACCACAAGAAAATGGTGTGTCTGAAAGGATGAATAGAACGATCATGGAGCGTGCAAGGTGTATGAGACTGCATGCAGGGTTGCCCTTACAGTTTTAGGTGGATGCTGTAAATACTGCTACTTATTTAATAAACAGAGGACCTTCAAGTGCTTTTGATGGTGGTATTCCAGAGGAGGCATGGACAGATAAAAAGGTAAACTACTCATTTCTGAGAACGTTTGGTTGTGAAGCATTTGTCCATATTGATAAATAAAATAGAACAAAGCTTGAAGCTAAATACAAGAAATGTACCTTTATTGAATATGGGGTTGATGATTTTGGTTATTGCTTATGGGATTATGAAAATCACAAAATCATTAGAAGTAGAGATGTCATATTCAATGAAAAGGTCATGTATAAAGATCAGTTGCAGGGAAAGAAACAGGAAAAGGAAAACACAGAGTAAACAATGCTTGATGAAATTCAAGAAAATGAAGTTCCAAAGGTGCCAGAAAATCAAGAACAACAGCAAGTACCTGAAACTCCTGCAACTGCAAGAAGATCTACCAGGTTAAGTAGATTCCTGAATGATACTCTCCTTCAATGTATTATTTATTGATGACTGATTCTGGTGAACTAGAATGTTATGAAGAAGCAATGTAGGTGGAAACTAGAAAGAAGTGGGAGCAAGGCATGAATGAGGAGATGGACTTATTGGTAGGAAACCAGACTTGGGATTTGGTTCATTTTCCTGCTGGTAAAAGAGCATTGTAGAATAAATGGATTTACAGGTTGAAGGAAGAAGAAGGAGGTAGGAAGTGGTACAAGGTGAGACTTGTTGTAATGGGGTTTGCACAGAAGAAAGGTATAGATTTTGATGAAATATTTTCTTCTGTTGTTAAGATGACTTCAATTAGGACTATCTTAAGTCTAGTGGTGGTAGAAGATTTGCATCTTGAACAGTTAGATGTAAAAACAACCTTTCTCCATGGGGATTTGGAGGAAGAGATATATATGCAGCAGCCACAAGGGTATGAGGTCAAAGGGAAGGAGGATTTGGTATGCAGGTTGAAGAAGAGCTTGTATGGCTTGAAGCAAGCTCCAAGGCAGTGGTATTTAAAATTTGACAGGTTTATGACAGAACAAGGTTATAGTAGATGTCATTCTGACCACTGTGTTTATTTCAAGAAGCTAGACAATGAAAGATATGTTATATTTTTATTGTATGTGGATGACATGCTTGTTGCAGGGTCTAACATACATGATATAAATGTACTCACAAGGAAGCTAACTAATTCATTTGCGATGAAGGATTTGGGTGCTGCAAAGCAAATCCTTGGTATGAGAATAACGAGAGATAGAAAAAATAAAAAAAATTGACAGTGTCTCAGAGTGAGTTCATACAAAAGGTGTTGGAGAGGTTCAGAATGAAGAATGCAAAACCAGTAAGTACACCTTTGGTCAGAGATTTCAGTCTAAGTAAGGAAATGTGTCCCAAGACACAGGAAGAGACAGATTACATGTCCAAGATTTCCTATCAATCAACAGTTGGCAACCTGATGTATGCCATGGCATGCACAAGACCAGGTATTGCACAAGCAGTGGGAGTTGTGAGCAGATATATGAACAATCCAGGTAAAGAACATTGGAAGGTAGTATAGTGGATTCTCAAGTATTTGAGAGGTACTACCACTCAGGCATTATGTTTTGGAGGTTCAGACACTGTTCTACAGGGATATGTTGATGCAGATATGGCAACTGATAAGGATAGCAGGAGGAGCACCACAGGGTATGTGTTTACTATAGGTGGAATAGCAGTAAGTTGGATTTCAAAACTGTAGAAGGTTGTTGCACTTTCAACAATAGAAGCAGAGTATGTTGCTATTACAGAGGCTAGTAAAGAGATGATTTGGTTGCAGAGGTTTATGGGGGAATTGGGTAAGAAGCAGAAGAATAGTAGGTTGTATAGTGATAGCCAGAGTGCCATTCATCTTGAAAAGAACTCAACATTCCATTCCAGGACTAAACATATATAGCTCAAGTACCATTTCATACGCTCTATTCTGGAAGATGAACTATTGAAGCTGGAAAAGATACATACTAGCTAGAATCCTGTAGATATGTTTACAAAGGTAGTGACCAGAGAGAAACTGAGTTCCTGCTCGGTTTAAGTTGGCCTTCTAGCATGAAGGTGAAGATGATAAATTTTCCAAGTCCAAGGTCCAGCAAGTACAGTAGCGGTGGAGTTGTTGTGATCAGTCTCCAAGTGGGAGATTGTTGGTTGTGGAGCCTGATCTCCAGATTCAGAGATATTATTATTCAGCCGTGTTTGTACCCCAGATTTATATGATATGTAAAAAGGGTTGTACACTCACCCCCAACGGGGGGGTGTGGGGGGGGCGAAGCCTCCCCCCACTGGGGTCTGAGGGTTATAACCCCCATCTGGGGGGTCCGGGGGTGAAGCCCCCGAAGGAAATTTTTGGGGTTGTTTTACGGGCCCATGGTTTTGGGTAACCCATGGTATTTTCCCATTGTAACTCCCTTATAAAAGAAAGACATTGTAACACCACTAGGGTTTATGTATTAGGTTTTATGCATTGTAAATATCTTTGATATCAGAAGAGAGACTGTGAGAAAGTGAAGAGGAAGTGCAGCGATTGTGTTGCAGGTTGTATCCCTTCACTTTGTTGGACGGAAAAATAATAAGGACTAGAAACTTCAGTGTGGACGTAGCCCAAGTTGGGTGAACCACGATATATATGTGTCTCTCTTGTAATGTGTATGTGTGATTAGATTTGCATTTATGTTTATTGTTATTGCTCTGTGATCCTGTTTTTCTAACATTTTTATTCAAGGCTCTAATGTCTATGCACATTCTCAATATTCCATCTTTTTTCTTCACTAGCACTACTGAAGAAGCATAAGGGCTAGAGCTTGGTCTAATGAGTCCCAACTCTAGGAGTTCTTGGATAGCTTTTTCAATATCATCTCTGAAATTTTTAGGATGTCTATAAGGTGGTATCTGAATGGGTGAAGTACCTTTTTCTAAAACAATGTTGTGCTCACCCCCCCTAACCGGTGGTCTACCATGTGGAAGATCTCTAAAAACGTTTTCACATTTTTGCAAGAGTCTTTGTATCTCCTTTGGGTGTTCAAAAACCTTTATGTTTTTCTTGGGAGATGTAATATGACATTCAGCATCCCATTCTATGTCCCCATGCCTCAATATAGATCTCATACTATTGCAAGTCACTACTTGATTTGGATAAGTGTGATGCCCTCTCACAACCCTTAATACTCTTTTTCAATCTTGGAATTTCATTTCAGGAATTTGATAATTTACTGTATGCTCTCCTATAGAATTCAGCCATTGCATTGCCGAAACCACATTAGTATCAGCAACATCAACCACATAAAAAATATCAACAAAAGTATAGTTACCTATGGTGACTTGCAACTTTGGAACCCATGTTTTGCACTGCATTGTGTTGTGACCGGGAATGACAACTATGAATCCATCGAATGGTTCAATAGGTATATTCATTTTTTCCACCATATCTACATCAATGAAGTTGTGTGTGGCTCCTCCATCTACCAAAATGGAAGCTCTTTGTCCTAGTACCACACCCTTGCATCAGATTGTATGATAACGAGGTACTACTGAAAGTATTGCCATTCTTGCTTTGTCCAATGAAGGCTGATTTTATTCTTGTCTTTCCTCTTCTATTGTTGTCTCATATGCCTCCTCTTGATCTGAAATATGTCCATCTTCATCCATTCCCCTATCATATTCATCATTATCAGAAAATACTTCTATGTATTGAGCCTTTCCTTTAGTACATTTGTGCCCTGGTGTCCATGTGAAGCACAATTTCTTTTTTTGAAGTTCATCCCTGTTTAGTCCTTCTTTTTATTCTTTTCAAATGAGTCTCTTTGCCAAGGTTTCTTTTCAAATTTGAATTTAGGCTTGGGAGGAAATCTTGTTCTAGGAAGCACATTTTGGAGATCCCTAGTCAAGCTCATTGCATCTTTTAATGTAGTTGGCTTGTGTGCTTTGACCAAACCTTTTAAGTGTTCAGCCAAACCTTTAGTGAACAACAATACCAATCTTCTCATAGACACATCAGCCACCTTCACTGATAATTTTTGAAATTCCATCATATAATTGATAGGGGTCCCAGTTTGCTTCAATTGAGCTAGTTCCTTGAAAGGCAATTCTAGATCTTTTTGTTCAAATCTCTCTAGTACCCTGTCAACAAATTCCCCATATGTTTTAACCTGATCATGACCCAAAGTTTTCAGGCCATGAAATCACCATTCATTGGCATCTCCTTCCAACTGCAAAATGGCCATTTTTAATGCATCCTCCTCCACCATAGGATTCAGCTGAAAATATACATCTAGTTTTTGCACCCAAGTGTTAGCAGAATTTTGAGAGGAACTATCAAAAGTAGGAAGTGAAATTTTACCAATAGCACAATTTAATTCTTTGTTTTGGAATAGAGCCTTATTGTTCTCCTTTCTTTTTAGTTTATTTGCAGCGGTAAAGTATTGATCAAATGGTAGACTTCTCTTACAATCTTCACTCAAATCATTCCATTCGTTTGCTATTGTACTAAGATCCACTTGAATGTCAGGCTCTTCTTTGGGAATAATAAATTTAGGTGCAGTAGAACTTGGTGTGCTCTGAAATTCATTAGGCCTATTATGGGGTCCTGTGCTTGAGAAAATATGTCCACCCGTTGTCTTTTTTTCTTCTGATTGTAAACAACTACTTCCTCCTATTTCTCCTTTAAGGCTTGCTATTTGACTAGCCATTAATTCGAATCCATTCATCATATTTTTGTTCATGTCTTCAAAGAAAGGTCTTAGGGTTGAAATAAATTCCCTCTTACGTTCTGTTGTTTCATCCTCCTCTCTACCCATGGTTTTTACAAAAGACTCTTCTTCTCCTACCGTTTCTTCTTCAACAACAACACCTTCAAATTCTAGTTCTAAGGGTGGTGGTCTATTTTTTGACTTATTTTTAATACCATAAGGTTCCAAGACCATGCTATGATACCACTTATAATGTCCCTTTTTTAATTTTTTATTAAAATGCCCAATTTTTCACTTTTTCCCCAATTTCGACCTTTGACTACTTTTGATGTCTAGGTCTCCAAATTGATCCAAATGCTCCCAAATATTCTGTGAGAGTGTATGAGTGATATTAAGACTTGAATATGAGTTTCAGGGATGATTTATGACCCTCCAAATACTTCTGCAAACTTGTTTAAGATTCTGGACAAAGTATGGAATTTAACTAGCAATTTGGGGATCAAATCCCCCCAAGGTAAGTACTGAAAATTGCTCTCCAAATGCCTCCAAACCCATTTGAAATTAAGAACAGAGGTAGGGTATGTCTGAGGAACATTAATAAGGTCTCATATGCACCATTAATCAGTTATTAAATCTGTTCTAACCTTCTCCCAAACAACAACACAAATCCCTAATTCGACCCTTGGGGAAATGGCACCAAATCTCTTCCAAATGCAAATAAACTGAGCAAAATGACTTCAAATACTTAAGTGTTGAACATGAAACTTGTAACACTCATCAATTTATTTCCATTCATAATAAATATATCAGATAAACATTCTTTCATTCGAAATCATCAACATTACAATGGCATACATCAATGTACTGGGGAAATGGTCATGGTTTGCTCATTAATTGTCATTTTTACATACAACCACTTGATGTTTCGACCTGATACTTTCTGAAGATGAAGAACATAGTATATTAATCTTATTACAATCATAAATGGATCATGAGAATCTCTCCCAAAGAGTACAAGATCTCACCAAAAACGCCCTCCCTCAAGGAGCAAGAATATGCCATCAAAACTGGAAATGGTTGAGGGAAAGTGCTGCACTAGAAGAAACCATGAGCTTCCCTGTAGCTTACACCTGCAAATAAAAGCTACATTAAATCTCCATGAAAGACCTGAGTGGCCTCTCAAAACACCAACTTGGATGGGAATCTTTCACCCTCGAAATTGGCTAAGGCAAGAAACTAGTCATCCACTAGCTCTCTCTTCACAAATGATCAAAAGCCATTCTCATGCTTGATTTCTGCATTTTATAACCAAAATTATCCTCTTATGGTTCAAATTCCTCCCATTATCTTCTAGATATTTCCACTTAGGAAATATTCCACATTTTCCACTTGTCTCCCTAATTCCCAACCTTCCATCTTCTCCCAATTCGAGTAGGGACCTCTTTGGCTTCTCCATCTCCCATGAGCACCTTTTTGGAGCCTATTTTTGGGGCTGACATGTCATAATGGTCATATGTCAGAAGTCAGATCTGAAATTTTTCATAGATGTCATAGATGCTTCATCATTGTTGTCATAAAGGCTAGGGAATCTAGCCCAAGTGTCCACAAGCTTCCAATTTGACTCTTCCTCTTCCATGAGGTTACCATTCCATCCCAATTAGACCTAAGATGCTCAATTCCATGTGTATGACTTACCAACTCACCCAATAATGTTTTACTTCTCATGGATTCGAAATGGCAAGAGAGATATGCCATGTGGCAGTGAGAAATCAAGCTAGTGTGGGTCCCACATCCTCCATATGTCTTCAAAACTAGAGTTTCCCTTGAATTTATTTATTCAACCTCTTTATTAAATACTTGAACTATTATAATGTATAAACATTATTCATTTTCTCCCTTATTATAATTCCAAATGTACCCATTTAACCTAGGGAACTGGTAGGATTGATGGGATTGTCCTGCTATGCAATTATTTGAATGGGGACATTACAACTGCACTGAAAACCCTCAATATACTACAAAAAAAAACTCTCAAATTTGGATATAAACTACTATTGAGCACTGCATTAGGACAATAGGCACATTTTTCCGGATCCTTCACACATGGCTAGACCTAAAAGGATTTCTCCAATGAATTCAATGCAATGGCACCAGGATTTGTTGTGGAAATCCAAAGGCTTCTGGTGTACTACTAAAAGCAGCTACTCAACCTATGCTCTTTGAGCTCTGATACCATGTGAAATTCCAAGTCACAGTATATCATAGAGATAAGAACACCTTAGAGTGAAAGAATGAGCATAGAAGGTGAATTATAGTGAAAATTGCAGTGAAAAGAGCATTAAAATTAATCAGAAATTGGAACTCAGATGGAAGTAGAAATGTGTGACATTATCCATTAATCAATATAATCCAAAAATAGTTTACAATGAAGAGAATACAAATATCCTAGGAGAATTCAAGTCTTAGTCTGTATATCATAGGAATTGTCACCACTAGATTGCTCCGAAAGTCCCAAACTCAACTCAACTGAACCAAAAATCGGTTAACTGAAGACACATTCAGTTTATTGGCCAAGGAGGGTGAATTAATGATTTATGGATGCAAAGTAGGTGAAAAAGGGTGCATTAGATCACAATCAGTGGTGATCAGAGCTAAAACCCCCATCAGAGTTTAGGGACTCAGGTGGACTAAACTAGAACATAGAGTAGGCTCCTAAAATGTAGGGAACTGATTCTGGTGGGCATAAAATCATGCATGCGGGGAGAATTAGGTGGACAATGGGTCTTGGATGACATATGAACACCACCAGGGGGAAAATGACATCATCAACTACTAGGGAAAAGAAAATAATGCTAAGTAGGACAAGGATGGAGTATTAATTATCCTAACACTCCCTAATAAAATTTTCATTCTAATATTCTTATAAATCATCTTTTAACCAATGTCACTTTCCTCAAAGTGGTATTCTTAATCAATATTTGAATCTTGGAAAATATATACTGAAAAATATAATTGGGAAAAAGAACAGGCATTCTCTAGCCAAGTGGAGGATACCAACAATCACAGGAGTTGAAGTGTTTTTTCTCTCCTTTTCTTTTGTATAAATGAGGTAGATTTTAGGGAATGCACGATTTTTTATTGATATTGTAAAATATTTTAAAGATTAAGCAAGAAGCCAAATATGTCCACTTTTGGAGACTTATTTTGGTGTTTGTTCTTGTAGCAAACTATTCCCTTTATTGCTAATGTTGGAATGGATGTACAAAAGTTTACTTTCACTATAGACTTTTCTCATGCAACTGTAATTTATTCTTGCTAATTTTTTTCAATAACTTACTTATTTATGAATTTGAAATCGCAAGTATTTATTTTAGCACAAGTTAATCTAGTTTTATTGTTGGTTACTTAAGATACCTCTTTCATTAATATTGAGTAAACTACTTTGCAATTTAATGGCATAGTAAACATTGGGAATGGATGCTATTTGAGTCATTCCACTTAATTATAGTTAGTTGGATGACTTATCACTTTCTCCAACCTTCAAGTACCTAATATCTATCTACAATAATGCTTCTCATCAACACATGGATGGAGATAATGCTTTTCTTTAGTAGGTGGATGTAGAGAGAAAATCATGCATGGACATATGCTAAATTCTAATTGTGGGGGTTCTATCGGTATCAATAATACTACCCTTTACATAATTTTTGATATGTTGACATAAACATGATGGTTCTCTTAGATAAGGGATGGATATTTCTTGCACCTCAACAGAGAAATTAACGCCAATAGAGACAAAAATTACAAAGTATACCTCTATTCTCCATGTAACATATGTGGATGTAACTGAAAACAACTCTAGAATACATTATGAGCCTTCCAGATAGTTGGTGTTATCATTGACGTTTTCTCATTTTCATGGTTGATCATTTTGATAGAACTCAATATGATATTTTTCATTAAAAGGGTTTCATAGTGGTGTCATACCCTTTCTCTCTGTAAGCACTCACACTCTACTGATTTTGGTTGCTTTTGATGTTCCATAATATGAGAAATGTGTGAGGGGGAGATATTAGCAAAGTAGAGTGATATAAGAAATCTACAGAGCACTATAGACATAGTGTGTTGAAACTTTGCAACAAGCTTGAACCTATTTGTAATCTGCATTATAATCTCCATTTTATAGAAGACAAAAAGGCACAATCCTTCATTTCTTGTTGAGTTTTCCAACAGTGGGTTTCCTAGGGTAAATATTCTGTTCCATTTTGTGTCTTTTATATTGTAGTCTTGTTCTTATGTCACGGTAGTTAAAGAATCCAAATGTTGTTCTTTTATTTATGTTAAATTATGATGTTTGTTCCCAATGTTTGTTCGATGAGTTTAGACATCGTTTAAGCGATGTTAAACTATGGGCATTTAACCAAAATTCAAAGCCACATTAGTCCAACACAAAAAAACATTGAACAAGTGTGGAATGAGATGTTTACATCCAGTAGTTGTGGGACATTGAAAAAATGGGGCAAATCCTTCCTTCTCTTGGATAATCCTATGATGAATTATATGTCCTCCTTAGTGTGATGGAACCAAAAATCGGGATCCACCCTAAAATCCTATAATCACTAATCCCAACGATGGATCAACAGCACCAACAACTGAGAATTCCCCCTATGCGTCGTAGCCTCCTCATAAAACTTTTGGAGGCCAACCTATCATAAGAGATGTCTAGTTTGTGGGGTAATAGGTCAAGGGAGAAAATTCCTCTCCCTCTCTCTAATCTCCACTCTCGGACAACATTGTATTTATCCTGCCGCTATTCTGGTCCTTATTGCTACTCTCATCTCTCATGTCTCTAATTAAACACATATAAATTTATCATGAACGTATAGATAGAGATATATATACATAACAAAATTACTAAAGTACATTTGCATTTATGAAAATCAAATTTTTTTTCTAGAACTAGAAAAAAATTCAAAAGGTTCTCAGTGAGCCCATAAAACAGTCATGCATTGTTACCAAAGATTATGTAAACTAATCACACCGTGCATGGTGCTAGAAAACACAACACACACCAGCAACAGTGCTTGACAATATTTAAAGAGCACAGTGGAAATAAAACATTTTTTTAAATATAGAACTTTCAGCGGTTTGTATATCAATATGCACTGGTGTGTCCAAATTTAAACAAAACACCGATCAAAAACATGTTTTTATCGGTGCGTTGATATATTCTTAGCACCAATGTGTCCATGTACACGGTGATGATCGATATGTTGTAAAAGATATTACATAGTTTGGTTCTTAAATTTATAAACATATTTACAAAATAATTTTTACGGCGCACATTAAGTAAAGGAACGATTCATGGATGATGCATCTAAATATTTAATTCGCACCATGTATGTGTTAATTTTTTTGGTTAAACGATGAGTATAATTTTAGTTTCACAACATATGAATGATGCATCATGTTTATGGTCAAACACTGATAATGGTGCATTCATTTACTTTAATCGCACCATAAAATTTTAAAAATTAATAATTTTTTAATTGTAGTTGTTCCTTGTTATTTATTTTCATGGACCACAAAATGGTGCATATTGGTTATGAAAAATCACTGCACATGGTGCATCAGTTTTTTAAAAGGGGACCCATTGTCAGTGTGCGCTATGTTTAAAAACAGTGCATCGATCATCAAGGCCAATGCGATTAGAACAGAACACGTGCACCACACGTATTTTAAATTGTTTTTGAAGAAAAAGGTCAATTCAAATAAATTTTCAATTTTTATTCCACTAAAAAAATAAATGATAAGGCAATAAAAAAAAAATCTTGACTCTTTCTTTCCTGGGAGGCATGGTTTCCACGTATGGAAGAAACCAAATTTTCCAATAGTGTGGAAAAATTTCTAAGTCCTCCGACCAACCAAATCACAGTAGAATTCCAATGAGGCACACCGAGTACGGGGGGAATGGGTGTCAGAAAGAACATCGGTTCTTGGGTGGGTGAAGGCAGTCTTCGACATTGAGAAAATGACAAAATGAAATTTTGATTCCATTTTTTTTTACCCTATTCCAGTGCGCCTGATTTAGTCGCACATTGGTGCACATTGTTTTGGAGATGCACTGGTGCGCTTCATTTAATAGTAAGCACTACACGACAATCTATTTAAAAAAAAATCTTTTGTATATCATTTGGTGCATGGTATCTTGTTAACCATATCTGTTTCCTAATATATCTAATGCAATGTAGAGCCATAAAGGGTAATTAAATAGGTTTTTTAGGTGCAGTGCATTACAACGTTGCATGCACCATTGTTTCTATTTCATTCAGATGCACTGGACATGGTTTGAAAGGAAAATAAAATAAAGATATTTATAAAAGTTCTATCAAACTATTTTGATATCGGTGCTATTTTATGATGTGCACTGGTGTGTTTTGATAGATGTGGAGCAATGTACATCCTTTATAATATTTTTTGGTTTCCGGTCAGTGTTATTTATCTTAACCCATGCCGATGTGTTTGTTTCTTCATCATGCACTGCCAATTTTGACAACTAAATATATATTTTTCTTAAATTGCATCAAGCTAGGATTTCTTTGGAAGTGGTGGCTTTTTATTTCTGTGCACTGGTGAGTGTGTTGTGTTGGCACACCAGTGCATGTGTATAGATGAAGAACCCCATTTGGTTTTTGATAAAAGTTTGTTTTTTTGGATTTTGGTCGATGCTTTGTTACACACACATGCACCAATGCATCGGGTTCCCCATCACTCACCGATAAGTTTTGATAGGAACATGTGTGTGTGTGTGATTTACATCGACCTATATTGCGGTCGGTGTGCCTCGTAATGTGGTGAACCAGTTTACCAATGCTCTTACGATTTTGACGCACTGGTGCAAATTTTCATAAAACACACCAGTGCATGTTTTTTGTTTGATCGCAATGATTGAAAAAATCTGCTAAAACCTTCACCCACCCACCTCCTCCAACGACCTCCACTATAAACAAATGAATGGGGTTTTTTGTGCAAGTTCCACAAAAACCTTTGCTAGAAGTTGTTTTCCTTGTAGTAATATCCCAACATTATTAAACTGATGTATACATGGAATCAAGATACTTTGAGGTATAAAGGTTACATTGTTCTTGTAAATAATTATACCTTAGAACAAAATCTCTTATAGGAGTTGCATTCATCACCTACAACATGTCACTTTAGCTTTCATAAAACCTATGAAAGAGATAAGTGTTTGCTCTTTTAGTGAGGAATGAAAATAAACATCCAAGATTTTCTAGTAGCATGTGACACTTTCTAAATAAACAAGGGTGATATGGTGTAATGTACGCTCCCTGAGGGATCCATGGTCATCCTTCTACCTTGTCAACCCCTATAGGTTTTGGAAAAAAATCAATAAAGTGTAGGGGTTAATTTTGAAGACATTCATTGTATAGTTTAATTAAATTTGAAACTTTAGGAAGTGTGCAATACATAAAAATGTAAATATTTTATTTTACTATGAGTGGTTGTTTGACGGACAATCTAGCAAGAGAGGACTCGAGGCCTGATCTCCCTAGCTCAACGCGAGTCTAAACAAATAGAACAGAATATAAATCACTCTCCTAGACCTAATTAGAGATCAAGTAACGAGATACATTTACCTTATAGATCGTTGATCCTTTTCTCCTTGAATGCTGCTCCAAGCTTGACGATCTTCAGATCTGAGCTACAAAACCTGTCAAGATAATAAGACAACAAAACAAGTAAAACGCATCTACACAATAATAGATCTAAGTAAGCAGTCAAGCAGGAAAACTACACAAGATATCATTAACACAATGAGATTTTGGTGTAAAGCACTTATATTACTGTATTGAAAGGGAAGTACATAGGATAGAAAGATTACAACCAATGACTTGACGTAGCAATCCTCATTCGATCAAACCAATGCCAAATCCTCCCAAGGAAGTGCGAGTCTCCCAATAGATGAGTAGAGATCTCTCCTAAGGTAATTTCACCAGCATGTAGACACTATAGAATTCCTCCCCTATGGAATGGGAGTGAGCTTCACTTATATAGGACCAAGTGGATAGGGTAGGTTGAGATATGGTAGGAGAGAGATAGGGGATCCTCCCAAGAGGTTAGGAACCGAATGCCATCTCTCCCAAAGGTCAGGGATAGGGATCCATGTCATCTAGATTTGAGAATGGGCTCGAAGAAGCTATTTTTGTCCATTAACTGACATCGTCGCAGTCTGTAAGAGGACAACTTGCGATGTCGCAAGTTGCACTAGGAAAACCTGTGACGACCTCTCAAAACCTAGTATAAATGAGTTTGCATCTCTTCCAGGTTAATGAATTATTCAAGGAAACTTTAGGGACGTTTGCACCGAGTCTCTTGATGGTAATATTTAGGTGTAACATAATTCCCCCCAAAGCATGAAGCTGTTGAAATTGGACAGGTGAAATGCTTTGACAGAAGGAATGGCAATGGTTTGTCGGATGAAGGATGCTGCTGCAGTACAAATGACTCTGAGTACATAGTCTCATATGACGTACAACATGGCTGCCGACCAATACATTGTAGATCCATGGTAGTAATGACCGACTGAACAAAATCATGGCTACTAGACACAAGCATAGATCCATGATGAGATGATAACAAAGCCACGACCAATACAAATGTGGATCCGTGTAACACGACTCAAAACAATCTCCATCACAACCTGGGTAAAACATGACTCCCCAGGGTATTCAAATGGAACCCGCAATGATACGAATCTATCCATGTGATTACAAATGTCTTGACGTTGAACATGGTAGAAACCACTTGATTACCGATCAATGATGTATAACGTTGACAAGCACGAGGGAAATCACCATTGATGTCAATGATCCCCAAGGTATCACAGTACATATCATCAAGCGTGAATAAATGAGTTGAAGTCGAACGCAAGTTGAAATATTTCAATCAAGAGTCAATGATGTAAAATCATGTTGAAAGCAAGGTAACCTGCCATTGAGGCATGTAGGGCCAAGGTACTTGGTTGGTTTCTAGATTCAATTCTTGGATGATGTGTTGAAGTCGACAAGGATGAATCCGTCAAAGGAGGGCCATGATGAATCCCCCATCATCGACACGAAACACAACAAAAGATGTTGAGAGTAGATTGGATGGTATAGTAACATGCAAGACTGACTCAGAGTAGACCGACATGGTAGTAGGTGTACTGACTATAGATAATGAATGATGAGAGTATTCTTGAACATGGGCATGGCATGACTTGGCAATATTGACGTGATGAGTATGACATCAACTTCTTAAAGCAACCGATGATGGAAGCGTTCTTTGAATGACTCAAAGGAGTGACTAGACTCATGAAGTAGGTAATACTTGAAGACAAACGGATGATCCAAGTATAGTATGCAAATGCAAATGAGTTCCATGTTCAAGAACGACTAGGTACTTCCACAGATAAAGGGTGTAACATAAGAACTTTCCTTTTTCCCCATCATGATTGATGAGTGCCTCATGTGTTTTTAACGAGCTTGATGAGGGTAACTAGATGCTCGGTATAGCTCATCTCATAGATGAGTCCAATCCCAAATATTTTCTGAAACTGGGAGAGGAGGGGTTCATCCCATGATGGGCCCTTCAATGTGAAAATTTAAAGAGTCCATAGAAGGTAAACTCGGTCGTCATTTCATGTTTAGAGAGTCTGAAAAGAACTAAAGAAGACTCCAACAGTCCTTTTTCGTAAAGTTAGCCTCATCGCCCGAAAAAGGGTAAAACAACGCGGGAGAGGACTCTTCCAGTCATGATTGGCTAGAGTGTACCTTTTTCGTAAATAATGCCCCCTGGTCTGAAAAAGGGGTAAACTATCACCAGGGAGATGACCATTCAAATTCTTTAACAAGTGTGAACGCGACAAGTTCGCTTGGTGACCTTTTCCTATTTAGGGAGTCTGAAAATAGCTTAAAGAGGACTCCATGAACAACTTTGTCATGGTTGGTGATGAAGTACAACAAAGGAAAAAGTAAACTCAGCACAGTTCATTTTCCGTAAATAGTCTAGCGAGGCCGGATAAAGTGATAAACCTATACTCGTTAGACACACCTTTTTACTCAAATTTTTAACGAGCACGATAATGGTATCAAAAGCACTCAGAATATTTTTCATGTTTGAATTAGAGCACAAAAAGTAAAAACTAAGCTCAAACCACTTTTCATGTTTTAACCAGAGCACGAAAAAAGTGAAAAGTAAGCTCAAAAACCATCTTACTGTTTTTAACGAGCTCGAAGACAAGTGAAAAGAATGCTCATGATGTCTGCTTCATTTTTTAACGAGCTTGTGACAGAAAATGAACTATGCTCAGGATAATGCCCATTGGCAGGTTTCTTCCCAACATGATGGCTAGAGGTTGGAAATTTTTCCCCAGCACAAGAAACTGACGGCTTACTTCTAGTATGATTGCTAGAGGTACTGTTTCATTTTTTAGTGAGCTTGAAAACCAAAAAAGAAAGTATGCTAAAAAAATGTTCCCATTGGTGGACTCTTCCCATCATGATATCCAAAGGTTGGTACATGCCCCAAGCATGATTGCTTGAAGTAAGTGACTTAGCTCCAACATGATGTGGAGAGGCAATTGAGTTGACTTCAACGTAACTTCCAGAGGTTGAATACATTCCCCCAAGCTTCATTTAATTCACCTAAGGCATAGGTGGGTGAAAAGAAGGTTCAGGTACTAATTCTACAAGGAGACTCAACTCAAAGGGAAAGGATATGTTTCATTTTTTAACGAGCTTGACACGGGAATAGAACTCTGCTCAAAAGGCCTGTTTCATTTTTTAAAGAGCTTGACATAGAAAGGGAACTATGCTCATGAAGATGGTCTCATTTTTATGCAAGCTTGAAACCAAAGGTAAACTATGATTAGGGGGTCTATTCCATTTTTTAATGAGCTTGGAATCAAAGACTAATCTGTGCTCATGGGAACCTGTTTCATTTTTTAATGAGCTTGAAGCCAAAGGTAAACTCTGCTCAATGAAGCTGGTTTAATTTTTAATGAGCTTGAAGCCAAAGGTAAACTCTGCTCAAACTACTTTAACCTATCCAGAGGTTGGTAGTGTGCCCCCCAGCATGATGTCCAGAGCCTGGATATACGCCCCTCATGCTTAAGGGGAATAAACCACTAAAATTTGTGGAACATGCAAGGAAGTTTGTTGAATGGCAGTCATGCAATGATTGGGTGTCATGAAGGAAAGTTGATCAATGGTCACAATCCTCCCATCATAGGGAAAATACATCACTCGAAAGAGTGTGGACACTACGGCTTTCATAGCATAGACATAATCACGTCCAAGGAGTAGATTGAAATCTAAAGGACCTTGGACAACCATGACATCAACATAAACAGTTTTACCTCTCAACGTGACAGGTAACTGCAGGAGAATCCCTAAAGGTCTGGTAGGCCTTCTATTAAAAGCCAAAATGTGGCTGGTAACCGGCACAAGCTAAGGAGACCCTATAGCTTTCTAAGCATTTGAGGATAAAATACTAACAGAAGTTCCCTCGTCAACTATAGTGCGAAAGATTTCCTTATCGGAAACACCTACAGATATCTGGAAAGGAACATCTGAGGGGAGATGAGATTCTGCTAGACTATTCCAATCAAATGAAATAACCTCAGTGCTTGGAGGGGGTCCCGTGGAAACGGACTCTTGCCCCCCATGATCGGAACTGAATAGAAAAACATCAGTGGTTATTAATCCACTCTCATCGGGGAGAGTAGGATGAAATGAAGAATGTGTCAAGGTGACAGTTGGAGTCTGAACGCTCTCTGATAGAAGAGCGGGATCGAGTGGAGATGAAAGCAACTCGATCACTTCACTCTCGGAAGGAAGAGTGGGATAAATTACAGATGAAACTGAATTGATCACTTGGTCAACCAACGGGGGGACGAGGGACAACTTACTATCACTTATTGGAAGCACCTGTTGAGGACTAGTAATATCTTCCAACCACCGTGAAGCTTCATCCATGCTTGGACAAAGGAAAGTACGGTGCATACCCTTGCATATTTGTTTAACGGAGAATCTACCAAGAGCGGACTCGAGGCCTGATCTCCCTATCTCAACATGAGTCTAAAACAAATAGAATAGAATATAAATCACTCTCCTAGATCTAATTAGAGATCAAGGAACTAGATATGTTTACCTTATAGATCGCTGATCCTTTTCTCCTTAAATGCTGCTCCAAGCTTGACGATCTTCAGATATGAGCTGGAAAACCTGTTAAGATAACAAAACAACAAAACAAGTAAAACGCATCTACACAATAATAGATCTAAGTAAGCATTCAAGCAAGCGAACTACACAAGATATCATTAACACAATGAGATTTTGGTGGAAAGCACTTATATTACTGTATTGAAAGGGAAGTACATAGGATAGAAGATTACAACCAATGACTTGGCGTAGCAATCCTCATCCGATCAAACCAATGCCAAAGCCTCCCAAGGAAGTTCGAGTCTCCCAATAGATGAGCAGAGATCTCTCCTAAGGTAATTTCACCAGCATGTAGACACTATAGACTTCCTCCCCTTTGGAATGGGAGTGAGCTTCACTTATATAGGACTAAGTGGATAGGGTAGGTTGAGATATGGTAGGAGAGAGATAGGGGATCCTCCCAAGAGGTTAGGAACCGAATGCCAGCTCTCCCAAAGGTCAGGGATAGGGATCCATGTCATCTAGCTTTGAGAATGGGCTAGAAGAAGTTATTTTTGTCCATTAACTGACATCGTCGTAGTCTATAAGAGGACAACCTGCGACATCGCAGGTTGCATGAGGACAACCTGCAACGACCTCTCAAAACCTAGTATAAATGGGTTTGCATCTCTTCCAGGTTAATGACTTAGTCAAGGAAACTTTAGGGACATTTACACCGAGTCTCTTGATGGTAAGATTTAGGTGTAACAATGGTCATGATTAGGTGGAAAGTAGGGCACAAATAAGATATTGTGGACCCTATAAGCTATCATACACAATGGAAACTAAAATAAAGCAGAGAAAAATCCATAAATCCACTAAAAAGATGGAAGGCAGCATAAAAGTAGGAAAAACTAAAAAAAAACAGAAAGCAAGATAAAAGTAGGAAATTTCATAAAAGCATAAGAAAGAAGAAAAGATGGAAATGCAAGAAAGTAAGAGAAAGTCTAGGAAAAGCAGGATGTTTCCAAAAGTATAAAAGCATACCAAAGCTGAAAGGAAAGAAAGCAAGGAAAAATATGGAGGCTCAAAATTAGTCAATGAGGGCACATTGGTTGAGGAGGATGGACCAAATTCAATTTATATTAAGACCAAATAATCTTATAAAATAAGTAGGTTCTCCCCAGTGCCCATCTTTTGTCACGTTGGATTATTGTCTTGAGAGCTCTTCATCTCAGAGGATTGGGAGATGTGACTCTAGCCAGCTTTGGGTGATGTGCTCCATTGTAAACTTGTTCTAGTTATCTTCACAGTGTTAGTACAACCATTATATTCTGAATTGCAGGTATGATCCATCCCATTTATTGAAGGATTCGAGTCTCCAGAGTTGGTGTAGATATTGATGCATGAGTGCTTGTGATTGTGATGAGATTTGGCCAAAGAAGAGAGCAATATTATCAATTGCACCCCAATGAGTTGTATAATATGATCCTGTTCCTGCAATGAGATGCAATATGATCATTTACTACCCATGGCTCTGATCTAGTGGTGACAGTCCCTTCTTTCCTTCTCATATTCAAGATTCTTGCTTCTATATTGTAAAATCTTAAGGGTTGGGGACTCTCTGCAAGTTTGGTTCCAGTATATTATCATTGCTACTATAAAACTATGATACAAGCTTGATTTGATTCATGTACATGTATTTGATTTCATATATCATATTTGTGGAAGAATTCAGGAACCTTTGCTGCTGTTTGGAACTTATTGTTTTCATGCTTGCGCCCTAGTATGGAAAAATTGTCTGGTTTTCTGTTTGAATGAATTTTATGGTCTAATTTCTTACTAACCTATGATATGAAGGTTTTATCATTCAATACATATGTATTACATCCCATGGCATGTCTCCAAAATAGAAATTAGGAAGCTCCCCAGTCCATTCGAATTCATCTGTAAATCCTCACCTCCACTAGTCCAAGTCTCATGAATTCAAGAGTGATATCAAGAGCTATCCACGGCCTACCATGCCCAAATTCACTGAAGAGAGTAAAGAGGAACCATAAGTGCAGAGCAAACCCAATCCTACATGGGAGGATCACTATGCAAAATATCAAACTTTGAGTGAATATTGCAGGGGATCCTTTCCCTTCAAGGATTTTTGTGAAGCTCAATACAAAGTCCATCCAAGAGGGGGTAATAGGATGTTTGCAAAAAAATTTGAGTTGAGGAATGTCATTGGTAAAATATCTCTCCCACACTTTGATGGTTCATCCAAGTTTACTGCAAGTGCTTGGATCCAAAAATTGGATACATATTTTCAATTAAATCCCATGGTTGAAAGGGATTCCACCAAAATGGCCACCCTGCATCTTGATGAAGAGGCCAATTATTGGTGGTTTCATGTTATGGAGACCTTGGGTCATGAATAAGTTTTAACATATGAGGATTTCACTAGAATATTGGCTGATAGATTTGATCGGAAGGATCTTGAGATATCCTTCAAGTAGTTAGCGCATCTAAGACAGAACAGAACTCCCGAAGCATATATTTTTGAGTTCTAGAAGCTATTTGTTATGGTCACCGATATATCTGAAGCTTGATTAATCCTTTTATCCACAGAAGGATTAGTAGAGCCACTGAAAGGGTTAGTTAAATCCTATAGACCATATACCTTGTAGGATGCAATGAGAAGAACAATAGATGTGCAAGATGCCATGCCAAGAATAGGGTTTCCACTAAGAGCCAATATTTCGTCTGAATTCATGGACAAAAAACCTCCCTAAAAAGATTCAACATAAAATTCAAGAAGGAAGTCACTTTGAAAGACTAAGATGAATTAAGAAAGAGAAATCTATGCTTCTCTTACCATGAACCATGGGCTATGGGCCACAAGTGTGCTAAGGGTAAGGCACACTACATTGAAGTCCTTTTAGAGAGCGAAGTTGAGGAGGAATATGAGGAAGTATCGATTGAAGCACATGGTGGTTATGAGATAGTAGATGAAACACACCTAGCACCTATAAGTGGAAATATTGCAGTTATGACGGGAGTACCTCTCTTCCACACTCTCAAATTCAAGGGAGTGGTGCAAGGGAAGAGAGTTACAATTTTGGTTGATGGAGGTGCTACTCATAATTTCATTGACTCAGCCTTGGTGGAAAGAAGGAATATGCCTACTGAAATATTTGAAGGTTTCACGGTCATCATACGAGGTAATAACTCCATATTGTACTAAATGGATTCCAAATTTGCAAGTAACCATAGCAGATTATACCTTAACACATAATATTTATGTTGTTAATGTTTCCAACACCAACTTGGTGTTGGGAGTACAATGGTTGTACTCCATTGGAGAGAATTCCATTAATTATTAGGTGCCTCAAATAAGTTTCAAAAATTATGATGGGAAGCAGATACTTTTGCAAGGCATCAACACCTATCCTAGTCAATTGGTGTCTTCACATAGATGAGAGCAATCTTGAGACATGAATAACTCCCATAGAGAAGGACACCTGATAAAGGATAAACTTACATTCATGGAATATTGGATGCAACAATGCAATATAGAGATTTGAAGTCACGAGAGAAGGTCCAAATTTTGTTGGATCAAGAAAGTATTCTCAGAGGCATTGGTAGTGATGCACTATCAATATGCTTATGGGATCTTGGAATCATTTGGAATGACAAGTTGTTCCAAGGTACCAAGTTGTTGAGAGGGATGTGGTAGGATCAATGGGGTCCTATAGGGTGAGTCAGCCTTAACTTTCAGAAGTCTATTCATGGGAAGAAGTGGTATGATTTATTACGTGGGAACTTTTATGATGGATGGGAACATTATGTTTCTGCTTGGTTTTTTGTGAGTATTCAAAAGACTCTTTTTGTTAGAAATAAGAAAGGTGGTATGAGAAGGTTTTTTGAGAATCTTCCTCCTAGTAGACCACCAGACAATATAATTGAGCAAGTTTTGCAGCCTCTGGAACTACAATTGCTTGAAGACAAGCAATTTTTGGACGGTGAGGGTTGTAATGTCCCCTCCCTGAGGGATCACCCCTATAGGATTTGGAAAAAAAAAATAAAGTGGAGGGGTTAATTTTGAAGACATTAATTGTATAGTTTAATTAAATTTCAAACTTTAGGAAATGTGTGATACATAAAAATGCAAATATTTTATTTTATTTAATTTTGTGATGAGTGGTCATGATTAGGTGGAAAGGAGGGTGAATATAATATATTGTGGACCCTATAAGCTTCCATCCATAATGGAAACTAGAATAAAGTAGAGAAAAATCCATAAATCCACTAAAAAGATTGAAGGCAGCATAAAAGCAGGAAAAACTTAGAAAAACATAAAGTAGGATAAAAACATGAAAGTTCATAAAAGAAGAAGAAAGAATAAAAGATGGAAAATCATGGAGAAGCAGGAAAGTAGGAGAAAATCCAGGAAAAGAAGGATGTTTCCAAAAACATAAAAACGGGCCAAAGCGGAAAGGCAAAAAATCAAGGAAAAAGAAGTCAAGAGCTAGAGGCTTAAAATTAGTCAATGAGGGTGCATTGGTTGAGGAGGTTGGACCAAATTCAATGTATATTAATACCAAATCATATTATAAAATAATAAGGTGCACCCCAGTTCCCATCTTTTGTCACTTTGGATTATTTTCTTGAGAGATCTGCATCTCAGTGGCTTGGGAGATGTGCCACTAGCCAAGTTTGAGTGATGTGCCTCATTGGAAACTTGTTCCAGTCATATTCACAGTTTCAGTGTATCCATTAGATTCTGAATTGCAGGTCTGGTCCATCCCATATCTTGAAGTATTCGAGTCTCCAGAGTTGGTGCAGAGATCGATGCATGAGTGCTTGTGATTGTGATGATATTTGGACAAAGAAGAGAGCAATCTGATCAATTGCACCCTAGTGAGTTGTATAATATGCTCATGTTCCTTCAATGATATGTAATATGATGATTTCCTACCCATGGCTCTAATCCATTGGTAGCATTCCTTTCTTTCCTTCTCACATTCAAGAATCTTGCTTCTATATTGTAAAATCTTAAGGGTTGAGGACTCTCTGTAAGTTTGGTTCCAATATACTATCATTGCTGATATAAAACTATGATATAAGATTTTTGTTGTTCATGTACATGTATTTGATTTCATATATCATATTTTTGGAAGAATTTGTGAACCTTTGCTTCTATTTGGAACTTACTGTTTTAATGCTTGCATCCTAGTATGGAAAAATTGCCTAGTTTTCTGTTTGAATGAATTTTATGGTCTAATATCTTACTAACCTATGATATTGAGGTTCTATCAGTCAATAAAGATGTATTAAATCCCATCCATGTCTCAAGAATATAAATTAGGAATTTTCCCAATCCATTCGAATTCATTTGTAGATCCTCGCCTCCACTAGTCCAAGTCTAGACTTTTGCACCTAATTAAATGTTTATTGTTGGATATTGGTTTCTAGGTCATATTAATTCATTATCAGATTGGGGGAAATATTTATAGATTTTATAAGGTTATATTACTTCCATACTGCACCAGAATCAATGGATTTTCCACAGAAGTCCCCAAGGGCATCACCTTGAATCCTACCTAAGGCATGACATACTCCCGAAAGTGCACTATCGAAGTATTGACCTTGATTCAGCCTTATTTGCATCATGTCAGTGTGTCTAATATGTCTTTACTGAGCCCAAGTTGAAAGTATTGTGTTAGACCCATTTATGTTGAGTTTAAGTCTACAAACATTATGATTTAGTGTGCCTAATAGGGTTTTGGGTACATTGCAAATGGTGAAGACATCAGGGGAATTGCAACCACTACAGATCCCAATACATATATGGGATTACATCTCTATGCATTTTATAGTGGGATCTCAAAGGGATAGTAACAAATCAATGATCATGGTGGTAGTTGAGCTTGTTTCCAAATATGCTAATTTGTGTGCCCTATCATACCCATTTGTCCCCTCCTCAGTTTCCCAAGTATGCATGGATCACATTTTAAATTTACATGGTATTCCGACTTCCATTGTCTCATATTGGAAACCCACTTTCACTAGTAGATTTTGGAAGGAGATGTTTAAAATTTATGGCATGAGCATTGTGTATCATCCCCAAATGGATGGTCAAACAAAATTGGTCAACAGATGCTTAGAAACATACTTGTGATGCTTATCTTATAAAATACCACACCAATGGGTACAATAGATTCCTCTTGCAAAATGGTAGTATAATACCATTTATCATGGAGCTACCAAATTGACACCATATGAAGTTGTATATGTCCTAAACCATTTGTGAGTGACTTCCTATTTTTTAAACACCTCTAAGGTTCATGTAGTGGATAACACACTTCACACCAAAAAATCCATTCTCTACACACTTAAGGACAATTTGTTTATGGATCAAAATAGAATGACACAACAAGATGACCAACATCACTCAAAGCATTATTTGTAGAAGGGGATTAAGTGTTTCTTCAACTTCAATACTATAAATAAACATCACTCAAAGATCAAATCCACCAAAACCTAGCACCAAATTTCTATGGACCTTATAAGGTCATCCAATGCATTGGATAAGTAGCCTACAAGCTGGCTCTTCCATTCCAATTCGATATTTGTCCATTGTTTCATGTCTTGTTTGAATAAGGTAGTGGGATTGAATTGCAAGGTGCAAACCGACTTACTAGAACTTGATGAAGAAGGTCCCATTTGGCTCCAATTGGAAGTAGTATTGGACACAAAAAGAATAAATTGAATGAGCGTATAGTTCGAGAACTGATGAGATAGTGGAAATATATGTAGCTATATTATGCCACATGGGAACTAGAAGTCATTCGTTAACAATTTCCTCACCTCCATCCTTGAGGAAAATGTTTCTCTTGAAGGAGAGGGCATGTTAGGGTCCTAACCTCCCTGTTTAAATCTATCTAGGAGTTTGTCAATTAATGCATGCAACCATATTATTTAAATAAGGACCATTATATAGTAGTGGATAGTCATTTAAATAAGGCCCATCTTTATTAAATAAGGCTCACTAGTTAGTTGGTACTCATTAATTATGGATCCACAAGTAGTTAGGGTTTTCAATTTAGAATCTATTTAAAGAGATAAGTCTATGGAATGTTTGGTCAAGTTGTACTTGGAGATTTTCTCAGTGAAGGGTTACCCCACCTAAAGTGGAAAGTGAACATTGCTTTCCTTCTTCTAGTAAATCATTAATTGAAGGGTATATTTCACATATTGCATCGTATTTGTCACTTGCATGTAGTTGTATGCATCTATAATATTTTTGCACATTGTTTGTGTTTTAAGTGTTAAGGAACACTACAACATCCATAGATAAACAACTACTCTACATTCATTTTATTTCACAAATAGGTGTGGACGAATTAGAATTACTTCTAGTTAAATTTTCAAGACCTAATCATTTCCACGTTGCCTTGGGTCCACATTTTAATTTTTAAGGTGTGGATTTTATTGAATTTGGGAAATAAGGGAAAATTTATTTTAAGGATTGTAAAATTTAGACATAGATTTGTAGAACAAGATAAAAAAAATTCATAGAGAATTGAATGTAGAACATAGAGCATCTTGTGTAACTTGGTTTGGATCCCTACACCAACAACGTCATGCATTTTAGTGACAATTGTGTGAATTTTATGGAAATGTCAAAAAACAGTGTTAGAGGGTATTTTCGTATGTTATCTCTATGCATTTGAACATTAATTAAGGAAAATTAATATATGGGTAGCTAGCATTATAGACTACAAACCTACAACATCAATTTTATTCTAGCATGAATAAAGCAGACTTGGAGTGCATTAGGCTAAGGCATTAAAAACTTGTTGGACACTATGTAAACATTAAAAATATGGAAATGTTGGAAGGTGGGGAATTAAAAATAGACATTATATAACTTCAATCACTCAAATTGGACTTTAATTAACCTTGGGAATGCATTTTGGTCAATCTAGGTAATTTTGGTCAAACTCTGTCAAAATACAAAAAATGTTGACTTCATAGATTTGTTACAAGAAATGAGGGGGAATTATAAAATTAAGAGATATGGGTTTTGTATCCAAGGTGACATACTATGGAAATAAATTTTTACTTCCTCATGTTTATGTTGGAAGAAGTTTTCATTGATTTCAAAAGGGTGAAGATATCTATAGTGTTTCCATTTGTCTCAAGGTGATAATGATGATGCGGTGTAGTAGAGATAAATTGTTAGGGAATGTTTGATGAAGCATTTAATTACATAGAGAAGACCCTAATGATCCTAAGGAAGCCCTTGAAGAAGAATCCTTGTCACAAGTGTACATAAATATAAAGAAGTCCCCTTATGGCATAGTGGTTACGTATGGCCCTCATGGGAAGACACTTTGAGTTGACATAAGTGGTGTAAATCCCCTAGAGAAGCTCATAATGACCATGATGATGGGGAGTGTAAAGGATTCCCTAAAGGGTCCGGAAGAAGTGTGAAGAATTTCCTAAATAAATGGTGTTGGATCCACATGACCATGATAATGGGTCGGATGACCATGATGGTGGGTCATCTAACCATGATGATGAGAAGTGTAAGGAAGTCCCTAAAGTTTCCTTGCAGCAATGCCGGAAAGAATTGTGAAGAAATACCTAAAATAGTGGTGTTGGGTCCACATGACCATGTGGTTTGGGTCACATAAACCATGCTGGAGAAGGCCCTATATATACAGTCCTCAAGTTGGTGTGAAGCAAGTTGGTTTGAAGCTTGAAGTATCCCCAAAATAATGATGTTTGTTCCACATGATCTCGAAAGTTGTGGTACTTTGTCCCATTGGACCACATGAAGTGGCAAGGATCCCCACAATAAATAATGATGTGTGAACCAAGTAGATGATGTTGAAACTCCCTAAGGCCCCTTTGAGAATATATGGAGTGATATTAAAGTTTTGGTGAAGTGTCATGATGGATCCTTGACGTGGGGCACTAACCCTTGACACCCCCCTAAAAATTGGAAATCATTTTTTTTTAAGGAAGAGTAAAATGTTTTTGCAAAAATGAGTTGGAGCCCCCTTGAGGAGTATAAATAAGGGATGGAACTTTTCATTTTCAATTAAAAAAATGGAAGGTATCACATAGAAGAGTAGAGGAACGAATTTCAGTGGTAGATGAAATGAACAAGGCTGAAATTGATCTAGTGGAGGATGAAATCTTGTGATGATTTCTATTTGGGATTTTTGTTGTGAAATCTGTCTTAGGTCATCTTGGAAGTTTTTCTATATCTTTTGTTCTAGGATGATTCCAAAAGTTTCCTTTGGATTAGATGAATAAGACATCTTGATGAACCTATGTTAGAATTTTTAGATGTTGATTTGCTATATTTTAGGATATGACCTCAGGAAATTAGGGTTTCAGAATAATATTCAAACATGTCATTTTGGAATTTTATTTATATATTTTGATCCATAAAGTTAATGACTGTGCCAATTGGAGAGGAAGTATCATAGATCTTGAAGAATATATGTTTCAATCTTTAGATGTTGGTTAGCTACAGTTTCATATATATGATCTCAGGTAGTCAAGTCTTCTAAATGAATCAGAAATCATCTTTTAAACAAGTCCATTTGGAATTTTCACTATAAGTTTTGATTCAGGATGTTTCAAAAAGTGCCCCTTGGATGAGATTAAGTAGATATATTGAAGACAAAGTGGTAGAAGTTTCATATTTTTATTCATTACAGGTTTGGAATTATACTTGATGGAATTTAGGGTTTGTGACAGTGACAGTGATAGTGAAAATTCAAGAGAAGAAGGTTGAAGAAATCTTGCGTAACTTTTGCATATGGTATTGGAATCATAAAATTATTGGATAATCGAAATCGTGTTGTAAGGGATATGTGATGAAATTATATAGGGATTATTTTGGTTCCATATTGTTGTCTTGAAAAAGGTAAAAATTTTGTACATGCTCTAGTGCTTCTCTCTTGGCATACTTTATGATGATCTTGGCATATTGATGGCATAGATCTTGGTGAGTTGGAATATATCTTGGTTACTTTTTTGTATAGATCATGTTGATTATCTGCGCATATTGTATGATGATCTTGGCATAGATCATAGTGCCTATCTTGGTATAGTCCATGGTTATGTTTTGGCATATGTATTATCTCTTGGAGTGTTCAATATGTCTATGATGTAAAATTTTAGGATGCAAATGAAATTGATGGATGATTTTTTTTGGGTATAGATTTGAGGCACGCCAGATATTGAGACAGTATGACGGTGATTGTGGCATTGTGACATTAACAGTGGCATTGTGTCAGAGACAATGAGTGTAGCATTGAGATAGATATACAATGATTGTGAAAGGGACAATGACATAGGTACAGAGACATAAATACAGGTACATGTTGATAGAGATAGATATACAAGTTGCAAAGACAATGATTGGGGCATTGTGACAGAGATAGTGATTGTGATAGGTTGACAGAGGTAGTGATATGGGTTGATATAGATAGTGATACAAGTACAGATTGAAAGAGACAGTCATACAGGTACATATTGTGATAGATACAGTGAAAGTGATAGATTGATTCTCTTATTCATATCAGGGTGGTAGGACACGACAAGGATAAGGAGTTGTAGCTTCCTTCTAGTCGGTGTTGGTAAATCAAGGAGTTGGAACTTCCTTATGGTTGGAGCCTATAAATGTAGGGGCTGGAGCCTCCTTCCAGTCAGTGCTGGTAAATAAGGGAGTTGGAGATTCCTTCAGGTTGGTGCTGATAAATCAAGCGGTTGGAGCATCCTTCCAGTCAGTGCTAGGAAATCAGGGAGTTGGAGCTTCCTTCAAGTTGGTCCCTATAAAAAAGGGGGTTGGTGCCGCCTTCCAGTCGGTGTTGGATGATCTTGGAAGTTGGTGCTTCTTATGAATGTAATATTGTTATTATATAAGAAAAGAATTATGTGGTTTTATCCCATTTGGGTTTCCGTGTTAAATATCTTGTGCACTGTGTATGGCTTATGTGATGATGAATGAAATTGTTAATTGTTAATTTTACATGATATAATTAATGTTTGAAATAGTAAAAAGTGCTCAATATTGATTCAACCCCCCTCTCAGTCTTTCCAACATTTGGTATTAGAGCAGGTTCCTTCAAGACAGTCTAATAGCTCGAAGGAAGATCTCTAGAGAAAATGGATGAACATGAAATTATTTACTCTGTAGATGGGGTTCCTATTTTCTATGGATCAAATTTTGATCATTGTATTATAAGGATGTGACTCTATTTACAGGAACAAGGTCTTGATATATGGAAATATGTTGTGAGTGGTTACAACCAAAAAGGATTTAAGGAAGAATAATGCAATGGAAATGGATATCATCTTGCATGGACTATATAATCATGTGAAAGACAAAGGTTGAAAGTGTACATCAACTAAATAAATATGGGTCGAGCTACAAAACCTCTACACAAAGGGATCTCTCGATCAATAACATGAAGAAAATCAAAAGGAAAGGCTTGATACAAAAAATGAAGAACATCTAGAAGCAGATGATGAAGTTTCTGAAAGCGATGCTTCTGAAGATAAAGAAGATTGATAAATTGAAGGTGTTGTAGATATTGATACAAAAATGATTAGTTCCCTAGATGAATTAATGGAATAAATAAATAAGAACAAGATGCTAATGGAAGAACTACAGAAGTATCAAGAACATAATACAATGTTATTTAAAGAGGCTAAGAAGACTGAAGAAACATTATCAAATCAACTAAAATAGGAGGAAGCATGTAAAAGAAAGGAAAATTATTTTCAAGCACAAGAAGTTTAAATTATCTCCTTAAAGAAAGAATTGAAGAAGTTGAGTTTGGAAAACATGGAAATTGAAGAGCTTAGAAATGAGAATCAGTTACTAAAAGTACAGCTGCAAAAATATCATGAGGATAATCAGAATTCAAAAGGACAGATGGAAGATAGTATTAAAGAATTTGAAAGGGCCATTGTTGGTCTAAAAGTTAGATAGAAGAGGCCAAGAAGGTTGAAGAAGACCTAACAAATCAACTTCAAGAGAAGAAGGAAATTTTTCAAAAGCAAGAACTTGAGATCCTTTTCTAAAGGAATATTTGGACAAGACAGTTGCTCAGTTGAAGACAAATTCAACGTTCAAGAAGAGCATTGAAGAAAGTGAAATATCTAGGCTACCATAAAAGGAAAGTATAGAAAAGGCTAAGATTTATGCAGATATTCTCAAAATATCCCATCAAGGAAAATATTACAAAGGAAGAATTCATGGTCAGCATGATTCAAGGATGAATGGATACATAGAAGTTACATCACAAAGAAGATCATTTTTTCCTAGGTACCAAATTTTATTTTTCAGTTATTGTTTTTCATGTAACAATTTTTGACATAGGGCTAGAGACTGCAAAGCTTATGGAGGAAATTATCAAGCAAGGAATGGAGGTGTCCACATGAAATACAATGTTGAATGTTACATCTACCACTATTATGGACACATGGCCAGAGATTGTGGAAGTATGATGAACCATAATATTGAATGTTACAAATGACACAACTTTGGACACAAAGCTCATGAATGCAAAAGCATTATGGAGTCTTCCATGAAAGAAAAGTCTTATATCAAATTCTGGAAGAAGAAGTCAGAAGGAAGAAGCTTATGGATTGGTCCTCTGTATAGAAGATGAAATTTCAAAGGCTGGGACAGGAAACCAAAGCAATTCACTTACCTTAAAGATCGATATCATATTGAATTAAAGCATAACAAATCCCAGGATCGAAGACATAAATGAATTGGTATGACATGATGAAGATGTGAAGGAAAAACATGTCAATAGAGAAGTCTCATAGGACATACCTGCAACAGTTACTAAGTTAAGTAATAAAAAAAAATCAACAAGAAAAAAGAAAAGTGTCAAGTTTACAGATGATGATCCTGAAGCAGAGCAACATTACAAATTGTTCTAAACAATCTGGCATACAAAATCCCAATATAATGGATAATGTTGAGGGGGAGTCTAAGTAATAGGAAAGGAAGATCGATGAAAAGTCAGAAGAGTGGTGGTTTGGTAAATCATTCAGGACTATAGGGAGAGCTACTTCAAAAAGCTTCAAGAAATGGCCAAGTCTAAGGGGGGGAATTGTCAACAAAGAAATATATTTTCAGAAGGAATTCATAGTCAAGTAAATTTATCTTCTGCAAGGGAGAAAATTATCAGCAAAACAAAGTCATAGAAGAGAATCATATTGAAAGGGGGATCCAGCATAATCCCAGGGGGAGCAAGTGAATAAATTTGCTTCACCTATTTTTTCATTTATATCAAAGGGGGATACAGAGTTGAATTTGTTGTCATCAATGACAAAGGGGGGATTGTTGGAAGAAGTTGTCATTGATGTCAAAAGGGTGAAGAGATCTATGGTGTTTCCATTCATGTAAAGTTGATAATGATGATGTTGTTATTGTAGAGATAGATTGTTTGGGAATTTTTTATGAAGCCTTGAAGCCCTAGAGGAGACCCTAATGATCCTAAGTAATCCCTTAAAGAAGAAGCTTTGTCACAAGTGTACATAAATCCAAAGCAGTCCCCTTATGGCATATCAGTTGTGCATGGCCCTCACGAGAAGACACTTTGAGTTGTACACAAGTGGTGCAAAGTCCCTATAGAAGCTCCTAGTGACTATGATGATGTGGAGTGTAAAGGAGTCCCTAAAGTGTCCCGAAGAAGTGTGAATAATTTCCTAAAGAAATGATGTTGGGTCCACATGACCATGATAATGGGTCGGTTGACCATGATGGTGGGTCACCTAACCATGATTATGAGAAGTGTAAGGAAGTCCCTATAGTTTCCTTGAAGCAATTTCATAAAGAATTGTGAAGAAATCCTTAAAATAGTGGTGTTGGGTCCACATGACCATGTGGTTGGTGTCACATAACCCATGGTGGAGAAGTACCTATAGACTCCTCAAAGTTGGTCTAAAGCAAGTTGGTTTGTATCTTGAAGTATCTCCAAAATAATGATGTTTGGTACACATGACCCTGAAAGTTGTGGTACTTTGGCCCATTGGACCACATGAACTGGAAAGTATCCCCACAAGAAATAATGATGTGTCAACCATGTATGATGATGTTGAAAATCCCTAAGTCCCCTTTGAGAAGATATGGAGTGATATTGAAGTGTTGACTTAGTGTCATTATGGATCCTTGAAGTGGGGTACTAACCCTTGAGAACCCCTTAAAAATTGTAAATAAAATTGTTTTTTGAGGAAGAGTAAATTGTTTTTGCAAAAATGAGTTGGAGCCCCCTTGAGGAGTATAAATAAGGGATGGAAATTTTCATTTTCAATAACAAAAACTGAAAATCTCACATACAATAGTAGAGGACTGAATTTCGTGGGTATATAAAGTGAACAAGACTGAAATTCTAGTGGAAGATGAAATCTTGTGATGATTTTTATTTGGGCTTTTTGTTGTGAAATATGTTTTAGGTAATCTTAGCATTTTTAACATATCTTTTGTTCTATGACAATTCAGAAAGTTTCCTTTGGATGAGATGAATTAGACATCTTGATGAACTTGTGATATAAGTTTCAGTGCTAATTTTCTATATTTAAGGAGATGTGACCTCGAGAAGTTAGGGTTTCTAAATAATCTTCAAACATGTCAGTATGGTATTTTCTTTATATATTTTGATCCAGAACGTTTCTGATTGTTCCCATTGGAGAGGAAGTAGTAGAGATATTGAATAATATATGTTTAAATTTTAAAATGTTGGTTAGCTATAGTTTCATATATATGATCTCTGGAAGTCATGTCTTCTTAATGACTCAGGACACATCTTTTAAACATTCCATTTTGGAATTTACACTATAAGTTTTGATTCAGGATGTTTCAGATAGTGCCTCTTTGAGGATATTTATTTTATATATTTAATAATATGTGGTAGAATTTTTATATTATGTTTCATTACAAGTTTTTATTTATACTTCTTGTAAGTCAAGGTTTGTGACAGTGACAGTGATAGTGAAAATTCAAGAGAAGAAGGTTGAATAACTATTGCGTAACTTTTGCATATGGTATTGGAATCATAAAATTATTGGATCATTCGATAGGTTTCTGTAACGGATATGTGATGACATTATATAGGGTTTCTTTTGGTTCGATCTTTTTGTCTTGAAAAAGGTATGAATTTTGTACATTCTCTAGTGCTTCTCTATTGGCATACTTTATGATGATCTTGGCACAGATCTTGGAGATTATCTTGGCCTATTTTTGGCATAGATCTTGGTGATTTGTTGGCATAATTATTGATTACTTGTTGGTATAGATCATGGTGATTATCTGGGCATTTTGTATGATGGTCTTGGCATGGATCATAGTGGCTATATTGGTATAGTCCATGGTTATGTTTTTGCATATGGATAATCTCTTGGAGTGTTCAATATGTCTATGATGTAAAAGTTGAGGATGCAAATGAAATTGATGGATTATTTTTTTTGGATATAGATTTGAGGCACGACAGATATTGAGACATTCTGACAGTGATTGTAGCACTGTGACATTAACAGTGGCATTATGTTAGAGATGGTGAGTGTGGAATTGAGATAAAGATATAGTGATTGTGAATGGGATAGTGATAGAGGTACATAGACAAAGATACAAGTACATGTTGATAGAGACAAATATTTAGGTTGAAAATACAGTAATTGGGGCATTGTGACCGAGATAGTGATTGTGGCAGGTTGACAGAGACAGTGATATGGGTTGATAGAGATAGTGATATAGGTACAAATTGACAGAGATAGTGATACAGGTACAAGTTGTGACAAAGACAGTGACAATGATATATTGATTCTCTTATTCATTTTAGGGTGGAAGGACGGGAAAATGATAGGGAGTTGTAGCTTCCTTCCAGTCGGTGTTGGTAAATCAGGGAGTTGGAGCTTCCTTCAGGTTGGAACTTGTAAATCAGGAGGTTGGAGCCTCATTCGAGTCGGTGAAGGTAAATAAGGGAGTTGGAGATTCCTTCAGGTTGGTTCCTATAAATCAAGGGTTGGAGCCTCCTTCTAGTCGATGTTGGTAAATCAAGGAGTTGGAGCTTCCTTCATGCTGGTGTATGTAAATCATGGGGTTGGTGCCTCCTTCCAGTCGTTGCTAGAGAATCCTAGAGAATCCTTGTAGTCAATGTTGGTAAATCAAGGAGTTGGAGCTTCCTTTAGGTTGGTGTCTGTAAATCATGGGGTTGGCGCCTCCTTCCAGTCGTTGCTGGAGAATCCTAGAAGTTGGTGCTTCCTATGAATGTAATCTTGTTATTATATAAGAAAAGCATTCCATGGTCTTCTCATGTTTGGGTTTCCATGTTAAATATCTTGTGCACCATGTATGGTTTATTTGATGATGAATGACATTGTTAAAAAGTAAAAATTACTCAATATTGATTCACCCCCCATATAAGTATTTCCAATAATTTATATCTATGTAATTCTTGGCATGTATTTTTTTATCCATCTCTTTCAAATTTGTACCTTGTTTTTAACAACATGCTTGGATTTTGAGCAATTAATGTAGATTTTTCATTACTAGGTATAATGTAAGAATTATGGACTATATGATGATTATTTTCAAGTATTTCATGTAATAATGGATCCTTAATTTATAAATGGAATGCATTTAATGAGGAATTCTATCTAAAAATTGTAATGCATTTTAATTTTCTTATCCTTAGTGAATTTTGTGAATAATATGACTATGATCCATTGTATTTAGAATTTGGAAAGTTAACATAGTTAGAATGAAAAAATACAATGATCAAAATCATTAATATGAAATTTCTAAATGAAAAAAGAACCTTTGGCTCTCTATTGATTTGGTTTTTGTAGCATTGTTTGATGTGGGTTCTAGACCTATGCACAGGTTATGCTTTAGAGCATTGGCCATTGATTCAAAAGTTTGCAAAGGATGTTCTTGAATTCCTTTGCTATGATTTTAGTTTGGTAGCAAAATATGTGTGTAATTTATATTTGTATTTAATACATTTTCAAATATGTTGCATTTTGTGAGTGATTTTGTTCTAAAACTTTGATTATAGATCCTTGAGTATTGCACCACATGGTCATGACCCTAGAAATGAAATAAATCCATCGAGTAGATTTGAGGTGAGAGATAAATATTATATTATAAAATCATATATGAATATTTTCTTAGAATCATCCATATTGTTGATTGAGAGAATATCAAGTGTTGATGAAGAAGTGACAAACAATCCTCAAACTAGAGAGAACTAAAATTATTGAAAAGTTGATTTCAAGTGGGCACAAAATACCATACAAATCATATGATACAGTCTGCAATGGTGAAAAAGATATTCCAAATCCTTGAAAATTAAATGATTGTGGGACATGTGTAGTATGGAATCCTTCGCATCCACTTTTTAAGGTTTTTGAAGAATTTTCTTGTTGAGAACACAATGTATGAGAAGGCCACATGATATAATAGGAGAAAATGTGCTCCTTTATATTAGATAATGTGAGTGTAGGATTGAAAAGGAGACAAGGATACACTATGCATTTTTCTTCATGTTATGGCCCTTGCTATAATAGTGTTAGATATAATTTTAGGATGTCAACATATGGTTTGTGTAGGAATGTATCAACAATCTCCTCAAAAAAATAAATGGATATGAAAGAAGGTGAAAGATATGAATTCATATATGTAGAGAGTCATTCCTACACTTTTAAGAACTTTTTTTTATTGACAAAATAGTCAAAAAAGAATTCAAAATACCTAATTTAGTAAGTCGCGCCTAAATCAAGTAAAAGAGTTATGATTAAGAAGCCTCTTTGAGGGGACAACCTATTATTTCAATATAAAAAATGTAAAATAAGATGTGATCATTCAAATGAGTCTCCTTAAAGTATATATAGGAGACAAAGAGGTATAGAAGGAAATAATAATATGTTTATATAACTATAATTAATGTAAAGGCAATGAATGAGGGTTATTATTAGGGGATTACCATGCATGCCCCCCCACACCCCCATTCAAACACATGTTTCCGTCAATAATAATAAACCATGGATGCTTAAGTATGAATAAATCATCATCCCAACTCACGTATGAATAAATCATCATCCCAACTCAAATATTCTATTTTCAAGTTCTTCTACATGGAGAGGTATGTAGAAATTAATCATTTTTGTAGTTTTATGATCTATGTTTTAATGACTATTTCAGGGTCTAGTATGATTTTCCTCTTCGTCCATATCTAGAAAAATATTTTGAAATAAGGTTATATTATCAAGTATCATATTTAAACAAGAAAGCTCGAATACCAAATGTACACTAAAAGAGGGAGACAAATCCAATTTGTAATCCATACTACCAATACTCTACAACACCTCAGAGAAACCGTAGTACTTGGAGTGTTAATTTATTGTCCTTTCATTTCTTGGGAGACATATTTTATATGGTTGTAGAAATAGAAATACCCAATTGTCCTTTCATTTATTGGGAGACATATTTTTATATGGTTGTAGAAATATAAATACCCAATCCCACACTTCAAAGTTCCTTTCACTGTGGTGCCAATCTGCTTATTTCATTATGCTTTTTCTCAATATCCAAGTTGTTGTCCAATAGTTAGATTGGTGGTCAATGTGATATTCCACAAGTTGAATGTTAGGTCTCCATATCAAGGGCGATGTCATTTATGGAGGATGATATCCATAGAGTGCCATAAATGGGAACATTTTGGCTAAAGTGTGGAAGGAGGTGTTTTACCACCATTTTTCCAAATGTAACCATTTAACCCATTGCAATTGTTTATTAGATGAAATTAAATAGAGATAAACCTCCCAAATATTATTCACAATATTATTTTACCCATAAAATTGGGGATGATAAGAGAGGTTGTGAACTAGTTGAGAACCTAAATAAGAAAAAAAAAAGGTCACAAAAATTATTAGTGAAAATTGGGTACCTATCACTTACATTAATATTGGGGTTTCCATGTTTCTTTTAAATCATTTCCATGCATGTTGTGACTATTGTACTTTATTTAAAAGGATTAAAACATGAGAAAAAATTGGCGTACTTTCTGAGTCTATCCACCAACACCATGATGGAGCTCTTCCTTTCACACTTTGGTAGACTCGTGATAAAATCCATTACGAACTCTTTCCAATGGTGACTTAGTATGGCAGGTGGCTCTAGAAGACTCGAAGTCTTGATTATATCACACTATCATAAAACTTTGAACATTGGTTTTAATACCTCCCCCCAAAAATATTCCTTCTTGGTCCCATGATAGAAATCTTAAGTGTCTCCCTTTAGAATGAGTGTGTAGTTTTGAAAGGACCTTCTGTTCGACTTGGGAATTATTACATAAATATAGGCGATGTTTATCCCAAGTGAATCATTCTTACATGGAAATTTATTTTATTCATCGAGGTCATGTTGTAGTTTCTAAATGGGATTCCATGTATTTTTCTCATATTTCCATTCTATACTTGCTTCTTTCACCTAATCATCCCATAAAATGCAAAATATCACAAAATAAGGCCTCAATTTTCTATTATTTCCTTGAAAGTGAATCCATCACCACATTCTCTCTCTCTCTTTCTAATAATTTCAAAGTTATAACCTAGCATATTTGTAACCCCGTCTTTATTTGTCTTCGAAAGAAGTAATTCAAACTATTATTCTCTATTTTTACCTTAAAGTGTCCTCCTATTAGGTAAGGTTGGAATTCCTTAACTGCATGTAGTAGGGCCAATATTTCCTTCTAATAATGGGTTTGAGTAAGTTATTTCCTTTAATTCTATCTATTTTAAAGATAAAGGTACTTCCCTCTTACATTAAAAATGCACCAATGCCATGCTATGAGGCATTTCACTCCACAATAAAGGGTTTTATGATGGCATGCATGTGTAAGACATGAGTTATACTCATGGCCTCCTTAATTTTTATCAAAGGATTTGGTTGATTCTTTATTAATAATGATGTAAGTTTCTAATATTCAATCATATTTCTTGACAAACTTGTGTTAAGATTCCACTAGTCCTTATAATCCCCTAATATTGTTCAATTTCTTTGGAATTGATCATTCCATCATAACTTTAATTTTGTGAGGATCTACACTGACACCCTCATGATATATAATATTGTTGACTGGGTAGGATTCAAAACATCATTCAAGCATAGACTAAAATACACACAATAAACCTATCAAGAATATTGGGCCAAGTGCTTAATCGAATCCAAAGGGCACACTTTGATGGATTTGTGTATAGTTTTTTCTCCAATATGTTTGATACCATGTAAATTTGTTGTACTCGATCTTCCTAAGATTTTATAGAAATTAATATATCATCAAAAAGGACCAACATAAAAAATTTCAAGAAAGGGATTGAAAACAAAATTCATCAAGATTTGAAATGTGGAAGGTGCATGAGTAAACCCAAAAGACATCACCAAAAAATTATAATGACTTTCATGTGTTCTAAATGTTGTTTTCGGGATGTCTTCTTCCCTTAGCATAATATAATGACATATTGAATGAATATCCAATTGTAAAGAAAATATATCCATGTGGTTCATCTAAAAGTTCACCAATTAGAAGAATATAAAGCTTATTTTTAGTGGTAATTGTGTTGAGATCTCTATAATATGGACATATACACCATGAAGAATATTTTTTGTAAACAATCACCACTATTGAAGAGAAAGTGTTCTTATTAGGTCAAAACATACCAACCAGTAATATTTATTGAACCACACACTTAGTCTCACTCTTATGAGTATAGGGTATCTATAAGGTTGATGTTAGGAGAAAGTCTCCTAAGCATGAGTTGAATAGTATGATCATGCTCTCTAGTAGGTTGAATTGTTGATAACTCTTTGGAGGTCCAAAGGCACATCTGGGTTATTGATAGAAACATTAGGTTTATAATTTGAATATCTTAGATGGAGACAGACGCATGCACCCACATGCACGTGCGCACGCGCGCACACACACAGACACACACACCATGCATGCATGCATACATATATGATGAATACTGATTTACATCAATTAGGGTGATGGATTTATATGGCCATGGTGACCCATCACATACAATCATGACTTTAGAAATGTACCTTTTAACAGTTACATTTAATATACATTATCCCTCAAGTCATATGTTTCTATATGTATATATGTTATTTCATATTCACAATGTTGCATGTCCCTTTAATATAGTTCGTCCTCAAATCATAGTTAATAGGAATTTGTATAGTTTAGTACATCTTGTTCATATATTATCTATATTCGATTGCAAGGGTTTTGACTTGGTTCCTGGATATCAAACACATACAAGGTTCCTTTCTAGTATTAAACTCGATTGCATGATGTAGAAACTTGATTCTAATATGTATAATTGTTATTCCTACCTTAAGGTCAAAAGATTTGAGTTGATCTTCCAATGTCATTTCATGCCATTGTTGTGTGCTTCCTTGACCTTCCATTATTTTATTTTATTTTTTTCTAGGGGAATCGACAATTAGAGTGAGGCTTGTACTCGCATGATACGGGGTCAATTATCATCTGCTACCACTATTCCCCTAGGTACATCCATGTTGATATTTGTAGCATCAGATAGGTACTTCCACAATGGTTTTTTGTCTTGCATGTGGAAGTCGTCACTAATACCTCTCAGGGACTTAGGAAATTCACTTTAATTAAAGGAATTATTAAAGTGAATGCCTTTTTATAAGTAGTTGGGTTTAATTTGGAGAAATGACTAAGTATTTGGAATTAGAGACCTAAGTTAATTAAATGAATCTTAGTTTTCAATATCAAGTAAGTGAGATATAATCTTAGCCATCAAAGTTAGGTTTTTGGTTCTCCCCAAAAGTATAAAAGGAATCCAAGAGGAGAGGAGAAGACACACAAGAGAGTGAGATAGTGAGATCTCATTCATTGGTTAAGTGGCCCAATCATAGCCATCACTACATCTTCCCTTATCTAACAATATATCCTCCCTTACATGGGTTCCTTAGAAGAGTACCCCTAGGCCATTTAGTATCCATGTCATTTCTCTTCCTGTAGGATTGGGAGTCCATCTAGTTTGTGATTTTGCACCTTGCTACATATTATTTAGAATCATCACTCACTATATGACCCATTATTTCCTATACATATGGAATTTATGGCACTTTGATGTTTCATATTACATATTTGTAAGCCCCCCACTTCATCCATACTATAAAATTTACATTATTTTTCCTCCATTCATCTTCCCTTGAGAATATTACCATTAGCTTCCTACCCATGATTGATTCCATCTGCAGTAGTATTCCATCAGTTGATTTATTTGGTTGTACATTGGACACTTATATCCTTTCTTCCCCTTATGATCTCTCTCAAGTTCCCACACACTTGGGAAACCATTAAAAAATAATGCTCCTTAGCACTCCTGCACATTGTATATGATCATATTTTGGCATCTCTTAGAGTATTTTTTATGAGTCACCCTTGGAGTCTTATTTATAGATTATCCCATAAGTCGACCTCAGTACCCCTTCATTCCCCTCTGTGATTTCCCTTACTGCAGTTATATCTTATGCTACCCACAGTTGTGTCCCTCCCTTGATATTATCATGATTTTCACATGTGTTTCCAGGTGAGACATGCATTCATGTTATAAATAAATAAATTTTGAGTCCCCCACTCAATGACCCCCACATATCCCCCCTTTGGTGTCTTAGTCCCCCACATTTGTTCATTATCTAGTCATATTCATCATGCTACCAACAATGAATCCTCATTTCCTTGTTTTCCGTGGATCTCCCTTTATTGACATCAAAACCTCTATTCTAGAGGATAGACCTAAAGGAACCTTGTACCTTGGACCCATAACCATGATTGATGGGTTCCCTTGGAAGGACTGAGGAGAGAAATTATTTTCCCTCAAATTGATTGTTTCTCATGTGCTTGACTCTAGCTCATTATCACACCATTTAGAATCGTACATGTTGATGATTCTCTTATTTAGTTTGGTCAAAGACCTAGGATATCCTTGACTCTCTCTAGTTTCTAAGATTGTTTGGAAGCCCTTCAATCTCATTCTTCTAGTGATATCCAAGTTGCATTGGTGACAGTGATCCAGTTTCAGTTGTATTTCCCTGAACCAATTTGACTCAATATTTTAGTTATTTGAGTCACCTATGAGGAGTTACATCATTTTATACTCCTTATAGATCGTGGTCCCGTTCAGTTTCACCGTGATTCAGTTACTGTGATTCAACATTCCATTGGCCTGATGCCATTGTTCCAACATATGTACTTTAGATCATCCATGGATGGACCATGATTATGTATCCACATTGTGTTTCGGTTGTAGTTCCCTGAACCAATTTGACTCAATATTTTAGTTAATTGAGTTACCTATGAGGAGTTACATCATTCTCTACTCCTTCTATATCTCGATCCCCTTCAGTTTCAATAGGGCTTCAGTTACTGTGATTCAATATTCCATGGTATGCCATTGTTCCAACATATGTACCTCAAATCAGCCATGGATGGACCATTATTATGTATCCATATTGGTTCCCTAATTTACCCTCATGATGTATTAGATCCAATATCCATTCATGTATTTATTACGCCCCTCTTGGTCTATATTCTGGATTATCTTGATATATTGATACGAGCATGGTTATTCCCACCTATTCTATATATGATATTATATACACCTCACCTATTTGAGTCCTTTGTCTAGGTATGTGCATTTGTAGTCCCTTAATAGGGTGATTCCTCTCCACCATGGTTTCGATCTCCTATCCAGATGTCATTCAATTTCTCATGAAAGTATCAAAGTCCTATGATGTATTTAGGCCATATGATGAGCTCCTAACTCACACATCAGGGGGCAATCTGTTAAAAACCAAAATTTTATCACCTACCTTGTCTTCATTTTCATCATCATTATGCATCATAATCAGAATTAAAAACAATGTTTTTCTACTTCATTCCATCCATATGACCTAAGGAAGTGATAAAATACCCAAAAAGTTGAAATTCAAACCATCAGATTGACCATATAATTAAGGTCGCTACTTTTCCTTCGAAAAGCACAACCTTGGTCGCTACTATTACCCCAAAGGGCACAACCTGGTCCCAAAAAGTGATTTTTAAGTTAAATTTTTTCATTTCCCACTCCCCTAAAGAAGTAGGGTCCAAAAGTGGAAACAACTCTTGACATGGTCAAAACCAATAATGGATCTTGCTTCCAGAACCAATAATGGATATTGCATACAAATTGGATATAGATCTTTCTCTTGACCACCCTTGTGCCTTTAAAAGAATCCATTGCGGTCACCATTCCATACAATTCCAATTTCATAAAAAACATGATGTCACTATGTTGAATTTCCTCCAAAAATAGAACGATACCATACTATACTTTCTACTCACTACAACAAATCACCCTTTTAGGGGCGGTTTTTCTAACCCACCCCCCAAAAAAAAAATTAGGTCTTTGGGGGTGGTCCTTAAAACCCCCCTCCAAAAGTCCTGAGAATTGGACTTTTGGGGGCGTTTTTTTTTAAATCCCCCCCCTCGAAAAGTTCAATTCTCAGGACTTTTTTTTTGGGGGGGGTTGGAAAGACCCCCCCTAAAGGTCCTTTTCAAGGCGTTTTTTAAACCCCCCCCCAAAATAAGTCAAGATAATTGAACTTTTGGGGGTGGTTGTTTTAAATCCGCCCCCAAAAGTCATCATCATTGGCCTTTTGGGGGCGGTTGTTTTAAATCCTCCGCCAAAAGTCATGATAGTTGGACTTTTGGGGTTGTATTTATAACAAACACCCCCAAAATTCCAATTATCGTGACTTTTGGGGGTGACTTTAAAACAACCGCGCCCCCAAAAGTCATGATAGTTGGACTTTTGGGGACGGTTGTTTTAAATATGCCCCCAAAAGTCCAATTGTCATGATTTTTTTTTTGGGGGGGGGTTTGAAAGACCCCATAAAGGTCCTTTTCAAGGTGGTTTTTAAGCGCCCCCCCCCCCCGCAAAAGCCATGATAATTTGGACTTTGGGGGGTGGTTGTTATAAATTCGACCTGAAAATTCCAATTGTCATGACTTTTGGGGGGCCTTTGAAACACCCCCCCTAAAGGTTCTATTCAAGGTGGTTTTTGTAAAAGTCATGAGAATTGCACATTTGAGGGCGGTTGTTTAAAATATGCCCCCAAAAGTCCACTTATATTTTTATGGTGTTAAGGTGGTGTTATTAGTGCCATTTAGGCTTTTTGGTGTTAAGGTGGTGCTCTTAGGACCACTTATATGTTGTGGTGTTAATACGGTGTTATATTTGTTAATATTATTGGAAATTGTGTTCTTCCTCACCCATGTTAAGAGAAATGCCACCTTGGAAAGTACCATAAAGTGGTGCTACCTTATTACTTGTCACATGGACATGTACAAGTTGGATTTAATTATGAGGATTTGCACCATAAACATAAAAATCACAAATATTATAAATAACTTAATTCAATATTTTTTATTTATTAATTGGAATAAACAATAAAGATTAATTTATAAGTTTTTACACCCAAAGGGGTTGGATCCATTGGTGAAGAGCGGGGATTTTTTCACCAGTCGGAAAGGTTCAGTTCCAATGAGGTCCGATCCTGGAGCCATGGGGGCACCTTGAGGTAGTGGTGGAACTAGTGGTTCCACCTTGAGAGATTATATTAAATGATCTTGTGACCCGTGGACACATAAGTGGATCAAATATCACCCCCATGTCCTCCTAACATTATCCCAAAGGGGTTGGATCCATTAGTGAAGAGTGAGGAGTTTTTCACTAGTGGGCAAGGTTCAATTCCAATGAGGTCCAAACCTGGATCCATGGGGGAACCTTGACGTAGTGGTCGAACGTGTGGTTCCACCTAGAGAGATTGTATTAAATGATATGTAATACCCCCATTTTGTCCCTTAGGATATTTTGGATTTTAATATAAATAATGTATAGATGCGATGTATGTTTCCCTAACATGGAGATCAAGGCCAAGGCCCCGCTAGTGGATGCCAAGATTTTATTTAAAAAGGCAAGTATTTGATATTATGTTAGCCATGTGCCATTAAGATATAGAAATTGTAGAACAAAAATGATATAAATTTTAATAATGCAATAAAATACAAAAAAAACTGGCTATGGAAGTAACCAACAAGAGGGGGCCATGTGTATCCACTAGGGAGAGGTGAGGGGGTTGTGGGATCATGGAACAACAAGGATCATTTTTCATGCATTACACAGCAAAGCAGTGAGGAAGGAGGAAAGTTCTCAATTCTGGAAGAATCCACGTTGACAGAGGAATGTGAAAGGGCCCAGAAACGGGGTATGGCAAGGAAAAATGAAATCGAAGGAATGTGTAGCAGTGAAGGGAATACTTCCTTGTGTAGTAGTGAAGGGAATAATTCCTTGTGTTGGGTGTGGTAGGTATTATGGGTGCCAAGACTGTCTGAGTGTGAATTGAGAAGCCTGCAGCTCTGAGGTTGAGCTCACTAGCTTAGCATCCTCCTCCGTTGTTCCTAAATGCTTGATAAATGCAATTGTGTGTTGGATTAGTATGTTTGTGTGTGAAGCCATGACTGTGAGTGAGCCTATTTAGACCTCCTTATTTGATACACATCCCATCTCGGGGGTGGTCTCTTAGCTGAAATAATAGAGGTTGGACAGAGACCTATGGTTGGGTGGAACGTTTCTCTCACATAGCTAGTTGCTTGGACAACTTCATCTTAAAGATAAGTGTTCTCTGTGTTTTAAATAATGCCTATTCTGTGGTTTTAAATGATGTTAATTTCCTATGTTATTATTATCTGTTGTATCAAGTCCATTTGAATGAAATGAGCACATAAATTTAAGCAGTAGGGAGTCTATGTATAGACCTGATCATGAGGTTGGTCCATGTCTGATTATTTCACCATTTACTTGTGTTAAATATGTTGTTAGTTTTTCATGTTGTAGATGCATTAAATCAGATTTAGTTCCACTGTGAATGTTCATCATGCATGGCACACACCTTTAGATGGTTGTATTTTATCACTTGGGATAAGGATATGAGTTATCCCCCCCTTGTTGTTTTCATGGTCCCTTTGTGGGTCAGATGAAGGGAAGGGCCATGACAAAGTAGTGTAAGAGCTCCTTACAGGGAGGAGAAGAGCCATTGATAAGGCTTGGGGACACATTTTGGGTTGGAAGTAGGACAGGATCAGAGTTCTCAAATGAGGTTGAATATCATGCAGTCGCATAGAGCTCGTCGAGAGATTTCCAAAGGTACCGTATTTTCCCAAAATGGACTTAGGATGAAGAAGTTATGGACCTAAGAATTTGTGCAGTTGGGCTCCCGAATTTCTGAATCCGCATTGCAGATTGTGGATTGTAGAAGTCAGAAGGGTGTTTTTCTCCATAGTTGTGAGTTGGAGTTTTTAATTCCGAGTCCCGCAAGGTAGATTGCGGATTGTGGAAGTCGGAAAGGTGATATTCCCAGATTTTTCAAATTGGCGTCCCAACTCCCGCGTTCCGCATTGTGGATTTCGGAAGTCGGAAAGGATATTTCTTCAGAACAAAGAATTGGAGTTCTGACTTATGAATCCCACATTGTGGATTGCGGATTGCAGATTGCGGAAGTTGAAGGCGTGTTTCACCTAAGTTGGAATTGGCGTTCTGAATTCTGAGTTCCGCATTGCGGATTGCGGAATTTGGAGAGGAGATTTCTCCGGAACAGAGAATGGGAGTTCCGAATTTCGAATCCCGCATTTTGTATTGGGGATTGCGGAAGTCAGAGGTGAAGTTTTCCAGAGTGGCTTAGTTTGGAGTTACGACTTCTGAGTTCCGCATTGCGGATTGCGGATTGCAGATGTCGGAGGAGTAATTCGTCGAAGTTGAGAATTTGAGGTTTCTGACTTCTGAATTCTGCATCGCTGTTGTGGGTTGAGGAATTCAGAGGCGTGATTCGACGAGGTGGAATATTTGGTGTTCTGATTCCCAATTTCCGCATTGCGTCTTGCGGATTGTAGATTGCGGAATTGCGGACCAAAGACATTGCAGATGTGTAAAAAGCGTAGTGTTGCAGATAATATTTGGAAAAACAAATATAGCAAGTTCTTCAAGGTTGTTCCCCCATCACTCTAAAGATGAATGAGGGGATCGAGGATGTGACAGAGTGGTATCAGAGCCCAAGGTTGTAGCACTAGGGATGCTTGGGACAAAGCAAAGAAATTATCATAGCTCTATAAATTATTCCATGAGTTACTTCTATTAAATTTGGATGTTTTATGTTTTATATGCATTCCTATGATGTCTAATAAATATATTTATAATGCACAGTGGTTGCAGATGATAAAATTGAATAGTTGTAGCAGAGGCAGCATACAGGGAAAAGAAAATGGTGACCATGAATGATGCCTAGGATCCTTATGAACATGGTGAAGATGACCTAGGAGAAAATGTGCAAGTAGATCATGCGAAGACTGGATCCAATGGGATAAGGGAGCAAATAACTCCCCAGAACTTGGTTAAAACCATGATAAGCTTTAATGAAAGGTTGATGAAGGATCAGGAAGAAAAGAATCATCTCAATGCTACTATTTTGTAGAGCCTCATTGATATGAAGCAGAGGGTAAACCTTGGGTCCAACCCCAGCAACATAGGTAAAGAAGGAAGGGGTGCAGAAAGTCATTCTAGAGGCCATTCTAGGAAAATGACTCCAAGCCTAAGGAAGAGTTCTGTGAGAAAAAAGCGCAGCACACCCTCCTCAATATCTTCTTCTAGTAGGTTGTGTGACTCAAGAAATCCTCGAAGAATCCCAAGGCATACTTATAGCAGGTTTGATGGAAGAAAGAGATCCAAAGGAATGCCACATGGAGAATTTAGGAAGGCAAGGCCTCCCACATTTGATAGAGAAAGTAATATTGGCCAAGAGGCAGAGCCATGGCTTCTGGGGATGAAGAAATACTTCAGGATCCATGACTACTCAGGAAATGAAAAGGACATAAGTGCCATTTACAATCTAAGTGGCAGAGCTTCAATTTGGTGGGAACAACTCATGCAAGTGAAAAGGATCAGTGAAAGGAGGACCAACTGTGAGAGATTCAACAAGCATTTCAAGGAAAAATACCTATCAGCTAGGTATTATGACAATAAGAGGAAAGAATTCAATGAAATCAGGTTGGGACATAAATCTATGGAAGAGCATGTCCATAAGTTTTCAGAATTGATGAGGTATGTGGACTATATCAAGGATGAGAGGGTGAAGAACCAGTACTTCCTTGGACTTCTACCTCAAAATTTTAGATATAGGATTGAGTTTGTTAATCCACCAAGTCTTGATGAAGCCATTAGGATGGCACTACATTGCTATGAGTAGAGAAAAGGAAAATCATAGGTTAACCCAACAGGGAAGGGAAATCCAAATGGGAGGTTTGATCAAAGGAAAAGTGGATTTAAGGTACAATTAAAAAATCAGCCAAGAAATTTTCCACTAGGCCAGCAAGCACGAAGTGAGAACAAGCCAATAGTAGCAGCAAAAAAGCATCAAAAGGGACACTTCAGTGTTGAGGATGTGGAGAAAACCACATGCTTAAGGATTGTCCACATAGAAGGGAGAATCCCCAGATCTTTCACAACTTAAAAGGGGAAGCTACAGTGGAAGATATGGCAAGGGAAGCACCTCGAATCTATGCAGCATTGGATAGTCATCAGGCAGACCATCAATCCGTAGTGGTGGAAGTTGAAGGTAAGATTTCCAAGCAATCTATTTCTATGTTGATTGATCCAGGATCTACTCATAGTTATGTTTCTCCAAAAGTAGTTGAGGGTTGTTCTCTTAGAAAAATGAAGCACAACAAATCTTGTCTAGTTCAGTTAGCCACAGGGACCAAGAGAAAAGTGAGTGAAGTAGTGATGGAATGGCCCATGGAGTTGAATGGATTCCTCACAAAAGTAAATTTGAATTTCCTACCATTAAGATCTTATGATGCTCTAATTGGTATGGATTGGTTGGAAAGGCATAAAGCCAAGATAGATTGCTATGAAAAGGTACTTGAATGCATCGATGAAGAGGGAAGACCAATATTGGTAAGGGGAATTCCCAAGCAAGTCTCAGCAAGACAGATTTCAGCCTTACAATTGAAAAAGTTTTATAATAAGGGTTTCCAATTATATGCAGTTCATATATCAAATTCATCAGAGGACAAAGGACCAAGGATGGAAGACTTCCATTTGTTGCAGGAGTTCAAAGATGTGTTTCTGGATGAAGTGTCGGGACTACCACCAAAAAGAGACATTGATTTTACCATCAATCTAGTTCTAGGGGAAACACCAATTTCTAAAGCTCCTTACAGAATGAGCACACTAGAATTGATAGAGTTAAAGATGCAGCTACAACAATTAATGGACAAGAAGTATATCAGGCCAAGTGTATCTTCTTGGGGAGCACCGGTGTTATTTTTCAAGAAAAAGGTTGGGACTTTAAGGATGTGTATTGATTACAGGTAGCTAAATAAAATGACAGACAAGAATAAGTATCTATTGCCAAGAATTGATGATTTGTTTGATCAAATGAAGGAAGCTAAAGTGTTTTCAAAGATTGACTTAAGGTCTGGCTATCATCAAGTAAGGATAAAAGAAGAAGACATTCACAAGATAACTTTCAGGACAAGATATGGTCATTATGAGTTCACAGTGGTGCCATTTGGTCTTACCAATGCACCTGCTACATTCATGTGTCTCATGAATAGTGTCTTCAACAAGTATTTGGATAAGTTTGTAATAGTGTTCTTGGATGACATTCTTGTTTATTCAAGGAATGCAGAAGAGCATGATGAGCATCTAAGAATGGTGTTGTAGGTTCTTAGAGAAACAAAGTTGTATGAAAAGTTGAGCAAGTGTGATTTCTATCAAAGGAAGATACAATATTTGGGTCATGTCATCTCAAAAGAGGGAATTGCAGTGGATCGAGAAAATATTGAAGCCATAATGGATTGGCCTACTCCAATGCATGTTTCATATGTTAGATATTTTATGGGTCTTGCGGGCTATTATAGAAGGTTCATTGAAGGATTCTCCAATATAGCTCATCCAATTACATCATTGCAGAGGAATAATGTTAAATTTGTATGGTCTGAAAAATGTGAGAGAATCTTTCAGCAATTAAAGAAGTTGCTTACCAGGGCTCCTGTTTTGAAGATTGTTGATCCAAAGAAGGAGTTTGTAGTGCGCACAGATGCTTGCATTGAAGGTATAGGTGGAGTGCTCATGCAAGAAGGATTTGTGATTTGTTATGAGTCAAATAAATTAAAAGAGCATGAAAAGAATTATGCCACACATGATTTAGAACTAGCAGCCATAGTACATGCTCTCAAGAGGTGGAGACATTATCTGTTGGGAAGAAGATTCGAGCTCAGGTTAGATAACATGAGCTTGAAGTATTTGTTTGACCAGCCAAACTTGAATGCTAGGAAAACTAGGTGGATGGAATTTCTTTGTGAATTTGATTTTGAAATTAATCATGTAAAAGAGAAAGAGAATAAGGTTGCAGATGTTCTTAGCAGAAAATTTCATGTTGCAGCATTAAGTATGTGCAAATCAGATTTTAAGGCAAGAGTTCTTGAGGCCCAAACCAGTGATGAAACTTACCTTCAAATCAAAGGAAAATTGCAGCAGGGAAATATTGATGAAAAGTGTGCATGATATCAGCTTGCTAAAGATGATATTCTCCTTTATCAAGGTACTAGACTGTATATTTCAAATTGTACAGATTTAAAGAGGCTAGTGATGGATGAAATACATCCAATTCCATATTCTGGACATCCAAGATATCAAAAGACAATAACAACAGCTAGAAAGCAATACTTTTGGCATGAGATGAAGAAGGACATAGCATAATACATTTCTAGGTGTCAAAAGTGCCAACAAGTCAAGGCAAAACATCAACATCCAGCAAGGTTATTGCATCCTTTACCCATTCCGAAACGGAAGTGGGAAGTAATTTCTATCGACTTTATAACAGGTTTTCCAATGAAAGTGAGGAAGCATGATTCAATTATGGTAGTGGTGGAAAATCTATCAAAGGTATCTCACTTTATTCCAGTCAAGTCCACTCATAATACAAGTGACATTGAAAATATTTTCATGAAGGAGATATTCAGATTGCATGGATTGCCCAAGGCAATAATTTCAGATCGAGATGCAAAGTTCACATCCAATTTTTGGAAGGGATTATTTCAGGAGTTAGGAACTCAACTGAATTTTAATACAGCAAATCATCCTAAAAAAAATGGCCAAACTGAGAGGGTGAATCAGGTCTTGAAGACATGTTGATAATGTATGTGATGGATAAACCATCCAAGTGGGAGGATTACCTACACTTGGTAGAATTTGCATATAATAATGGGAATCAAACATCATTGGGAATGAGTCCATTTGAGGCATTATATGGAAAAGGATGTAGGACTCCAATGAATTGGGATAGTCCAGTGAACAGGGTGGTGCTTGGGCCAGATATGCTCAACAAAATGGAACAAGAAATTGAGAAGATCAGGCAGAATTTAAAGGCAGCTCAGGATAGGAAAAAGAGTTATGTAGATTTGAAAAGGGTGCATAAGGAATTTAAGATTGGGGATCATGTTTATTTAAGAGTGAAACCAAGGAAAAGTTCCCTAAAGTTAGGGATTTATTCCAAGCTGGTACCAAGATGTTGTGGGCCATTTGAAGTCCTTGATAGGATAGGACCAGTTGCGTATAGAATTGCATTTCTTGCTAACATGAGATCTCATAATGTTTTCCATGTTTCTTTTCTTAATAAATATGTACATGATCCTAATCACATAATTGATTGGAATGTTATACAGGTGGAACCAGAGGGAGAGTTCCAAGTGGAGGCTATGCGCATCCTCGACAAGAAGGTCACATTGCTCCGAAACCGAGCCATCAGACAGGTAAAGGTGCAATGGAAGTACCTTAGTCCCAATGAGGCTACATGGGAACTGGAGGATTCCATGAGAGAGGCATTCCCATTTTTGTTCAATTTTGAAAACACCAAGGGCGATGTTATTCTAAGGGGGAGGGGATTATAAACCTCCATTTTGACCCTTAGGATATTTTGGCTTTTAATATAAATGATGTATACATGCGATGTATGTTTCCCTAGCGTGGATCTCAAGGCCAAGGCCCCACTAGTGGATGCTCGGATTTTATTTAAAAAGGAAATTATTTGATATTATGTTAGCCATGTTCCATTAAGCCATGGAAATTGTAAAAGAAAAATGATATGAATTTTAATAATGCAATAAAATACAAAAAAACTGGCTATGGAAGAAACCAACAAGAGGGGGTCATGTGTATCCACTAGGGAGAGGTGAGGGGGTTGTGGAATCATGGAATAGAAAAGATCAGTTTCCATGCATTACACAACCCAACAATGGGGAAGGAGGAAAGGTCGCAATTCTGGAAGAAGTCACTTTGACAGAGGAATGCGAAAGGGCCCAGAAACAGGGTATGGAAAGGAAAAAGGAAATTGAACAGGGGATCCCATTCGATGGGAGGCACTAGCACAAGGAATTTTCAGTAGAACAAAGAGCTAAGTGGTGAAAAGGAAAGAAAATCGTGATTCTGAAAGAAGAAGAAAAAAACCCGATTTTTTAGTGTTGAACTTGACCGTAAATTCACGTGGGAAGATCCATCCAGCAGGGGATCAGTTGGCATGAACCCTAGGGCATATTTGCAGCGTGTGAGATTCTCATAAACCAATGAGTAAAACCCTGTGTTGATGGCCGAGAAACCAACTGCGAGACAGAGTTGTTTGGCCATAGAAAGTGAAAGAAAACCCAAGTGGAAATGACAGAGAAGAATAGGACAGAAGGTAGGGTTGCTTGATAAACTCAGTGAAGGATAGAGTCTCAAGGATCCAACATCTTGGACCTTTCTATTCCCACCCTGAAGAGCACTGGAGGGAAGGTATGGCCTGAGGGACTATGTAGCAGTGAAGGGAATACTTCCTTGTGTTGGGTGTGGTAGGTATTGTGTCTGCCAAGACTATCTAAGTGTGCATTGAGAGGCCTGTAGCTCTGAGTTTGAGCTCACTGGATTGGAATCCTCCTCCATTGTTCCTAAATGCTTGATAAACCCAACTGTGTGTTCACTTATCATGTTTGTGTGTGAATCCATCGGCTGTGAGTGAGCTTATTTAGCTCTCCTTAGTGGATACACAACCCAACTCAGGGGTGGTCTCTCAGCTGAAAGAATATAGGCTGGAGAGAGACCTATGGTTGGGTGGAATGTTTCTCTCACATATCCAGTTTCTTGGACAGATTCATCTTAAAGATAATGTTCTCTGTGTTTTAAATTATGCCCATTTTGTGGTTTTAAATGATGTTAATTTCCTATGTTATGATTATATGTTGTATCAATTCCATTTGCATGAAATGAGAAAATAGAGTTAAGCAGTAGGGAGTCTATGTATAGACCTGATCATGACGCTAGTCCATGTCTGATTATTTCACCATTTAATTGTGTTAAATATGTTGTTATTTTTGCATGTTGTAGATGCATTAAATCATATTTAGTTCCACTGTGAATGTTCATCATGCATGGCACACACATTTATATGGTTGTATTTTATCACTTGGGATGAGGAAATGAGTTAGCCCCCCCTGTTGTGTTCATGGTCCTTCTGTGGGTAAGCGGAAGGGAAGGGCCATGACATAGGGCTGAATATCATGCAGTCGCCTATATCTCGCCGTGAGATTTCCAATGGTACCGGATTTTCCCAAAATGGACTTAGGATGAAGAATTTATGGACCTAAGAAGTTGTGTAGTTGGACTCCCAAATTTCAAAATCCGCATTACAGATTGCGGATTGTGGAAGTCGGAAGGGTGTTTTTCTCCATTGTTGTGAGCTTTAGTTCCGATTTTTTATTCCCGCAAGACAGATTGTGGAAGTTGGAAAGGTGATATTACCGGATTGTGCAAATTGGCGTCCTGACTCCCGAGTTCCGCATTGCAGATTGCGGAAGTCAGAAAGGATATTTCTTCGAAACAGAGAATTGGAGTTCCGAATTCTGAATCCCACATTGCAGATTGCGGATTGCGGAATTCGGAGGCGTGTTTCGTCAAAGTTGGAATTGGAGTTCTGAATTCCGAGTTCTGCATTGCATATTGTGGGAGTCAGAGAGGAGATTTAATCGGAACAGAGAATGGCCAGAGTTCTGACTTTTGAATCCCACATTGCGGATTGCAAATTGCGGAAGTCACAGGTGAATTTTTCCGGAGTGGAGGAGTTTGGCGTTCTGAATTTTGATTTCCGCATTGCGGATTGCAGATTGTGGATGCCGAAGGAGTAATTCATCGAAGTTGAGAATTTGAGGTTTCCGACATCCAACTTCCGCATCGCAGGTTGTGGATTGCCGAAGTCGGAGGTGTGATTTGACGAGGTGGAATATTTGGCATTCCAATTCCCGATTTCCACATTGCGGCTTTCGGATTGCAGATTGTGGAATTGCAGATGTGTAAAAAGAGTAGTGTTGTGAATAAGTTTTGGAAAAACAAAATATAGCAGGTTCTTCAAGGTTGTTCCCCCATCACTCTAAAGGGAACTGAGGGGATTGGGGATGTGACATGATCTCGTGACCCGTGGGCACATAAGTGGATAAAATCCCACCCCCATGTCGTCCTAACTTTTTTTTCAATTCTCGCTATCTCATTCGGTTAAGGTGTGGGTCTTGTCAGCAAGGCGACCCAAGTTCAATTCCCCTTAGGGGTGAGCTAATTGGGAGGAGGCACCCAAAAATACAACCATCATAAGGGTTGGTGTGGCCCAGGCCAAGTGTGATCCCTATGTGACTTTGATGGCTTAGATGCCTCTGGGTTGTGGTTCTTAACCAATGGTTCATTGCTACCGGCCCCGAGTGATGGGAAATCAAACCAAAAAAAAATATGAGTTTTGCACCACAATCACAAGAAGTTCAATTATTTACTTTTCTTATATTTAAACAACTAAATTCACATGATTCATTTATGAGGCTTTGCACCACAAGCACAACAAGTTCACAAATAATTATTTTGTAAATAACTCAATTCAAATTTTCATTTTTATTACTATTTAGATAAGTAAATACAATTGACAAATAACAAAAAAACAACCATTTTTAATTTATTACTATTATATAATAGTAATAAAAATTACTTGAATTGAAAGTTGATTATTCAATTGAAAATAATTTTATCTTGTTAAATTTCTTAAGGGAAATTAGTATCATTATTAGGTTTTTAGCAAAAGGCATGGATCTCATAGCCATGGACATGGTCAATACCTATGGTCCTAAAAGAAGATTTTAAAAATCTACCACCAAGAAATACACCTAAAGTTCATGACCACACATCTTCCTAAGAGTATTCTTACCCCTATGTATGGGAATTGGCACTATTACAAGGCTTTAATTACTAGGGATAGGTCTAGTGGTCATCAATATGGTTGAGAGAATATTCTTAGTACATAGGTTAAAGGAATCCTAAGCATAGAGAATGTCATGTTGGAAAGTATCATATAGTGGTGTTAGCTGCAAATTTGTCACATGGACATGTACAAATTGGATTTGATTATGATGATTTGCACCATTTTTTTAATAAGAATGAGAAATTGTGTATATATATTTATATAGAAACAGAAGTTACATATCACCCCCAAGGCATGAAAAAGGAGTACAAAAAAGGGAGTTTCAACTAGGATAACTTCATACACCTTTTATATTCTTCCTACTACGTTTGGAAAACAAATCACAGCATTTTTCTACAACTATTCTACTTCCTATTATTGTGTATATTCTTATAAACTTTCCACATAAATATCGACAAAAAAACATAACAAAGAGTTGTGGTGAACTATGGCCTCATTCCTGAAATTTTTCTTCTTCTACAACCAGTTGGACTTCGGATACTTCCTCCATTGGGGAGGCCTCCTCCACTTCGTGCTCAAGTCCAATGCTCCCTTTGTTCAAACCGTTGATATCTTCCTACATATCCTCTAGTATGTCCTTTAGTTGGATGAACCGAGCCTCATGTTGTTCACTGTCATTCATGCCACGCTCCTACATATTGTGTCTCAGATCAACATAGGATGCCCGACTCTCCTGATTCCTGGAAATCATTTCCCTCTCCATTCGCAAAATAATATTCTTAATTTCTTTAAACTCTCCAACATAAGTCCTATAACCTCCTTCAATATCATCCCCATGCGAACCCACGCTGGTAATATCCATAGATATCCTCCCATTCTCATCCAAAACTGCCTTCAAAACTTCAAACATGCACCATAGTGATTTCTTGTAATTCACCATCATATTCTTCAAGTCCTACATCTCCTTTATCACCTAATGAAAAGCACTATCATCCTCAAGAAGAACCACAATAGGAGGATTCACCATTACTGTGCCCAAACCTTCAAGCCTAAACTCATTATTCTTATCAGACTCAAGATTGCTTCCAAATTCATAAATACTCATATTGCAGAGGCGAGACTACATTCTTTCAAAATTAAAGGAAAGGTTCACGTGCAAAGGATCTCCCATCTCAAGCCACCTAATATTCATGTGACCAAGAAAATCAAATTGATTGAACAAACCTATGATGATAGCATCCTGACATGAGCATATTATGCTCTCCTTCTCCCACCGCATTTGCGTAAAGCCCATCAAATCCTTCATTAAATTATTCAGGTGCACCTCCACGATCCACGAGGCCGTTGACATTTAATTCTCCAAGGTGCATTTGAATAAGTCACTAACACTATGCTTAGAAACTTATAATCCATTTTGTAAAGGGCCTTGAGAGGTCAACCACCAGCTCTCCTTGCCTAAGCCTGGCTCCTTTGTTAACAAGCATGTCTGCTTCTTCATTATTCTTACGTTTGATATGGAAAAAATGATTTTTTGATATTTCCCTGTGTAATCCAATATTCTCTTTTGAAGCTTCCCCACCTTCTTCCCTTTTCCTTGTTGGATGCTCGGAATTGTTTGTATCACAATCTTGGAGTTTCTAAAGACCTAGAAGTTTTCAATTTTTAACTTTGAGATTGATTATATTCCCTACATCAAGGTTTCCCAGTACTCTGCTTGATTATTCATTCTTTTACCCAGACCCCAAGCATACGTTCTAATTTTTCTTCCTCCTAGGTCATAAATCACCCCTCCCGCACCTGCCTCCCCCTTATGATGATCTGCACCATAACCATGAAAACATCACAAATAATTATTTTTAAAATAACTAAATTCAAAATTTTCATTGAAATGAATGCTCATGATTAATTTATGAGGTTTTACACCACCATCAAAACAAATTCAATTATTTATTTTTATACTATTTAAAAAAATAAACTCACATGATTTATTTATGAGGGTTTGCACCACAAGCACCACAAGTTTATAAATAATTATTTTGTAAATAACTCCATTTAGTTATTTATTTTTAATATTATTCAAGCAAATAAGTACGTACCTATGATTCTTACTATTGACAAATAATTAAATCCAATTGTTTTTTAATTTATTGCTATTATAAAATATTAATAAAGTGTTTTGAATTCAAATTTGATTATTTGATAAAGTATATTTTTATTGATCTTATTAAATTTCTTGGTGGATATTAGTATCATTATTAGGATTTGAGCACTAGGGATTGCTCTCAAGTCCTTGGACATGTTCAAGCGAGGAAACCACTTCCTTGGGCCCTAAAAGAAGCTTAGACCCTAAGGGAATCTGTAAAACACACCCATGAACTCCCAACACTATCCTTGGAATCTAAGTGTTCATATAAGCGACTCTAGGCATGAGACTTTGGGCATAATCATGGGAGGAATCACATTAATTAGGCCCTAAAGGAAAGTTTTAGGAATCTCGGGCTAAGAGCAATGAATCAAACTATTACATACGAGATCATGCATTGTATAGGATATCATTAATCTTAAATTGGTATATGTGTGGAAATATGTGGCTTTGTGCACTAGGGATGCGTCCTAGAAAATGGTTGGGGAAGAAATTGAAAAAAATTATACCATAACATAATATTATTGAGGTAATGGTAAATGATAAAGGCCATGAACCATAACATACACCCTTTAAAGTTGATATTTAACATAAAATTTGAATATGGGAACAATCAAGAGTTTTTGCATAGCGGGATAAATATCAAGGCCTTGGCAAGATTCATAGGAGGAAATCAAGAGCCTTATGTAGGTGTCCCAAGGCCTTGGTATTGATATTCTAGGGAATAAGTCCATGAATTTATCCCTAAAGAAACCATTAATGAATCCAAATCCATTGAGGCAAGTTATGTATCTAGGTTTATGGCCTTAGACATGGTCAATGGAGGAGACCTAAATATTAATCCCTAAATTAATCTTCTAGCCATCCAAGACTAAGAATGTTTCCTCCACCAACCAAACATGGCATGTTGAGAGTATCATTAGCCTATATTATTGAGGATGTTGGTGTCACTAGGTTATATTGAGTGGTATGTACATGTCTCAAGGCCTTGGGAGTGATGTTCTAGGGAAGAAGACCATGTCTTTAACCCTAAATAAATCATTGAGGCATCCAAAGCCATGAATAATTATTCAAAGCATTATGCATGACTTCACAGGAGTGTCCATTGTACTATGTATCTAGGTCTTATGGCCTTGGGTCCTTCAACATGGTTACTGGAGGATACTTGAACCTTCACCTATAAAGGAAGCTTCTAGCTATCCAGGGATAAGAACTTTTCCTCCACCAACTACATACAACCTCCTAATGGTATAATAAGCCTATGATTGAGGATCTTGTTACCATTATTAGGTGGTAATTTTTAGTAATATGTACATGTCTCAGGGACTTGGGAATGATGTTAGGGTCCTTGCGGAATTGACATAGTAAAGAGAGGAATCCTAGGGTTCATTCCATAAACAAAGATTATATGCATCTAGCAAAAATAATGATTTCTTAAACCACAACACATCCATAAGCTTCTCCCAAAGGATGCCATCAAGCTAAGGAAATAACTCAGGCCTTAGTTCTTAAAAAAAATAGGGATCAAAGGCTAAGAATGACTCCTTAAACCACCACATATGAGATATTTAGGGGATATATGGCTTCCATATGAGCGTATTAAAAAACAATCAGGAGGTTTTGAACACCAAGGATGGGTCTTAAGGCCATGTATATGGTTGGGGGAAGAAACCTAAGCCTTATTCCCTAAAGGTAATTTTGAGGACTCGAGGGTTGTGATTGATACCTTAGACCACTACACACACCTATATGGAGAATATTTAGCTTATAGGTGGGGATATAGACATTTTTTGCATGTTTGAAGAACCAAACTTATATTTCGGGATATAAAAATTGTCAAGGATGAAACTTGGGCCTTAGCTCCTGAGGGAAGGTTCTAGGGCTTGAGGGCCATGATTAAGGACTCAAACCACAATAATTCACCTTTAATAGGGATGCATTTCCTATATATGGGGGTAGGATCGCTTTTAGGAGGCTTTAATCCCCATATAATATAGGTCTTGGATGTAGATAAGGTAAATGTAGGAAACCTAGGACATAGGCCGTAAAAATACACACATAGGGATAAAGGGATAGAAAAGGAGGTTGAAAACCACCACATAGGACCTATATAGGGGATGTTTGGCTTCCAATTTTGTATATTAAATCCATTAGGAGGTTTGATATCCATGTATGTATCTCAAGGACATATACATGGTTGTAGAAGGATCCAACATCTTAATTTATAAAGAAATATTATAGGGATCAAGAGCCATTAATATTGCCTCAAGTTACTACAAATGACCTCTCTAAGGGATCTAGAGATCCAATACACTAATAATACTTCACAAAAAATTACATAACTTCCTATTTTTATAGATATTTCTCACTACCAAAACCCTAACAACTAATGGTCCCCACCTTAATGAGTGCCGACTAACTAGTGGTTATATTCCATGAGGATGACCCTCTACATAAATTAACCACACTCCAACTATCTAGTGGACCTTATTCAAATATGATGGCCCCATGCATTAATTAAATAACTCTATATTTCAACTAGAGTAGGACCCTTACTCCCTAAATCACATCGGGTTCCTAGGATGGTGGACCTAGCTCAAGTATCCTTAATTATTGACGCATTATCAAGAATTTGCATGCCCCCTTTCTTTTCCCATTCTCGCACATTGTCTCAACCATGTATTTTCATTCCACCTCATACTAGATACATAAACCCCCATATACTCAGATCCCTCACAAGATCATGGGTTTTGATGGAGAATGAATAATAAGAAAGAAGAAACTTTATGCATAAAACTGAAAATTCATATATCTTTTAACTTGCATAGACCAAGTTTTCTCCTTCAAATATGAAAGGGTTCGGTACGAACATATGAGATCACATGGAAAAATATGAAAAAATAATACTTAATCATAAAAAAAACTTAAAATACATTATTATTATCCACTTACCCATGTGTTAAACTCATTGGGTATTCAAACACCTTACAACATAAACATGTTAAGGCTTCACACATCCACTAAAATTGCAACACCTTCTCTCACAAATACATCATAAACACTTCCAACAATGATGCAACACTCTCTCACAAACACACCAACGCTTAAATCCACCAAAATTTCCACGTATGTGAGGGACCTCCCTTCAGACCTCCCTTCTTAACAACAAAGCCACCCTAACCACTAATGGAGGGATTTATGTGATGCCATAAGAAATCGTGTGTCATCTATCATGATATACTCTCCTACCCTACCAATTTGACCCGCTACATGTGGGGTGGGAATCATGTCACCAAAAAATCACGTTTTGGATGCTTGTTTCTTGTCGTTGTTGCTATCAATAACCACATTAAAGTAAATAAACTAGCCTAAGGAAAACAGGGCATCGAAACTGAAATCTAGAGGGTGAAATGAAATAGAAGAAACAAATAATATCAACAGATAGATATATCATATGGGTTGCGTGGATAAGTTGAAGGTTGTTGGAACATAATTCCCATCTAGACCTTGGTTAATAATCCTTGCATAAGGTTCCAAGTGTTTAATGTAAGGTGTTCCATGGTTTGGCTTCATAGTGCCTAGTCTAGGGGGGTTTTCCACATATTAAACTAGTGGTTTGTTATTATATCCAATTTTTTCCACAAGTGTTCCCATTTCCTTATTCTGGGGAGTCAAAGGCACCCTGCTTAATTCATTTAATGAGGCAGGCACACCACTTCCCTGTTTTATGGGATAAGGTTGGACCAAGGGCGCTTATGGACTAGATTTGGTCAAACTGGTCATTAATGGCCACTACCAAAACCCTAAACCACCTAATTCACCCTCATACTTATTCCATCCACATTTATTGACTTTCCTAACTTCCTCATGGTCCTCATAGGTTCATTGGACCTCATTATGGCCCAATATATGAGTTACACTTGGCATAATGTCATAGATTTGGGGAATTACTCCACTAAGCCTAGAATTAATGTGAGCTACTCAACTCACTACTAAGCCTCTCTATTTTGTCTCTTGAGAGAATCTATATATTGTAAACATGTTGTTCAACAATAATGCAATGGAATATGAATCCACATGCATTTTTTTCTATTGTGTTCTACTTAATATTTTCTTCATATTTCTTCTATTTTCCTGTCAATGTTTGGTAAATTCTAAGTGAAGCTTGCTCTTGTAATTTAGATCCACATGTGACACATATAGAATTTGACATGGTATTAAAGCTCCATAGGGGATCATAGTCTTGCTTCCAAAATACATTTCCAGGAGTGTTTTTTGCAGGTTCCTACAATAACTTCATTTTGGATTCGAAAGTTGTTCCTCTCCTCTCTCCATTCAACTATTCAAAGTGGAAATAAAAGATGTGTGCATATCTAAAGAGAAAATATCTCTTTGATGTTTCCATTGGTGCTGTGAGCGAGCAAGAATATTACGAAGAGAAGTGTGATTGGATCAATGATTGTGATAGAGAATATGGAACTATGTGTCTGGATATACCTCCTAGAATGCATTATCTCATTGATTTTGTTGAGTATCCATTTGAGCTTTGGAGAAATCTAGATAAATCTCTTGGCATGCAGAAAGAAGATATTAGCTAGATGGAGATCAAGCAAATGGACACCTCCTCATGTGTTCTCCCTCCAAATGTTTCGGCCTCATGAATTTCTCAAGAAGTTGTTCAAATTGAGGAAGAAGAAGAAGATACAGATTCAGCAAATGATCCAGCTCAACTTTCTTCCTCTGTGGCTTCCTCTATCTTCCATGAAGCTATTTTTCACGAAGATAAAATATGAGTTGCTTCCATCAATACTGTTGAAGAGATGTCTTCCCATTCCACTTCTTTCTCTATGTCTTCTATTACGAATGTTGAAGATGGGTTGCTTATTGGTGATCATAGTGAGCCTTCTGTAGAAGAGTTTCTTTCTTCATGTGAGATTATTGGTTCAAAAGATGGTTAAGGAGAAGCTTGGAATTCAAGTGAAGATCTCTCATTGCTTCAAACTCTTTTGCTTCCTATGTATTCCTACACTATGACTAGTAGAATTTCTTCAAGTTCATTTGAAGATGGAAAAGCCTTAGCCACCATATTGGAAAACTTGGGACTCTTGTTCCTCTTTCTTGGAGTTGATTACAACTCTCATGATTCGAGGTTGATGCTTCAGGAGCCTTATGATTCGCTTGGGGTCATTTATTCTCAAGCACCTCAAGTCTCTTTTGGACTTGGCACCCTAGTTGGTTCAAATTTCAAGTCTAAAGAATAGCCTTTGCTTCATTATTAGTGTTACTCAGTTGTTCTACATGGCTTCAGTTTCCATCATGTAGCTCTAGATGTACATGATCTAGTTGAGCACATTCCTCTTCTTCCAAAGAATAAGGTTCCTCCATACATATGAACAATTTCAAACCTACTTGTGTTTTGGAGTAGTTTATTTTTGGTGTATTTCATGTTCATTTTAGAGGGAGGATTTTCCCCAAGTGGTTTTGCCTCTTTCCTCACTTACATGGATGAATAATCTAAAGGGTGACCATAAGCCTTTGTTTCTTGGGCCCTCATAATAATTTTATTTGCTCACAACCATTTTAGCTTAAGGGGGTATTTTGGAACATAATTCCCATCTAGACCTTGGTTAATAATCCTTGCATAAGGTTCCAAGTGTTTAATGTAATTTGTTCCATGGTTTGGCTTCATAGAGCCTAGTCTAGGGGGTTTGTCCACATATTAGACTAGTGGTTTGTTATTATATCCAAGTTTGTCCACAAGTGTTCCCATTTCCTTATTCTAGGGAGTCAAAGGAACCCTACTTAATTCATTTAATGAGGCATGTGCACCACTTCCCTGTTTTATGGGATAAGGTTGGACCAAGGGCGCTTATGCACTAGATTTGGTCAAATTTCTCATTAATGGCCACTACCAAATCCCTAAACCACCTAATTCACCATCATAATGATTCTATCCACATTTTTTGACTTTCCTAACTTTCTCATGGTCCTCATACGTTCACTGGACCTCATTATGGCCCAATATAGGAGTTACACTTGGCACAATGTCATAGAATGGGGACTTATTCCACTAAGCCTAGAATTAATGTAAGCTACTCAACTCACCACTAATCCTTTCGATTTTGTCTCTTGAGAGCATATATATATTGTAAACATGTTGTTGAAAAATAATGCAATGGACTATGAATCCACATGAGTTTTTTTCTCTTGTGTTCTACTTAATAGTTTCTTCATATTTCTTCTATTTTCCTGTCAATGTTTGGTAAATTCTAAGTGAATCTTGCTCTAGTAATTTAGATCCACATGTGACACATATAGAATTTGGCATGGTATCAGATCTCTATAGGGGATCCTAGTCTTGCTTCCAAAATAGATTTCCAAGTGTGTTTTTTGGAGGTTCCTACAACTTCATTATGGATTCGAAAGTTGTTTCTCTCCTCTCTCCATGCAACTATTCAGAGTGGAAAGAAAATATGTGTGCATATCTCAAGATAAAATGTATCTTTGATGTTTCCATTGGTGTTGTGAGCAAGCCATAATCTTATGAAGATAAGTGTGATTGGCTCAATGATTGTGATAGAGTATATGGAAATATGTGTCTGGCTATACCTACTAGAATGCATTATCTCATTGATTTTGTTGAGTATCCATTTGAGATTTGGAGAAATATAGATAAATCTCTTACCATTCAGAAAGAAGATATTAGATATATGGAGAGCAAGCAAATGGACACTATTGGAATATTTAAAACCCGCTCCTATGTCAATTAATACATTAGAGACATTAATTAATCATTTTATGATTAATTACTATGTATTAGAGCATATAGTTGGCATATGAGTCATTGTGTGGATCACAAGGAACCTTTGGGGGGAACCACAAGCATTCTTGGTGTGGACCACAAGTTTCCTAAGTCACTTGGGCGCATTTCAGATCATTCCGCATAAGATTTTGGTGAGAAAGGCGCACATGCTGCTTTTGGGTGAAAGGTGAAAAGCTAGTTGACTAGGGAAAGTGTTTTTTGGACCACTTTCACTCCTTGATGTTTTTTCCTTCCATTTTTTGGATTTAGCATTTTTTTTCATCACATCACTATCTGATCACTAAATCAGAAATTCGTGATCCTTTGGTGTGACTTGGAGAACACACTTTCCACCTAGGGGATTTTTGCATCAATTTAGTAGGTATACTTTTGTGAGGATTCAAATGGAATCCTAATGCATTTGAATCTATGATTTAAATGTTATATATTGACAGCAATTTAATTTCCCTAATTTCTCTGATGTATTATTATTGATTTGATTAATACAGTTTGTATCTTCTGTGAGTAAATTTCAGTGTTCTTGACTAGTTGTGTGAGATCTTTGTGAGAGTGTGTAATTTCTTGATCAGATCTTGGTATGAACTAAATTTCACATGGTATCAGAGCTATCAAGCTATTCCTTTCTCCTTCTATTGTCTTGCAGGATCCAACTAGTCTCAAGGAGGGCGCAGTAATTCATCCACAGGGCGCATTCTATCATCCAGAGGGCGCAACAAATCATCTTTGGGCGCACCCAAATCACACCAAAAATTATTTCAGAGCTTCCATGGATCAGTCACATCAGATCATCCTCACTCCATTAAATTACTTTGACTGGAAAGAACAGATGGAGATCATGTTTAGGAGCAAAGGCCTCTACAGGGTGACTATGGCAACTAATCCGGAGCCAACCTCCGCAATTGAGAAATCAAAATGGCATAATCGAAGAGATGAAGCCTATGCCTTACTGTGTCTCACAACATCCATGGATTTTCTATTCCATCTCGATGTTCTTACTTCTCCCAATGAAGTTAGGCTAAAGCTTCAAGAATTGTTTGGAAAGACTGATGAATTAAGAGGCCACCAACTGGATAATGAACTAGTTTCAATGAGTCCATCGAATTTCAATAGCCTCCAAGATTTCTTATCCAAATTCAAATCACTTGTTCTACAGTTGAAGCAATGTGGTATTGACAAAAAATATGAGCAACTAATCTTGGCCATTCTCTCCAAACTTGGCCCTGATTACTCAATCTTTGTTTCGACTTCCACTCCACAAGGAAGGAAGTTAAAAATTGGAAGATCCAAACACTTTCAGAATTCATGGAGTCACTTACAAGAGAACAAGACAAATTGGTCTTGATGGGAGCCATCAAAAATCCATCAAAATACCACTGTCTGAATGTTGTAGATTCAAAGAGTTCGAAAGGGAAGAAGAAAGGAAATTTCAAGAATCCCACTGATGAGAGGAAGGACAAACAGAAAGTCCATGAAGACTCCTCTAGTTTCAAGAGAAATCCAAATAAGAAGAATGAGAGGACAAAGTGACATTATTGCAGCAAGGGATTTCATCCTGAAATCTCTTGCATGAAGAATACCATTGATCAAATGGCTCAACTCCTGGAGAAAGCCAACATTCCTCTTCCAGAGAGCGCAAGGAGGAAGGATGGAGGACAAAATTCTGAAGATAAGGAGCGAGTACATGCACAGATGGCAAGCACATGAAGACCTAAATCATTCATCATTGACTCAGGAGTTGAGAGGAACATGCTGTCCACAAGAGAAAGCTTCTCATCTCTTGACTCTTCCAGTGGCCCAAAAATTATATTGGGTGATGATTCTGAAACTTCAAGCAAAGGTAAAGGCAGCATTGATCTAGATTTTGGTACATTCAGTAATGTTTTATATGTTCCAGGACTTGTTGCTAACCTTTTGTCAGTATACCAGATGACTCACACGAGATCACCCAAAAAGGTGGTATTTACACCTAATAATGTTGAGATCTATGAAATGTCTACAGGCCGAATTGTTGCATTAGGCATTGCTGACCATAGCTCTAGAATCTATAGGTTTTCTCATTTTGTGCCATTCCCCTCACCTTCTGCTCTATTAACCCATGCCAATCAGTCAAGAAAATTATGGCATGAAAGATTTGGCCATCTGAACTATAAATATATTTCCCAACTTCATGAGAAAGAAATGGTCATAGGGCTTCCCAATATCAGATTTTCCAAAGGTGTCTATCAAATTTGCATCATAGGAAAACACCCTGAGCATAAGTATGGGAGATCCAAAACTAAGCGAACCTCTACACCCTTGGAGCTTATTCACAGTGACATATCAAGTCCATTTCCCCATGATTCCTTGAACCGTGCCAAATACATGCTTACCTTCATAGATGACTTTTCCAGGTATTGTTGGATCTATTTCATCAAGTTAAAGTCTGAAGTTTTTGGTTTGTTCAAGCCTTTAAATGCCTCAGTTGAGAACCAGTCTGGTAGACATATCAAAGTTATCAGATCTGATAATGGTGGGGAGTACATCAAATCTATGTTTCAGCAATTTTGTGCCTCTTCAGGCATGCATATGTAACACTCTGTTCCTTATACACCTCAGCAGAATGGTGATGCTAAGAGGAAGAACAGATCATTGAAGGAAATGGACACATTTATGCTTGAGGAAAATTCTTTATCTCCAAGGATTTGGGATGAGGCAATAAATTGTGCCACATACATTCCAAATAGAGTGCCTCAGAAATATCTTAAAGGAATCACTCCTTTTGAGGCTTGGACTAGGCACAAACCCGATATCTCTCATTTTAGGATTTTTGGCTTCAAGGATTGGGCTAGGATTCCACTTGAGAAGAGGAGAGCTATGCAGCCCCAAATCCAAACTTGTATTTTTGTTGGATATTCAGAGGAATCCAAAGGGTATAAGTTTTTGAACATGACTACTCAAAAATCCTTCATTGAAAGTAGTGTTCAATTCGAAGAAGAGCCCTCTCAGAATGTTGAAATTGGAGAACCATCTTCACCACCACCTGAAGAAGTAAGTGATGCTGCTCTTGAATTTTTTTATTATGATATTTCTGATGATGAGGACCATTTTATTACAGATCCTAATTCACCAAAAAATCCTAAATGGGCTGCTAAGACTTTGCAAGCAGTAGGTGAACTAGTGGGAAATCCTCGGGACATAAGGAGGACTAGATCACAATTTGAGACTGCTCTCAATGTGAATGACCCCTACCTATCTAAGAGATGTTATATGATGGTGGATTCTGATCCTCAGAAATATGAGGAATCCTCACATGACCCAAGATGGAAGGCTGCCATGGATGAAGGGTTTTATTCATTGCAAAAGAATGAAACATGGGAGCTAGTCAAGCTCTCCCCAGACAGAAAATTGGTAAGGTGTAAGTGAATCTACAAAACCAAGTGTGCAGCTGATGGTACAAAAGTGAAATATAAGGCTATGCTGGTGGAAAAGGGCTTCTCTCAAGTCCAGGGCCTTGAATACAATGAGACGTTTGCACCAATTACACAGAAGGATTCGATAAGACTAGTTCTGGCAATTTCTGCATCCAAGCACTAGGAAATGAACCACATGGATGTCAAGAGTGCATTCCTCCATGGGGATATTGAGGAGGATATTTATATGCAGCAGCTACAAGGTTATACATTTGATCCTAAATATTTTTGCAGGTTGAGGAAGTCCTTATATGGGCTTAAGCAATCCCCCAGGGCTTGGTATGCCAAAATGGACAACTTTCTCTTGTCACAATCTTATGTGAGATGCAAATCTGACCCTAATGTTTACATGAAGCTGATTGATGGTTCAATTATGATTATACTGTTGTATGTTGATTATTTATTAATTACAGGTATCTCTATTGATCAAATAGCTTCATTAAAGACTGCTTTGCATCAAGCTTTTTCCATGAGTGACTTGGGAATTCTTAAGCAATTTTTGGGGCTTGAGATTTCTCAAGCTGAGAATGGAACTAAGGTATCTCAGTCCAAATATGCATATGACCTGCTAAATAAGTTCAAGATGGCTGATTTCAAGCCTTCAAAAACTCCTTTCCTTTCAGGAGTTAGACTTGAAGAAGCATAATCTACACCCTTAGTTGATAGCACCTTGTACAGGCAGCTTGTTGGAAGCTCACTATACTTGACTCACACTCAACCTGATCTTGCATATGTTGTGAGTGTGGCATAAATATACATGGAGCAGCCACATGAGCTCCATTGGAGGGCTGCAAAAATAATCTTGCATTATGTGCAAGGCACCAAGACCGATGGGATCCACTATGTTGCAGATTCTAGCCTAGATCTTCTTGGCTTTACTGACTCGGATTGGGCTAGTGACAACCATGACAGAAAATCCACATATGGATTTGTATTCATGCTTGGAGGTGGTCCTGTTTTCTGGTATAGCAAGAAACAGATTGAAATTTCACTATCTTCAGTAGAGGTTGAGTACAGAGGAGCAGTGAATGTTGCTACTCAGTGTGTGTGGTTGCAGGGTATTCTTTCAGAGTTTGAGATTGCATTTAGTACTCCTACTGTCATCTTTTGTGACAATCAGAGTGCTATAAGGGTCTCAAGTGATCCAGTACAGAGACAGAGTACCAAGCATATTGAGACCCATATGCACTACATCAGAGGTTTAGTGCATGACCAGATCATTGATTTGCAGTATTGCCCAACAGGTGAGCAAACTGCATACATCTTCACCAAAGCTTTTACCGAGAAGACATTCATCTATATTAGTGTTGAGATATTGTAACTTCTAAGAATATTATATTTTTAGTTTATTATTCCAGAGATGTTTCATTCCTCCGTGAAGACCTTATTGTATATCCGAAGATGTTTTATTCCTCCATGGAGAATGTGGTAACTTGGGTTATTAGACTTCCCTAGTGGGGTTCGGCCCTGTATGAGTCATGTGGGTTAAATGGGTTATTATACCACCCTAGTGGGGTCGGCCCTGCCACATTATGTTAAGTAATTAAGTTGGGGCCGACCTAGTCAATGTAAAATACAAGTCGGAGTTGTGTATAAATAGAGGAGGTGTGTTCCTCATTTAACACACATTACACTCACTTGTGAATAGCGCATAGGTGAGGGAGAGATCTACTATGGAGGAGAAGGAGCTCATGTCTAGGGTTTACATCTTTGTATTTGTTGGTCATCTATGTTGAGGAAGCTTTGTTGGGTTTTCTACCCCATGAGGGTTTCCCAGGATAAATCTGTGTCTCTTGTGTTTATGCTGTGCTTGTTGTTCTTTCAGTGATCCTGTATATGCTATTGTTGTGAAATGAAATGCAATGCTGATATTTTTTGTCTTATCATATTAAATCTTAACATGGTATCAGAGCTAACTTGAAGGAAGGCAATGTATGGCACTTACGACACTTGCTTCACTTGCGACAATTTGAAGGTTAGGGTTTTATATAGAAAAAACCAGTCATTGTGGAACTTTCGCTATAAATACATTTTGGAGAGGTTTCAGGGTCTGAAACATTTACAGGTCGTAGATAACATACCCATGTACCTTCTATCCAAAGGAAAACCTCATATTCGTTGTATTTTGTGATTTATGATCAGTACAAGTTAGGGTTTCTGTCTTTTCCACATCTCGGTCATAATCAGGTGACCTCGGAAAAAAAGGTCACAACATGGGCTAGGAAGATCCAAATGAAATTTCGTAAAAAGTGACAGGTAGAGCATGGCCTGTAGTTTCTTAGGTAATGTTTTCAGAGGCCGAAGTTGAACCAGTGACACGTGGCACGCTGTACAAGTTCGCTCTCTTGTTTTATCCCATAAACAGGTCACGTTACGACACTTGGCATAACTCTCTCTCAGAGAATCCAATTGAGGTCATACCTATGGGGATGGAAAGAGGACAGGTCGGGATACCATAGGAAGAAGTTTCAGACCCTGTGGACTCGTAATTTTGGAGTTACACTAGAAACAATCAGGTGCATATTTCTGTCAAAACAGATTTGGATTTTGAGCACCTTTATTCTTGAATCGTCACTGCTGTGGGAAATTAGGGTTTGAGAGAAAGTTGAAATTCCTGGAATCGGAGACTGCGGCTGAATTATACTCATCAAAATCAAAATTTAGAGACCAAGATCGAATTTTTTGGTTGGGCAGAAGGTCGGGCTTGATCAAACCCTAGTTCGGGATTTTGATCGGAAAGGTGGAAAATTAGGGCTTCTGCAAAAGTTGGAATTTTTGAAATCTGTGACCACGGCTGGAAGCTCCTCAGAAAAATCAAAGTTTAGAGCTTTGGATCGAACCTTTTTATTGGGAAAAAGGGTGGGCTTCATCAAACCCTAGTTCGGGATCCTGTCGAGAAGATCCAGAAATTTCAAAGGCAATTTTGAGGGGTCAAATTTTGGAGATTTCAAAATTGAAGTATGCGAGCTTGTTCAGCTCAGCAAGGTGCATCTTTCCATCCTTTCAGAAGTTTGAAATTCAAAGTTTGAATTTTTAGGGTTTCTCTGACAAACCCTAATCCAGCTCCAGATCCAGTTTGAGCAAATCAAAGTGGATTGGGTAAAAAGCAATTCTGACAGGTATGACTTGAGGAGATACAGGTATGTGTTGAAATCTGTTCATGGTTAATTTTATGATATGTTTGTCTTCATGTTATTGAGATTAGTACAATTATAATTGTTTGATGATTAATGCATGTGAATGATAGAAGGCATTCATTGATTAAGGTTATGACACTTATGATTGTGTGGTGTTGTATGAGGATGATGTTGTCTACTAACAAGATACAGGTGCATCAAGAAAGACAAATCAAGTTCTATGACCATGATGACATGAAGACAAAGACTCATCCATAATCTTTGATCACATAGAAGCTATACTTACGAGGTATGTATGAATTTGTTCTACTATGCTTAACCTATGAGATATGTAGGTTCTAGCACAAGGTCTCTAAATCATTGAAGAGAACAAAAGAAGATATTGTTTGGGTATGTTAAGACATAACCAAGCATGATAATCCAGGTATGTTTCCCTATATCAAGTTAGAATCCTACCTTGTGATAGTATCTTAGGTAAGTATACCTGTGTATGAAATGATCATGACCATACAAATTTTTTTGATAGTATTGAGATTATACTAATGAATGTATGTTTATGTATGAGATCATGAGGATGACACTAGTGCACACTTAAGCATGCATAGTGGTACAGAATGAATAGAAGTTCAAAGACATATAGAGATCAAGCGGGAGGCAACCACTCAACATAAAAGATAAGTATTTGAGTTGTTATTTGAATCTCTGAAATAGTAAATGATATTGCTTGTATGCATATTTGTATTCCTAGAATATATCATGCATAGTGTAAGCATTCATATAGCATTGAACAGTATACTACTAATATGCATATGATGGATAAGATTGGACAAACATTCCATTATTGTTTATCTAGAATGAAACCTCTTTGTTGACATGTTGAGAGTCGTGCACGCTCTTGACAGTATGTTCTGGTAGAGATGGAAGGCATCTAGATAGCCATTGTATGCATACAGGATATGGAAAAGTGTTGTGCCAAAATATTGGTCAAGATAGTTGCATGACTATGTGAATCATATCAGTATGCATAGTAGGTTATCATAATTTGATGATTATGAAGTATTACTAATCATGTGATTAACTCTGATTTGTAGAAAATATCATGTGCTATGATGATGAACACATGTTCCAAAGAACGAGTGATGGATGTTCAACAAGAAGACTTACAAATCAAACATACTATAGAAGGCTCGTGGCTAGAAGATTCTCTTAGAAAAAGGAAGAGGATCATGACGAGATGTTTGCTCCAAGTAGCTCGATAAGACCATTCTCTTAATGGTGTAATTGAAGAAAGCTTTGTACGGGCACCCAGGATCGATAGTCATTTGATGAGATTAATGATCACCATGGGTGATGCAGATTTCAACCTTTGCTACAAGGTTGAAGATGGTGTATATATACAGATGGCATTCTTCTCTTAGATGGATGCAAGAATTTTGAATGATCTTGAGGCTCATATCAGTAGACCCATCTGACGGGAGATGGCACAAATAAATATGCAGAAGATCACTCAATGCAGAGTGTGAATGATGTTCAGTCACAGAGGGAGAATTGATAGCTTCTTGACAAGCTTGGGCTTTACCAAAAGTAAAGCTGATCCTAACCTTTATCTTAAGGTTATGGATGATGAACCTGTCATACTATTACTGTATGTGGATGATCTATTTCTGACAGGGAATGAGAAGTAGATCATGGAAAGCAAGAAGAAGCTGGCTACAGAATTTGAGATGAAATATCTTGGATTGATGCATTACTTCTTAGGTCTGGAAGTATAGCAAGGCCCAGAAGGAATCTTTCTCAACTAGGGAAAGTATTTGATATGTTGGAATGCAAAAGCCATGGCCACTCCCATGGATTCCAACTTGAAGCTGTTAGCTGATGACTCATCAGATTTAGTGGATGTGACTCTATACAGACAGATTATTGGGTCATTGATGTATCTGACGAATACCATGCCAGATATATGCTTTGTGGTGAACACATTGAGTGAGTATCTAGTGGAACCTAGACGAGTTCACTTGATAGCTGCAAAGCATGTAATGAGGTACCTAAAGGGTACGATAGATTTTGGTCTATGTTATCTTGGAGATCATGACTTCTGATGGTACGGCTACACAGATGTTGATTGGGTAGGAAGTGTATCAGACAGGAATAGCACATCGAGCGGATGTTATTGTTTGGGATTTGCCATGATCTCGTGGTTTAGCAAGAAGCAGTCTAGTGTGGCTCTCAGCACAACTAAAGCAGAATATATATAGTTGCTTGCTCTGCTAGCTATGAAGCGATATGGCTTCGAAAGCTGTTATCAGGATTGTTTGACTTAGAGATGGACCCCACTGTGATCTTGTGTGACAACCAGATTTGTATCAAGATGACTGAGAATCCAGTGTTCCATGATAAGTCAAAGCACATAGAGATCCGATATTTTTATATACAGGATATGGTGCGGAAAGGAGCTATCAAGCTCGAGTATGTGAGCACTGACGAATAAGTTGCTGATGTATTGACCAAAACCTCTATCTCGAGCAAAGTTTGAGTATTTCCGAGACAAGCTTGGTGTAGTTCAGAAGGACCCTCCTCGAAAGGGGGAGTGATGTGGTCGCGAATGATGAGATTTCCTGCATCAACCGAAAGGTCGATGATGTGGATACATGTATTGATGATACCAATGGTGAGGTCGATGATGTGGATACATGTATTGATGATACCGAAGGTGAGGTTGATGATGTGGATACCTGTATTGGTGATACCGATGATGAGGTCGATGAGTGGTCCTTAGACTTGGTCTAAGATGACAAGTGGATTGTATCATCCTTGGAAACATGTCCTAAAAGAGATCCATATACATATGTCTCCGAGAAAGAAGTCCCTGTTGGACGAGAGGGATTGCATCATCCCTGGAATTCGGTCCCCTAAATTGATCCGTAGACATATGTCTCCGAGAAAGAAGTACCTAGTGGACAAGAGGTATTGCATCATCTCTGGACTTCGGTCCCCTGAATTGATCCGTAGACATATGTCTCCAAGAAAGAAGTCCCTAGTGGACGAGAGGGATTGCATCATCCCTGGACTTCGATCCCCTGAATTGATCCGTAGACATATGTCTCTGAGAAAGAAGTCCCCAGTGGATGAGATGGATTGCATCATCCCTGGACTTCGGTCCCCTGAATTGATCCGTAGACATATGTCTCCGAGAAAGAAGTCCCTAGTGGACGAGAGGGATTGCATCATCCCTGGACTTCGGTCCCCTGAATTGATTCGTAGACATATGTCTCTGAGAAAGAAGTCCCTCATCCCTGGACTTCGGTCCCCTGAATTGACCCGTAGACATTTGTCTCCGAAAATTGATGATAGGACTGCATCGTCCCTAAACGTTTAGTTCAAAATGTACGTGATAGGACTGCATCGTCCCTGAACAGTTGGTTCAAAATGTACGTGATAAATCCTAGATCTGATCTAGGTCATATCCAGTATGAAAAAGGACTGACTCTGTGGTGGTAAATCCTAGATCTAATCTAGGTCACATCCAGTATGAAAAAGGACTGGCACTATGGTCGGGATTGAATCATCCCTAGACATGGATTTGTCTTAAATGGATCAAGGACTGCATTGTCCCTAGACATGGATTTGTCTTAAATGGATCAAGGATGGCATCGTCCCTAGACATGGATTTGTCTTAAATGGATCAAGGACTGCATCGTTCCTAGACATGGATTTGTCTTAAATGGATCAAGGACTGCATCATCCCTAGACATGGATTTTTCTTAAATGGATCAAGGACTGCATCATCCCTAGACATGGATTTGTCTTAAATGGATCAAGGACTGCATCGTCCCTAGACATGGATTTGTCTTAAATAGATCAAGGACTGCATCATCCCTAGACATGGATTTGTCTTAAAAGGATCAGGATTGATCATCCTGTAAGTAGATCTGGATTGCATCGTCCATAGACATGAGACTTGTCTTAAATTGATAAGGATTGATCATCCTGGGAATTGAATCTGGATTTCATCGTCCATAGACATGAGAGGTGTCTTAAAGTGAAAGGGATTGATCATCCTATAATTGGATCATGTGTGTTGATGTAGATCGATTCGAGATGATCCAGATGCTGTAGATCAAGATGATCCAGATGCTGTAGATCCAGATGATCCAGATGCTATAGATCGAGATTATCCAGATGTTGTAGATCGAGATGATCCAGATGCTGTAGATCGAGTCGAGATTATCCAGATGTTGTAGATCGAGATGATCCAGATGCTGTAGATCGAGTCGAGATGATCCAGATGTTGTAGATCGAAATGATCTAGATGTTGTAGATCGAGATGATCCATATGCTGTAGATCGAGATGATGATGTTGATCATGATGATCCAAATGTTGTTGTTGATCGAGATGGTCGAGATGATGCTGTTGATCGAGATGATGATGTTGATCGTGATGATCCAGATGTTGCTGTTGATCGAGATGATCCAGATGATGATGTTGATCGAGAGGATCCGGTTGATGATGTGATGATGTTGATCGAGAGGATCCAGTTGATGACGATGTTGTAGCTGATCGAGTGCTGCAAAAGGTGAAGACTCAATACTAATGATGTTGATACTCCAGTATTGAAGACATGAAGATATTACAGTAACTGGTTGAGTTACTGATGATGTTGAGAAAGCTTCCAATGATTTATAGATGTACCATGTATGATGTTGTTGACTCCTTGCTCCTACAAATGTTTTTATAATATCCTTCTCGTTAAGGGGGAGTGTTGAGATATTGTAACTTCTAAGAATATTATATTTGTACTTTATTATTCCGAAGATGTTTCATTCCTCCATGAAGACCTTATTGTATATCCGGAGATGTTTTATTCCTCCGTGGAGAATGTGGTAACTTGGGTTATTAGACTTCCCTAGTGGGGGTTGGCCCTGTATGAGTCATGTGGGTTAAAGGGGTTATTAGACCACCCTAGTGGGGTCGGCCCTGCCACATTATGTTAAGTAATTAAGTTGGGGCCGACCTAGTCAATGTAAAATACAAGTTGGAGTTGTGTATAAATAGAGGAGATGTGTTCCTCATTTAACACACATTACACTCACTTGTGAATAGCGCATAGGTGAGGGAGAGATCTGCTATGGAGGAGAAGGAGCTCATGTCTAGGGTTTACATATTTGTATTTGCTGGTCATCTATATTGAGGAAGCTTTGCTGGGTTTTCTACCCCATGAGGGTTTCCCAGGATAAATCTGTGTCTCTTGTGTTTATGCTGTGCTTGTTGTTCTTTTAGTGATCCTTTATATGCTATTGTTGTGAAATGAAATGCAATGATGATATTTTCTATCTTAGCATATTAAATCTTAACACTTAGATCACTGCTTGGGATGGCTGAACATGTGGTGGAGTGAAGGATTGTTCAACAATCCTTCAATTTTGATATGTCCATGTTTTGAGGGAAGGTTTTTCCCATGAGGTTTTCCTTCTATCCTTGTTTTTGTGGACCAGGCAGTATTGTACAGGGTGACCATGTCTTGTTACTGGGTCCTTAGTATTTTTTATTTTCTGATTTTTAGCACATAAATTCATACTTATGTGGGGGTGTTGGAATATTTAAAACCCACTCCTATGTCAATTAATAGATTAGAGACATTAATCAATCATTTTATGATTAATTACTATGTATTAGAGCATATAGTTGGCATATGAGTCATTGTGTGGACCACAAGGCACCTTTGGGGGGACCACAAGCCTTCCTGGTGTGTACCACAAGTTTCCTAAGTCACTTGGGCGCATTTCAAATCATTCTGGATAAGATTTTGGTGAGAAAGGCTCACATGCTTCTTTTTATAGCTTTTTACTGCTTTTGGGTGAAAGGTGAAAAGCTAGTTGACTAATGAAAGTGTTTTTTGGACCACTTTCACTCCTCGAATTTTATTCATTCCATTTTTGGGATTTATCATTTTGTTTCATCACACATCACTATCTGATCACTAAATCAGAAATTCGTGAGCCTTTGGTGTGACTTCGAGAACACACTTGCCACCTAGGGGGGTTTTGCATCAATTTAGTAAGTCTACTTTTGTGAGGATTAGAATGGCATCCTAATGCATTCGAATATCTGATGTAAATGTTATATATTGACAGCCATTTAACTTCCCTAAGTTGGATAATGTATTATTATTCATTTGAGTAATACAATTTGTATCTTCTGTGAGTAAATTTCAGTGTTCTTGACTAGTTGTGTGTGGTCTTTGTGAGAGTGTGTAATTTCTTGATCAGATCTTGGTTTGAACTGAATTTCATAGACACCTCCTCATGTGTTCTCCCTCCAAAGGTTTCTTCCTCATGCATTTCTAAAAAAGTTGTTCAAATTGAGGAGGAAGAAGAAGATACAGATTCAAGAAATGGTCCAGCTCAACTTTCTTCCTTTGTGGCTTCCTCTATCTTCCATGAAGTTGCTTTTCATGAAGATAAAATATGAGCTACTGCCATCAATACTGTGAAGATATGTCTATGTATTCCACTTGTTTCTCCGGTATGTCTTCTATTACGAATGTTGAAGATGGGTTGTTGATTGGTGATCATAGTGAGCCTTCTCTAAAAGAGTTTCTTTCTTCACGTGATATTATTGGTTCAAAAGATGGTCAAGGAGAAGTTTGGAATTCAAGTGAATATATCTCATTGATTCACACTCTTTTGATTCCTATGTATTCCTACACCATGACTAGTATAATTTCTTCAAGTTCATTTGAAGATGTAAAATCCTTAGCCATCAAATTGGAAAACTTGGGACTCTTGTTCCTCTTTCTTGGAGTTGATTACAACTCTCATGATTCGAGGTTGATGCTTCAAGAGCCTTATGATTCGCTTGGGGTCATTTATTCTCAAGCACCTCAAGTCTCTTTTGGACCTGGCACCCTCGTTGGTTTGAATTTCAATTCTAAAGAGTAGCCTTCACTCTACTATCAGTGTTACTCCGTTGTTCTACATGGCCTCAGTTTCCATCATGCAGTTGTACATGTACATGATCTAGTTGAGCACATTCCTCTTCTTCCCAAAAAGAAGGTTCCTCCATACATATTAACAAGTTGACACCTACTTGTGTTTTGGAGTAGTTTATTTTTGGTGTATTTCATGTCCATTTTAGAGGGAGGATTTTCCCCAAGTGCTTTTGCCTCTTTCCTCACTTACATGGATGAATAATGTAAAGGGTGACCATAAGCCTTTGTTTCTTGGGCCTCATAATAATTTTCTTTGCTCACAACCATTTTCTCTTAAGGGTGTTTGTTGGAACATAATTCCCATCTATACCTTGGTTAATAATCCTTGCATAAGGTTCCAAGTGTTTAATGTAAGTTGTTCCATGGTTTGGCTTCATAGTGCCTAGTTTAGGGGGTTTGTCCACATATTAGACTAGTGGTTTGTCATTATAGCCAAGTTTGTCCACAAGTGTTCCCATTTCATTATTATGGGGAATCAAAGGCACCCTACTTAATTCATTTAATGAGCCAGGTGCACCACTTCCTTGTTTTATGGGATAAGGTTGGACCAAGGGCGTTTATGCACTAGATTTGGTCAAATTGCTCATTAATGGCCACTGCCAAATCCCTAAACCACCTAATTCAGCCTCATAATGATTCCATACACATTTATTGACTTTCCTAACTTCCTCATAGTTTTCATAGGTTCATTGGACCTCATTATGGCCCAATATAGGAGTTACACTTGACACAATGTCATAGATTGGGGGAATTAATCCACTAAGCCTAGCATTAATGTGAGCTACTCAACTCACCACTAAGCATCTCAATTTTTTCTCTTGAGATCATCTATATATTGTACACATGTTGTTGAACAATAATGCAATGGAAGATCAATCCACATGAGTGTTTTTCTCTTGTGTTCTACTTAATATTTTCTTCATATTTCTTGTATTTTCCTGGCAATGTTTGTTAAATTCTAAGTTAAGCTTGCTCTAGTAATCTAGATCCACCTGTGACACATATATAATTTGACAAAGGTCTTTATTTTTAAGGGGCCTATGTTGTTTTCATCATGCTTCATTAGAGGCATAGTTAAGAACACCATTCTCTCTATTTTTCTAATTATATTCTATCCTTTCTTGTTGTATGTGAAAGACAGTTTTTCTACATTGCATATTATCTCAAACCCTTCATATCCAAAACCATTTTTTATGAGCTTCTCCTATATGCAGAAAATTGCCTCAAATTGTGTAGTATTCCATAATACAAGAATGCTCTCGGGTCCCTATATGATCCCCTTTCTTAGTCTTGAATGTAGGATTTCAAATTTAGTTGTCCGTCCTAAAGGGAGAAATAGACCATCTCCTTCATTGATCTTCTTTCCGTGTAGTTTATACCTCTTGGGATTACAACGAAAAGTGATCTTGGAGAGCAATTTCAAATTCAATGTTAGTAGCATGAGATTGAAGTCTGTGATGGCACTAAGGTTTAAAAAGGTGTCATTGGTCCTGACCCAACTCATGACAATATTGACAATGAACCAAATGTTAGTGTTTATTCCTGTATGTTTTATATGACTAATACTAAGTTGGTTGGCAATACTAATTTTTCAATTCATGAAAGGTTCTAGAAGTTTGTTGCTCCTACAATTGCAATTTATAAGAGTGTCTGCAAATTGGAATATAATCTGGCAGTTGATCAAAGCTTCTGCAATATTGATGCTACTATGGTTGTTAATGATAGTGTCTGCCATGATGATTTCTACAACTGAGTGATATAAATCATTTAATTGTGCCATTGCCATACGAAATGAACCCAAAGTGCCAAGGGAATGATCATGCAGGAAATCTGTACCGTCTCTACATATAAATAATGTCGCAACATATCACCATAATGTTGAAATATATCACAATATCCATGGTTCACAACAATAATCAATGAATAGAATCTTGCTAAGATCTAGGGGCATAAGCCAATAACTCTACACTAAACACTCTCCTATAGACATTGCCCACCCACCATTGAGGTAGTGGTTATAAGCAGTGTCATGAGGGAAATGCCAGGGAAAGTTTGTGCGTCGGTAATAATCCCCTACATCTATAGGCTAACCCATCAATGTCATCAAGAAATGTATGCCATGTATCACTGGATCATGATGGAAATAACCTCATGCAATATGAGGGGTGACAATGCCACTTGTACTTTTGAGACCCATTGACAAGATTTCCAATTTGTGGACATTAATGTACTTCCAATTTTTACTTTAGGGGAATGCACGGTACTCCCCATCTTCTATCTCCTTTTATTTTGATGTTTTCAATAAAAAAGTTTCTTGAGTTTTTCGTTAACATTCCCACCATCAATGAACTAGATATAATATATATAAAGTTTACTATTATATAATATTAAAATATACTATTATACATTTAATATATAGATATTATACATTAAATATCTAGTATGTTAATATATAGATATTAGGTTTTAACATAGAGGGAAAGACAAATTGGGAAGAAATGGAGGGAAACAAAAATTAGGAATTTTTTCCTAAAGAAACGGGGAAGAAAAATTGGGGAAAAAAATTGGGAGACTTTTGGGTATAGGCCAAGGCCAAGCACACATAGAAATTTGGTGTGGATGACTGATTGGAATGAAATCTGGACCTTTCCCAGACCAATAAATTGTGGTTTTACTGGCTCTTTCCTTCAACATAGTTATTATACAGAGATTTGGCGTCCTTGACAACTTCACTGCTCGATTTTTGAACTATTCAAGTTAACCAGGTAACATTCATACCTTCTTTGCAAAATGTTCTTCCAGGTTCTTTGTATATGTTAAGTATATTTTAATCTTATCATTCCAGAACATGCTTCCGAGTTCTCTGTATTGTGAATTTTAGTTAGATACTGATGGTGACAGGGTTTCTGCAACCCTTCAGGATTTCTAAGACAAGGCCAATATTTTATCTATGGGATCGGGTAAGATTCTTCCTCATGTCCAATAAACATATCCAATTCGAATACTTCTTTTTTAGGTATTTTATTACTTATTGTTTTGAAATTATCGATTGGGTAGTTTGTTCACTGCTTCCATTAGCATCTTAGAAATATAGACATGGTTCAGAATGATAAGCCATTAATGCCTTATATATTGTTCAACATGTCATGTAGAAATTTGGTGCGATCTGTGGTAATTGGGATGTGCAGCATCAGGTCGGCCACCCACCATTCTAGCTTGCTTGGATGTCGTGGTTTAAGATCGACGAGAGAAAGAAAGCAGGTTTATGTGATGGCTACGTTCCCCTCCTTTTTTGCTACTATATTGATTAAATTCACGAGTAGACCACTCTTTTCTGGCCTTACTTGCCAATTATAGAATGATGAGACAAAACCCCCATGATGTTATGTATATTGAGAAGAGAGTAGTTTCGGCCACCAAAATACGTATAAGAGCCATGATCCTACAACAGCTCAGTAATGCAAGGGAAACCACCCTACTCTAACATCTCACGAACTCCTTCGATCTATCCCAAAATTGCACATATGCTACAAGAATGAATAGGAACTATCGTATTTTCCCATAGTTACCATAATCTATCAATCTCTAGATCTACTTAAGATCTGCAATTACAAATATGATAAGAAAACACTATGTCTATCTATAATCCACACATGTCATTCAGTTGATGTCTGAAGCTTCTTTAAATCTGGGGTATAATCTCATGATGCTTATAGGTTTAATATTTTAGTAGTTAAACTCAGAAATAACTTGATTTCTGTGTGGGTCCTTTACCCATACATTCACTCATACGTTATTACAAAACTTGAAACTGGAAATATTGGCTATTCCGAACAACCATAGAAAAATGTATATCAATGACCCACACACCATATTACTATTGCAATTGAGGAAATTTATGAGATTTATTAACATACAGATAACAATTGATTTTCCAAGTCCCTTCACTCTTCTGCTTCCAAATATAATTTCACAACTTCCTAGTCATGACTACATGCTTGGCAACATCCTAGAAGTTGTTGAGTTTTCTTATCTTAACCTAGTAGTACTTTGTTGATAACCTTGGAATTTATAACTATTTTGGAGGAGATATTGAATAATTTAAAGATTTTGTCAAGGGTTCTTGGTTCAATGGTATAGAAGGCCTGTTTCATAACCCCCCACCAAGGTTCGAATTCGCTATGCAAGTTCTGCCCCTTATGGCCAACCAGCTTGACCATGCAAGTAGATAATCTCATCTACATAAGTAGGCCTAAATGTGGATAACGATAGAAATTTTCTTTAGGATTTGGTATGGTACAAATTTAGAAACAAAAAAATTGCTAGGATTTATGATTCTAGGTATGTATCTCTTTTGAAATACGACTCCTATACAAGAATCAGTTGCACTTTTAAAGTTAATTTCTACATGCATGACTATAATACCAATCCTTATAAAATCCTTGTGTTTGAATATTGTAAGATATGATGACATTCATATTTTTAGGGTTATAAGACTTTCTAAATATTACAAAATAAAAAGAGAAGCTTTACATATAGTTACACTTGTTACGAGATTTTCAACTATTATTGTAGTGGGCATGGCAATTTTAGTAATAGAGTTATATTACTTTTCCTATTTATATATAGAGAGATGTGTAAGACAACATGTTTTGTAATCATGTAAAAAAACAAATAGAACAAGACTACAACCATCTATTCTCCTACGGGAATGCGCAAAAACATAAGTGAATCGAGAGAAGATACAAGAAAATAGTGTCAAGATTTATAATGTAAAAACCCTCATTGGGTAGAAAACCCTACTCTATTACAAGTAACCTCCAAATAATATTACAAGAAACCTTCAAGACTCCATTGTAATGAATATTGTACTTATCAACCCGATGTAAATATGGATCTACGGAAATATATAGTAGAATGCTTTTTGAGTTTCAACCTGAAAATGATATGTGTCCCTATGTAAAGGTTGGTAAGCGTGATCACTAATAGTAATAGGGAGAAGTGTATAAGCTCTCTCATCATTATCTTTGATTATGTTGTAAGGTAATGACGAGATATGTTTTATGGCTATGTTATAAGTTGTTAGAATAATAGGAACAATAAGTAAGATAGGAAGATAATTTTTTAATTTTTGTGAGGAAACAACCACAATGATGTTATTTAAATGCAAATTATTATTGAAGATTAGTTGTAAAGAATATCATATATATATATCCAAGGATATATAGAAAAAAAAAACATAAGAGAGGCTAGCACATATATGTCTTAAGGATAATGATGTTGATTTGAACATCCTAGGAATCTGGAGAGACATGCTTGCACTTAATTATTGTGTATTATAATGGGTAGGAGGTTTTCAATGGTAATAAAAAGTAAAAAACAAAAACAAATCATCACAATTAGGTAGTCAAATCTTCTATTTTTCCTTACATATTGTTTCCCCTCTATTTTGGACTCTTTGTTGGCATTAAAGTTGTTGTTGGATTAGTTTTATATTTTCCAATTATGTTTTGAGGATTTCATAGTTTATAATTATTTTGGTTCTTCCCGTGCTTCTTATATGTGTAATTATATTACAGATGATCATTTTTTTCACATTAAAGCTTAGCGACCTCTTAGTTTAGATGTTATATTAAAAAAATGAAGACTTCCTCTAATAAGGATTACTACTTTCAAAAAAAAAAAATTCAACTAATGTCAAAAGATAGATGTCTTATTGCATTAGGACCAATAGTAGTGACAAAAAGAAGGAAGATCTCAGTACATACAATACAAACATTAAATCCTCGATATTTTGAAATCATATCGATGATACCATTAGCAAGATGTCGTTAAGATGTTGAAAGATTTATATCAAATCCCAAGATAACTTATGACATGGGTTAGCATCGAAACTATGTCTCAATTCCGACGATGGAATGACGCATCAAATCTACGACAAAGTTATGACACATTTTATTTTTTCTGACAATTAAAAGTAATTATTTTTGCATTCTTACATCAAAACTAGTGTCATATCAAAAATGGTATCCTTTTGTAATAGTGAATCAAATATTGATCCTAGTAGCTAAATAAATCTGAAAAACATTTTCACTTCTAGTTGTGCCTTTGTATTGAAAAATTTGGAAAGAACAAGAGTAATTTACTAGAGAAAGTTTGAGTTACAACATTTGTCTTGTTTTAAGTCTTTATTTGCTAAACAACTTGAGATCGAATCTCCCCACTACCAAAGACTTGAAAAATATTTATTGTAGGATGATGATTGCAAAGAAGCAACATCTTGAAAGTAATAATAATAGACTTGAAAAATATTTATTGTAGGATGATGATTGCCAAGAAGCAACATCTTGAAAGTAATAATAATAGACAGGAAGAAGGGCCACATGCATCATGCCAAAAGATAAAGGCCAACAAGAGATCCATGTAATTCAATTAAATGGAGATACCAAACATTCAAACAAATAAAAACCTTGTCATACCTTCCATGAAATTCAATTAATGGAGATACCAAACATTCAAACAAATAGAAACCCCTACATACCTAGTGGTGTGTCCAATCCAAATCGAATACTTAATATGAGCATTTTACAGTCTCAAATTGAAAATTCTAGGTCTCTTTAATAAAGGTTATACCACATCTTTTGGCCAAAGTGTAACTGTGTTTAGTAGTTTAAATTTTCAAGCAATTTACAACCATTCTTAATATTTACAATCAGTTTTTTAGCACTACCCCCTTGGAGAGCATGGAATAGAGAAAAATACCAAAATATAAGGCAAGCATAGTAAATCATAGCAGAAAATAGCTGAAGCAAACCTCTAGACTACAATATTAAAACAAAAAAATAATGTTTGGAACCATTATAGGAAACCTTGTGTTCAATCTTTTCATAGAATAATGATTAAACATCCATGTTAGAGGATCTTGATAGACTTAATGCAAAATATGCAATTTGCATTGCTTAATCAACTCTATTAGCTTGTGGAAACTAGATATTTTGTAATACATATATGGGCCACTAAAACCCTTTCAAAGATGTAACTAAATATAATACCAATGCTTAACAAAACTAATATACAAACTATAAAACACCCCAAAAGCCTCAAATTCATTATTATTGTGACGTGTTTGTAGGAGACTCGAGAGTCAATTTGTAGGAAGCGACCAATCCTACCTTTGCATCTTCGACTTTAAGCATTCCTAGATTAAAAAAAATGATGAAAATGGTTTATTGGTGCCTTGTCTAGCATGTATATACTCAAGAGGCACAATGTTTCTATGTCTAGATATAAATAAAAAGCAAGAAATCATTTGCATATATCATGATTAGGAAATTGCACCGAGAGGAGTGAGGTGTTCTACAGCCCAGTATGGGAGAGATGTTGTCACATAATGTAGCATTATGTTACCAAAAATAAAAAGTAATTAAAAAAATTCATTTCCGCTCATAAAATAAAAAATTGAAACCAAATGAAAAGTAATTAAAAAAATCCATGTCGACTCATAAAATAAAAAAATTAAAACCAGCATAGATCCATCCTAAACCCGGATCTATCAAGCACCAAGCCTAGATCAAATTTCTAGAGGTGTATTTTTTTTGGATGTGTAAAAAGCTTAAGTTTAAAAAAATACACCTCAAGAAATGGGATCCCTCTTGGTGCTTGATAGATCGAAGGTTTAAGATGTATCTATATTGGTTTATAGTATACACATGAACAACTAAGCATGTAACACTTCTAGTGTAAAGGACTTAGAAATTAGCTTGCTATTTGATGAGGTGGCTTGTAATTCTTGTGACATTTTGAATTAGCATGGTGGCTAGACAAAGTTGAAGCACCACTATCATCAATAGTTCCCATTATGGGAACCTACCCCCCCTTTCTACCCCCTAATAATTAACTAAACCCATTTACAATATTTTTCCCAATAGCACCTAAAATCATAGAGCTAATATGATTCGATGCCCAATATACATCCCTATAGGACAATCTGGACCAAATGACTAGAAATAGCACATTGGCACTCTAATTTTAAGGGAAAGTGAGTGGTATTTCCATGAAAATAAAGTCGGTTTTTGTGATAACATGTCTATGGCCATTGTAACATAAGAGAACTATGTTCTTGATGGTTTGTATTGGGGCTTTGATGTAGGAGGAGGAATGGTGTCAAGCAATGCCTTTGGGGAGCTACCAATCTCATATTTTGACTATGTAATTGATGTAATATCCTACCTTAACAATACCCAAAATCCCTACAACCATTTTGATCATTCAAAAGTTGTCAACCCTCCTAGCTTGAATTCTATTAAAAAAATTGGCATTGAATTTATTATAAGAGAATAATACCCAGCTGAATTCAAAGTCATTTTAGGCCTACAAGTGACCCCATTAGGCCTATAGGTCATCCTCCAATTCCGTGTGAAATGTGTAGAGGCATTATCAGAGGGAAACCATCGTCTCATAGGGTTAATGGTTTTAAATATCCAAGAGTTCTCATATCCATTTGGATATACTCTCTAGCAGATGCTCTTTTATGTAAGTAAGGCTCTCAAGAAACACTTATTCATTATCACAAATTCATGCAATCAAAAAGCAATCAAAAAATACTAGAAGTTGTGGATAATGTTTCTAATATTCATATCATTGATCTCAAGCTTAGGCAAGGATTCGAGTGGTCCAAATCCGTGAAATCCCTATCCCTGAGGCCTATAGGAGCCTTAAAGTTTCTCAAGATCACAACAATTAGGAAAATATGAGAAGAGGGTCAAATAGATAGGTGGGCATTTGCTTGATTTTTCATAATTAATGGGGGTTACATTTTACCCAAACGGAGTGGACTTGGAGAGCTTGGATGAATCATCCCTCGAGATAGAACCCCACAAGACTATAGTTATAAATTGCTTTATATTTCTCAACAAACTATTATGTCAAGCGAGCAAGATTCATGGACTATTTATCATTGTTGGTAAAATTAAATCCTGCAATCCTTATGATAATGGAAATTGAAAGTAATTAGATCATCCCGTCTCTTATGGGTTGATTATTGTAGTGCTTGATTTTACACAAGGTCGTCTTTAACTCCATTGATGCCATTGTAGAGAGGAATAACCCTAAAAGTTTATTAATTGAAAGAGTTTGTGTTGTTATATAATTATTAAGCTCTTCCTAAAAGGAGGAAAACCATATTTTAATGCCTACAAACTGTACCTACTCCATACTTGCGACTCTCATCATGAAGGAAAGACAAAATTTATTCTTAGTATTTATTATAGCCAGCATATTATAGGTATCACTTAAAAATAATTTTATAGAATATATCCAAAACTATTACTATATAAATAAAATATGCAGTAAGAGACCATTTGTAAAACTAATTAAAAATACATGTTCCTCAATGGTATAGTTGGGAATATGGAATATTTACATGTGCATATACTGGGTCACAATGGTCTATGCATGTTTTCCATATTCTTTGAAAGTGTTGTGCTAGTTTTCACATTTCCAAATGACCATCATTCTTAGTGATAGCTTCTTGAACACACATCTTGCTACTTTGACAAATTAATTTTTGGCTCACTATAAGTCTCAAAATGTATCACTTGTGATGCATCTATCACTACTAATATCCATCATCCTTGTCAATTGGATCTCAAAAATTTATGTGTTTTAACCTTCAAAAGATACTATTAATCTGATCTCAAAAAACATTTGCATTTTAACCTGCAAAAGAGACTATTACATGGCCGATGGTGAATTTTGTAGTGATTTTTGTTGCATTTGCTTTCTTTTTGTTAAATAAATGAAAAACACCATTGAGGCATTGAATGGAAAACATTGGGGTAGTATATTGCCAATGCTACTATTAGGTTATTTGGTAAAAACCAAATTCAAATGGTCTTCAATTTCATCTTATGGCACGTGACACAAGGTAGGCAAGGAGCATGTTTAGTTTAGAAAATGATGGAGTAATTAATTTGGGGATTATAGGAAGATCATAAATTAGGAAAAAATCCATGTTAAATTGCAGTCCTTCTTGACCATTAGGAGCAACATCAAATGGGAAAGTAATCTTTTAGGTTTTCTTACAAAGAATTATACAACATATTGGATAAGTTCATTTTGAAATAGGATGAAGTTAAAGAGAGGATCAAGGTGATGTAAGAACCCATATTCAATAAGTAGTGGCCTTATGGTGGCAATGAATATACTATATTATCTTATTATGGTCATTCGACTAAGGAGTAAATTGTCCTCAGGTGATGTTTTTGATTCTAGGTGGTCTCAAAGATATGCATTGTATTCTTCTTACTTAGGGTTATCTTTTAGAGTTTTCTAGTTAGTTGAAACCTTATTAACATGGTAGCAATATCTAGGTGAATTCTTTTGTTGATAATGTATTTTTTTTTAACATATAACTCCATGGGAACAAGTAAATCAATGAATTATCATGAAATCTCTCTCTCTCTCATGAAATTGTAGTGTCTATGATTATCATGAAATCTCTCTCTCTCTCTCTCTCTCTCTCTCTCTCTCTCATATGAAATTGTAGTGTCTATGATTATCATGAAACATCTCTCTCTCTCTCTCTCTCTCTCTCTCTCTCTCTCTCTCTCTCTCTCTCTTTGTGTGTGTGAAACCCCTAGAAACCAGAGTTATAGATAGTTGGTAGTGATATTTCATAATTGGTTTTGATGATTTTCTCTCTTGTGCAAGGAGTTTATGTTGTTAATAAGTCAATCAAAATTCTTGTGCAATGTGTCTACATATGACAATTATCAAGAGCATGTTTAAGAAAACTAGTGCAAATGGGTTTATAATTGAAAGCATATACATAGATGAGGTATTCAAACTTTAGAGTGAATAGTAGTCACCTTAACCCTTAGGTACATATGGAAAATTTTCTCTGAATTTTTTCATTATTTGAAGCACTAATTAGAGGAGTAATATGATGTTAGAATTGCAAAATAAAATATTCATATTGTGGAAAACAATAGGTTGTGAAAAAATTTCAACCAAAGAATAACACAACGAATAAATTGACAAGAATAACATTTATTTTTATCTCATTGTTCAAGGGTTGAAGCAACAACGCAGTATCAATATCTCCTTCACTCACAGAACATGAGAAGAATTATCTCCTTAGTGCACATTTTGCAAAACACAATGCCCTTCAAGTTCCTGGAAAATTTCCAAGTATATGGTATATGACTTTCCTTTTCCTTGTCATCATATCAAATAGCGGTGTATTGGGAGAAAGGCAGTTAGTGGTGGACTGGGAGAAAGGAATTCAAAAGCCATGTTGGTGATATATATTAAGGTGATACTATGATACTATGTAAGACTTATTTGATTTCAGTGGTGGACTGGGAGAAAGGCATTTGAAAGGCATGTTGGTGATATACATTAAGGTGATACTATGATACTATGTAAGACTTATTTGATGTTAGTGGTGGACTGGGATAAAGGAATTCGAAAGGAATGTTGGTGATATATATTAAGGTGATACTATGATTGTGAAATAAGATTACAGGATGATCATGTAGTTGGAACAAACACTCTCACTAAAATTGCTAGTCTAGAATTGCAAGAACACTGAAATGAGACACAAAAATTATGCAAAATATTAAATTGTATTGAAAAAAGATACATCATCCAACCATGTACAATAAAGTGGTTGAAAATATATAATGCTACATCAGAAATTCGAATTTCCTTGGAGGCATTCGAATAGATCACAAAAGCAAGCTTACGAAACTAGCTAAAACCCCCAAGGTAGAAACATCCAACTCCAAATCAGCCATAAATCTCACGAATTGTCCAACAGGATTTTCAAAAGTGATGTAGGATGAAATTAGAAACAGATGGTATCTTTTGGAGTGAAAAAGAGGAAATGTGGGTTGGCCACAAAAACAAGCAATTTCCAAAACCTCTAGAGTGCCTAGCTTTTACCTTATCTACTGAAAAGCAGAAAAAATAGTGCAAAAGAAGGAAGTGCGCCTTTGCCATTCAGGATAGCTAGAAAATCAAGCATTTTTCTCATGATTTCTCTCAAGTGGATGAGGATGACAAGAGGAGGGCCTAGGAAGGAAATATGTGGCCAATAACATAGTAAAACCACATAGGAAATTAATAAAATGAAATAAAACCTATATCCTAAGTGTGAAAGTGGGTTTAAATGCTCTAACACCCTCCCTTAATCCTAAGTGTATGTGAAAAAAAAAAACATCAGAAAACTTGGGTCCCAACAACAAAGGCTTGGTCACCCTTTACAGATCGTTGTCCAAAAACCAAGGAAATAGGGAAAACCTCATGGGACAAAACTCTCCCTAAAAAATGGACAAGAACAAAACTTGAAACCTGATCTTCAACAGCCTTCACCTCATGTTCAGACACACCAAGAAGCAACTTAATATGCCTGAAGGTCTTCTATGTGAAGGATTTAGTGAAAATGTCAGGAGTTTGCTCAGTAGTGGGGAAATACTGCAAAACAATTAATCTCTCATGCACTAGACTCCAGATGTAGTCCATGTGCACTTCAATGTGCTTGGTTCTTTGTCTGAGTACTAGATATGAGGATATCCTTATAGCACTCTTATTATCAACCCAAATAATAGTGGGAGTGCTAAAGTCAATCTAGAACTCACCAAGAATTCCTTGCAACCAGATGCACTGAGTAGCTGCATTCACTGCTCCCCGATACTCTGCCTCTGTTGAAGAGAGTGAAATTGCACTTTTATTTTTGCTAGAATAGTATATAGTAATAGGACCTCCTCCAAGCATGAATACAAACCCGGAATTGGACTTCCAGTCTATGCTATCTCTATCCCAATCTGAGTCTGAAAATGAAACTAGATCTAATGAGGAATTGGAGGCATAGTGATTCCCATGTGTCTTGGTGCCTTGCACAAAGTGTAAGATTATTTTTGCATACCTCCAATGGATCTCATGTGTCTGTTCCATATACCTTGCAACATGACTTACTGCATATGCCAAATATAGTCGGGAGTGAGTCAAGTACAACAAACTTCCAACTAGTTGTCTATAGAGGGTGTTGTTCACCAAGGGTGTAGAATCTCCTTCTTCTAGCCTAACTCCTGAAAGGAAAGGAGCCTTTAAAACCTTACATTATTCCATATTGAACCTTTTCAACAGATAAGAAGCATATTTAGACTGACATATAGTTATTCCTAAGGGTGACTATGAGATCTCAAGTCCCAAAAATTGCCTGAGTATCCCCAAGTCTGTCATAGAGAAAGCTTGATGAAAATATGTCTTTAGTGATGAAATTTCATCAATGGAACTTCCAGTGATTATAAATTCATCAACATATAACACTATAATCATAATATTACCATTTATGTGCTTTAGATACACATTTGGATCAGATTTACATCCTGTGGAAATCTTGTGTCAAGGGGAAATGGTCCATTTTTGCATACCAAGCTCTGGGAGCTTGCTTGAGTCCATACAATGATTTCCTTAGTCTGAAAACAAGCGATGGATCTGAAATATAGGCTTCAATTTGCTTCATATATATCTCCTCCTAGAGATCACCATGAAGGAAAGAAGACTTCGCATCCATGTGATGAACTGCCCAACACTTTGTTGTTGCAACTAACAAGACTAGTCGAATAAAATCCATTTTTGCCACTGGGGAAAAGGTCTCATTATAGTCTAGACCTTGGAATTGGGAAAATCCTTTGGCCATCAACCTTGATTTATGCTTGACTGCAACAGAACCAATAGCCATCTTAGTCTTGTAGATCCATTTGCATCTTACTATCTTTCTGGCCAGTGGAAGCTTGACTAGCTCCCAAGTTCCATTCGTCTACAAGGAATGGAACTCCTCATCCATAGAATACCTCCATATTGGATATTCTGAGGCTTCTTCGTATGTTTGAGGATCTAATTGAACCATGATAGAACACTTCTCATCAATATTTGGATCCTTTACTGAAAGAGCATTCTCATATTGTGGCCTTGTTTTTCTAGGATCCCGAGGATTCCCAACAAATTCACCAGCAGCTTCTATGGTTTTTGCTGCCCACTTTGGCATTGTTGGTGAGCTTGGTTATGCAATAATATCACCATCATCATAATATGAATCTGAATCTGAATATTCATCATTAGAATCCTCATTCAACTCTTCATTTTCTTCTTCTGGTGGTGGTTGAGAAGATTCTCCAATCTCAACTCCTTGTAGGGTCTCTTCCTCAAACTGAACACTTCTTTCTATGAATGTATTTTGGGTGATCAGATCAAGGAGATTGTACCACTTTGATTCTTTTGAGTATACAACAAAAAACATGGCCTAATCTATGGCTCTAAGGCCCTTCTCTTCTTAGATGGCCCTCTAGCCCAAGCCTTGACACCAAAAATCATGAAATGTGAAATATCAGGTTTATGACCACACCAAGCTTAATGAGGGGTGACTCCTTTCATTTCTTTATGTGGGATATATTTTGTATGTAGGGTGCACAGTTGATTGCTTCAGCCCACAAATTTGGTGACAAAGATCTTTTTTCAAGCATATAGGTTGTCATCTCCTTAAGAGATCGATTCTTTCTCTCAGCAACTTCATTCTGTTGAGGAGTGTATGGCATAGTGTGCTGCATGTGTATGCCTGCCACTGCACAGGTATTCTTAAAGTCTTATTTAATGTACTCTCCCTCGTTAATTATTTCCTTTATCAACCTACCAGATTGGTTCTCAAAAACGGCTTTAGAAACCTTGAAATAGCCAAAAACTTCATACTTAAACTGCGGGAAGTATACCCAACAATGCCTAGTATGATCATCAATAAAGGTTAATAGGTATATGGATTTGTTCAGTGAAAAGTGAGGGAAAGGACTAGCAATATCACTGTGGATCAGATCCAAAGGTTCATAGGTTCTCTCAGGCCTTGATCTCTCAAACTTTCTCTCTAGGTGTTTTTCTATAATACAACCTTGGCAGACTTTCTTAGTAAAGATGATGTTTGGTAACCCTTCAACCATGTTTTTAGCATGTCACTCATGAAGTTATCTCTAATTTAGATAACCAAACCTCTCATGCCAAATCTTGATTGCTTGATTAGAATGAGAGAGGAGTGTTGTTGGTGGAGAGATAGGAAAAAACTATGAAAACTTATAGACTCTAGTGGAATGATCAACAGTGCCTAATGCAACAACTCTTCCTGTGGAGATCTCAGAGATATCCACATCATTATGGGTGAAGACAAATATTTTGGGTGAACTAGTATGGTTCATTTGGTAGATTGAAAATAGGTTTTCTGCTAGACCTAGGACATGATGACATTAAAGAAAAAGCCATTGTCTATATCTACTCTACCTTTACCCTTTGAATCATTTTATGAGTCATCTCCAAGAACAATGATAGGACCTGGGCCATTAGACGAATCAAGAGTATCAAATGACTCTCTGGTTGCAACCATGTGCCTTGAAGCTCCGGAATCAATGATTTAAGAAGTAGATGAAGATTTGTTGGCCATTAGAGCATGGACTCGCTCCTTGTCATTAGAATTAGAACCTCCATCCTTCTTCATTGCGCCTTCAGGAATGGGGATGTGGTTCTTCTCAAGTATTTGTGCCATCTGATCAATGGTCTTCATCATATAGGAGCTTTCAGGATGAAATCCCCTTTGGAAATATGATCACTTGGTTCGCTCCTTCTTCTTATGTTGATCCTTTTTGGAGCTAGAGGGCTCCTCTTGTGGCTTAGGTTTCTCCTTCTTCTTCTCAGAAGGATTTTTGGGATTAGGCTTCTTCTTACCCTTCGAATTTCTTGAGTCACCAGCATCCAAAGCTTGATCTTTTGAAGGTTTCAAGGAACCCATCAACATAAGCTTATTCTGCTCCTAAGTCAATGACTCCATGAATTCGGACAAACTGGGAATCTTCCAATTCTTTACAGCTAGTTTTGTAGCATGGAAATTCGAGACAAAGACTGAGCAATCTTGCCCCAATTTCTAAAGTATTTCCAAAACCAACTGCTCATCCTTTTTGTCAATCCCGCACTGCTTCAATTGCAAAACTAGTGACTTGAATTTGGACAAATAATCTTGTAGATTTTCGAAGATGCTTGGACATAGAAAAATCATCTCATTCTCTAATTGATTTCCTCTCAACTCATCATTTTTACCAAACAATGATTGAAGTTTCACCCAAAATTCATTTGGTGATATCATACCATCCAAATGGAATAGAAGATATGTTGATGTGCTAAGGCATAAAAGACCATAAGCTTCATTTATCCAATTATGCCACTTATATTTCTCCACAACTGAATTTGGCTCTGCTTCAGTGCCCATTGTCACTCTGTAGAGGCCTTTCGACCTCAACAAGATCTCCATCTGCACCTTCCATTGAAAATAATTAAATGGATTCAAAAGCACATTCTGAGATGGACCCATGGAAAACTGAGGTGCGCATTGTGGACTGATATGGACCTACAAAAACCCAACAAAGAAACTGTATGGAGAATTATTCAAACTATAGAACTCTGCAATATGACAATATGCACTTTCAGAAGTCTATCACACCCGGGTAGACCCATTGAGCTAAACCCAATGGTACAAGGTAATGTTCCACGGGACTTCTGTGGAAACTCCCTTCTTCTAGTGTGCTACTGGATGTAGCTATGCTCTCCTAAACAGCTCTGATACCATGTGAAATCAGATCACATGTTGATCATGTAGTTGGAACAAACACTCTCACTAAAATTGCTAGTCTAGAATTGCAAGAACACTGAAAATCAAACACAGAAATTATGCAAAATATTAAATTGTATTGAATAAATATACATCAGCCAACCATGTACAATAAAGTGGTGGAAAATATATAATGTTACTTTAGAAATTTGAATTTCCTTGGAGGCATTCAAATAGCTCACAAAAGAAGGCTTTCTAAACTAGCTAAAACCCCCCAAGGTAGAAACATCCAACTCCAACTCAACCATAAATCTCATGAATTGTCCAAAAGGATTTTTGAAAGTGATGTAGGATGAAATTAGAAACAGATGGTATCTTTTGGAGTGAAAAGGAGGAAATATGGGTTGGCCACAAAAACAAGCAGTTACCAAAACCTCTAGAATGCCTAGCTTTTACCTTATCTACTGAAAAGCAGAAAAAGCAGTGCAAAAGAAAGAAGTGCACCTTTGCCACTCAAGATAGCCAGAAAAGAAGGAATTTTTCTCATGAGTGCGCTCAAGTGGATGAGGATGACCAGAGGTGGGCCTAATAATATGTGGCCAATAACATAGTAAAACCACCTAGGAAAGTAATAAAATAAAATAAAACTTATGTCTTAACTATGAAAGTGGGTTTTAATGGTCTAACAATGATATTATGTAAGACTTATTTGATGCCATTAATACCTGTAAATTTTATTTTATTTAACTTATTAAACCAAACTAGTAAACAATGTTGCAAGGATCGATATCAAGATTAAGAAGCTTGAAAATAATATAAAAAACAATATTGGTGTGTCAAGTGTTGTTAGTGCTTTAAATAACTTTAAGTATTAGCCAATAGAAGCTTGGCATGATGTGAATAAGCATTAATGGTGTCAAAATAAACATTAACTATAAACATGGGAAGAAGTGAAGCTTATAATTAGACCCCAAACATATTGGCCAATAAGATTTTTAAAAACATATGTTTTAATATATGAAAGAAATATATGTATATTTGCTATGTTAAATATTGTTAGTTTTTCAGAAATTTCAATCTGATCTAGGATCTTAATTGAGGGAATAACATGTACAGCATATCTACAACATATCAATCATGGACACAATAATGCAAGCACACAAGAGACACGGAGTTTCATCAGGGACAACCAAGAAGGTGAAAAACCCCGCAACTTCCTCAGAGATAGATAGAGCAATGATACAGCCCAAGTACAAGAGATAGTCCTCCTAGCAGCAACTTCTCCTCCTCCACTAGTGCGCCACTCTCCAATGAGTGTGTGAGTGAGAAGTGAATGATCAAATAGAGTTCCTCCCGCACTCTATTTATACTTGAATTGAATTTCCTAATAACCTTTACTCGGTCAGCCTCAACTTAACCACATAACATAATGTTGACAGGGCCGACCCCCAATAGGGTGGTCTAATAACCCTTTAACCCACATGACTTATACAGGGCCGACCCCATCAAGGTGGTCTAATAACCCATCAAGTATAAGTTACAACACTTACAATATAAATGACAACACTTCCGTATATAGGAATAATAACATCTCTAAAGGAATACAATATACATATATGTGAAATACATTCTAAAGTTACAATTACATCAACACTCCCTCTTAACTAGGAAGGTATTTCTCGACATAGATCTGCTAGCACAAGTCTTCTTCTCTGGATCATCGTCACTGGATCATCGACATCGAATCATCGTCATCATCACTGCTGCTGCTATCTCAAACAATCTCTAAACTACTCGTCATTGAAGTTCTACAGAGCCAACCCTTTTTCATGCTGGATGTAGGCCCACCACCTGCAGGTCGTCATCATCACTGGCCATACTGTGGAATCCTCAAGACTTATTACGTGCGTCATAATGCCTCGAAAGAGTATCCCAGGACCATTTGAGTGCCGAAGCACGATCGAAAAGATCTCCCAGGTCTACTTATATGTGACTCCCACCACAATGCCTCGAAAGAGCATCCCAGGACTTATTACGGGCACACAGCCCAACCTATCAGAGCTCCTAGGTCTTCTTACATGTGGTCACCACAATGCCTCGAAAGAGAATCCCAGGACTGATTACGAGCACACAACCCAACCTATCGGATCTCCCAGTTCTACTTACATGTGTTCATGGCAATGCCTCGAAAGAGAATACCAGGACTTATTACGGGCACACAGCCCAACCTATCGGATCTCCCAAGTCTACTTATATGCCGTAGGAAAATGCCTCAAAAGAGCATCCCAGGACTTATTACGGGCACACAACCCAACCTATCAGATCTCCTAGGTCTACTTATATGTCCTCCCAGAGCAATGCCTCGAAAGAGAATCCCAGGACTTATTACGGGCACACAACCCAACCTATCGGATCTCCCAGGTCTACTTATATGCTCATCTTCACAACCTGTCCACGACCACAGAGTGTCAATCTGATACTCACCATACATCATCCTGATGTACATCATCACATGATCATCCTGATCATCATAGCATCATCCTGATACATATCATTTGGAGCAACATCCTAAAGCTCATCATCCATGATCATCCTGATCATACAATGCATCCACCTGATGCATACCAAGTATCTACTTGATACATATCATCATACATGATCTACCTGATCATACAATATATCCACCTGATACATATCATCATACATGATCTACCTGATCATACAATGTATCCACCTGATACATATCATCATACATGATCTACCTGATCATACAATGTATCCACCTGATACATATCATCATACATGATCTACCTGATCATACAATGTATCCACCTGATACATATCATCATACATGATCTACCTGATCATACAATGTATCCACCTGATACATATCAAATACATTATCCAACTGATCATAAGAAGCATCCAACATGATGCATATACATATACATGATCCAACTGATCATAATAGGCATCCAACATGATGCATATACATATACATGATCCAACTGATCATAACAGGCATCCAACATGATGCATATACATATACATGATCCAACTGATCATAATAGGAATCCAACATGATGCATATACATATACATGATCCAACTGATCATAACAAGCATCCAACATGATGCATATACATATACATGATCCAAATGATCATACAGAGCAGAAACTGGAGCATCGTCTTGATGCTCATCATACAACGCTTACATCCATATCCATGGGAAAGAACCTCCTCTCACCATGCTCGGAATGGCTCCTGCAAATGTGTCCATCACTTCTTCCTCTAAGTGTCATCAATCTGAGGAAAACCAAGCCTCTCTCTGAAGTACTCAAAATTCACTCTGGCTAGTGGTTTCATCAACACATCCACAACCTGCTCATCCGTCGCAACATACAGGAGCTTCACTGCTCCTCTCTGCACCATATCCCTGATATAGTGATATTTGATCTCAATGTGCTTCGACCTGTCGTGGAACACCGGGTTCTCAGACAGCTTCACACAACTCTGGTTGTCACAAAATATACCAGTAGCCTCCAATGGGAGATCAAATAACTCAGACAGTAGCTTCCTCAGCCATACTACCTCACAACTAGCCGAACAAGCTGCAACATACTCTGCTTCGGCTCTACTCAGTGCTATGTAGGATTTCTTCCTACTAAACCAAGAGATCACACCCGATCCCATACTGAAGCAGCACCCAGAAGTGCTCTTCCTATCTACAGCACTGCCTGCCCAATATGAATCAACATAACCCTCTAGGTTAAACTTTTTATTTGCATCATACTTGAGCCCATAATCAACTGTCCCTTCAGGTACCTCAGAATATGCTTTACAGCAACCAGGTGAACACCTCTCGGATCCATCAGGAACTGGCTCAATGTGTTCACTGCAAATCAAATATCTGGTCTCATATTCGTTAGGTACATCAAGGACCCAATCATCTGACGATACATCGTGACATCAACCGGCTCAAATGTAGCATCACACAGAAGCTTCAGGTTCGATGCCATAGGTGTGGTCATGCCCTTGCAGTCCATCATCCCGAACCTCTTCAGGATCTCTACTGCATACTTCCCTTGTCCAAGGAAGATCCCATCTGTACTCTACCACACCTCCATGCCTAAAAAATAGTGCATCATCCCCAAGTCCTTCCTTCATCTCGAACTCAGCTGCAAGCTTCCTCTTGGTGTCGAAAATCAACCCATCCTCTCCTGTAACAAACAGGTCATCCACATATAGGAGTAGTATCACAGGATTGCCTTCCTCAACCTTGTAGTAGAGGTTGGAATCTGCTTTACTCTTGGTAAAGCCCAAACTGGATACAAAAATTTCCATCCTACCATACCAAGTCCTAGGAGCTTGCTTCAAGCCATACAAGGATTTCTTCAACCTACACACATATGACTCCCTGTCATGTGTTTCAAAACCAAGTGGTTGCTCCACATACACTTCCTCTTTGACTACACCATTCAAGAAAGCTGTCTTGACATCCATCTGGTGTATCTTCCATTTCATCACTGCAGCCAGAGCAAGTACTGTTCTGATGGAAGTGTATCTGGCTACAAGAGCAAAAATCTCTTCATAGTCTATTCCTTTTTTCTGGGAGAAGCCATGAGCTACAAATATTGCTTTGTATTTCTCTATGCTGCCATCTGCAGCATGCTTGATCTTTGGAAGTCACAACAGACTTCCCATTTGGTCTTGGGACCACATCCCAAACATCTTTCTTCATGATCGACGGATCATGGTATTCTTCCATTACTTCATCCCGGATCCTGGGAACTTCAATATCTTCAATAGATAGCTTTGTTATTGGAACAAATGTTGTAGTCCTTCTTTTGTAGGTGATGGTATACAATCTTTCCTACAAATCAAGTTAAATTGCATGATTAGAAACATCTCATAGTTTTCAGAACAAATTCTTACACATAAGGAAATATGTCATACAGTCATGCAATTATTTTATCCAATGCTTCAACATTTATCCATATCCCATAACTTTCTAGATGCCTTCCAATCTCTACCAGAACATTGTTAAGAGTGTGCACAATTCCCAACATGTCGGCAAAGAGGTTTCATTCTAGATAAGTAGCAATGGAATGTTGTCCAGTGCCATAGACCACTTACCCATCACATGCATATTAGTAGTCTACTGTTCATTAATGCAATTATTCTAATATGCATAATACACACCCTAAGTCTAGGAACATAAGCATATACATCATTGAACAATATTATTTAAACAAACAAGTATGCAAGAAATGACAATTCAAATACTTATCTTTGTTTGGTTGTAGGGTGGACTCCCTCTCAATATTTGCTTCCTTGCAGGAACTACTGGAGTGTGCTCCCTCTTGATCTTTGCTTCTTAGATTACCTGTCTTTGAACTTATATCCATCCTCGATCACTATGCATACTTACTAGTATCATCATTGTGTTATCCTCGAGGTCTCATACATACCTTCATTAGTATAATCTTAATACTATCAAAAACATTATGATTCTAAGTAATCTTAAACATGTATGGTCAAGATCATTTCCTACACAGATAATTTATCACAATTCTTTTACTCATGAATATTCATATTTGACCATAGGACTTTTCTGGTTAGTCATATCATCAATTAAAGTAAGAAGCATAGTATACTTAAACCCATGATTACTCAAACCTATAACTTCATGAATAATCATTATCAATCATACCAAGTATACTTATATAAGAGATCCTATCACAAGGTAGGATTCTAACTTGATATAGGAAAAACATACCTGGATTAATATGTTAGTTGGTTATGTCTAACATACCCACATGATGTCTTCTTGTTCTCTTAAATGACTTGTGCTAGTGACCTACATGTCTCATAAGTTAACCATTGTGGAACCAAATTATACATACCTCGTAAGTAGAGCTTCTATGTGATCCATGACTATGGATGAGTTTTTGTCTTCATGTCACCATGGTCATATGTTCTTGATCTAGAACTTGATTTGTATTTCTAGATGTACCTTTCATGTTAGTAGACAACATCATCCTCATACAACACCACAATGCATTAGTACAATCATAAGTGTCAAAACCCTAATCAATGAATATCTGCATTCATAATTTTATTAAGGTGATACGACAAGTCTAAAGTTAATCAAGATTGTACTAACCTTAATGAAGACAAACATACCATAAACTTAATCATGAACAGATCTCGAAACATACCTGGATAAGTCATACCTGTCGAGATTGCTTGTAATCTTCTTATGTAAGGCCTTAGCCTCATCTCCCTCTGAAACAAGAACTTCTTCACTTATGCAGCTGGCCAATCCATTCTCTTCTAGGATTAACCCAATCCACTTGAATTGCAGAAGCTGGATTAGAGTTTGTTAGAGAAACCCTAAAACTTCAAACTTTGAATTTCAAACTTCTGAAAGGATAGAAAGATGCACCTCTTTGAGCTGGTCAAGCTGGTATACTCAGAATTTGAAAACTGCAAAGTTTCACCCCTTGAAATTGCCTTTTAGATTTATGGATTCACTAGGGAGGACCCTGAATTAGGGTTTGATTTTCCCAGAGCTTCACCCAACCAAAAGGTTTGATCCAAATCTCTAAACTTTGATTTTCTTGAGGAGCTTCCAGTCGTGGTCACAGAATTCAAAAATTCCAACTTCTGTAGAAGCCCTAATTTTCCACCTTTCTAATCAAAGTCCCGAACTAGGGTTTGATCAAGATCAGCCTTCTGCCCAACCAAAAAATTCGATATTGGTCTCTAAATTTCGATTTTGATGAGGAGCATCCAGCCATGGTCTCCGATTCCAAAAATTCCAACATTCTTTGAAACCCTAAATTCCCGGGGCCATGAATGAAAGTGCTCAAAATCCAATTTTGTTTTGACAGAAATATGCACCTGATTATTTCTGGTGTAACTCCTAAATTTCATATCTATAGGGTCTGAAAATTCGTCTTGTGGTATTATGACCTATTATCTTTCCAACCCCATAGGTCTGACCTCAAATGGATTCTCTAAGAGAGATTTATGCCAAGTGTCGCAACGTGACCTGTTTATGGGATAAAACAGGAGAGCGAACTTGTACAGAGTGCCATGTGTCACTGGTTCAATTTCGGCCTCTAAAAATCAGACCTGTGAAAGTACAGTCCGTTCCCTACCTGCCACCTTTTACGAAATTTAATTTGGAGCTTCCTATCCCAATTTGTGACCTTTTTTCCTAGGTCACATGTTTATGACTGAGATCTAGAAGAGGCAGAAACCCTATATTGTTCAGATCATAAATATGAAAGTGCAACGAATTAGAGGCTCTCCTTCAGACACAATGTACATGGAGATCTTATCTTCGACCTGTAATATTTTCAGATCCTGAAACTTCACCAAAATGAATTTATAGCGAAAGTGCTACGATGACTTGTTTTTTCTATATCAAGCCCTAGCTTCGCAAGTGCAACAAGTGTCATAAATGCCATACCATGCCTTCTTTCAGGCTAGCTCTGATACCATGTTAGTTTTTCAAAACGTTCAATCTGATCTAGGATCTTAACTGAAGGAATAACATATACAGCATATCTACAGCATATCAATCATGGACACAATAATGCAAGCACACAAGAGACACAGAGTTTCACAAGGGAAGATCAAGAAGGTTGAAAACCCCGCAACTTCCTCAGATATAGATAGAGCAATGATACAACCCAAGTACAAGAGATAGTCCTCCTAGCAGCAACTTCTCCTCCTCCACTAGTGTGCCACTCTCCAATGAGTGTGTGAGTGAGAAGTGAATGATCAAATAGAGTGCCTCCCGCACTCTATTTATACTTGACTTGACTTTCCTAATAACCTTTACTAATTCGGCCTCAACTTAACCACATAACATAATGATGACAGGGCCGACCCTCAATAGGGTGGTCTAATAACCCTTTAACCCACATGACTTATACAGGGCCGAACCCATCAAGGTGGTCTAATAACCCATCAAGTATAAGTTACGACACTTACAATATAAATGACGACACTTCCGTATACAGGAATAATAACATCTCTATAGGAATACAATATACATATATGTGAAATACATTCCAAAGTTATAATTACATCAACAAATATTAGACTTACACACAAATATAAATTAAAAAATCATACTAATACAAATTCAACTCTAAATCAATTGCAATAGTACTTTGACTTTGGAAGGGACTAATAAGGTTGCCACTAAAATTAAATGCTAAGTAAGGTGATGAGCTTCTTTACTCTCAAAAATTTCTAGGGATTTTTTTAAATTGCAGCTAACATAAGAATCATTTTCCCATGTTTTTTTAATGTTTTCTCTTGTTATTGGAAGGAATATCCACTTTAAGGGTTGGTGTTGGACAAGGTGTGTGCATGCAATTGACATGTAATGTTGGAAAGGTGATTCAATTTAATGGAGCAGAAACCTCACAAAATGCCGAAAGATGGTGTTATCATCATGCAAATCCTCCCAATCATGAAGTGCAAGGATGTGCTTCATGGTTCATACATATATTCATTTTTTGGTGTTTTAAGGTTTCGAATTTCTCATTTGACATGGCTATGATGGCACAAAGAGCTTCCACTTCCTTTTCTAAAATAGACATTAAATGTTGAAACTTCTTTATATCTCTTATAAGTGTTGGGGAACACATGCATCTATACATCGAGTAAGTCTAATAATATTAGGAAAGCATTGGAAGTGACAAGAAAAACTCTTGAAGGAAAAAGGATGTAAATAATGGATGGAATCACTATAAGAAAAACATCATATTGCAAAGTTTTTTAGTGTTACAAGATTGGGAAAAATTATCAAAAAAAACTTTATTAAAACCTCCACCATTAGTAATGGAGGTTTTGGTGAACATTGTAATGGATGTTCATTATAAATAAAAAATATGGATGTGGAGGTTATAGAAAAGGTTTTTAAAGCAGTGCACAAATATCGGCAATACACATTGATGCACCCAAAACCATGTCACGCCTGAATGCATAACATTAAAATACAACACACTGGTGTCTAAAATATATACATGATGCCCCAATGCATGTATTATGTCTTGTAAACCTTGGTGTCGATTATCCTCATTGATGCACCAATGCTCTTTCATCTCCCATATACCTTGGAGCAAATAGTTTATCAAAAAATATTGGGTGCATATTCCATACAAATACACATCATTGATGCATGTATTACTATGCACACCAAAGTGTCATATAACAGTGATGATGTCGGTGGCAAGTGACAATAATGGTATTGTTGTTATATGTATTAGCACCAACTCATTTACATTTAAAACACATCGGTGCTTATAGTTTGTCAAAAACACTAGTCTTTATACTACTTTGTGCACCATAATATAATGTAATGGTAGCGTTAACAATATCATTAATGGAAACATTGTTTTCATTGTTAAAATCAACAATGCATCTAGAACATGTATGCACATCAGTGTAGTTAGTTCATCAAAAAGGGCCAGTGATTAATAGCAATTTAAATGCACTATTTACTATTTACAAATTCACCACATTCTTCAGTGAGTACAAGAAAATACAATGCATCGACATGTCTATATTTTAATTTTTTTAATTTCAATTAATCATCATAAAATCAAACATTTTTATAATAATATTGATTCATGAATTTTAGTTATTGTGTTTTGATATAATTACTATTGCATTAGTGTGTTATACCATCAGATTACACATATGTTCATTGTAATAATATAAATCATCCATATATTTACTTAGCAATGTAACATTTTACAACATTGGACAATGCAATAGAATAAAAAACTCAGTTTATTATATGTGAATAAGAGACCCTACATCATACAAAATGGGGAAACCTAAAGGTACACAATAATTAAAATGTCTATATGTAATTGTTACACTTATTGGTAACGTGTCGCCATCCAATTGAGACAAAATCTAGTACATCAAACAAAATGTTTGACTTTCACATACAAAAATTTCAAAACATACAAATTATAATAACATTCAATTATATTGATTTCCATTATTCACTTGAAATGTTGTAATTTCTTGAGTTGCTTCCATGCCACATTCCTTCATCACTTGTAGGTGATATTGTACTTGGGTCAATTGGCCAAATGTTTTGTTGATTTGCTTGATTTTGTTCCTCATCTTCCTGTTCCGTATACAAACATAGAAATAAAGTGAAATGAGTATATCTACATTTATAATATAATATACATGATTGTGTAAATCTAAAAACGTTCCATAGAAAGAAGTGATCCATAAATAATACACCTTCTTTCATAGCCATTCCTCATGTTGTCTCTCAACAACTTTTGTTGGATCCACTCCATATTTTGTTCTCGTGTGTTTTCTATACCATGACAAAGCATTGACATCATTAGTATATCTTGTTTTCCATTAATTATAAAATGAGGGAACTAAAAAAACATTTCTATCCCAATGGGCTAGCTCGAGTGCTCAAGTGTTGTGAACAGCAAGTAGGAGGTCATGGGATCAAGTCCCTGAGTTAGCTATCCATGTGATGTTGAGGATCTTACTTGATGTCCCTATCGGCTTAGGTTACCACTAATTGCAACCGAATGGATTACCCTACGTATCATCCCCAAAATAAGGGGAATTACTCAAAGGATTTCTTGTGATTCATTCTATCAAAAACAAAAACACAAAACAAAATGAAACTTTGATACTCCAACATATATTCACAACCCATACTAAACCCAATGTCAATTTTTTGAATGGCTCTTGCTAGTATGTTAGCATCAGTTAGAATACATCCATGGACAAGTGTAAATTAGATAAAATATAAAGATCACAACAAATATGAAATCTTAAGTAATAAAACACAAGTACTCATAAACTTTGTGATCGACCCTTTCTTATTGACGATCTTGTCTTATGTGTTGAATGCGTTCCATTTTGTTTTGTTTTCTATAATAAAACAAATTAAAATCTGTATTTCATGTTATAATTAAACTCTCAATACATAAAATCAATGATTACATGTGTTTGATGCAAGTTGTTGGTTGGATGGTTCCTCCTACAATGCAATTACATCCATTTCTTTGACCATCTCTTTGTACACTTTTTTTGACATCCTATTGGCATGTTTCTGATATTGCCTCGTTCATCCTTTGGAATTTTCATAATCTTCCTGAAAATGAAAATCATAAAAAAAAACTTAAGTTATATTTATATGAAAGTAAATATAGTCGAAATATTAATATTGTATTTTTTTGTAGTGTATACATATCAATAGAAAAACCACTACATAGTGATAATCCAAAAAATTCAACTTAATAGAAAAACATGTTTAAGATAATACTTTTTAAATGATTTTTTTATTATAAGTTTTTTCTATTGCAAGTATGATAGGTTTCATTAACCATTGCTATGGAAATGGTTGTTGTAGTTCATATACATGGGGGCTTCACTCAATAAACCTCTATCATAGCACGTTCGTTCGTGGCATATGAAACAATACCCCTAATTTCACTAAATATTGGAAAATACCTTCCAAAATCATTTTTTTTAACCCCCTCCCAATATGCCTTCCCAATTTTAAAAAAAAAAAACCCTATTTTTACTATATATTGTATGTATCAATTTTTTCATTAGCATTTTTAATACCCCTTTATATTTCTACCTACTATATTGATATGATACCCCTCTTATGACCCCACATGCATTCTACAATGCACCTTGCTTCTTTCGATGTATATTATGGATGCACCTTACTTCACCCACAATGCAATTACTCAACCACATATCATTATGATTTGCAACATCTAATGGTCTAATGAAGAGATAGGAGATCACTTCTTGTATGTCACTAGAGCCAATGCACATAGTATAACATTTAGATTGCATTTTGCAGTTCCCCAATTGCTAACTAAGCCTGTTGTGGGCTAGGTATCCAAGCCCCCAGGGCCTATAACTAGCTCTAGGAGGTTGACTAAACCTACCAAGGCCTATAATAGGCACGAGTGGTTTGGTATTCAAGCCCCCAAGGCCTATCGAGGACCTATAACAGACCCTGGAGGCTTAGAGCCTCCCAAGGCTATTGGTAACAATTGGGTGAGTGTTATTGGTAACAATTGGTTGTCAATGACCACTATCTCTCGACTATGATCGACTGGAAACCCACTTCACCACAAAACCCCTGGCCTCAAGCATGCCTCAAGATGTGATTTCCCTGCATACTAGTAAGCCCGAACCTTGCCTCAACCCAATTTCTCATCCAGTCGTGATCCCACCATCTCCATTTGGCGGATATTTGTGAGCCCATCCATATAAAAAAGACCCAAAAGTATTTTTGTATTGTTACATTAAATAAATAAAAAACCCTTGCCCCTTAATATATAAGCAATATAATTTTTAGGTTTTCATGAATATTTAATACCACAATATGAATGAACGTGATATTATATTGCCTTCTAGTGAAGCCCCCTTGTTCATATATAACCTAATTCCTGCAAAATTCATTGCATTGATTTTTGTATAAGCAGAAACTACATCTATACGTTCTCTCCATTATATTTGTCTTAATTTTATAAAAAGGAATCCCCCTTTCATTAACTTCTAGCATGTTATGGAATAAATTCCTAGAAAAACAATAAAAAGAGCAGAAATAGACCAGAAGAGAGTAATCCATGCCTTAATAATGCAAAACAGAGATGAATAGAAATCCTCTTCGAGGGGGAAACCTCCTTATACAATGTACTGAGTACACAATACAAGACAAGACACTAAAATGAAAAGATATCCTTCCTATATATATGAGATTAATAGGTACAATTACAACTCACTGACCCAAGCTGACCTAACTAATATAATCATACTAATGATAATTACCACTAATGGACCAAATCTGACATCAAAACTAATGTAATGCACTACAATATAGGGGGGAATGTGCCCTCATTTATGGATTCACATGCCCCTCCCCTTCAGACAAGTTTTTTTCTCAATGCTTGATTAGTTGTGGATGCTTCTGTATGAAGGACTCATCTTCCCATGTAGAATCTTCCACTGGCAGGTTCTTCCACTTGATGAGGTACTCAGTAATAGCTCAATTATGTAGTTGTTTGGTCCTTGTTTTAGTGATTTGTTCAAGTTCCAATATGAATTTTCCTTCTCCATCAAGCTCGAGAAATATTGTTTGAATTGGGATCTTGTCTCCTATTACCTTCTTTAATCAAGAAACATGGAAAATGGATGCACTCGTGAAGATGAAGGGAGATCCAATTTGTAAGACATACTACTAATCTTCTACAACACTTTATAAGGACCATAATACTTGGGTTATAATCTATTGTCCTTATTTAGTTTCTTAAGGGACATTTGCTTGTAAGGTTGTAACCTCATAAATACCCAATCCCCTTCTTCAAAACTCCTTTCACTGCGATGTTGATCAGCTTGTTGTTTCATCATGCCTTGCGACATAGCTAGGTTGTCCTTAAGTATCTGGAGAACCTCTTGTTGGTGCTCTATGTGACCTTCCACGACTTGAACTTTATATTTTCCTTTTAAGGGATATGTGATAGAGGGAGGTTGGCACCCATAAAGTTCCATAAATGGAGACATTTTTTATGATGTATGGAAGGAATTATTGTACCACCATTCTGCCAAAGATAACCATTTCACCCATTGCTTTTGTTTATCAGATGCAAAGCAACAAAGATAGACTTCCAAACATTTTCTCACTATCTCAGTTTTCCCATCAAATTAAGGATGATATGATGAAATTTGAGCCAATTGGGTACCCAAACAAAAAAACAATTTAGTTCAAAATTTTCCAGTGAAAAATGGATCTCTATCACTTACAATAATCTTCGTATTTCCATGAAACTTCTGAATTATTTCCATAAAGGCTACAACTATTGTACTTGCATTAAAAGGGTCAGAGAGTGCATAAAAATGTGCATACTTCATGAGTCTGTCAACAACCACCATAATAACATTCTTTACTTATGAATTGGTTAGATGTGTGATAAAATACATTGAGACTTCCTCCCAGTGCTGGAAAGGTACATCTAATGGTTGTAGAAGTCCTGAGGTCTTAACTATTTCAACCTTATTCTTATGGAAAACCAAACATTAGGCTATGAACCTTTGAACATGAGATTTAAGACCTTCCCAAAAAAATTCCTTCTTGACCCTGTGGTAATTTTTCAGGAACCCAAAGTGCCCACATACAGGAGAGGTGTGTAATTCCGAGAGGACCTTTTTTTTGAGTTGGGAGTTTTTGCATAAATATAAGTGATCCTTATACCATAGTGAATCATTTTCCCACACAAAAGTATCTGATACACTGGATCATTTTGTAGATTTTGAAAGAGAGTCCACACATATAGGTCATTTTTCCATTTTCCCCTTGCTGCTACTACTCAATTGGGTTGTAGAATGGAAATTGCACAAAGTAATGCCCCAACATCTTCATCTTTTATGGAAAGTGCATCTGCCACCACATTTTGTTTCCCTTTTCGATAGATGATTTCAAATTCATATCCCAACATCTTGGTTACCCATTTTTGTTGCTCTTCTGAAGATAGTCTCTGTTCCAAGAAGAATTTAAGACTATCATGATTTGTTTTGACCTTGAAGTGCCTGCATATTAGGTAAGGATGCAATTTCTTAAGAGCATGTAGTATTGCCAACATTTCCTTCTCATGAATGGGATTCTTTAAGTGTTTTCCCTTGATTGGATGAATTATGAAAGAAAATGGGTGTCCTTCTTGCATTAGAACAACACCAATGCCATTCACTGAAGCATCACATTCCACAATAAAGGTTTTTCTAAAGTCTGGTGTGGCCAAAACAAGAGCTTTCAACGTTGCCTCTTTAAGTTGTTCAAAAGCTTGAGTTTCCTCTGGAGTCTAAGAAAATGAATATTTCTTCAATAATGTTGTTAGAGGTGCTTCTATTCTTCCATAGTTCCAAACAAAATTGCGGTAGTACCCTGTCATACCTAGGAATCCTCAAATATTCTTCAGGGTTTTGGGAATTGGCTAGTCCATCGTGGATTTAATTTTGTTGGGATCTACCTTGACACCTTCATGAGATAAAATATGACCCAAATACTCTACCTCCTTTACCCAAAAGAAACATTTAGAAGGTTTTGCATATAGTTTTTTCTCCTTTAGTAGTTGTATTACCCTATCAACATGTTGAACATGTTCTCCCCAAGACTTGTTATAGATTAGTATATCATCAAATAACACTAGCACAAATTTTCTAAGGAAAGGCTTGAAAATGGAATTCATCAAATCTTGAAATGTGGAAGGCGCATTCATGAGATCAAATGGCATGATCAAAAGTTCATAATGACCTTCATGAGTTCTGAATGTTGTTTTTGGGATGTCTTCATCCTTCATTCTAATCTAATGATACCCGGAACAGAGATCCAACTTTGTGAAGAAAATTGTTCCATGTAATTCATCTAACAATTCGTCAATGATAGGAATGGGAAACTTATCTTTAATGGTAATCTTATTGAGCTCTCTATAATCTGGACACATATGCCATAATCCATCTGGCTTATGTATCATTACCACTGGTGCAGAGTAAGAAATTTGGCTAGGCCTAATTATGTCGGCCTCTAACATTTCTTCAATCATATGCTCAATCTCACTCTTTTGGCCATAGGGGTATATGTAAGGTCTGATTTTAGGAGGAACACTTCCTGGAATTAAGTGAATAGCATGGTCAAAATATCGAACAAGTGGAAGACCTTTAGGAATATCTTCAAATACCTTGGAATGATTATTAATGACCTTTTGGAGATCTGGGGAAATAAGAGACTTAGATGCTTGAACATCTAATGAGCATAATTGTGCAATTATACCTTGATGTCCCTTTTTCATCAGTTTTGTCATACCATTAGAACTTATCACCTTGCTTGGTTTCCCTACAATACCATTTTATTCATATTATTTTCCTTCCCATAAAAAATTTATGAAAATATTTTGAAAATTAAAATCCATTGTTCCCAGTTATTGTAACCATTGAGCACCTAAGACAACATCAGCACCCCCCATTAGAATAGCAATCATTGGACTATTAAATACATATTCCCCCATAGTAAGATTTATATTATGGCATTTACCTAAGAAATTGATAGTTCCTCCATATGCAATCATTACTTGAAACTGTGGTGTTGGATATACAAAGCAATTGAGAGATTTGGTTAATTTACAGTGAATGAAATTATGATTACTACAAGAATCAATCAACATTGTTGCCCTTTTATTTTTGATATATCCTTCCATCTTGAGAGTTTGAGGAGTGCTAATACAAGCCAATGCATGACAGGATATGGTGGGAGTAATCTCTTCGGAAGTAGTATCTTCTATTTTTGCATCTTAAGGCGGTTCCTATTCTTTTGGTTTTTCCTCTTCACAATCTATGTAGAATAATTTCTTCTCACCACACTTATGTCCCTTACTATACTTGTTGTCACAATTAAAGCATAGGCCTTTTTCTCTTCTTTCCTCTAGTTGTTGAGGTGTCAACCATTGAGGTGGGTTAGAAGAAGGAACATTATTCTCTCGGTATGTGTTGGAGGTGGTCTTTCTAGTATCCATCATCATATTTTTACTTTCAACCTTCCTCGCCATTATGAAATCCTTCTCCAAGGATGGTGGTTCAAAGATATGCACCTCATGTTGAATATTAACCTTCAAGGTTCCAATAAAGAGATCCAACAAAATATCGTCTGAAATGTTCTTCATTCTAAGACTTAGCTTCTGAAACTGCTTGATGTGCTATTGAACTGGACCTTTTTGCTTGAGATTTATTAACTAGCTAAAGGTGTTTCTATTAATATCCCCATAATGTGCAATCAATTCTTCGGTGAATATAGACCAAGATATAATAGAGTCCTTTTAACGGTCATGAAGGCATTGGTACCATACAAATTGATCAGGATCTAAATATAATGATGTAATAGTTACCTTTTGCAAAGTTGGAACTTGGTGTAGATCAAATAATTGCTCCATCTGGAATTTCCATGTTATTGGATCATGGCATTGCCATAAAACTTTCTCATGTCAATATTGGGAAGTTGGGTACCCTTTGTTGACCATCCCTGATTACTTCCATTACTAGAAAAATTTCCTCTTGGAATATTCATATTCATGGAATGTTTCTCAATGTGGAAATTATCTTTATCCTCCTGAGTATCCTGGAACACATCATCACCTGTAGGGGAAGTATCCCTTGAATTTTGTATGAGATTAGTAATATTTTTCATATTTCCCATCAACTTCTCCTCTAAATTGAATAAATCAATTGTTATCACCAAACCTTTCATATTTTCCTCCATTTTATTGAACTTCTCCTCTAAATTAACTAAATCAACTTTTTTCACACACCCTTTAATCATATCTTCCAACTACGACACTTGAAAAGTAGGTCTTCCCTTTCATCGTGCGTGAGGGATGGATCCTCTGGTGGTTTGAGTGGAGTCTGAGTTTGTACACTTCCTTTTGGTGGCATTTTTAACAATATAAATAGATATCGCACCCTAGTTTTCACCACAATTATATCATTCTACTCAAATTTATTCAAATTTAAAATGGTGTACCTTTTTCAAACCCTGATTAGAAGACTGTTTTACGGCCGACTTGAAAATGAGGTAAATTTGAACTTTCTACTCCTCTAGGTATGAAAATTCAGCTTGATGTAGAATTATGTGTCCTTTTTCCAATTCCATAGGTCTGGCCTAATTATGATGTACCAATAATAATTTATTGTGAATCTCCCAACAATTCTTATTTTTTATCTTTCCAGAAGAGCGAACTTGTACAGTATGACACATGGTGGACACATGTCCAACATTTTGTATTTGAGGTTGAAAAACATACCACATATATTGTTTCGTGTATTCTTCCTTATGCAATAGGTCTCACTCAATTAGGATCTCTCGTGCCCCATAAATGACCTTTTTCCCCATAACACATGTTTTAGACTAGTTTTTGGACTAGTATAAACCCCTAGCTTCCAAGGCAAGTATCGCCAAACCTGTAATGTCTCGGGATATAAAAATTGGACCATAGATAGATAGGCCTTTTTTTTAGATGAATTTTGAGTCTCATGTTCTGAAACCTTCAAGAAAAAAAAATATAGTGAAAATTCCAAGATGACTTGTTTTGAAGAAACTAGTCACGAGGAAAGAGCTTTTATACCAAATGTTATGCAATAAATTCCCAGAAAAACAATAAAAAGAGAAGAAATAGACCATAAGAGAGTAATCCACACTTTAATAATCCAGAACATATATGAATAGAAAGCCTCTTCGAGGGTAAACATCCTTATACAATGTACTGAGTACAAAAGACAAGACAAGACAAGACACTCAAATGAAAAGATACTATTCCTATATATAGGAGATTAAGATGTACAATTACAACTCACTAACACAAGCTAACATAATTAATATAACCATACTAATGACAATTACCACTAATGGACCAAATCTGACATCAAAAATAATGTAATGACCACAATATGGAGGGGAATGTGCCCCCATTTAGGACTTAACATAGCACCATTCTAGATGAACTGGGAACCTATTCACATCCTTCATAATTTTTATCTTCTTAGGAAAACATTCCCTTCCCTCATTGTTGGTCCCTACACAACATTGAACAAATGTGAAATGGAGTGTTTGAAACATTTTAGCAAACATTCTTAAGAGGTACATTATTACAAAAATTTCAAAGAAAATTTTTATGTTGATTACCTTTTGATTCACCTAATTCCTCTCTTTGCAATATTTCCATAAAGGTTTTACACTCTTTGCACTCAGTTTGAAAATAATCTTATAAAGTTTTTTCAAGTTGTTGCTTTGCATTACACACATTAACCAATAAACATCATATAAATCTACAAATAATTAAAATATATTAATTTTATACTAAAAGTTCAAATGACTTTTCTTAACGGTTGGGTTAATCCCGACTGTAAAATAGTAATTAGATTAACATGTATTTTGTCATTAATGGGTTTACCATTGGTGGTTTATCGACCCATAGTATTGGCTAACCTACAGTATTTGATGTGATGTAGTCTATTTAAAGTCTTGCATAACTCTATTATAAGTCTCCTCAAGTGCTCTAGTGTTTTGTCGGATTGGCCAAGGAAATAATAGAAGATGTATCTTTGGTTGCTAGTTTTCCCAGTAAAGGATTTCCAAGATAAATATTGGCTATTATTATGTGCACGGTTATTGTGTATTTTGTTTTCTCTTGTGGTGCTTTATTTTTTAATATGGTATCAAATACATGTTTGGGTGGGTAAATCTCTCTCATGAGAGAATTCCTATATCATTGGTTTTAATGAATATACATTGATGTGAAGCATTGGTAGAAAAAGCACAGAAAAGGATGCAAGTAAAGAAATGGGTAGATTATTTGAGCTTCATTTTCTTGGGCATAAAGTGGTAAAAAATTACTCGCATGAAATTTTGGAATGCACATCAATCACAGCTCTAGGCTTTGATACATGTGACATACCAAACTTAGATCTAGATTCAATAACAACTTCACTTAGAATATTTCAAGGGATAGCAGTAAAATATGAGAAGAAGAATATTGAGGTAAAACTAGAGAAATTCACTCTAGGGATTTATTTTCCATTAATAATTATTGAACAAAAACTAGTGCAATATATAGACCTTCCATGTCGGGAATTCAAGTAGCTCAAGGCAATTTTAGCGGCTCACAAAATGGTAGGCTTATATGGGACCAATTCACCCATCAATGACACAAGGCCAAGTGTAACTCATAGATTGGGCCATAATGAACTTCAATGAACATGGATGGACCATGAGGAAGGTTAGCCTAGTCAAATAGTGTGAAAGGTACCATTAGGAGGGTGCATGGGGTGAGTAGTTGGCTAAGTAGTGGCCATTAATGCACAGGTTGACCAAATCCTCAAAAGGGTGCACTCCATCTCCTTAAAACAAGGAAATGCCACAACTCCCTCATAAATGAAAGGTAGTGGGGTGCATTGACTCCAGAAATGAAGGAAATGAGTGGATAAGTGGACAAACAAGGCTGCATGGATATATCACTGGTCTAAGTTGGTCAAATATTGACAAACTATGGTCCAAGACACTAGACTAGGCACTAGGAGGCCAAATAACACTAGGTAGAACAACATGAAGGTCCATGGCATGTATATGATGGGAATATTGTTCTAACACCCCCCCTTAAGCCAAAATAGTAGTGAGAAACAAAAATAGGGCTCAAGCAACAAAGGATTATGGTCACCCTTTACAACAATTTTATGTGTCTATGTAAAATGAGGAAAGAGGCAAAACCACATGGGGAAAATCCTCCCTCAAGAACGGAAATGGCACAGAGATGAACAAAATGTATTCAAAAGGTCTTCTTCTTCACTTGAATGATCTGAATGAACAACTTCTTGGTGAAATGCTTGGTGAAGATGTTTTGGATTCCATGATCATGCACCAATGCATCAATGTAGTGTAGACAAAAAATATGTGGGCAGGCCCCTTAAAACTCATCATTTGATGATGGAGGAGCATCGTAAGAATGCTTCTTGCTGCATACATACTCTGATATGAATCCATAATCAATAATGAAAAATATATCTCTACAAACTCCTTCCCAAAGAGCATCAAAAGACTAAACAAAATCAACGTCTTGAGCAGCTGCCATATGGCAAATCAAACCATGTATCTTCTTTCCAAATTGATGTAACACCTTAATAACTATGAAATGGAGCTCATGAGGCTCTAAAATATCATAATAGGAGTCATATGGAGCAGAAAACAATAGAGGTATAGTGTCTCCATGAGCGAATGGGTCAACAGTAGGAAAAGAGTGTGCAACTGGATCACATTGACAATTGAGCGAACTTGAAGGGTATGGAGACTTGACATTCAAACCATAGGTGGTGAGATCAGGTCCATACATGTGGAACAACATTCCCATTATGTAAAATGGCATGTTTTTCCAACCAATGAATGATATGCAAGACATAAAAACAACATAGACAAGTGACAGTATTGGAAAAATGAAATTGTGAGATTTTCCAACTAGAGAACTTGGGAGTTGTAGGGTCTTTTGGGAATCCAATGGATGGTAAAATGGTTTGAAGGATGTCATAACCTGAATATCATACTTAATATCACCTTCCATATCAGAATAGGAAGAATCTAAATGGATTTGGAAAGAGATTTCAGAAGGCAAGTTAGAAACTAGTGAAAAATGACTAGTATTGGGAGGAGACTTTGGTGAACTAGTTGGGGATTCTTCGAAGGAAGGGATAGAGGTTTCTGGTTCTGATATATCATAATTTGAATCAGAAACAGATACATCAAAAATAGTTTTAAATCGAGCACCCAAATCATACAAATTATTAACTTTGCGAGTAGCATGGAGACAATGTTCGTGTTCCAAAGAGAGCTTGGCTTCTTCTTTTCTTGCAAAATATGGAACATCAATGTTATGCTCTTCAAGCAACTTGGTCATGATGTCCATATTATTTCTGAAACAATATTTCTCATAATGAGAACTTTTGGTCACTATAATTTCCTATAAATTAATAAACAAAGTGCTCAATATAAATTGTCAACCCAGGGAAGTCTGGTTATTTCAAAGGTAATCAAGAAAAATATATGCATAGCATTCAATAATTGATCAATCAACTATAATACACCCAATCTACCTAATTACTAAATATATGCTTTGCTCGTTTCTCAATCAAACCTCAAATATTAATTCAACTGCCAAAATATTAAGAGAGTTCACAATCCTTCTACTGTATCAATTCTGGAAATGACTGCTTCAAGAATGAAATAGCTAAATTGCTTTTGAAAGAAGTCAAATCCTAAATAATAACCATAAAAAGGGATCCAATCCACAATTGAAGCACTCAATCATAAAGAAAATCAATCTTCTTGTTCTATAAATCCATACGCCATCTACCAGTTTCAGCAGTTCATGAAAGGAAATAAATAATGAGAAAATGCAGCAGCAGAGCACAGGTGTAACAGTAATAATCAATAACACACTTGCAAAGAGAACTACGCATTATTCAGTCAATTGTTTCAGCAAACCAAGAAAAGCTATGAATGGAAAATCCTACACTTAATGCTCACATTGTTCAGCAAACCAAGAGAAACTATAATTGAAGAATCCTACGCTTAATATTCAAACTGTTTCAGCAAACCAAAAGGAAGTCTAATCGCAATTCCATGCCAAACAAAATAAAGGAAATGATCAACTACTTAACTCGGAAACTCTGAGAGAAGGTGGGCCCTTGCCTTATAATAGAGATGCCGCTAAACTCTACCAGAAATCAACAAACAGTAGATCACGAAAATACTTCCACTTTCATTAATAGAATGAGTTTCAATTAAAGAGTTCTTCCACTCTTGTTACAAGCTCTCTTCAAAATAAGCCTTACCTCCTTTAACCATCATATCCTCCTTTTAATATTACAACAAGGTGAATCAGATCCTTATAATTTGGGCATCCATGAAGATCGAATATCTTCAAGCTGTCGAGTCAATATCCCAGAATAGAAATAGTTTCAATCATTATTACATTGAGATAAAATATGTTTCATAAACATTCACGCTCTGATAGCTCGAACTGATCCAACGCCAAGTGAGTTTCAGTTGGCCGCATGGGAGGATAACTTGGACTACCTCGCAATAATCTGAACTGAAGCCCTGAAAAGGTGTAATTGTTTTCCAAGTACTTATTCATCCACGTGTATCACCGGGATAATACACCCGAATTCCCTATGGTCTCAAATTGCTTTCGCCAATCCATCACAAGTCAGCACAATTAGGAACAAAATCCATAAACACAGGCAAACTTTGGGCATTAATATAACAAAGTAATAATAAATTATACATGCTTGATTTCATGCTTTTCCTTTGGAAAGATAACAACTTGGTAATAATAATAAGGAGAAACAGGGAAACGGGATCATAATAGAAGTGAGAAAAAAGGGTCATTTCTGGCACCCAACATCTCCCCCCAACTGTCCAATTGCATGTCCTCATGCAACAACCTCCAGTTAATCTGAATCTGAATCTGAATCAAAAAATTTCCTGTGGAAGTTGGTGAATTTGAAGGAAGATTCGGCTTTCTCTCCCAAGTTTATATACCCATTACAAGCAAGTAAATCCGCCCAACACTTCTTTCATGCTTTCTTGGTTAGCTTATATATACTCCTGTATTTCTTCTCAGACAGCCATATGAGTGGGAATCTAAATCTTAGTCCTATCCAGCTCAGTCCATAGGTATGAATACACATGACATACTCTGGGACTCGAGACAAAGCATATTTAAAATTTTCAAAACAATAAGGGTCTCTTGTTCTTAAGGACTCAGAAGAAGCTTCCCACCTGTGATTACTGCCTTCTAATGCATAGGGCTCTTGCTGTGACATAATTCTGACACATGTAGATATAATATCTTGCTAAAATATTGTTATCTAATTAGCCTTTTTAGGAGAGGAGAGGTGTTTTCTATGTCTTGAAACAATGGCCGCAGGGGATTGAGGTTCACCTCAGATCCAGAGAGTAGAAGTATCATCATTTCTTTGAATAGTCTGAGAGGCATTCCACTAGTTCATATGATTGGTGACGAAGGAAGTGAATTCCCTCAGATGGATATCTCCTATATGAGGAACAAGATTAGACTGAAGGTTCATGAAGCATGCTAATTCATGTAGATATAATTCACATAGTAAATTTTTCCCAGGGAAATCACTCTAAGTAAAGGAATCCAAAAACTGAGAAGTTGTAAGAAACTAGTAGGGTCTCCCTTCCTTAAGATATTTTAGCTTAAACAGATTCAATTGTTCATAAAGGAATACCGAGTAAGATGGTGATGGACCCCTACAACTTAAAAGTTCCTGAATTAAATTATACATTTTCTCCTTCTCCTGCTTCATGGCCTTAAACTTTCTTAGTTCCTTCAATTCTTCCTACAAATTTTCCCAGCGAAATCCTTGGAAGATTAATTCTTCATCCCATCTCTCTCTGATTTCTTTAATGGCTTTCCTATGTTCATGCAGGGGAACCGTCCCTTCCTCACACAAGGCAGCGTGATATCTCCATTTACTTATTTCAAGCTTTAACAAAGAAACTTCCTTTGCCATCTCCCGATCCTTTTCATCTTTTGTCTCCTTTTCAGCTTCTGTGTCCAACTAAATAATCTCTAGAGGTTCCTGATCCTTTGCTTTATCAACATTTTTCCTGGGTAGGGGTTGGTCCTACGTTTCTAGATCCTGAGTTTCACTAGCTAATTCTTGTATCTCAACAGCTTCTTCTTGACCCACCAGTTCAAGGTCCTCAACAATTTCTTCTTGTGCCACTAGTTCTTGTGTTATAGTGGCTTCTTTTTGGATTGTTGATTCTTGTGTTTCAGCACCCTCTTTTTGGGTCGCTGGTTCTTGTGTTTCAGCACCCTCTTTTTGGATCATTGGTTCTGAGACCTCAGCAATTTCTTCTTGTGCCACCGGTTCTTGTGTTACAGTGGCTTCTTCTTGGATTGTTTCAGCAACCTTCAATTGCTGAGGCAGTGTCTCCTTTGATTCTTGCATTCCCTGGTCAGGGGTCATCATTTCTTGTGCAATAATATCCTCAGATTCCTTACCCAGTAATTCTTGATTGTCCATGGTTGAAGGGGTTGCTTACATGTTCTGATTCTACTCATCCTACACCATTGATTATGCTTGTGATGTCCCATTTTTTTATTGTCTCAGTTGTCCGAGTCTCTGGGCTGAAAGTTCCATGAGAGTGACCTTATATCCTTCATTCTTAAAAATTTCCCCACATTTTGGGCACATAAACTCATCATGCTCCATGTTTTCTGAAGCAGAGGGTAGACTTCCCATTTGATCAGCAACTTCAGCCAGCGTCCTCAATCTACGAACTGCATGACTTTTTAGCACCTCCTTCAATCCTTGCAGTTCCTCCCTAAGCACCTACACCTCCTGTTTCAACAGGTCATTCTCTAAGAGCATAGTTTCTATTTGAATTTGACCCTCTCTTGCAGCAGTCTCTTGTGGGTCGGTAGGCCTCAAAATTAAAGTCGAGTTGCCCCCTGGTTCTTATGTTTCAAGGGGTGATAGAAGTTTTAGAATTGAAATCTCAAAATATTCCTCGGTCATTTGTGTCGCCTCTGCTGCAACAGAAGCTTTGGTCCGTATTCTTTTCAATGGACTGGGTGACTAGTTTTGGGTACACGATCTCCTCTTATTTCATTGTGGCACAAGGGGAGTGGAACCCTCCTTGAGTATTTCAAAATCCTATGAGATAGAAAAAGGAGAATCATCCTTTCGTGATGATTTTTCCCTCTACTCACTAGCTCCTCCTGGTTCAGCAAAAGATTCAATCTCCTGAATTATAGCTCCTCCCTTTTCAGCAGAAGATTCAATATCCTGAATTATTCTCGTCTGGCTTTCAGTCCCCTCCCTCATTTCTTCTACATTGGCTTCTGTCTGTTGCAATGGGATTCCGATAGGCTCCTAGGGGTTTATGTTTTGATATTCCTCCACAGTCACATCTTCCTCCAAATCCCTTTCTTGATCCTTCTCTACTCCTCCAGATTCCCTGTCTCTCCCCCCAACTCTATCTGACAGGATCTGCCCATCTTCCTCTTCAATTTCATTACCACTTTCATTCATGGCCACATGGTCTGCCGTAGCCCCAGCAACAAATTGCCCCCAATATTGATGTCTTTGCTCAAGGGATATTAATATTAATAACTTAATGAGGCCATGGTTGGTAATGGAGGCTTGGGGATATTGAGACCCCCTTGCATAGTGTGCCATGTTTTGTAGGGTCCTCAGAAGATAATAGGGAATATTAATTAATGTGCCATGATGCAGGTGATATAGAAAAAAAAATCATAGTAATTGACAACTCGATACCTACCTTCACAGGTAATATATTTCTTCAAGAATACTGCAACATGGTCCCATGGGCGAGGTGGAGACTCTAATGTTGGTCCTCGTCCCCTTGATTGAACATTTTCTTCTGTTGCGAGGAAATCTTCTTTTTCATTTGGATTGGCCACCTTTCGGCCAAACCATCTCCTCTCGTTCCTAGGAAATCTTGTCACCTCTGCTAAAATGTGTTCAGAGACCTCAACCCTCAATACCCCAACTTTTGAATGGTCTTCTATCAATTTCTGGGCAAACTATAATTCCATTCCTTCATTGAACCCATTCAATCTCTCTAAATACGTCGTCCATCCTGCTTCTTCAAAAAAATTGAAAACCTCTCCATTCCGGTGCAAAGCATCCATTGTTTCAGGTTCATGTCAGACTGCGAAACCCCCCATAATGTATTTATTCATCAATCGCAAATGATGCAAGCAATAATTTCCCAATTTGGATGCTGGAGTTGCAACATGCAAAAACAGCGATGAACAGTGGGGAGTCCGTTGGCTATTTTGGAAAGGTGATGTAATTATGGAATAGGCTCGTGTTAAAAGTTATTGCATGGATTGGATGAGATGGAGACAGTCAATAAGTTTGGGAGAGGGTAGTGATGTGTCCGTCCGACTGGAAAGATTGGCTAGAAATTGCTGACAAGGATATGCAAACATAGTATAATCATGATTACTTTATCAATTTATGACTAGTCTTACCCGTGGTTAGAATCCATACCTTTGCGCTTACTGTGACAGATCGTCAGCACTCTAAGGTGGCCCACTTTTGTTGTCAAATCGATTGATGAAGGAATCCATCATCACATGGCTTCATCAAGTTGGTAGGCCTCTATCTAATAAGAGAATTGAATGTGTCCGTGTTAGAATTAATTGTATTAGTGAGTGGAATTTTTGGCATGTTTTCGGCTTCATTTTTGGAAAACTATAGCAGGAATAATACTGATTATAAAAATGGCAAGGTAATATTACTGCCAATTCTATCAAAATATTCCTCGGATAATTTTGCAAGACATATTTTAACTAATTACGAGGAAAACTGACGAACTTCATAACTGATGCAGCCTGAAAATTGAAAACATGGCGGTGGTTCAGCGGATAACAGAGAAATTGACAGTGTTTTAGTCAAAAACTTGGCAGATTTTCAGTCGAAATATTGGCAGAATTTCGGCAAAAAGAGGAAAGATTGATGGGATTTCATCCAAAAGTGTAGCGGAGTTTCAACAGAAAAATTGGCGGAGTTTCGGCAAAAAGAGGAAATATTGGCGGAGTTTCAGCCGAAAGTGTAGCGGAGTTTCAGCGGAAAGATTGGTGGAGTTTTGGAAAAAAGAAGAAATATTGGCATAGTTTTGGCAAAAATATTGTCAGAGTTTCGGCCGATGACAAAATTCAGCAGTGCCCGAATGAAGTTCAATGAACTTGACAAAATTCCATAATTCCCTTCGTCGATCCTTGTAAAGGGTTATTCATCAACTGTAGTGGACCACCCATAATTTTCGCAATCGATTGGCCCATTACGACTGCTCCTTTTATTTTTAGGTCCTTCGCATATATCCCTACACACCATTCCTCTAAATAGACCAATCAAAGTTGAACAATCGAAAAGAAAAACTATCAAACAATCTATCAAGCCTCTCAAAATTAGTGAAATCAAAGTAAACAGAAATAAAATCAAACGAGTTTATTTATGTACAACTTCTTTGTGGAAAATACACAAAACATTAGAGAGTTGAGTAAACAGGAGGAGACTTGTTGTATTCAAGCAGAGAGTATAAGAATACACAGAGATATAATCAAGACAAGAGAGATGAGTCGAATGCATCCAACTTGTTGGCATGGGGTAGATACGCAGGGGTGCGGAAGCCGACAGGCACGAAAGCCAAATCCCGTGAAAGAAGGAACTACCGCAAAGTCTAAGGAAGCACGAGAATAGTTTAGAATATTTAATTGCCGAGTTGGCCAACATGGGCCATTTTGTAATAGGATAGAATCATACAAATAGAAGTATATTGTAAGCCTAAGGGCATCGGAAGTTAAGAGATTAATGTGATCTTCTGGATTCTGTTGACGATTTCCTGCGAGGTTTGTTCCGCAGATGTTAATGAATGAAGATGTTCGGTTATAAATTCTGTTGTTATGCAATGATGGGTTATTTAAATGCTGTCTATTAATTTGCGTTGATACGTGTTTGTTAATATGCTGTTGAATATGCTTTGAGACAAATGTGCGAATGTTTGGTTAAATAGACAGTCGTAAATGTTGTAATCTCTAGTTAATGAGCACATATCCTCTTCGCAACTGCGGAAGCTTGGTTCCTGCAGCACCCTTATCTGCCTCGGATGAAACCTCACCTACTTTGTAGGTGTTGCTGGGAAGGTTAACTCCTTTCCGGTCCAGTGAATAGGGGGTTGTTGGCGTTGTTGACAACAGACTGAACCCCTGTCGAAAGACCCTGTGTCAACAAATAGTTTCATTGCCGAGACCCTGAGAAGAAAGAAGAGGATATGCTGTGGCATCTGACGAAGCCAGAGATCCAAGAGTGGTTCAGTCAAAAAGCAGAACAGTTTGCGAAAGAAGAAAGGAGGAACGCGATAGAGACAGTGGAAAGTTGGTTACAAAAGCACATATACTCGGACATCCACGAGATATTCTTCGCAGAATTTCCAATAATACTACAGGAGTGGCTTGCGCAATTGACATTCAAAGGACATACCAACCAGAGCATCGGATCAGATCAGTGGACTCAAGAACTAATTTGACAGCTGAAGCAAGTCAACAATACAGTATCAAGGGATGTTGATTTATGGATCGATAGTATCCTAGAGGGGTACATCACTGAGTTTGCGGTAGATACCAACAATTCTTACAGCTACACGGAGAGACGATTTTCCAGGGGACCAAGGGGTAGGTTCGTCCCCCTACCCGAGCCCATGATGATGCTTGAGGTCATTTCTTGCTCTCACCCCCAGATTTTTTGGGTATTTTTTCCAAAACACCCCCCGTCGCCTCGGTTTGCGAGCCACCACAGCCATTCTCCATTTTTGACACTTTTTATGTCGCCGGATTCAGTTTTTCAAGCTCATAATGATGGTTGAGATTATTTCTCGCTCTCACTAGGTACAATTTCAACATTGTGTCCCGACACCTTGCTGCCTCGGTTTGCGCACCACATCGACCGCCATCGGATTGTTACACATTTTTACATGAGCCAGTCACTCCACTCATACTGCAATTATTTTGTTATTTTTCCACCATTCATCATCACACAAGGAGGCCCACCAGTGTTCCCCCCCACCCTCGTTCTTGGTTCTCATTTATGATTCCTTGATTGAGCACTTCCTCCTTGCCTGGCCTTTCCTTTTGTTCGATATAATTTTATCCCTTTTTCGGGCCTAACAAGTCCTTTACGAAAAAGGCACTTAGGGAGTTTCTGTTAAGCTCTTTTCTGACTCCTAAAACAATGAAAAGATCGCCGAGCAATCTTGCTTCCTTTCATGCTCATTAAAGTACCTGAAAGGGCGTCTATCTGGTATAAGTTTAACCCTTTTCCGGACCTAGTAGACTAATTACGAAAAAGGAATACTCTAGTCACACCAGCTAGAAGAGTTCTTCATTGCATTATTTTATGCTTCTTCGGGCCTTGGAGACTAACACACGAAAAAGCACCCCCCTGGAGTCTTCTTATTGCTTTCAGACTCTCTAAAATTGAAAGCAACCACGAGCACGCACCGTCCTGGGCTCGTACAAATCCACATGACGGTACCATTCCATTACTTCAGAGTCTTCTTATCGCTTTCAGACTCCTTAAAATTGAAAGCAATCACGGGCATGAACTGTCCTGGGCTCGTATAAATCCACATGACAGTACCGTTTTGAACACACTTCTTCTAGTTCCTTAACCCATGAAGAAGTCCCCCCCATTCCTCTCGGCACTATGATCGATCACAACGGCAGCACCCCCAATAAGGTCGCCTTTGTTCAGAGTATTCTACAGTCTCCTGCCATCTTACACCAACTTGAGTATCACTCATACCAGTCACTATCCTTGATCCATTACAGCTATGATCCCTTTCCCACCAGTCAGTTTCATTTGCTTCCCGATCATCCCCGCCATCATACTCTGAACAAAGGAATTTTGAGTCCACCCACTCCACTTGCCCAGTTATCCCCCACAGTATTTCAGTCCTACCATCAGTACTCCCACACTTCAGTTCTCCACCTCGTGCTCCTATCAAGGAAACATCATTGCCTTGCTAGTTACAGGTCTCCCTCTGTCGATGATAGCCCCTCTATTCCAGAGGATAGACCTAGAGGTCCCTACGCCTTGGACCCATCACCATCTATGGTGAGTGCCTACGGACCATTTTTAGAGGAGTCATCAGTGCCTCTTCGAGTGGTTTTTTCTCACATGCTCGACTTCAACACCTTGATCGCATCGTTGAGAATCGCGCAGGGTATATATCCCTTCAGTTATTGGTTGAAGACCCCAGATTTCCCCCGACTCTAGCACATTGGTGAGTCACTTCAGAACACCCAATTATATGTTCCCGTGGATTTCCAGGTTGCGTTGGTGATTGTATTCGGAATCCATCCAGTTATATGCTTCCTTGAGTACCCAGTTTAGTTCCAGTTCAGTGTACCATTGAGGGTATATGATCCGGATTTTATGAGCAGAACGAAATGAATACAGATTATTATCAGATGCTTAACACAAAATAACAGAGATACAGTAAAACTGGTTTTCTATTCAATAAGGAAATAAGCTAGAACTGTAAAATGCAACGGAAAACAAGCTTGCTGGAATGGTGGCGGCTTATCTCTTAGAAGAGATGTGACGGCTGCTCTCATTTCGCAAGAAGATGGTTACAATGAGGCTCTCAAGGCCTTTTTACAATAAAAAGGAATGTCAAAAACCCTAGACATCCAAAAACCTAACCCTAGGAGATGAAGCGCCAAAAGTCATGTGGGCCCCGTTTGGGTAAGTTAGTACATCAACTTCCCGGATTCGTAACTTTTGCATACGATCTCCGTTTGGGGCGCTCGGTAGCCCGTTGGAAAGGTCTATCCGAGATTTACAACTTTCGAATGGGGCCAAATGCATGCCGGGGGCAACCTTTTGGCCCCCCAAATTGCCAAAAAAGGTCGTTTAGGGCCTCAAAATGGCCCCGGAAGTTCAGGACCCGAAAAACTGCTAAAAATAGTACAATACCAAAATTGCCATAAAACTGTTTTGAGCCAGTTGGAAAGGTGGGTGGCCACCAATATCCACCTGGATCAGTATAACTCCCCGTCACTATGATCCAGCAGTTCATCAGTTCCTCTGGTACCACACTCGGCAGCACTATTGTTATTCCAGTTTATCAGTTCTTCAGCTCAGACATGGTCAGCCCAGCAGTACGTCCCAGATTCTGTGTCCCCTCTGGACCCTTATGATGTACACAGTGGTTCCCCATGTATCTTTCAGGTCCCCATTTTCGGGCCTCATTGTTATTTTTTATATATATCTTGATACAAGCATGGGAATGCCCGCCTCATCCATATATTGAGATTCTTCCTCATTCATTATTTGAGGCCATGTATATTTCAGGTCCCCATTTTTTGGACCCCCTTGTTATTATATAGATCTTGATACGGGCATGGGAATGCCTACCTCGTCCATATGTTGAGATTATTCCTCATTCACTATTGAGGTCATATAATTTCAGTTTTTGCAGTTTGTTCGGGACCGTTGTTCCGGGCTCTAGTTCGTTTCTTCTCCTCTCCACATCCTCGGAAAACCATAAAAGACCTATGATGTCTATCAGCCATACGATGATCTCCTCCCCTCACACATCAGGGGGCAATCTGTTAACACCCAAAAAGTGCTCACTCCCTCATCTACCCCATTACATGACTCATTTGTCCATATTTCCTGCCGTATTTGCCTCCAAAAGGCCAAAAAACCCCTTTTTTCCACAAAATAATCCAAAATTCTCCAAAATAGCAAAAACCCTCTAAAAAGGGAATAAAAAATACAAAAAAGAGGAAAAAGAAGGAAAAAAGGAAGCAAAAACCCTATACAGCTAACATAAACCATATGGTGCCCAAAACCATGGGTCAGCACTCCACCACTAAAAACCTATAAATAGGTGATGGAGGCTCCCCATTTCATACCACAATCATCCTTATCCTCACTCTGCCAAAAATTCTCACGAAACCCTGGCTCTCCCTTTGGAGCTACTTTCCACTTGAGAACCCCATTTGGCCCCACTTCTAAAACTTCTTTGGAAGAAGGAGAAGGAACAACACTGGAGCTTGGAAGCAACCCTCCTGGACTACTACAAGAGCTTCACCAACCTCTACACCTGAGGTAATTTTTAATACAAAAAGAGAGATCTTTACCATATTTTTATGTTTTGTTATTTATGTTAATGCTCATGCTAGGTTAAATTTCATATTGTTTTATTGCTTTAATTTACTGATTATTGAACTGCTACTAAGGAGGCCCTTCTCCTTAGTAGGTGCTCATTTGCACAAGCTAGGGTGAAAACCCTAGCTACAGCTCTCACCCCATACTCCGACTTCTTCCCCTCCTACCTCCTATCACCTTAGGCTTCGGCCACCCCAACTCCTGCATGCAACCACTTGTCACTTTGTACGAGAGCCGATGGAGGAATTTAATGCCTTCACATGGCCTCACTCCATCTACCTCGCACGCTCTGATTTACCTCCCCTTCAAACACTTCCAGACTCGTGCTTTGTTAAACCTCACCCTGAGGATGGATGCTCGCTCCACTTCCTTCTTTTCTCCTTCCCTAGGCACGAGCTCTGCATTATCCTCGCCTCTAATTTCCTGCACGCTCTGCGAAAAGCCCCTGCTCTCCACTCCCAGCTTCTCCCTTCCTGAAGAAAAGATCCTATAGCCTCTTCATTCACTCCTTGTGGACCTCACGTCCCTTAGTCTGTGTGACAATGATCTTGAAGCCCTTGATTCCTCCACCCATTCGAACCCCCAAAACTCAGAGGCAGAAACCATGGAAGCATAGGTGAATAGGATTCGAATTGAGGTGGCAGATATAAAAAATAATATGACGACAGTCTTCACCCGATTGCACTCTCTCAGCACCAAGTTCAGGCATAACAATGATTTGATGAATGGTCGCATTTGCTCCATGTCAGAAGCGGTGGACTACATAGCCAACAACATCTCCAATGTGGACTCCAAGGTGGATGATAATTACAGGAATATCTCAGACGTTGATGGAAAGGTGGACAGACTCAGAGAAGATTTGGTTCGTTGCATCCCAGGGTTTCATGATACTGCGGGCTCCAGTTCCAATACGGATGACTCCATGGAAAGCCTAGAACCCCCCCGTCCTCGTCAGAAATAATGCACCAAGCGGGCTCTTCATTTTGCGGGTTATATATTTCTTTCTGCATTAGCTTAGAAGCATCTCTAGTTATTAGCCGTTTAAATATGGGTTTCTATCAGCTTTTATTGGATTCCACATCCAAATTTTGTAATGTATTGCTTCTGCAAGTTTATCTTGGGACAATTTGTAAGGTTTTACAGTTATAGTCTTAGACATTTTAGAGATAAGAGAAGCAGTAGAGAAGCAGGAAAGAAAAATTTGAATGTTGGTCCCTCACAGAGGAAAACCAAAAACTCTCTCTGTATTTTTTTGAAGACTCCTTTTTAATATAATCTCCTTAACCGTTCTTGTTAAAAAAACATCCCATGCTCGTGCATACAATTGTAATATTTTTTATGGAGATGGATTAATCACATATGTAAATGGGAATATGGCTTTGAGACCTATTCAGGCATATGTACCCATGTTCGTTGTTTCACCAATGTAAGGTCTAGATGTAGACTTAGGTGATAGAATTAAGGGCGGCATCTTGTAATTCTAGATACCTAGATGTAAACTTTGAGGGGGTAGGGGTTTACCCCAAATTAATTTTAAAGGGGGGGATGCCAGGTTATTGGGGTTTTTCACCTTTATGGTTTTCCCCAAGTAAACACTGTGTCTCTTGTGTGCTTGCATTATTGTGTCCATGATTAATATGCTATACATGTTGTTCTCTCAGTTAAGATCCTAGATCAGATTGAAGTAAATTCTGAAAATTTAACAGGTACAATAGATCGCGTGCTTCATTTGAACATGGGAGCACGAAAATTCTAAATACAAAGGTATTTCGGTAAGTTCCTTATTATAACAAGGTCCTTAAACCCTGTTTTTTATAATCTCATATCTTTGATTTTGGTTTGTGTGATTACCTTATTTCCTTTGAAAAATTTCTAAGTTTTTGGTTGTTTTCTTGACTTGCGGAAAGCCTTCAATTCTTTCAAAATGTTATTTTCTTCCAGCAAACCCGCAATCCGCAATTGTGGATTGCGGGAATTGATTGTTCTTTCTTTTTAGAATTGTGTCATCCCCCAACCTGCAATTGCGGATTGCGGGAAGACTTTGTTAATATTTTCGAGAAATTTCGATCCCGCAATTGTGGATTGCGGATTGCGGAAAGTTGTTATTTTAATAAATTGTGTTGTGTGTTTCTGCAACCCGCAACCAGCAATCATCCCGCAAGGAGGCCCACCAGTGTTCCCCCCCACCCTCGTTCTTGATTCTCATTTATGATTCCTTGATTGAGCACTTCCTCCTTGCCTGGCCTTTCCTTTTGTTCGGTATAATTTTATCCCTTTTTCGGGCCTGACAAGTCCTTTACGAAAAAGGCACTTAGGGAGTTTATGTTAAGCTCTTTTCTGACTCCTAAAACAATGAAAAGATCACCGAGCAATCTTGCTTCCTTTCATGCTCGTTAAAGTACCTGAAAGGGCGTCTATCTGGTATAAGTTTAACCCTTTTTCGGACCTGGTAGACTAATTACGAAAAAGGAATAGTCTAGTCACACCGGCTAGAAGATTTCTTCATTGCATCCTTTTATGCTTCTTCGGGCCTTGGAGACTAACACACGAAAAAGAACCCCCCTGGAGTCTTCTTATTGCTTTCAGACTCTCTAAAATTGAAAGCAACCACGAGCACGCACCATCCTGGGCTCGTACAAATCCACACGATGGTACCATTCCATTACTTCAGAGTCTTCTTATTGCTTTCAGACTCCTTAAAATTGAAAGCAATCACGAGCATGAACTGTCATGGGCTCGTATAAATCCACATGACAGTACCGTTTTGAACACACTTCTTCTAGTTCCTTAACCCATGAAGAAGTCCCCCCCGTGCCTCTCGGCACTATGATCGATCACAACGGAAGCACCCCCAATAAGGTCTCCTTTGTTCAAAGTATTCTACAGTCTCCTGCCATCTTACACCAACTTGAGTATCACTCATACCAGTCACTATCCTTGATCCATTACAGCTATGATCCCTTTCCCACCAGTTAGTTTCATTTGCTGCCCAATCATCCCCGCCATCATACTCTGAACAAAGGAAGTTTGAGTCCACCCACTCTACTTGCCCAGTTATCCCCCACATTATGTCAGTCCTACCATCAGTACTCCCACACTTCGGCTCTCCACCTCGTGCTCCTATCAAGGAAACATCATTGCCTTGCTAGTTGCAAGTCTCCCTCTGTCGACGATAGCCCCTCTATTCCAGAGGATAGACCTAGAGGTCCCTACGCCTTGGACCCATCACCATCTATGGTGAGTGCCTACGGACCATTTTTAGAGGAGTCATCAGTGCCTCTCCGAGTGGTTGTTTCTCACATGCTCGACTTCAACACCTTGATCGCATTGTTGAGAATCGCGCAGGGTATATATCCCTTCAGTTATTGGTTGAAGACCCCGGATTTCCCCCGACTCTAGCACATTGGTGAGTCACTTCGGAACACCCAGTTATATGTTCCCGTGGATGTCCAGGTTGCGTTGGTGATTGTATTCGGAATCCATATAGTTATATGCTTCCTTGAGTACCGAGTTTAGTTCCAGTTCAGTGTACCATTGAGGGTATAACTCCCCGTCACTATGATCCAGCAGTTCATCAATTCCTCTGGTACCACACTGAGCAGCACTATTGTTATTCCAGTGTATCAATTCTTCATCCCAGCAGTACATCCCAGATTCTGTGTCCCCTCTAGACCCTTATGATGTACACAGTGGTTCCCCATGTATCTTTCAGGTCCCCGTTTTCGGGCCTCATTGTTATTTTTTATATATATCTTGATACGAGCATGGGAATGCCCGCCTTGTCCATATATTGAGATTCTTCCTCATTCATTATTTGAGGCCATGTATATTTCAGGTCCCCATTTTTTGGACCCCCTTGTTATTATATAGATCTTGATACGAGCATGGGAATGCCCGCCTCGTCCATATGTTGAGATTATTCCTCATTCACTATTGAGGTCATATACTTTCAGTTTTTGCAGTTTGTTCGGGACCATTGTTCCGAGCTCTAGTTCGTTTCTTCTCCTCTCCACATCCTCGAAAAACCATAAAAGACCTAAGATGTCTATCGGCCATACGATGAGCTCCTCCCCTCACACATCAGGGGGCAATCTGTTAACACCCAAAAAGTGCTCACTCCCTCATCTACCCCATTACATGACTCATTTGTCCATATTTCCTGCCGTATTTGCCTCCAAAAGGCCAAAAAACCCCTTTTTTCCCCAAAATAATCCAAAATTCTCCAAAATAGCAAAAACCCTCTAAAAAGGGAATAAAAAATACAAAAAAGAGGAAAAAGAAGGAAAAAAGGAAGCAAAAACCCTATACAGCTAACCTAAACCATATGGTGCCCAAAACCTTGGGTCAGCACTCCACCACTAAAAACCTATAAATAGGTGATGGAGGCTCCCCATTTCATACCACAATCATCCTTATCCTCACTCTGCCAAAAATTCTCACGAAACCCTAGCTCTCCCTTTGGAGCTACTTTCCACTTGAGAACCCCATTTGGCCCCATTTCTAAAACATCTTTGGAAGAAGGAGAAGGAACAACACTGGAGCTTGGAAGCAACCCTCCTGGACTGCTGCAAGAGCTTCACCAACCTCTACACCTGAGGTAATTTTTAATACAAAAAGAGAGATCTTTACCATATTTTTATGTTTTGTTATTTATGTTAATGCTCATGCTAGGTTAAATTTCATATTGCTTTATTGATTTAATTTACTGATTATTGAACTGCTACTAAGGAGGCCCTTCTCCTTAGTAGGTGCTCGTTTGCACAAGCTAGGGTGAAAACCCTAGCTACAGCTCTCACCCCATACTCCGACTTCTTCCCCTCCTACCTCTCGTCACCTTAGGCTTCGGCCACCCCAACTCCTGCATGCAACCACTTGTCACTTTGTACGAGAGCCGATGGAGGAATTTAATGCCTTCACACGGCCTCACTCCATCTACCTCGCACGCTCCGATTTACCTCCTCTTCAAACGCTTCCAAACTCGCGCTTTTTTAAACCTCGCCCTGAGGATGGATGCTCGCTCCACTGCCTACTTTTCTCCTTCCCTGGGCACGAGCTCTGCATTATCCTCGCCTCTACTTTCCTGCACGCTCTGAAGAAAAGCTCCTGAAGCCTCTTCGTTCACTCCTTGTGGACCTCACGTCCCTTAGTCTGTGTGACAATGATCTTGAAGCCCTTGATTCCTCCACCCATTCGAACCCCCAAAACTCAGAGGCAGAAACCATGGAAGCATAGGTGAATAGGATTCGAATTGAGGTGGCAGATATAAAAAATAATATGACGACAGTATTCACCCTATTGCACTCTCTCAGCACCGAGGTCAGGCATAACAATGATTTGATTAATGGTCACATTTGCTCCATGTAAGAAGTGGTGGACTACATAGCCAACAGCATCTCCAATGTGGACTCCAAGGTGGACGACAATTACAGGAATATCTCAGACGTTGATGGAAAGGTGGACAGACTCGGAGAAGATTTGGTTTGTTGCGTCCTAGGGTTTCATGATACTACGAGCTCCAGTTCCAATCCGGATGACTCCATGGAAAGCCCAGAACCCCCTCGTCCTTGTCATAAATAATGCACCAAGCGGGCTCTTCATTTTGCGGGTTATATATTTCTTTCTACATTAGCTTAGAAGCATCTCTAGTTATTAGCCGTTTAAATATGGGTTTCTATCATCTTTTATTGGATTCCACATCCAAATTTTGTAATGTATTGCTTCTGCAAGTTTATCTTGGGACAATTTGTAAGGTTTTACAGTTATAGTCTTAGACTTTTTAGAGATAAGAGAAGCAGTAGAGAAGCAGGAAAGAAAAATTTGAATGTTGGTCCCTCACAGAGGAAAACCAGAAACTCTCTCTCTGTATTTTTTTGAAGACTCCTTTTTAATATAATCTCCATAACCGTTCTTGTTAAAAAAACATCCCATGCTCGTGCATACAATTGTAATATTTTTTATGGAGATGGATTAATCACATATGTAAATGGGAATATGGCTTTGAGACCTATTCAGGCATATGTACCCATGTTCGTTGTTTCACCAATGTAAGGTCTAGATGTAGACTTAGGTGATAGAATTAAGGGGGGCATCTTGTAATTCTAGATACCTAGATGTAAACTTTGAGGGGGTAGGGGTTTACCCCAAAATGATTTTAAAGGGGGGGATGCCAAGTTAATCTTGACTTGGTGAGATAGTAATTAGATTAGCATGTATTTGGTAATTAATTGATTTACCATTGGTGGTTTATGGGCCCATCGTATTGGGTAACCTATGGTATTTTCTCACAATATTTGATGTGATGAAACCAATTTAAAGTGTTGGATAACTCCATTATAAAGAGCCTAAGTGGCTTGATGCTTGGTTAGCTTAGGCAAGGAAATAATAGAAGATATATCTTTGGTTATTGGTTTTCCTAGTAAAATGTTTCTAGGGTAAATATTGGCTCTTATTATGTTCATGTTTATTGTGTATTTCTCTTTCTCTCATGGTGCTCAGCTTTTTAATACCTTGCTCTCTTTTGGGATGTGCTACCATCATGCTCGTTGAACATATTGTTTCCTTGAACTTCTATCAAACAATTTCTATCAAAAAAATACCTACATCATCAAATATAGAAACCAAGAAATATGTTTTACAAATAAACCATATAATTTTTGGGTAAAAATGTTTTGGATTAATCGGTGCCCATGATACAGTAATACATACTAGTGCGTCATGCACATGTATATACACTGGTAATTGTTTGTAAAATCCAATACTAATTTTTAAAATAATATTCTATAGTTCAAACAATGTTATTTTCAATTAATAACACATTAATGCATCCTAAACATTAATACACATGGATACAAGTCTTTTTTTCATGTGGTTCACAGCCCCAGAAGATGGAGGACTCGCTAAATCCACGGTAATAATTCTTAGGGGGGGCACCCAAAGGGGCCTCACCCTGTCGGCTCCAAGTTCTGGGGGCCTAACCCTGAAGGATCCAGAGATTTGAACCTCTGACATCAACTACTTCAATCTTGGACTCATAAGCTCCAACCAACTGAGCTACCCCTCACGGCATGGATACAAGTCTATTGTGATAGTATAAATTTGAATATGGTTTATTACAAATAAAATAATGCGGTTTGTTATACAATAATAAGCACAATGGTGCGTATTTTTTGTCTAATTTTCACTACTAAACTCGTAAACTATTTTTAATATGAATTACAACTATAGTGATGTGCCTTCATTGTACGATGTACACTAATTACCATAAAATCGTATATTTATTTTTAACTGAGAATGACAAGTTTTGGGATCCAAAGCAATAAGTGGTCTCATTTCTAAATATACCCAACCTCTTATTTTCAAATAAGTAGTCATTTCTAAGGAATGAAATCCTTGAAGGTAAAAGTTAATTTTTGTATCCCTATATTCAAGGAAAGATAGATGTATAAGCTTTAGAGAGATAGTTAAATCTATTAAAGGTCTATTTCTCTATTCATGAATTTTCCCACAATAATAAGATTACTTTTTCAACCCTAAAGGCCCTTCCCCATGTCAAAGATTGGTGGGATACTCACCATGTCCAACATACATGAGATTATTTCAATAATTCCATAGATCCCACATGGGGGGATTTCGTTGATTCCCTCAAGGAGGATTATTTATTTGGTGTAAACTATGAAGACCCATGCACAAGATGGACAGCCTCACATGAAGGTAAAGTCTAGATTGTTTTGGAGTATATCAACGCATGTCATACCCTGTGTACAAAATAGAGTATCTAAGACTTTGAGTGGCTCTTAATTCTAAAATATAGTAATGACCTAAACATATACATCCAAATATAAATGGAGTTTGGATACATCTCTCTACTAGGAATCACTTATTACTATGTTGTCAAGATTAAGAAAAACAAATAGCAAAAGGGTAAGAAAGGGTTTGCGGTTAGAAATAAATTGCAACATAAGAAGGAAGGAATCCCTTACTCTAAAGACCAAAGGAAGAATCAAAGATAGCCAAACTGAAGAAAACTAGTCAAATCCACACGCAAAGAAGAAGAATGGGAAGTTAAAGAAGGACATGGGAAAGTGGTGTGACAAACACAAAATCCCTTGGTGCAATAATGTCGAATGTCACATGAACAATTATTATAGGCCAAGTTGAAACCCTCGGACTATGATTCAACCTTATCACCACAATATTACATGGATAAGGGAAATTAGATCCACAATACATAACTAAATGTTGATATCACCATTACAAGGCCTAGCTAGAGTAAATCAAGGAAGGAAAGCACTTATTCCACCCATAAATGTGGGTGAAAGGGACACTACTAAATTTCATTGTCGATAACGTCAGCCAAAATAATGTGATCTCAACAATGGTCAACAAGAAGATGAAGTTGCTAATGATTATGAACCCCCATCCATACACTATTGATTAGTTAAGCTAAGGATGAGACATCTATATTAACCAATGATGCCACTTTGAATATGGCATCCAATTCTTTAAAGATGGGTTACTATGTGATGTTGCCCCACTAGAATTCTACAATGTTCTTTAGGACAACCATATATAGGGAAGTGTCATGGGGTTTATCGGTATAAGATGTGTAGTATCAATGTCACCCTGGAATATCAACTCTATATGATATAAGAGATAGCACCAACTATTGCAATCTCTCTAGTAATTGTTGAGAAATGCAGGAAGATAGTCTCTAAGGTTGGAAGGTTTGTTTCCTTCTAAATGGTTTGATTAGAAGGAGAAAAAAATTTCCATTACCACCAAGTCCTTTGTAATGGGTCCTTCTATATTGTAAAGATAAGTAGATCAATTATTGGATGAATATAGACATATTTACCTCACCGACATGAGGACCTCTACACTACCAAGTGAGGTATGCAATTGATTTGACACCATTTCCCTTTTCCCACTGTCCCTATATATATATGCTTTATTTTGTAGAATGAGGAGATCAAATGATAGATTCAAGCATTGGTATAGAAGGTCCACATTTAATCAAGATATTCACTTGTGAGAGCCCTATTGTGCTAGTTAATAAGAAGGACAAGATATGGTGCATTTTTGGGGGCTTTCCCGTATATTTTTGGGAGCACCGACGCCCAAAGTCTAGGGAGCCAGCTCAATTTCTAGTGCTCTTTCCAATGATCTAATGAAGACCTAAAAGGAGGACTGAGAAAAAAAATTATAACCTTGATGAGGTTCCCTTTTTATTGGCAAACTTTTCTTGGACTTAGCATTCTTGCTCAAACCTAATCATGTTGGGGTTAGGGTTCTTGCATTTTAGGGGTTTTTATTCTTATGTATGTTTGGCATTATTATACAGTGCAGTTTCAACCTTTTATTAAATATTTTTACAACTGATCACAGTGATCACATCTCTTCTCGAAGCTAATCTTTTACCTTTCTAACCATTTTGTATTGTTGTAGAATACAAATTTTACCACCATTTGATTCATTAAAAGGAGTTGGTTTTAATTGTAATACTTCACTTTCAATATTGTAATTGTGCTCTCTCTACAATACTACATTTTCTTTCATTTCATTCTCAATCCAATCCATATCACTAACGTCATCAAAGGAATTGGCCATATTGAGCTTGGTAATCATCCCTTTATCTCTCACTAAAAGATTGGACTGGAGCAATTCTTGTACCAAAATATATTTTGTCCAATTTGTCACCTCTTCAAGAACCCACCTTGTTATTTTGAGGTGGATTTGGGGAGTATTCTTCTCAATGTACTAGATATCATGTTTGTGAGAAGTTTGTATGTGATGTTGCACAAGAAACCATCGATTTGAACCTATCAAATGAGGTGGGGATTTTTTTCTTTAGGGATCAAAGCAACAAAATAGGACTTGATACCTCTTATTTTTCTTTCCTAAATGTACTTTAGCATTCTCCAAAGGCCCTATTTTATAATATGCTAGACCACTTTAACAATGTTAGAGGAGAACTTGTCTAGTCAAAGGGCCTTGTCAGCCTCCATAACCATATTACCTCTACCATCTCCTCTTTTGAGATCTCTAGCTTCAACATTTTATTGTTCTCTACAAAAACTAGTCATGGTATCAGCCTAAGCATTTCATCCTAAGATTTTAAAGTGGGCAAGGGGGATTCCATGTAAAGGTTACTAAAGTGGACATAGGCTTCCTCAAGTAGCCTCTTGATCACTATTACTTTGAAATCAATAAGGACGGAAATTTCAAAGAAATTATTAGAGATTATATGGGTTGATACATGTTTATGAAAAAAACATGTTTTTTCATCACCTGCTTTTAGCCACAAGGTTCAAGACTTAAGCCTCCTGATTTCTTCTTCATTTATTTGAACTTTTAAGTGGACAACAATGAATTTACTCTTGCATATATAGTATCTTTTAGATCTCCTCTTCCCCTAATTTAGATTGGATGTTTGCAAATTTCTCCTTCAATTCCTCGTGTTCGTTGGTTGAATGTTTATAATCATGCTTAGCCTCTCTTCTTAGATTTTGTTTCAAGGATTTAACTTTATGTTCATAGAAAAAATTAGGGGATTTGATTACTAGAATCCTTTAAGAGTGCTATATGATGTAAATTACTTCTTGATTTTAAACCCATATAGGATTAAATTTTGAAGGGGAGTGGACCATAATAGTCTGAAGAGTCAGGATTTAGATTGATAAGCTTGTGTTCAGATACATGATGGAGATATTCAGGTTTTCAAATAGAATACCGCTTTGAATTAGTAACCTATCCAAACATTCTACAATGTGGCCTAAACCAAGTCTTCTATTGCTCTCAGTGAATTTTCCCTTCTTTAATTGTAGGTTAACCATGTCCCAATCCACCATTATGTCATCAACTTCTTCTCTACATGGGTCCCTTATGAACACCCATCCTTTATTTCATGTGGGTTCTAAAATAAATTTAGGTCACTAAATATATTTTTTTTTCAAGTGAATGGAGTCTCCAAAGGAATACAGGGACTCCTAAAAACCCTTGTTTTATTCTTGGGGAATAGGTGTTGAAGATCTAGAGGAGGTGCACTTTTGAGCAAGGATCCAACTGAGTGAAGATCCCTTTTTCTCCAAATGGCATTAGAACTATATCCAAGAGGTAAGGATCCCATGGATATGCAATCTCCCCTAAGGAGTCCCTCTCACTAATGTAGATTCCCTAGCTCCCTCTCTGTTGTAGGTACTGTTGATGTATATGTAACTTCGGAATGTATTTCACATATATGTATATTGTATTCCTATAGAGATGTTATTATTCCTCTATACGGAAGTGTCATCATTTATATTGTAAGTGTTGTAACTTATACTTGATGGGTTATTAGACCACCTTGTTGGGGTCGGCCCTATATAAGTCATGTGGGTCAAAGGGTTATTTTTACACCCTATTGGGGGTCGGCCATGTGGGTCAAAGGGTTATTAGACCACCCTAGTGGGGGTCGGCCCAGTCAGCATTATGTTAAGTGGTTAAGTTGAGGCCGACCTAGTTGAATAAAGGTCAAGTCAAGTTAGTGTATAAATGGAGAGTGTGTCTCTCTCATTTTACACATTCTATTCTCTCACTCACACTTGGGAGAGTGGCGCACTTGTGGAGGAGGAGGCTCTGCTGCTAGGAGAAGACTATATCTTGTATTCTGGTTGTATCATTGCTCTATCTATCTCTGAGGAAGTTATTGGGGTTTTTCACCTTTATGGTTTTCCCCAAGTAAACTCTGTGTCTCTTGTGTGCTTGCATTATTGTGTCCATGATTAATATGCTGTAGATATGTTGTACATGTTGTTCTCTCAGTTAAGATCCTAGATCAGATTGAAGTAAATTCTGAAAATTTAACAGGTACAACAGATCCCGTGCTTCATTTGAACATGGGAGCACGGAAATTCTAAATACAAAGGTATTTGGGTAAGTTCCTTATTATAACGAGGTCCTTAAACCTTGTTTTTTATAATCTCATATCTTTGATTTTGGTTTGTGTGATTACCTTTTTTCCTTTGAAAAATTTCTAAGTTTTTGGTTGTTTTCTTGACTTGCGGAAAGCCTTCAATTCTTTCAAAATGTTATTTTCTTCCCGCAAACCCACAATCCGCAATTGTGGATTGCGGGAATTGATTGTTCTTTCTTTCGGAATTGTGTCATCCCGCAACCTGCAATTGCAGATTGCGGGAAGACTTTGTTAATATTTTCGGGAAATTTCGATCCCGCAATTGCAGATTGCGGATTGCGAAAAGTTGTTATTTTAATAAATTGCGTTGTGTGTTTCCGCAACCCGCAACCCGCAATTGCGGATTGTGGGATGCGGGATGCAGAAAAGTTATTTTAAATTTAAAGGTTGTTTCCATTCCCGCAACCCACAACCCACAATTGCAAATTGCGGATTAGGGAAACTCTTTCGTTTGTTATTTTGAACAGTTGTAATCCTACAACCCGCAATTGCGGATTACGGATTGCGGGAATAATGAATAAAGTTTCAAAATAATACTTTTGACTCGATCCCGCATCCCGCAAGGGTTAATCCCAGCCATTCATTTCTTTTGATCCTATGGTCTATATTTGACCCGACGAAAAATCGATAAATATAAGATTTTTTCTATTTTTTGTTATCATTTTCACTATCGGAAATTTACTCTACTACGTGGATTTTACTGTGGATTTCTTACCTGGGGTCATTCTCACCAAGTTTCAGTTATTTTCAAGTTGTTTTTTGTCATTTTCGCATTTGTTATTTATGGTTTTACTGTTTATGATTTAGTTTTGATTTCGTTTTTATTTATCTACCAGAATCTCCAAGCTTTGCAAAGATGTCACGAAACACTCGGTCTAAGACAATTCACAGGGATTTGCTGACCAAAGACCCAAACTTCGGTATCTTCTTAGATACCAGTGAGAGGGTTACTGAAACTTATCAAATGGACTGGTCCAAAATTTATTCAATTTTTGATAATGAAGACCTTTCAGACATTAAAGAAGACCAACCTGCGTATGAGAAAATTAGGGCTTCCCAACTTCATGTTATTGTTGCCCAGCCTGCCATCCTTCCTTACACCGATGCCGTTAAGTGGATTGTAGACCATTCCAACCCTAAATACCGATCATTCAATGATAGTGCAGGGTCACAATTAACTACTTTCCGCCCTGAAGTCTTTATTAGGGATTTTGATCTTAAACCGGCGGTGCAGACCCTTACCCCCTGAATTCATCCAATCTTCTAAAACCAGGTACAATTTTGATGAAATGTTGAAATCATGGATGATTAAACCTAGTAGCTTTGTGCCAAAGGCTGATAACCTCTATCCGATTTCCTGGTTCAGAGAGCCTTATTCTTTATTGGAAGCCTATTGTTGTTGCAACATCCCCCCCTAAAATTTTGTAAATATTGGGGCCCCTCCTTCTATTTTTGTTTTGAAGCTAATTTTGTTCAAACTTAGCTAGTTTTCCTTTCAACTTTTCTTCCCAAGTGTTGATCTTTTCTGAAATTTTTGATCTTTTATCTAAAGCATTTTCCTTCTATCTTTAAAACAAAGCGCAGTTTTAATGTTTAAATTTGAGCTATTGGCGCAAGGCTCAAACCTAACTTCCGCCCCTTCGCGCATTTCCTAACCTTAAAGTTTGCGACGTTAGTGCAAAACCTAGCCTAAATTTGGTCGATCACGTTGCACATTTTAACCCTAAAATCGCTGCTAAAACAATGCGTCTCTTCCCCAAAGTGCATCGCATCTTTTAGCATTAACTTCCCCGCCTCGGAGCATCACCTCGTCACAAATCCTAAGCCTGGAACCTCCGCCATCACACGAATTTTAACCTTAAAACATTCACCGCGTTATCACGCCCTTTTTGCCCTTACCATCGTCGCATCCTTTTGGCGCAAAACCTAACATTAGTCTCCCCGCCATCGTCGCAGGCTTAGCGCTTAATAACGTCGCCGCAACAATAAAACCCCACACCATTTTTTATCGCAATATTTAGGCACAAATCTGCTGCCCAACGCGGAAACATATCGTTTAGATTTTCGTCGGTGCGCGACCCAAATTTTGGGTTTACGGAAACGTCGATTGGTGAATTCATTTAATACACCTTGTGTGGCTTTAATACAACTCTACGTCGAGCCTCGTTCCCACCAAACATTCATTAATTCATCCGTGGGGAGTTAACTGTCCCACTATATATGCACAGAACGGGATTTTTTATTGTTTATTATTCCCAAAGCCGAGAAGCCTTCCAGCATCAGACATTGAACGTTTTTCTAGTTCCTTATTCACCTGGGTAGACGCGTCAACTGCAGGAGACCACTCATCAGTAAATAGGTAGGCACTCTTCCCTCTGGTTGTTTGTTCCAAGGAATAATTCCGTTTGAAGCTTGTTTTGATAGTTTAAAAGAGAAATTTGTTTCATTCACAGTCGTTTAAGTCACCCATGGTGTTTTAGCTCCTCCTCAGCCATGCACTCTGTATCGGTTTCCCTGTAGGCCCTTAAACACTAAGTCGCCCTGCCAGTTTCGGTACGAACTCATGAAAGCCTCCCTCTACGTATGCGATGCCATCTATCCTCCACTACTTTCACGATTGTTATTAGAAAAGCTTCCTCCAGTCATATACTTCAAAGTGATACAAGCCGAGCAACCTTTACCATGAATGTCTTTAAGAGCCAATTTGGCGACACCACATCCTCTTGGTTCTGTGAGAAACAACACTCGTAACATGCAAATGAAGAAGCCGCCCATAGCTACAATGTGGCATTCGTCAGGCATGTGGGCGTTAAGAAAAACCTTGAACAAAGATAACCCCTGCACTAAAACAATTAACGCGCGGTTGTCTACCGTCGCCCACCACAATAGCAACTCCCCACGTGATTTCTAGTTAGCGCCTATGTAACAATTTCAGCTATTCCAAGTTATTAACAAACAAGACGTTGGCAACTTTCAGTCCTATGTTAAAAGCACTTACTTTTGAACTGTTGCATGAATGAATTTCGTTTTTGTTTTAAGAGTTGCTACCGTCATGCTAAAAGAATGTTTGAAACTTGAAAATTTTGTTACTCATGCATTGATTGGTTACTATGAATCCTGGGTGGTATATGTTTTTGTTGATTGCTTATAAATATGTCAAACTCCTCATTTGTGCTACCTCATCAACACAGGTTGGATATGCATCAAAAATATGCAAGGAAGAAATCCAAGCTCGTAGAATCGGATTCAAACGTAGAGATCTTGCTAGATACTTCACTTGAGACCATGTTCGATGATACGCAAGCCACCATCAATGTTCCCCCAGGAAGCTCTACCCTAGAGTTTCAGTGGGGTGAGTTATATAGGTTCATCAGGGACCAGGAATAACCTCAAGCCCCCCTAGAAGACACTATGGTATATGCAAACATCAAGAGGTCCTGTATCCATAAGGCGGCAACTCGACCTAAGTTATTTCCATGCTCTGAGGTCCTTGGTTGGCTGATCCCTCATGTCAAGACTGACACCAGGTTCATTAATGACAAGAATGGAATGAATCTGGCATCCTTTGCACCTGAACATGTCACAGCTACTTACAAATTTCCCCAGGCAAGAGCTTGGTTGGTTAATAATTGGATAGCATAACAAACCATGGACCCTCTGGAATTTGCTAGGAAAATGATGATAGTTGACAGGAAAATAAGACAAAGGCAAAGCAATGAATATGAAAGCAACCTCCTAAATACCCCCTATAGACTCATTGTTCCGATGCTGAGCCGGATCTTCGACATGCCAAATGGAAATATTTTCAAACTTGGTTGGGTGACAGTAATAGTCCATGTGGCCATGTCTGGTACCATTTTTAATTGGGTGGACATAATTTCAGAAAGTTTGGTCTCGCAGCTAACCGCGGCCCAAGGAGGACTGACTCAGAAGAAATCAGATTTATTCATGTCTTCTTATTTAATAGACTGCCTGTTAAGCAAACACCCCTTCCCGGATTTGGGTTGTGTATGGAATAGAAAGGAGACTCCTCTCTTTATGGCTTACCAACCCACATGGGCAAGTAGATATGCAAACCACTACAAGCAGGTTTGCGAGAAGTTTATCATGCCTCTATATCAGCTTATTTTTGTGGAAGAACCAAATTGCCTATTAGAGAATGCCATGCCCATTATTGAAGCATTCGGGGATTATTACCATGCCCTAGAAGGTACCTATATCCGAATGAGTGGAGGATCCATAGCTCCCTTTTTGTTTCCCTGTTATGTTACATATTTTTTGGTACATAAGGAAGCCTTAAGGAAACTCTTCAGCGTTGGTGGAATCAGCAGGATCCTTACCGAAAGAAAGAAAGGTATATATCCACCAATGCCTTTTACTATCGGCGCATATAGCCTCCCAAGGGAAAGTCAAGGAGAAAACTATGCTCGGGGCTTGGAAATCTTTCATTTTGGTACAAAGTTTTTCAGGAGGTATGACCCTTGTGGTAGAGTTGCTAGACATGTTATTGATGTCAAAACTACCTTTGAATACACCCATCTTATGGACCAAGATGAAGAGTTCTTTCGTTGTGCTCGGAACTTAAAAGAATTAGGGAAACGCTACAAGAAGACAGGTGGAAAGAGTTCTACTCCCAAGCCTGTTGGCCAAATCCAAAAGGAGAAAGAAGCACTAGCATCCCAATCAAGAGATTCAGCAGGAATGGAACAAGAAGAAATGGACAGAATCCTACAGGAGTAGGTTATCAAGCAACAACAAGAACAGGCTGCCAAATTACAACAAGATGAGGTGGCAAGCATTCAACAAGAGCAGGCTATCAAGTTGCAGCAAGAGGAGGAAGCTGCTAGAATCCAAAAGGAACAAGAAGAGGAGGCTGCTAGAATCCAAAAGGAACAGGAAGAGGAGGCTACTAGAATCCAAAAGGAACAGGAAGAGGAGGCTGCTAGAATCCAAGAACAAGAAGAAGTCAGAAAATAGCAAGAGGAGGAAGCTGCTAGAATCAAACAGTGGCAAGATGAGGAAGCTGCCAAATTGCAACAAGAAGCAGAAGCTCTAAAACAGGAATAAGAAAGAATCCTACATGAACAAACTGCTAAATTACTGCAAGAGGAAGAAGAAAGAATCTTGTTGGAGGAAGCAAACAGGATATTACCAGTGCTATCAGAAAGACGAGAGAAAGAAGAAGCTGAGAAAGCCACGGAACAATACCCACCCAGCCCGCAAGCCATGGACTTAGATCTGTCAAAGTTAGGCCAACCAAGGATAGCTCAATAAGGGGTTGTCTCTACTGATGAATTAGCACTAACTCCATACAACCCCAGAAAGCAGTGCCAAGTGGCCAACCTAGATTCCGTTTATTTTCACGAACGGAAGAAGAATATCATTGGCAGATCAGTAAAGAAAATGGAGATTGGACCGGACTTATACGAACTCAGAGTATCAGAAACCACGCTTGTCCAAAGGACCGACGCTGACCCCGCATTCACATCAAATTGCTTTGTAGCTGCCGCCCAGGCAAATAAAGCCAATGTCGATCGTCTGATTGAAGATAGGAAGAATTACAGAGAGCTATGCTTTAAGATAAAAGCTGACAGAAAGAAAGAGGTGTTGGAGATCAATGAGTTAAAAAGGAAGTATAACAAGCTGGCAGAAGAGAAGTTGGAAACAACTTCGAAAGCCCTACAGCTTGAAAATGAGAAGAATTCATTAGAAATGCAACTAGCAATTTCTGAAGAAGATCAAAGGAACTTAAAGGTTCGCATATCAGAGTTGGAAAGGCTGACAAAAGAAAAGGTTAGGTTGTTAGAACAACTTAAGGAAGCTAATGAAAAGAAAGGAGATCTGGCCACATTCTACAGCCGAGCTTGTGATCTGCAGAGGAAAACTCATCATCTGCTAGTGCTGATCTCAGAAGAAGTCTGCAGCATAAAAGATATGATAACAAAGATGACATCTATTGAAGTTGAGGCTCTTAGAATAAAGGACAAGTATGCACAGCATGTGCTGGAACTTAAGCAGCAATTTGAATGGAGGATAGGAAAGTATGGTTTTCCCTTAAACCTACAAGCTACAACAAATGAGGAATTTGACATGGACACTGGAGTTCTCGAGTTTTGCCGAGATTGTGGTGGTAGATTGAGTGTTGAGATCCGAAAGACCATTAGAAAATGCCACATTGTCTACTCGAAGATCAAGGAGGCCCACAAGAAGTGTCACATGGATCTGCCCCAGGGTATTTATGAATTCCCTAAAAGAGAACAGTGCCTGGAAGAGCTACAAAAGAATTTGGACGTAAAGATGGATTATTTAAAAAAGGTTGAGGCTATAACCCCAGAAGACATCAATCAATTTATTGAGCAGACTGTTGTTCATATCTTTTTTCTAGAAATTATTGCACAGGAGGCTACAACAGGAGCTGTAGGATCCAAATCAAACTTGCGCAAGCATAAGATAGCGCGGAATGTGACCATATCATACCATATCATCAAGAGGAAGGACTGTCGTAAGAGAAATCAATCAATGGACCAGTTACATCAAGGAAGTGGACAAAGCAACAAAAGCAAATGAGCCTGCTGGAGAAGACAAACCAGCAGAAGAAGAGCGTCCAAATGAAGCAGTCAAACCATCTGGGACTTAATTGTTTTACTATAAAAGATGTCAATAGATAGTTGTCCTTTATTTTGTCTTTTGTGTAAAGGAATTCCACGAACTATCTCATTTTTGGAATAAAGTACTAAATGACAAATTAAATATTCCTAGGATTAGGGTACTCTCTCTATAGATGAAGAGTATAGAGAGAGGGGACTTTTGGCAGGTGAAAGACACTTTCGATTCTGTATGTGAACTACTTTACTACATGTATGAGGAATTCAATTTTTCCTAATGAAAGCTTGGGAGACTGCATTTTTGCCTGAAAGATGTGTTAAATGTTTGTTGGATTACTTCTGCATCATCTATACATTGTTGTGAGATCTTTCCTTACTGTTATGAATTGCTTCTATGTGATGAATGTTCTCCTATTTTCTGTGAAAATATGTTTATCTCAAATGAGTAATGGAATGTATTAACTGAATTAAAGCTATCTTTAATATCTCTTATATTCTGTTGTAGATGCATCTTTATGATTAAATAGCTATCTGTGTGATCTTTAGATGTTTCTTTCAGTTTATTACTCATCTTTAAAGTTTGCTCCTTGCAAGGATAGACTAGATTTGCTTATACAGTTTTAGATCAGTTTAGATTAATTACCTGCATTTAGTTTAGGGCACTTGCATATCATCTTTAAAATAAAATACATAAACGGTGGATCGGGCCGTAACCGGTGTAAAAAACAAGAATCTTTAAATATTACAGTAGCCGAAACCGTTAACCAGACAGATTCCCCACACCAAACGGTGAGCGATCTAATTGGGCTTGCTTACCGGGGAGAATTCCTTGCTGATTGATGCTACGATTTTAGAGGCATCAACACAGCCATGCTCTGCAGGCTCTACGGCCTTCCAAATTGTTCAGTCTTCAAGGCTGAACTGGCTCCAATAGCCCATCATGTCCTAACCACAGGTGAGTCTTTTCCTTGGGAGTTCATTTTGTCATTGGAGCTTAAAACAGGCATCCAGGAGTATCAAAAAGCACCTGCTTTGAAGAAGCCGCACTTTTTCTTTTCAACCTTCATTATTGATGTCTTTTGCTCAGAGTTCCAATATCCCAACATGGGATGGAATTGGACCCCTGCAACTCCACCAGTCCATATCTATCATGTAGCACTATGGGAGAGTAATTGTGTGCCCTTACTCTATGACATTTATTTCAAGATATTCAAACAAGAGGCTCATGCCTTCTCAGCTGATGCCAGGACCTTCATAAATACAATTGGTGATTGGTATGTATATGAATCCTTTTCATATATCAGAGTATGGGGAAGTCACATTGTTCATCTTCTACCTAGAATAGTCCCTAACAGATTGGTCATTGAAGAAGTCTCTTATCAAACTGTTACTGATGGTGTCTACAGAAAACTCACTGGTCCCAAGAGAAGGGGTTGGCCTAAATTCACCTTAAACCTTGGACCATTGTTCATTCCAACTTCAAATTGGGCTACAGTTTTGGGGGACAGGATGGCTTCTCTGAGGCTAGGCTTTGCTCCCAAAAGAAAGCATGACCCTAAGAAGTTCCTTGATGCTCATTTTAAACAATATCATGTGAAGACAGATTATGTGCATGAAGAAATTCCTGATGACTCCATCTACCAAGGAGTGAATACCTTTTATGAGGTCCTGGCTAGGGCCAAGAGCATAGATGAGTAGCATCAGATTATGCAATATCAGAGAGAACTTAAAACTAAAGTTTTGAGCTACAAAACAATGGAAATGAAACTTCTAGAGAAAAAGAGAAGGAACAGAGAAGAAAAGGAGAACCAGCAAGCTAATTCCCCTCTAATGCTTACTTATCCAGATGGGGATAAAGGTAAAACTCCTATGGATAATACTCCACAGGTAAAGACTACTGAACAAGTCAAAGTTTTGTTGGAAACCTCTCATCAGATGAAGCAGGAGTTAGCACAGATCGCTTCAGTATTGGGTACCCAAACAATTGAACCTCCTAAGCTTACTGTGGATATTCAAGTGACTGTTGCAGCTATACAGGTATCTAATGATCTAATAATAGTTGATGCAAACCCAGCTAAGAGACAGAAACTCTTGATTCTGACCTCATAGGTTCCTACTCTTAATATTATTGACTGTGATATTGAAGATGAGCCACATCCTCCAGTGTCTGTGACTGAAGAAGTGATTGAAGACTCACAGGAAGTTATAGATTTGTTAGATACTATTGAAATGGATCACTATGATCCTGATCAACAAATATTGGAACTCACCACTCCACCTGATATTACAACTTCAGCACTTTTACTTTCATCTATTCAAGATCTTTCTGTTTTATGTCCAGGGGTGATGCCACCACTTTCCATATCACAACTTTTTCATACTTTGACTTCTAGAGCCACTCCATTTTCGGACAGCTCAGTTCCATTTTCCATTCCCTCATCTATTATTGCAGAGATCCAGTCTTCAAATGTCCCTCGGCAATCACCCATATCTACTTTTTTATCACCCACCATTGATGAGCCACCCTCAGTTCCTTCTTCATCATCACCTACTAATGATGATCATGTTCCACTTTCTGAAGCCTTCACTTCAATCCCTTCTCCAACTCATGTTCCATCAGTTTTTCAGAGTGTCTCTACCCCTCTGACCTCTCCTCAAGTTACCATGTCTATACCTAGTCCCACTATCACACAAACAGCTTCAATAATTTCAATAGTGAGTGTCACTTCAACCTCTGCAGAATTGGTAACTGAGCATGAAGATGATGTTGTAGTCCCTCTTGGGAATTATTTTCACAATAAAACATCCAAGGCAGTGATGAGGAAAGGAAAGAAAAGAAGTAGGGATCAAGGGGGATTGGAAGAACCTATCCCTGATCAAATAATCTGGGCTCACCAAACTAATGATCCTCAGACAGAAGTAATTGAGACAGGTGCAGCCTTAGGGGCATTTGCTGGTGCAAATTTTGATTTAGCTCATGTACTAAATAGGGAGATTGATCAGAAGAAGGAAGAATTGAAAAGGATAGAAGAAGAGTTAGTTAAGACCAAGGAGCAACATGAGGTTTATGTTGCTGATCTCAGGAAGATATGGGGAGATAGGTTAGAGGATTTGGAGTGAAGCAACACCTCTCTTCAGACTAAAATTCGAAATGCACAAGTTGAGAATTCTACCAATACACAGAGGATTGCTATGCTGGAAAAGCAATGTGTGGATGCAACTGCAAGTGTAGCCTCTTCTCATTTCTCTAAGTTTTCACCCCGGGAATTTAAGGATTTGGCCCTCCAGGTCAATGAAGAACATCATAAATTACTGGAGAAACTGTTTAACACCCTAGATGAGATTAGGGAAACTCATATGAATTTTGGTAAGATGTATGTTGTCCTTGAAGAGCAGAAATCCAAAAGGCTGCAAGCTTCTAAGGCAAGTCAAGGCATTGGTGAGTGGCAAGGGTATATCAAGAACATACCAGAAGACATGCCCATTCTTAACAGTTTTCAGCTCAAGAAAATTAGAGCTGCATTAAACACTTGGCTTGATCTTAATGAGTCAGTTGAAGACATTATCCAGAAAGCGCAAGCTATGTGCAGCAGGCGACGGTATGCAGCGGATAACATCATGGAAATTCTATAGTTCTCCGCCATGGAGCTCATTGAAGATGCTTTCCCTCCTAAGTTGATGGTTGAGCAAGTTGAACGTAGGTGTCAGGAAGGCAAGCAGAAGATTCAGCGCCTTGAGGAGGTCAAGATTGATGATGTGGATCAATTAATTAGGAAGTCGGTCACCATGAAAGGAAAAATCCACATGTTCATCCGCATTTTTCATAAGTTAGCTAAAAATGAGATAGAAACATTCACATATAATGCCCAGCTGGGGCTTGAATCAGCTAACTATCCGAATGTAGATGAGTTGTTAGGAATATGGGACAAGTGGCAAGATTTTCTTGACCATTAGTCCAATTCGAATTGTGTAATCCCTATTCTCTGGGAATTTCTTGTTGTATTATTTTTTAAATCTTATTTAAGGGGTTGTTTTCTCATTGAGAACAGGATGGAATTTGGAGGAGAAAATCAATAGGAGAGACTGGAGATACCCTGTTTGATACAAAGCTTGTAATTTCTTACAGACTTTCATTAATACAGTAAAGTTATTCCCAGATTTTCTTTTGTCTATTGATCAAATTTATTTGATGAATGTTGATTTTACACCAGATTGCTTATCAAATGTTGTTTAAATCTTTGCAAATTATTAAGCACAGTGATCTATAGTTCTGGTTTATCTTTGCTAATGATCTGTGTGTTCATGAGGCTTTAAAAGAGTTTATTCAATTAAAACTTTTATCGATTTGTGCAAATGGTTTTCTCAGAAAATTATAATTGATGTTAATTTTTCAATTAACAAATCAGTTACAGGTTAATCTTGAATGCATTTAACCCTTAATTTGATGTTGGTTAATTTTAATTGATTAATAGTAATTTGAGCAGATAAGTTACGAATCTATTAGCATTTTTGTTAAGTGGGTGAACAATACTTGTCTATTTCTACATCAAGTTGACTCGCATATAAACAAGCTGTCTTTTAGAATAGATCTAACTTAGATTAGATTCCTTTCTTAGGTAGAATTGTTTCATAGAATTTCACGCCCTTGTTTTCCTTCATTGGAAAACTGATCTATTGATCAAATTTCACCAACTCATAGAGTGCCAGTGGAGGCCGAATATCCGTGGGAGATTACTATACCAAACAAGCTGGGAATAGAACTGTCCTTGCGTACGATCATTTGAATCCTTTCAGTCTGGGTTTTCCCCCTCTGTTGGGAGCCTTGGAACCCATTCCAGCACCTTGCACCTACCCTGCACATCCGAGGCCTCAACAAATGGCGCTAGAAGAAGGGCTAGTAGTAAACTATGCCTGAACATAATACTCAGAAACCTCCTCCAGTAAGAACATCATCGGTTGTCACTCATAGCCAATCACAGGCATCTACATCTGAACAACCAACTGCAATTCCTCCTACACCTGTAGCTCAGCAGGAAAATAGAAGGGATATCCTTATCATATCACCTACTAGAGGGCTCCTTTCACTTGAACAAATACTGAAAAGTTCTAATGATAGTGTTGCTAGAGTACAACAAAGAATCATTGTTCTACAAGGTAAGGGACTAGCAGTAATTCAGCAGAACACTATTCTGCAGGCCAATAACCAAGGAGATCAACAGACAGCATATCAGAATGTTGAAAATCAACATACACTTGATCATCCAAGATCCCCTAAGTACAACCCTGATTCACTCTTTCAAGAAGTACCACAAGATCAACCTCACGTTACAACTAGTGGACCACCACCCTCTCCTCCTTCATCATCATCTTCCTCATCTGAAAGTGAACACTCTTCTAATTCTTCATCTTAAGAAGAGGAAGAACAACCAATGGGTGAAGAAGGACAAAAAAGACCTTGGCTTTACCAAGATGCCATGTTTATACTTCGAGATCAACATAGGCTGCCTAAAAATCCTGAGAAGTGGCTTCCTAAGTTCAATCGAGACAATAAATCACCTGCATTAGATCACATCAAAACTTTTATGCAGGCCATTAGACTTAGGAGTGTTGTCCATGAAGATGTAGTTTGCAAATTGTTCCCTTATACATTTGAAGGAAAGGCATCCACATGGTACTTTTCCTTAGAAGCCAGATCCATAACTTCTTGGGATGATTTTGAAAAATTGTTTATCCAGAAATTTGGGGATGATAAAACTCCACAAGATCTAGTCTTAGAATTGTCTTCTATGAAGATGAGAGGTAAAGAACGGGTCAGAGATTACAATCATATATTTTCTTATCTGAAAAGAGGATCCCTGCCACTCTTCTTCGTGCAGAAGAACTATTGGTTTCCTATTATGAAAATGGTCTATGTGTTCCTATTGCAATGTGGGTCAAAAGAGCACATAAAGACAACTTGTTTGAGTGTTATGCTGAAGCCATTCAGGTTGAAAAGGATATCTATTGTCTAAAAGATAATCCTGATGCCTTAGAAGAGCAACCTTCCACATCTAGAAACAAAACTGATAATTCTCCCAAACCCACTACTCAAAATAAAGATGCCTTTGAAATGACTGATATTAAAAAGTTTCTCCAGAAAATGTCAAATGAGATGGTTGATTTAAAAAAGAATAATAATGAGAATCAAAATAATAACAGAGGTTTTGCGAGGCCACCTTTTAGGAGACCTTATCAACCTCCCCAAAATCCACCACCTCTTAATCCTAATGAAGGGCTAACATCTAAAGAAAATTATTCTATCTTCAAATCTTTGGCCACAGAATCACAAAATGTCCCTGAACCTTCTGAAGATCAAACAAACCAAGATGCGCAGTTACCAGGAGAAGGAGAAGAAGAAGAGGATCCACAGATTAACACTGTAAGCTATTTTTATGAACTCCTAATGAATGATGAAGAAGAAGAACCTGAGACAGTGTTCAATGTTCAACATCCTTACAATACTAGAGCAAGACCACAACCCTCTCAGGAACCTTCATCTTCAACAACACCTCCCAACAAAAGTAAAATTGTTCCTCAAATGGATATAGACAGTCCTGAAATGGAGTAAAGCTTGGCTGAAGATCTGAAAAGAGTTAAAGCAAATATTTCTTTGTTTGAACTTCTGAAAATCCCTTCTATGAGGGATTCTCTACCTAAAAGCATGATAATCAAACAACCAAGGGAATCACAAAACAATAACTTAGACTCTTTTACCAAACCAGAAGATCAGAAATCTGGAAGCAAGAAGACACCTCCTTTCTTGCTTACCTTTGAAACCTTCAACAGAAATGTACACAATTGCATGATAGATTCAGGTGCTTCTTCCAATGTGATGCCCCTGTCTGTCTGCAGGAAATTAAATGCCACTTGGGAGCCCTGTCCTACTTAGATTGTCCAACTTAACAGATCTAAAGTGAGGGTAGTGGGGAGATTAAGAAATGTGTTGTTGACATTATCTGTTGATCCTTGGATTCACCAGACCATATACATTGTTGTGGCTGACATCCCTGAAGCCTATGGAATGTGGCTGAGCATAGATTGGTCAGAGAAGCTCAAGGGATACTTTGCCACTGATTGGTCTCACCTGTGGCTACCCTACAATGGACAACCAAACAAGATTAAGATTAGTAGGGAACCATTTATGAAGCAAACAGTCATTGACCTTAATGATTCAAGTGAACCTGCTTGTTATTTCAGTTCACATGTTGAGCATTTCACATTTGATACCTTTTGGGGGGACTTTCCAGCTGATTCTTCACCAGATGAGAATGTACAAAATGAGTCACAGATTACCAATGTTACTTCTGTACCATTCTCTGGAACTATTGTACATAATGTGTATAATGCTAATACAAATTTTAGGATTGATCCTATTGCATGGACTTTATTCTTTGATGGCTCCAGATCCAAGGATGGAGCTGGTGCAAGTTGTGTCCTTATTGATCCAAAAGGGACTAAAACCATGATTGCTTGTAGACTTGAATTCGAATGTACCAATAATGTAGCTGAATATGAGGCCTGGTGCAAGGACTCTTTTAGAACAGTAATCCATACTTAGTACCATAGTTCATAACCTTAGTCAATTTTATTGTCATGTGTGCTTTATTACACTATAGTTTGGACTTGGTTACTTTAGTTGGTCAAATAACCACTTTTGAGAGTGTTCACACCCACTTCCAAGCAAACCAACTCACCCAAACTCTAGTTTTGTCCACAAGTGCACCCTCATTAAATGTTGTAGTGCTCTCCTTCCTTGAATTGGGGAATCTCTGTTGACTTGGAGAGCTTGGGTGGATTTTGCCCATTTTTGGCTAGATTTGGAGCATTTATTGCTTCCTTGAACCTCCCACACACCTCTATTTGCTCACCCACGCATGCCTAGGCCTCATTTATGACCCAGCATGCTTCAGCCACCTCCACACCAAAATTCGTGATTGTTTGGGATGATTAGGACTAAGTTGGACCCACCTAGGGGGGATTGAGGCCAATTTGGCCAATTAGCATTGTACACTCATTTTGGGCTCTCTATGGCTCTCGAATTTCTCTATGATGTAATATAAACCTGTTCTAAACATTTTCACATGTTAGACAATCTGATAATGCCAAGTTCCAATTCACATTGTGTGTAAATTTGTCTCCTTTTCAAGCTTTTTTGTTGGTTATTGCAAATTATTCGATTTTGTGAGGTTCTCTAAGGCTCCTAGATTTTAATGTGGATCAAAATACTCACATGGTATCAGATCCTTGTGGATTTTAGTGAGTTACAGATCAATATTGAGCATTGAGCTGCATTCTTGAGAGAATTTCCAGATACAAATTGAGTGTTTTTGCAGGAATTTTAGCAGTTTTCTCACCATCAACGCAAGCAGAAATGGAAGAAAACCAAATGTTTCTCACTCCCTTCAATTTATTCGATTGGAAGGCTGAAATGGTCATCAAACTGAGATCTAAGGGTCTCTATAGAGTAACCATGGGCACAGAAGTGGAACCAAACTCTGTTGTGGAGAAAGCAAAGTACTACAATCGACTTGATGAAGCATATGGATTGCTATGCCTGAGCATTTCAAGGGAGCTCTTGTTTCATACAGATAGTTTGACAACCCCAAATGAAGTATGGGTGAAGCTAGAATCACTCTTTGGGAAAACTTGAACTAAAAGGCCACCAGCTTGAAAACGAGCTCATGAGCTTGAGCCCAGCGCATTTTGGAACCATCCAGGAGTTCTTCACTAAGTTCAAGTCACTAGTGTTGCAGTTGCATCAATGTGGAATTGTTAAGAAGGAAGAATAATTGATATTGTCCATCCTTTCGAAGCTAGGGCCAGAATTCTCAGTGTTTGTAATCACGTTCCATTCTGCCAAAATGACCCTTCAAAATTGGAAAATTCCATCACTAGCAACCTTCATGGAGTGTCTTACTCAGGAGCAAGACAAGCTATTTCAAATGGGCACCATAAAATCGAAAGATAAATCCTTGGCCATGGGTGTTTCGAATGCCTCCAAAGGAAAGCAGAAGGCAAAGAATTTGAAGCAGCCAGAGAAGAGGAACTTTGATAAGACCAAATCTGTTGATGGAGGTTCGAATCCTTCCAAGGAGAAGGACAAGAAGGGAAAAGAGAAGACCAAATGCACCTACTAACACAAGGGATGGCATCCAGAGAGCTCATGCATGAAGAAAACCATTGACACAATGGCGCAGCTGCTGGAGAAAAACAACATCCCTGTCCCAGATGGTGCAAAGAAGAAATATGGCACTTCAAATCCTGACAGCAAGGAGAAATGTCATGCTTTGGTAGCAGGTATTTCTAATTCCTCAACCTTCATTATTGATTCAGGGGCTTCCAGGCATATGGTTTCATCTAGAGAGCTCTTCTCCTCTATGCATTCGAATAGTGGCCCAACAGTTCGAATGGGAGATGACTCTGAGATCCAGACCAAAGGGATTGGTAGGATCGATTTGGAGCATGGTTATTTCAGTGATGTGCTCTATGTACCTTTTTTGCCTACAAATTTGCTATTAGTATATGAAATGACACATACAGGAGAAGCCAAGAGAGTAACATTTACTCCTGATTTGGTAGAGATTTCAGAAATTTCTTCAAACCAAGTTGTGGCAGTTGAGTATGAAGACCACCAAGAGAGGATGTACAAGTTCTCAAATTTCCTCCCTGGTTCTAGTGACCAAGCACTTCACTCTCATGCCAATGATATCTCCAAGGTATGGCATGAAATATTTGGCCACATGAACTACAAGTATCTCCAAACATTGCACAAAGATGAGTTGGTGGAAGGGCTTCCTGAAATCAAATCTTCAAATGGAGCTTGCATTGGTTGTGTGATTGGGAAACATCCAGAATGCAGCTATGAGAAGGGAATGGAAAGGAGAGCCACTCAACCACTTGGATTGGTACATTCAGACCTCATTGGTCCTCTACCCACTCCATCATATGGTGGATCAAGGTATGTACTCACATTCATAGATGACTACTCTCGATTCTGCTGGGTTTACTTCCTTAAATTAAAATATGAAGTGTTTGAGAAATTGAATATTTGGAAGGCCCTAGTGGAGAAACATATTGGGAATAAGATAAAAATCCTTAGGACTGATAATGGAAAGGATTATGTGAAAAAAAACATTCAGCACCTTTGTGAGGAATGTAGCATCCAAATGCAACATTCAATCCCCTACACACCACAACAAAATGGTGTGGCAGAGATGAAGAATAGGTCTCTCAAAGAGATGGCTACATGCATGATTGAAGCTAGGGATCTAAGCCCTAAGATATGGGATGAAGCCATCAATTGTGCAGCACATATTCAGAACAGAGAATTTCACAAATCAGTCAAAGGTAAAACACCCCATGAGGCATGGTTTGGCCAAAAACCAAATGTCTCAAATTTCAGGATTTTTGGGTCTAGAGCATGGGCTCGAATTCCATCATAAAAGAGGAAGGATTTGGATCCACAAAGAAGATAATGCATCATGTTTGGTTATGGTGAAGACACAAAGTGTTATAATCTCTTTGACACATCCACACTCAAGACTTTCATTGAGAGAAGTGTGCAATTCGAAGAGGAACCAGTTCTTGATTTTGAGCTTGCACCGGGGGAATGCTCTTCTCCTCCACACCTTAATGAAGTAAGTGATGATTCAAGTTCTGATTTTTCTGATATTTCTGAAGATGACATTTTTGTAGATGAGTCACTATCAAGGCCCGAGTGGGCTGAAAAAATCATACAAGCTGCAAGTGAATTGGCATGCAATCCCCAAGAGCCTAGGAAGACTAGATCTCAAACAATCAATGCTTCCTTTGCAAATGAAAGTGCACTTTCTGATCACTGTTATATGATGATTGGATATTCTCCAACATCATATTAGGAATCTTACCATGATCCAAGGTGGAGATCAGCAATGGAAGAAGAATTCCATTCTCTCCAAGAGAACAAAACATGGGATTTGGTGCCTCTTCCTCCCAAGAGAAAACTTGTGCAATGTAAGTGGATTTTTTGAACCAAACCTGTTGCTGATGGTTCTGATATGAAGTATAAGGCTAGGTTAGTGGCTAATCTATACTCACAAATCCATGGTGTGTATTATACCGATACCTTTGCACCGGTTGCAAAGATGGACTCAATTAGACTAGCTCTAGCCATGGCAACTAGTAAGGGTTGGCAAGTTCACCATATGGATGTTAAAAGTGCATTCTTACATGGTGAGCTACAGGAAGAGATCTATATGAAGCAACCTGAAGGTTTCCAAGAGGATCCCTCACTTGTTTGCAGGTTGAAGAAGTCACTCTATGGACTCAAGCAAGCCCCAAGGGCTTGGTATTCTAAAATGGATGCTTTTTTGCTCTCAATTGGTTTCAATCGATGCAAGTCTGATCCAAATGTATATTTGCAGCAATGTGATGATATTTTGCAGGTCATTGTAATGTATGTAGATGATATTTAATTACAAGGAGCTGCAACAAACAAATTGGCTCAATTAAAGCATCTTTGCACAGTGAATTTTCCATGAGCGACCTAGGATTGCTAAGGCAATTTTTGGGTTTGGAAATTGAGCAATCTGAAAGAGGCATCATGCTGAATCAACAAAAGTATGCTTCATACCTGTTATTGAAGTTTAAAATGGCTGAATGTAAGGCATCCAAGTGCCCATTCCTTTCAGGCATAAAACTAGGTGAATTTGATGACTCTCCATTGGTGGATTGCACACTCTACAGGCAGCTAGTTGGTAGTTTGTTGTACCTTACACATACAAGACCTGATTTGTCTTATGTTGTAAGTGTTGTAGAAAGGTATATTCAGCAGCCACATGATATCCATTGGAAGGAAGCCAAAAATATCCTTCAGTATGTCCAAGGAACAAAGAGTTTTGGGGTACACTATGCAGTTGGTTCTTCACTACAACTAGTTGGATTTTCTGATTCCGATTGGGCTGGAGATCCCATTGATAGAAAGTCCACTTTAGGTTTTGTTTTCATGTTTGCTGAAGGTCCCATTTGCTGGTCAAGTAAGAAACAACACACTATTTCACTTTCATTAGCAAAGGTCGAGTACAGGGCAGCAGTGAATGCAGCCACACAGTGTGTTTGGTTGCAAGGTATTCTTTGGGAATTTGGTGTTGCTATTGATTCTCCAACCAACATTTGGGTGGAAAATCAAAGTGCCATCAAGATATCTATTGATCCAGTTCAGAGGCAGAGAACAAAGCACATTGAAATCCATATGCACTACATTCGGGGCTAGGTGCATGACAGAGTGATTTCCTTGCAGTATTGCCCATCCACCGAGCAAACTGCTGATATTTTCACCAAGTGTTTTACTGAGAAGACCTTCACTCACTTGAGAGCCTTGATTGGAGTGAGTGGTGGATGGTGATTGCTGCAATTTTATTGCAGGTTCATCCCTATGTCCATTTTAGAGGGAAGGTTTTATCCCATGAGGTTTTCCTTCTTGTCCTCAATTTACATGGACAAATAAAAAATTTGTTTTGTAATGAGGTGACTTGAGCCTTTGTTGCCAAGGCCTCGCACTTAAAATCCATGATTTGTACTAAGTTATGGTTAAGGGGGGGTGTTAGAACAATAATCCATACTTAGTACCATAGTTCATAACCTTAGTCAATTTTATTGCCATGTGTGCTTTATTACACTATAGTTTGGACTTGGTTACTTTAGTTAGTCAAATAACCACTTTTGAGAGTGTTCACACCCACTTCCAAGCAAACCAGCTCACCCAAAATCCAGTTTTGTCCACAAGTGTGCCCTCATTAAATGTTGGAATGCTCTCCTTCCTTAAATTGGGGAATCTCTGTTGACTTGGCGCGCTTGGGTGGATTTTGCCCATTTTTGGCTAGATTTGAAGCATTTATTGATTCCTTGAACCTCCCACACACCTCTATTTGATCACCCACGCATGCCAGGCCTCATTTATGACCCAGCATGCTTCATCCACCTCCACACCAAAATTCGTGACTGTTTGGGATGATTAGGACTGAGTTGGACCCACCTAGGGGGGATTGAGGCCAATTTGGCCAATTAGCATTGTAAACTCATTTTGGGCTCTCTATGGCTCTCGAATTTCTCTAAGATGTAATATAAACCTGTTCTAAACATTTTCACATGTTAGACAATCTGATAATGCCAAGTTCCAGTTCACATTGTGTGTAAATTTGTCTCCTTTTCAAGCTTTTTTGCTGGTTATTGCAAATTATTTGATTTTGTGAGGTTCTCTAAGGCTTCTAGATCTTACTATGGATCAAAATACTCACAGACTCAAAAAGGATATTGATATGGGTGCGTAAGTGATAGAATGTTTTGGAGATTCTGAAATCATAGTTAAACAGGTAAGAAATAAGATACATTGTTTGTCTCCACATTTAACTAATTATAAAAAAATGGTTAGAGATCTCACTAATTCTTTCACTGCATTCAACATCAAATCAGTCCCTAGGTCACAGAAATTTGATGCTAACCTCTTGGAAAACACTGGATCTAAGCTGATCCCACCAGAAGGCTTGTCACCTCAAACCTTTTCGATAGAACTTATGTACAGGCCTTCCATCCCTGATAATGTAACAAGTTAGAAAGTGTTTGATGATGACCAACAAATCCTAGACTTTCTCTCAGCTCAAGATACCTTTCAAGACATGGCAATAGATGAGGCTGAGCATGAAAAATCTCTTTCTGATCCTTCCAACATTATCCCAAAATCAGTGATCAACCTAGAAAATTTCTATGACTTGCAAGATAAGTTTAAACACAAGACCAACTGTAAGACACATAGTTCATCTCTTAACTACGAGCCAGTCAACCTTGGTACTAAACAGAATCCTCGATTCATCAACCTTGGGGTTGAATGCTCTGTTGATGAAAGAAGAGCTTTCATCAAATTGTGTAAAGAGTACAAAGATGTTTTTGCATGGACCTATGACGAACTAAACACCTTCGATACTAGCATTATGCATCATAACATACCGATGAAGCCAGAAGTGAAACCTTACCAACAGAAACTAAGGAAGATGCATCCTAGTTTGGAACCCTCTGTGAAGAAAGAACTTGAAAAGTTGCTGAAAGCTAGAATCATATTCCCTTTTAGACACGCACAATGGATAGCTAATCTAGTACCTGTCCGAAAAAAGAATGGAGAAATCAAACTTTGTGTCGATTTCAGAAATTTGAACAGAGCTTCCGAAAAGGATAACTACCCTATTCCTCCTATGGAGCAGATCTTACAAAAGGTAGATGGGTCAGAGATGTTCTCTCTCCTGGATGGTTTTTCAGGGAACAACCAAGCCATGGTTGCCCCGGATGACCAACTGAAAACAGCTTTTAGAACCCCCTGGGGTACCTTCGCCTACAGGCAAATGCCCTTCGAAATGATAAATGCAAGTGCCACATTCCAGAGAGCTATGGATATAGATTTCAAAGGTTTGATGCATAACTCTGTCATAATATACTTAGATTATATTACTATGTATTTAAAAAAATGACATGAACATCTGTCTGCTCTCAAACGGGTTTTTGGACGCTGTAAGAAGTACAGAATTTTTCTCAACCCTAAGAAGTCCATATTTGCAGTAACAGAAGGTAAGCTCCTGGGTTTCATTGTTTCTAAGGAAGGTATGATTATTGATCCTGAACATACTGAATCTATTTCAAAGATCGGTTTGCCTGGTTCGCGCAAAGCCATGCAATCATTCCTCGGTAATATCAATTTTGTACGTAGGTTTGTTCTAAATTTTGCACAAATTGTTAAGCCATTACAGCAATTAGTTAAGAAAGATGTACATTTTAGTTGGTCTCAGGAACAGAAGGATGTATTTATTGAAATTCGAAGGGCCATTACAGAAACCCCTGCTCTGATGTCCCCAGATTTCAACAAGGATTTTATTCTATATACTTTCGCTACTGATTTTTCTTATGCAATTGTCTTGACGCATAAGCATGATAATGATGTTGAGATTCCAATTTCGTTCATGAGCTCAACATTTAAGGGATCAGAACTTAACTAATCCCAAAATGACAAGCAGGCCTATGCAGTTTACAACTCTATGAAACATTACAGGCCGTACTTATTGAAATCTCTAACAAGGGTGATTGTGCCATACACAGCCATCAGAAATGTGCTAGTCCAGAAAGAACTAGGCGAGAAAAGATCCCATTGGATGACAGCTTTGCAGGAATATGACCTGGAAATCAGGCCAGCGAATATTGTAAAAGGGCAAGGTTTGTGCTTGCTTACCACTCAGTCAAATGATCATGTTCAGCAGCAGACTGAATGGGAGTAGGAGGAAAATGTTCCTACAGGTTCTGTCAATGCCATAGATACTCCAACATCTGAATGGTACGATCATATTAAGTTTTTTCTAAACCATGGGTTTGCTCCTGAAACCCTTGACTTCAAAAAATGCAGAGCTTTAAGATTAAAGGCTGCCCCTTATCAATTTATTAATGGAGTTCTGTTTAGGAAAAATTACGATGGAGTTTTCCTTAGATGTTTGGAGAAAAATGAGACTGGTGACATTCTTGTACAATTTCATGCAAGACCTGCTGGAGGCCATTTTTCAGGTGAAACTACAGCACACAATATCCTCAGAGCTGGGTATTATTGGCCTACTATGTTTAAGGATGCTTATGCTTATGTCAGAAGGTGTGAACCATGTCAAACGTGTGCAGGGTAATTCAAAAAACCTGCTTTTCCTCTGCAGCCAGTGACAATTCAGTTTCCATTTCAGCAATGGGGATTGGATTTTGTTGGACCAATTAATCTTGTTTCCTCCCTACAACATAGGTATATCCTTACAGCAACTGACTACTTTACCAGATGGGTAGAGACAGTCCCTCTTAGGAAATGTAACACAAACCAAGTAATTTATTTCCTCGACAGGCAGATAGTTACAAGGTTTGGTACTCTTAAGTATCTTGTCTTTGACAATGCATCCTACTTTTCCTCAATTGAGTTGACATAGTATGCCCTTGAAAAAGGGATCAAACTAAACTTCTCTACCAATTATTATCCATAGGGTAATGGGCTTGCTGAATCTTCTAACAAGAACTTGATAAACATTTTGAAGAAGACAATAGCCTCTCATCACAAAGATTGGCACACGCATCTTTATAATGCTCTTTGGGTAGATTGAATTACCCCAAAGGCAACTATTGGAAACTCTCCCTATTGTCGGGTTTATGGCAAGGAAGCCATCCTACTATCTAACCTTACCATTCCGTCATTACAGCTAACCCAATCCATTCAAGAAGATGATTCCTCTCCTCTTCGACAGAGAATTGATACCTTGCTTAAGTTGGAGGAAGACAGGGAAACGGCTAAAAATAAATTATATCAACATCAGCAGATGGTTAAAAGATGGTTCGATGAGAAATCCTCTTCTGATAGGTAATTTTTAGTAGGAGATTTGGTATTGAGATGGGATAAGCAACATAAGGATAAAAATGATTATACCAAATTTCAACGCCTTTGGCTAGGACCTTTTATTGTTACAGAAAAGATTGGTCCTACTACTGTTCGATTACAGACATTGGAAGGGGTCATCGACACTTATCCAATGAATGTTTCTTTGCTCAAGAAGTATTTTGTCTGAATAATTTGATGCACTCTATACATAAATTTGGTGTGTTTTGCATTTTCTTTGTTTTGATTGATTTTCTTTTATTAGTTTTTCTTTTAATAAACTTCATACATTTGGTAATGGTTGATGGTCAGCTTGTCTCAAGGATAATCTGAACTGAAGTTTTGGAATGCTCTATCAATCTTGGCTTTTCTAAACCTATGCCAGAATTTGTTTTACAAACATTAGACAGTCATTAATTGTAGAACTTTGATTGATACCTTTCCACCTTTGTCATTATCTTATACATGCTTTATTTGTTTAATTGAGGTTGTGGAAAGTGACTAGTTGTCTTGCCCTATGTTTCATTAGTGTAATACAGCATATCTTAATAGCCTGGTCAACCTTTATCTGCTCTGGATCCTATCACGATCACCTTGAAAAATGATGTTACTTAATAATTGTGGATTACATGATGGGGGGTCTTATTATAAGCCAACGCATTAGGTTCATAGATGTGAGTGGAATGGCATCTTCACACCAAGCCACCAAACTTGGAAGATGACTTTTAGTTTACTGAAAGGTGGAAGATCCTTTCACAGGTCCGTCCATTCATGATCTGCAAAGCATCAGTGACTAACGCCACTATTATATGGTCACCCAACCATGGTGGTGTCTTGTAATTCACACCCTAATAAAATTTATGTTTTACTTTTTCTTTATAAGACAATGTTGTATATAAGGACATGGGAGTCTTATCACAAGCCATCCCTGCCATGATCATGGGTTTGATTTTGGACTGAAATTATCATTATGTGGTCATCAAGCCATGATAATTGCTTTCAATGGCACAGTTGGAAGACAAGGAGTCTCATTATTGAGCTAGCTTGTTCAGTTTCCAGATCAGGTTTGTGAGTGGCATTGCCACAATCTGATCACCAAGTCAGGGTAGTGGTCTTATGTCAACAAGGTCTTATGTAAAGATTTTATGTTTTGTTTAAAAAGGAAAAAAAATCAGAATAAGAAAATGAATAGATTGTTAATAGCGCATCTCTGTGTAAATAAAGCAATTAATAAGTCAAGGTGATTTATGATTTGGATATCCAGAGTAGTTTTAAACTTACACCCAGGTTCATCTAAAAGTTGTCTTCCTATGATTACATAATGGCAAAAGGTTCCTGTTGCTTCTTAAATCTCCTTATTAGATTTGCATTATCTTTAAATTGATCATGGATGGGAGTATATCAATCTTATGTTTAATTATGCTTATTGATAGTCCTTTTATAAACATTTTCTAAAAAATCAGGTTGAAAATAAATTGGCCGACATACTTTCTTTAACTGAAGTTTTGTTTGTAGAGATAACTGGTTCTTCCCAGCCAGTCGCCATTTGTTGTAGGTACAACAGATCCCATGCTTCATTTGAACATGGGAGCCCCAAAATTCTAAATACAAAGGTATTTGGGTAAGTTCCTTATTATAACGAGGTCCTTAAACCTTGTTTGTTATAATCTCATACCTTTGCTTTTAGTTTGTGTAATTACCTTTTTTCCTTTGAAAAATTTCTAAGTTTTTTATTGTTTTCTTGACTTGCAGAAAGCCTTCAATTCTTTCAAAATCTTATTTTCTTCCCGCAAACCCACAAACCCGCAATCCCGCAATTGCGGATTGTGGGAATTGATTGTTCTTTCTTTTCGGAATTGTGTCATCCCGCAACTCGCAACCCGTAATTGCGGATTGCGGGAAGACTTTGTTAATATTTTCGGGAAATTTCGATCCCGCAATTGCGGATTGTGGATTGCTGAAAGTTGTTATTTTATTAAATTGCGTTGTGTGTTTCTACAACCTGCAATTGCGGATTGCGGGATGCGGAAAAGTTATTTTAATTTTAAAGGTTGTTTCCATTCCCGCAACCCACAACCCGCAATTGCGGATTGCGGAAACTCTTTCGTCCCTTATTTTGCAAAGTTGTAATCCCGCAACCCGCAATTGCGAATTGCGGATTGTGGGAATAATGAATAAAGTTTCAAAATAATACTTTTGACTCGATCCCACTTTCCGCAGGGGTTAATCCTAGCTGTTCGATTCTTTTGATCCTATGGTCCAGATTTGACCCGACGAAAAATGGATAAATATAAGATTTTTTCTATTTTTCTTTATCATTTTCACTGTCAAAAATTTACTTAGCTATATGGATTTTACTATGGATTTCTTACCTAGGGGCATTCTCACCAATTTTCAGTTATTTTCAGGTTGGTTTTTGTCATTTTCGCATTTTTTATTTATGGTTTTACTATTTATGATTTAGTTTTGATTTCATTTTTATTTATCTACCAGAATTTCCAAGCTTTGCAAAGATGTCATGAAACACTCAGTCTAAGACAATTCACGGGGATTTGCTGACCAAAGGCCCAAATTTTGGTATCTTCTCAGATACCAGTGAGAGGGTTACGAAAACTTATCAAATGGACTGGTCCAAAATTTATTCAATTTTTTATAATGATGACCTTTCAGACATTAAATAATACCAACCTGCGTATGAGAAAATTAGGGCTTCTCAGCTTCATGCTATTGTTTCCCGGCCTGCCATCCTTCCTTACACCGATGTCGTTAAGTGGATTCTACACCATGCCAACCCTAAAGACTGGTCATTCAACGACAGTGTAGGGTCACAGTTAACTACTTTCCACCCCAAATTCTTTATTAGGGATTTTGCTCTTAAACCGGCTGTGCAAACCATTATCCCTGAATTCATCCAATCTTCTAAAACCAAGTACAATTTCGATGAAATGTTGAAATCATGGATGATTAAACCTAGAAACTTTGTGCCAAAGGCTGATAACCTCTATCAAATTTCCTGGTTCAGAGAGCCTTATTCTTTATTGGCATCCATGCTCTGCAGGCTCTACGGCCTTCCAAATTGTTCAGTCTTCAAGGTTGAATGGACTCCAATAGCCCATCATGTCCTAACCACATGTGAGTCTTTTCCTTGGGCGTTCATTTTGTCATTGGAGCTTAAAACAACCATCCAAGAGTATCAAAAAGGACCTGCTTTGAAGAAGCCACACTTTTTCTTTTCAACCTTCATTATTGATGTCTTTTGCTCAGAGTTCCAATATCCCAACATGGGATGGAATTGGACGCCTGCAGCTCCACCAGTCCATATCTATCATGCAGCACTATGGGAGAGTAATTTTGTGCCCTTACTCTATGACATTTGTAACCATTTCATGGGTACTATTTATTTCAAGATATTCAAACAAGAGGCTCCTGCCTTCTCAGTTGATGCCAGGACCTTCATTAATACAATTGGTGATTGGTATGTATATGAATCCTTTTCATATATGATATTCTGGGGAAGTCACACTGTTCATCTGCTACCTAGAATAGTCTCTGACAGATTGGTCATTGAAGAAGTCTCTTATTAGACTATTACTGATGGTGTCTACAGAAAACTCACTGGTCCCAAGAGAAGGGGTTGGCCTAAATTTTCCTTAAACCTTGTACCATTGGTCATTCCAACTTCAAATTGGGCTACAGTGTTGGGGGACAGGATGGCTTCTCTGAGGCTAGGCTTTGCTCCCAAAAGAAAGCATGGCCCTAAGAAATTCCTTGATGCTCATTTTTAAACAATATTATGTGAAGGCAGACTATGTGCATGAAGAAATTCCTAATGACTCCATCTACCAAGGAGTGAATACCTTTTCTGAGGTCCTGGCTAGGGCCAAGAGCATGGATGAGCAGCATCAGATTATGCAATATCAGAGAGAACTTAAAACTAAAGTTTTGAGCTACAGAACAATGGAAATGAAGCTGCTAGAGAAAAAGAGAATGAATAGAGAAGAAAAGGAGAACCAGCAAGCTAATGCCCCTCTAATGATTACTTATCCATATGGGGATAAAGGTAAAACTCCTATGCAGAATACTCCACAAGTAAAGACTGTTGAATAGGTCAAAGTTTTGTTGGAAACCTCTCATCAGATGAAGTAGGAGTTAGCACATATCTCTTCAGTATTGGGTACCCAAACAATTGAACCTCTTAATATTACTGTGGATATTCAAGTGATTGCTGCAGCTATACAAGTATCTGATGATCTAATAATAGTTGATGCAAACCTAGCTAAGAGACAAAAAATCCCGATTCCAACCTCACAGGTTCCTACTCTTAATATTATTGACTGTGATATTCAAGATGAGCCACATCCTCCAGTGTCTGTGACTGGAGAAGTGATTGAAGACTCACAGGCAATTACAGATTTGTTAGATACTATTGAAATGGATCACTATGATCTTTATCAACAAATATTGGAACTCACCACTCCACCTGATATTACAACTTCGGCATTTTTACTTTCATCTATTCAAGATCTTTCTGTTTTATCTCCAGGGGTGATGCCACCACTTTCCATATCACAACTTTTTCATACTTTGACTTCCAAAGCCACTCCATTTTAAGACAGCTCAGTTCCATTTTCCATTCCCTCGTCTATTATTGCAGAGATCCAGTCTTCGACTGTCCCTCAGCAATCACCCATGTCTACTTTTTTATCACCCGCCATTGATGAGCCACCCTCAATTCCTTCTTCATCATCTCCTACTAATGATGATCATGTTCCACTTTCCGAAGCCTTCACTTCAATCCCTTCTCCAACTCATGTTCCATCAGTTGTTCAGACTGTCTCTACCCCTCTGACCTCTCCTCAAGTTACCATGTCTATACCTAGTCCTACTGACACTGAAACAACTTCAATAATTTCAATAGTGAGTGTCACTTCAACCACTACAGAATTGGTAACTGAGTATGAAGATGATGTTGTAGTCCCTCTTGGGAATTATTTTTACAATAAAACATCCAAGGCAGTGATGAGGAAAGGAAAAAAAATAAGTAGGGATCAGGGGGGATTGGAAGCACCTATCCCTGATCAAATAATCTGGGCTCAGCAAACTAATGATCCTCATACATAAGCAATTGAGACAGTTGTAGCCTTAGGGGCTTTTGCTGGTGCAAATTTTGATTCAGTTCATGTATTGAATAGGGAGATTGATCAGAAGAAGGAAGAATTGAAAAGGCTAGAAGAAGAGTTAGTTAAGACCAAGGAGCAACATGTGGTTTATGTTGCTGATCTCAGGAAGATATGGGGAGATAGGTTAGAGGATTTGGAGTGAATCAGCAACACCTCTCTTCAAACTAAACTTCGTAATGCACAAGTTGAGAATTCTGCCAATACACAGAGGATAGCTATGTGGAAAAGCAATGTGAGGATGCAACTACAAGTGTAGCCTCTTCTCGTTTCTCTAAGTTTTCACCCCGGGAATTTAAGGATTTGGCCCTCCAGGTCAATGAAGAACATCATAAATTACTAGAGAAACTGTTTAACACCCTACATGAGATTTGGGAAACTCATATGACTTTTGGTCAGATGTCTGTTGTGCTTGAAGAGCAGAAAGCCAAAAGGTTGCAAGCTTCTAAGGCAAGTCAAGACATTGGTGAGTGGCAAGGGTATATCAAGAACATATCAGAAGACATGCCCATTCTTAACAGTTTTCAGTTCAAGAAAATCAAAGCTGCATTAAACACTTGGCTTGATCTTAATGATTTAGTTGAATACATTATCTAGAAAGCGCAAGCTATGTGCAGGAGGCGATGGTATGCAGCAGATAACATCATGGAAATTCTATAGTTATCCGCCATGGATCTCATTGAAGATGATTGCCCACCTAAATTGATAGTTGAGCAAGTCGAACGTAGGTGTGAGGAATCCAAGCAGAAGATTCAGCACCTTGAGGAGGTCAAGATTGATGATGTGGATCAATTAATTAAGAAGTCGGTCACCATGGAAGGAAAAATCCACATGTTCATCTGCATTTGGCATAAGTTAGGTAAAAATGAAATAGAAACATTCACATGTAATACCCAGCTACGGCTTGAATCAGCTAACTATCCGAATGTAGATGAGTTATTAGGAATATGGGACAAGTGGCAATATTTTCTTGACCATTAGTCCAATTGGAATTGTGTAATCCCTATTCTGTGGGAATTTCTTGTTGTATTATTTTGTAACTCTTATTTAAGTGGTTGTTTTATCATTAAGAAGAGGATGGAATTTGAAGGAGAAAACCAGCAAAAGAGACTGGAGATACCATGTTTGATACAAAGCTTGTAATTTCTTACAGACTTTCATTAATACAGTAAAGTTGTTTAAATCTTTTGCAAATTATTAAGCACAGTGATCTATAGTTCTGCTTTATCTTTTCTAATGATCTGTGTGTTCATGAGGCTTTAAAAGAGTTTATTCAATTAAAACTTTTATCGATTTCTGCAAATGGTTTTCTCAAGAAATTATAATTGATGTTAATTTTTCAATTAACAAATCAGTTACAGGTTAATATTGAATGCATTTAACCATTCATTTGTTGTTGGTTAATTTTAATTGATTAATGGTAATTTGAGCAGATAAGTTACAAATCTATTAACATTTATGTTAAGTGGATGAACAATACTTGTCTGTTTCTACATCAAGCTGACCTACATATAAACAAGCTGTCTTTTAGAATAGATCTAACTTATATTAGATTCCTTTCTTAGGTAGAATTCTTTCATAGAATTTCACACCCTTGTTTTCCTTCATTGGAAAACTGATGTATTGATCAAATTTCACCAACTCATAGAGTGCCAGCGGAGGTCGAATATCCGTGGGAGATTACTATACCAAACAGGCTGGGGATAGAACTGTCCTTGCGTAGGATCTTTTGAAGCCTTTCAGTATGGTTTTTCCCCCTTTGTTGGGAGCCTTGGAACCCATTCCAGCACCTTGCACCTACCCTACACATTCAAGGCCTCAACACTCTCCAAATCCACTATTTAAGAAATTAGAAGGTCGCTTCATCTACCTTTTTTCCTTGTAAAAAGATTATGACGAGTTTCTCTATTATAGTGAGACTTCTTGAATGATCTTGCTTATGTCTACTCCCTATTCCCTTGCATTTCCAACAAAGGAGTTCCATTTACTTTGTATATATTTGTTTCCCCCAATGAGCTCACCAAGATTTAGGGCACACCTCCTATCTTCTCCTCTCCACAACTACCGGCTCCAAAGTGCACAAATGAATGAGATTTTTGGTCATTTACCTCTATTTATAACCCAAACCCTAATTCTTGCATTGCCTCTTTCTCCCTCATACATCATTTGATTAACACACCATTAGCATTGTTAGATTCATAATTCAGAGACCTTCAAAAAGGTATTTTCTTACCCCCATTTTTTACACTTGATTTGGTACCATTTTTCAAAATTAAGTCATCATTTCATCGAATTTCATGAAAAATTTAATGCTATGATATTTATTTTCATGTGTTCAGGACAATATAATATCCATCTACACACAAGGAGCACCCTTTCAAGAATTATTCTCAATCCTATGCATATAGATAGATCCATCATCCCAATGGTATTGCATAAGACTTGAAAATACCCTTATAAATACACCATAGTATTTCCCCTTTGTGGGAAAGTGGTTTATCAATATTTCCATTGTTACTTTAACCCTTCCCACCAATAATTACCCTCCTTTACATGTGCGACCCAATTTAGTAACCCATTACTCAACACCCATGTTGATTTGAACTCTCTTAGGACTGGGATCCCATAGATTTCAATCCCCAAAGTTGATCCTAAGATATCTTCTCATCATTTCCCATTTGATCCTACCCCCGAGACTCCTTGTCAATGTTGTTTTCCATGGTTGGTATATCACAATTGACATCATAAAGTATCATGATCCCTCCACATCATCCATACTATGTCATTGATTTGCATTTAACCAACTCCATTGCATCAACCCTCAAGGAAACTCCCATCAGTGCCCTACCCTTGCTCGATTCCATAAGATGATATCATGTCTTCCATTTGATCTTATGCATGTGGAACTTATTTTCTTGCTTCTCCTTTAAAAGTTTCTCCCTAGAGAAAAAAATCAAGTATGTTCCATATCATACCATTGTGATATTTTATTGTGATTTTAAGCACACCATAAGATCTACTCAACCATGCTTCTTGACATAAACCCAATTTAGTCAGCAACTCCCTTATTTTCCTTGGTTCAAAGCATCTAAGTTAGCCTCACAAGAGTCTATCCTAATGAATCCCATCCAGTGACTTTGCACATATAAGCCACACCTATTACCTCAAAGAAAATATTTATGCACCTTAGCTAGACACTGTTCAAATACACCCTTTTCATATACTTCCTTTTCAATTCCACCTCTTATTTTTGCAAGTTGTGTGTCCAAGCTTCCAAGTATTCCATGCCATTATCCTTTGAACCAAGGAAGTATTAAACCACCCAATTTGATGGCTTCCCCATTTTTGCATTCCCTTGAGTCAATCCCAATTATGACATAGTACCTTATCTCTCACACTTGTCTTAAAAGGATTCCACATGCTTTGATTCCAATGGACCTTCCCCTATCGACATCAACATCTTTATTCTAGGGGATGTGTCTAGAGACTTGACGTGTACCTTGGTTCTCCTTCCATAATTGGTGGTTCATCTCATACCAAGAAAAAAGAGACATCATTGCTCTTTGACTTGGTAGTTTCTCACATGCTTGACTCCAACACCTTATTGTACTATTGTAAATTTTGTTGGTTGCAATGTATTAGGTACCCGCACATGTGTCAGTCATTCCTATTCCTCATGAGGGATTTTCCCTTTAGGTATCTCCTTGCATGTCGTAGAATATGGTCACATCTTTCAAAAAATGTGTGAGTTTCACTAGTATTAGAATGTAGTTTCCATTAAAGTATCTCCCCACATGTTTTTAATTAATATTCCAGTTCCCAAGATCAGTGCAAGTAGCTTTCATTCATCCAAAGGAGTTCCCCTTTAGAAGAATCCCCATAGTGTATCAACTTGCACATTCAAAGCAACTTTAGATTTCACCAAAGGTTTTCTTATACAAGATGATGCAACCCTCCTTTGGCATCCCTTCTATTATGTCTATGTATCTACCTGGTTATTCATATGTACATTGACATGTCTCCCTTTGCGCCATTGTCCCACTCTTGTATATTATCATGGTCTCTCATTGTACAAGTGGTTCTTTCGGGCCCCTTGTGGCATGGTTTTACTTCTAATATCACTGTACTCTTTCCTTGGTACACCCCCTTTTTCCATTTAAAAGAAATCATGATGTATTTCGGCCATATGCTTATAAGTTCATTTCCTCATGCATCAGGGGGCAATTGTTATCAATCTAATTTTGCTCCCTTGTCCAATTAGATATCTTTAACCTAATAATACATCATATCATGTGCATAACCCATCATAAGTAGTGCCTCCATATTCCTTTGTGACCTCCCTCAGTCAAATTGGAAATCCTCCCAACAGATTGGCCATCAAGAGACCTCCTCCTCTCAAAATTGGACCTCCTAGTGCCACTACAATTCTTCAATGCAACAATAGGGCTGACCTAATGTAGATGTTAGGGAAATAAGTGTGATCCTTGTTGGTATAGTTTATGTCTATTAAATTTCCAATATTTAATTATCAACCAGGGTTTGTACACTTAGAGTTGTCACAAAATATATGCTGAGGTAGAAAGGAAACTTGTGTACTATGCAGATCCTAGAGATTTTTTCTTTCAAAATGAAAAATCAAGTCACTTAAAAGTATTAAACTATGATCTATTGAATGGATTCAAACTTAACCTAGTAACTTGAAAGAACTACAATAAAATTGCAAAATGTAAAACCTAACTATCTAGTCAAAACTGACTCTATATTATTCTAGTTTAAGAACAAGAATTGAGATTGCAAAATGAAAGGAAATTACTAGTCGAGAAAACAATGCTTGACTGAAAACAAACTATACTATAGAAACAAAATTATAATTAATTATCCAAACCCTAAATAATTTCTAACTTATCCTAGGAATGGAAAAGCTATTCTACTATGCGATATCAAAATTTTAACTATGAAACAAATTGCAACTAACTATTAAAAAGTAGGAAATTATACTGCTTTGAGAGAGACAACTAATGAATTAACCTAAGAAATCCAATCCAACAGTTAAACTACAAATGAAATACTACTTTAGGGATTAAACATGCATTGACAACTAGGATTTCAAAACAATAAATGATTCAGAAACAAACCTACCTAACTCCAATCTTCTTGAGGAATTGTGTCTAAGTGACTTACAAATGCTACATAGATGCAAAAAGGAAATAAATCTAACTTAACTTCTATAAAGATATGGAAACTAAAAATGGACCAATTACAAGAGAATTTAAACATTGTAGCTATCACTTATCCATCAAGTAAATGACATTTGAAAACCTATAATGGAGAAGCAAATCTATGCTGAACTAAGTTATGTGAGTTTTTACAATCAAACCATAAAACAACTTGAAACTACTTCATCTTTGAAATCCAAATGAGGTTACTGAGTTTTAATCAAAAGTCAATTTCTATTCTCTTACACCTACAGAAATGAAATAAACTAAACTAAGAACGGAACTGGCAAAATATAGAGCAGTAACATGCTATATAAACAGAGATGAAGTACTGGTTGTAAGTTCAAATGTAAAATGGGAATGAAATGTTGAATCTTCTCGTAGCTACAGAGATGAAATGAACTAAAATTTAAATGAAATTATAATATCTATGAGAACATTATGCAACTTAGAAAGAAAAGGAATGCTAAATGTAAATTGAAATGCTAATCAACTACAAAATATAAATGAAACACTAAATCTGAAAGTTCAAACCCTAGATAATTATAAAATGCAACTGAAAATATTAAAGGTCGAACGACAATCCGAATGTCTGGTTCCTATGACAGGTCGGATGATAAAAAACACAAATTATGAACAGGGGAAAGTTAAATGTCTTTTAGACATACTGGATTGATAAACACAAGAAAAAATGACTTGAATCTATGAACATTCACAGTACTGAAGATTAAATTACTTAGTTGTACAGGAAGAAAGAAAACAAAACATATGCACAAATGAATCTGTTGTTGCTGAGGGGCCCTTCTCATGAACAATGGATGTTCTACGCTAAAATGGAAAACGAAATCAACAGCTGAACAGAGATCTTGTATTAAAATCAGAAGCAAAGTTTACACAACGTTTTTCTATATCGTCTTCACAACCCAAGACGTCTTTTTATATGATTTACAATAGAGAGAGGGTCGACCCTTTCAGTGGTTGACCTATCTAATAATAGAATGTCTCTAAATGCTTAAAAACTACTTCATTGAAGAGCAGATCGTTTTTCCCCCAAAATCGTGCATATTGGTTTCCTCAATGTGGGCAATGGAGTGTTGGATTCTTGGGCAAGTTATGAGGCGAATATTTGCAAGTAGAAGCTCATGAACCATGTGTGTCGGGTGGGAAACAAAACCCACATCTTTGTTTTTGCCATGAATGCTCCCAGGTAGGAAAACCAATGATTTCGGAGGTACAACTGATGGGTTGAATGGACGTCTGAATGCGAATGCGAATGCGAGTCCGAATGAGCATCCGTATGAGAACCACAACCTGTATCAGCAAAAATATATGCCCAATGGTTTTTAAAATGTTAAATTGATATGAATGTACCATATGAGATGATAATCAATGGAAAAATATGGGAGAATTAAACGTAATTCAAAAATAGGTACCTGAGTCAATATCAATGTCTGAATGATGAGCAGTATGAACTTGATACATCAAAAATGACAAAAATAGTACCAGCATAGCACGATTATAGATCCAAAATGATGACAAAATTGGGCATCAACACTACCCCAAACCGAGGATATGCCAGGTCCCACTGAGCAAAAGAGAAAAATCAGGAAGAAGGCTGAGCTGCGACAGCAGCTACCTTCGGCTTCGAAGATGATGAAGTGGACTTGGGCTTCGACTTCTTGAATTGGGATTCCAAAGTGTCAAACTTATTTTGAAGAGTGGCATGGGAGGAAGTTATGGTTTTATTGTCATTCTTGACTTTTTGCACCCGTAGACGCAACTCCATATTAGCTTGACGAAGCTTAGCAATCAGCTCAACATACTTCTGATTTTGATCTGTCAATCATGCCACAGCTTGTGTTAATTTATCCACTATCTGGAGGGTTGGAGTGGATGGTTCTACAAGGTGCTCGAAATGTTTGTGAGGGCTCAACCCAATTGGAGGTGTGTCAGAGCTTATAACAATGATAGGTTTGGTATGGGACTTGTCTGGACTGATAGTATGAGCAATATCAGGAGCGAGAGCTTCAGGTAGGTCAGCAGGAGCATCATCCATTGCAAGAGTGGACGCGTCAGGAGTAGGTTCATTTGGATGGGCGTCGGGGCTGTCCAAACGAGCTGTCTGAATGAGGGGATGAACGTGGTTGGTCCCTCTTCGTTTAGTAGGTATCTGCGAGAAGAGTGGGGGTTCAATTGTCACGTCCTTGTGGACAGGCTCAGGGGAGGAAGAAGAGTGGCTAAGCTGCCTTGCCCCTGAGGCGCCTTCATGAAATTGCATGGGCTTAGTATCTCTCTTCACTCAGGAAGAGGTCTGGCTAAGTTCACCATCACGAGTCTGAGACCGAAGGCGTTTTCAGAAAGCAGAGGCAAAGGATTTGGTAATGGGCTTCTTGGCCAAATGTGGATTCAAGACTTTAAACACGAAATTTTCCCAAGTTTGCCCTGTTTCCCTCAATTGATGAATAATCAGAATATTGATGAGGCAATGGTGGTATAGGCTACCAAAGGGATTGACTGTGTTCTTCCTCACTTGGTTTGACATCTTTTCAAGACTCCGTAGGAAGTAAAATGGAAAATTGAGAGTTTGATTGTTGACAAAATGTGCTAACAACCTGAGATGGCAAGCTTTAAAAATTTTGAACTTACCCTCGCAGGTTATAAGATGGACAATAATGGCTAAGGGGTCCAGGTACTCTGTCCTGATCCACTCTCGATGAAACCCCTTCATGCCTGCAATGTGCTGATAATCGGCCTTGAGAGCGAATTACTGTGCCGACCGAGGGAGGAAGAGGTGCTTGTGCCATTGAGCACCCTTCCGCGGGATCTTTGCAGCCACTGCTATGGACTCCTCGGTCATAGGAAATGTGAGGTGACCAACCCTAGCCACATTGTCATCGAATCCCTTGGCAAACAACAATGAAATTTCATCATCGTGGCCCTGGAGGAGATGAAGAAACATGCCCCAACCTACCTGGAGGAAGAGTTTGCGACACGCCTGAAACTCAGGGATCTGGAGCAAGTCTTGCTAGCTTCTGGGCTCGTGGTGAGTAGGCATGAGTGGAATAGGGGATGTGGCTGGATGAATTTGGAATGGAGGGGAGGAAGTGCAGAATGAGGTGAAGATCAAGTAGGCGTCGGATTTAAAACAAGGTCCAATTGAATGTTTGAATGACCATAAGGTAGAAATCGAAACGTTTGGATGATCATGTCATAATTTCGAATCGTGGGCTGTGATGAGAAGAGATGTATTGATGACATCGTAAACCATATCAAATCTTCAACCAATGTCCAAAGTTGTAAACTTTGGGCAGGTTGAAGATGCACAAGAAAAATTTTGCCATCATGGAATTATAACATAAGGCTCATTTAAAAATCACGATGACCCTTAATTGATAAAAATAAAATGATGACTTGCATGATGATCCTTGCATACGAATTGATGAGGAATGAAACTGTATGTCGAAGAGTAATATAGTCAGACAAAAATTCTGGAGATCGTGTTTATGCAAGATTATCTGGGTTAACCATTTTGTTTTGTGAAATCGAAATGACTCAAGAATGATAATCGTATAAGGATTGTAGATTCTTCATATGTGTAGAGATGATACTTGATAACTCTCGATATGGTTAACAATTGGATCAAAATTTAAAAATGTATACCTTGGCATATTCAGTCGAGCTGTTACATAGCTATAGTTCATTTAGAACGTCATTCGACACTTCATTCGACATCTTATTTGACATTTAATTCGACACTCCATTCGACACTTGATTCGACCCTTGATACAGGCCATTTGACTGAACAGGATGTACTTCCTGTATCTGACTGACTTCTAATTGTGCAGAGAATTTATGAAGCTGCTAGCAAATATTCAAGAATGAATCTGCTGCTTCTGTGACTACTTCAAAAATGACAATGCAAACCTGCTTCATCTAAAAACAACCTGAACATCCTGGATAATGAACTACTTGAGTCACTCTTTCTTTGTTCAACATGGATCATAACAGCCTTCTCTTTTGTTACTTGCATCAATCCTGAGATAACAGATCATTTCATAAGAGATAAATGAACTTTTAGTTCTTTTACAAGTAAACAGAAAATAGAAACAATTCTGAATCCTCCCCCAAACCAAAGATATGGTGTGTCCTCAAGCCATCAAATAAAAATTGATTTATATTCAAACACTTTCAACTAACAACAGTCAGCAAATAAATCTAAAAAGATGTTATTATTGTACGAAAAAGAAATATTAACTAGCTATGAAAATGATCCATACATGCAATTTCATCAATAAGTAACAGTGCATATGAGGACTATATAAGTAATGATAGCATAGATAGTGCGGAAATCCTAGGGCACACCTCCTATCTTCTCCTCTCCACAACTACCTATCTCAAGGATAATCTTGTCTCAAGGATAATCTGAACTGAAGTTTTGGAATGCTCTATCAATCTTGGCTTTTCTCAACCTATGTTAGAATTTGTTTTACAAATATTAGACAGTGATTAATTGCAGAACTTTGATTGATGCCTTTCCACCTTGGTCATTATCTTATACATGCTTTATTTGTTTAATTGAGGTTGTGGAAAGTGACTGGCTGTCTTGCCCTATGTTTCATTAGTGTAATACAACATATCTTAATAGCCTGGTCAACCTTATCTACTCTGGATACTATCACAGTCACCTTGAAAATGATGTTACTTAATAATTGTGGATTACAGGATGGGGGGTCTTATTATAAGCCATCCCATTAGGTTCATAGATGTGAGTGGAATGACATCTTAACACCAAGCCACCAAACTTGGAAGATGACTTTCAGTTTACTGAAAGGTGGAAGATCCTATCACAGGTCCGTCCATTCATGATCTGCAAAGCATCAGTGACTAACGCCACTATTATATGGTCACCAAGCCATGGTGGTGTCTTGTAATTCACACCCTAATAAAATTTATGTTTTACTTTTTCTTTATAAGACAATGTTGTATATAAGGACAAGGGGACCGTATCACAAGCCCTCCCTACCATGATCATGGGTTTGATTTTGGACTGAAATTATCATTATGTGGTCATCAAGCCATGATAATTGCTTTTAGTTTCACAGCTGGAAGACAAGGAGTCTCATTATTGAGCTAGCTTGTTTAGTTTCCAGATCAGGTTTGTGAGTGGAATTGCCACAATATGATCACCAAGTCAAGGCAGTGGTCTTATGTCAACAAGGTCTTATGTACATATTTTATGTTTTGTTTAAAAAAAAAAAAAAAAAAAAAAAAAAAAAAAAGCAGAATAAGAAAAAGAATAGATTGTTAATAGCGCATCTCTGTGTAAATAAAGAAATTAATAAGTCAAGGTGATTTATGATTTGGATATCCAGAGTAGTTTTTGTTGAAATATTTTAACTTCAAATAATATTATATTTGTACTTTATTATTTCGGATATGTTTCATTCCTCCAGGAAGATCTTATTGTATATCCGGAGATGTTTATTCCTCCGTCGGAATGTGGTAACTTGGGTTATTAGAATTCCCTAGTGGGGGTCGGCCCTGTATGTGTTATATGGGTCAAAGGGTTATTAGACCACCCTAGAGGGGTCAGCCCAGTCAGTTGTAATGGGGTGTTTAACCCAGTGGTAAAGTTGGGGCCGACCTAGTTAATATAAAATACAAGTCGGAGATGTGTATAAATAGAGGAGGTGTGTTCCTCATTTAACACACATTGCACTCACTTGTGAATAGCGCATAAGTGAGAGAGAGATATACTGTGGAGGATAAGGAGCTCATGGTTTTGGATTACATCTTGGTATTTTTTGGTCATCTATATTGAGGAAGCTTTGTTGGGTTTTCTTCCCCATGAGGGTTTCCCAGGATAAATCTGTGTCTCTTGTGTTTATGTTGTGCTTGTTGTTCTTTCAGTGATCCTGTATATGCTATTGTTGTGAAATGGAATGTAATGCTGATATTTCTTGTCTTAGTATATTGAATCTTAACATGGTATCAGAGCTAACCTGAAGGAAGGCAATGTATGGCACTTACGACACTTGCTTCACTTGCGACAATTTGAAGGTTAGGGTTTTGTATAGCAAAAAACAGTCATCGTGGAACTTTATCTATAAATCCATTTTGGAAAAGGTTAAGGATCTGAAACCTTTACAAGTCGTAGCTAACATCCCCAGGTACCTTGTGTCCAAAGTAAACCCTCAGATTCGTTGTACTTTGTGAGTTATGATCAGTACAAGTTAGGGTTTCTGCCTCTTCCAGATCTTAGTCATAATCAGGTGACCTAGGAAAAAAGGTCATAACTTGGGCTAGGAAGCTCCAAATGAAATTTCATAAAACGAGACAGGTATTTCACGGCCTGTACTAGCTCAGGAAACTTTTTCAGAGGCCGAAGTTGAACCAGTGACACGTGGAACCCCGTACAAGTTCGCTCTCCTGTTTTATCCCATAAACAGGTCACGTTGCGACACTTGGCATAACTCTCTTTCAGATAATCCAATTGAGGTCAGACATATCGGGATGGAAAGATGATAGGTCAGGCTACCACAGAAAAAAATTTCAGACCCTTTGGATCGAAAAGTTCGTAGTTACACCAGAAACAATCAGGTACATATTTCTGTAAAAACGGAATTATTTTTTAGCACCTTCATTCATGGCTTCCAGAATTTAGGGTTTCGGAGAAAGTTGGAATTTTTGGAATCAGAGTCCACGGCTGAATGATACTCGGAAAAATCAAAATTTAGAGAACAAGATCGAATTTTTTGGTTGGGTAGAAGACCGGGCTTGATCAAACCCCAATTCGGGATTTTGATCGGAAAGGTGGAAAATTAGGGCTTCAGCAAAAGTTGGAATTTTTGAAGTCTGTGACCACGGCTGGAAGCTCCTCAGAAAAATAAGAGTTTAGAGCCTTGGATAGAACCTTTTATTGGGCAGAAGGGTGGGCTTCATCAAACCCTAGTTCAGGATCCTGTCCAGAAGATCCAGAAGTTTCGAAGGCAATTTTGAGGGGTCAAATTTTGGAGATTTCAAAATTGAAGTATGCTAGTTTGATCAGCTCAGCAAGACACATCCTTCCATACATTCAGAAGTGTGAAAGTCAAAGTTTGAATTTTTAGGGTTTCTCTGACAAACCCTAATCAAGCTCCAGATCCAACTTTAAGGGGAGATGAGGCTAAGACCTTACATAAGAAGACTACAAGAAATCTCCAGGTATGACTTAAGGAGATACAGGTATGTCTTGAAATCTGATTCTTGATTAAGTTCATAATATGTTTGTCTTCATATTATTTAGGTTAGTACAATCTCGATTAATGTTAGAATTGTCTTATCACCCTAATAAAAGTATGAATGCATGTGAATGATACAAGACATTCATTGATTAGGGTTATATGATTGTACTAATGCACTATGGTGTTGTATGAGGTTGATGTTGTCTGCTAACAAGATACATGTACATCACGAAAGACAAATCAAGGTCCATGACCATGATGACATAAAGACAAAGACTTATCCATAGTCTTTAGAAGCTCTACTTACGAGGTATGTATGATTTATTTCTACTATGCTTAACTTATGAGGTATGCAGGTTACTATCGCAAGGTCTCTAAATCATTAAAGAGACTAAAGATATTGTTTGGGTATGTTAGAAATAAATAAGCATGTATCTAATCCAGGTATGTCTTCCTATGTTAAGAATCCTACTTTGTGCTAGGATCTTAGATACCCTTGTATTGAATGATCATGACCATACATATTCAAGATTATTTAGAATTATAATGTTTTGATAATATTGAGATTATACTAATGAATGTATGTTTGTGTATGAGATCATGAGGATGACACTAGTGCACACTTGAGCATGCACAGTGGTACATAATGAATAGAAGTTCAAAAAAAACATATAAAAGATCAAGTGGGAGGCAACCACACAAACATAAAAGATAAATATTTGAGTTGTTATTTGAATCTTTGAAATAGTAAATGATATTGCTTGTAATGGTTGTATGCATATTTGTATTTCTAGAATATATCATGTTGAATGTAAACACTCATATAGCATTGAACAGTATACTACTAATATGCATATGATTGATAAGTTGGACAAACATTCCATTATTGCTTGTCTAGAATGAAACCTCTTTGCTGACATGCTGAGAGCTGTGCACGCTCTCGATAGTATGTTCTGGTAGAGATGGAAGGCATCTAGATAGCCACTGTATGCATACAGGATATGGAAAAGTGTTGTGCCAAAGTATTGGTCAAAATAGTTGCATAACTATGAACATCGTATTTGTATGCATAATAGGTTATTGTTGTATTCAAGCATAGAGTATAAGAACACACACAGATATAATCAAGACACGAGAGATGAGTCGAATGCATCCAACTGTTTGTATTCATCTTGAACAATGTTATTTATACATCATATGTGTGGTTGGATCGGTTGCACCCGCTCCAACGGCTTCCTTAACTACACTATTACATAATAACTAATGACATTTAAGGAACCCGAAGGGTCCCCTCTAACATCTCCCCCACCTCAAAATCTTTCTTCGTCCCAAAGAAAACATTAACAGCCATGAACTGTGATTCCTTTATCCTCTGTCAGCAGTCTGGTAGTGGCCAACCAAACCTTCTCACCCCTTCCTGCAGGATTCTCTTCCACGGTCCAAGAGCTTCTGGGCTTCGTCGCTCTGCCATTGCACCAACTCACCATTTGCCTGAAAAACTTCTGAAATGATACTGAATAGATGTTGATGTGTGTTAGCAACGAGGGGGTTGATCAATTTAATTGTTCTTTTGTCATTATTAAACGTGAAGCGCTTTCTCTGTGTGGTATAGATGTCTTCTGCTTGAGTACATGCTTTTCGTAGACTCAGCTATCGTGAGGCTTCCTGCAAATTTTGAATGTGTCACTGCTGCTTGTGGTCGATACCAACTGATATTGGTCGACTGATGACTGACTCGACTCGACATAACTTACTTGACTCGACATGACTTACACTGGTCGGCAAGAAACCAACTCGATTTACAAATTTGTATGAATATACATGGTTCAAATAATCTTTGAACATCCATTTTTTTTTACTTATTTTCAATGACCCGACACTTTTTACAACATCATGGTCACTTAAAATATCGACCAAAGATTCGACTACAAGGCAAGCGATCGACCAAAAAAAAACATTACAATTTGTATATGTCGAACTTCGACCATATGACTCAAACTATAAGTCCGACCATTTCTTTGACAATTTGATCGACGTTAAAGACATGAATTAATTATGGACTCAATCTTTTATGATTATGTCAACTCACTATACTCTCGACCACAATTATACTGACCATCGACCAAATATTATTTAATAGGGCCGACCACACACCCTATCGACCAATAATATAATATTGTCACTATCACTCAATCTTGTCAAGACTATATTTACAATTGATGTGAAAAAGAGAGAGAACCATCGACCTGATTAGTAAAGCCACCCAGAAAGACATTTCTTTAATAATTTCGAGCAAGCAATTTGGATTGATGTCGATGCCGATGAGAACCACCTTTCAACGGCCCACGAATATTATAGTATTGTTGAATACCGACTACCTTGTACATGCTCATCTTTATGGACGACGGATAACAACGGCACCTCAGCAAATAGAAAAGACAATCATGTAACCCAGCAGCGACAAAGTTGGTAATATCTGCGGTCGACCATAGTAATCGTCTCAATGAACTAATTATCTATATTCGTATCAATCGACAGTCTTCATGTGATATTCGATGGCGTTCATCCCCACTCAATTCTTCTACGAATATAGCAGGAACTGGTGGTCAGTTCGACTTCTAAAATAGGACTGAAAATTTATGGAGCAGACACCGATGGTCGAGCAAGAGAAGGTTGCCGCATGTGAAATTGAAGTGACAGAGGTGGTCGATGATAAAGAAATATTCTTTTATTAGGTGACTGAACAAATAGTCAGTTGTCTCTGACTTAGTCGACCTCCATAGCTCTTCATCGTAGTCGGAAGAGAAGCAATAAACCATCCCTATTCGACGATGGAGGTTACTAGTCAATGAAGGTCGACGGATGGCTCGTTCGAACAATATGGACTCTCTATAAATTTTTGGTCGACGATAGACTCTTCTCTGGGCGGACAGAATGTTTGGCAATTCATTCATGAACAACGCATGAACAATATTTTAATCGTTCTTGCAACTTCCTTTCACAAGCAAATTCACAATTTCTTCCAGGTTCTTCGACAAGCCGCACCATGAGTCTTCGCGTCATTTATGTTCAACATTTCTTCATACTGACAGAAGTTCTGGAAACCGGTCATACGCACAAACTAACAGTATATAATCTTCCTTACAGGATCTCCAGCAAGCATCAACTTTTTCTTTACAACAACATAACGCAGCATCAATATTTCTGAGTATTTCTTGAAGGGTTCTTTCTTGTCACGATCTCCTTCAGGTTCGAACCGCTCCTCTTTTGCTGCTGCTATCACCCAGCCAAAAGAGAACGGCAACGGCGCCATATGTTGTATTCAAGCAGAGAGTATAAGCACACACATAGATATAATCAAGACACGAGAGATGAGTCGAATGCATCCAACTGTTTGTATTCATCTTGAACAATGTTATTTATACATCATATGTGTGGTTGGAGCGGTTGCACCCACTCCAACAGCTTCCTTAACTACACTATTACATAATAACTAATGAAATTTAAGGAACCCGAAGGGTCCCCTCTAACAGTTATCATGTCAACATGATTTGATGATTATGAAGTACTACTAATCATGTACTTAATTTTGATTTGTAGGAAAGATCATGAAGAATGATGAACACTGAACAAGTGATGGATGTTCAACGAGAAGACTTACAAATCAAACATACTATAGCAAGCTCGTGGCTAGAAGATTCTCTTAGAAAGAGGAAGAGGGTCATGACGAGATGTTTGTTCCAAGTAGCTAGATAATACTGTTCTCTCAATGGTGTGATTGAAGAAGAAGTGCGAATTGAGAAAACTCCCGAGATTCAATTGAATAAAGCTCTATAAGGGTACCCAGGATCAATAGTCATTTGATGAGCTTAATGATCACCATAGGTAATACGGATTTGAACCTTTTCTACAAGGTTGAAGAGGGTTCCTATATACAAATGACATTTTTCTCTTAGATGGATGAAAGATGGAACTCATCACAGAGTTAGAATGACCTTGAGGCCCATATCTGTAAGATGGTTGTTGATGTATATGTAACTTCGGAATGTATTTCGCATATATGGTTTTATTCCTCTATAAGGAAGTGTCATCATTTATATTGTAAGTGTCATAACTTATACTTGATGGGTTATTAGACCACCTTGTTGGGGTCGGCCCTGTATAAGTCATGTGGGTCAAAGGGTTATTAGACCACCCTATTGGGGGTCGGCCATGTGGGTCAAAGGGTTATTAGACCACCCTATTGGGGGTCGGCCCAGTCAGCATTATGTTATGTGGTTAAGTTCGAGCCTACATGAGTTAAGTAAAAAGGCAAGTCAAGTCAAGTATAAATAGAATGCGGGAGGCACTCTATTTACTCACTCACTTTTCACACATGCACTCAAGGAGGAGTGGCGCACTTATGGAGGAGGAGGATCTGATGCTAGGTTATGTCTATCTCTCTTGGTTCGTTGTATCATTGCTCTATCTATCTCTGAGGAAGTTATTGGGGTTTTTCACCTTTATGGTTTTCCCCAAGTAAATCTTTGTGTCTCTTGTGTGCTTGCATTATTGTCTCCATGATTGATATGCTGTAGATATGCTGTACATGCTGTTCTCTCAGTTAAGATCCTAGATCATATTGAAGTAAATTATGAAAATTTAACATGGTATCATAGCTAGCCTGAAAGAAGGCATGATAAGGCATGTATGACACTTGTTGCACTTACGATGCTAGGGCTTGATATAGCAAAAACCAGTCATCGTAGAAATTTCACTATAAATCCGTTTTGGCAAAGTTTTCGGATCTTAAATTGTTACATGCCTAAGCTAAGATGTCCAGGTACCTTGTGTCCAAAGGACAACCTCTAATTCGTTGTACTTTGTGATTTATGATCTGTACAATATAGGGTTTCTGCCTCTTCCAGATCTGAGTCAAAATCAGGTGACCTTGGGAAAAAGGTCATATCTTGGGCTAGGAAGCTCCAAATGAAATTTCATAAAAAGTAACAGGTAGTACACAGTCTGTACTATCTCAGAAAACTTTTTCAGATGCCGAAGTTGAACCAGTGACACGTGGCACTCCGTACAAGTTCGCTCTCCTGTATTATCCCATAAATAGGTCACATTGCGACACTTAGCATAACTCTCTCTCAGAGAGTCCAATTGAGGTCAGACCTATCAGGATGGAAAGATAACAGGCCGAGCTATCTCAAAAAACTTTTTCAGAGGCCAAAGTTCAAACAGTGACATGTGGCACGCCGTACAAGTTCGCTCTCCTGAATTATCCCAAAACAGGTCACGTTGCGACATTTGGAATAACTCTCTCTCAGAGAATCCAATTGAGGTTAGACCTGTCAGGATGGAAAGATAACAAGTCAGGCTATCTCAGGAAACTTTTTCAGACCCTGTGGATTGAAAAATTCGGAGGTACACCAGAAACAATCAGGTACATATTTCTGTAAAAATAGAATTATTTTTGAGTACCTTCATTCATGGCTTCCGGAATTTAGGGCTTCGTAGAAAGTTGAAATTTTTGTAATCGGAGACCACGGTTGGATGCTACTCATCAAAATAGAAATTTAGAGACCAAGATCATTATTTTTGGTTGGGCAGAAGGCCGGGCTTGATCAAACCCTAGTTCGGGACTTTGATCAAAAAAGTGGAAAATTAGGGCTTCTGTAAAAATGGGAATTTTTGAAATCCGTGACCACGGCTGGAAGCTCCTCAGAAAAATAGAAGCTTAGAGCTTTGGTTCAAACCTTTTGATTGGGCAGAAAAGTGGGCTTCATCAAACCCCAGTTTAGGGTCACGTCCAGTGAATCTGAAAGTTTCAAAGGCAAAATTGAGGAGTGAAACTTTGCAGTTTTCAAATTCTGAATATACCAGTTTGATCAGCTCATCAAGGCGCATATTTCTATCCTTTCGGAAGTTTGAAATTCAAAGTTTGAATTTTTGGGGTTTCTCTGACAAACCCATATCTAGCTCCAGGTCCAGTTCTTGCAAATCAAGTGGATAGGGTTAATCCTAGAAGAAGATGGATTGGTCACCTGCATAAGTGAAGGAGTTCCTGTTTCAGAGGGAGATGAGGCTAAGGCCTTACATAAGAAGATTACAAGCGATCTCGACAGGTATGACTCATCGAGGTATGTTTTGATATTTGTTCATGATTAAGTTTATGGTATGTTTGTCTTCATGTTATTACGGTTAATACAATCTTGATTTTAGATTTGTCGTATCACCTTAATAAAACTATGAATTCACGATAGAAAATATTCATTGATTAGGGTGTTGACACTTATGATTGTACTAATGCATTATGGTGTTGTATGAGGTTTATGTTGTCTACTAACATGAAAGGTACACCAAGAAAGACAAATCATGTTCTGGTCCAAGAACATATGATCATGATAACATGAGGACAAAGATTCATCCATTGTCATGGATCTCATAGAAGATCCATTTACGAGGTATGTATAACTTGGTTTTGTAATAGTTAACTTATGAGATATACAAGTTACTAGCACAAGTCATTGAAGAAGAACAAGAAGACATCATGTGAGTATGTTAGACATAAATAGCTAGCATGCTAATCCAGGTATGTTTTTCCTATATCAAGATAGAATCCTACCTTGTGTTAGGATCTTATACTGTTGTGTTGTTGATAATGATTATTCATGAAGTCATAAGTTTGAATAATCATGGTTGTATGCATATTATGTTTCTAACCATAATTGATGATATGACTAACCAGAAGAATCATGAAGGTATAGGTTTGAATAATCACAGGTTTTATGCATATTATATCTCTTATCTTGATTGATGATTCAACTAACCTGAAGAGTCATAGGTTTGAGTAATTACAGGTTTAGACATGTTATGTTTCTTATGATTTGACTAACCATAAGAATCCTACATAAACCTTGAATGCTAATGCTTATTATTTTCTGTTTGAAATGATCATGACTATACATGCTTGAGATTATTGTGTTTTAATAGTATATTAATGAATGTATGATTTTATATGAGATCACAAGGATAACACAATCATGATACTAATAAGCATGCATAGGGACCAAGGATGAATGTAAGTTCAAGGACAGGTAATCTAGGAAGCAAAGATCAAGAGGGAGCACACTCCAGTTGTTCCTGCAAGAAATCAAAGGAACACACTCCAGTGGTTTATGAAAGGATGCAGATATTTAGAGGGAGTTGACCATCTCTCTACATTCCACAACAGAAAGTTGTAGAAGAAGCTACTGCAGATTAGGACTCCAGCAACTCCTGCAAGAAAGCGAAGACTCAGAGGGAGTCCACTCAACGAACAAACAAAGATAAGTATTTTAATTATCATTTCTTGCATATATGTTTGTTTAAATAAAATTGTTCAATGATGTATATGCTCATGTTCCTAGACTTAGGATATGTATTGTGCATATTAGAATAGTTGCATTGATGAACAATATACTACTAATATATATGGGTAAGTGGCCTATGGTACTGTACAACATTCCATTGCTACTTATCTAGAATGAAACCTCTTTGCTGACATGTTGGGAGTTGTGCACACTCTTAACAATGTTCTGGTAGAGATTGGAAGGCATCTAGAAAGTTACAGGATATGGATAAATGTTGTATTAAAGCATTGGCTAAGATAATTGCATGACTGTATGACATATTTCTTTATGTGTAAGAATTTGTTCTGAAAATTATGAGATGTTTCTAATCATGCAATTTAACCTGTTTTGTAGGAAAGACCGCATATCTTCACCTACAAAAGGACTACAACATTTGTTCCAGCAACAAAGACATTTATTGAAGATATTGAAGTTCCCAGGATCTGGGATGAAGAAAGGGAATGCCATGATCCGTCGATCATGAAGAATGATGTTTGGGATGTAGTCCCAAGACATGAAGGGAAGTTTGTTATGACTTCCAAATGGAACTATCAGATCAAGCACGTTGCAGATGGCAGCATTAAGAAATATAAAAGTGATGAAATAGAAGATGCACCAGATAGATTTCAAGACAGCATGGTGTAGTCATATATGTGTGCAGAACTTGGTATGGTAGGATAGATAGCTTTCTATCCAGTTTGGGCTTTACCAAGAGTAAAGCGGATTCCAACCTTTACTACAAGGTTGAGGAAGGCAATCCAGTGATACTATTTTTGTATGCGGATAACCTGTTTGTTACAGGTGAAGAAAGATTGATTACCAACACGCAGAGGAAGCTTGCTGCCAAGTTCGAGATGAAGAACTTGGGGATGATGCACTATTTGTTTTTGGCATGAAGGTGTGGCAGAGTACAGATGGAATCTTCCTTGGACAAGGGAAGTATGCAGTAGAGATCCTGAAGAGGTTCGGGATGATGGACTGCAAGGCTATGGCCACACCTATGGCATCGAATCTGAAGCTTCTATGTGATGCTTCATCTGAGCTGGTTGATGTCTCCATGTATCGTCAGATGATTGGGTCCTTGATGTACCTGATGAACACGAGACCAGATATTTGCTTTGCTGTGAACACATTGAGCCAGTTCTTGACGGATCCGAGGAGTGTTCACCTGGTTGTTGTAAAGCATGTTCTGAGGTACCTGAAGGGTACAGTGGATTATGGGCTCAGGTATGAGGTGAATCAAAAGTTTAACCTGCAGGGTTATGTTGATTCAGATTGGGCTGGCAGTGCTGCAGATAGGAAGAGCACATCTAGGTGCTGCTTCAGTATGGGATCAGGTGTGATCTCTTGGTTTAGCAGGAAGCAGTCCTGTGTAGCACTGAGTACAGTTGAGGCAGAGTATGTTGCAGCCTGTTCAGCTAGTTGTGAGGCAGTATGGCTAAGGAAGCTACTGTCTGAGTTATTTGATCTCCCGTTGGAGGCTACTGGTATCTTCTGTGATAACCAGAGTTGTGTGAAGCTGTCCGAGAACCCAGTGTTTCATGACAGGATGAAACACATAGAGATCAAATATCACTATATCAGGGATATGGTGCAGAGAGGAGTTGTGAAGCTTCTGTATGTTGCGACAGACGAGCAAATTGCAGATGTGCTGACGAAGCCACTAGCCAGAGTGAAGTTCGAGTACTTCAGAGAGAGGCTTGGCGTTCTTTAGATCGAGGACACTTCGAGGAAGAAGTGATGGACACATTTGCTGAAGCCATTCCAAGCATGTTGGAAGGAGGATCCTTCACATGGCTGTGGATGTAAGTGCTGGATGATGAGCATCAGGATGATGTTCTGGTTTATGCTTAGATATGATCAGTTGGATCGTTTTTATGTATGTATGTACGCATCATGTGGATGCTGGATATGATCAGTTGGATCATTTTTATGTATGTATGTACGCATCATGTGGATGCTAGATATGATCAGTTGGATCATTTTATGTGTGTATGTACACATCATGTGGATGCTGGATATGATCAGTTGGATCATTTTATGTATGTATGTATGCATCATGTTGGATGCTTGGACCATGTATCTGTATATGTATCAGGTGGATACATTGTGTGATCAGGTGGATCATGTATGGTGATATGTATCATGTATTTGTATTTGTATCAGGTGGATACATTGATGATCAGGAGGATCATGTATGATGATATGTATCAGGTAGATACTTGGTATGCATCAGGTAGATGCAGTGATGATCAGGATGATCATAGATGACGAGCTTCAGGATGTTGCTCCAGATGACATGCAGCAGGATGTTGCAGTGATGATCAGGATGATCATAGATGACGAGCTTCAGGATGTTTCTCCAGATGACATGCAGCAGGATGTTGCAGTGATGATCAGGATGATCATAGATGACGAGCTTCAGGATGTTGCTCCAGATGACATGCAGCAGGATGTTGCAGTGATGATCAGGATGATCATAGATGACGAGCTTCAGGATGTTGCTCCAGATGACATGCAGCAGGATGTTGCAGTGATGATCAGGATGATCATAGATGACGAGCTTCAGGATGTTGCTCCAGATGACATGCAGCAGGATGTTGCAGTGATGATCAGGATGATCATAGATGACGAGCTTCAGGATGTTGCTTCAGATGACATGTAGCAGGATGTTGCAATGATGATCAGGATGATCATGGATACATCAGGATGATGTATGGTGAGTATCAGGTTGATACTCTGTGGCCGTGGATCAGGTTGTGCAGATGAGCATGTAATCCGGTGCCCTGGGAGATTTGCAGATGGTCTTTCGAGGTTTTGCCTATGGCATGTAATTCGGTGCCCTGGGACATCTAGCAAATGCTCTTTCGAGGTTTTGCTCTGGGAGGACATGTAATTTGGTGCCCTGGGAGATCTGCAGATAGTCTTTCGAGGTTTTGCCTATGGCATGTAATTCGGTTCCCTGGGATATCTGGCAGATGCTCTTTCGAGGTTTTGTCCTATGGCATGTAATTCGTTTCCCTGGGAGATCCGATAGGTTGGGTTGTGTGCCCGTAATCAGTCCTGGGATGCTCTTGCGAGGTTTTGCCATGACCACATGTAATTCGTTGCCCTGGGAGATCCTATAGGTAGAGTTGTGTGCTCGTAACAGCCTGGGATGCTCTTGCGAGGTTTTGTGGTGAGGTCACATATAATTCGGTGCCCTGGGAGATCCTATAGGTAGAATTGTGTGCTCGTAACAGCCTGGGATGCTCTTTCGAGGTTTTGTGACGCACGTAATAAGTCCTGAGGATTCCACAGTATGGCTAGTGATGACGAAGACCTGCAGGTGGTGGGCCTACATCCAGTATGAAAAAGGACTGGCTCTGTAGAACTTCCTATGACGAGTAGATTCAGAGATTGATTGAGATAGCAGCAGCAGTGATGATGATGATGACTCAATGACGATTATCTAGTGACGATGATCCAGAGAAGATGACTTGTGCTAGAAGAACTGTGCCGAGAAATACCTTCCTAGTTAAGAGGGAGTGTTGATGTATATGTAACTTCGGAATGTATTTCACATATATGGTTTTATTCCTCTATAAGGAAGTGTCGTCATTTATATTGTAAGTGTCATAACTTATACTTGATGGGTTATTAGACCACCTTGTTGGGGTCGTCCCTGTATAAGTCATGTGGGTCAAAGGGTTATTAGACCACCCTATTGGGGGTCGGCCATGTGGGTCAAAGGGTTATTAGACCACCCTATTGGGGGTCGGCCCAGTCAGCATTATGTTATGTGGTTAAGTTCGAGCCTACATGAGTTAAGTAAAAAGGCAAGTCAAGTCAAGTATAAATAGAATGCGGGAGGCACTCTATTTACTCACTCACTTCTCACACATGCACTCAAGGAGGAGTGGCGCACTTATGGAGGAGGAGGATCTGCTGCTAGGTTATGTCTATCTCTCTTGGTTCGTTGTATCATTGCTCTATCTATCTCTGAGGAAGTTATTGGGGTTTTTCACCTTTATGGTTTTCCCCAAGTAAATCTTTGTGTCTCTTGTGTGCTTGCATTATTGTCTCCATGATTGATATGTTGTAGATATGCTGTACATGTTGTTCTCTCAGTTAAGATCCTAGATCATATTGAAGTAAATTATGAAAATTTAACAATGGCACGGATAGATATGCAGAAGATCACTCAATGCAGAGTGTGAATGATGTTCAGTTACAGAGGGAGAATTGACAGTTTCTTGACAAGCTTGGGCTTTACCAAAAGTAAAGTTGTTCCTAACCTTTACCTTAAGGTTATGGATGATACTATTATTGTATGTGGATGATCTCTTTCTGATAGGGAAATAGAAATAGATCATGGAAAGCAAGAAGAAGCTAGCTACAGAACTTGAGATGAAAGATCTCAAATTGATGTGGAAGTATGGAAAAGACCAGAAGGAATCTTTCTCAACCAAGGAAAGTATGTTGTGGAAATCTTGTGAAGATTTGATATGTTGGAATGTACAACCATGGCCACTCTCATGGGTTCCGACTTGAAGCTTTTAACTAATGACTCATCAGAGTTAGTGGATGTAACTCTGTACATACAGATTATTGGGTCACTGATGTATCTGACAAATACCAGGCCAGATATATGCTTTGTTGTGAATACCTTGAGTCAGTATCTAGTGGAACCTAGGTGTGTTCACCTGATAGCTGCAAAGCATGTGATGAGGCACCTAAAGGGTATGATAGACTTTGGTCTATGTTATCTTGGAGATCATGGCTACACAGATGTTGATTGGGCAGGAAGTGTACATCGGGCAGATGTTATTGTCTGGGATCTGCCATGATCTCGTGGATTAGCAGGAAGCAGTATAGTGTGTCTCTCAGTACAGCTAAAGCGGAATATATAGCTGCTTGCTCTACTAGTTGTGAAGCAGTATGGATTCGAAAACTGTTATCAGGACTATTTGACTTAGAGATGGAACTCACTGTGATCCTATGTGACAACCAGAGTTGTATCAAGATGACAGAGAATCCAGTGTTCCATGATAATTCAAAGCACATAGAGATCCGATATTTATATATACGGGATATGGTGCAGAAAGGAGCTATCAAGCTTGAGTATGTGAGCATTGACGAACAAGTTTTTGATGTATTGACCAAACCTCTATCTCAAGTAAAGTTTGAGACAAGCTTGGTGTAGTTCAAAAAGACCCTCCTCGAAAGGGGGAGTGATATGGTCGTTGATGATGAGATTGCCTGCATCGACAGTGAGGTCGATGATGTGGATACCTATATTTGTGATGTCGATAGTGAGGTTGGTGATTGGTCCTTAGATAGGATCTAAGTTGACGAGGGGATTGCATCATCCTTGAACACATGTTCTAAAAGGATCCGTAGACATATGTCTTCGAGAATGAAGTCCTTAGTGGACAGGTGGGGATTGCATCATCCCCGGACTTCGGTCCCTTGAATTGATCCGTGGACATATGTCTTCAAGAATGAAGTCCTTAGTGGATAGGAGGGGATTGTATCATCCCCAAAATTAGGTCCCTTGAATTGATCCGTAGACAGATGTCTTCGAGAATGAAGTCCTTAGTGGACAGGTGGGGATTGCATCATCCCCGGACTTTAGTCCCTTGAATTGATCCATAGAAATATGTCTTCGAGAATGAAGTCCTTAGTGGACATGAGGGGATTGTATCATCCCCGGACTTAGGTCCCTTGATTTGATCCGTAGACAGATGTCTTCGAGAATGAAGTCCTTAGTGGACAGGTGGGGATTGCATCATCCCCGGACTTAGGTCCCTTGAATTGATCCGTAGACAGATGTCTTCGAGAATGAAATCCTTAGTGGACAGGTGGGGATTTCATCATCCTCGAACTTAGGTCCCTTGAATTGATCCGTAGACAGATGTCTCCGAGAATTGATTATAGGACTGCATCGTCCCTGGACCTTTGGTTCAAAATATACGTGATCTAGATTGCATTGTCCATAGACATGAGACTTGTCTTAAAGTGATAAGGAATGATCCTCCTGGAAGTTGATCTGGATTGCATCGTCCATAGACATGAGACTTGTCTTAAAGTGATAAGGAATGATCCTCCTGGAAGTTGATCTGGATTGCATCGTCCATAGACATGAGACTTGTCTTAAAGTGATAAGGAATGATCCTCCTGGAAGTTGATCTGGATTGCATCGTCCATAGACATGAGACTTGTCTTAAAGTGATAAGGAATGATCCTCCTGGAAGTTGATCTAGATTGCATCATCCATAGACATGAGACTTGTCTTAAAGTGATAAGGAATGATCCTCCTGGAATTTTATCTGGATTGCATCGTCCATAGACATGAGACTTGTCTTAAAGTGATAAGGAATGATCCTCCTGGAATTTGATCTGGATTACATCGTCCATAGACATGAGACTTGTCTTAAAGTGATAAGGAATGATCCTCCTGGAAGTTGATCTGGATTGCATCGTCCATAGACATGAGACTTGTCTTAAAGTGATAAGGATTGATCATCCTGGAACTTGATTTGGATTGTATCATCCATGGACCTATGTCCTAAAGTGAGCAGGATTGATCATCCTGTAATTGGATCGTGTGCATTGCAGAGTATGTTGTAGATCGAGATGATGATCCAGATGCTGTAGATCGAGATGATGATCCGGATGTTGTAGATCGAGATGATGATTCAGATGATGTAGATCGAGATGATGATCCAGATGCCGTCGATCGAGATGATGATCCAGATGCTGTAGATCGAGATAATGATCCAGATGTTGTCGATCGAGATGATGATTTAGATGCTACAGATCGAGATGATGATGATGCTGATGATCATATATGGACGATGCTGCTTATCATGATCGAGAGATCCAGATGATGTTGTTGATCAGAGGATTCGATGATGATGATGTTGTAGCTGTTCGAGTGCTGCAAAATATGAAGACTCAGTACTGAAGATGTTGATGTTCCAGTATTGAAGATGTTCCAGTAACTGCTTGAGTTATTGATGATGTTGAGAAAGCTTCCAATGATTTATAGATGTATCATGTATGATGACTCCTTACTCGTGCATATGTTGTTATAATATCCTTCTCGTTAAGTCCCTTATTGAAATATTGTAACTTCAAAGAATATTATATTTGTACTTTATTATTTCAGAGATGTTTCATTCCTCCGTGAAGATCTTATTGTATATCTGGAGATGTTTATTCCTCCGTCGAAATGTGGTAACTTAGGTTATTAGACTTCCCTAGTGGTGGTCGGCCCTGTATGTGTTATATGGGTCAAAGGGTTATTAGACCACCCTAGAGGGGTTGTCCCAGTCAGTTGTAATGGGGTGTTTAACCCAGTGGTAAAGTTGGGGCCGACCTAGTTAATATAAAATACAAGTCGAAGATGTGTATAAATAGAGGAGGTGTGTTCCTCATTTAACACACATTGAACTCACTTGTGAATAGTGCATAAGTGAGAGAGATATATGCTGTGGAGGAGAAGGAGCTCATGGTTGTGGATTACATCTTTGTATTTGCTGGTCATCTATATTGAGAAAGCTTTGTTGGGTTTTCTTCCCCATGAGGGTTTCCCAGGATAAATCTGTGTCTCTTGTGTTTATGTTGTGCTTGTTGTTCTTTCAGTGATCCTGTATATGCTATTGTTGTGAAATGGAATTTAATGTTGATATTTTATGTCTTAGCATATTGAATCCTAACAATTTTAAGATTACCCCCAGGTTCATCTAAAAGTTGTCTTCCTATGATTACATAATAGCAAAAGGTTCCTCTTGCTTCTTAAATCTCCTTATCATATTTGCATTATCTTTAAATTGATCATGGATGGGAGTATATCAATCTTATGTTTAATTATGCTTATTGATAGTCCTTTTATAAACATTTTCTAAAAATTCAAGTTGAAAATCAATTGGCTGATATACTTTCTTTAACTGAAGTTTTGTTTGCAAAGATAACTGGTTCTTCCCAACCAGTCACCATTTGTTGTAGGTACAACAGATCCCATGCTTCATTTGAACATGGGATCCCCAAAATTCTAAATACAAAGGTATTTGGGTAAGTTCCTAATTATAACGAGGTCCTTAAACCTTGTCTGTTATAATCTCATACCTTTGCTTTTGGTTTGTGTAATTACCTTTTTTCTTTTGAAAATTTTCTAAGTTTTTGGTTGTTTTCTTGACTTGCAGAAAGCCTTCAATTCTTTCAAAATGTTATTTTCTTCCCGCAATCCCGCAATTGCGGATTGCGGGAATTGATTGTTCTTTCTTTTCAGAATTGTGTCATCCCGCAACCCGCAATTGCAGATTGCGGGAAGACTTTGTTAATATTTTTGGGAAATTTCGATCCCGCAACCTGCAATTGCAGATTGCGGATTGCGAAAAGTTTTTATTTTAATAAATTGCGTTGTGTGTTTCCGCAACCCGCAATTGCGGATTGCGGGATGCGGAAAAGTTATTTTAATTTTAAAGGTTGTTTCCATTCCAGCAACCCACAATTGTGGATTGCGGATTGCGGAAACTCTTTCGTCCGTTATTTTGCAAAGTTGTAATCCCGCAACCCGCAATTGCGGATTGCGAGAATAATGAATAAAGTTTCAAAATAAGACTTATGACCCGATCCTGCATCCCGCAGGGGTTAATCCCAGTCGTTCATTTGTTTTGATCCTATGGTCCAGATTTGACCCGACAAAAAATCGATAAATATAAGATTTTTTCTATTTTTCTTTATCATTTTCACTGTCGGAAATTTACTCTGCTACGTGGATTTTACTGTGGATTTCTTACCTGGGGTCATTATCACCAATTTTCAGTTATTTTCAGGTTGGTTTTTGTCATTTTCACATTTGTTATTTATGGTTTCACTGTTTATGATTTTGTTTTTGTTTATCTACCAGAATTTCCAAGCTTTGCAAAGATGTCACGAAACACTCAGTCTAAGACAATTCATAGGGATTTGCTGACCAAAGATGTGAATTTCGGTATCTTCTCAGATACCAGTGAGAGGGTTACTGAAACTTATCAAATGGACTGGTCCAAAATTTATTCAATTTTTTATAATGACGACCTTTCAGACATTAAAGAAGACCAACCTGCGTATGAGAAAATTAGGGCTTCTCAGCTTCGTGCTATTGTTGCCCGGCCTGCCATCCTTCCTTACACCGATGTCATTAAGTGGATTGTAGACCATGCCAACCCTAAAGACCGGTCATTCAACGACAGTGTAGGGTCACAGTTAACTACTTTCCGCCCTAAAGTCTTTATTAGGGATTTTGCTCTTAAACCGGCTGTGCAGACCCTTACCCCTGAATTCATCCAATCTTCTAAAACCAGTTACAATTTCGATGAAATGTTGAAATCATGGATGATTAAACCTAACAGCTTTGTGCCAAAGGCTGATAACCTCTATCTGATTTCCTGGTTCATAGAGCCTTATCATTTTTTTTCAGCCATGCTCTGCAAGCTCTACGGCCTTCCAAATTGTTCAGTCTTCAAGGCTGAATGGGCTTCAATAGCCCATCATGTCCTAACCACAGGGGATTCTTTTCCTTGGGCATTCATTTTGTCATTGGAGCTTAAAACAACCATCCAGGAGTATCAAAAATCACCTGCTTTGAAGAAGCCACACTTTTTCTTTCCATCCTTCATTATTGATGTCTTTTGCTCAGAGTTCCAATATCCCAACATGGGATGGAATTGGACCCCTGCAGCTCCACCAGTGCATATATATCATGCAGCACTATGGGAGAGTAATTTTGTGCCCTTACTCTATGAAATTTGTGACCATTTCATGGGTACTATTTATTTCAAGATATTCAAACAAGAGGCTCCTGCCTTCTCAGTTGATGCCAGGACCTTCATCAATACAATTGGTGATTGGTATGTATATGAATCATTTTCATATATCAGAGTCTGGGGAAGTCACACTGTTCATCTGCTACCTATAATAGTCCCTGACAGATTGGTCATTGAAGAAGTCTCTTATCAGACTGTTACTGATGGTGTCTACAGAAAACTCACTGGTCCCAAGATAAGGGGTTGGCCTAAACTCTCCTTAAACCTTGGACCATTGGTCATTCCAACTTCAAATTGGGCTACAGTGTTGGGGGACAGGATGGCTTCTCTGAGGCTAGGCTTTGCTCCCAAAAGAAAGCATGACCCTAAGAAGTTCCTTGATGCTCATTTTAAACAATATCATGTGAAGACAGACTATGTGCATGAAGAAATTCCTGATGACTCCATCTACCAAGGAGTGAATACCTTTTCTGTGGTCATGTCTAGGGCCAAGAGCATAGATGAGCAGCATCAGATTATGCAATATCAGAGAGAACTTAAAACTAAATTTTTGAGCTACAGAACAATGGAAATGAAACTTCTAGAGCAAAAGAGAAGGAATAGAGAAGAAAAGGAGAACCAACAAGCTAATGCCCCTCTAATGCTTACTTATCCAGATGAGGATAAAGGTAAAACTCCTATGGAGAATACTCCATAAGTAAAGACTGTTGAACAGGTCAAAGTTTTGTTGGAAACCTCTCATCAGATGAAGTAGGAGTTAGCACAGATCTCTTCAGTATTGGGTACCCAAACAATTGAACCTCCTAAGCTTAGTGTGGATATTCAAGTGACTGCTGCAGCTATACAGGTATCTGATGATTTAACAATAGTTGATGCAAACCCAACTAAGAGATAGAAAATCCTGATTCCGACCTCACAGGTTCCTACTCTTAATATTATTGACTGTGATATTGAAGATGAGCCACATCCTCTACTGTCTGTGATTGAAGAAGTGATTGAAGACTCACAAGTAGTTACAGATTTGTTAGATACTATTGAAAGGGATCACTATGATCCTGATCAACAAATATTGGAGCTCACCACTCCACCTGATATTACAACTTCAACACTTTTACTTTCATCTATTCAAGATATTTCTGTTTTATCTCCAGGGGTGATGCCACCAATTTCCATATCACAACTTTTTCATACTTTGACTTCCAGAGCCACTCCATTTTCAGACAGCTCATTTCCATTTTCCATTCCCTCATCTATTATTGTAGAGATCCAGTCTTCGACTGTACCTCAGCAATCACCCATATCTACTTTTTTATCACCCACCATTGATGAGCCACCCTCAGTTCCTTCTTCATCATCACCTACTAATGATGATCATGTTCCACTTTCTGAAGCCTTCACTTCAATCCCTTCTCTAACTCATGTTCCATTAGTTGTTCAGACTGTCTCTACCCCTCTGACCTCTCCTCAAGTTACCATGTCTATACAAAGTCCCACTAACACTCAAACAACTTCAATAATTTCAACAGTGAGTGTCACTTCAACCTCTGCAGAATTGGTAACTAAGTATGAAGATGATGTTGTAGTCCCTCTTGGGAATTATTTTTACAATAAAACATCCAAGGCAGTGATGAGGAAAGTAAAGAAAAGAAGTAGGGATCAGGGGGGATTGGAAGCACCTATCCCTGATCAAATAATCTAGGCTCAGTAAACTAATGGTCCTCAGACAGAAGCAATTGAGATAGTTGCAGCCTTAGGGGCATTTGCTGGTGCAAATTTTGATTTAGTTCAGGTACTGAATAGGGAGATTGATTAGAAGAACGAAGAATTGAAAAGGCTAGAAGAAGAGTTAGTTAAGACCAAGGAGAAACATGAGGTTTATGTTGTTGATCTCAGGAAGATATGGGGAGATAGGTTAGAGGATTTGGAGTGAAGCAACACCTCTCTTCAGACTAAACTTCGTAATGCACAAGTTGAGAATTCTCCCAATACACAGAGGATATCTATGCTAGAAAAGCAATGTGAGGATGCAATTGCAAGTGTAGCCTCTTCTCGTTTCTCTAAGTTTTCACCCCAGTAATTTAAGGATTTCGCCCTCCAGGTCAATGAAGAACATCATAAATTACTGGGGAAACTGTTTAACACCCTACACGAGATTAGGGAAACTCATATGACTTTTGGTAAGATGTTTGTTGTCCTTGAAGAGTAGAAAGCCAAAAGGTTGCAAGCTTCTAAGGCAAGTTAAGACATTGGTAAGTGGCAGGGGTATATCAAGAACATACCAGAAGACATGCCCATTCTTACCAGTTTTCAGTTCAAGAAAATCATAGATGCATTAAACACTTGGCTTGATCTTAATGAGTCAGTTGAAGACATTATCCAGAAAACGCAAGCTATGTGCAGCAGGCGATGGTATGCAGCGGATAACATCATGGAAATTCTATTGTTCTCCGCCATGGAGCTCATTGAAGATGCTTGCCCGCCTAAGTTGATGGTTGAGCAAGTCGAACGTAGGTGTGAGGAATCCAAGCAGAAGATTCAGCGCCTTGAGGAGGTCAAGATTGATGATGTGGATCAATTAATTAGGAAGTCGGTCACCATGGAAGGAAAAATCCACATGTTCATCCGCATTTGGCATAAGTTAGCTAAAAATGAGATAGAAACAGTCACATGTAATGCCCAGCTGGGGCTTGAATCAGCTAACTATCCGAATGTAGATGAGTTGTTAGGAATATGGGACAAGTGGCAAGATTTTATTGACCATTAGTCCAATTTGAATTGTGTAATCCCTATTCTGTGGGAATTTCCTATTGTATTATTTTGTAACTCTTATTTAAGTGGTTGTTTTCTCATTGAGAAGAGGATGGAATTTGGAGGAGAAAACCAGTAAGAGAGACTAGAGATACCCTGTTTGATACAAAGCTTGTAAGTTCTTACAGACTTTCATTAATACAGTAAAGTTATTCCCAGATTTTCTTTTGTCTATTGATCAAGTTTATTTGATGAATGTTGATTTTACTCCAGATTGCTTATCAAATGTTGTTTAATTCTTTTGCAAATTATTAAGCACGGTTATCTATAGTTCTAGTTTATCTTTGCTAATGATCTGTGTGTTCATGAGGCTTTAAAAGAGTTTATTCAATTAAAACTTTTATCGATTTCTGCAAATGGTTTTCTCATAAAATTATAATTGATGTTAATTTTTCAATTAACAAATCAATTACAGGTTAATCTTGAATGCATTTAACCCTAAATTTGTTGTTGGTTAATTTTAATTGATTAATGGTAATTTGAGCAGATAAGTTACAAATCTATTAACATTTATGTTAAGTGGATGAACAATACTTGTGTATTTCTACATCAAGTTGACCTGCATATAAACAAGCTGTCTTTTAGAATAGATCTAACTTAGATTAGATTCCTTTCTTAGGTAGAATTGTTGCATATAATTTCACGCCCTTGTTTTCCTTCATTAGAAAACTGATGTATTGATCAAATTTCACCAACTCATAGAGTGTCAGCGGAGGCTGAATATCCATGGGAGATTACTATACTAAACAGGTTGGGGATAGAACTGTCCTTGCGTAGGATCTTTTGAAGCCTTTCAATCTAGGTTTTCCCCCTCTGTTGGGAGCCTTGGAACCCATTCCAGCACCTTGCACCTACCCTGCACATCCGAGGCCTCAACAATCTCCAAAGCCACTATTTAAGAAATTAGAAGGTCGCTTCATCTACCTTTGTTTCCTGTAAAAAGATTATGACAAGTTTCTCTATTATAGTGAGACTTCTTGGATGATCTTGCTTATGTCTACTCCCTATGCCCTTGCATTTCCAACAAACGGAGTTCCATTTACTTTGTATAGATTTGTTTCCCCCATGGAAGGCATTCTTAATGTTGTTATGTGACCCCAACACCTTTTTGTAGTGTGCTTTATCTTTCATGACTTAGTTTTTTTTTTCTACCCCATGTCCTCCTAACATTTATTCTTTTAACTCATCCTAGTTCTAGATATGTTATGATTTTGTTCCGATGAAGAAACCCATTAGAGTCTTAATGGTTTGTTGACTTGGGTTAATATTTGGGAAGGGTGATATTTTCTCCACTACATTCATGGTAGATTCTAGGAAGGGGGTAGGGGGTTAGCAGGAAGTACCACACTTTCCAATTGTAGGGTACGGTCTCTAGGTAGAGTGACCACTTCTTATACTTCTTTTGATCTCCATAAGGATCACCACATTTCAAAGCAATTCTAGGTAAGAGAGGGTGAGAATGCTTTCTACGCTAGGGCTTATTGTGGACTTGTTTCCCTTGGCCCTTCTTGGTAGGTGGGCATCGCCATGCCTACTAATTTTAAAGGGTCAAGGGGATGGTTATGGATATTAGTTATTTTTCTTATGTTGAGGTTTCTTCTAATTCTTCACAAAATTCCCATATTCATGATAACAATTAGTTTTAAAAAGTGGATGCTCATAGTGCACAACTTGAATGTGAGTGTAACCCCATAGGTCAAGTTGGATTATTTCATGGAGGCCCAACTTGAATGTGAGCGTAACCCCATAGATCAAGTTGGATTATTTCAAGAAGACCCCTTTCCAAGTGGATATCTACATAGATACAAGTACAAGTATATTGGTTTCATTTGGACTTTGGTTTGTCAATTCATTGACCAAGTGAGCTATTAATTCCAATTACCATGAGGGTTTGATTGTCCTAGAATATGAGGGGTAGTTGAGGCAATTTGACCCACACCGAGACAATTGAGAGGACATCCTTTTCTAGGTTTATATCCAATGATCACAATTTGAGGTACATTCCTCTCTGTCTTGTGAAATAAGGACTATTGCAAAATATTAGGTATTTGTATTGTTCTAAATCAATAATAAATTCTTAATATCCCTTCCACAAAAGAAGAGCTATAATTTCCATTTACATAAGAGAGACACATTTATTTTGCATGCATGTTTCCATTAATTATAGGGAATTCCAAATGCTTGTGAGTTAGCCTATCCTCTTTCCTAGGAGTGGAAGGGGGAACCTCCAAGGAAGGGATTTGATCCAATTTTTGGATGAAATAGGGTTGCATAAAGCATATTGTCTTTACCTTCTTAATTGTTGCTATTAAGATCACTTGAAACACTGCCACATATTAGGAGATTGAGGTGTTGGAGGGAGTCCCATAGGGGCTACTCCCTCCTCCAAGAGCCACCATTAAAGGATGAAAGCCCTATCAAAAAGCAGTTGTATCCCTAGAGTATAATTGAACTTGAAAGCAACCGAAAAAAAAAAGGAAGCATAAGCAAGAGGATGGTCTTCCAACATGATTTTAACCTAGTTGCACTTCTATGCCATACATATGTATGTTTTCCCATGGAGGTGGGACATGGAGGGTGCGGATGCCCCTCTCCATATGTTGAATACCTTACATTTTATTCCCTGGTAGCTTCTCTCTAGCCTACACAGAAATCACAGGATCCAAAATTCATGAAAAAATTGGATGAAATCCCAAAAGTCTCGCTCTTGCATTCCTCCTCCAGATAAATGGTGATGGATCTCTCGGAACATGGCTTGATCAACCAATTTACTGGTTTATGAACATCCCTAAGAAACATGGCCATCTAGATCCAGAACAATTGGGAATTTCTAATAAAAGGCAAGCTCTCCCATTACTTATGTGGGTGAGGGCTTTACTCATTCCTCTTTGAACTAAAATCAGATAGAGACCTCATATTTTCTAATTGCTCATTATTATATAGCAATAGATGCATGTACCTTAATAGATGGACTCTGGAATTCGACCCCGGACTGGATGTTCCCTCAACCGTACCAGTTTGGGTGCATCTGCCTTATCTGTCACTACACTGTTGGAGTGAAGAATATCTGAGAAAAATCAGCAACACTCTTAGAAAATACATTGATAAAGAAAAACTAAAGGATGGCATGTTCTAGTGTGCTCAGATCTATGTAGAGGTAGACTTGGAGAAATGCCTCACGAAATTTTTCCTACTCACCCTCCACAATTGGAGATTCATCCAAAAGTTGGATTACAAACATCTTCCCTTCAAATGCAATATTTGTCACGAATATGACCAATTGGCCAATAAATACAAGCTCAATCAAGGGTAAAGCACAACAACTCTAAAGAAAGAAGAATAATGGCAACAAACCAAAAATAAAACAATGAGAAACAAGCATCGTGGGCCTTCGACAGCCTCATCCCCCTTCTCCTATTTGCAACCACCTGTTATCCCCTCGAAAAATCCCCAATCACATGGAAACACATATGTAGTTGTTGTACATTAAGGGACTCTCGCCCCTTCCATCATCCAAACCCCTGTCGACCCTAACGGATTCAAAACCCTATTTCAAGATGACACCATTATGGAAGATCATAGCATTCCCTCCCCATCCAACAAAAACCCAATAATAAAAATACCCTCTCAAACAACCCGCCTAGAAGCCCCATGTAATCCCTCAGTCTCCCTTCTTGATGAAAAATCTGCCTCAAATAGGCATGATGAGATCGACCCATCTCCAGAAAAAATCCTAAAACCCACAATCTTGACAAGGAGGAAAGCACAACGACAAGCTAAGGAAGAGGAAAAAGAAGAAAATGCAGAAGAAGACCGGCATCCAAAGAATGTTGGGAGGATAAGAGAAAAAGAAAGACGTGAGGAAGAAGCAAATGAGGAAAAAGAATTAGTTACCCAAATCGCCATTGAGAAAATGTTGAGTTGCAATCTCACTGGAAGTGCGGTGAAAAAAACTGGATCCAAAGGCTCTTTGCTCAGAGGTGGGGAACCCTCATAGTATAAATGATGAAAAGCATCTACTGGAACTACTGAGGGATGGGTAGCAAAGTAAAAGAAACATCCATCATAGATCTAATAGCCATGGAGAAGGTCACTATCCTCTTTCTCCAGAAGCCAAGACTAGAGGCTTCAGAAATGATGAATATAGCCAAAAAGCAATGGAAAATTTGGATAGACTTGTTATTAGTTAATGAGGAGGATCAGGGGGAATATTCTCCCTTTGCAACAATAACATATTCTCCTTGGAAATGCATCTCCAAACCCAACATCGGCTCCTCACTGTTGTTCACAATCTAGTTTCGGGAATCAGGTATCATTTCTTCAATATTTATATGTTTTTACACCATGTAGAAAAAGAAACAAGTTGGTCTTCCTTGCAGGATCTCAAAGACTCAGATGTCACAAAAAAAGGTCACAAAAAAACATAGTGGCAGGAGATGTTAATATGGTCTTAAACAACAAAGAAAAAATGGGAAGGACAGTTATAAGGGATCCCTTTCGGTAGCACATGAAATACTTGATCTCAAAGTGGTATATGTTGGACGTCATACCCATGAAAGGACTGTTCACTTGGAACAATAGAGGACTTGGCCTTGGTCACAAAGCAACTCATCTTGATTGCTTCCTCAATCACAACAATCTTTTCCTTTCTGATTTAATAATCAACTCCAACATCATTCCCTTCACATATCTAACCATCATCCCATTGCCCTTCTTTTTAATCCCCTTGTCAACTTCGACCATCTTGTGTTTCGCTTCAATCCCCTCTAGCTCCAAAACCCCTTAGTCTTAGATCTTATCATTAAATTCTGGATCAAACCCTTGTCAGGGTCTCCAAGTTACATATGGGAACAAAAATTAAAAGTAGTCAAGATCTCTTTCTGAAAGAATGGGCCAAAAATACTTTCATTGACCCAGAGAAGGAAACAAGGCATATCACAAAAATCCTAGAAAGGGTACAAACTAGATTGGAGATTGAGGAGGTAACCAAGGAATTAATGACAAAGGAAAAGGCTCTTTGCACTCAACTATATAAAGCACACAAATATGAGGAAGAACATTGGAAACTTATGTTCAAGAAATCTATGTCTTCGAGTAAGGGATAAAAACATGTCTTACTTCCATCTTCAAGCCAAAGCGAGGGTACAAAGAAATAATTTCAAAGAGATATCACTCCCAGATGGTAGCACGGTGAAATACTATGAAAAAATCAAAGATGTATCCAAAGATCACTACCAAGCTCTCTTCACCGAAAGTGAAACAACAGATCAAGCCTCCACAAATTCCATGCTTGAGAACATTCTTCCCATTCCCATATAGGCGGATAACCATTGTCTAAACAAATATACAGAGGAAAAAGAGATCATAGAGGGCATCTGGAATCCAGCACCTGATAAGGCCCCTAGACCGAACGGGTTCACCATTCATCTTTTCAGATCATGTTGGCATTTCATCTACACCGATCTGAAAATAATGCTTCTTTAATCTCAAAGGAAGCATAAGCTTGGAGGAGGAACACATTCTTCCTTTCTCATTTTGATACCAAAAGAAGCAAACCTTGCTTCCTTTTCCATATTTCACTCAGTATCCTTATGCAATTCCGTCTATAAAATCCTCACTAAAATAATGGCAAACAAAATGACAAAGATCCTTCAGAGGATTATTTCTGATAGTCAATGTGGTTTTATATAGAAAAGAATAGACAATATTATTTTTGTACAAGAGGCAATCCATTCAAGTAAGAGAAACAAGCATAAAGGGATGCTCATTAAAATCGACATGGAAAATTATTTTGACCAGGTAAGACATTCTTTTCTTCTCAAATTTATGAGTAAAATTGGGTTTGAATTAAATTTTGTTGACAGGGTGAAAGATTGCATTGCAAGTCCTTGTATAGCTCCCCTTGTAAATGGCAGACCCGTCGGTTTCTTCAATATTAGTGGGGCCTGAGACAAGGGTGTCCCATTTCTCCTCTCCTCTACATCATTATGGCTGAAGAACTAAGTGGAAAGCTGGAAAAAGAAAGATCGAAAGGCAATCAGTTGCGCATAACCATCACAAGAGGAGTGAAAGCCATGAATCACTCCTAGTTGTTGATGACACTTTACTCCTAAGGGGGGTATTCCACCATTATTGCAACCATATTTCGAGACACTTTAGATTAGTTTCTTGAAGCTTCCAAAGGGTCCATTAATGAAGGAAAAAGCATAATATATGGTTGGATTACAAACTCTACAAAGATGGGGGGAATTGAAAAATTTTACACTTCCCCTTCACTGAATCTTGGAAAAACTTCAACTATATGGGAATGTTGATCTCCTTAAACTCCCTCAACTCAGAAATCTAATCTCATGTCTTAAGAAAATTCAAAAATAAATTCCAGTAGTGGGGATCCTAGTGGCTCAACCTGGCTGGGAGGATAGTGCTCACAAAATATGTAATTTCTTCCTTTCCCATCTACAGATGCTCTACCCTCCTTGCGCCAAAATGAATGATGTCTCAAATAGCCAGGAAATTTGCAAATTCCTCTAGCAGGGAGGAAAAAAAAACCAAAAAAATACATTTGGTAAACTGGAATATAGTGAGATCTTCAAAAGATCATGTAGGGATTTGTAATGTCCCCAATTAAATAATTTTCAGATAAACAATTAAGTTGGCCTATTCAATTCCTAAGGGTTTTGTGGGAAAATTAAAATATTGATATTTGACCCCAAGGCCTATAGTTTCGAATGGAAATTCAAAATTCAAAATTGATGGTGGAAAATAGGCCAATAAATTATGGAAAAATAATTAATTGCTCCAAAATGAAGTGGCATGGGGTCCTAGTTGGACTTGGGGCGCATAAGTGGATATGTGGGGTCCACATGAGCGAATATTCCTCTTTTACACATGGCACCATCCTCAAATTCGAATTTGGAAGGATAAGTAACTCCCATGGGGAAGGTGAAGAGTCACAGGGCTATTTTTAGTTAATGACAGATTATATTACAACCTATGACATATATGAAAACTTATGACAAGAATCAGATCCTATGATAGCTTATGACAACTTATAACAACCTATGACATGTTGTAGGTGTTAGAACAATATTACACCTAGGACCTTATTCATTAGTCACATTATTGATTAATTGGTCCTAAACAGGTTAATTATTGCATCCCAAGGTGTGAACAAGGTTGTTAGAAGTTGGTTAGGCTCAATGATGACTTATCCACCAAACATATGGGCCAAAGGTGGTCAAATTGGTGTAAGGCACCCTCATTATGACCACCTCATGCATTTATTGCACCTATTTTTCCTAAGGAGCCCTGTTTCCCTGCTTTAAGGGAACATTGTTGACCACCTATTTTTTTTAAGGTGCCCATGCATTGTATCTAGTCATATAGGCCCAAAACTAGCTATTTAGGCATCTCCTCGGATACCTAACCACCCACCAATCACCTCCTTCACATGTGTGAGACTTAGTTGAGTCTTCCTAAGCATGCCCCAACGTTCACATGAGCAATTCGTAAGGATTTGGGGTGATTTGGGAGCTCCTTAGTCAAGCTAGGGGAGATTGGGGTCAAATCTAAGATAGCCACATGTTAAGCCTCCTAAGGCATTCAATTTATTCCTATTTCTATATAAGGATGATCCAAACTCATGGTAAGGTTGGACAGTTAATAAACTCTAAGATTTGATCATTTGTAATTCTGGTTTTTGATCATTTGTAACTGGTTTTGATCATTTGTTTTTCCAGAATTGTTTATGCACTTATATCTTGCAGATATAGTTAAATATTTCAATTGTGAGGCATCTATAGTAGCTAGATCCTACTGTGATAAGGATTTTACAGCAGGTCCTAAATTTAGCCAAGGAGATCACTAGAGGAGAAGGGTGGGCCCACATGCAAATGTAACTTCCCCCAAAATCAAGCTAAGCCTTTCAAATTCGAATTTTCAAGGTAGATGGAGTTATCTTTGGCCAAATAAAATTAAAGAGGAATTAAATGGGTCCCAATGTGTCATTCTCTCATAAAAATAACATTTATTAATATTTTAGTAAATATTTGTGAGAGAATTCTAGAATGAGGGGGAAATGCTCCATGAATATTTATAAAAGGGATGAAGACACAAGTGAAAGAGATTTTGGATCATTGTTGTTGTTTTGCACTCTTGGATAGCTTGGCTTGTCCATTGCACGGTGGGTGTTTACCTTCCCTGCCATTGATCTAATTTCGGTGGTGAAATATTCCACCCAAGCTAGTAGAGAGGATGAGATCATCCAGATATTTTCATTGTGCTTCATTGCAGCTGATTATTGAGGGGATAAATCACTTTAGTATTTATCTACAAAGATTTATTGTAGGTTATAAGTTCATATACAATAGTGGGGTCAAATTCCTATCATTTGGAGTTTCTTTCTATTGATTTAGAGCTTGGACCGGTGTTGGTGGGCCGAAATGGAGGCTATTGTTTCGATACTTATAATAATTTTTGGGTTGTGACACCTATTCCATTGCATTCAAAGCATCATTTCCAGTGGGAAACACTTTTTTTTCACTCAAAAAGGTTTATGTATGCCCGATATATCATCATTTTACTAAATCTACTCTATTTAGCATCTCTTCTGGTGGAGGGGCGCACCACTACTTTTCTATCTCTATATTTCTTGTATTTCTATCTTTGTTCCCTACACACCTCAACAAAATGGTGTTGCAAAGTGAAATAATAGAGCACTGTAATGTACCCACCTGCTGACCCAATAAGAGGAGGGGAATATGCTACCCATCTATGGGGCTTTTCATAAAACTCAGCCCATTCATTAGATTCACAGCAATAAAGATGATGTGTGCAGATGCAAATCGCTTAAACATGCACAGCGGAATAAAACATATTCATCCACACACTCTTCATATGCATTCAACATATCAATAACAGTCATTAATTTAAGCATTGCAGAAGTAAATACATAGACAGAAAAACAACACTTATCTTCATTGTGCAATTGTTCCAAACAACTAGCTATGTCACTGCAACGTTCCACCCAACCATAGGTCTCTGCCCAGCCTGTATTCTTTCAGCACTCAAAGACCACCCCCGAGCTAGGCATGATTTCTACAAGGAAAAGGGGACATTCAAGCTCATGCACAGCCAATTAATCATTTCATCCAAGCCAAGCCAGTCCATAGCTGGGTTTATCAGGCTACATTTGAACCCTGGATGCTTGCACTCAAGCTCAAGCCAAAACAATGGATACCCATCTCAACCCCAACATTCTCTTACACTCAACAAACTCAAAAAACTGGGCATGGGTACACATTTCCAGCAATGGGTTTTACAAACAAGATGCCCATGGGTTTTCCCCAAAACGTAGGCACACCAAAATGGACTATGGAAAGGGGAATTCGAGCACAGGGAGAAAACCCGATTTCTCCCACAGGTTATGAGCATTTCAAATTGCCAAAACGACTCATTGAAACCCCAAATCGAGCTCCCTCTTCTTCAAGTAGTTCTGCAACACAAAAACACCCTCTTCCCCACTGAAAACAAGGAAACACAGGAAAAACATGGAGGAAAAATGCCTAGGCAGCTCCAAAAACGTGAGAGGGGTAAAATTGGTTGATGGGTAATGGCTTGGGGAGCAATTCATTGCTCTTTTCTTGCCCAAGAAGCCAAACACATTTTTCCATGTAGGGTGGTTTTCCCATACTCAAATTTGGACAGCCATACCTCCCATTCCCCAAGGCATTAACTACCTCAACCAACTCTTGGGAGAAATCAATGATTGGGTACAAAATTCAACATGGGTAGTTGAGGGTTTGATGGGTTCTCTCATTAACACTTGGCTTGACTTGATTGGATCCAAGGGTTTGAATGTTTCCCTCCCAATTCCTTGTAAAATCATGCCCCCATCTCTTTGTTGCATTGCCTAGCTAGTTGTGGGTATTTTATTAAAGTGCATATTTACATAATATTCGCAATTCCATTGTGCCTGGCTAGCACGTAAATCATATGCATTAATAAATCGATGGCAGGGCCTTGGACTTGAGCTCCTCACCATGATTTCATAACAATATTACATCATTTACAATTTTAATTCCATGGGGTTAAGATGGGGGCGTTACAAGCACTGAAGGAGATGGACACTTGCATGATGGAGGCTAAGTCTTTGTCTCCTAAGCTATGGGCTGAAGCTATGAATTGTGTTGCATATGTTCATAACAGAGCACCACATAAATCCTTGGAATGCATGACTCCATATGAAGCTTGGATGGGCCACAAGCCCAATGTTTCTCATTTCAGGGTGTTTAGCTCGAAGGCTTGGGCTAGAATTCCTTGAGAGAAGAGAAAGGCTTTGCAGCCCCAAAGCAAGGATTTCATCATGGTTGGATATGTAGAAGATGCAAAGGGATACAAGCTCTTTGATCCATCATCTCTCAAAACATTCATTGAAAGAAGTGTCCAGTTCGAAGAAGAAGAGCCCATGCAAGCTACAGAACAAGGTGAAGGGGAATGCTCATATCCTCTTCTTGATGATGATGTAAGTGATGGTTCTTTTTCTGATGTTTATGATTCTGAGATTTCTAATGATGATGATGACATGGATTCCGATCATGACCCTCCCTCAAGGCCCAAGTGGGCTGAGAAAACCATACAAGCTGTCGGTGAGCTTGTAGGAGATCCTCGAGATCCTAGGAAAACTAGATCTCAGTTTCACAATGCTTTTGCATCTTGTGATCCAGATATGAGTGGTAGATGTTTTCTGATTGTTGGATCTGATCCTCAATCATATTCAGAAGCTTCAAAATACCCAAGGTGGCAAACATCCATGCAAGAAGAGATGAACTCCCTCCATGACAATGAAACATGGGATTTGGTCCCTCTTCCTCCCAAGAGGAAACTACTGCAATGTAAATGGGTTTATAGGACCAAAATGGAATCTGATGGTTATGATGTGAAGTATAAGTCCAGTTTGGTGGCTAAGTGCTTCTCTTAGGTCCATGGAGTGGACTATACAAAGACATTTTCACCAGTGGCAAAGATGGACTGCATAAGGCTAGTTTTGGCCATTGTTGCTTCCAAGCGATGGGAGGTTCATCACATGGATGTGAAGAATTCATTTCTTCATGCGGATATTGATGAGAAGATCTATATGTAGCATCCTGAAGGTTTCATTGCATATCATACACTTGTGTGCAGGTTGAAGAAGTCTCTTTATGGCCTCAAGCAAGCTCCTAGAGCTTGGTATGCCAAGATGGACAATTTTTTGCTGTCACAAAACTTTGAGAGATGTAAGTCTGATCCTAATGTCTATATGTAGAATGTTGGTCACCTGATATTGATCATAGTATTGTATGTTGATGATATTTTGATTACTGGTAGCTGCACCAAATAATTGGGCTCAGTTAAGGTTGCATTACACAGTGCATTTGCCATGACCGATCTAGGATTGTTGAAACAATTTATGGGTTTGGAGATTGATCAAAATGTGGATGGGATCTATGTTTCTCAATCCAGATATGTTGCAGAAGTTCAATATGGCTGAATGTAAGTCTACAAAATTCCCATTCCTTTCTGGAGTTAAGCTTACTAATTAGGGTTCTTCACCACTAGTTGACAGCTCACTGTATAAACAACTAGTTGGGAGCTTGTTGTATCTTACTCACTCTCAACCAGATTTGTCTTATGTTGTTGGGGTTGTTGCAAGGCACATGCAAGAGCCTCATGATGTCCATTGGAAGGCAGCCAAGAGGATCCTTCATTATGTACAGGGTACCAAGCATTTTGGCATCCACTATGCAGCTGGTTCATCTCTTGAACTAGTTGGTTTTACTGATTTTGATTGGACTAGAGATAGTTCTGATCGGAAGTCAACTTCTGGTTATGTGTTTATGCTTGCACATGGTCCCATTTTCTAGTCAAGAAAGAAGTAGCACACCATCTCCTTATCTTCAGTTGAGGCCGAATACAAGGGGGTAGTGAATGCAGCTACACAATGTGTGTGGTTGCAAGGCATTCTTGGAGAGTTTGGATTTGTGTTTGATTCACCCACAATCATTTGGTGTGACAATCAAAGCACAATCAAGATCTCCACTAATCCAGTATAGAGGCAGAGGACCAAGCACATAGAGATTCACATACACTACATTCGAGGCTTGGTGCATGACCAGATCATAGCATTGCAGTATTGCCCTTCTGCTAAGCAAATTGTTGATATCTTCACCAAGAGTTTTACTGAGAAGACCTTCACTTACCTTAGATCACTCCTTGGGGTAAGTGATGCGTGGTGAAGACTGGTGTATTTTACAGATATGCCACATGTCCATTTTAGAGGGGAGGTTTTATTTCCCATGTGGTTTTCCTTCTTTCCTTGGTTACATGGACAAATAAAAATTTATGTTGTAAAAGGTGACTTGAGCCTTAGTTTCCAAGGCCTTGTTTTTTATTATTGACACAAGTCTAGCTTATGGGGGGTGTTAGAACAATATTACACCTAGGACCTTAGTCAGTAGTCACATTATTGATTAATTGGTCCTAAACAGGTTAATTATTACATCCCAAGGTGTGAACAAGGTTGTTAGAAGTTGACTAGGCTCAATGATGACTTATCCACCAAAAATATGGGCCAAAGGTGGTCAAATTGGTGTAATGCGCCCTCATTATGACCAACTCATGCATTTATTGCACCTATTTTTCCTAAGGCGCTCTGCTTCCCTATTTGAAGGAAACATTGTTGACCAAAGGCACCCATGCATTGTATCTAGTCATCTAGGTCCAAAACTAGTTATTTTGGCCTCTCCTTGGATACCTAACCACCCACCAATCACCTCCTTCACATGTGTGATCCTCAGGTGAGTCTTCCTAAGCATGCCCAATGTTCACATGAGTAATTCGTAAGGGTTTGGGGTGATTTGGGAGCTCCTTAGTCAACTTAGGGGGGATTGGGGTCAAATCTAAGCTAGCCACATGTCAAGCCTCCTAAGGCATTCGATTTATTCCTATTTCTATATAAGGATGATCCCAACTCATTGTAAGATTGGACAGTTAATAAACTCTAAGATTTGATCATTTGTAATTATGGTTTTTGTTCATTTGTTTTTCGAGAATTGTTTATGCACTTATATCTTGCAAGAATAGTTAAATATTTCAATTGTGAGGCATCTATAGTAGCTAGATCTTATTGTGATAAGTATTTTACAACAGGTCCTAAATTTGGCCAAGGAGGGCACTAAAGGAGAAGGGTGGGCCCACATGCAAATGTCGCTTCCCCAAAATCAAGCTAAGCCTCTCCAATTCAAATTTCCAAGGTAAATGGAGTTATTGTTTGGCCAAATAACATTACATAGGAATTAAATGGGTCCCAATGTGTCATTCTCTCATAAAAATAGCATTTATTAATATTTTAGTAAATATTTGTGAGAGAATTCTAGAATGAGGGGGAAATGCTCCATGAAGATTTATAAAAGGGATGAAGACACAAGTGAAAGAGATTTTGGATCATTGTTTTTGTTTTGAACTCTTGGATATCTTAGCTTGTCCATTGCACAGTGGGTGTTTACCTTCCCTGCCATTGATCTAGTTTCGGTGGTGAAAGATTCCACCCAAGCTAGTAGAGAGGAGGAGATCATCCATGTCTTTTCATTGTGCTTCATTGCGGATGATTATTGAGGGGCTAAATCACTTTCATATTTATCTACAGATATTTATTTCCGGTTATATGTTCATATACAATAGTGTGGTCAAATTCCTATCATTTGGAGTTTATTTCTATTGATTTAGAGCTTGGACCGGTGGACCGGTGTTGGTGGGCCAAAATAGAGGTTATTGTTTCGATACTTCTAAGAATTTCTGGGCTGTGAAACCTATTCCATTGCATTCAAATAATCATTTCCAGTGGGAAACACTTTTTGTCACTCAAAAAGGTTTCTGTATGCCCGATATGTCATCATTTTACTAAATCTACTCTATTCGACATCTCTTCTGGTGGAGGGGCGCACCACTACTTTTCTATCTCTATATTTCTTGTATTTAGAGCTTCTGTAAGAGACAAATATTGTTTAATCAATATATTTTATGTCTCCATACATTCATAATAAATATTTACAGGTATTTTCATCATATGGTGTTCAATGTTCAAGCTTATGGGTGATTTATGTGCAAATCTGCTAGTATGGTTAAGCAATCTTAAGACAATGTGTATTAAATTTTTATATCAGCTCCCTAAAGTCTATTATTAAGTTATTTTTGTTTATTTGGGAGTTTCATGGTCTAAATGGATCTGTTTGGGAAGAATTGGGTTGATTGGGATGTGTTTGGGTCCAGTTAAAAAACTAGTATTCCAATGTGGGGGAAATCAAGCTAGTTTCTCACTAGTCTTGAGAGGTGTATTTCATACTTATTTGTAAGTTCTCTAGAGTCTATCAATGGGTCAGATAGTCTCATTTGAGTCCATTAAATTTATATTGGGAGAATTTGAGTTTCTCTGGTAGTGTTTGGGAAGAGTTGGAAATCTCGTGTTTAGTGTGGCCAAAATTGAACTAGTGTTCCTAGTTTCTTTACCAGCTTCCAATTTTATATCAAATTTGATTTGGGACACATATCAGTGGACTCTAAACACTTTTATGAGCTACGCATCTTTACTGGACATCAAAAATATACACACACTCCACTATTGTTGAACGAGAGCATCTCATAAGCCTTCATAAGCCACTGTTTGGGAAAAAGTTGAAAATCAACATAATTAAAGTTGGAACCTTTGAGATAGTATTCCTAATTTCTGATTGGGAACATTATAGGCTCAAAATAAAGGACAGTGCTGTCATGAATATTTCTCTTGGGGCTAAAATACCATGGAGAAGCATTATTGACAACTTGGAATCGTGGAAAAAGGGTAGTTTTAAAAAAATACTTCCAAGGGCCACGTAAGAAATGCATAGACAACCCTATACAAGAAAAGAAAAGGTCCCATATTTGGAAACTTCTCAATACTGTAGCCCCTCTCCTACAATCAAAGCTAACTTGGATTTCCGACAACGACAAAGAAATAAATATATAGAATGACAATATCTTGGGAAGGCATCGTTTAAATCAGATGCTAGCACTTGGGCCACTTAAATCTTGGATGGAAACTAAAAATATATCCACCATCTCAGATCCCTCTCTATGGTCTGTGGACATGCAGCAATGGATGGGATGGATCTCTCTGAATTCCCCCATCCATCTCACTCCACTTTTGAAGGATCTCTTTGTATCCCTGTCACGTCCCCTCCCATCCTACCAGCTAGATGGAGAGGATCGTGAGGTTAAACCGGGCATCCAGTCCCATACATTATAAACAAGCATTCAAATTAATATGAAAAATATACATATACATATGAAAGTGCAGAACGGACGTGATACTAAACTGGGCATCTAGCCCCATGAACTTATTACATAAGCATTCACATAATATAATAGAGATATGTAGATGCATAACTACTTTTAGAACACAGCGGAAGTAATATCATTTACACCTTCACCATACATTCAGATATCCATCAATTAAATAATTGCAAGAATATACAGGAGAATACTTATCTCAATAAGGTAGTCCCAAGCAACTAGCTATGCAACTGCAACGTTCCACCCAACCATAGGCCAGTTGTGCTTATCAACCTCTTGATACAACTGCCACCCCTGAGCTGGGCATGATTTCTACAAGGAACCAGGGAACATCAGACTCACACATAGCCAAGCATACACCAAGATGAGCCAAGCCAATCTACAATTGGGTTTATCAGGCTGCTAGGAAATGGAAAGGAGGAATTGCTAAGCTAGTGAGCTCAACCACAGAGCTAAGGGTACCCCTCCCAGATCTATTCAGCTTGGCACTCACATTGCCTACACACCCAACACAAGGAAGTATTCTCTTCACTGCCACACAGTCCCTCAAGCCATACCTTCCTTTCTAGTGATCTCAGGGTGTGCATAGAAAAGTAGCCAAAGCCCTCTTGATCTTTTTGAGAGGTTACTCCCTCCACTAGGTTTATCAAGCCAATTATGTCCCCAACTAGTCCAAGTTTCTTACTCACAGGTTCAAATCCAAAACGGGGTGCACTTAACAACAAAACTGCAATTGTTGGGCATGAGGAAAACGTTTTCCACAGTGGGATGCATGAGATGGGGTTTCAACTAACTCATAAAAACGTGGGAACACACAAAAACGAAAATGGGAAGATGGGGAACAACCCTGGGAAGCCAATCCGTTTTTAGAAAACCGTCCTTGGACATTCGGGGGCAAAAACGACCTCCATACAATCCCCAAATCGTGGCCCTTCTCTCCCAAGCTACTATATATGCAAAAACGAACTCCCAGGCATGGAAAAATGCAGGATTTGGATGAAAACGTGTAGGGAAAGACCCAGCTAGCTCCAACTACGTGAGTGAGAGAAGACTCCCTAATCAGAATGGCTTTGGGCACCATTTCGTGGGTGTTTTCTTGCCCAACAAGCAAAAACACGAATTTCCAGGTTGATGGCTTGCCCATCCACGAAATTGGCTGCCATACTTCTTCATTCCCAAGGCATTAACTGCCTTAACCAATTTCTTGGAAGAATTAAATGATTGGGTCCATAACCCAAAATGGGTAGTTGAGAGTTCATGGGATTTCTCATTGACGCATGGATTAACACCATTGGCTCAAGGGTTTGGATAATTTCCCTCCCTGTTCCTTGTAGAACCATGCCCCCATCTCTTTGTTGCATTGCATAGCTAGTTGTGGGTATTTTTCATTAATTCATATTTACATGATGTCTTATTTACATTGTACCTATCTAGCACAAGAACCATAGGCATCTATTTCTTCACTTGCCGATACATAAAACGCTAAATCAATGGTGGGGCCTTGGCCTTGAGCTCCTCACCATGATTGAATTACAATATTTACATCATTTACGATTTAATGTGAAGGGGGTCAAAATGGGGACGTGACAATCCCTCTCTGCTTGTGCCCCTTCTGGTATTCACCTGGACAAATGAGGCTAGGGGGGAATGGTTATATTGTGAAAGCAAGATACTCTCATGAGCTCTCATCTAATCCCCTACCTTCACAATATGCCATTTGGAAAAAAGTGTGGCAAGGAGACGAATTATTGAAAGTCAATACTTTATGTTTGGTTCTTGTTCATGACAAACAAATCATAGTTGACAACCTTCAGAAAAGAGGGATTCATGGCCCCATCTGGTGTGTTTTCTGCCATGCTGATGAGGAAATGCAACAACACATTTTCTTTGATTACCCACATGCCAAAATTGTTTGGAAATTAGCCTTTCTAGAAATTGCAGATAAATTAATTTATCCCATGGATTGGAAGCAGATGTTCAACAAGTGGCACTTGCATTACAAAGGAACCTTCAACCTTCAACCTCTCTTCAAGCGAGCCTAGCATAGTTTTCCAAAATACATTTGCTGCAAAATCTGGTTGGCCAAAAACAAACCGTTCTTTCAAGGAGAGCAAGAAGATCCAAGAATTGATTGTACTAAAAGCAAAAAAAATGATGTTTGATAGTATCAAGAACAAAAGAACTAGCGGGCACATACAAAATCATTTGGATGGACTTGAGAAAGATTGGATGGTTGATTTATTTCCACTCTTTGATCCTCCTTTGTGTAATTTATTAAAGAAACGGGGTAGTAAAACATATTGGAGAATAAACTTAAAAAAGGAAGATTTCAAAGACTGGAAGCTACAACAAAAAAAGCAAATCTTATTTTTTGACGGGGCAGTGGAGAAATCCAGGGGTATTAGGAGTCGAGGGGTCATCTTTGATCCTGATGGACAATGGAAATTGCACTACAAATGGGATCTTGGTTTGACTACAAGCAATCAAGTTGAAGCGCTCACCCTCCTACAACGAATTGGCAAGCTATCAAACTCCAGATCAAAGACATATTTGTTGTCGATGATTCTTTATTGATTATCAAGTTGATGAATCAAGTTAATCCCCCATATGGTTGTATGATAGCTCATGTTCTCCATAGAATTAAGGAAAACACTCACAACTTCTCAGAAATTGGCTTTTATCATGTTTTAAGGGGAAACAACCCAATTGTAGACCATCATGCCAATAATGAAGTCGCTTTAGGATCGGTGGATCTTAAAACAAATAGGGAGATAAGCTAATGCCACATTCTCTAATGAAGTTGATTGCATCTCTTTTTGAAATCGCACTCAACTGTGCAGGTGGGATGATCTAGTCTCCTCCTTCCCCCATCCTTCAGGTTGACAGCTTCAAACTTCATTTTGCCCTTTTCAATTCAAGAGTTCATTTCACAAGCTTATTCAAATGTCCATTTCGCCTTGTTCTCTTTTCAGGCTAAAAAAGAAGACAACTTACAAGTATCCACAAAGTGAAGGTAGCATTCCCAGTCCTCTTACACTAGTATATATACCTCATGTCTCTCCTCAAGTAGGATAATTATACCATTTGCACAATCAAAATCAGTTCTATTCATATTTTTGGAAATATGGAGAATTGAACAATACTGAATTAACAAGAAGACCAGATGAAAAGTATCCAAAGCTTTATAATTACAGTGACAATACAAATTCTTCAATGTATTTTGAAATTCGCTAGCAACTCGAGAAAATAACCCTTCTTCAGCACTGCAAATGGAGGAGTTGTGCTATTACACCTTTCACAACCCATTACTAATCATGTTGTTACACCTTTCACAACCCATTACTAATCGTGTTGTTACACCTTTCACAACCTGAAGTTGTTACACCAAGGGGCAAACAAAATTAACCTCCACTTAGTCTCTTAATGTATTTGCAAAACCTGTTTATGCGAATGAATCTTTTACAGACTCCTTTTCAAAGAAAGATAGAAAGATAATTATACTGGAAAAAATAAACTAAATTTCTACTTTGATAAGTCTCACCAAGACTCTCAACTTGAAGTTTGTATTCTACAAGCTGAATAGCTCGGTTGCATCTTTTTGTTAATACAAGCATAGCCATTTATGTTAAAAAAAATATAATTAAACTTGAAACGACCTTGTAATATTATGAAAAAGGTTAGCCATGATATACTTTTATAATCTTTGGTAAAAATATTATCGAAATTTTCTTTTTCATATAATTCTTTTATATTTTTTTTTTCCTCGGAAAAATTCGTAATTTTATTTCAAATAGATGATCAAAATTACACTCTGCACATGTAGTAGAATCACTGAGATCCCTACATTGTCACATATTTTCTATCCCAGATTAACTTCATATCTATCCCATACATAAAACAATATCAATATTACTGCTGTCCATACAACCGCATATATCAGGTTTCATAAAAACAAGTACTGTAACAAGAATTCATCATTGGTAAACTGCACTACATCTCAAATATGTGCCTCAATTTCTTCAAGAAAAGGTATGTGATAATAACTGAAAGAGCCCCCAGGTGATTGAATTGTTATCCTCCAAGTGCCAAGAGCTAATTCCTGCTGCGTCGCTACCTTGGATAGCTGATCGGCCATCACATTCCTCTCCCGGTAAATATGTGTAAAAGTGATATGATTAAAGGACTGCTTTAACCTGATCACCTCCTCCAGTATTGGTAATAATACCATAACATGACAGTGAGTTATCTCCTTTGCCTAGTCGATAACTAACAATGAATCCCCAAAAATCTGTAGAGATAGACAGCCTTGTTCAAGTGCAAATAACATCAGCAGTTTAAGAGACATAATCTCAGCATAGTTATTTGATCCTCTCCCCAAACCAGCCACTAGATGAAAATAATGGGACACAGATTTGTGAAGGACTTCCCCCCCTCCACACACCCTTTGATGATCTAATGAAGCGCCATCAAAATAGGCCCACGGCATGGTTTTATCGATCAGTTCCACTCGCACCTATCGAGTTCTAATCGCTTGAACAGGAGCCAAGAATTGTTGTAAGACCGCCACCACGTGAGCCACCACAGACTCCAACGGAACCCTTCTGTCATGAAATATGTTTGAATTTCTGGATATCCATATGCCCCAGGCAAAGATACACGGTAAGGCCCGGTATGGTGATGTCTTATTTAATGTCCACCAACATTGGAACGCCTCCAGGACGCACTCGCCCCTCCACCACATCTTAAAATCCATATAACAGCAAATGCCATCCCAAATAGCCTGTGAGAATCGACATTGTACAAAAAGATGAGCAATGGTCTCTTCCGCTTCCCGACAAAGTGGACATATTCCCGGACCCTGGAGAAATTGTTTTTGCAGAATGTCCCAGGTAGGTGCCTTATTTTCCAGTATAGCCCAGAAAAGTAACTTCGCTTTACCCGGACACCTTAACTTCCACAGATGCTTCCACCACCACACCAATTCCCTGTTATGAATTTCCACATTCTGCTGGATATATCCATTCTTTGGTGTGTATATGCCCGAGGGATGGTGATCCCAGATAAGTTCATCAATCCGATTGGTCAATCGAATATTAGTTAGTCGTAAGATCCGCAGAAAATCCACCCAAGCCCCCTGCAGTTCTGCAGAGATCTCAAGTCGCTGCGCTGATATCCACCCCTGATGCCAATGTGTAGATGTTCCCGGATCCTCAATGTCAGCCAGAAAATTACATCCTCTTGCAGCCAAATGATTCCTCAATTCCACAGGAAGTACATGACCTCCCCTACAGCCAACCCAAGGGTCCAGCCCAATATGTAGGAGTCGCCCATTACCTATCCTCCACACTAATCCAGATCCGACCAAAGAGAAATGCTGCACCGCTGCTTTCCAGACCACTGAGCAATTTGCCCTCGACTTATTTCCCGGCCTTATCCATTCGAGAAGAGTAAGAGGGGCAATATATTTATGATATACCACTCTTGTCCAGAGACTATGTGTATGGATAAGACGCCATGACACTTTGGCCCCCAAGGCTTTTGCAAACAGAAAAATATTCTTTAACCCCCATCCTCCCAGAGCTTTAGGGACCGCAATTTTTTCCCATCTGACCCACACCAATGCACGATGCTCACCCTTACCCTTCCAAAGAAAGGCAAAACACAACCTCCAAATCCTCTCCAGGACTCCAATGGGGATCCAAGCAAGAGACATCCAATACACCGGAATAGCTTCCAAAACTGATTTAACCAGGACCAGCCTCCCAGGCCGAGAGAGCCATTTATGACTCCAACCATGTAGGCGTTGTTCTAATTTTGCAATTAACCAGTGCCAATCAGCCTTCAGATAAGCATTCGGTTTCAAGTGAAAGCCAAGGTACTTTAAACCATCATCAATATCCAAAGTCCTATAAGGAAGTTTGTTAACCATTCTTTGAATCTCCTGCTCGGTTAAATTCGAGCAAGTGATAGTAGATTTGTCAATATTCACTAACATACCCGCTGCAACTTGCACTAATAGGAGACCTTCAACCACCTTATCAATATCCTGTCATGTGCCATCACAGAAAATCAGTATGTCATCAACAAAAAGGAGATGTGTAATAAACAATACCTGAGAAATAGAAATGCCTCGAAAGGAACCATCATCTTTTGCATTCAGAATAAATCGGCTGAGTCCTTCAGCAACAAGGAGAAACAACAGAGGAGAGAGGGGACATCCCTGTCGTAGCCCCCTTCCCGCCTGGAAGAATGGACTAGCAGAACCATTGATCAGTACAGCAAAGCTCACCGTTGTGAGGCAGGCCATTATCCATCTAATAAATTCGTAGCAGAACCCCAGATGTGTTAGAAGCATCCGGATATAAAGCCAGCTAACCCTATCAAAAGCTTTTGAGAGATCAATCTTAATCACAGCACCCTTCTGCTTCTGCACTTTCAGAGTGTGTAATCCTTCCTGTGCAACTCCAATGGCCTCATGTATTTGGCGGCCTTCCAAGAAGCCAAATTACTCACAAGAAATATGCTTAGACAAAATATTCTTGAATCTTCTCGCCATAACCTTAGAGATGATCTTATAGATACAATTGCAGAGAGAAATAGGTCTGAATTCATCAAAGCTGTCAGGCTTGTTCGTCTTCGGTATAAGAGCTATAAAGGTGGAGTTGAAGGGGCCATGGACAAACCCAGCCTTACGCGATTCTTCCACCACATTCAATATCTCCTCCCCGAAGAAGTCATAGAATCCTAAGAAGAATTCTATAGGCCAGCCATCTAGCCCCGGGCTTCTATCTTTATGCAAGGATTGCATTACCAGTGAGAGCTCAATCGGCGTCACCTCCTCCATCAACATTCTATTATCTTCCTCCCCCACAAAATGAGGAAAAAGCTAAGTCACCCGAATTACCTCAGCAATGGAGACTCCAGGTTGTGCAGTGAATAAATCTCCAAAATGTCGAACTCCCATTTCCGCTAATCCATCAAAGCTGGAAACATGTTCCCCTGCTTCTGAAGATAGTTCCCAAATAGAGTTTGTGAATTTTCTCCCCTTAGCATATGCTTGAAAAAATTTAGTATTCTCATCACCGCACTGAAGCCAAATCGCTCTACTTTTCATTCTCCACAGCTCTTCACGCTCACCCAGAATCACATTCCTGCATCTCTCCCACTCCAACAGCTCACCTTTATGCTGTTCATCCAAATATCCCATGCCTAGACTATTTAGAATCCTATCAATGTTCAGCTCAGCAGCCCACAAATTCTGATCATCAGTCACCCTTTTGTCATGAGCCCAGGAAGTAGTTGCCTCTTTAATTCGCTTTAGATTGTGATAAAAGTGAGCACCTGCATGCATCTGAGAATCATGTGGTCGATGAACCCATTGATCCTGAACCAGCTTAATGAAAGCCTCCTCCTTCAGCCAGCTAGGATTGAATTTGAAGGGGCTTGGAGGTTTTTTCCTGCTAACTCGTAATTCCAGGAAGATGGGGCTATGGTCAGATATCCCACCTGACCCTACCCACTGTCTGACAACATCAACACCCAGGGCCAACACTTCGGCCACCAGAAACCTATCCAGTTGTTTTGCCACCCTATGTTCCCCAGCTCTCTTATTCCTCCAAGTCAGAGATAACTTGGATGGTAAAATGTCAAGAAGATCCTTCCTAACAAAGGCATGAATAAAATAATTTGCTAATGTATCCGGAGCAGCCCGAGGCCCCCATACTTCAGAAGACCCCAGAGTAAGATTGAAATCCCCACCCAAAATCACATCCCTGCCATCAAAAATATCCATGCCTAACAAGGAGTCCCAGTAGCCCACCCTATTTAAGTAGGGCCCGTATATATTGAGGACCGTGATCATCCGACCAATCTCGGCATCCCAAACCTCCAAACCGAGACCAGAGGAGATTCCCCAAGAACAATCACATCTGCAACTCTTAACCTTCCACCCCGAGGCCAGCCCTCCCGAACGCCCCTGAGCATCCACTCCCACAAACTGCCAACCAGGAAGCAAAGATTCTAAAGTTCGTACAACATCCTCACTGCCACCCAATGTTTCTTGCAGCAATAATACATCCGGCTGGTTTAAGTCTACCAGCCTCCTAAGCGACGATTTTTTAATGGGACTCGCCAACCCACGACAGTTGAAGGACATAAGTTTCATAAAAAACCCCCATCCTGGGCTTTCACTGCTCTAAGTGCCCACTCAATAGAAGATTGTGTACCCATCACTAAATCCACTTTAGCCCGTTCTTTAGCTTTAGACAAATGGGATTTTCGTCCCCGACCTTTCCCCCCAACACTGGAGGCCAAATTAGGAAGTCCCTTGCCCCCCGTTCCACCTTCAGGAATCTCCCTACTACGAAGAGCATATCGAATACTACTACCCTCGGAGCTGGTAGAGTGATTGGTGGAAACCATTGTTGGAGTGACAATACAATCCACATCAGGCCGTAGACAAGGAGCATCCGGGCGTGGAGGAGACCCATGGCAGCCCCCTCCCCAATACCATAGAGTCGTCTAATAAGGAAACAGTAGGAGAAATGAAATGAGACATACCTGAGGGATTCGCAGATGAATCCCGACGAATAATAGGCAGCTCCAGTAGCAATTTTGTAGTGGCCTGAGAAGTCGGAGGCACGGAACACAAAGAATCCCCCTCAGCATCAGGAGGCGCACTCCCATTATTCTCCTTTCCGATGTTCACCAAAGATGGCAACAAATCCTCTGATCCAAGCCTCCCACAATGAACGGATGGTACCACAGAATCAAAAATCACCCCCCCGTCAATAGCAGGCCCACTCCCATCATCCACCACCGCCTGAGAGTTCACCATCAACACTGGAACTGCGTCTACAACTGCTGCATCATCGGACAGAGGCTTACTAGTCCGAAACGGTAAAGGGCAACAGGCTACAAGATGTCCATGAGAGTGGCAGCGATGACACCTAAACGGCACACCCACATAATCCAGTATTTGAACAAAAACCCCATCCTTGGAGTAAACTTTAATCTCAGCAAAAAGTCCCATCCGAATATCGATATTTACCAATATCTTAGCAACCGTGTAGATGCCAGTCTTAATATGGGAGGAATCAGAACACACATATTCACCAAGATAATTCCCAATCTCAGCAAACCGTGTTTCATTCCACATATGCATGGGAAATCCAGGAAGCTTCACCCACGGCGGTTCTTTAGCAACTTTCTCCGTTTTAGAGTCGAAGAAGGGGGACCATCTTTTCAGAACAAGAGGGACTCCCAGCATCGACCAATGTCTACTTAAAACAGCATTGACCTCCCCTTGGTTCCTAAAGATGAAGGAAAACCAACCTTTCGTCAAGACACGGACCTCAGGGGCTGATGACACGAAGTTCTTCCACTGCTCAGACACCCAGCGCTGAAGGAAGCCTCGGCCAAATCTTCTGCCCCTAACATGTCCAACCACAACAGTATGAGAGAAATCCTCCGCCTCTTCCATCGTTACATCCACCCCCAGCACTAACAGGTCTTGTCTCTTTCGTTCTATGACCGTCTTAACTGGGTGTTTAAGTGATCCAGCTTTAGCAGACATCCCTGTTCGAGGCAAGGATTCGTCATCAGGCAAAAAGTCTCCTCTCCCCGGGGCAGCCATCAATGCTCCACACAACACCAAGAAACGAACCAAGAATCAGCAGAATAAGCCAAATTCACCAGATACCAGAAGCCCTCTATCCGAAGTCAGAATCCCACACTCCTACTTCCAATGAATTGGACCAACCAATTGAATCAAGAAATGCAAATCACAAAATAAAAGACAGTAATGGGTGGCACAAGCAATGCTATTCAGGATCCAGGCAGAGTAATCCGAATGGAATATGGCCAATAAAAGAGAAATAGAGCTTAATCCATGCCCAGATTAAGGTCCATTGTAGCATTCGTCCAAGAAAATCATCCACCGATCCCTAACCTTAATTTTCTCAGTAGAATTCACATCCAATCAGGACTTCATCGACAATAATCATCTGATCCCCTATTATACAGCTCACGGCCTTCAATCAATCTTGATGATCCATGGCTGAATCAAGAAGCCAATTACCGCACTACAATCGCAGATCTCCAGCTCGAATCCACCAGAATCTCATGGTCTCAGATCCTTTATAATACAAACATCAACAAGCTATCAATCATGCGTTCACTCCGTCGGCCAATTCCAAAATCAAATTAACAAGCAGATGAGTGGAATCGATGAAGACTGGACTGCGGATTTGTTGATATGCGCGACTGCTAACCATCCTCATGCCAAAGGCTGGTGTCAATGGTGCTCAGCTCAGATTACAATTGTGCACAGCTAATGTTTCTCCTTGAAGCCACCATAATTCCGCACTGTAATTTCCAATCTTGATTAAACGTACATCTTCATTCTGTGAATCTTGCTCCTCCCTCCCGCCCTACAATGTGGATAGTAGATTGTGCTTTTCTTTTATATTATATTATTGTTAAGTTTTAAATAAAAAATATTATCTCTTGTTATTATGATTTGAAATTATATTATTATTAAGTTTTAAATAAAAAAATATTATTTGTTGTTATTATGATTTGAAATAAAGGTAGAGATATTCCCACCACCAAATCTGATCGCCTTAATATACATTAAACACGTGGTGATATTCTCTCCACCAAAAATCAGATTGCTTTAATATATGCCCTAATATACATTAAACACGTGGTGATATTCTCTCCACCAAAAATCAAATTGCTTTAATATATGCCCTAATATACATTAAACACGTGGTGATATTCTCTCCACCAAAAATCAAATTGCCTTAATATATATTAAATATCCAAAAATCAAATAACATTAGTATTTATTAAACCGTTTTATATTGGTTAAATGTGACGATGATCAAACTTCAAACGGAAGCGTATAAAAAAAAAACTCTCTAAAAACGATTTGAAAATTGCGTAATTCCCTTCTTATCGACTCGTGATGTCATGTCACCATCAACACAAGTTTTATGCACATGAAGGTCACCGAAAAATAGAAAGTTCATGTCAAGAATTTTTGGTAAGGTGGCACTGGGCTCCTTCCTATACACCAAGGTTGGTGTGGTTGTTCCTCATACCTAATATTAAAGTGATACCTAAGGTTTGGCCTTTTCTGGAATTGGGTAAGCCGAATATTCGTGTGTATATACTTATATATGTACCTTTTTATTCCAAACCACAATAATGTGTATGATGAGTTAAAAGCCAATAGCCACCAATTGGTATATTTAACTAAATGTTGAAGCACTATAGGACCAACACCACTCCACTACAAGACATGTTTCAATGTGCTTTAAATATAAATAACATTGATGATGTACTCAAAATATAATTTTAAAATATAGATTTTTAATTCAAAAAATTCACACTAATGCATTTAACTAAACATTGATGTCATTGATGTTATAGTGTAGCATAATTTATATATAAATAACATTAATAATATATTCACCATATAATTTTTATATTGAAAATTAAAAAAAAACTAAACATTGATGCACAATGCACCATAACTCTTATTATTATTTATTAAAGAGAAGTTGTGGTTGTATTTGATAATGAATTAATATAAAACAAAATAGAATTGATGCCCAATGCACCATAACTCTTATTATTTATTAAAGAGAAGTTGTGGTTGTATTTGATAATGAATTAATATATAAAAAAATAGAGAGACTAAGTTTTTAGGTTTAAGAATCTTTAAAATATCAAAAAATTATTACATTTCTTGTAATCTTCTTTATAAAATTGAAATTATATAACTTGTAATCTTCTTTATAAATTTGTAAATCTTATTATTACATGTTTTTATAAACTAACCTAACAAGAAAACACATCTACATTGCATAAAAACATGGGAATTTAGAAGATAGCATGTCCATTGAGGGCTTTTATAAGTCCTTCGCTTGCCACTAACAATGAATGTATTTTGTGGGGGACAAAGTATTGGCAAGAAAGATTGTGATGTCAAACGTGATGAAGAGAGTGGTGAACCATTCATGTTGCCTTTGTATGACTTGAGAGTACCTTAGATGCACTATCTCTTAGTCAACAAAGCATTGCCTTTGATGGATTTGACCAGGCACATTCAGGAGCACTCATTGGGCACATTGGATAATGGGCGAACTTGTGGCCATATGTGTGATGGGCACACTTGTGGGCACATGCGCATCGATATACTTGCGACATATGTGCTTAGAAGCACACTTATGGACGTGGATGATAGATGGATGGAAGACATCAAATGATGCAAGGATTTTCAAGGGTCATAACTTTTGACTTGGTTATCCGTTTGGGCTGAAATTTAATAGGGAGTTGCGTCTTGAAGAGTTCACTGCCGTGACCGATCAAATCCTTTTGATCGGATCTCGTTTCGACACCTTTCCGGGGCCAAATTCCTTCATATAATGCCTCAAATTGTGGTTTTAGTGTTTTTCGAGATTTTTAAGTTTGTAATTATCAATTATCTCTTAGTTTATGCACCTAATTAGAAAAGCGAGTCGACAACTAGTGTCACTCTAGTTAGCTTTTAGTTATTGGTCAGTTTTAGAGTCATGCGAGAATTTTCTAAAATTAGCAATTTTCAAAAATCTTAGATAGTAGTAATAAGGGATTGAACTTTCATTGTAATAGTTAGTGATGGAGAAGGAATAAAATATAGTTATTTTTTCATTCTCGTGTGTTTGCATGGTTTTTATATCTCGTGAAACATCAAATTTTATTGGATACATCATTTGGTATCAGAGCAAGAAGATGGCTGGGAGAGGAAGAGGAAGAGCAAGTCTTGCTTAGATGCGTAGAGATATGCAAAACCTCCAAAGTCAAGTAGCAGATCTTACAAACGTGATGGCTAGTCAGAGAATAGTACGAAGAGAAGCATTTGATGAGGAGACAAACCAAGGAGGTATAGATAAAAATATAGAACATGGAGAAGAACAATTAGGGCACATGAATTTTGAAGAAAGGATGCCCAGGGCTCTAGAAGGGAGAAATGATGGGATCAAAATGGAAGTTTCAGAATATGCAGGGAGTCTTAAACCAAAGAGTTAATAGATTGTCTGAACAACATGGAATTTTTTTTTGAATGGAAGCCTATGATAGAGGAAAAGAAGGTGAAATTTGTGTTAAATTTTCAGAATTTACTTCAATCTGATCTAGGATCTTAACTGAGAGAACAACATGTACAGCAAATCTACAGCATATCAATCATGGACACAATAATGCAAGCACACAAGAGACACAGAGTTTACTTGGGGAAAACCATAAAGGTGAAAAACCCCAATAACTTCCTCAGAGATAGATAGAGCAATGATACAACCAGAATACAAGAGATAGTCTTCTCCTAGCAGCAGATCCTCCTCCTCCACAAGTGCGCCACTCTCCCAAGTGTGAGTGAGAGAATAGAATGTGTAAAATGAGAGAGACACACTCTCTATTTATACACTAACTTGACTTGACCTTTACTCAACTAGGTCGGCCTCAACTTAACCACTTAACATAATGCTGACTGGGCCGACCCCCACTAGGGTGTTCTAATAACCCTTTGACCCACATGGCCGACCCCCAATAGGGTGGTCTAATAACCCTTTGACCCACATGGCCGACCCCCAATAGGGTGGTCTAATAACCCTTTGACCCACATGACTTATACAGGGCCGACCCCAACAAGGTGGTCTAATAACCCATCAAGTATAAGTTACGACACTTACAATAGAAATGACGACACTTCCGTATAGAGGAATAATAACATCTCTATAGGAATACAATATACATATATGTGAAATACATTCTGAAGTTACATATACATCAACACTCCCTCTTAACTAGGAAGGTATTTCTCGACACAGGTCTTCTAGCACAAGTCTTCTTCTCTGGATCATCGTCACTGGATAATCGTCATCGAGTCATCATCATCGTCACTACTGCTGCTATCTCAATCAATCTCTGAATCTATTCGTCATAGGAAGTTCTACAGAGCCAGTCCTTTTTCATATTGGATGTAGGCCCACCACCTGCAGGTCTTTGTCATCACTCGCCATACTGTGGAATCCTTGGGACTTATTACGTGTGTCACAAAACCTCGAAAGAGCATCCCAGGCTGTTACGAGCACACGGCTCTACCTATAGGATCTCCCAGGGCCATATTATATGTGACCTCACCACAAAACCTCGCAAGAGCATCCCAAGCTGTTACGAGCACACAGCTCTACCTATAGGATCTCCCAGGGACATATTATATGTGGTCACCACAAAACCTCACAAGAGCATCCCAGGCTGTTACGAGCACATAGCTCTACCTATAGGATCTCCCAGGGACAGATTATATGTGGTCATGGCAAAACCTCGCAAGAGCATCCCAGGACTTATTACGGGCACACAGCCCAACCTATCAGATCTCCCAGGGACATATTATATGCCATAGGACAAAACCTCGAAAGAGCATCTGCCAGATATCCCAGGGCCAGATTATATGCCATATGCAAAACCTCGAAAGACTATCTGCAGATCTCCCGGGCCCAAATTATATGTCCTCCCAAAGCAAAACCTCGAAAGAGCATTTGCCAGATATCCCAGGGCCAGATTACATGCCATAGGCAAAACCTCGAAAGACTATCTGCAAATCTCCCAGGGCCAAATTATATGCTCATCTACACAACCTGATCCACGGCCATAGAGTATCAACCTGATACTCACCATACATCATCCTGATGTACACATGATCATCCCGATCATCATCACTGCAACATCCTGCTGCATATCATTTGGAGCAACGTCCTGAAGCTCGTCATCCATGATCATCCTGATCATACAATGCATCTACCTGATGCATACCAAGTATCTACCTGATACATATCATCATACATGATCCACCTGATCATACTATGTATCCACCTGATACAAATACAAATACATGATCCACCTGATCATACATGATACATATCAACATACATGATCTACCTGATCATACAATGTATCCACCTGATACATATACAGATACATGGTCCAAGCATCCAACATGATGCTTATACAAAATACATACAAATGATCCAACCGATCATATCCAGCATCCAACATGATGTGTACATACATATACATATAAATGATCCAACTGATCATATCCAACATCCAACATGATGCATACATACATATACATATAAATGATCCAACTGATCATACCCAACATCCAACATGATGCGTACATACATATACATGATCCAACTGATCATATCCAGCATCCTCCTGATGCATATACAGAGCAGTAACTGGAGCATCGTCCTGATGCTCATCATCCAGCGCTTACATCCACAACCATGTGAAGGATCCTCCTTCCAACATGCTTGGAATGGCTTCTGCAAATGTGTCCATCACTTTTTCCTTGAAGTGTCATCAATCTGAAGAACACCAAGCCTCTCCCTGAAGTACTCAAACTTCACCCTGGCTAGTGGCTTCGTCAGCACATCTTCAATCTGCTCGTTCGTCGCAATATACAGGAGCTTCACGGCTCCTCTCTACACCATATCCCTGATATAGTGATATTTGATCTCTATGTGTTTCAACCTGTCATGAAACACTGGGTTCTCGGACAACTTCACACAACTCTGGTTATCACAAAAGATACCAGTAACATCCAACGGGAGATCAAATAACTCAGACAGTAGCTTCCATAGCCATACTGCCTCACAACTACCTGAACAGGCTGTAACATACTCTGCCTCAGCTGTACTCAGTGCTACGCAGGACTGCTTCCTGCTAAACCAAGAGATCACACCTGATCCCATACTGAAGCAACACCTAGATGTGCTCTTCCTATCTGCAGCACTGTCAGCCCAATCTGAATCAACATAACCTTGCAGGTTAAACTTTTGATTCGCTTCATACTTGAGCCCATAATCCACTGTACCCTTCAGGTACCTCAGAACATGCTTTACAACAACTAGGTGAACACTCCTCGGATCCGTCAGGAACTGGCTCAATGTGTTCACCGCAAAGCAAATATTTGGTCTCGTGTTCGTCAGGTACATCAAGGACCCAATCATTTGACGATACATAGAGACATCAACCGTCTCAGATGAAGCATCATAAAGAAGCTTCAGATTCGATGCCATAGGTGTGGCCATAGCCTTGCAATCCATCATACCGAACCTCTTCAGGATCTCTACTGCATACTTCCCTTGTCCAAGGAAGATTCCATCTGCACTCTGCCACACCTCCATGCCAAAAACAAATAGTGCATCATCCCCAAGTTCTTCATCTCTAACTCGGCAGCAAGCTTCCGCTGTGTGTCGGCAATCAATCTGTCATCACCTGTAACAAACAGGTTATCCGCATACAAAAGTAGTATCACTGGGTTGCCTTCCTCAACCTTGTAGTAAAGGTTGGAATCCGCTTTACTCTTGGTAAAGCCCAAACTAGATAGAAAGCTATCTATCCTACCAAGTTCTGCACACATATATGACTACACCATTCTAGAAGGCTGTCTTGAAATCCATCTGGTGTATCTTCTATTTTATCACTTTTATATTTATCTATGCTGCCATCTGCAGCATGCTTGATCTGATAGTTCCATTTGGAAGTCACAATCGACTTCCCTTCAGCTCTTGGGACCTCATCCCAAACATCGTTCTTCATGATCGATGGATCATGGCATTCTTCCCATATCCTGGGAACTTCAATATCTTCAATAGATAATTTTGTTGCTTGAACAAATGTTGTAGTCCTTCTTTTGAAGGTATACGGTCTTTTCTACAAAACAAGTTAAATTGCATGATTAGAAACATCTCATAATTTTCAGACAAATTCTTACACATAAAGAAATATGTCATACAGTCATGCAATTATCTTAGCCAATGCTTCAATACAACATTTTTCCATGTTCCACAACTTTCGAGATGCCTTCCAGTCTCTGCCAGAACATTGTTAAGAGTTTGCACTACTCCCAACATGTCAGCAAAGAGGTTTCATTCTATCTAAGTAGCACTGGAATGTTGTACAGTGTCATAGGCCACTTACCCATCACATGCATATTAGTAGTATACTGTTCATTAATGCAATCATTCTAATATGCACAATACATATCCTAAGTCTAGGAACATGAGCATATACATCATTGAACAATTTTATTTAAACAAACAAATATGCAAGAAATGATAATTAAAAATACTTATCTTTGTTTGGTTGCTGGGTGGACTCCCTCTGAGTCTTTGCTTCCTTGCAGGAGCTGCTGAAGTAGCTTCTTCTACACCTTTCTGTTGTGGAATGTAGAAAGATGGTCAACTCCCTCTGAATATCTGCATCCTTGCAGAAACTACTGAAGTGTGCTCCTTTGCTTTCTTGCAGGAACAACTGGAGTGTGCTCCCTCTTGATCTTTGCTTCCTGGATTACCTGTTCTTGAACTTACATCTATCCTTAATCACTATGCATGCTTATCAGTATCATCATTGTGTTATCCTTGAGGTCTCATACATAATCACACATTTATTAGTATAATCTTAATACTATCAAAACACAATAATCTTAAACATGTATAGTCATGATCATTCACAGATAATAAACATTAGTATTCAAGGTTTCAGGGAAGTCTTCTTTTACTCATGCATATTCTTATTTGATCATAGGACTCTTCTAATTAGTTAAATCATCAATGCATAAACCCGTGATTACTCAAACCTATACCTTCATGATTCTTATGGTTAGTCATATCATCAATTATGGTAAGAAACATAATATGCATACAACCATGACTATTCAAACCTATGACTTCATGAATAATCATTATCAACAGTATAAGGTCCTAACACATGGTAGGATTCTAGCTTGATATAGGAAAAACATACCTGGATTAGCATGCTAGCTAGTTATGTATAACATACCCGCATAATGTCTTCTGGTTCTCTTCAATGACTTGTGCTAGTAACCTGCATGTCTCATAGGTTAACCATTGTAGGACCAAGTCATACATACCTTGAAAGTAGATCTTCTATGTGATCCATGATAATGGATGAATCTTTGTCTTCATGTCAACATGATCATATGTTCTTGAAGTAGAACATGATGTGTCTTTCTTGGTGTACCTTTTATGTTAGCGAACAACATAAACCTCATACAACATCACAATGCATTAGTACATTCATAAGTGTCAAAACCTTAATCAATGAATATCTTCTATTAAGGTGATACGACAAGTCTAGTAATTAATCAAGATTGTACTGTAATGATATGAAGACAAACATATGATAAAATTAACCATGAAACATACCTATAAGCCATACCTGTCAAGATTGCTTGTAATCTTCTTATGGAAGGCCTTAGCCTCATCTCCCTCTGAGACAGGAACTTCTTCACTTATGTAGGTGACCAATCCATCTTCTTCTAGGATTAACCCAATCCACTTGATTTGCAAGAACTGGACCTGGAGCTGGATTAGGGTTTGTCAAGGAAACCCCAAAAATTCAAACTTTCGAAAGGATAGAAATATGCGCCTTGATGAGCTGATCAAGTTGGTATATTCAGAATTTGAAAACTGCAAAGTTTCACCCCTTGAAATTGCCTTTTAGATTTCTGGATTCACTGGGAAGGACCCTGAATTAGGGTTTGAGTTTCCCGGAGCTTCACCCAACCAAAAGATTTGATTCAAAGCTCTAATCTTTGATTTTTCTGAGGAGCTTCCAGCCGTGGTCACAGATTTCCAAAATTCCAAGTTTTGCAGAAGCCCTAATTTTCCATCTTTCCGATCAAAATCCCGAACTGGGGTTCGATCAAGCCCGACCTTCTGCACAACCAAAAAATCTGATCTTGGTCTCTAAATTTTGATTTTGATGAGTAGCATCCAGCCATGGTCTCCAATTAGAGAAATTCCAACTTTCTCCGAAGCCCTAAATTTCGGAAGCCATGAATGAAGGTGCTAAAAAATAATTCTGTTTTGACAGAAATATGTACCTGATTGTTTCTGGTGTAACCCTGAAATTTTTGATCCACAGGGTCTGAAAATTTTTCCTGAGATAGCCTGACCTGTTATCTTTCCATCTCGATACCTCAATTGGATTCTCTAAGAGAGAGTTATGCCAAGTGTCGCAACGTGACCTGTTTATGGGATAATACAGGAGAGCGAACTTGTACGGCGTGCCACGTGTCACTGGTTCAACTTCTAGCTCTGCAAAATTTTTCTGAGATAGCCCAACCTGTTATCTTTCCATTTTGATAGGTCTAACCTCAATTGGATTCTCTGAGAGAGAGTTATGCCAAGTGTCGCAACGTGACCTGTTTATGGGATAATACAGGAGAGTGAACTTGTACGGCATGCCACGTGTCACTGGTTCAAATTCGGCCTCTGAAAACTTTTCCTGAGATAGTATAGTATATGTACTACCTATCACTTTTTACGAAATTGCATTTGGAGCTTCCTATCCCAAGTTATGATCTTTTTCCCAAGGTCACCTGATTTTGACTCAGATCTAGAAGAGGCAGAAACCATATATTGTACAGATCATAAATCACAAAGTACAACGAATTAGAGGTTGTCCTTTGGACACAAGGTACATGGGGATCTGATCTTCTACCTGTAAAAGTTTCAGATCCGAAAACTTCGCCAAAATGGATTTATAGCGAAAGTGCTACGATGACTGGGTTTTGCTATATCAAGCCCTAGCATCGTAAGTGCAACAAGTGTCATACATGCCATATCATGCCTTCTTTCAGGCTAGCTCTAATACCATGTTAAATTTTCAGAATTTACTTCAATCTGATCTAGGATCTTAACTGAGAGAACAACATGTACAGCAAATCTATAGCATATCAATCATGGACACAATAATGCAAGCACACAAGAGACACAGAGTTTACTTGGGGAAAACTATAAAGGTGAAAAACCCCAATAACTTCCTCAGAGATAGATAGAGCAATGATACAACCAGAATATAAGAGATAGTCTTCTCCTAGTAGCAGAGCCTCCTCCTCCACAAGTGCACCACTCTCCCAAGTGTGAGTGAGAGAATAGAATGTGTAAAATGAGAGAGACACACTGTCTATTTATACACTAACTTGACTCAACCTTTACTCAACTAGGTCGGCCTCAACATAACCACTTAACATAATGTTGACTGGGCCGAACCCCACTAGGGTGTTCTAATAACCCTTTGACCCACATGGCCGACCCCCAATAGGGTGGTCTAATAACCCTTTGACCCACATGACTTATACAGGGCCGACCCCAACAAGGTGGTCTAATAACCCATCAAGTATAAGTTACGACACTTACAATATAAATGACGACACTTCCGTATAGAGGAATAATAACATCTCTATATGAATACAATATACATATATTTGAAATACATTCTGAAGTTACATATACATCAACAATTTGCATGCATCAAGTTGAAGGGTCACGCCAAGATCTGGTGGGATCATGTGCAAAAAGACAACAAAAAAATGAAAAGACAAAATTAGGACCTTGAATAAGATGGAGAAACAATTGCGAGAGATTTTTTTGCCTTTGGACTATGCACAGACCATTTTTCCTAGATTTCAGAACTTGAAGCAAAACCTGTCTAGCATGGAGGAACTCACACATGAGTTTTATTAGTTGTCCATTCGTGTGGATCAACAGGAAACTAATGAGCAATTGGCTGCAAGGTATGTGAATTGTTTGAAATTTTCTATTCAAAATGAAGTGAGCATACATAGGGTTTGCGGTGTGGAAGAGGCATACCGATTACCCTTAAAGGCCGAGGAAAAAAAACCGACAATTTGCTCAAAGGAATAGAGGAGCACAAAGGGGTACATCGTCTGCCTCATGGGGTGGTTGTAATTATTGCAGAGGCGAATCATCCCAAGGAGCTAAGAAAGCAGAATATTAGACAATATAACATGAATCAACTACGAGGAAGAGGATTAGATTTGATATAGAAGAACAAGCATAAATAGAATCATTTGGAAAATTGTAATCAGGCTGGTATAGGCTACAACCGCGACCATCACATTAAATATATTTTTTTTATTCGTTTCAGTGAAAAAAAAACTATGAGGAAGAGGATTTCAGAGGGGTAGAGGTTACAGTGGTGGCAGAGGAAGACCTTATGTGTGTTTTAGGTGAGGTGTAGAGGGTCATCGAGCGTTTGAATGCTCAAATTATAACATGCAAGAGCCAAAGCAAGGACAACAACCTAGTTTAAAATTGGTCCAAGCTGAGAATGAGGAAGAGGGAGTTGAATCTGAAGTCTCGCCTGATATGGGGGAGAATCTCATGATACAGAGGCTAATGGTGATTTTTTAAAAAGAGCAAAGACAAAGTAGCGGTGATGAAGATTTGTGGCTTCGGACAAATATTTTTTGAACTAGGTACACTTTTGAGGGAAATGTATGTCAAGTTATTGTTGATGTGTAGTCTAAAAGTTCTATGATTTCAAACGGAGAATTTTGATTTCTCTGGCATAATTTTGAAAAAATCCGACATAAATTTTAAATATTCTGGTTACAATTTTCACACTCTAAATTTTTGGGTGCCCCGGGGTTTTTGATGGTGTTGAATTCGTTTCTACCATCAAAATCGCCATTAAAACACAGCTAAATTCAGGTTTTGCAAAATAAAAAATGTCGGATTCCGGTGAAAATCCACTATCCGGACCAAATCGTCGATTTTTTAGACAACTCCTATTGTTGATAGTGACAGTTGTGAGAATATGGTTTCCAAAGAGATGGTAGATAAGTTGAAATTATGTTGTGAAACACATCCCCATCCTTACTGAATTGCATGGTTAAAAAAAGGGAATGAAGTCACCATTAATCAAAGATGTTTGATCAAGTTTTCCATGAGTAAGACATATAAAGATGAAGTATGGTGTGATGTCATTCATATGGATGCATGTCATTTGTTATTGGGGAGGCCTTGGCGATATGACAGAAATGTCATGTATGATGGAGAAAATAATACCTACACCTTTTGGAAGGATGGATCAAAAGTTGTCTTATTGCCCCTTAAGGATGAAGGGAGAGCTGAGAATATGTTGTCGGAAATAGAACTTGTTAAGGAAATGAAGGCAACAGGATTATGCTATGCATTAATAGTGCAAAAAGGAGTTGAGGAAGACATACCAATACCTACTAAAGTGGCCAAGGTACTAGAAGAATATGTTGATGTTATCCCTAATGAAATACCTAATGGTCTTCCACCAAAGAGGGATATTCAACATCACATTGATCTAATCCCAAGATCATCTTTACCTAATCAAGCAGCCTATAGGATAAGTCCTACACAACGTGCAGAGCTCAACCGACAAGTAATGGAGCTTATAAAGAAAGGTGTGGTAAGAGAAAGCATGAGTCCCTGTGTTGTACCAGCATTGTTGACTCTAAAAAAAGATAATACATGGAGGGCATGCACAGATAGTAGAGTAATCAATAAAATTACCATCAAATATCGGTTTCCTATACTGCACTTAGACGACATGATGGATGTGCTAGCCAGAGCTAAATATTTTAGTAATATTGATTTGCGAAGTGGATACCATCATATTTGGCTTCGTGAAGGGGATGAATGGAAAACTGCCTTCAAGACTAGGGATGGACTATATGAATGGATGGTGATACCATTCGGGTTGTCCAATGCACCTAGTAGCGTCATGCATTTGATGAATATTGTGCTTCGACCTTATATTGGTAATTTTGATGCCATTTATTTTGGCATTCTAGTTTTCAGTAACAACAAAGAAGATCACTTACAACATTTAAAGATTATATTGGATGCATTGAGAAAACATCAACTTTATGCAAACCTGAAGAAATGTAGGTTCTTGCAAGAAAGTTTGGTATTTTTAGGTTTTGTCATCTCAGCAGAAGGAGTGAAGATGGATTTAGAGAAGGTCAGAGCAATTTTGGGGCAGATTTGAACATGGAATTTGTGTTGGGGATCCCAAACACACAACAAGGTAATGATTCTATTTTTGTGGTTTTTGATAGGTTATCTAAAATGGCTCATTTCATTGCTTGCAAGAAAACTAGTGATGCATCAAAGGTGGTAGAATTGTTTTTTTCATAAATTGTTAGATTGCATGGTGTTCCAAAAACTATTATCTCTGATAGAGATACTCTGTTCTTGGGTCATTTTTGGAGGACTTTATGGAAGAAAATGGGGACTAAATTACAGTTCAGTAATTCCTATCACCCCCAAACAGATGGGAAAATCGAGGTAGTAAAGTGAAGTTTGGGAAACCTGTTACGAAGAATTATTGGAGAGAAGCCCAAGTAGTGGGATTTGGCTTTACCTCAAGTAGAATTTGCCTACAATAGTTCAGTGAATAGATCTACAAGTAAATCTCCATTTCAAGTTGTTTACGGTAGAAATCCTATGGGTGTCCTAGATTTGGTGCAGTTACCGCTTGGGGATAGAATCAATGATGATGGGGAAGCATTTGCAGAACACATTCAACAGTTGCAACAACAAGTGAGACAAAAGATGTAGGCCAGTAATGAGCAGAACAAAATTAAAAAGATGTTCACTGACGACATCAGGTATTCAATGAAGGTGATTTGGTGTTGGTTTATTTATGAAAGAGTGGTTTCCTAGAGGAACCTACCACAAATTGAAATATGAGAAAATTGGTTCTTGCAAGATTCTCAAGAAAATTAATGACGATGCTTATAAGGTCAATTTACCATATGATCTCGATATTTCCCCTATGTTTGATGTTTCTCATTTATATATCTTCCATGGGGACAATCTGGGTGATGACAATGAGGCGGAGATGGATTGGCAATAGGCCATTCCGAGCAAGAAAAAGGAAAAGATTGTGCATATTTTAGATAAGCAAACCCTTCACACTTGGCAAGGCCAATACAATCAATATCTGGTCCAATGGGAAGGCTTAGCACTACTAGAGAGTGCATGGATTACAGAGGGGGACTTGCTGAACCTAGATCTTGTTAAGTGGCAACAGTTTGAAGACAGTAACTTGCAGGAGATGCATTTTTTCAACCAGAGGATAATGATGCAGGGATTTCCCAGGGTCATAAATTTTGACTCGATTATCCATTTGGGATGAAATTTAACATGAAGTTGCATCTCAAAGAGTTCATTGCCGTGATCAATAATATCCATCTGATTAGACCTCGTTTTGAAACTTTTCTGTGGCCAAATTCTTTCATATAATGCCTCAAATTGGGGTTTTAGTGTTTTTCGGTATTTTTTAGTTTGTAATTATCAGTTATCTCTCAGTTTATGCACCTAATTAGAAAATCAAGTTGACAACTAATGTCGCTCTAGTTAGCTTTTAGTTATTGGTCAAATATAGAGTCATGCGAGAATTTTCTAAAATTGGCAATTTTAAAAAATATTAGATAGTAGTTATAAGGGGTTGAACTTTCATTGTAATAGTTAGTGATGGAGAAGGAATAAAATATAGTTATTTTTCCATTCTCGTGTGTTTGCATGGTTTTTAGAACTCGTAAATGAATCAAAGTTTATTGGCTATGTCATCAAAGGAAGTGAAGATGGATAGGGGTTGGGTCCACCTTAGAAACAAGGGGCTTGCAAGAGCTTGGCAAGACTCATATATATATATCTATCTATCTATCTATCTATCTATATATATATATATATATATATATATATATAGGAAGACACCTCATTGTGCTAAGGCATTCATTCATTCAACTGCAAAGTGTTTTATCATTGTGCTAAGTCTTGGGGTTGGCATAGTAGCATGAATTTGCATTGGCTAGGTGAAAAAGGAGAAGTGAATATAACTTGCATGAGGCATGCCCATGGTTGCTTTAGGGATTGGTTTGACAGTTTTAGGCAAGTTGTGCCTTTTGTAATTGTAGTCTATAAAAAGTGTCGTAGGTAGCTGACTTGGATCCTCTATTGTACATTGTAACATACTTCATCTAATATAGTTTAAGGCATCTGCGTTGGGTGTTGTTTTCCAATGTGCCTTGTGTTTTTTTTTGCTTGGATGAATGTTGTTTTGTTTCTTGCGATGCATTGTGTTGGCTATTTGTTATAATATTGGCTAAGTATTGTTGGGATGTTTTACAGACAATGGTTGGGCATGTGCCTATTGTTGGATAACTTTGTTAAGTATAACTAAAGTTACACATCTAACATATTGTAGTTTAAGGCAAATAGGTGTAGTTTGGTCGTAGTAGGCACAGGTTGGTCAAGCGCTTGTGGTCGAGATAGGGCAGTGTCACACAACCATAAGTACATGGCAATTTCCTTCTTGATGTCCAAATTAATGTTTTTCAATTGCATTTCCTCCTAGTACTTACTAAACAATTTCCTAGTCTTTAACTGATGCTTTCGCTAATGCAATTGAAGCCTTGGGAAGGAGGCCATGGATTGTGAATTCCTTATAAATCCCAAAATCAACTGATATTGCATATTGTTGTTTGTTGTCAGTGTTTAGATTTGCTTTTCTTGGTTTTCCACTTTAGCTACTAACTCAACATTTTTGAGTGCTTGAGATTATAATCGAGAGGTCAACACTCCATTAGAGTGTTCCAAAGCAGCCCGGAAATCAACCATTTGACAAAGTATTTGTCTTTGAGTCCTTCAAAGGTATTTTATTGTTCAAGGGATGCACTTGCTTGACTACCTTTGCATGATGATTCTCCACATTAAAAAATGACATGCACTTAGATAAATATCAAATACATTCCATATGGAGGAAACTCGAAGAAGAAGCCAACCACAACACCAAGAGCTTGAATGATGAAAGCCACAACAACCAACAAATCTCACCGACACTAAATCAAGGAAATACATGGGTTGAGACCAACCCAGGTTGTCCAAGAATGAATTCCAACATACATTGAAACCATTGCTTAACATTTATCCTACCTACACTAAATGCCTCCATCTTTTTGAAGATAATAATCGTCTTACGACCATGCTTGAAGTATGATGGATGGGATAATGTGGATCCTGAGTTAACTCTTGTTGCAACAACCTAAAGATCCTTTTCCATTTGTCCATACAAATGGGATGCATGTTATTTCTTGAGTTCGAGATCATGGAATCAAGGTAAATGCTTCAAAGTGGGAGTCCCGCATTTTTTGATATTATACCACATCCCAGCAAGGATCATTTGTTTGCCATTACATCTACTTGGTTGTTTTGAGATTGAAGAGCGTGGTAAAACACCATAGAAGTGAAATAATTTGCCACACCTTAGATTCTAAGAATCAGTCAAGAAAGGGTAGCGTCATAGGACACCAAGGGGCATAGCAATAGAAATATTGATCTCCATTGATTTTAAAATGTGCAATCCTTGATAAAGAGCTAGTGCTTGGTTATTGGAGGATATACCTATCCGCCAAACATAGGCAAATTCATAATTTCCTTTGGAGTTAATAATAATCTCACACACTTGCCACCCTAACAACTATTGGGAATATTCAACCTTATGTATACAGATTATTAAAATTTAAAGGGGTCTATATTAATAAAAAATAATTGAAGTTTTAAATAGATGAAATTTTGATATTTATATTATTAAATTTTGTCATTAATAAAAAAAATATTATGTCTCTGTATAACAACAGGGACATATAGCCTACGAGGATATCCACATTCACTATGAAGACAGCTTAAAGGCCGACAACATGCACCATCTTTTTGTAGAAGATAAGATCAACCAGATTGCAAGTCTTCTAGTCAAGATTTACAGCATAAGATCCAACATGGAAAAGAATATGGAGAGGAGTTAGGGCTGTGGTCCTTTTGGTCCCTTAGGCTACTCAACCTTGTGGACGTTATTAAAATCTTTCATTCATTCATTCCCTGGTACTCATGTACTCCATGGCATTTAGATCGTGCACTATCTTATGTATGACGTACTGTTTTTTGTTGCTCAGATTTGCTCCATGTTTCGAGCATACAATTGCTAACAGGAGCGACGTAGGAGTGTTTTAATGTTGATGTAGGGGTTTTAATGTCGACGGGAGGTTTAAGGGGTTATGGAAACAAGAGGTTTATTGCACCTCAATTCCTATCGTGCACAAGGTGGCGGCGAGGGGGATTCAGTTGGAGAGGATGTGAGAGTTATTGTTGGTTTTTTCTAGAGAGGACGCCATGTTTAGCTGGTTATTGCTAGCTTTTTTTAACACAAAAAAAGCTATACTTTATAGAGAGTATAATAATGGATTACAAAAAAGATCCTCCGCTCTAAAGAGCCAGATTTACGACAGCATAAATAGGAATCACCCCACATTACATCCATGAGAAAAGAACCCCAGCAACACCGAGACAGCCAGAAAGGAGAAGAACAGGACATATCAAAATGAACAACCAGATCCGAAACATAACCTTCAAACCCTCCAGAGAGGCGGCCAAAGATAGACCAAAATAAAAATAAAATATAAAAACACGGGAGGTAGAACTCCACCGTGTAAGGGAGACCGTGAACCCGAAATATATACAAAGCTGGATGTAACCAAAACAGAAAATGGAAGAGAAATGTGATAGTAATCGGACTATCACCATAGGATCTAACAAAAATAAGGTATGTACAGTGAACTAACCAAAGAGAATAAATACAGAAGACAGACGAATGCCGATAGGATATAAAAACACCACTCCACCAAAAAGTATCTAATGCATAAAGAAGGACCAAAAACTAGTAGTAACATGAGTCGGAACCAGCTGGAACTCATAATAGATTCGGCCCTCCACCGCCAACAGTCCACGGCGAGAAAGGCCATCGGCCTCAACATTGTGCTCCCTGAATATATGAATAATGGATGGCAGCGATAACAAACGTATGAGTGAACGAGTATGGGCCAACCATGACTCAAGAGCAATAGCATTGATCACTGCCTCCTCCTTCGCCCAATTGATCACCGTTAGCGAGTCCCCAACCACCTGCTCCAGATCTAGTTGAGCCTGAGAAGCAAAAAAGAGAACCAACCATAAAGCAAGGAGTTCACCTTTGGTATTGGTTCCCCTACCACCACTCATCCACAATCGAAAAAGGTCTCCGTTAGCGCACTCAATAAAGACACCAGCACCGCAGCGACCTGTAGCCGAACATGCAGCACCATCAAACCGTGCCCTGTTGCCCGAACGAAGAAGTAAGGGAGGCCATATAGAACGATCCACCGGGAGAGTAACAGACTTTTGTATACCAGTGTGGACCTTAGCCGGTGATAGAACCACAGATGCTACCTTACTCGGTGTCGTAGGAGTGTTTTCGAATATCATTCTGTTTCAAGATTTCCATATCTCCCATGACGTTAGGAGGGCAAGAACCCCCAGTTCCTTGCTATGTGAGAACAGAATTTTGAACCAATTTTGTATCGAGAAATCAGTTCCAATCGACAAAAAAATGAAAGGATCGGCAATGTAAGACCACAGTTTAACAGTAAAAGGACATTGTACAAAAAGGTGTAAGAAGGATTCAACATCCTGTAGGAAAAGGGAGCAAATGGATGGCCCGGCAAATCCATGTTTCAGAAGATTGTCCCATATCAGTATCTTCTCAACTAACAATAACCAAATGAAAATTTTAACTTTATGAGGAATTTCCCATTGCCAGCATCGGGTATACCACCAAGAACCTGTCCATACCAAATTAGAACAGATAGACTCGTAAGCTAGCTTAGCAGTAATAGAGCCAACTAATGTATTCCAAAACCAAAGTAGTCTGTCTGCATCAGTACCAAATTGGATTTTTGCATTGTAAAGGTCCAATCTATATGCCTCCCATTGAGTCGCCAAACCACTCGAAAGTCCCTGCTGTGATGCATTCAGCCAATGATTGAAGATATTCAATGAATTGTTATATACCAAAACATGATGGAGATAATAATAACCCCTGCATCTCAAATGCCAAAGAAGTTTTGCTGATAATTTATAAGGAGCATGCCCACCAAAGATCGGATCCTCCCCGATCAAAATGTGACGGCCATTGCTGGTTATTGCTAGCTATGAATGAATAAAAATCGCTCGTTAGTTTGTTTATGCGAAAACCTGGTGTTTTTTTGGTGAAAATTATACATGAATGAAGCAAGCCTCAATCCATAGACTTTCGATTATGAATTGAAGGTATCAGGGGTTGATGGTTCAAGCTCATTTACTTCATGGGTCCACTAAGAATATCGAAGAACCCTGCTTATGTTTTATCATCATGGATTAAAAGGAATCCCCCCAAAATTAAGAGTTTTATGGTTGTAATAACATGCATTGTTTCGCTACTTTTCCCTAACTTGGTGATTCATGATCATGATAATTTATTTGTAGCAGTGGAATCCATTCATTCCCTTGGAATCTCCATGTCGATCTATGAATTGACGAAGGAGAAGATGAGTGTAGGTAATTAAAAAATGTTCTTGTTTAATTTCGTTTATTCATGGAGAAATTTTAGGGTTTGATTATTCGTTGAGGATCTTAATTTTCCAGGGAAAAGCCATCAAAACGAAAAATAAACTGGGGTTTGGATTAATGGTGATAAGATTGCTTCAAATACTGAATAAAATGACAAATTTTATTTGAGTATATGAATGTCTTGAAAAATAAGTTTTCGGGTTTTGTCTACTGCGTATTGCCTGGCATCTCATATTTGTACTTGGATACTTGTTTTTTGAGAGAGTGGATATTGGGGGTTATTTTTTTTTGTAAGCAAGATGGATCCTTCTATTTCTTTCATATACAACAAAATACATATCATACAAGAAGATCAGCTCTTAGGTGCCCCTCCCTTGGGATAACAAGACAACCTGAGAGCTGCAAGCACCAAGTTTGAGTATGGGTCTTAATGGCTGAAAAAAGTGTCTATAATAGTAATAAAACAACTTCTAACTAGCTGTAAACAACATGAAAATATCAAACTAAAAAACTAAAATCCCAGGAGTTGAGAGACAAAAACAAAGTCCTTGTCTAAATAAAACATGCTAGAATCAAAAGGAGCTACTTGAGAACTCCTCAAAGGTCTAGGGATGGGCTATGGATTTTCTTCTAGTGTGACTTGTAGGAGGAGTGTCATGGTCGAAGTCTTTATCCTCCATATCAATAACCTGGGCATGGGCAGGAGTAGGTGCCTACGAATGGGATTGTACTAAAGTAGGAGGCTCCTCATCAACCTTGGTGACTTTAAACTTAAAACCCAATGACTGAGCGAGGAGGTTCAGTTTGGCTTCCATTACCTTTAGCTAGTATGGGACATCACTGAGCGGGATAACCAAAGTGAGGATCTCGTCCACTTGACCCAGGAGATCCCCATAAGCTTCACCTCTTTCAACGATCGTATTTCTTAGGAGGGATTTTATAGACGAGTAGAGGTCTAGAGTCCTATTGAAGAGTGCAAGCCTGCCATGGGTGTTCTTGGGATGGAGAATCCATCCTTCAAAATATTCTAACCTCTGAGATGAAATCCTTCTCCAATTTGATATCCTCTTCCATGTTTGCTATTTCCTTCTTTGATTTCTCAGAGATCTGGTCTTGGTAGAATTGAGCAATGTGATGGGATCTTTCAATATCATGAGATTTTCTTGCCCTTAAGAATTTACCTCAACCCTATGAACCCTCTTGGTTCTTGGCCCTTCTTTTCTTTGCACAGGTTGGTCTTCATTGTTGCCAACAGTTGACTTCACTGAAAAATTCCCCTTGCCACCGTCACTTTTCACCATCTCTATGAGATATAGGCTCTCAGAATCACAACTGACTATGGCATTCATGAACAACATATGAATGGCTCTAGTAGTATTCTTCTTCCACATAATAAAATCCTAGCTTTGCAAGCTAGGCAACTTGATTGGGTAATCATTAAGGTATGCTTCCGAATGTACTCCACCTGAGACGAAATCATATAAACCATCTAGAGACATGAACAATCAATAGGTTCCATTATGATTATCAATCACGTGAAGGGAGGCTTCTGGATTTGGTTTCATTGCAGGTGCAGTCAGGTCGAGCCAAAGGCTCGCTTTCACCGGCTTCAAGTCCTATGTTTTGACCATTGATTAGATCAATGCCCATTCCCCATAACTCATGGGTGGTCATTTGTCCTCCCACTTCCTCCACATGTCCCACCATATGATGGACCTCCATCATCTCTGGTTGTTCATTGTGGTCGTGGTTAATGTGTGGGATAAACAACCTATTTGGGCCAGTTTTTGTATTTTTAGGAGTGATTCGTCAGAACGCTCTCAGGCCTTCACTGTCTGAAACTGGAATTGTCATAAACGGGACATTCATCGAGAGACAGGTGGGAATGGGACCCCCAACCATCACAATATTTGTGCTCTAACCCGAGAGCCATCATTCATCTTCTGGATTTTTGTGCATGCTAGATAGTAATCTGCGCAAACTAAGACATACAACCTATAGAACAGATGTTTTTCAAGCAAGGTCATAAAAGGGGTGGAGGGTGCAACACTGGGACTTCCTAGGAGGTCACACATCCCGGTACTACTCTAGACCAAGTATGCTTAATTGGGGAGTTTTGATGGGATCCGGTGCATTAACATGGTATGATTGCACCTTGAATGTTGGGGGTTATTGATGGTCCGTGATGGCAATTTTCCTATGTTTTAGAGCTTTGGGATTTGACCTTGGCCTCATGGTGATGGGACACCTTTGTATTCCAACTGAATTATGAATGTGAAAAAGGATATAAATAACTGGGAAAAAATTGTTGGGTTTTTGTCTTATGCTTGCTATGTGGCGTTTCATTTTGATTTGAGGTACTTGTTTGATGTGGGGATTGTCGAGACGATTATCATTGGTAGTTTTCTTGTGCTTTATTTATGATTTTGTCTTCAAAATAAACAAAAAATAATTTGGGATTGGTAAGTTGTGGTCAAAAGATGGAACCTCATGGAGTTTTTATTTTTGATAAATTAACAAAAACTCCATTAAAACAAGTTTGATTTACAAGTATGTTATGCTTACAGTTGAGCTAAGCTATTATGCGTAGGGTTTGATATTCAACATCTAATCACTTGATTAGTTCATGCCAAATCAGGCATAACTATCATGATCCTCTTGGCCTTGATCTTCTTTGTCTTATGCACGTTGGGGGTCGATGTCGTGATACACTGTTGTAGACAATGACAAGTGGTGCCCGAGCTATCACTCGATGTGGGTATCGAACGAGCTAAATCTGGCAGCAATAAAATGGCTATAAAAGCACTTCCAACCATAGTTTACTGCATAAGATTTCCCCTCAAAGCTCTGGATTGTCCCGTTTGCTTGGTAGTTTTCATGCAAATTGCATAGACGCATGTCATAATGGATATTACAAAACAAAAGGAGTTTGATGCAACAAATCCCCTTGTTTAGACATTTGAAGGAAGGAGTAGCATCCAAGTACATGGTGGTGGATCTGCAAACAAATCATTATTGCCCCATAGGACTGGTTCCATCTTCTAGGGTGTTGGTTTCTAATTCTTAATTGTTTGCAATGATATGGCCTATGTGTTACTATTTTCAAAAACATCTTGTCAATTACATCCTTCTCGCAACATTTACAATTTTCATTGGATTAACTTGTGCTTTCGTAGCAGTTAATCCAGTTATTTGAAATTCTTTTGGTTCCTCTCTTTGTTTTTTGTCAGTTATTCTAAAATTCTAGTTACTCTTTTTATTTTTTATTTTTTAAATAGCCATTATTTTAACGCTGGTTTTTATTTTTATTTTTTTTATCTGGCTATCAATATCTTTTTTTTTGTTGGCTAGTGGTACCCCTTACTTGCAGGGTTGGCCTTTGGCTAAGAAACCACGACCTAGGGGCATCTAAACCGTCAAAATCACCTGGGGATCGCACCCGCCCTGGACCACACCAACCCTTAACATGGATGGATTTTTAGTATCCGCAGGGTTTCAAATCGATGACCATTCAACGTAGGGGTGTCTTAACTCAACACCGGCCACCGATTGTTCTACATATCACGGATTTTTGGCTATTAATATCTTAATTGATTAATTTATTGTATTAATGTGACGTAAATATGAATCATGGAAGGTGATATTGGAATTGACCATTTTAATTGTGGTTGTGGTGAGTCTTACGCTCTATACATTTTGGGCAGCTAAGAGGGGACACGATTTCAGTTTTTTTGGCACCCATTCTCTTCGTCGGATTTATGGTGGTATTCATCTTTATTCCAATTAAGGTATTATTAATTTTGAGTAGTAACTGATGCATGCATTAGTTTAGATCTTTTGGGCAGTGAATTTATATGCTTGATTTGAATGAATTTCAACTATTTGTTTTGGTGCTAGTTAAGGTGCATACCGATGGGAATCACCACCTAGCATTGCATTACTGATTACTGATAAAAGGGTAGAGTGAGTTTGGGGACATCCATGAATGGAGTCCAAAATGAATACCTCTTGGAAGCAGTATGATTTGAAGGACATTTATCCAAGATGAATACCTCTTATGGGACTATTGTTCGAGTGATTTCCACTTCACTGGTGAACCAAACATTTATGCGCTTGACTAGGGTATATTTATACGTCCCTTCGAAGCTAGCTCCACCATCTCTCTCAAAGACGGGTCGAGAGTTGTTCCTCATCTTCAAGGGCTACGCACATCACCCTCGATGGGATCTTTCCCTCTCTCTGCTCATGCTCCTATGCGCCTTTGACATTTAATCCTACCTGCCCATATCTATAGAGAGGAATTAATTATTTATATTTTTATTAGCTACGTAAATTAGTATGAGAGGAATTAATTATTTATATTTTTATTAGCTACGTAAATTAGTATGGAACATGATGGGTTTGTTTTGGACAAACCATTATGAATGATCTGTAACTTACGATGCAAGGTTGGAATTTGACGGGCAAAATGCCCCTCAATAAGGCATTTTGCCCGTTAAATAGGGTTAATTTTTTTTACAAACCGTCTAAAAGAATGGGCAGATGATTCATTGGAATGGCTTTTTGACGTTTTATTATTTTATGAAGCCTTCAATTATTTTTTATTATCAGCGAATTAAAATATGTGTACGCTTATATAAGTGACCTTGGAGATGGGAGAGTAAAGAATGTCTTTGTTGGAGTCTAATAAGTAAGGAACATGGAATATGCGGAACCAGATGCCGGTTAGGGAACAACCTTATGGAGAAAAAACAGTTAAAAGTGAAAAGGTAAAAGGTGTTTATTAATGAAGGACTTAACTCACTCATCCAATAGTTTATTATGTATTTTAGTTTCATGTGCAAGGTTAAGGATTTAGAAGTGTAAGATGTTTTTTTCAATTTTTTATAGAGATAAATTTTAATATTTTTTTTAATGGAAATTGTTTTTGTTATTTTGATATTGAGTTGGGTAAATATTTTGATTGGACAAAGACTACAATTTATAGAGGAACCTTGTGATTGTCAATTTCAATGGCGGAATTCCATCACATATCTTTGACCTTAGTTTCATAGGCTCTATATTTGCACCCAAGATATCAAATGTAGTAAGCACATGTTCATTATAATAATCTACTAATACCACAAAAACTGCCAAAAATAGTTTTTACCATAAACAAAGGAACTATTAGAAATTTTTATATATTAAAATTTATTGTTATATTATATAAGTTTCCACCATTCCATTTTTATAAAAATAATATAAAAATAAAATAAAATGAATTACATATATATTATAAAACTAATTACATTCAATTATGAATGAATCAAAACAAAAAATATCAATGCATTATGGATAATACATCTAGACAATTCTTTTAATACTAAATGCATTCAATTATGAATAAATCAAAACACAAAATATACAAGTTCACAAGAGGAATCTAAAACAACATGTACTTATGAAAAATGGGCTTATTCAACTTCTTTTGACAAAAAAAGAAGAGGACATAAATTTCATTATTGAAGGGTTATTTTTTCACCAAAACGTTATGTGACGGGGAAGATAAAAGTTCAAAACGTAAAAAAATTAGTATGAAGAGCAAAGATGAAATGAAATTCCAACCCTGCTTACGAGTGACTTTTAAAATCATGACTTTTTTTTATTATAAATAAAACCATAGTTACCTGGATTCAAAGGTAGAGAAGTCAAATTTTGATTCTATTTTTTTTAAATAAATTTTTAATTTTGGAGTAGTTTATTTATTCTACTTTTTGGATTTTAGGTGGGTTTTGGTCCGGTAAAACATTTCTTGGTAAAAATTAAATTTGGGAGTGTTTAAAATGTGTTTTTGAATCTATAAATAGATTGATTCTAAGATTTAAAAAAAATAACAAAATAAAACGGAAAATATTCTAGGTTTTCAACATTTACCGAGTATAATTTGGGTGCCATAGGGGTATTTGAGGGTGCTATTTATAGATTCACAAATAAATTAAAAAATACAATTTAAACACCCTCAAATTTGAATTTTACCAAGAATTGTTTTACCATTCCGACCAAAACCCACAATAAAGTCCAAAAAGTAGAATAAATATACTACTCCATTAAATTTTAAACAATATTTTTATCCATTTTCCATTCACAACTCAAAAAAAACCTAGATAAAAAGATCAAATTTGTTAAATTGTTAATATACTACTTAAATAAGGCAATATTAATTAATTAAACAACCAGAGAGATTTTATATATATTGTGTTTAATTCATTAGTTCATTATGTTATCTTAGTTACATATTTTTTCAAATTAATAAGTTTTTAATACTATGTCTAATTAATTAGTTAATTATGTTATCTTAATTAATGTTAGATATCTTTTCAAATTAAGTAATTTTTATTAATTAATAAATTAATATAACTAATTATTAAATTTATTAGAAATTGACCTTAAAGTCTTCTCACCCCCTATGGATAATATATATTTAATAAATTAAGAAAACATTCACTCTTTCTCAGTGTCCCTATATTTCATTTCATTGTTAGATAATATATATCCGATAAATTAAAAACAAACATTCACTCTTATTACATGCCTTTATATTTCATTATTATTTAATACTATGTTTAAACCTTTTTATAAATAATACATATTTAATAAATTAAGAAATCTATATATTTAATAAATTAAGAAAACACTCACTTTTATTATGTGTATTTATATTTCATTGTTATTTATTCTTATTTAATTATATTGATAGGTGTTTTTATTTTAGAATTTGGGGTGAACTAAGACCCATGTTTTTCCTAGATTGCATGAGGATGAAACAAGTGTACTGTCTAGATTGTCTAAATTTAAAATAAACAATTATAAAAAAAGAATATAAAAAATAACTGTTAGCTAATGCATAGAGAATGACAGCTATTGAATGATAGTTTGGTTCATGGTTCTGATGAACATGCTAGTTATTGACGTATATGATTAAATATTGTACTTTTTTATTCAGTTTTAAATTTCAAAAGTATGTGTTTTTATTGAAAAAAATCTTAATTAATACATGAATAAGGACCAATTTATGACAGAGTTTAAGTAGAAAAAAGAAAGAACAAATACCATATAACATATTCATAACACTTTACTTGTAGACAATCAATATTCACAAGTCACAAGTTAAGTAACTATAATAATGTTATAATCACAAGTTAAGTAACTATAATAATGTTATAATCAAACCGCCCCAGAGTCAAAGAATTTTGTCAGTAGAACCCTTTTATTCTTCTATGCGCATAAACATTACCACTTCGGGAATATTGTTATAGCTAGTTATTATAACTAGATAAGTTAGTGTTGCATAGTTAAATGACTTTAATTTTATAAGAAATGGACTCTCAACAAACGCCACGAAAAATAGAAGTCCATATTAATTTTAACCAAAGTGGTTTCCTAACTAACTTCTCCTTCCGCCCACCGTTTAGTTGACGCAAAGGGCAACGGGGCTATCGGCTGATTAGGACCTTCAACTCACACTAGTTACGCTTTGCCTTCAACGTGGCATATGCCTCCTCTCCGATCTTCCTCTGACGTGTCAAAGATTTGCTGTCGCACACGAGTAATGTCAACACCATGGGTGCTTTCCTTTTGTTTTCATCTCCCGTGGGATTAACATACGTATACAACACTGGTGGAAACCAAATTAAAAATAAAACTCAAATTAATATTTGAAAGTTGAAAGTTGGTGAGAGTGGAGGGTGGTGGTGTCGAGGGGTGTCTCATTTCCGAGGGTCAAATAAATATTAAATGCCAATCGGTTTTGGGCATTCTTTGTATATGCAGTTGCCGTAGGAAACTGCCGCTGCCGCTGCCGTTTCATCGGTTTTTTAAGGACTTCTGAGGGGTACCTGGAACTCTCCACGGAGGTGATCAGATCCGTCAAAGGATCGCGTTTTCTGAGCGCGGCGATCGCTAGATTTGGCTATTTATTAGGTTTCTGGATGCTTTTCCTCAGTGGATCGGTGCCACACTTGTGAGATTCTGCTAATTTGGCTGCCTTTTGATACAGGTCTTCAGAGTATCCGACGGATCGCTGGACTTCAGTCTTGTTTTTCCGTTTTCTGTCTGACGTCGGCGTTTACTGTAAGTTTTTACTGCTGTTGTTCTTTTTCACGGAGATTATTTGGGGTTAGTGCGATACTTGCAAAATACAAATTAAAAGATCCCAGTTTTTGGGTTTATGGGTTATGGTTTTGTTTTTTTCGACTCACTTGGTGCTAAATACCAGGATTTGGAATTTTAGTTAAAAAAACTTGCTCTTGATATTGTTTAATGTTGTCCTCGAATGATTTTAACATAGTTTGTCTAGGAAGATGTTTTTAATTTCTGTGCTTGGGGATTATTTTGGTGGTCGTTCTACTTCTCATGCCGCAGGCCGTAGGCCGTATTGGTAAAGGCATTATTGTTATTGTTTGTGATAGATGCCTGGTTTAAATCTCTTCCTAAATGGGCTTAACCATGGATCAAGTAAAAGCGAAACTTACAAATCAAAACAAAGTTATTGTGAAAGCTGTGATTCCTGTAGTTGGTTATTTATCTGTGAAAGCGGTGATTACTGTAGTTGGTTATTTACCTATGGGCTAATCCTGATTAGGTGAGTCTATAACTAGGTTTTACTCATGATTGCAGTTACACTTGGACAATGTTACCAACTGGAAAATAAATATGAATAATGAAAAATACAGGGGAAGATGGTTTTAATTTCTGTGGCTGGGGATTATTTTGGTGGACCTTCTAACTTTTCTTGCCCTGGGCCGTAGGCCGTATTGGTAAAGACATTATTGTTAATAGTTGTGAGAGGTGCCTGGTTTAAATTTCTCCCCTAATGGGCTTAATCGCGGATCAACTAAAAGCGAAACTTACTAATCAAAACAAAGTCATTGTGAAAGCGGTGATTCCTGTAGTTGGTTATTTATCTATGGGCTAATCCTGATTAGGTGATTCTATAACTAGGTTTTGCTAATGATTGCAGTTACACTTGGACACTGTTACCAACTGATAAAGAATTATGAATTCTGAAAAAATAAGAAGCAACTCATATGAGCCCTGTTTGCGAAACTGGAACATTGTGGAACTTAAAAATTCAAAAGTAAGAACCTGTACGCATATGCCAAGTACGCAACGTTACTGAGATTCTCCAACTATGAGAATATATAAAGAAAACATGATTTTCTCGGAAGTGATATAGTCTAGACCATAGTTGTAAGGTTAAGACGATTAATTATGGCCTTTTTCTTATATCCCACTCCAGTAGACCGAACGTTTGATTGTACTTTCAGAGCATATGAAAGTAAAAACCAATGGCTGCAGTTTATGGTTTTGTTAACCCAATTTGATAGTATTTCGATACATCCTTGATTTAGGTTGGTTGTGCTAAAAGTGAGTGTCAGTACTTGTGTTGTTCTGTCCTCAATTTACATGGTGGTTGGTTAGTAGTTTACTGTGATTAAATGTAATCTATTTATTTAATAGATAGAGAATTTAAGAGCAATATATGAAGAAATTCGAACTGCAGGAAATAAAAGATACAGACTGGAGTATAGCACCTAGCACCTGCAGAAATAGAACACATTATTGATTTTCCTAGAGGTGAGCAATGTCCACTTGCCTCTTCTAGGGGTAACCTCCAAATGAGCCCTACCACTTTCTTTAAAAGTGACAAATAAAATATTGGGTGGATCTTGGTGTGGGTCGACAGAGCAACTTGTCCAATGTATCGAAGGATCTGTTAGGGGCCATAGAACTTGGGGTGCTAGCTTCCAATGGCTCTTTTCTTTGAGATATGTCTTTTTATAAGGAGATGCAGAAACACCTGATCCCCTTTTTCAAAGTAGCACTTTGGGCAATGTGGATTTGCCTTTTGGTTCATTTTTTTAAGCCAAGAACAAATTGTCCTTTAAGTGTATGGAGGTGCTTGACAAGTATGAGGCTGCAGATGGGGTTTTTGTCCATAGATAGTCTCATAGGGTGACATTTTGGTAGCACCATGATAGGTGATAATATGCCACCATTTTGCAAGGTGTAGCCATTGAATCCACTGGCCCTATATCAGTTTCCAGGCATTTATTGATCATTTTTGTTTGACTATCTGTTTGGGGTGATAAGATGTGCTCATTTTCAATTGGATGCCTGTCGTTTAAAAAACTGCTGTTAGAATTTGTTAGTGAAGGTAGGGTTGTGATCTATCACAATTGAGTTAGGCATGGCATGTAATTTAAAAATATGACACATAAAGACTTGGGCCACTGTGAACAGTTTAAATGGGTGGTGTAAGGTAAAAAAGGCGGCATATTTGGAAAGGTAGTCATCGATTACTATGATGACAGACCTGTTGCCTGTTTTAGGAAGTCCAATGATAAAATCCAAGGAAATGTTGGCCCAGATTGTTTCAGGGATCGGTATAGGCTACAATGCTTCAGAGGTCTTCATTGTTTCACCCTTGTTCCCTTTGACACGTCACATTCAGATATGGATGTATGTTCGTTCTTCATGCCGTTCCAAAAGAATGAACACTTAATGAGGTCATATGTTTTCTGATAGGGGATACTATTGGAGGAGTTGAATGACCTTGGCATATATATGAAATTTAAAATTACGGAAATAAAATGTAGACATGAAAAAGATGCAAACGTTTTGAACATTGAGAAAATAGAACTAAATCAAACACAGGGGAGAGTATCTGGTGACTTAGCCTGGTTGTTTTAATGTCTGAAGGGAATCAGTACATATAAAAAACTTATGTGCAAATCTTCTCTCTGCTTCAACATCAGGGGTTAAAATGGATTTATAGAACTTTATCTTTTTATTTATTTATTTTTTACTTCGGCGTTTTCTCTTTTCTCTTTTTTGGCGTTTTCTCTTTTCTCTTTTTTATTTTTCATTAGTTGTCAGATAGTCAATTTTTTTATTTTTTATTTTTTCCATTTTAGTATATTAGGATAACACATTTTAGCTTCAACATCTCTTCCACCCAGGCTGTACAGTGCAATGAATTTGAATTCTAGTGTTCACAATTATGTTTGAATATACTGTTTTTATGGATAAATTTGGTGTTCACCCTCACATGATAAATCTGTGTAATAATATGAATCGATGTACTTAAATTACTAGTAGAGGGGAGCCTATGCATCTCATTTTATCCTTATTGTTTATTTGTCAGAATTTGAAGGGATGCGTTTCCTTTTCCATTGTTTTAAATTATGGAACTAAACACATGTGGTCATTTTACTTCGATACTTTGAGTAAAAACTCCAGGTTATGGTAATCTTGTAACTTATAAGGTTTGGATGCTTGTTAAAATTCTTCAGGAACTGTCCTATTCACGTGGATATCAGTATCATAAATGTCTGCAAGTGCCAAAATGATGCTTGGAAGTACGTTGTGCAAAGGCAGCGTACCAGATCGTACAACTATCTCACTGCCAAATTCTTGTTCGCAAATAAATGTGCTCTCTAAATTAAATCAGAAGCCCAGGTCTCTTCGTGTGGGTGGATTGATTCGACTGTCATCTGCACTTGAAAGAAAAACCATACATGGCCAGTCTCTAAAGCTCACACCCTGTGTAGGGCTTGGCTTATGCCAAAGACCTTTGAGAAGGATAGCCATCAATGTTCAGGCCAAGGCATATGAAGCTAGTCCCTCAGATTTTGTTCCCGACAGTGATGCCCAAGAAGAAGTCCTTTCAGAACAATCTTCTCCACAAGAAGCTGCTCAGAGATTGAAGATTGGAATCTACTTTGTTGCTTGGTGGACCTTAAATGTTGTCTTCAACATTTACAATAAGAAAGTGCTGAATGCATTTCCTTACCCTTGGTTGACCTCAACACTTTCACTAGCTGTTGGATCATTAATGATGTGGGTGTCCTGGGCAACGCGTTTAGTGGAGGCTCCGGATACTGATTTTGAATTTTGGAAGACATTGGCACCGGTGAGAGGATGCATTATTAAATGCTGTATTTTTATTGATTTAAGTGGGATTATCTTGAAGATTTTATGGTAACCTATAGTTGGCCCTAGTCGCAGCCTTTAAGCAGTCAAACTTTATGATTTGTACAAACATGATCATAGTATTTTGCCTTTTGAATTTCCTGGAGGGAGTTAATACTGTTTTTGTTTTAGGTGGCAATTGCACATACAATTGGGCATGTAGCAGCAACAGTTAGCATGTCCAAGGTAGCAGTTTCATTCACACATATTATCAAAAGTGCTGAGCCAGCCTTTAGTGTCTTGGTCTCCCGTTTTATTCTGGGAGAAAGTTTTCCGCTCCCAGTCTATCTCTCGCTACTTCCCATTATTGGGGGTTGTGCGTTGGCAGCAGCTACAGAATTGAACTTTAACATGACAGGTAATGTGGTTTTTTGCAAAACTGAACCAAGAATCGAGCAAAAGTGGGAATTCGGCACATTTGCAATTAAAATACTCGGCATGATGCAAGTTCTCTGCAACTCTTAATCATGTGTCATTTCTAACATTTGCAGGTTTCATGGGTGCAATGATCTCAAATCTTGCCTTTGTATTCCGCAACATTTTCTCCAAAAAGGGCATGAAAGGAGGGAAGTCTGTGGGAGGCATGAACTACTATGCTTGCCTCTCTATGATGTCTCTGGCTCTTCTTACCCCGTTCGCCTTTGCAGTTGAAGGACCTCAGGCTTGGGCTGCTGGTTGGCAAGAAGCTTTGCATGCCATCGGACCTCAATTTGTGTGGTGGGTGTCTTTCAATGAGCAATGCTACGGTGTGTCTTCCCTTTACTATCTAGCTTTAAACTGTGCTTTCGTAAACTGATTTTCCCGACTTCTCTTAATAGGTGGGTTGCAGCGCAGAGTGTTTTTTATCACCTCTACAACCAGGTGTCATATATGTCGCTGAATGAAATATCACCTTTAACATTCAGTATTGGTAACACTATGAAGAGGGTCTCTGTTATTGGATCCTCCATCATAATTTTCCGTACTCCAGTGAGGGCAGTAAATGGTTTGGGTGCTGCTATTGCTATTCTTGGCACCTTCTTGTATTCTCAGGTCCATGCTATGCCTAAACTCTGAGAGTCAATAACATGCCTTAGTATATATATCCAGATTAAGCTATTCTTAACTTTTTCAAAAGAAATCTGTACTGAGGATTGTCTTTCATGTGCAGGCGAAGCAATAAGATATGCAAACGGATATTTATTTCTCAACTATGATGCCCTTGGATAGGACGTGACAATCTAGATGTTTTCTCAAGTATGATGCCCTTGGATAGGACAGGGCAATCTAGAAGGTTTTGTTTTGTTTGAACTGTCGGATGTTTCCTTTGTTTCGAGTCTAAGAGGAACTGGAGATTCTTTGTTAAGTGTTTCATTACAGCCAGCCTTGTTGGTTGTATAAGAGATTGCATGAAGAAGCTAATAAGTGGAAGCTGCACAACCGAAGTAGTTTGCATTGATTGGATTCAGCAATTTTGAATTTCTTGAGATTAAAGGGGGTTTTCTCCCCGCTTCTTGGATTATGACTAATGTAAAATAGTTAGACTGCAAATGCAAATATTTAGATTATGAATTAATAAAAGATACCTCTGGGTATATCATAAGCTTTATTTTGTGTGAGAAATGAAGTATATAGTTTAGTTTTAAAATTGATTATCAATTGAAACATTAAGAACTTTCATTTGCTTCACATCCTGAACTCGCCTTTCAAATTACTTACCGCTTAAATGTCTACAAGACGTTTATCATGGGTAAGAATTTGTTTGCCCAAAGAGGCTTCAATTTGGGTTGGATGGGATCTGGACTGTCTGACTCCGGAGGTTTGGTATCATACCCAGTGACTGATATCAACCACATAAACGAGATCTTAAAATCCCAAAATCCAATATGCTTGACCAAATTCCTGATTGAAGAAGTTTTTAATTTTTATTCTATGAAGAGTCCTATATATAGATGAAGATTTTATAATTGGTTCTTCCTTGAAAAACATTTCTGTTATCTCAATCCCTTCGGTTTGCATATTATCATTTGAATCGTCAGAGCACTGGTTCATATGATAGTCGTCGTCCTGGACCTGGAGGTTTCAGGGCATGGCGACCAAAAGCCCATTCTGCACTAGCTGTTATCATTAGATGTGGCCCAAGCTTTTCCACCTAAAAGATAATGGGAAAGTTTTCCATGGTCCTGTGTATAGGGTTATGGATTGCGTGTTACTGTTGTTAACCACCCTTATTTCCGTGGACTATTTACATTACAATTCAAAGAGGTATAGGTAAATCCTTTAGAAGGGTTGCTCTACATCATTTTCAATTATTTGTTCAAGATGTATGAGAATGCTTTCAAGAGATGCCAGAACATTTGTTTCGTGTATCTTTCAATCCAATTTCCAAATTGTCGACCAACTTCAGGGGCAATCCACCAACAGGGCTTACCCTTCTGTACTCACCGACCGTTGGTATCCACGGCGAGAAGGGGTAGCGTAATGTTGGAACAAAATCCCAAACATAGGGATATGTTATTGTAGGAAAATCGCTTGTAAAAAGTGAAAAGTGATTCACATAGATAACAACCATGGCCACCAGAGCCAAAGTTGTTTCTGCCAGAAGAAACATAGCATCTCAACAACATCGCAGAGAGCTCATCATAGATAGGTTAATATACCATGATGCTTAAAATTATATAATTTTATATGCGTGATAAATCTGAAGTAAATAATAAGCAAAATTATAATTTTAGATGCATGATAAATCTGAAGTAAATACTATGAAAATGGTAAGTTTTTAAACACACTTGGTTAGGTTATAATTTTAGATGGTAAGTTTTTAAACACACTTGGTTAGGTTATAATTTTAGATGCATGTTAAATCTGAAGTAAATACTATGAAAATTGTAAGTTTTTAAACACACTTAGTTAAGGTTATAATTTTAGATGCATGATAAATCTGAAGTAAATACTATGAAAATTATAAGTTTTTAAGGTTATAATTTTAAATGCTTGAAAATTGTAAGTTTTTAAACGCACTTGGTTAAGGTTATAATTTTAGATGCATGATAAATCTGAAGTAAATACTATGAAAAGTGTAAGTCTTTGAGGTTATAATTTTAGATGCATGATAAATCTGAAATAAATACTATGAAAATTGTAAGTTTTTAAACACACTTGGTTAAGGTTATAATTTTAGATGCATGATAAATCTGAAATAAATACTATGAAAATTGTAAGTTTTTAAGGTTATAATTTTAGATGCATGATAAATCTGAAGTAAATACTATGAAAATTGTAAGTTTTTAAACACATTTGGTTATGGTAAGGAATGTTATTAGGCACAGCAAAGGTGTCATTTGTTTTCTGTTTTGAGCTGCCAAGGTTTCAAGGTTGTGAAGTTGGCAGCAAAGGTGTCATTTGTTTTATGTTTTGAGCTGCCAAGGTTGTGAAGTTGGTAAAGTGTGGTTATTTTTACATGTGAAGGGTTGGGTTGTATAACAAGTGTATTTTTTTTATTTTATTTTCATTGACTTTTAATTAGTTATGTAGGGGAGTGGTTAATTTTTATTCTATTAATTTAATTTAATATGATATAATATATAGATTTGATTTAATATGATATAATATATATAGTTGATTTTACATAATATCATTTACTATCATTTACATGATAGGAGAATAGATTTGAAAGAGATATTAATGTAATATATAGATTTATATAGATTTGATTTAATATGATCTAATAGATTTATATAGATTTGATTTAATATGATATAATATATAAATTTGATTTAACATGATAGAATATATATATAATATATATAGTTGATTTAACATAATATCATAAGAATAGTTTAGAATTTTATATAGATTTGATTTAATATAATATAATTTAAATCATGTTAAAATAGATTTGAATTTTTTTAAATTGATAATGATAATTTAATTATCAAATTCATAATTAGATAGATTTATTTATTTTTTAATTAGATTGAAAATGATAATTTAGTTGTTAATATTCAATCAAAATATTCATTACAAATGTAAATAAATTAAATAATTATTTAATTATATAATTTTAATTTTAAAAATATAGGTAAATATATATTGATATATTAATCATTTTGAATAAGTATATATTAGTCATTTTGAATAAGTATTTTCTCTGAAATTTTGAAATTTATGTAAAGTAATTTAGTTGTCAATACTCAATCAGAATACCCATTACACATGTAAATAAATTGAATAGCTATTTTATTATTTAATTTTAACTTTAATTTAATTATATAATTTTAATTTTAAAAATATAGGTAAATATGTTTTAATATATTAGTAATTTTGAATAAGTATTTTATCTCAAATTTTGAAATCTTTAAATTTTTTGAAATCTGTAAGTATATTTTTTTTAGGAATAGTAAAAAAACTAAAACAAAATATTTATGGTATTGGTTGAAAGTAGAAGAGGAAAATGAATTTATAAATTATTCATTTATTTGAATAGATTTGATTTTTTATTTATTAAAGATTATAAAATTTATTATATTTAGTTGCCAAATTTGTAGTAAGATAGCCATTAACAAATTGATGTATTTTTTATAGATAAAATGATTTATTTAAAATAAAGTTCAAAACTAAAACATGATATTTATGATTTAGATTGGAGTTACTTAGGGAAACCCTAGCTAGGGTTTTTAGGAAGCATAGCAGCTTGGAGTCAAGACAAAGTTGTTGTTGGCTTAGTATCAACCAAGTCAAAAAAAAAGTGGGAACTAGATAGTTTTCGCTATGGCTCCGAAAAATTTCTAGTTAGAGTGTTTCTTGAGTCTTTCTCATACCACCATTTTGGTTTGTTTTGAGGTGTACCTTAGGGTTTGGTTTGAGGGTTTTTTGGCCATTTTTTAGATTTTAATGTCTACTAGAGATCAATTCTTTTTCGTACTTTCTTTGTGACATGGTCCTTTCATATTATTAGGACTATCCTTTTCTTACTGTCATGCTTTTTCTTATTGTTGTGTTGTGACAGATATCTTCCCTTCTCAAATGGACCCATTCGTGCCAGTTGATGAGACGTGTTACACTTGTTTTAAAGGACGGCCACCTGTCGGTTTATTCCAACGGAGTTGGTGATAGGGTTTTGTTGGAGCAGTTAGGGGGTTTGATTGATTTTTCTATTACTAGGGAGCAAAACCAGAAATATGCAAAACCCTTAACTGGCGAGAGGGCTAGGGAAAAATGCCTTGCAAAATCTTACAAAGTTATGGTTGAACGCAAATAATATGTGTCGGGGAAGGATATAAACTTGGAGAGGGCTGAGGTTTTTGCCTCAAGAGCAGTGGTAGGAAGATTTGAATTCTCCAGGGTTTCAAGGATGAAATTTGTTGAATGGGTCAACAAGAATTGGTTCCCTCTGTGCAATTATGTTTCTAAAACGATGATGTTGATAAAAGGTTGGGTTTGCTTTGTATTTCTGAAGGCCGAAGATGTTGCAAAGATTCTGGAAGTTTTTTTGCTGATTAAGGATGGTTCATTAATCCTGAAAAGATGGCACACAAACTTTGATGCAGTACGAGAAAGGATGACCCGTTGACATTTGTGGTGCTTGCTTCCTAGTTTCCCCATAGAACCGTGGACATAAAACGTCTTTGTAGGGCTTGCAAATTGTCTTGGCTGTTTCGTAAGATTGGAGAAAAATGTTGTATGGGGCTGACAAAAGAGTAGCGATAGTGATGGTGGAATTAAATGTGACAAAAGGATTGCTGGATGTTGTGGATATCATCTGGGGGGGATAGGGTAATTTGCTAGAGATTAGACTACTATAAAATCCCTTTCCATTGCCATTATTGTAGAGAGACGAGCCACCTTAAAGTGAGATGTTCGAGACTGATCTTTGGTGAAGTTTTGGGTTCGCCATTTGATGCAGAGGATACTGATGTTGAAAATATGGTTTCACATTTGGAGGGCGACGCTAAAACAATTGTTGACTTGGATGCTCAAACTCCTTCAATTGTTCTAGGCACACCAGTGATCGCAAAAGAAATTGCAGTTGAAGGGATCGTTAAAAAAGGTATGGAACATGAATCTTCTCCCACACCATATGAAGGTGTCTCCAAAGAAGAGTTAAATTTTTACTTTAGTGTTGAAATAGATCTAGATCTTGGGCGGAACTCTGGTAGGGTTGATGATGTTTCTAAAAATACTGTTCCTGCCCTAGTTTCCTCTGAACCCATTGTTAAAAAGTTGTTTTCTTCTGAAATTGTGATTGATAGTTTATCCACTGGTTATTGATAATACATCTGTTATAAATCCTAACAAAAATGTTGATGGGGAGATGGGTTCTTTAGCATTTGAGTCTGACACAGGGCTAGGGTTTCATGGATCTCCCTTGCAGGTTTTCTCCAAAAACCCTCCCACAAACCCTGAAGTTGTTCTGGTATCTTCCCTTAGGTATCAAAATGTAACAATTCGTAAGAAAGGAGGGAACTCTAAAAAGAGAGATACCAATCTTTCATATTCAGGAGATCCTGAAAATCCTTACCGTCCACTCTTTGTTAGACTAGATGAAACTAGTACCAGTCCTTCTCAGATGAATTTCCAACTGGGCCCTAAGAGAAAATTTTCTCGAATAGGTGGTTGATTAATATCCATCTTATCCTTCAATGTTAAGGGTTTAGGGGGGAGTTGGGAAGGCTAGGGCTCTCCTTATACTGTTTAATGATACTAGTCCAGATATTATTTTTCTACAAGAAACCATGTGTGATGCCTCTATTGCTATAGTAACTCTGTCAAAACTTTTACCATCTTGGGAGCTCCGTGCCCTAGACTCAAATGGTCTTTCTGGTGGTATTATTTCATGTTGGAACCCAAAAGTGGTTGCTCTGAAACCCTTTTGGACTGTTGGTGGTATTCTCCTTGTGGGAAGGTTCCTAGAAATGGATATCATTTTCCTTTCTGAATTGCTATGGCCCATACAAAAACATAGAATATTTCTGGAAAACTTTGGATAGTAGTGGGATTCTGAAGTTGAAAAATTTAATCATCGCAGGAGATCTAAATTTTACCTTATCTATGGCTGAAGTTTGGGGTTTGAATGCAAGAGATTCGTTAGCGGACTACTTGGAAGATCTTATGCATACCTCGGGTCTTGTAGATGTGGCTCCCACTGTTTTGGGTCCAACATGGTTCAATGGAAGGAGTGGAGAGGCAGCCATTAGTAAAATGTTGGATAGGAACCTAGGAAATCAAAACCCCCATTTTTGATCATTTCCCAATTTTCTTACAAATGGATGGGATAAAATCTGGGAGATATTATCCATTCAAATTTAACAACAATTGGATACAGGATTTGGATTTTTGCAATTTGGTCAAGAACTGTTGGTTAACAACATATGTCCCAGAAGGAACAAGTCCAATGGACAGATTGGTTTACAAGTTAGACTATCTAAAAAAACCGGTTAGAAAATGGGAGAAACACAAAAAACATGATCAGGAAAAAAACTAAAATTTGTTGAAGAAATTTTGAGGAAATATTATGAAAACAATCCAAGTTGTATTTTTTGGAAGAAGAAAAACTGAAAATTAAGGAATTAGATAAAAGAAGAATTTTCCTTCTTCAACAAGAAGAGAAGGCATGACACTTGAAAAGCAGGGATGTATGGATTGCTATGGGAGATAATAACATGTTTTTTCCATAATTATGCTACATTTAGAAGGAATATCAACACTATCTGGGATATCAAAGATGATGATGGGTGTGTCATAGATGAGGATGGGTGTGTCATACATAAAGATGCTGATCTAAAAAGGACTGTAGTTCAACACTTTTATAATATGTTTAAGGGACCTGAACATATTGACATTGGAGCACAACTTAGGGTCATCAAACATTTTCCCCTTTTTTTCAATTCAGAGGAGGGTTTGAAAATTGGTGAATTGGTTACTTTAAAAGAAATTGAAGGGGTTCTGAATACTTTTGCTCACGAGAAGAGCCCTGGGCTAGATGGATGGACCATTGAACTATTCTTGGCTTTCTTTGACATTATGGGTGAGGAACTTCTTCATATGGTTGAACAATCTAGAAGTGAAGGTTATGTATCTAGGTCCCTTAATCAGACCTACATTGCCCATATTCCTAAGAAGAACAAACTTGGAAGCTATAATGATTATAGACCTATTACATTATGCAATTTGGTCTATAAGATCATTACAAAAATTAATGCTAATAGAATTAGACCAAAACAGGTTGGAATGATGTCACAAGAACAATTTGGCTTTCTAGCAAACAAGCAAATCTTGGATGCAGTGGGGGTTAGTCAAGAATGCATTCATTCTATTAAAAAAAGGATTTTGATGCAGTGATTCTCAAGGTGGATTTAGTAAAAGCCTATGATAGGGTAAATTGAGGATTTTTGAGATTACTCCTTCTACAGTTTAGTCTACCTCTGTCGGTAACAAATTGGATTATGGCATGTGTGACTACTGCAAATTTCTCAGTGCTAGTTAATGGCTCACATATAGACTTCTTTCATGGCTCTAGGGGTATAAGACAAGGTTTCCCTTGTCTCCCCTACTTTTCCTTCTTGTTAGTGAAGGCATGAGTAACTTAATCCACTCTGCTAGGAAGGATGGAAAATGAAAAGGTGTAAACATTACTACTTCTGTTTTTATATCTCATATACTGTTTGTTGATGACATAATTCTGTTTGTTGGAAGGGGACAATAGAGGAATGGCAGCAGTTTGCAGAGATTATTAATTTATTTTGTGATGCCTCAGGTATGGAGGTCAGCAGCTCAAAGTCTGCCTTCATTTGCCATAAGGTTGACCAACATACCATGGAAAGGATAAATACCTTCTTACATTTTCAGTCTTCTGTGCTTGAAGATGGTTTCAAATACTTGGATTATAATCTAAATCCCAATTGCTACAGGGTAAAAGACTAGATGTGGTTGGTCCAAAAATTTGAAAAAAGGATAAGTAATTGTACTTATAGATTACTCTTTCTTGGCGGTAGATTAACTTTGCTAAAATCAGTATTGGTTGGCATACCCGTGTTTTGGCTTTCATTGGCATATCTCCCAAAAACAATCATCAAGATGCTAAGGAAATTGATGTTTAATTTTCTTTGGACTAGCGGTATAGGAAATAACAAGTTCCATCTAGTAAACTGGAAGAAATTATCCCCACCAAAGAAAAAAGGTGGATGGGATATAAAGAACCTGGAGTGGTTTAGCACTGCTCTCAATATGAAAAGCATGTGGAGAGGCTTATAGGGGAATGGTATTTGGAATAAGATTATTCATGGGAAATATTGTAATACCCCCATTTTTACTCTTATAATATTTTGGGCTATCATGTAAATATTGTATGCATATTACGTATGGTTCCTAGTGTGGAGCTCAAGGCCAAGGCCCTGCTAGTGAACACTCAACCTTGAAGAGGAAAGTATTGGATATTATGTTGCCCATGTGCTAGAGAACCATTGGAATTGTAAATATGCATTTTAATATAAATACCCACAATTAGCTATGCAATGCAACAAGAGATGAGGGCATGATATCACAAGGAATTGGGAGGGAAATATTCAAACCCTTGAGCCATGAAGTCAAGCCAAGTGTCAATGAGAGAACCCATCAACCATCAACTACCCATGTTGACTTTGGTGCCCAATCATTCATTTCTCCCAAGAGTTGGGTGAAGAAATGAATGCCTTGAGGATTGGGGAGGTATGACTGTCCAAATTCGAGTATGGGCAAGCCACCCTCATGGAAAATCGTGTTTTTCCTTCTTGGGTAAGAAAACACCCACGAATTTCCTTCCCAAGCCATTATTCATGACCAGACTTCACTCTCTCACGTTTTTGGAGCTTGTTGGGCGTTTCTCTCATGGAGTACGCTGTAAATTCACTGGTTTTCAAGCTGAGAAGGGCGTTTTTGTGATGGCTGGATTGTGGGGAAGAAGAGAATCCATTGGGAAGCTCAATAAATAAGTTTGATAGCTTGCTGTTTCCATTATTGTTGTAAAAACGTTTTTGAGTTTCCAGATTTGGTTTTATTTGTGGAAAAATCGTTTTTGTGAACCCAGCTGTTATCTCCTACCTCAGAAATCGTTTTTGAATGTTCCCATCAATTGTGTGACTATGTATGTGTCAATTTCGGATGCCAACCTGTCACGGTTTTGCCCAAAAATTGTGTTGGTTCCTTGCTGCCAGTTAATGACTGTGTGAAGATCGTTTTGGCCCTTGAATGCCTAAGCCTTTGCCCTCTCACGCAGTTCGAGCTAGCTAGGGCTTTTCCCATCACGTTTTTCATCTATCTCCTGCATTTTCCATGCCTGGGAACTTCTTTTTGTATTGTACAATGGCTGGGAGGAAGGGAGCTACGAATTTGGGGTCTATGGAGGCCCTTTTTGTCCCTTGAGTGTCCACAATCGTTTTCTGGAAACGGTTTTGTTCTCCTAGGGTGATTCCCCAATTGCCATTTCGGTTTTGGTTGTCCAACATTTTTCTTCATGCTCAGAAATTGTGATTTTTTTGTTATGAGTATCCATGCTCAGTTTTGAGTTGCTGTGTGTTAAGAAATGTTGGGGTTGAGATGGGTATCCATTGCTTTGGGTTGTGATGAGCTTGAGAGTCCCATTTTCCTTGTAGATATCATGCCCAACTCGGGGGTGGTCTCTGAGTGCTGAAATAATACAGGTTGGGCAGAGATCTACGGTTGGGAGGAACGTTGCAGCGACATAGTTAGTTGTGTGGGACAATTGCACGACAAAGATAAGTGTTTTCTACTTATGTGTTTTGCCTTTGCAGAGTTTAAATTAAATGATTGTTATTGATATATTGGATGCATATAAAATTATGTGTGGATGAGTTTATCTCCGCTGTGCATGTTGTTGAATTTACATCTACACACATGGGTTTTAATTGTATGAATCTAATGAATGGGCTGAGTTTGTTTAAAAAGCCCTATTTATTGGCATCATGTTCCCTCCCTTGCCTTGGATGGATGGGTGGGGACTTTACAGATTGGTATCAGAGCTTATGGTTCAACACTATGGCTGTTGGGCCCTTCATAGAATATAAATCATTGTGTGTACATGTATTTTGTATTTGGAATTAAAATGCATTAAAGAAACCTGAAGATCTCATAGCTTCTATTTGATTAAGATGGGAAATCATTCCCATGACTGTTTTGGGGATTCTTGCAAAACTGCTTGCATTGATTTCATCTTAGGAAAGTGAGGAAGGAGGGAGAAAATCCCTTTTTAGGTTGAGTGCTTACTGACACTGTTTCTAATGTAGTAGCATTCTGTTTTTGTATTTGTTGATTGCCCCATGAAGGAGAGAAGGAGGCGCAATCTCTTGTTATCCTTATACTATTTTGCTGTTTTATTTTGGCATAGCAGAGGTGCAAGTTCTTGGCATACTTTTTCTGTTTTGTTCTATGCGAGTATGATCTCTAAGAGGCTTACCTCTGTAAAGAAACGAAGCAAATATTTCCAGAAAAATTCTAACTGTCTTTGAAAATTTGCAAAATTTTTCTAAGTATTTATGAGTTCTGTTAAGGCTGCGACGACGGAATTAACGATAAGTTTTGCGCGCGGCGGCGACAATTTTAACTTTAAAATTTGCAATATGCGTGGCGCGCGCGGCGAAAGTAATGTTAAATTCTACAACACTGGCGGCATATCTAAGCTTTAAAATTGAGCGCGGTGGCAATTTTAGGATTAAAAGTTGCGATCGAGGCTTGCGCGCGGCGGCGATTTTAGCCTTAAAACTTGCAATGCGGTCACAGCGACGAAGGCTTGCGGGCGCAGAAGTTAAGGTTATCTTTTGCGACACAATCGGCGGAGAAGTTGGTAATTCTGCACCAAAAGGAAGAGAAAATCTCAAAAAAATTTCTAAGTGTTTTCGAATTTTGCCTAAGGCTGTAGTGGTGAAATTAATGTTAAAATTCTGCGACGTAGTCAGCGGGTTTAGCATTAACTCTTGCGATCGGCGGCAATTTTAACGTTAAGATCCGCGCGGGTTTGGCGTTAACTCTGCGTGCGATGCGGTGGCAAAGTTAAAGTTAATTTTACGCGCGCATGACAAAGTTAAGATTAACTTTGCGACGCGGTGGCGGGAGTTACGCTAACTTTCTGCGCGCAGCGGCAAAGTTATGTTGAATGTTTGCGCGGTGCGCGGTGAAAATAACCTTAAGGTCCGGGGCAAGGGCAGCGAATTTTAGCTTAAAATTCCGCGACACGGGCTGCGCTTTTTAAGCTAAATACTCGCGACATCGGCAGCCATTTTACCCTTAATATTTGCGCCAAACGGGGAAAATGCAGAAGCAAGAATTGCATAGAAAGTTTGTGGAAATGCATTGCGGAAAAGCAATGGGAGCAGTAAGGAAACGCTGATGAAAGGGAAATCTCTCACCTTAAACCATTTATGTTTATAACATAAAAATTGTATGCTTGGAAAATATCATGAATGAATGTTATACACATGAATACATATATTGAATTTCTACTTTGTGAGAAGATCATAGCTAATAATTGCTTGTGTGCATGGTAGAGAGCTCATGAAATTGGATCAGCTATGATGTGGAAGAAGAAATTCCATGCTACAATGAGGAATTGGAAGGGAGAATTCCTCCACTACCCTCTTGATATTGTATTTATAATTCTGAAGTGGTCGTGCATATAAATTATAGCATAGGAATGCTGAAATGCAAGAGATTAGATAGATGATATGACTATGCACTAGTAGACATATTAAGAAACATTGCACAGTGCATGTGAAATGTCTGTGCATGAATATGACATTGCATATTGGTAAAATAGTGAGGTTTCACATATGCAATGAGCCAATTGAGATAATTATGGTGGTTGCTAATAATTAGTTGTGTCCGCATTGGTTGTAGGACAAATACAATCAAAACATGGCTAAAGAAGTTGATGACGTTGTTGCATGTGACCAATGACCTTATGAAGAGAGGATGGTGCAACAAGTTCGTGATCATGATGTTGGAAAAATGACTGAGTAGCCAGCTGATCAGGTAATATCAAGCGATGTTAATAACAACCATGCAAGTAATGGTTAATTGTGCTTAATTGCATGCATGTTGAAAGAGGATTTGGTAAGATCCTTTCAACTATGTTTTGAACTATGATGATTTGGTTTGCATATGGTATTGAGTGCCCGAATGGGACTGTTAACCTACCAAGTATGGTGAGGTATGGGTAAGTGAAGGCAATGATCCTTACACCCTATAATTGCTTAGAAATCTCAATGCATTCATATGAAATTATGTCATGCCATGACGGTTGTGAGTTTAACAACCAAAGCAAGTGATGACTTATGGTCCCGTGGTAGTGTATGCCATATGAGACAAGCATGGTTAGGCCATAATATGTTGGAATGCATAGCATTCATGGATTGATGCAAGGTTGCATTGATGGGTTATGCACTAAGTGAATGTACATCAAAATATTATGTAAATGTTGTGGATGTGCATGCATATATGCGGGTGCACATGTTGAGATGCGTTGTGTGAATGCATGGTTGTGATATATATATATATATATATATATTTCAATGTAATTAGATGATAGATGAAATGGTGAACTACCGATACCATTCCATGAGCTGCTGTGAATGCAGGAGAATGATTGCATGAAGAAGGTAGACATGTGATGGACTACCAGAGTGCTCTGTTGGAGGGACAAAATTGCATGGAATGTGAAGTAATGAGTATTTACAGTTTATTTAAATTGCATGGATAATGTGACTATGTCTTGCAATTTTATTGTGACAATGATGCATATATAGGAATGTATATATTTCATTGCATTTCAAATGCTAATAGTTGAAGGTGTTTGAATTATTGAGTGTCATAATTCTGAGATCACTTCAGTGACTGTTGTGGCAATGAAAGGATTATATGCATAAATACTCACAACGTGTTTGACTGATTAGAGAAATCAGATTTGAATTTTATTGCTAATGCTGCTAACTGTTTGGCTATTTGATAAATGTGCCAGGAAGACACATTGCAGGAAGACTAGGAGTGATGGTCTGTAAAAGCCAAACTAGATGGGAAAGACCCCATGCTTTGGAAATGGGTTTCGGGTGAAACGCCATTGACAATATCTCAGCTAAACCGCATGTCGGTAAACCATGAGAGTGAGATGGTAAAGCTAGGCCCAGAAGGCATGTGAGATACATCTGCAAAATGAATGAGTATTTTGTAACCCTAGACAAAAACATGCATGTCTAAATTATTAGGGTTAATATGCAGAGCATGCTCTATCTTATTTATATCACTGCAGACTGCTTGAGTATGATTAGGGCCTACATGGCGCACATCGGAAAGAGGGTGCACACCTTTTCTGGTGTTGGGTCATGATAGGGTTTTCAATATTGACTACACCCTAAGGGGATGGATGCATTCCTGGTGTTTCAATACTTGATAGTGAATGATATGGATTATGGTTACAAAATTGAACAGCAATACTGATGAGCTTGCTTATCCTTCTTGTGTTGTCAGCCTACACTGATGCAGATTGATAGTGCACATTAAGAGGCAAAGTGAAGAAGGGTATGCAAAAGGACTGTATCGGAATTGGTAACCTTTCTATGTTCACACGAAATATCACCAGAAGGGATGGACAGGCCCAAAGAGCTGTGTAATAAGAAGATGTATCATCCTTGTGTGAGTGGGGTCATACTAACCTACAGTCAAGAAAGTCACCTATAAAGTTCCTAAAAGGAACCATCGATTTGCGCCAGAGAAGGAGTGACGTCCTTGTATGAATGAAGAGTTGTGTGTGTGAAGGGTTGTGGTGCAAGAAGGTGTGGTGACATTGGTGAAGGCATAAAATATTTATTGGAACATCAGTAGGAGGGCGGGCACCAAGACTGACTGGAAACCTTGAGATGCCTATGGCTCCATAGTAGAGCCTTGACTTATAATGGTCAGGTGGCGCAGTTTCCTTCCATTGGCCGATGACCCAGACGAATGTGCTGGCTCGACAATGGAGAGGGACAACCAGGTATTGGACTGGTTGGGCACCACCAAATTTTTGGTAAATCCAGTCGGCGTAAAGGTGTATTGGTGAAGCATTAACTACATCCAATTCCATAGGCGATCCCAAGGCTTGCAAAGCGAAGCAGGATCCTGTGGACCAGAGGGGAAACGCATAATATAGATAAGTATTTGTTTTCATTTATGTCTTGTTTGGAATAATGAAGATTTCAGGTATAAGTCTTCTAACAGCTAAGCTGATACACTATTGTTTCTTTGTTGGAAACCTTGGTCATTGTAGGAAAGCAAGACCCTGAAAGAACTATAAGTTACTGATAAATCCAGAGATTAAATGAGTGAGCGATATGCAATTATTGATAAATCCAGAGAGTAACTGGTTGGGCATTCACTACTTAATATTGTGAAACAGCGTGTATGCTGGCCCAATACCCCTTAAACAATTGATAAAACCCGTCAGCGTACTGGCTTGGCATTGCCTATTCGAATGATTGTGGAGTAGCCTACGTGCTGGCCCAACATTCATAATTGTGTCCACGGGAAATCCAAGGCTCGTAAAACAAAGAAGGATCCCGTGGAATAAAGTGAAGACATCCAATACAGATAAGTATTTGGTTATCTTGCAGCTTGTTGTTTATGAATATACGTGTGTATATGATTTGGTTATGATTTCTCAAACTCTTGTTTAGAGAAAAACCTTATGAAACAAACTAAACATGTGAATTGATTCAATGTTTGAGTGTAGGTATTGTTGGATGCATGGATTAGGAAGGCATCATAGGGATGCATATGGACATATGACTGTCCTAAGGAGCTCAATATGAGTGGTAATAAAAGATGGTGCTAGCGGACATGAGTGGGACCTAGCAACCAGAGGTTCTGTAAGCAGAATGGGAAGGGGTACCCAAGTTGAAAAGCATTAAACAGACCTTAGACACTAAGTGTCATAGCCAATAAAGGGTAATTCAAGCATTCACATTAAAGTGAAAGAGACTAAGGAGCATGAAACCACGGTGATGGCATAGCTCTGTAATAAAACAAGACTAAGAGGGAGAAACTCCTACTCTTCTCTTTCCTTTCGATTGATGCATTCATAAAACAAAAGATTGTTGAGTGCATGTCATGGCTGAAAATAGATTGTGTTTAATTGCTTGAAATGAATTGTGAATGCTGAAATAGTAAATTTCCTGTAAAAGGATGAACATGAATGAGTTTATGTGTATGTTGGGAAAGCATGAAAAGTGTGGAAGTCCCATGAATAAAGCGTGGACATTCCATGTCAATTGGAAAAATAATTGACTAATTTTAATATGGTGTTATGCTTGTCCTAACATGAATTGGCATGATGAGTCTCACGGGTGAGAAATTGAAAGCCGTTGGTTGTAGCTGTTTCCAGCCAAGTGTTGCTAGTGAGAAACGTGAGAGCCAGTTGTGCACCTTGATCATGGAAGTAGACCAAAAACTATTTGTTTTGGCTGGAATTTTTCCTCAAATAGTTGCCAGGACAGCAAGAAAGACGACATCCATGAAATTCCAGACTTGCAGAGTAGCTGGAAGGTAAATAAAGGGAAGGGATTGTTTTGGAACAATGCCCTTATGCAGAGCTAGAAGGTCCCGGCCAACAGGAACAGTTTGTGAAGGCCAAAGCACTTGATCCCAAAAACCCAAGACAAGGGTGAAATGCAGGACAGACCTGCCACATTTTGTAAATTTTGGACATATATAAAGCGTGTATGTATTCCCAAGTTAAGGAACACCGGGGACAGTGTTATTTCAAGGGGGAGGGGAATGTAATATCCCCATTTTTACCCTTATAATATTTTGGGCTATCATGTAAATATTGTATGCATATTACGTATGGTTCCTAGCGTGGAGCTCAAGGCCAAGGCCCCGCTAGTGAACAATTGAACTTGAAGAGGAAAGTATTGGATATTATGTTTCCCATGTGCTAGAGAACAATGTGAATTGTAAATATGCATTTTAATATAAATACTCACAACTAGCGATGCAATGCAATAAGAGATGGGGGCATGATATTACAAGGAATTGGGAGGGAAATATTCAAACCCTTGAGCCATGAAGTCAAGTCAAGTGTTAATGAGAGAACCCATAAACCATCAACTACCCATGTTGACTTTGATGCCCAATCATTCATTTCTCCCAAGAGTTGGGTGAAGAAGTTAATGCCTTGGGGATTGGGGAGGTATGGCTGTCCAAATTCGAGTATGGGAAAGCCACCCTCATGGAAAATCGTGTTTTTTCTTCTTGGGCAAGAAAACACCCACGAATTGCCTTCCCAAGCCATTATTCATGACTAGACTTCACTCTCTCACGTTTTTGGAGCTTGTTGGGCGTTTCTCTCATGGAGTACGCTGTAAATTCATTGGTTTTCAAGCTGAGAAGGGCGTTTTTGTGATGGTTGGACTGTGGGGAAGAAGAGAATCCATTGGGAAGCTCAATAGATAAGTTTGAGAGCTTGCTATTTCCATTATTGTTGTAAAAACGTTTTTGAGTTTCCAGATTTGGTTTCATTTGTGGAAAAATCATTTTTGTGAACCCAACTGTTATCTCCTACCTCAAAAATCGTTTTTGAATGTTCCCATCAATTGTGTGACTATGTATGTGTCAATTTCGGGTGCCAACCTGTCACGTTTTTGCCCAAAAATCGTGTTGGTTCCCTGCTTCCAGTTAATGACCGTGTGAAGGTCGTTTTGGCCCTTGAATGCCCAAGCCTTTACCCTCTCACGCAGTCTGAGCTAGCTGGGGATTTTCCCATCACGTTTTTCATCTATCTCCTGCATTTTCCATGCCTGGGAACTCGTTTTTGTATTGTACAATTGCTGGGAGGAAGGGAGCCACGAATTTGGGGTTTAAGGAGGCCGTTTTTGTCCCTTGAGTGTCCACAAACATTTTCTGGAAACGGTTTTGTTCTCCTAGGGTGATTCCCCAATTGCCATTTTGGTTTTGGTTGCCCAACGTTTTTCTTCGTGCCTAGAAATTGTGATTTTTCTGTTATGAGTATCCATGCTCAGTTTTGAGTTGCTGTGTGTTAATAAATGTTGGGGTTGAGATGGGTATCCATTGCTTTGGGCTGTGATGAGCTTGAGAGTCCCCTTTTCCTTGTAGATATCATGCCCAGCTCGGGGGTGGTCTCTAAGTGCTGAAATAATACAGGCTGGGTAGAGACCTACAGTTGGGAGGAACGTTGCAGCGACATAGTTAGTTGCGTGGGACAATTGCACGACAAAGATAAGTGTTTTATACTTATGTGTTTTGCCTTTGCAGAGTTTAAATTAAATGACAGTTATTGATATATTGGATGCATATGAAATTATGTGTGTGGATGAGTTTATCTCCGATGTGCATGTTGTTGAATTTACATTTGCACACATGGGTTTTAATTGTATGAGTCTAATGAATGGGCTGAGTTTGTTTAAAAATACCCATAGATTGGCATTATGTTCCCTCCCTTGCCTTGGATGGATGGGTGGGGACTTTACAAATATATCAAAATTGACATTATCCAATGGATTATGAATCTTAGAAAATCAAGTAAAAATTCATCAAATTTCTGTTCCGGCTTCTTAAAATATTTTCATTGGATAAATAAGAACCTTGCATGGAAGGTTGGCACATGTGAGAAAATTCATGTTGGAATTGACCTGATTGTGGGATGTGAAGAGAGTTATAAACTATCAAATTATATTATTGAATACCTGCAAGAAATTGGTTACACTACACTTGCATAGATAAAAAAATATGATATGAGGGGGAATGCGGGATCTTATTGGTATAGTGCAGTAGACATGGGAATTGGAGGAACTTTGGAAAATGAATGGAATACATATGTTTTTGGTTTGAATTCTACAGGGATCAGACTATCAAATGATGATGACAAACTGTTACGGACATGCAACAAAAAGAATGGACAGGTAACTGCAGAAGATGCCTATCTCTCCATAGCAAACTTTGAGAATTATATTGTTCCTAAATGGTGGCATGAGAAGTCATGGCAGTGGAAAATTCCAAAGAAATTAAAATGTTTTTTCTAGCGTGTTCTAGAAAACACTATTCTCACTTGGGACAACTTAATTAAGCGGGGCTAGGAGGGGCCAAGCAAATGCACTCTGTGCAACCGTGCACCTGAAACTATCGATCATATTTTTATTTCATGTTCATTTACTTCAAATCTATGGCTTTCTGTATGTTCCAATCTAGATATTTCCATGAACTGGGGTAAAGGGACTTTAGATAGCAGTTTCTATAAGTGGTACAACTCTGTTAAAAGTCACAAGTTTTTACCTATTAGAATTTGTTGGGTGATATGGAACCTCAGGAATGCTGCTGTTTTTGAAGATAAAAATCCTTCTCTAAATGTGGGAAAGATCAGGGTTAATTAAATTTTGAACCAATGCCTATGCTTTCTAGTATATACATATTTAGTATATATATGTTGTAAGTTTTGATTTACTTATCTTGTGATTATGCATTTGATTTACTTTTCAGATATATTGTTAAATTAATTGTTTAGTTTTCATTGACTTTTTGATGTGAGCTAAATTAGTTCACATGCCAACTATCCAAATAATAGGTCAAATAACCATAATGGAGTAATTGTAAATGAGTAAAATGTGAATGATGATTTACAAATATACAAGGCCCATATATATAATCGTTAAAAGAACACCTAATTTATTATTATTTTCATTTCTCTCTCTCTCTCTCTCTCTCTCTCTCTATATATATATCTATTTATATTCGTAACATAGTCTTCCTCTTCATAAATGCTTTGTCCTCAAAGCATAATTTTTTGAAAGACTTTGTCTCATGATATTCTAAGCTCGTAAGTGTGATGCTTGATGAAGCAAGGCGATATAATCTTCGAATACTTTTGGGAAGTGATCCACCCCAAATCTACTTTCATTGGAACCGTTTTATGTTGACTGTTGGGATAGAACTTCTCATTCTAGGCTTCTATAAAAGTTTTTGATTTTGTCTTTGCTCTTTTTCAATGTTGTAGTTGGTTTGTCTGTAAGAAGAATATTGTTTTTTTCTTGTTGACATTGTTGTTGGTTGTAACAATTCTTATGATTTGGATGGCGATAAAGCATTGTAATATTTTGTAATTTTTCTTCAGAATCATATTGTCTTGATGTTTGTAGTGATTTGTTAGTATAAACATTCTTCCAATTTTGAGTGCCATTTGACTCTGTGTTGGTTCCCCTTTTTGGTGTTTGAATTTGAGTGTTTGATGATTTGTCTATCGGGTCTGTCATCGTTTCCTTATCAGCTAATGATCTCTTGTGACCCAATTCTTCCTGTAAATATTTCTTATCATGTTTTAGCTTTCTAATTGGTGTAAGTAAGTCCTGATTATATCTTCTTAAACATAAGAGTTCTTCCTTATAGTTTGACTTGTCGACTTCATTTTGATTGTCTTGATTTTTGTGCTCTCTTTCTTTTAAGATTTTTATTTGCTCTAATAATTCCTGATTAACCTTTTTTAAGGAAGAGCTTTATTCGTCCTTGCCTGATAATTCTTTTTGAAGATTTCGATTCTCCTCTTCTAACTTTTGATTGCATTGTGCTTTATCCTTCACCTTCTTGATTCGAAGAAGTAATTGCTGATTATGATCTCTTAGACGAGAGATCTCTTCTTCTTTATATGTGATAACTTTGTCGAACTCTTTTTGTATCTTTTGCATTGATTTCCGGTCTTCTTTTGAAATCACCTTTGAGATAGCTTTGAAGTCTTCAGATGACACAACTTCTAAATTTGACTTCATTGTAACATTCTAGAATGTGATTTTCTTCCTTTTATAAAGAAACATCAAAAACTTTTTATTCATATTCAATATGAAAGATCCTAAGGTTTCCATTCAAGGAGAGCCCAAAATGATGTCAACATCCTTATCAAACATAGTGGTAACATTAAACCGAGATGTGAATTTATAATCATCAATTGTTAGTTGTAAGTTATTAATCACATATTCATTGCCATAAGTGCTTTTATTTTCAATTATATTTAACTCTGAAATAACTAGTTGATTTGTGAAGTTGATGTTGATGTAATGTTCCTTGTTTCCCAGAAAAATACATATGTTAACCTCCTTGTCTTGAATACTTCCCTTCAATGCTAATACTCATCTGAAACATAATCGTGGAAAACCATTATAAGAAAATATTTCTTATTTTTAACAAGGTCCATTTTTGGATCTCTTTTTACTTCTTTTTGATAAATACTCTTGAAATAACTTAAATAACCCCCCCTTTTTTAAAATGAGACTTAAAGTATTATTTATAAAATAACCCTTGTTTTTTTCTTATTTAACTTCAAAACTTCCTTGATATAACTTTTTCCTTTTTATCTTTTCCCTTAATAACTATTAAACTCAAAATATAAGATCGATTTAATATTAATCTTTTTATTTTATTTTATTAAAGGGTTACTTAATATCCTCCCCCTCTCTCTCTCTATATATTACACTTTGGAAAAACCACATGTGGTTTTATAAAACCACGTGCTGGTTTATAAAACCATGTATTGGTTTTACTTTTTTTTTTGTCTTAAATTCATTTTCAAACGTTTTTTTCTTCTTTTTCTTTTTAACTTATTTTCTTCATATTTTTTTTTTCTTTCCTCACTTCTTCTTATTTGCACGGAATAATTAATTACTTCGAATTGATGGACAAAATCCAAATTGGACAAAGTCTAAATAATGGCCAAAGGCAGGATCAGAGGCTCTGCAATGATGTGAGCTAAATTAGTTCACACACCGACTATCCAAATAATAGGTCAAATAAGTAAAATCCATGATGGAGTAAATGTAAATGAGTAAAATGTGAATGATGATTTACAAATATACAAGGCCCATATATATAATCATTAAAAGAGCACATAGTGAGTCTTCAGCCTAATTTATTATTATTTTCATTTATTATTTATTATTTATATTATTTATATTATTATATATATTTTATATTCGTAAGACTTTTAAGTCACTTTTTATAAAGTGACCATCTTTATATTTCTAAAGTCTACTTCCCTTGGATTTGTTAAGGAGTTGGCCTAAACAGAGGAGTCAAGTTTTGTGGTGATAGTTGCAGTTGACTCGTTGACTTGCCTCCAAGGTTGCTCTTAGTGGGTTGAGATTTTTTCACGTTCACATGCAGATTTAGTCAGCAACATTTTGCAATTGGGTTGGGTTTATGTTTGTGTGACATGGGTTTAATTCTAATCTGGTAATGCTGCCCCACATGTGGTAGTGGTTAATTGAGGTTTTAACTAGTGCATTCGATTGCAAATAGTTTACATCTCGAGACTATTTATTTCATTCACTTAATACTTGCACTTGGTTTTAATTATAAATTTCTTTAAAACACTATATAAAATAATGCCATTCATTGATAATCAATAGTTTCATCTTCATTTTTTTTGAATATAATGATTGTTTTTGTATTATACATAAAAAAAGAAATTTGAGTTTGAACTTAGCAATTTACACGACAAAACATAATAAAAACATGGATACCATTGAATCCTATAGTGACAAATATTATAGTCCCCCAATGTTTCTTAACAGTTCTATATAGAACATCTAATAGAAATAGAGAGAGATTAAGCTGAAATCCCTCCATTGGAACATGGATTCATCTTTGCTCACAACAAGGAAAAGGCCCTTAAGCGAAGGTTATAGCCTATGCTCCTCACAAGAGATCCCAAATATTTGTTTCTAGCGGAGATTAGTAGCGGAGGCGAGCAGGCGGAGGTTTTACCGGAAATGTTTTACTACGGTGCACTTTCGACATAATCGCATTGGTGTGTCCATGACATTAGCGCACCGATGCATCATATTTTGTTGCACTGCGACCTAAAAACGTCGATACCAAACCATAATAATTTCCAAATAACAAATGCCGTGCGTTACATCATATAACCGCACCGGTGCATTATTTAGAAACAATTGCACCGCCCAATTTTTTATGTAAAAAATAAAAATATTTAATTAAAAAACTAAACATAGTGCGTTCATTAGTCCTAACTGCATCGATGCGTTTCACCAAACCATGACGCACTGAACATTATTTTACAATCTATTTTCCTAAAAAAATATCTCGAAAGTCTACAACGGTGCGTCCTTAGTTAAACTCATTGGGGCGTTCCAAATACCTTAACGCACCGATATTCGATTTATCGAAGATAAATAAAATAAAATTTATAATCGACAAAATATTCTAAAACCTTTCCCAGTGCGTTGACTTGTCATACTGCACCGGTGCGTTTCGATCACCACAACTCACCGAATAGCATTTTATTTATAATTTTTTTTTAACATTGGCTAATTTTGGTGCTTGCGACCTTGGATCGCATCAGTGCATGGGTGTAACCATAACGCACCAAAAAGAATTTTTATTAAAAAAATATTTTATTTTAATATCGGCTAATTTTGGTGCATGTGGCCATTGATCGCACCGGTGTGTCCTAAATTCGAATGCATTGGTGCAGGGTTTGATACAAAAAATTACCGTTGCCAAAAAATCATTTTTACCAAACTTTAGTGCATCTGAGCCCCTCTGCACCGGTGCATCCACTTAACTACCTGGACGCCTTGCATCTGTGGTCCATGTGGACGCATCCTTGCATTATCTAGGTAGTTCGGTTCGTTTGAATTTTTCCAATTTGTTTTGGAAAAATTCAAATTTACCATACATCGCCAGTATGCCTCCCCTTCACGCCGTTCAACAGGTAAAATGTTTATTACTTCACAAAATAATTTTTTAATGGTTTAGTTTTTAAAATTCACCCTTAAATTTCCATTTTTTATAAAAAAATAATTTTTTTTTGCACGGTGCATTCGAGGCTTTTGTCTCGCATCGCCAGACTATGCGCCTTGTAAAATTTTACAGAGTGCATCGCTATCCACCCGCTAGCAGTGCGAGCTGAACGAATTGGATGCACCTCTAACAACAAAAAAACATACAAATGGTCACCGGTGCATTACACATTTAAGAGCATTGGCATTCTAGTGTCCTTAAATGTAATACACGCATCGGTGACCTTATAAGTTAATAAAAAAATAATAAATGTTCAATGGTGCACTTATACTACTCATGTGCACCAGACGCTGGTGCATTGACGTGGCGTGAGCGCACTGTTGGTACATCTACTAAAAACTAAATTCTAATAGACACCGGTGCGTTTAATACAGTAAAGGGCACCAGAGTTCTGGTGCTTGTTATTGTCTAATGCACCGGTATTGGTACAATAAATCCATAATCATTTGTACGGTGTGCGTATCTCACGTCATCGCACCGGTAACGATGCAATTATGTGAAATAGGCTATAAAAATTTGAAAAAAAAATTAACGGTGCTCCTATGTCAAGTCAAGGCACCGGTTATACAGTGCGTTGACTTGGCATAGGCACACTGGTAATAGAAATTAAATAATTTATAATTTAAAAATTCGATGCGTTTGCATGATGACGCATTAATAAGACTTTGGCGCACCGTCAAATTCAATTTCTTTTTTTGATATTTAAGCCTTGGTGTGACATATATATTGTAGCGCACCACTTATTGGTGCCTATAGTATATAAGCGCACCACTCACAAACCTGTGAACAAAAAAATGTTGGTGTTACTATGTCACGTCAAGGCACCGGTTCATGGTGCGTTGACATGGTATAGGAGCACCGTGAATATTTTTCAAACAATTTATTGTTGTTTAAATTCAATGCATTTGAGTAACGGTGCATTAATCACATTTAGGCGCATTGTAGAAATCAATTTTAAAATTTTTGATATATAGGCGTTGCGTCATAGGTATTGTAGCGCACTGCTTCTCAGCGCTTCCAGTATATAAATGCACCGGTGGTGGTGCGTTTTTACTATTTATGGTGCACCGGTTTACTTTTTTTAGAAAAAAATTTAATATTTAATTTTTGTAGATATAATATTGTTATAATTCTTTTATATGTATGCTTATGAGACTAATTTATATTATATGTGAAACACAGACGTGATCGTCGTGAGGCACAACAACAACATGAGGCATATGTTGATCAATACAACTTCCACAGAGAGTGGGAGGCCAGGGAGAGGGAGAGAGATTTATATTCTCGTCCCATTACGCCTCAGACTAGACACCTCTTGAGAGTTGTTGGCCTCCTCAAGTTCAATGAGGAGATGACATCACTCAAGGGGAACAATACCTTGTTGACCCAGTTGATCACACACTGGGATAATTTTAGGCAGGCCTTTAGAGTTGGTCCCGATGAGTGGTACCAGTCAATTGAGGAGGAAATTTACTTTATCACTGGGCTCTCTAGGAGAGGTGAGGACCTTCCTCATTTCCCCTAGGTTTCAGCGGGAGCTGTAGTAGTGACTCAGATGGTATATGTTCAGAGATATGTGGATGAAAACATCCTTGAACCTTCTTAGTTTCAGGTGCGCGGTGGGAAGCTTTCCATTGTTGCTTTTGGTAGAGAGGATGTGAGGTTCCTCTCTTTTTTGGTGACGACTATCGCGCATTACACCATGGATGGGAAACACATTAGCTACCCTTTATTATATTATGTTGATTCTTTAGTGCAGGCACCTAGATTCATTAGGTGGTGTTCTATTGTTTTACGAGAGTTTTGTTATGCTCTCAGTCTATGTCGTGCGTGTATTGACAGGACAACTTCCCCTTCGCTTCAGAGTTGTTTTGTTTATTTTTTGAGAGATTTCCGATGACTAGGCCATTTTTTGATCAAATGCACTCCTAGGTTGATGACAGATGTGCATATGCGCATGTGGGGGCATATGATGCCCACGAGGGGGCAATCAGAGTTTCCTGCGAGGATCAATGTCGATCTGCTTGACATGCTAGGCGGTGAGGACCAACCTCAATTAGATATGGTTGCATATTCATATGCGGGGTTGGATTGGAGAGGGTGTACCAACATCTTCTTCACCCGGGACGAGCCACTTGATCACGGAGGTAAAGTTAGCAATATATTTAATTTAATCTATTTTCATTTTATTCTCGTTATACTGATTGCAAATGAAATATATTTTAAATTGTTATATTAAATTCATGTTTAATGAAATTGTCTAATTATTATTGTGTACTATATATTTTCTAGATATTGGCACTTTTGATGGTGATGTGGGGCCTCCTCCTCTGTAGGATGATGATGATGAGGACATACAGATGCAGGATCAGCCGTAGGTGCCCCATATAGATAGACTTGACCTTCGACATAGGCCTGACCAGAGGTTCATATAGGATATCATAGATAGGTTGGATAGATTATTAGAGGATCGAGGGGTTCAGCTTCTTCCTGTCAGGGAGATTCAGAGGCAGGACTGATACGTTGAGATATGGAGGATGATTCCTATTGATATGAGGAGCTTGATGCAACACATTATTGGTGCTTTCATTCTTTTGGATGTCATCCCTCATGGTAGTTCATCGTCATATGAGGGAGGAGATCCTCGGCCTCCTAGTCCACCTCCTTCTCCATCAACTGCTTCGACTGGTGGGGGAGCCTCCACATTCACTGAACCTCCTCCTTAGCCTCCACCTCCTACTCCTCCACCTTCGAAATCTCTTCCATCCCCTCCTCCACCATGTCCTCTACCTCCATCACCTCCTTCATAATCTCCTCCACCTCCTCCTCCTTCGACTGATCTGACATCTGATATTTTATACCTATCCGACCAACCAACCTATATTGATCCATCACCTCCTTCATACCTTCCTCCACCTCCCCCTCCTTCGACGAATCCACTAGTCCCCTCAGTTGTGGAGAGGATGCTTAGATCGGGTGGGATGATCCATATTCCTAGATATCGTGTCTTTCTTACTGATCTACATGATAGATTATTTCCAAGTAGAGCTGGTACTGATCATGCCTCTAGCTCTATCGCTGCAGGTGTCAATACATCTGGTGGGTCAACATATAGTGATGATGATAGGCTTCCGAGGGTGGACTAGACATGTATATCTGACATTTATCATAATTTTGATGCTATTATATATATATATATATATATATACATATATATATATACGTCATTTTCCATTTTGCAGAGGTTGATGTTGATGATTATGTTGATTTTTATTTATATGTTGATGGTCATGATGTTATGTTAGGTCAGGTTCGATGATGTTCATATATATATATATACACACGTCATTTTCCATTTTGCAGATGTTGATGTTGATTTTTATATATATGTTGATGGTCATGATGTTATGTTAGGTTAGGTTCGATGATGTTCATTTTTATTTATATGTTGATGGCCATGACGTTATGTTAGGTCAGGTTCGATGATGTTCATTAGATGTTTGTGTTTTCCATTTTACATAAGTCGATGTTGATGATTAGGTTGATGCTTATTTATATGTTGATGGTGATGTACTTGTGTATGTTAGGTCAGTTTCAATTATGCTCATTATGTTAGAAACTTGAACTTGTGTTTTGTTACATGTTATTGTTAGATCATATGTGTGTTAGATGATGTTTAAATCTATAATATGTATATGTTAGATCAATATGCAGTAACGTAATGTTTATGATGGTATGTTCATGCTTATTTTTATTAGTTTTATGTTAATGATGGTATGATGGTGTTTATTTTTATGTTTGTTAGATGGCAACAATGATATTAATGATGATATGTTTATTTTTACATAATATAATTGTAAAAGTATTATCATTCAATTAAATATGTTTATGAATTTTGTATTGATATTAATGGATGAAGTTGTGACAACTAGCTATATATATGATTTATGTTAATGCTTTTATAATTTCTCACAGTATCATGTTTATGAACATAAAAAAAACTAAATTATATGAACATGAAGATGACCTATGAATGTATCATTCGATATTTTTAATTTGTTGACAATAGCTCACTTTACAATGACAAATATCAAATCTTTAATAGGAATAAAAACAAATAGTTAATTAAAAGAACACCCTTTTTCTCTCAACTAATGTAAAGCCACAACTTGCATTCTCAAAATATATTATTATTATTAATCATTAATTTGATTTGATGATCTTCAAGCTGTTTTTTTTATCTCTTATTCTCATTCATATAACATTTGCAAACATTTGTAATTATAATGCTTAGCATTATTTACGACAAAAACATCATGGAATACAAACATTCAAATATTGATCATGTAGAAATTAGAGAGCACATTAAAGTTTGTTGTTATAAATTTCATTGTTATCAAGGGCATAAATAATTAAGTCATTGTAGAGGTCAAGTACACTAGTAAAACAATTGTTGGATTTACAATATCCACCAAGGTTTCAAACGTGTCATTTTCTATGTTGGAGTTAACATTATAAATACAATTAAAAAATCCAAAAAATTACATTATAACAAAAAATCAATTTAATCGAATCATATAATTAAAAAACATTACATTCTAACAGGAAAGTCATAAATTAATGCAATTATAATTCTTAGCATTATTTATAACAAAAAAATCAAGAAATACAAGCATTCAAATATTGATGGAGATATCAGAGAGCACCTTAGAATTTGTTGTACATTTCATTGTTATTAAGGCCATAAATGAAGTCATTGTAGAGCTCAACACTACTAAAAACATTGCCGGATTTTCATTCTCCACCAAGGTTTCAAACGTGTCATTTTCTATGTTGGAGTAAACATTATAAATACAATAAAAAATTACAAACACATTACATTATAACAAAAATTTAATTTAATCGTATCATATAATTAAAAAAAATTACATTCTAACATAAAAGTTATAAATTAATGCAATTATAATTCTTAGCATTATTTATAACAAAAAAATCAAGAAATACAAGCGTTCAAATATTGATGGAGATATAAGAGAGCCCCTTAGAATTTGTTGTACATTTCATTGTTATCAACATGCCATAAATGAAGTCATTGTAGAGTTCAACACTACTAAAAAAATTATTGGATTTTCATTCTCCATCAAGGTTGCAAAAGTTTTATTTTCTATGTTGGAGTTAACATTATAAATACAATAAAAAAAAATAAAAAATACATTATAACAAAAATTCAATTTAACAGAATTATATAATGAAAAAAAACATTACACTAGTCTAACAAACATGTCATAAATTAATAATGCAATTAAAATTCTTAACATTATTTATAACAAAAATATCATAAAATACAAGCACTAAAATATCAATATAGAAATTTCAGATCACCACCTTCAAGTCAAGAATTAATAAATATGTTAGCCTTTACGTTCACAAAAATAAAATTGAATCATGTAAGTTGTTTTTCATGGTGTATACATAAAACAAAATATGAGTAATCTAGACAATGACATATAATCATTCTATACAATCATAAATTACTTCATAGAAATAAACCATATTTCACATCATATAATTGGTTCCAACCAAATGAAATTGTTTAAACATTGCATCCAATAATCAACTTTCTATTTTCATCGTCATAAAATGAAAAATAAACAATATAATTAGAAAATCAAAGATCACAATAACAAAATGATATCTCAATCTGTAAATGACAGAATACAACATGTACATATAAATATATGTTGCCATCACCCTCATTATATTCCTCGGTTGACATGATAGCATTGTTGTTCTTATAAACATGTTTAGATCTAGGGTTGTGTCTTAATATGAACCACCAATCTCTATCCAACACATCCAGGTGAAAGAAAACTTGGTTGTAGTGTTTTGGGAAAACATAAGGCTTCTTACTTTCATCCCACATCTTTCTAGAGTTGATATATATCAACCCACTGTCACGATCTTCCTTGACATTATTCCTGTCGAATGTGTCCCACCACATGCTTCTAAAAATAACACATTGGAAAGATGAGAATTGCACTTGAATGATCTCTTGTATCTTTCCGACATAACCCAACATCCCTCCTACCAAGTTTTGATCTCGGTGGCTAGCACGACTAGATTGGTCGAACTCGACTTCCACTCCACAGTCTTGTGTAACATGCCCATTATCAGCACCCTCAGCGCGAAAATGATGTCCATAAGTCCACATAGATGGGAACGAATGCACCTATAAGAAACGTTAACAAATGATGATATCATATGTCTATTAACCCAACCATTAATATATTAAACATAAATGTTATAATTCAAAGTTGCATTATAAAGTTAGAAATTATACACATAAAGATTTTATTACCGAGTTATTGCACCCAATCCCAATGTTTAACGCATCCTCCTCTTCAAGAGGGTAACAACTGAATGCACCATATTTCTCTTTGAATTGGCCCGCAACCCAAATTTTGGTACAGATAATTGCCATATTTTCTTTTAAATGATATGGAAAAGGCACGCCTCTACCATGCAACAGCCTGAATTCTTTTATGTCAATGGCCCATTTCCTCCTCTTCTCTTCATATAATGCGACCCACGACTGTGTTTCCTCCGCGTTGTAAAGAGTTAATTTATTGATTCTATCAATTTCTGAATTTGCTATTGTATTCATGGAAACAAAACCACATTCAATACATATGGGATCAAATATAAATTTTTACGTTTGTTGTGAATATTATTTACTATGTGGAAAATTGAAGATCGAAAGATAAGTGACTTACTCTTTATCATGCATCTTTTTCCATTTGTTTCTACTACCTCCCCTTCCTTCTATCCTCATCATGTCCATCATCCCAAATCACCGCACTTGATGTGTTGTTGATTTGCTTGATGTACTCACTGACATAATAGAACGACTCATATACTATGTACCCCTCTGCCATAGACCCCTCGGGGTTTTCCCTTTGTCGAACAAGTCTCTTCCCTTATTTCATGAACCTCTCTAAGAAGAACATCCAGCGATAGGAGACCACCTCGACTAATTCAACCTCATCGAATAGGTGAATTAGAAGATGAATTTTCAAGTGCATAAAATGAACGACAGTTCCTTCTCAAACATACAAACAATCTCATCTATCTCTTCACACTAACGTGGAATGCTAGCGATGTAAATATCCTTTGATGTGATCCACCGTGTTAGATTTTGAGCATTAATTCAAAATGATCTAGGATCTTATCTGAGAGAATAACATGTACAGCATATCAATCACAAGAAAAAATCACAAGAGACAATAGACATAGAGTTTCCTCGGGGAAAACCAAGAAGATGAAAAACCCCGCAAATTCCTTATAGATAGAAAGAGCAATGATCCAAAAACCCAAATACAAGAGATAGTCTCCTAGCATCTTCTCCTCCTCCACTAGTGCGCATCACTCAAGTGAGAGAATAGATGAGTAAGTGAATGATCAAATAGAGTGACACCCTCACTCTATTTATACACAACTTGACTTTCCTAATAACCTAACAGGGTCGACTTCTCTAGGAGAGTCTAATAACCCATGGTAACTCAACTCAGGGCCGACCCCACACTTAGTGGTCTAATAACGCATCACATACAAGTTGTGCTACATGTAATGCAACTTGCGACACTTGTAAATACAAATGACGACACTTCCGTACAGATGAATAATACCATCTATGTAGGGATACAATATACATATATGAAATACATTCCAAAGTTACATATACATCCACACGCCCTCTTAACTAGGAAGGTATTTCTCGACACAGGTCTTCTAGCACAAGACTTCTTCTCTGGATCATTGTCACTGGATCATCGTCATCGAATCATCATCATCGTTATTGTTGCTGCTATCTCAATCAATCTCCAATCTACTCGTCACAGGAAGTTCTACAGAGCCAACCCTTTTTCATGCTGGATGTAGGCCTAGCCTCCATGCAGGTCTTTATCATCTCTGCGAGCAAGTCATCAAGTAGGTACACCTCAGGACTGATTATACTACCTTTGCAAAACCTGCCAAATCTCCCAGGACTAATTACAATGCCTCTGCAAAACCTGCAAGAGCATCTCAGGACTGATTATATGCCTCTGCAAAACTTGTGTACCCTACTGTCACATCATTGTCTTCAGATCACCTCATAGTCCACAGAGCACAACCCAGATGCACACAACACAACACTTACACTCACTGGAATGGCCTTGTTTCCTTTGACCATCCGGGAAAGGCTCAACACTTACATCAATGACCATGGAAGGAATTTCCTCTAACCATGTCGGAAAGGCTACAACAATTACATCAACGACCATGGAAGGAATTTCCTCTGACCATGTTGGAAAAGCTCGACAATTACATCAATGACCATGGAAGGACTTTCCTCTGACCATGTCGAAAAATCCATGGCAATTACATCAACGACCATGGAAGGAATTTCCTCTAACCATGTCGAAAATGCCATGCCCAACCCTTACATCTCACCATGGGAGGACTTGCCTACCACCATGTGAGAATGGCCCAACCCTTACATCTGCACCATGGGAGGACTTTCCTACCACCATGTGAGAATGGCCCCAGCCCTTATATCTACAAAATAGGAGGACTTTCCTACCACTATGTGAGAATGGCTCGTGTGCATCTGTGTCTCCGGACTCATCACTTCCCCTTGGAAGGAATATCGATCTGAAGTACACCAAGTCTCTCTCCGAAGTACTCAAACTTCACTCTGGTCAGTGGCTTGGTCAACACATCGGCTATCTGCTTGTCCGTTGCAACATACAAGACCTTCACTGCTCCTCTCTGCACCATATCCCTGATATAGTGACATTTGATCTCAATGTGCTTCGACCTGTCATGGAACACCAGGTTCTCAGACAACTTCACACAACTCTGGTTGTCACAGAAGATACAGGTAGCATCCAACGGGAGATCAAATAACTCAGATAGTAGCTTCCTAAGCCATACTGCCTCACAACTAACCGAACAAGCTGCAACATACTCTGCTTCGGCTGTACTAAGTGCCACATAGGACTGCTTCCTGCTAAACCAAGAGATCATACTGGATCCCATACTGAAGCAGCACCCCGAAGTGCTCTTCCGATGAATGGAACTGCCTGCCCAATATGAATCAACATAACCCTCTAGGTTAAACTTTTGATTCGCATCATATTTGAGCCCATAGTCAACTGTACCCTTCAGGTACTTGAGAATATGCTTTACAGCAACCGGGTGAACACCTCTTGGACCCGTCAAGAATTGGCTCAATGTGTTCACCGCAAAGCAAATATCTGGTCTTGTGTTCGTCAGGTACATCAAGGACCTAATCATTTGATGATACACTGTGACATCAACCGACTCAGATGAAATATCACATAGAAGCTTTAGGTTCGATTCCATAGGTCTGGCCATGGCCTTGCAGCCCATCATCCTGAACCTCTTCAGGATCTCTACTGCATACTTCCCTTGTTCAAGGAAGATCCCATCTGCACTCTGCCACACCTCCATTCCTATAAAGTAATGCATCATCCCCAAGTCCTTCATCTGAAACTTGGAAACAAGCTTCCTCTTTGTGTTGGCAATCAATCTATCCTAACCTGTCACAAACAAGTCATCCACATACAATAGGAGTATCACTGGATTGCCTTCCTCAAACTTGTAGTAAAGGTTGGAATCTACTTTACACTTGGTAAAGCCCAAGCTAGATAGAAAGCTGTCTATCCTACCATACCAAGTCCTAGGAGCTTGCTTCAAGCCATACAAGGATTTCTTCAACCTGCACACATATGACTCCCTGTCATGTGTCTCAAAACCAAGTGGATGCTCCACATACACTTCCTCTTCGACTACACCATTCAAGAAAGCTATCTTGACATCCATCTGGTGTATCTTCCACTTCATCACTGTAGCCAGAGCAAGTACTGTTCTGATGGAAGTGTATCTGGCTACAGGAGCAAAACTCTTCATAATCTATTTCCTCTTTCTGGGAGAAGCCACGAGCTACAAACCTCGCCTTGTATTTCTCTATGCTACCATCTGTAGCATGCTTCATCTTATAGATCCACTTGGAAGTCACAATAGACTTCCCTTCAGGTCTTGGGACCACATCCCAAACATTATTCTTCATGATCGATTGGTATTACTCAACCATGGCATCCTTCCATTCTTTCTTTTCCTCTGCTTCTTCATAATTGGAAGGTTCTTTGTTCATAATATCATAGAGTATAGCAACATAGCTGGTATGTGACCTAGTCCTTTTTATTTCTCTGTGTTCCTCCTCTGGAATACCATACCTTTCTGCATCTTGGATGAGCTCTCTATCCCATGCTGGTTTCCTCTTGTGAGAGTTCTTATCACGGGGTGGATCTACAGTTTCTTGTGTATCTTCTATTTCATGATCTTCTTCTGGAATAACTTCATTCATGGTGGTTTCTTGTGTTCTGGGTATTCTTGGTTCTTCATTGTCTTCAGCAGGTGTCTTCCTTGATTTGATGTATGTTAAGTCTTCATCAAAAGTTACATCCCTGCTGATATCAATCTTCTTGAACCCTGGAAAGAAGTTTTTGTATACTTTCGAGCTTTCAATGTAACCCACAAAGATGCCCTTCTTTCCTGAAGGATCTAGCTTTGTCCTCTTTTCATTTGGAATGCGTGTGTACACTGGACAACAAAATATTATGATATGGCTAATTGTTGGCTTCTTCCTAGTGAACACTTCTTCTAATGTTTTGTTGTCAAGTATCTTATGAGGTGTTCTATTTTGCACATATACAGCTGTCCTTGCTGCTTCTGCCCATAGGTGCATAGGTAGATCTTGGTCATGAAGCATTTCCCTAGCTGCTTCCATGAAAGTTCTATTCTTCCTTTATGCAACCCCATTTTGTTGTGGATTGTAAGGAGTAGTCAACTCCCTCTTAATCCCTGAATCAATGCATAGCTTCTTGAAGTCTCCTGAGGTGAATTCTTCGCCATTCTTGGATCTAAATATCTTGATCTTCTTATCAGTTTGATTCTCTATTAAGGCTTTGAATTCCTTGAACTTATCAAACACTTCATCTTTATTCTTCAAGAAATAAACCCAAGTCTTCCTAGAGAAATCATCAATGAAGGAAACATAATATACATACCCACTCAGAGAGCTGGAAGACATCGGACTACATACATCGGAGTGGATAATTTCCAAGATTCCTTTTGCTTTGCTTTCACTGCTTGGAAATGTCTTCTTTGTGTTCTTTCCCTTTGCACAACCTTTGCAAATGCTTTCATGCTTTGTCTGGATTTCAGGAAGACCTTCAACTGCTTTGCTTGCAATAGGTAGTGCCCTATAGTGCACATGTGCAAGCCTTCTATGCCAAAGTTCACTTGGTTCTACTGAGTCATGAACCAAGACTTGTTCTGGTTGGCCCTTCAGTTTATATAATCCTCCCTCTTGCTCTCCAATCACTACTGCATCATCAATGGTTTTACCTTTTGGCCACATAAGAACTTGGAAATCTATGAATGCAACCCTTATTCCTTTTGCATCCAAAGCAGATATGGAGAGAAGATTCTTCTTAAGACCTGGAACATATATTACATCTTTCATTTTCATAGATTTTCCAGAGTCTAGTTTATAGGAGGATTCACCACTTCCTTTTATGGGATACTGGTAGTCATCCCCAAGTTTCACCTTGTGGGGTGATTCATATTCAGATAGGTTTACAAAGGATCCCTTGAATCCTGTCATATGTTTGGAAGCCCCACTATCTATAATCCAATAATTGCTTCCATGAGCAATAGTACCAGTGAAGGCAGAAATCAAAACATACTCTTCATCACTTGAAGAATATTCACTTTCTTCCCTAGCCCTCTTCCTGGGAGGTTGATCATCCTCTGCAGTGTGAGCATGATGTCTTCTTTTGTTGCTCTTCTTGTGAGAGCCATCTTTATTATTTCTTGGACAATCCCTGGAATAGTGTCCCTTCTCATCACATGTATAACATCAGAGATAGGACATGTTTCTTCGAGGTTTGGGGTTACCCCTCTGATTCTGATGGTGGTGCATTTCTTTCTTACTTTGATGATGTACCTTCTTGTCATCATACTTCTTAGAGTGTGCTGTGAGAGCTTGATCCTCATTCCCCATCTTCTCTTCCCGAGATATAATCCGAGCTTCTTCCTGTGAGCATTCTTCCCACAACCTACTGAATGTGATAAGTTTCTTTCTAGCACAAATTCCTTGGATGAAGGAATCCCATGACCTAGGAAGGCCATTAAGAGTGGTCATCACCACTTCTCCATTCTCTATATCTTCTCCCACAGCTTCAAGTTGTTATTTCATCTGGGAGACCCTTGAAAAATAAGACTGCATGGTCTCTGCATTCTGGATCTTGACATTCTTTAGTTGATTCTTCAAGGTCATCTTCCGATTTATGTTCTTCCCTTCAAATAGCTTGGTCAAAGAATCAAACATATCCTTAGGTGTCTTTAGAGATGACACATGTGGTATGAGATGGTCTTTGATAGAATCAACAATGATCCTCTTAGCCTTGACCAAGTTCCTCTTGTGTAAGGCCTTAGCCTCTTCTCCCTCTGGAACTGGAACCTCTTCACTTATGTAGGTGTCCAATTTATTTTCTTCTAGGATTAACCCAATCCTATACTTCCATGCTCGGAAGTTATCATCCCCTTCAAGCTTATCCTCAAGCTTGGTGTGGTGAGACATCTTAAAGAGTACTTCAAATGGAAATAGAAAAGTTATTAGGTCTTACCACTTGATTTGCTGAAAACTGGATCTGGAGCAGGATTAGGGTTTGTCAGAGAAACCCTAAAAATTCAAGCTTTGAATTTCAAACTTCTGAAAGGATAGAAAGATGCGCCTTGCTGAGATGGTCAAGTTGGTATACTTTGATTTTGAAATCTGCAAAGTTTTACCCCTCAAAATTGCTTTTGAAACTTTCGGATTCACTAGATAGGATCCCAAACTAGGGTTTTGTCAAACCTGGTCTTCTACCCAACCAAAAAGTTCAATCCAAGGATTATAAGTTCGATTTTTCTAAGGAGCATCCAACCATGGACTCAGATTCCAAAAATTTCAACTTTCTCCGAAACCCTAATTTCCCGTAGTAGTGACAGGTCAAAAACTGAAAGTGCTCAGAATGAGATTCTGTTTCGATAGAAAGATGTGCCCTTGCTAGGAGATTCAATCTAGCCTCCCGCCTTTGAAGATCTATGGAGAGAAACCCAAAAATCAAGAAGCCCTAGCTTCCGCAGTTGCACAATGTCTTCTTCTCAAGTTAGCTTTGATACCATGTTAGATTTTGAGCATTAATTCAAAATGATCTAGGATCTTATCTAAGAGAATAACATGTACAACATATCAATCACAAGAAACAATCAAAAGAGACAATAGACACAGAGTTTCCTCAGGGAAAACCAAGAAGGTGAAAAACCCCGTAACTTCCTGAGAGATAGAAAGAGCAATGATCCAAAAACCCAAATACAAGAGATAGTCTCCTAGCAGCTTCTCCTCCTCCACTAGTGCGCATCACTCAAGTGAGAGAATAGATGAGTAAGTGAATGATCAGATAGAGTGACACCCTCACTCTATTTATACACAACTTGACTTGCCTAATAACCTAACAGGGCCGACTTCTCTAGGAGAGTCTAATAACCCATGGTAACTCAACTCAGGGCCAACCCCACACTTGGTGGTCTAGTAACCCACCACATACAAGTTGTGGTACATGCAATGCAACTTGCGACACTTGTAAATACAAATGACGACACTTCCGTACAGAGGAATAATACCATCTCTGTAGGGATACAATATACATATATCAAATACATTCCGAAGTTACATTACATCATCACACCGTACAAATGCAGATAGTCTAGATATGGAGCGCCACAGGTCGTCGGGAAATTCATGGTTCACACACCCACGCACGAACAACGGATAATGACACCACAAAGTAAACACAAAAAGTTAAGTGCATTTTAACTTTTGTGAAAAAATATATAAACAAATAGTAATAACAATTTTTTGGCATTATACGTACCCTTAGAAGGTTAAGATGGTCATGTGATCAAACCTGACAACTTTTCGTATGACGTACTGAAGCAGTGTCGTAGAGTAGAACCAAAAAATGAAGGTGCCTTCACACCCAATATAACTTCTTTTTCCAAATTAAGATCATATTTATTCAAAATACATGGTACATCACCTTTTTTAAATAAAAAAGAGGGGCCAACCTCTCCTCTATTTTCTTGTCTTGGACAATGCTTCTTTTTCGTATTAGAAGCTATAAGGTCTTTCTTGACTTTCATCTTGTCACCTTTTTTGGATGAAATGTGATGCCACAAAGAAGATGAAACATTTTTAAATATATGCATGGGATCTAGTAAATGGGAAATCTTAAGATGCTCCCAATATGGGAGCTCATAAAATATCGATTTCCTTTTCATCTTTGTGGGCATTTTTTCAACATAGGTGTCGAAGAAATCAATATCATCAATCGTATGATGCACATTTGAATCGAACATCTCTGTGTATTCCTTCTCCTTCTTTCTATCGTATGCCCCAATCCAGTCAACAGGTGTCATTATTTCAGGACTTTGGGTTCTCTGTCGTTTACCATTGAAAGCAGATTTTGCTTTTCTATAATAGTGGTTTTATGGGAGGAATACCCTAGAGAAGTTGTACATTGATTTTCATAGGTCTTTGGACCACCTATCCTTCATAGAAGGTCCACAACATTTGCATCCCTAATAACCTTTTGTTACAAGACCTGTGATGTTATAGTAAAGAGAGCACATTAGTGTTGAGGATGAAGAGAGTCACATCGAATTAAATATTTCAAAAATTATTGCTTTGAATATAAAAACAAATAAAACAACATATTTACCTGAACAAACTCCCAACCCCGGATAATCATGTGTGGTGTATGCACATATACCATACAGTGTAAAACTCCTCTGTGATGGGATGGGTCTTGCCAAATCATATACCCGTATCCCTTCCCATAATTCCTTGAATTCACCGATCAATGGTTGTAGGTAAACATCCATATTCTTCACTTGTTTTTTACCAGGGACTATATGAGCCAACATAAGATGTTTATTCTTCATAGAAAACCATGGGGGGATATTGTTATTGATCACTACTACAGGCCAAACAGTATAGATGTTGTTTGGTTGGGAGTATGGGTTGACGCCATCAATTTCTATGCTCAATCGGAGGCTACATACTTCATCCTTGAATTTATCGGGCCACGTATCCTCTATATGCTTCATGGCTATTGAGTCTATTGGGATTCACATAACTCCTTCCTCACTTCAATTCGATACATGCCATTCCTGCAACATAGATAATTCTTTGCAATGAAAGAGTCTTTGAATCCTTGAGATCATAGGCATGTGCCTCAATATATTATGAGGAGGACCACGTGCTTTTTACTTGTTATTCGATTCTTAGTATCTATCATGCCCACATTTTGGACATATCGCATTGTCTACATATTCGCCACTATATATAATACAATCATTAGGGCATGCATGATAAGCTATGTACTCTACACCCAACATTTTCAACATTTGTTTTGCCTCTACACAACTGCCAAGAAAAACATTATCATTCATAAGTACCTTATCTTTGAATAACCTATAGTTAGTGGGAAATACAAATGTACAAAGTCATTTAAATTTCATAAAATCAACCATTTTTAATAATGATTGTGTCGCAAGATTACTCAAAATATAATGTAGTTCATAGTCAGTTACCTCAGGATTGCCGAGAAACATGCATTTGACATGCCATACTTTGCTTTCAAGTTGTATAGTAACATTGTTGTCCCTAATTGTGTAGACTTTGACCGACCATATCCAATTAGAGGTGTGGTGGAAGATGATTTAAGGCTTTCGAAGAAGGATTCAGTAATACGAGTGTCATCCCCTAGCCAATTGTCCTGGAATGTATGGAACAACATTGCATCTATGGAACTCCTTTGTCATAATAAATCGTCCATACCAACCTCTACTTCATTGCCTCCATTTCCAACATGTGAAGAAATACTATCACTATAGGCATTCCCGATTGGTGAGGATGGTCGCAGTGGAAATTGAATAGGTGGTTGATTCAACCATGCGTGGTATGCTTCGTCTCCAAGTTGCGCTCTTTTTTCAGCCTTCTCTTGATTTGACATTGTACTGGGGTGCGGCGGAAGATGGTAGGAAGGTTTCTCATCATCAGAATCTTGATTTCAAAAATATTGAACATTACATCAATGATGTTAGTAAGCACAATGCAATTGGTTTGATCTCGCATTATAGAAAATAATTATTAAAGAAGCACGAGAATCACTTCCAGTAGAAAATGTTAAGCTGCAAACAATATATAAAGCAGATGTTCAAATTGAGCGATAAATTCACATCAATTCCACAATAAATATGAAAATTTAAAATTGAGCAACACATTTTCAAATTGAATTTATAAATTAAATCAACAATTTATAAAACATAATTTCAAACTGAGCAATACATTAATATGAATTCATTGAAAATTAACAAATACAATTAATCAATGTTTTTTTGTCTTATGCCCCAAGGGAACGTCTAAAGGTAATCCCAATGCAAGGCATCTCTGACGAACGGTCGATGGTCTACGAAAGTTGTAGTTTATTAACAACTCGTCACCAAGAGACAAACTATGTATTGCATCTACAACAACAAATTTGGATGCTTTCATTTTCATAAAGAACTCCTGGTCATAGAAGTGTTCCTCAAATGAACAATTTGGAGAAAATAAAGAGCACCTAGAACTATTTATGAACCCTGCAATGTTCCCATGAGTGCATGGATGACCATCTATATAAAATAGGTTCTTCCTGTTAAAGTTTCCAGAAACATAACCATTCATGCACATACTATACATGGAAATGCTGTGCTTGTATTTAACAATATTCAAGTAATCAGATTGACAATAGATAGGACCGCAAAATGGCATAAGTTCTACTAACTATTTGGGAGGAACAAGTACATGTGAATAGATAAACAACCCAAGATTTGCAACATATATATTAGACTTGGTAATCATAAAACGATTACCACAATAGGAGAATTCGGTTCCCACACCAGGCACATAGAGAGGACGACCAAGCACCATATAAAGCGTGGTATTAAGAAGTTTGATATTTCCTTTGCAAATTCACAGGAAGGGAGAAAACATTGCTACTATCTAACAATTGGACGGACCTCGATGTTTACTTGGACAATTTTGCTCTCAACTAATGCAAATTTTTGGATCTTTTAGTAGAGATCAATTGGGTGGAATTCATATCATACTTTGGATCACTAGAATTTTCAAATTACTGAACATAAGCCGAGGGGTTTGTCAATTTAGGATGAGACATAGTTGTTTTGGCTTCCAAATTTTTAAAAAATGAGCATAAGGAAGTGTTCCTACATGTCTTTTCTATATCACCTATTGGATTTTTTACTGCAGTAGGGGGAATTAGACCATTGAAATTAGGTAATATATTATTGGTGTAATGGGTGAGTGTGACATGCCGAGGGTTCTCCTTCAACCCTTGACATTTTGAACAACCACAAACTACTGGGGTGTCATAAAAGAGTTCCAGCTCGCAACGAATTACCGTCGATGAAATAGGATGGCAGCTTGAATATGGCATGTTACAATTGGCGGGGTAAAGCAGCTTCCCATTTTCATCCATGAACTGCTTGCAGTATCTTGCTCCTGATAAGAGATTACGACATTTTGAAACTGGTGGAATGTCTTTTGCATCCAAACTTGAACCCGAATCGTGATCCTGCAATATAAAATAAATTGATATTCAGATTCACATGGATAAGTAAAATAAATTCAAATAAGTAGTCAAAAAATAAATAAAACTTGAACTTACCAGGGATGGAATGGGAGAACTCGTCGAACTTTGAACAAGATGGTATGAGCGAGAATTTGAAGAATTGGCCATTTGATACTAAATTTTCTTCCTGCATTTGAGCCAAATCAACAATCAACATATTTATACTATGAAATATTGTAATTGGTGTGGTTAAAGAGTAAAAGGACATTCAATATGAATATATAATTTTAAGTGGATAGATAAAAACATAGAATTTACAAAATAAACTGGTGCGTTTATTGATACGTAAATGCATCGGTGCGCTAAAACACACCAGACGCACTAGCGTGTAATGAATATAAACACACTATTAAAGTATACCCGCAAAAGCCCTCGTGGTGGAAAATATCCACTACATTTGGTCGCAGATACTTCTACATGCATTTTACAAAATAATTCATTATGGTGCGTTTACTACACATAAACGCATCGATGCGACATAACATTACAAGCACTGTCGTACGAGTTTTAAATACGATGCGTTTTACTTATGTATGCACCAGTGCAAATTAAAAAACGATGCACCAAAAAAGCTAAAAATCAAAATTAATAAAAAATCGCACGAACCCTTTTTTCCCTAAATTAAAAAAAGGGCAGAAATTTTAAACTCGAAAAGTAAATCTAAATAGTCTATACAACCCAAAAACCTAACTCAATAACTCACTAATTTGCTAATTTTTTTAGGGGAGAGTTCTGGAAGATATACTTACGTGGAAGGAGTTTCCCAGAATTGGAAGGAGTTCTGAGGGTCGAAATTTCTTAGGTATGGTGAATCAAACCAAACCCTGCATGATAGAAATTTCAAGCGTGTAAGTATTATTGTAGATATTATAACTTTATTTAGAGTTTAACTAGATTTACAAAAAAAAAAACTTCATACTTACCTTCAATGTCGCAACCATTATTTTCTCCCTGCTTCTTTTTGTTTTATGTGGCTGCAAAATTATTCATTAGGGTTTAAATCCCTCTATTTTTATACAGAATTACGATTTCACCTTTTAGGGATTTTGGATTTACTTAGCTTGTGATTATTTATAGAAAGCGTAGGGTGGTATGGTTCCACTTACTTGGTCGAATCCGTAACTTGTCGACCCTGTCAATTTTTGTTTTTTTTGTTTTTTTTTAAATTTAAAAATGCATGCGTCAAAATCGATGCGTTTGTATTACTGGAATGCACCGGTGCATTCATCTAAATAATGCACCAACTTTGACCCGCGTCACATCATTTTTAATTATTTCATAAAAGCACAAAAATCATTTTTCGTGTCTCAATTCTCTGTTCTCGGTACGTCTCATTTACGGTAACACACCAGATTTATTATAACTTGTCGTTTTTTTAAATTATTTTACAAAAATGAAAAATCCGATTCTAGTGTCTTGATTCTCTGTTTCCAGTGCGACATATTGGAATTAAATCCCTGATGCGGTAGTGTAACTAACACACTTGTAATGTCCCTTTTTTTATTTTTATTAAAATGGTGAATTTTTCAACTTTTGTCACTAGTTCGACCTTTGACTAGTCTTGGGTTCTTGACCTCCAAATGGCTCCAAATGCTCCCAAATTGTCACAGAAGGTGTATGAATGGTTTTATTACATAAATATGAGGTTCAAGGATGCTTTATAATATTCAATAGGATTCTGCAACTCTCCTTTAATTTCTGGCCAAAGTAGGGATCTTGACTAGCAATTTGGGGTTCAAATCCCCCTAGGGTAAGTGCTGAAGAAGGCTCTCCAAATGGTACAAAAACCTCTCGAATTTCTAGACAGAGGTAGGGGAAATCAAGGGGACATCAATGGGGTATCATATACATCTACATTCAATTTATTAGGTCTGCTACAACACTCTCAAAACTAGAAGCAGAATACTAGTTTCAACCTTGGGGGAAATGATGGGCAATCTTCTCCAAATGCTTTAAAAATGAACAATATGACTCCCAAAGCTTATGCATTAAAAATGAAACTTGTAGAAAAGATAAATTAAAGTCCATACATCATTAATCCATCAATAATTCACTGGTCCATTCGAATACATCAACATATTATTGGCATACATCAACATAGTGGGGAAATTGGCACCATTTACTCATTAATAATCAAATTTACATCATTCCACTTGGATTCTCGACTTGGTATAGTTCTGAACATGAATAAAATAGTATTTAATTTATATGAAAAAATAAACGGGGCATTAGAATCTCCCCTAAAGAGAACAATATCTCAACCAATGCGCCTCTCCTCAAGGATCATGAATATGCCAAGCAAACTGGAAATGGTTGGAGGAATGAGATGAAATAAGAGTGACCGAGAGCTTCCCTGTAGCTTACACCTACAATAAAATACTCCATTGAATCTCTCATTAAATGTATGAATGGCCTTTCTCACTACCAACTAGAATGGGAATCTTTCACCCTCGAAATTGGCTAAGGCAAGTAGAGAAGCACTGCACTAGCTCTCTTCACAAATGCAAATTCTGAAAATGATAAAAACGCCTCTTTCTTACTTCATCCTTGTATTTTATAAACATCCTTATTATTCTCAGGTTCCATTTCCATCCAAATATTCCAAGCCAATTCGAATTAGGGAGTGATTCAAGTTTTGCCACATGTCTTCCACTTCCTAGCCTTCCACCTTCCACCAATTCGAGTAGGCATCTATAGGCCTTCTCTAACTCCATTGAGAGCTCACTTAGATGCTAATTTTAGGTCTGACATGTCATAATGGTCATATGTCAGCCCTCATGTATGAAATTTTTCATAGGTGTCATAGCATCTTCATCATTGTTGTCATAGATGTTAGGGAATCTAGCCCAAGTGTCCAAGAACCTCTCATTTGACTCTTCCTCTTCCATGGGAGTTACACTTCCATCCAAATTCAACCTATGATGCACATTTCCAAGTGTATGAGCCTTTCAAACCATCCCAAGAACATTAGACTTCCCATGGATTCGAAATTGCAAGAGGAGGATGCCATGTGGCATAGAAATTCTAGCTTGTGTGGGTCCCACAACCTCCATGTGTCTTCATGATCAATTGCCACTTTGATTTTCCCTTGTATTTATTTATTCATCTCCTTTATTAAATATTTATGCTATTCTAATGTCAAACATCATTTATTAGTCCCCTTATTCCAAATTCCAATGTCTCCATCCAACCTAGGAAACTAGTAGGATTGGTGGAATTTCCCTATCATGAATTTAAAAGAATGGGGGCATTACTGTCCTCCCCACCCAAGATTGCTTATCCTCAATAAATTTCAGATTTGGATGCTGCAAAATTTCTTCTCTTCCCATGTGGCATCTTCATTTGGTAGATCCTTCCATTGTACTGAGTACTCTTTGATAGTTCTGCTCCTTTATCTCCTTTCCCTTGTCTTCAAAATTTTTTGTGGAACAAGTATGAGTTGACCTTCATCATCCAAGGGAGGAAGTGTTTCTGAAATGAAAATTTGATGACCAAAAACCTTCTTAAGGCATGAAACATGGAATACATTGTGGATTTTACTTCCTTCTAGAAGTTCTAACTCATATGCTACTTCCCCAACCTTTCGAACTACCTTGTATGGGCCATAGTATCTTGGTTTTAGCTTTTTCGATCCCTAATTTTTCAAGGATGTTTGTTTATATGGCTGCAACCTCAAATATAACAAATCATTGACTTGAAAGGTCCTTTCTACCCTATGTCTATCAGCATATTGTTTTTGCTGATTTTGGGCAACCTGCAAGTTGTCTTTCAAAAGCTTTAAGATTTCTTGGCTCTCTTCCACCCAATCTTTAGCTCTTGGGGATCTACTATCACCAAATATAACCTCAACAAACATGAGTGCATCATAACCATATAATGCTTTGAAAGGATACATTCCTATTGACATATGAAAGGTGGTGTTTTAGCAAAACTCACCCAAGTGTAGCCATTTTGCCCATGCTTTTTGCTGCTCTCCCACATAGTCCCTTAGGAACCCTTCCAACCATTGGTTCACCCTCTCTGTTTGGCCATCAATTTTTGGATGATAGCTTGTTCTTGGAGTCAATTGTGTTCCCACCAATCTGAAAAGTTCTTTCCAAAAAGCAACCATGAATCTACTATCTCTATCACTTACAATGCTCTTAGGGAGCCCATGCAATCTGAAGATTTCTTTAAAGAAAATGTCAGCCACTTGTGTAGCACTAAAATATGATGTAACAACAAATAAATGATCAAATTTGGTCAACCTATTCACCACCACATATATGCAATCCTTTCCCAAATATTTGGGAAAACCCGTGATGAAGTCCATTGAAATACTCTCCCATTTTTGTTCCGGAATGGGCAATGGTTGCAATAAACCAACTGGGCATGTAAGTTCATATTTGTTTTGCTGAAATACCTTACATTCATTCGCATATTTCAGAACATCTTCCTTCAGTCCCTTCCAAAAAAACCTTTGCCTTAATTGCCTATAAGTTTGGAAGATCCCCGGATGGCCAGCTAGTGGGAAATCACGTGCTTATTGCAAAATCTTGTACTTGAGTTTTGAATTTTGAACCAAATAAATTTTTCCCTTATAATATATCATCCCACTCAAAATATTGTAGTTATCATCCCCTTTGAACCCATCTAATACATCACAAGCAAATATATCTTTGGCATATTCAACCATTAGCATGTTTTTCCAATCCTTTGCAACGTCCATGAGAGAAAAAGAAGGTCTTCTAGATAATGCATCTTCTACAATATTATTCTTCCCTTTCACATATTCAATATCAAAATAAAAAGCTTGGATCTTGCTTACCCACTTTTTTTTCCTTTGATTGAGATCCTTTTGGGTGGGGAAGTGCCTTAGACTATTATGATCAATTTTCACCACAAACTTGTTTCCCACCAAGTATTGTCTAAACTTGGCCAATGCATGCATGATGGCCAACATTTCTGTCATATATGGAGTAAAGCTTTTCATGTGGCTACAAATTTCTGCTCTCAAAGGCTATGGGGTGTTGGCCTTTCTTTAGGACAACCCCTATCCCTTCACCTGAAGCATCACATTCCAAAACAAAAGGTTTAGTAAAATTAGGTAATGCAAGTATTGGACAACTACTCATTACCTCTTTCATTTTTTGGAAGGCCTTTTTAGCCTCTTCATCCCACTTGAAAGAATCTTTCTTTGTCAAATCAGTGAGTGGAGAAGTCAATTTGGAGAACCCTTTCACAAAATTCCTATAATAGGTGCATATTCCAATGAAGCCTCTTAATTCTGTGATGTTTTTTGGTGATGGCCATTCAAGGATAGCCCTTATCTTTTCCATGTGCACTTTCACTCCTTCTTGTCCAATAATGTACCCAAGATACAAGAGTTCCTTCATCCCAAATTCAAATTTAGACAACTTAGCAAACAAGGACTGTTCATGCAAACTTTTCAACACAACCTCTAAATGATGCAAATGCTCTTCCCAAGTTTTGCTGTAAATGAGAATGTCATCAAAGAAAACCAAATTTTTTTTTATGAGCTGCTTGCAAAATATCCTATTCATGCATGCTTGGAATGTGGTTGGAGCATTAGTTAATCCAAAAGGAATAACAATAAACTTAAAGTGGCCATAGTGGCATATAAAAACAATCTTTTGCACATCTTCTTCCTTCATTCGAATTTGATGGTAACCTGATCTAAGATAAATTTTAGAGAAATATTTTGCCCCAAATAGCTCATCCATGAGCTCATCAATTCTAGGAATAGGATATCTATTCTTGATTGTCTTCCTTTTCAAAGCTCTAAAGTCTATGCACATCCTCAAGGTCCATATTTTTTCTTCACCAACACTACTGAAGAGGAATAAGGGCTAGAGCTTGGTCTAATGAGTCCCAACTCTAGGAGTTCTTGGATGGCCTTTTCAATTTCATCTCTAATTTTTTTTGGATGTCTATAGGGTGGTATTTGGATGGGTGAAGTACCCTCCTCCAAAACAATGTTGTGCTCAACCCCCCTATTAGGTGGCCTACCGTGTGGAAGATCTCTAAATAATTTTGCATATTTTTGTAGGAGTTGCTCTATCTCTTTTGGGTGTTCAACAACCTTTATGTTTGGCTTCGGAAAGGTGATGAAACATACAACAACCCATTCAATATCTCCATGCCTCAATATAGACCTCATACTATGTGAAGTCACCACTTGATTCGGATATGTGTGCTGCCGTCTCACAACCCTTAGTATTCCTTTCGAATCTTGGAATTTCATTTCAGGAATTTGATAGTTCACTGTATGCTCCCCTATAGAGTACAACCATTGCACTCCCAAAACCATATTAGTATCAACAACATCAACCACATAAAAGCTATCAGAAAAAGTATAGTTACCTATGGTGATTTGCAGCTTTGGAACCCATGTTTTGCACTCCATAGTGTTGTGACCTGGAATGACAACTGTTAATCCATCGAATGGTTTAGTAGGTATATTCCTTCTCTCCACCATGTCTGCATCAATGAATTTATGTGTGGCTTCTCCATCTACAAAAACTGAGGCCCTTTGTCCTGGTATCACACCCTTGCATCGAATAGTGTGATAACGAGGCACTACTGAAAGTACCGCCATTCTTACTTTGTCAGGTGAGGGCTGATTTTCTTCTTGTTTCCCTTATTCAGCTGTATAATATCCCTCTTCTTGATTTGAAATACGTCCTTCTTCCTCCATACCCCCTTCATACTCATCATTATCAGAAAATAGTTCAATGTATTAAGCTTTTCCCTTAGTACATTATGCCTCGGTGCCCATGGTTGAAAGCATGTGTAGCACAATTTTTTTCTTCTAAGTTCTTCCCTCTTTAGTCCATATTTCTTATTCTTTTCAAATGCATCCTTTTGCCAAGGATTCTTTTCAAATGTATCTCTTTTCCAAGGCTTCTTTTGAAATATGAAGTTAGGCTTGGGAGGAAACCTTGTTCTAGGAAGCACATTTTGGAGATCTCTAGTCAAGCTCATATCATCCTTTAATGTAGTTGGTTTGTGGGATTTTACTAAACCTTTTAAGGGTTCAGCCAAACCTTCAGTGGAAAACAATACTAACCTTCCCATAGATACATCAGCTACCTTGACTAATAATTTTTAAAATTCCATCATATAATCAACAGGGGTTCCCACTTGCTTGAATTGGGCTAGTTCTTTGAAAGGTAATTCTGGGTCCTTTTGCTCAAATCTCTCTAATACCTTGTCAACAAATTCTCCATAGGTATTAAACTGATAATGTCCCAAAGTTTTCAGACCATGGAACCACCATTCATTGGAATCTCCTTCTAGATGCAAAATAGCCATTTTTAAGGCATCCTCTTCGACCATTGGATTCAACTGAAAATACACATCTAGTTTTTGCACCCAAGTGTTAGTAGAACTTTGAGAGGAACCATCAAAAGTGGGAAGCAGCATTTTACCAATAGCACAATTTAATTCTTTGTTCTAGACTAGATCCCTATTATCCTCCCTCTTTTTGAGTTTGTTTGAGACAGTAAAGTATTGGTCAAATGGTAGAGACCTTTTAAAATCTTCACTCAACTTTTCCCATTCTTTTACCACTTCATTCATATCAAATTCGGTGTTAGGATCTTATTTGGGCACAAGAAATTTAGGTGTAGTAGTCCTTGGTGTGCTCTGAAATTCATTAGATCTATTATGGGGTCCTGTGCTTGAGAAAATATGCTCACCCATTGTCTTCTTTTCTTCTGAATGTGAACTACGACTGCCTCCTATTACTCCTTTGCTTCCAAGTTGGGTAGCCATCAATTTGAATCCTTTCACAAGATGCTTGGTCATGTATTCAAAGAGGAGTTTTATGAGTTTAGTATATTCCTCACCATCATCTGAAGTTCCCTTTTCATCCCTAGTCATGGTTTCCTAAAACAATTGCTCTTCTTCTCCTACTTTTTCCTCTTCAACAAAAATACCTTCAATTTCAGGTTCTAAGGGTGGTGGGTTATTAATTTGACTCCTTGTATTAATGAATGGTTAACCAAATCAGGTGCCAGGACCATTCTCTGATTCCAATTGTAATGTCCCTTTTTTATTTTTATTAAAATGGTGAATTTTTCAACTTTTTTTCACTAGTTTGACCTTTGACTAGTCTTGGGTTCCTGACCTCCAAATGGCTCCAAATGCTCCCAAATTGTCACAGAAGGTGTATGAATGGTTTTAGTACATAAATATGAGGTTAAGGGATTATTTAGAGTCTTCAATATGCTTCTTCAACTCTCCTTTCAGTTCTGTCCAAAGTAGGGATCTTGACTAGCAATTTGGGGTTCAAATACCCCTAGGGTAAGTGCTGAAGATGGCTCTCTAAATGGTACTGAACCCTATCAAATTTCTAGACAGATGCAGAGTAAATCAAGGGGACATAAATGGGGTCTCATATACATCTCCATTCAGTTTATTAGGTCTTCTACAACACTCTCAAAATCAGAAGCAAAATACTAGTTTCAACCTTGGGGGAAATGATGGGCAATCTTCTCCAAATGCTTTACAAATGAACAATATGACTCCTAAAGCTTATGCACTGAACATGAAACTTGTAGAAAAGATAAATAACATTCCATACATCATTAATCCATCAATAGTTCACTGTTCCATTCGAATACATCAACATATTATTGGCATACATCAACATAGTGGGGAAATTGGCACCATTTGCTCATTAATAATCAGATTTACATCATTCCACTTGGATTCTCGGCTTGTTACAGTTCTGAACATGAATAAAAGAGAATTTACATTATATGAAAAAATAAATGGGGCATTAGAATCTCCCCCAAAGAGAACAATATCTCACCCAATGCGCCTCTCCTCAAGGATCATGAATATGCCAAGCAAACTGGAAATGGTTGGAGGAATGAGCTGCACTAAGAGTGACCACAAGCTGCCCTGTAGCTTACACCTGCAATAAAATGCTCCATTGAATCTCTCATGAAAGGTATGAATGGCCTTTCTCACTACCAACTAGGATGGGAATCTTTCACCCTCGAAATTGGCTAAGGCAAGTAGAGAAGCACTCCACTAGCTCTCTTCACAAATGCAAATTATGAAAATGATAAAAAATTCTCTCTCTTACTTCATCCCTGTATTTTATAAACATACTTAGTCTTCTAAGGTTCCAATTCCATCCAAAGATTCCAAGCCAATTCGAATTAGGGAGTGATTCAATTTTTTCCACATGTCTTCCACTTCATAGCCTTCCACCTTCCACCAATTCGAGTAGGATCTCTTGGCCTTCTCTAACTCCCTTCAGCGCTCACTTAGATGCTAATTTTAGGTCTGACATGTCATAATGGTCAGATGCCAGCCCTCAGGTTTGCAATTTTTCATAGGTGTCATAGCATCTTCATCATTGTTGTCATAGATGTTAGGGAATCTATCCCAAGTGTCCAAGAACCTCTCATTTGACTTTTCCTCTTCCATGGGAGTTACACTTCCATCCAAATTCGACCTATGATGCAAATTTCCAAGTTTTTGACCCTTCCAAACCATCCCAAGAACATTAGACTTCCCATGGATTTGAAATTGCAAGAGGAGGATGCCATGTGGTGTAGAAATTCTAGCTTGTGTGGGTCCCACAACCTCCATGTGTATTCATGATAAATTGCCACTTTGATTTTACCTTGTATTTATTTATTCATCTCCTTTATTAAATATTTATGCTATTCTAATGTCAAACATCATTTATTAGTCCCCTTATTCCAAATTCGAATGTTTCCATCCAACCTAGGGAACTAATAGGATTGGTGGAATTTCCCTGTCATGAATTTAATTGAATGGGGGCATTACAACACCGGGGCATTTAATGTATACAAGCGCACCAAAATCATATTTATTCCTTTTTATTAGATTTTTTTTTGTATTTTGAAGGTCTGTAATTTGTTTGTATAATATATTGTTAGCTTCTGTATTTAGTGGTACATGTTGTTTATTGATAGAAAATACATGCTATCAGTTCAATGAGCAACAACTTTAATCAACATGATGGGAGCACATCGAGAATTATGAAGAAGGAAAGTGATTTTAATTAATTTATGTATTTAAATTAATTTGTTTGAATGATTTGCAATGTTAACTAATATGTATTAGTTACTGTGTGACATGTAATACCAAAAAATGAGGAAGCTCGATAAGATTCTTACCAAACTAACTCCAGAAGAGCGTAAAACGTTGATGGAAAAGTTGCAGATGGATGAATTAGGTGAATAAAAAATAAGTCAATATGAATTATTTATTGAAATTTGAGTAATAATCTACTTAATTAAGAATATTCATTAATATGTTTCAAATAATGTAATTCACATATGATGAATGTTATGTAGGTACTGACAACAACAAAAGTCAATGCCATCATAAGATTTTTTTTATTTTTTATGGAAGATGCAAATGATGATCAATTGGTCCTTAATTAGCTCAACTAGAGTGGTGCTGGAAGTTAATAGAAGGGGTAGAGAATTTTATAATACTATGAGGGATTTAGTGGAAAGAACGTACATATGTACTTTTCACTTACAATACAGAAACCAATCAAATGATTCAAAGAATTAGATCATATGTAAAGTACAAGAGGTGTTCCCAGAGCAATGATCAATGAGACATGTTAGGATTGCAATAGAAAAAACATACAAAAACAAAAAATATTCATTCAAAAGGTAATATTAATTCCTAAACATGTCTATGTAGAATATGTGTCTAAAATTATTACAAATTAAGCATCATTCATTCAATAATTTTAATTCTATCATATTTATTTTTCATATCAACAAAGAAATAGTTTAATGTCATTTTACATTTTCAGGAAGATTATGAGAATCCTAAAGGATGAACGAGGTGATATGCGAAATGTGCCAGTAGGGATCTCCAAGAAAGTGTATAAGGAGATGGTCAAGGAAATGGACATAATTGCATCACAGAAAGAGCCATCTCAACAACAACGTGCTTCAAATGTATAAAATAATTGGTTTTCAGGTTTATGTTATACATTTCATTAATTGATTCAACATTAAGTATTAATTTTCATTTTTTTTGTTGCAGAAAAGAAAAGAAAATGGAACCCAGTCAGCACACAAGACAAGACAACAAGGCGTTAACATACAAATAGGTGTTAACATACAAATGGGTGTTAACATACAAATAGGAGCCATCAAAAGAATTGATTGACATTGGGTTAAGTAAGGGTTGTGAGTATATGTTGGCCTATCAAAAATTAATTGTGGATTTTGTAAGTCTCTATGCTGTTTTACTTCTTTCATTTTCTAATTAATAAAACAACAAATTTTTTTATATATTAAATCTATGATTCATGACGGGGTGTAACACGCGAAGGAAACAAAGTATGGAGTGGAGCCAACTGAAGACTTGTTGATAGAAGGCATGAGATTTGGTTTTGAGAGAATGTGTATCATTCATGAGTCGATTATTTCTGTGGTATGTCACTTTTCAATTTACATTAGTGTATACTATCTATTTATTTTTCATTGTTATCATTGATAATGTAGATACGCTCAGTATACTTTTTTTTTATGTTTAGAGATGGAAGCTGAAGAAGGGGAAAACAATTGAGCCAATCAACAAAAAATTCCACCAAATAACACAACTGATGCAAGTGGCTCGAGCATTGATAACAGTTCCAACGAAGAATGATGCTCCATATTTAAGTTTGATGTTAATGCAAGTTGCTTAAGCTTGTTGTATATTTTGAAATAATTGTTTGTGAAAATCATACATTTTGTATAATAATGTACTTGACATAGTGTCTGAATTGAAAGACGAGTTACCAATAAGTGTAACAATAATTACATGCATGTTGACATTTTGATTATTGTTGTCTCTATGTTGTCATATTTTGTATGACAAAGGAACTCTTATTGATATATATAAAATAAATTTTTTTATTCTATTGCATTCTTCAATATTATTGTTAAATGGAACATGTGAAATGGTACATTGGTAATTTTTTTTCCAATAAAAAAATGCATATTTTCATTCAAGATGGAGCAAAAAAAATTATTCACTGCCACATAACACTCATAAACGGTAAATTGGTAATTAAATGTATGGATGATTAAATATTACAATAGATTCTTGCATCTATGATATAAGAAATTAATCCAAATAAACAATTTCAATAATTAAAAGTGAAATGAATTTTACTATAAACAAATATTTCAATTTTAGATGAATAATGGAATTAAAAAAATAAAAAATATAATATATATATTTGAATGAAATATCAGTAGTCATTCTTAACATAATCATATTCGATGCTTTTAATAATATATGTCGCACTGGGGATCTTATACTAACATTGTGCATTGGTGTGTATAGACGAACATTACACACTAGTGCATGCAAAATGACTACGCACTAGTGCGTTTACAACATTATGCACTGGTGCGTTTTATTATATTAATTGCACCCGTGCATTTAGATTGATTATGCGCACTGAGAACGATCACAACTTATGGAAACCAAATTTTAGTTTTTAATCCTAGCGGTGCGTTCCATGTGTTTAAATGCACCGGGACAGGTTGATAGTTTGTAAGAACCGGTGCGTTCTACTGATAAATGCACCAGTGCGGCTGGATAAATGCATGTCATCGTTAAATATAAATGCAATGAAAAAATGTATAGTGCGTATGATATAAATATCACACTGGTGTGATTATTTTGTACAGACGCCCCGATGCATATTTAATATTTTCAAGCACCGATGCGGCGTTGCAATTTGATTCTTCCTGGTGCTTGTTATGGTTGAGTGCACCGGTGCATAGGTTCTAAGTATACAACACCAGTGCGTTATATGTTAAAATGTACCGATGCGTTTAATTTCTGTTATGCGCACCGCTAAGCTAATATCCGCTAAAACCTCCGGCCACCGAGTATTTTTTAGTTATAAATTGTATCCGTTATCACCTCCATCAAAACATCCGCTACCAATGGCGGAGGTCGCAGCAGAGGTTTTTTTGACAATTTTTGCCAATCTTGTAGCACTAAAAACTTCCGCTATGAACTCCGATACATGGCCTTTTCCTTGTAGTGGCTTTGTTTGCATTTGCATCTACTTTGAGCTAGCAGTTCAAAGCCAAGCCCGCAATGCACCGAGTATTGGTAGCAGGGGTACCTTCATCATCCATAGGAATGATTGCATAGAAAGCATAGGTAGATACATATGCTGTTTAGATTGTCTTTGTTGAGCTCACAAGAATCCAAATGAAGCAAGGTCGAGTTTTATAGCCGACCATCATAACAACCGGGGTACCAAATTGTCCACAAGCCATATCATTTACTTTTGCATTAACTCTATTGCGCATTGCAAATCGTTTAGATAGATTTGAAGGAACCATTCCAAACTAGTGTGCGTGGATGTTATTAAAGCCACCAAAACTGCCTCGGGATGGAAGCATGATATGGCTTGATGTAATTGATGCCACTTGTTTGAGAAGATGCTCCACTCCATCCATACCCACACTTTTATTACTATTACGCTATAACCTAGGTCATTGCTGAAGGAGTTATGATTCACTTTGACATCCATAATTGCCTTACTCATGGAGGGAAAATTGAGGAGTGGTAGATTCCATTTATTTCTAATACTCCAAGGGGAAATCAAACTCCAATGTTGTCCAAGTGATCATATTTGGAGTTGTGACTTCTTAACACCATGACAAAAGGAGCTAGCTCCAAGATTCTGCAACATACCAACCAAATGGCAGTGAAGTGTAGAAGAGAGATCATTTCTATCATCTTTATTTTGAGCGAAGTAACGAATTGCAATCAAAGAAACTCCCATTCTTAAGAGTTTCAATGTATAGCCCTTGCCACAAAGCCTAGAGTTTTGTTTGATTGTTCATGGTGCGCCCTAGACCCTAGGCATACCTTTCGTGGACTTGTTCATTGGGGTTAGTGAGAACCCCTCGTGCTCCAAATTCCCCTAGATTTCCTTTAGAATAAGAAGTATTTGCTGCTCTCCTTCATCTAGTTTTCCAGATAAGTGGCCTTCATCCTTAAACAATAATTATTTCTTTTTGTGGGCTTGATACAAGTGTTTAGATTGCAAGGCTAGAATTTGATTCCATTTAACTAGATTTTTTCCAAGTCAATTAGATCCTCCAAATTTGAAGTCTTGATTCCTTTTGCAGTCAAGAATTTTGGATAAGCCCAAGGGATTTATTGATAACTATTTGAGGGAGAAGGATATTTTGTTTAAATATTATACTATTCTTGTCCAACCATATTTTCCAACATAAAAACTTTGGTAAAGCAGTCCAAAACTGAGAAAAAATTGAGTTCAAATTCATGGAATGAAAGTAGCTTGCTCGCCATCAAAAAAACATTTCTTCTCACATATATTGTATTCTAGTGATTTGACCAAGGATTCCAAATGATTGACACTACATTGCATAAGATAATGGGTAGGATTGGAACAAGTGTGCAATAGATTCTTCTGAGTTACGACAGAGGTCACACCATGAAGGACGTTGGATTTTCTTCTTTAAAAGGTTTTCAATAGTGAGGTTTTTACCGTAGGATAGTAACCAACATAAAACATTGACTTTAAGTAGTCCATATTTATGCCAAATGTGATTCCACAAAGGAGAAATTGGAGGAAGAGGGGTCTCTGCAATACAATTATGTAGCCTTTTTTGACACTATAATTACCACATGTTGGAATCCAAATTCTTTTATATTTTTGTGAGATATTGGGTGGATATTTTCCTTTCAATGATGTGAAAATAATAAGTTTTTTTTCTTGAAGCTGAGGTGGGAGACCTTCTAGCTTTCATCCCTACCACATGCCAATTTCCTTGTTCCAGTCCATTAAGTCTAACAAATGTGTGATATTGCATTGCTGAGCCCATTGTTTTAGTGCTTGTAAATTTTGCTTCTCCCCAAGAGGTCCACAGTCCAAAAAATTATCTTCCCAAAGATGGATCTATTTCCCATTTCCAGGCTTCCATCCTAAATTATCAATAATGATGCTAGAAATAGTTTTGCACAGTATCCAAACCTAAGAGCCTTCCCCCCTCCAACTTAATTGCTCTATTCTTTGCAAATTTACTGCGTCAAAGTATTTCATGCCCATAGCTCTTTTCCACCAGTTCTTCTTTCCAATTATCAATCTTCAAACCACTTTAGCTCCCAATGCAAGGTTCATAATATGTACATCATTGATTCCAAGTCCACCTCGTGAATTTGGAAGCTTCGCTTTGTTCCAATTTACATGGTGGAATTTATGCTCGTTGGCCTTCCCTCAATGCCATAGAAACTGTCTTAAAATCTTGCTCATTTGATTGGTCACTCCTTTTGGAGCTAGAAGGTTGGAACATTGAAATACAGGTAGTGAAGAAAAGGCAGATTTCAACAACACAATTTTTCTAACAGGGTTAAACCACCTAGCTCCCCAGGCATGGATTGTTTTCGTGAGTTTTTGAAGAGTCTCATCCCAGTCTCTTGAAGATGAAGTTCCAAGTGAGATTGGAATTCCAAGATACTTAAAGGAGTGCCAATTCGAAGAGAAAGGGAATTCTGGTTCAGCAGAGATTGTTTGCATAAGACTATCTAAGCAGTTTCAACCGTAAATTTGAATCTTCCTTTTTTAATCAAACCTCCCAATATAGAAAGGTATTTATCCATCACCGATTTAAAGCAACCGACAATGACCTTAGATGCTCCACCCAAGAGTAACGTTCATCGACAAACTAGGAATGATTTAATGGATTTACATTTTTAGTTATTACCAATGCCATCAGCCGACCCTCCAACCTTTCCTTCTCAATATTTTTGTGCAAACTTCTAGCCATAATAATATATAGAACAGGTGAGATGGAGAAGCCTTGCCTCAGTCCTGGAGAGGATTGAGAAAATGAAGCTGGTCTACCATTAACAAGGGGTGCTATCCATGGTCTACCATTAACAAGGGGAGCTATCCACGTTGAGCTTATGCACGCTTTAATCCATTCCAAGAAATGAGAATTAAATCTTACTTGATTTATTACTGAAAAAGAAACTCATGCCTTATATAATCAAATGCATTAGCCATATCTAGCTTGATGACGATTGCTCTCTCTATACTTTTCTTGCTACTTTGAAGGGATTCTTGAACAAGGCTTATATTATTGAAGATTTTCCTGTTTTGCATAAATCCTCCTTGGTTTTCCGAGATAAACTTTGGCATAAGTTTTTTCACTTAATTTGCCAAGATCTTTGCAAGAATTTTATATGCTGAGTTGTGTAGTGAAATCGGTCTAAATTTGGAAAAGTCAGTCTGCTTTGTTTCCTTAAGGATTAAGGCTAAGAAGGATGGGTTTGTCACTCCCCTGACCTTATGTTTGAATTTAGTCCAATTCAACATTTTGAGAAGATAATTTTTAGTAAAGGTCCAACATGCTCGAAAAAAGTGAATTGTGAATCCATCTAGCCTTGGTTCCTTATTTTGATCAAGATCCCATATCACATTGATGGCTTCCTCTTCCATTATTTCTTTACATAGGGAGTCATTTTCTTCTTTTGTTATTACCCGAGGTAGGGGATGCAAGAAGGAGGTAGCCGCCTCTTTTCCAAGGCTCCATACTCATTGTATAGTGTCTTGAAATGTAGATGAGCTTCTGTTTTAATTTCTTGGAAAGAGACAAGTTTGGTCCCCTCTTGATTCTTTATTTCTTTGACTTGATTCTTTTGTCTCTCTTTCTTTTTCCTGCTTGTGAAAGAAGCTTGTATTTTTATCTCCTGATTTTATCCAAACACTTCGGGATTTAAAACGCCAAAGTTCTTCTTCTTGCCTATTCAATTGGCACATCTTGCGGGTTAAGTATTTTTATTCTTATGTTTTTTCTTTAGTCACTTCCCCCTATATTTTCAACTATATTGTCCTGATGATCAGGGTGAAATTTTTTTCTTTCCCCCAACATCGAAGGGATTGCTTTACAGCTCTTAGCTTCGACTCCCAAATGTAACTTGGTGAGCCTAAAAAAGGGGTGAACCAAGATTTTTTTATTAAGTCACCAACTCCTTTCTCCTATAGCCAGTTTGGATTAAATTAGAATGGTATTGGTCTGAGATATTCTTCTTCAGATATTTCTAGGGAAATATACTTGTGATAAGATTCACCATTGAACATTATGTTGGAAGATATTACCCAACTGTTCAATACTAGTTGCTATGCATCAATATTCTATCAAGTCATGTTGCAATGTGGCTAGGGCCTCCCCTTCTATTCATCTAGGTAAATTTTCCTTATTTTGGGGTAATATCTAGCAGGTCCCGTTTAGATATAAGATCCTCCATTATTTCTCTAAATGGATCCCAAATCTGATTTCCTCCTCTTTTTTCATAGTTATTGTACAAAATTGTGTTGAAATCTCCAGCTACGATACTGTGCTGGTGTAGATTTTCTTCTTTGAACTACAACATAGTATCCCAAAATATTTTCTTCTCACCAAATATAATCGGTGCGTAGACATTAAATAAACGCAAGATTCACTCGGTTTCTTTGTGCTTCAAGATTGTTAATACTATATTTTGCATAATTTTAGATTCTTGTAGTTCAAAGATCGTGTCTAACCACAAAGTGCTCTACTCCTTGACGCCCCTCTGGTGCTACTGGAAATACCTTTTTTGTTCCTCCATATACTATTCCCTATGGATATCATTTCTGAGTCTTCTATTTTGGTCTCTTGGATCAGGAGAATATATGGTTTCTCTTCCCAAATTAAATCTTTAAGTGCTTTGAATTTATGAGCACTACCTAATCCCCTATATTTCCAAGAGACCAACTTCATTACTTACCTGAGAGCGAGTAGGACTTACCTCCTTGCGTTTTTGTTCACCCTTGGACTCTTCTCTGCCTTTAACATTTTTGAAAGAAGACGTGATGGAAGGTTGTGTTCTTAACCTCTTGTTTGACTTTGCCTCCGATTCCCTCGCATCTTTGTTGGTTGGCCATCCCACCCTCTTTCTTGTTATTTCTAGTTCGCTGCTCTCCTCTCCCTTTGTACTTTGAGAATGCCGTGCTTTGTTCCTGGTTAAGACCCCATATCTTACCACTCGCCGAGCTAGATTTCCCTCCAAGTAGAGTTTGAGGGTGCACATGCTCACTTTCTTATTTGTCCACTTCCACATTTTCAAATGTTGTTGTAGATACTGCTACATCTTCGCGTGTGTCTATATTATTCCCTCCATTTCCATTTGCAGACTCTCTTGTTTCAAAAACTTCACATATTTTTCCTTCTTCAACTTCTTCTTCCTCCTTTGAGAGAGATTCAAATGGATTTTATGATGTCGAGGCACCTCCAACTATGACTGTATTTCCCTTTGGAATTGCTCCTTTTCCTTTCCCTGCATGTTTCTTTGGTGCTTTCCATTGTCCTTCCTGGGGTTGATTAGCTGCTAGTTGCGTTGGAGCCTTTTTGCAATCCCTTGCAAAATGCCTATAATTGTGACAAATATTACACTTAAAGGGTAATTGCTTATAGTCTAATGTTTGACAGTGCACCCAACCTTCATGGTTTATCTCTTCCAGAATACTTTTTCCAAATCCACTTCGACGTAGATCCTGGCACACATAAATTGTTGTTCTTTTGGCTTGGAGAGGTAGTCGAGGAAGCGTTACCCACACTGGAACAACAGAGGGTATATCGTCTTTTGGGTTGAAATCCAATGCCCATTTGTTCAAATATAGCCCTCTCGAGCCAAAGAATCATGGTTTGCTTCGAAAGATGAGGTCTTTGTCCTCAATATTGTGGAAGAGAAAAATAAAAAAGCGTAGGCTTCCATTGGTGAACATAATTGTCCCCTTTTATTAACGATTTCCATGACTTTTTGATCCAGTATTCCATCGAATTTGGCAAGGGCCACATGCCCGTAAATTGGCCCACCAAGGCACGATCCGTAAATGATAAGGAGCTACACCAGAATGTTGTTGGGGCAAGGCTATGATGGGGATATTTGTTGCTTTCTTTACAAACCGAGAGGAATCCGACTTGGCCTTTGTTTTTTTCGAGAGAGCATTAACCAATGCTTGGAAGGTTGCAATTTCAGCCGTGTGAGAGGAAGGAGGAGGGGGAGGGGCTCCCTCCCGCACCATCAAAACTTTAGAAAGATGACCGACAACTAAGGTTTGTAGAGAGAAAACACATAACCCTTCAGAAAAAGACAAAATCAATAATTTCATCCTCATTAATCTCTTGTCATTGACTTATAAACTACTGTTTTTTTTTAAATAAAATTATTTGATAAATTATATCATAAGTAACTCATCATTTGTAAGAACCTTTACGGGATTGCTCATAACCAACTTATTAAGCTTTGATATGCAAACAATGCATTTTTTATATTATTTTAGAGGATATTGATATTTTAAATTTGAAAATAAAATATTTTAAAAAATCATAATTTTGTTATTTTACATCAATACCTTGTTGTATAACGTAAACAATTTATATTTATTAACTTTTGGATAAGTATAACAAATTTGAGGACGTGTACGTACTATGCGTAATTCATTTTGCAATGGTTCTCCATCAATATTACATCTATCTTTATTGTGCTTCGATGATGTCGCTATTTTGGATTTGGTCGAGATGATTATGGTGTCGCGTGGTATATTTATGTTCCAGAAAATAAATATATAAACAATTATAAAATTAAGTATATGCCTGAAGTTTATATTGGTTATATTGTAAAATATATTTATATAATATTTATGTTATTTTCAACTTAGTTTCAAATTTATATTGATTATATTGTAAAACACATTTATATAATATATATGTTATTTTAGATTTGGTCTTCAATTTTATCAAATTATATATAAAAATTTTAGATTCATATTTTACAGTTTTAATTATTTATTTGAATTTCAAATCACACTTTATTAGTTTTTATTTATTTATTTGGATTTCAAATCTCACTTCATTAATTATGTGGTATATGAAAGTTCCAAAAAACTAAATATATAGCTCAATTATAAAACAAAGTACAAGTATATTAGTTACATTGTAAAACACATTTATATAATATATATACTATTTTGGACTTGGTCTAGATGATGTATTTATTTTGGACTTGATCTTCAATTTTATTAATTTATACTTCAAAAAAATTCGATCTATGTTTTATAAATTTTATTTATTTATTTTATTATTATTACATTGCATGATATACATAGGCTCCAAAAAAACAAACACATGTTGGCTCCTATATTGACTACATTGTAAACACACATTTATATAATATATATCAAATTTCAATTTCAAATATTAAATAAATGTTTTCACAAATAGTTACAAGACAACTAAATCTTTGTGTATTAGTTCGTCTTGACTTGATTTGATATATATATATATATATATAAAGAATACTTATTTTACTCAATGAAAACAACTTTTGACTATTTGTAAGATTTAAGTGTTATCATTTCTGACATGATTCCAAAGTAGAATAATAATAATTGGGGATGCTTATAATATAAAATATATTGGATTATGTATTGTTAGGTGAATAATAGAAAGATGAGTCATATATTAGTTCAAACATTTATATAATATATATCAAATTTCAATTTCAAATATTAAATAAATATTTTCATAAATAGTTACAAGATAACTAAATCTCTGTATTAGTTTGTCTTGACTTGATTATATATATATAAAGAATAATTATTTTACTTCATAATTAATGAATTAAAACAATTTTCGACTATTTGTAAGATTTATGTGTTATCATTTCTGACATGATTCCAAAGTAGAATAATAATAATTGGAGATGATTATAATGAAAAATATATTGGATCTGTATTGTTAAGTTAACAGTAGAACCTTGAGTTATATATTAGTTTTGTAATAATTGCAAATTAATCAATAATTGGGTAAATTGCAAGCTTGGGTGATTATAATGAAAAATATATTGTATTGTTTATTGTTAAGTTAATAATAGAATGATGAGTTATATATTAGTTTTGTAATAATTGCAAGTTGATCAATAATTGGGTAATTTGCTTCTCGGAAAAAAATTTGGTAATTTGCAACTATTTTACTTTATGGTTAATCAATGAATGCAACTTTTGCCTATTTGTAGGATTTATATGTTATTGATTTACAATACTCATTCCAAAATGTAATAGTTTCCCCTAGACAATTATAATGTAAAATATATTGGATTATATATTGCTAACTTAATAGTAAAAGTATGAGTTACATATTAGTTTTGGGTAAATAACTATTTCACTACATAATTAATTAATTAATGTAACTTTTGCCTATTTGTAAGATTTGTGTTATCATTGACAACATGTTTCCAAATTGGAATAGCTCACAATGGGAAATTATAATGGAAATATACTGGATAATGTATTGTTAGTTAACAATTTCAAACTGAATGATTAGATATTAGTTTTGTAATAATTGCATATTAATCAATAATTGACTAAATTGCTATTCAATGATATTACATTTTGTATCATATCATTCTTGTATTGCTTTTTTAGGAATGTTCCTTTTTAGTACTATAAAGATGCATTGTTTACACTGAGGGACATTATGATCTGTTGATCTATCCATTTAGATGGAGATTTGTGTTTATTAAATTTACAACATCAGGAGTCTGTACAACATCCCTCAAATTTGATCCCTATTATTATTATTATTTTTGTAAATGTAACTGTAAATCATGTAATGGCCCTGGTGAGGAGCTCAAGGCCAAGGCCCCACCAGTGGACTTTGAAAGTATTATTTTTAATTCCTAGATGGTAAACGTTATTATATACTTAGGAGACTAAAAGATGACGTAAATGACGACAGGAAAATTCATTAAGGAGAGGTAAGGGTCGAGCATTTAGCTTAAGCTAGCTAATCTCATTATATAAACGAGGTGATTTCTAAATCTATCCTAGTAGAATTAATAAAACCCTAAAAGATATACTTAGTATCTTGGGAAGACAAGAGGATGTGTATAGATATGCCTATATATTATTATTCATAATAATACTATAAAAACACTTTGAAATGTTTGAAACACCTTGAAGTATAATTAAGGTTATACAAATTATATATATAATTAGGAATATTATATATATATATATTGTGTCATACATATATATATATATATGTATGTATATAAAAATATATATATATATATATATTTTTTTTACAAAAACGACTAAAGAGTATTATATATTAAATAAGAGTGTCTTACAAAAAGCTTGGGGAGACTGTACCCAACAAAAGGAGGGCCTGAAGCACCTCACAACTAGTCTTTTAAGTTCGAACAAAGCTTGATTACAAAATAAATTACTGCTTAACATGGAAGATTAATAGACAGCTCTCATGCCGAAATATTTAAGAAAAACATCATAATTAAGTTCACTTATTGTTTATCTGTCGAGCCTTGTTCTTGCTTCCTTCTCCAGCATCTTCAGTATCCATTCCCAAAATTGCTGCAGAGCTGTTGCTTTTACTGGTCCTGATGCAGTCCACCTTTTCTTCCACTATCCTTAAGCAGCTGTGTACTGCTTCAACCTTGCCAACCAGACCTTCATAATAATCCTTCATCTTGGAGCAGTTGTTCCTAATATATGAGTTTGAGATTTGAATGAAGGTGGCCAAGTGGGAAATTGACTTTTTCATTTCCCCAATTCCCCTCTCAGCCAATTCACCTACGATTTGACGTCCTACAGATGGGAAAGCACACCTGGTGACCGGCTGTCAGGTTCCTGAGGAGAGTCCAGGTTCACTACTCCCCAAGCTTCCCCATTCCGATTCCAAAATTTCCCAAAGTTTAAGTCACTAGGGCTTCCACGATTTTGCTACAGGGCGCCATTCTGAACGAGACCAACACCTACTTCCACAGGACTCCAAGTCCTGCTGTGGTCCTGCTCAGAGCCGAGATGGACGTTGTTTATCACCAGCTTGAATTTTTGACCCTACCCTCCATCCAACGGCACCCAATTCTTTCCTGTCTCCAGATTTCTTGGGCGTCCACGCCTAACTTGCTTGGCTGGGTAATTGCTCATCCCGTATGCCTCTTTGTCAGTGTTTTTATTACCCTACACCACCTCCAGAGCTGAGAGGTAGCGTTTCAATCCATTCTCCCTAGCGTTAAGTTGTATGCAAGCATTGCAGCGCTTGCATTGCAGAGCCGGTATGCACAAATTCCCGTTACCACAGGCCATTCTCAGATAAACAAACGCAGATTTAGTGAAGTGCTGAAGCTGTAGATGGAGAATGAGGCTCTGATCGCCTTCCTTGTCAAAGAAGTAGGGATTGAATTCCCATGCACCTGCCAGCATTGAAGTCTTGCATGCGAGACAGGTGGGGAATGTTGGAGGACGCTGCCGAGAATGACTTGGTAATTCGGGTGAGGATCTTTGATAGATCATGTGGCAGTACTGGAGTCTGTCAGAAGCGCCGGTAGCCCAATCCAGGTGGAGGGATGAGTTAAGAGGACGTAGGGGATCGAGCCGGCCTCTAAGGGACCCAAACATTTTCATATATCTTTTCATTTTTAACTAAAATCCCACAATTTAAACCAGCTCCAACGTTTTCCATTTCATATGCTTGTTGGTTGTTTGCTCTGAGAACATGAAGGAGAGTAATGGATTTTATTCCTTTGAGCTTGTGTGCGAAATGGAAGTGGAATTTTGAGACAGGCTTACGAGAGCTTTCCACTAAATCCCTAGCTTCTTTGATCACCAGCATAGAGTCGCCAATTGCGATCAACTCTTGCATATTATTTTCTTTGGCTATTTCAATGCCTTTGATAAGGGCGAGCCACTCCGCATCATTGTTGGTTCTCCTCCCAATTACCCAAGCATATCCAGTCATCCTGCTTCCATCGGAGTCTAGGAGAACTCCCCCTGCACCTGCCAATCCAGACGTATATAAAAAATATTAATAAATAGTTTTGATAACTATTTAGGTATATACCTTGTATATATAAGTCTTACATACATGAGATATATGTATTAGAGTATACACTCTTAAAGGTATACTTGATAAAAGGATTGTGCCCCATTATAAAATTAATCATGATGTATCTATATAAATAGATAAATAAAATATTTATGTGTTAGTCTCCACCTTGAAAAGAGGTTACTTCCTTTTACTTGACCAACATTATACACTTAAGAAAGGGGGTAAATGCATATGTTGAATGCATGTTAATAAAATATATGAGAATTAAATATTATTAAGCAGGGCCGCACTCGACAAACATCATACTCTTTAACATAGGGTTTCGAAATGAGAATCTCGATGAGAGATCTATGGGAGTCTGTCTCCTGGAAATTTATCACATGTTAAAGTTACCACTCGTTCTCGAAAGCAGCACTAGGAACGTGTTGTCTCCATCGTAAGAACGGTTCTTAGAAGATTTACTTCCACTCTTCACCGTAGACACCCGTCTCTTCAATAGAGAACTACCACTACTTTATTACTTGATTGGTGGTATGATTAAGTAGTTTTATAGGGCCATATCTCCCTCAAGGGTCAATCATTGAGCTCATAGTAGTGCCATCTGGACAACCACCCTTGTGGAACACCTCAAACTTGTACCCTGTAGGTTCAGTATATCAGTATGTTAAGATATTTTATATTCCCGCTCTTTCCCTTTATAAGAAATTCCTATAGGAGGTTTAGTATTCTGAAGGTTCATTATATATATCTATGTGTTCTATTATTGACTCGCGAAGGAGCTCACCCCATCAAACACGATTACAGATAACCTCTGTGTTGTTATTTTATGCTTGCTGCTTGCATTTTGGACCTTCAATGATTCATTTGCATTGATGATCTCGAACTGCATTATTCATGCTTTTCGTTGATATTTATATCTTTTGAAACTCTGCCTTAATACGATTTCTTTTGTAATGACTTTCGATCCATGCCCTCAACGAAGAGAATGGCATTGGCCGGTTCTGTGTTACTGCAGAAAAACGAGTGTATAAAGGACCACTTAGCATAAACTATAAACATAGGGTATGTCATGATCTTTGCATCTTTATTTTAACTATTAGAATTATGGTTTAATACCTTTACCCTTTTATCTGTATCTTAATTTTTCAAAGGAGTTGTGTGACCTGTACCTTTTTGTTGGATCGCCCCTTGTCTAAACATGAATTTTATTAGATCGGATTTTAGTAACCGCCGAGTCGAATACTCATCTATCTCTTTTAACCTTTGTTAATTGTAAATATCTGGTTATGGCGATTATGGGAAGGTCAAGACATAGATTATATTTTAGTCTTTATATCTATAGTCTATCTATGACTGATCATTTATATTTCAAATGGTAATGATTCATGAGGGGGCTAAGTTAACATAAACCATAGTTTATTTTTATGCTTTGGTATAAATATTTGAAAGGGTAATAATTCAGGAAAATCTAGGGTTATATATGTATAAATTTCAATCTGGTTTATTAGTTGTCTGAGTTCATACCTTTTCAACCCAATTGTAAAGATTAAAGCTTGGAATGTATTTGTTTACTTTTTCACTCAGTGATAGAAATATTTCTATCTACCTTGAAAGAAAACCTTGGGAAGGTTGGAATTTGATGAGTACAACAATTTGTTGTAGATGTAAGCCTCACTTTATTGATTAATAAAAGAATCAAACCCCCTTTGTGGACGTAGCCCAAGATGCGGGTGAACCACATGAAAAAAGATCTCTCTATGTGATGTCTCTTTTTTATATTCATCTTGATAATGTGTTTTAAATTCTTTGATATTAAGATGACTTGATTACGCAAGTAGAGAAAAATATATGAACTAGTTGAAGAATAATTAGATATCGTAATATGTTGACTGTGTGTTAGCCATATAAATGTATTATATCGTGCAGATGTATTTATGTTTAAATAAAGAACTTTATGCTTATATTCACCGATAAATTCTAGTATCTTCCAAACTCGAACTAATACATTTAGGATTATAAAAGGTATATTACCTTTTCTATGTAGGAAAGGTTGATTAGAAGTAATTGTTATTACTCATTGTGGATCATTTGACAGGTGTTATGATGTTTGGAAACCCTAACATAAGAAAGTATGGTTTATTAGAGTAAGTATAGTAGGAATAAAATGCATGATCAATAATTCCGTTGTTTTATGTATCTCATATCTCATTGGTAAATGTTCATTGCGAAAATTTTTAAAAATTTAAAATTTTTACTAATTCTCAAATTTGGGGATGTGACATATGGTATTAGAGCACTAGGTTAAAACACTCGGGCCTAATGGGATCAACATGGAATGAGTAAAGCATGAAGGTTGATAAAATAATCGATCAAGTTGTTTTTATTTTTGGATGTATGGACGGGGATGGACGAGGAGTTAATGTCGTCCTAAAACAACTTCAAGTTCTTCAAAAGGGAGTAAAGATAAGTATCTCAACATTTCGAGTGAAGTATTTTTGTAGTATGTTAACCTTGTCATGAGTTTTCCTTACTAGTTAAAAGGTATAGGTACTCCCATGATTGAATGACATTATCGTAGAAGGTGATATTTAATAATTTTAGTGCATATGAATTTTAATGAATTATGTATCATAATTTACTTAACCTTGTTAAAAGGAATAGAAGCGTCATAATCTTGTATTGTTGATTCAAGCTTTTACTTGGTAAAGAACTAGTCTAGAAGGAATATATAAGGATATAGAAAACCTTGACGTAATGTGTTATTATCTTGACAACACAAAGAATTCAGAAAAATGGCATGAAACATTAACGATAAACAAGTAAATTCGAAATTTCATAAGAGTATCACTTAATTCCGCATTTTTATAATCTATTTTTCTATCAAAGATTATTAAAGTATATTACCTATGAACACTACTAAGTTAAAAGTATAGTTTTATTAACACACTCCAAAAGAAGTAAGTTGGCGAAGTCACTTGTATATGTCCAAAATCAATACATGATTATTACGATAGATTCATTTAAATGCTAATTCAGAAAATACTTCCTGTGCACATATGATAGAATATGACATGGTAAAGCATTTGTTAGTAGAATGATAATTACTATTTATTAGGAACATTCATCAAAATAAAAAGTTAGATCTCAAATATCAAAGTTAGAAGGTATATCTTCGAACTTAGGATACTGTATACTTATTACAAAAAGTATATATTATCATTCCTTCATTATTTCCATAGATCCAATAGAATGGAGTTCATATAGAATATAGCCTAAAGTAAATTTATCCTAAGCTAGAATGGTTGTGACATACTAAGTTACATGATATATTTTAAAATACATGTATGAATTCATGTGATGAAATGATGAAGTGTTTTTGCTTATGGAAAATCGTCACTTATTACTTAAAACAATGCCTATATTTTATTTTGGATTTTTCTTGTTATTTGCTAAGGATTAGGCTAAAAATGTATTATTGAATGGCAGTATTTTCTAGGAGTTCAAGTAAACTTATTTTAGAAGGCATAAGAATTTAAGATCTATCATGTAATAAAATATTGACGTGCATCAAATTTAAGGATCTTTAATAGTCGGAGTCTGATTATTGGGAAAGAATAATCATAACCTTGTTGTGATTGATTGAGCACAAAATATTTTGAAAGTTTTCCAAATTGAAATGAATCTAGATGAAACTAAATGTTTAAACTATGATACTAACATATTGTTAACAGGATATTGAAGGATGTACATCGGATGAAACAAAGAGGATGCACAAGCTAATTGAACGAGCATGAGTATAATGCTATGGAACTAAAGTGCAAATTGAAGCAATGAAAATTTTCTTTATACTAACATTTCAGGAAGTGATCTTAACTACGAATGATGACATGATCAAGGAAGAACGTTGATTATAAAAGCACTTATACAGATAAGTTTAGCTAATCGCTCAAAAGTAAGTAATGATTTACTTTATCACGAATAATGGTAAGACTTATGATTGATGTGTATCCATGAAAATGCCAAAGAATATGATAAGTGAATCTATTTTTATTGTTATTATGTGTGTGTGGCATACAAGAAATAATAAATGATTGTTACAAAGAAATATTCCTGGACTCAAATGAGAAGGTTTGAGGGGAAAGGGATGATCTCCTGGACTCAGGCAGAGGAGGCAACATCAAGAACTCAGTAACTAGCTTGTTGTTATGATACAACTAAACTAATTTGTGGTCATGTTCCCCACGGAAGTGGAATAGAGTAGGTGGAGTGCGCGTTGAATGTTATACTAACCCAAAAATACCTAGGCAATCTTTATATCCATCGAAATGAGAAGAGGAAGGGCTTATGTTTTCCTTGTGGTTTTGCCGGATGCACACAAGAGGTTATCTGAGGAGTAACTTTTTCCTTGTGGTTCTACTGTATGCACACAAGAAGTTCAATGAGGGTAAGTTATGTTTGAGTTGTATTTGTAAGACTGTCACGTCCTGCTGAAAGTATGCAGATGGTATTCCTATTGAGTTTACAGAAGGATCATGTTTTGTATGCAAGTCTCCACGATTGCTGAAGTACAAAAGAGAGTTATGTATGCAAGTCTTCATGATTGCTTAGATACATAAGAGTTTTTATATGCAAGTCTCCATGATTGCTGAAGTACAAAGAGGTTTGATGATCACAAACTTTTGTTGAAAGAATTGTTTTATGGTACAAACAAATGATAATGAATTGTCTTGTAACTAGTCTATGAAATGTATTTATGCATGGATGATATGAATGCTAGAATAAGCAAAATATTTCCTCAAGGAAGAGGAAGAATGATGAACATTTACTGTTTTGAAATTTTGTATACTCATGTTATACTAAAGAACATTGGAAGATCTTGTATGATCCATGTAATGTGCAGGATATAAGTGATAAGAGCTTGCGGGATTCGCAAAAATGAGAAGACGACCAAAGCATAAAAATAAAGCAAGCGAAAGATGGGGAAGGATGCAAAAGACAAACCGTTGAACACCGAGGACAGTGTTTACTTTAAGGGGTGGAGTGTGTAAAATCCCTCAAATTCGATCCCTATTATTATTATTATTTTTTTAAAATGTAAATGTAAATCATGTAATGGCCCTGGTGAGGAGATCAAGGCCAAGGCCCCACCAGTGGACTTTGAAAGTATTATTTTTAATTCCTAGATGGTAAATGTTATTATATACTTAGGAGACTAAAAGATGACGTAAATGTCGACAGGAAAATTCATTAAGGAGAGGTAAGGGTCGAGAAGTGCAACCTAACTTTGAGAGACTATGGCATGATTTCCTACAAGAAGAAGGGAAAATGCAGAGCAAGTATACTTTCTCCAAAGAAGAGAACCTCGCTCTTGCGACACCGATGAAAATATGTAAGAAATATCACAAGGAATTATCTCATCAAAAGGAGAATGATTTCAAGAAATTTGATAAGTCTAAATTTGAATGTTTCAATTGAAATAAGAAGGGCCATTATGCAAGAGAATGCCGTGCAAAGTAAAGAGGAATGTTCAATGGTAGGTTTCATGCTTCTATTTCTACAGAAGATGAACCTACAAGAAAGAATTCATCCAATCATCAAGAGACAAAGGAGTACTATATTTTCTTAGTTCTTCCTGTATCCATTATCACTAGTGCTGAGACATGGCTGGTAGACATTGGCGCATCCAAGCACATGACTAGATATAGAAGTGCTATCACAGATCTAAAGGAAAATAAGTTTTCCTGTAAGGTGGAGCTTGGAGATAATAAAACCTATTCAATCCAAGGCATTGGATCCACTGTTTGTCCCTAGATTGAAGAAGAACCTCTTGTCTATTTTAGTTCTAGAAGATAAAGGATTCAAATTTATCTTTATAAGCACTCCTATGGCCTAAGCATGAAGACTTGAAACCTGCATCAATGAATGGATTTAGTGAGGGAAGTCTCTACAAAGTTCCTAGAAAACTCATTCAAGCCATGATCCGTGACACAGTCAATCGTTGTGAGTTGTAGCATACAAGACTTGGTCATATCCATTTCAAAGCGCTACCCAAATTGCAAAAGATGGTGAAAGGTATGCCCATGTTTACATCTTATTTTTATAGTGTTTGTAGAGGTTGTGCTCTTGGCAAAAAAATTAAGAAGAGTTTTCCAAGTAGTACCAAAATATTCAAGGGGATCCTTGACTTGATTCATTTCGATCTATGTGGTTCTATGTCCACACCCTCCTTGAGTGGTTATTTGTATCATGTGATTTTCATAGATGACTTCTCTCGCAAGTCATGGGTTTATTTTCTGAAAGTAAAGAGTGAAACTTTCAACAAGTTTCAAGAGTTTAAAGCATTGGTTGAGAATCGTACTGGGAAGCACATTCACGTTTTGATATCTAATAATGGAGGAGAGGAGTCCCATTACCTCAATGTCAATATGTAGGAATACAAAGACAACTCACTTTACCTTACAACCCCCACCAAAATGGGGTTGCTGAAAGAAAGAACATAACAATATGTGAGGCTGCAAAAGCCATGATGTGTGATCGGGACCTTCCCACCTCCTTATGGGAAGAAGCCTCCAACACTGCTGTTTATATTCAGAACATAAGCCCTCATGCTATCTTGGGAGAACATACTCCTGAAGAGGTTTTCACTGGTGAAAAACCTGATATTGGACACTTGAATATTTTCAGTTGTCCTGTTTACATTCACATACCAAAAGAGAAGAGGACAACGATGGATCCATACAAAAAGAGAGGAAAATTTGTTGGATATAGTGAATCCTCCAAAGCCTACAAAATCTATGTTCCAGGACAAAGAAACATTGAAGTCAACAAAGATGTAACATTTCATGAAGAGTCTGCCTTCAAGTGCTCTGAAGAACTTCAGTGTGAATCAGAAATGGAGGAGCATGATACTCTTGCGATGGAGGATCCAGTTTCTGATTCTCCCCTTTCAGATGGTGAGAGGGAGAATCCAAATGAGTCTGTAGATCTGCTTGATCATGAAGAGCTAGAAGAACTGATAGAAAGATCTCTTGATGAACCTCTTGCTAAGAGGAGATTTGCATGGTGTCGAGGCATTTTGCAAGAGGCAGAAAATCATGGATCACCTCCAGGCTCATCCAGAGAGTGAAAGAGACCTGAAATATTTCCAGGATATGTAGCATAGATGAGTCACATCAGTGATTTAGAACCCTCTACCTACGAGGAAGCCTCAAAGCATCAATTATGGAAAGATGGCATGGCAGAAGAATACAAATATATCATGAAGAATGATGTGTGGGAAGTGGTTCCTAAACCTAACGGGAATTCAATAGTAACATCCAATTGGATTTATAAAATCAAGCATGCGGCTGATGGAAGTATTGAAAAGTATAAACCAATATTTTTGGCCTGTGGTTTCTCACAAAAAGAAGGGATAGACTATATGATACATTTGCTCCTATGTCCATGTACACTACTATCAAAACCATGATTTACCTTGCTTCAATTTTACGTTGGAAACTTCACCAGATGGATGTGAAGACTGCCTTCCTCAATGGTGAGGTTGAGGAAGAGGTTTAACATGTTATACAACTTGATCAGAACTATATACTCAAAACGAGAACTTTAGCCATAAAAACCCATATTTTTGCATAAAAAACACCAAAAAACAACCCTGAATCAAAAAGTGATGCTACCGGTAGCACCACTTTTTGATTTGGGGTTAAAAATGTAGAAATAACCAAAAAAATTGTTATTGATGTTTGCAAAAGCCTTAAAATCAAGCTCTAAATTGAAAACTGATGTTACTGGTAGCACACTTTTTCAAAAAATGGCATTTTTATATGATTTTATCAAAATTGAAATTTGTGCTTATTTAATATATTAGAAAAACTGTATAAAAAATGCATTTAGTTCAACACAAATTATTCAATGCACTATTTTCATATAAAATACAAAAATTTATGATATTCATCATAAAATCATATATTAAACCATAAGATGTAGAAGTAATTCATATCAAAATTCAAGCACTCATTTAGAGTTTCCATATAAACAATGGCATATTAATAAAAAAAGACAAAATGTTTCATGTGCAAATATTCAATTCAACACATGGATTCTGACACACCATTAGAAGCTACATTTTCTTCAAATGAATGACTGGATGAAGATGTAGATGACTCGTATTCTTTTCTATTATCATTGAGTGCACCATGTGAATCTTCATGTACGCCCAACATTTCATATGCCATATTCCTTCTAGATTTACGCCTCGGTTTAGCAAACTCTCACGTTGCAACTATTTCTGGTGCCAACAATCTTTTGATAATCTCTATAGTCTTGGAGCGAAGAGTGTCTTTCCTTGTCAACTCGAAGTCATAAACTAGTATGTTATAGATAATATTATCTATGAATATATCAATTTAAATTTATCAAAACAAATCACAAATTTAAAAAATAAAATAAACATTTAATTTAAAAAAAATCATTTTTTGAAAATAAATATTATTTTTTAAACACCTTTAAAAAAAACAAATTTTAAAATAAAAACTTTCTTTAAAAAAAATGAAAGAAAATTTAAAAAACGTTGAAAAAAATACTTGAAAATCAAAATTAAAAAAAAAAACCTAAAAAATATATTAAAAACAAATAAATTTTAAAATACAAACTATAATTTTGTTTTAAAATTTGTAAAATGTTTATAAAAAATTAAAATATTTTTTATACAAAACTAAACAAAATTTCAAAAAAATTAAAATATTAAAAAAAAAATAAATTTAAAAAACAAAAAACAAATAAAAAATTAAAAAAAAAAAATTGTTTAAAAAAAAACGAAACCCTCCTCCACACCACCTTGGATCCTCCACCCCCACCCACCACCCCTTTCCTCCGCCTTGCCTCAGCCCTTCACGAAGGCGCGATTCTAAGAATCACGCAGCCTCTAAGGGGGCATGTTGGCATCGGGATGGGAGGCGCAGAGGGGGAGGGGAAGGGGGAAGAGTGGGTGCGGAGGGGGAGGGGAAAGGAGGGGAGGGGAGGGGAGTGGGAGGGCGGAGGGGAGGGGAGGGGAGGGGGAGGGCGGAGAGGCGTGGGAGGGGGTGGAGGGACGGGAGGGAGGAGTCCGTGAGGGCCGAGGGAAGGCGGAGGAGAGGGGTGGGGGGGCGGAGGAGAGGGAGGGGGAGCGGAGGTGGTGAGCGGAGGAGAGTTATGTTTTATTTTTTATTTGTTGTTTGTATTTTGTTTTTAATTTGTTTTTGTTTTAAATAGTTTTTTTTATATTTTAACGATTTTTAAAATTTTATTTTGATTTTTTTAAAATATTTTAATTGTTTATAAAATTTATAAATTTGTTTTTTTAAATTTATTTATATTTTTAAAGTTAATTTTGAATTTATTTAAAAAAATTAGATTATTTAAAATTGTATTTTTAAATTTTGTTATACATTTTTACTTTGGTTAAAAAAATTGATTTAGTTTTTTTAAATTAAATTTGTTTTTTTTAAAATTTTTTGGTGTTTTTTTTTCACTTTAGAAAAAATAAAAATAAATCTTAAGTTATATTTTTAAAATAATTGAAATGACTTAAAAATTGATTTAAAATGTTTTTTTTTTCTTCTCATTTTTTAACAAATTTGCTCATAAAAATTGCATATTTAAGATAAAATTTTCAAAAAAAAACTCCAAAATATATATAATTATAGTTCTAACTAGCTTCTAAATCTTACAAAAATTCAAAAATATATGTATCTTTTTACTATAGCTATCTATTAAATGTAGATATTTTTGTAAAGTTTGGAAAATGGCTCTTGTAAATAAAAGTTATAGTTTTCTTATGACCAAGAAGTTTCAAAATCACAAAAAAATGGCTCAAAATGAAAAATGGTGCTACCAGTATACACACTTTTCAAAATGGAGGTAAAAACAACGTAAAATTGACCCCCCCAAAAACGAGAACAATGTCGGGTTCTCGTCAAGTTGTATAACATGTTGTTTACATACAACAACCTAAGGGGTTTGTAATTCATGGGACGGAGTCCCATGTATGCAAACTTGAGAAAGCCTTGTATGGGATTAAGCAGGCCCCCGAGGGATTGGTATTCAAGGATTGATAGCTACCTTCTGAGCTTGGGATTTTCCAAAAGCGAAGCTGACTCCAACATGTACTTCAAGGTTGTGAAGAACCAACCATTGATCTTGGTTCTCTATGTTGATGACTTATTCCTTAGTAGAGAGGAGAAACAGATAGCTCGATGCAATAGGGGGCTCACTTCCGAGTTCGAAATGAAATACTTAGGTCTTTTGCACTATTTTCTTGGTCTAGAAGTTTGACAAAGGAAATATGAGATCTTTCTTTCTCAAGGAAAGCACATAGTTGATGTATTGTGGAGATTTGGTAAGATGGACTGTAAGTCCATGCCTACTCCAATGGTGTCTAATATAAAGAAGCTATATGAGTCAGATTCCGGATCGGATCTATTGGATCCTACCATGTATAGACAACTCATTGGTTCCTTGATGTATTTGATACATAGTAGACCAAACATATGTTATGCAGTGAGTATCTTGAGTCAGTTCATGTCTGAGCCAAGACATAGACATTGGGTTTATGCTAATCATGTGCTTATATAAATTTGAGGTACTATTTCTTATGGAATCGGATATGCTTCCAGTGGTGGAGTGATGTTACTTGGATATTCCAACTCCAACTGGGGTGGTAGTATTGTGGACCGAAAGAGTACATCCGGATTTTGTTTTAGCTTGGGATCAACTATGATTTCTTAGTATAGGAGGAAGCAAGGCTTTGTATCCCAGAGTATTACAGAAGTAGAGTATCATTGCAGCTAGTACTGCTTATTGAGAATCTATGTGGCTTATGAATCTACTTGATGGGTTGTTCGAAGAAGCTTGAGACTACATTCATTCGCTCTCACAATCAAATTTGCATTAGGCTCTCAGAAAACCCTAAGTTTCATGACACATTGAAACACATTGAGATGAAGTATCACTACATAAGAGACATGGTCTAGAGAGGTGCTGTAACACTTCAGTACATTTCTATTGGTGAGAAGATTGTAGATATGTTGACTAAGCCTCTGTCCGTGATGAAGTATAGGTACTTCCGAGACAAGCTTGTTACAACAGAGAATTCCTCCACTGAGAGGGAGTGTTAAAGTTACAACATCATGAGTCATTCTCCAAGTCAATCTTGCGTGTCAAGATTGAGCCTAGTGTGTCGAGGTAGTGCATTATAGGATCCTGAGTTGGACCCATGAAAATTGGAGAAGAATCTTGAGTTAGAGTCGAGAATGGTTAAGCTTCATGTGTTGAGGCAAGTGATTTGTATATCAAAGTGATGATGTTGTACAATCTTGCTAGTCAAGGCTAAGGTCTTGTGTGTCAAGACAGATCCTCATGTGTTGAGGTGATGCTTTGCATGTCGAAGCATGTATGGTGTACAATGTATTACTAACCATGGTTGAGCTATTAAGTTTCCCCTAGGGACCGTCCACCCCTAGAGTGAATTACTTTAACATATAACCACTTGGAACGATAGTAGGACAATATGACTACATCATTGGGAAAATATCCTTATTATATCTGATATGATAATTAAGCTATCACATTTGGACCCTTCTCTGCCTTGAACATTTTTGAAATAAGATGTGATGGAAGGTTCTGTTCTTAACTTCTTGTTTGAATTTGCCTCCGATTCTCTTGCATCTTTGTTGGTTGGCCGTCCCACCCTATTTCTTGTTATTTCTAGTTTGCTTCTCTCCTCTTCCTTTGTACTTTGAGAATGCTGGGCTTTGTTCTTGGTTAAGACCCCAGATCTTACCACTCGCCGAGCTAGATTTCCCTCCAAGCATAGTTTGAGGGTGTGCATGCTCACTTTCTTCTTTGTCCACTTCCACATTTTCAACAGTTGTTGTAGATAATGCTACATCTTCATGTGTGTCTATATTATTCCCTCCATTTCCATTTGCAGACTCTCTTGTTTCAACAACTTCACATATTTCTCCTTCTTTAGCTTCCTCTCCCTCCTTTGAGAGATATTGAAATGGATCTTTTGATGTCGAGGTACCTCCAACTATGTTTGTTTTCCCTTTGGAATTACTCCTTTTCCTTTCCCTACATGTTTCTTTGGTGCTTTCCACTGTCCTTCTTGGGGTTGATTAGCTTCTAGTTGCATTAGAGCCTTTTTGCAATCCCTTGCAAAATGCCCATAATCGTGACAAATATTACACTTAAAGGGTAATAGCTCATAGTCTAATGTTTGACAGTGCACCCAACCTTCATGCATCAAGTTTATCTCTCCTGGAATACTTTTTCCAAATCCACTTTGAGGCAGATCCTAGAACACATAAATTGTTGTCCTTTTGGATCCGAATTGTCAATGTATTTTGTAGGGCATTTCTGATTTCCCTTAGACAATCATCATTCCATTAGGGGAGAGGTATTCGAGGAAGCGTTACCCACACTAGAACAACAGAGGGTATATCGTCTCTTTGTTTGAAATCCAATGCCCATTTGTTCAAATATAGCCCTCTCGAGCCAAAGAATTATGGTTCGAAGCAGACCATAATTCAATAACAAGAGATTAATGGTTATTTATAGTTCGAAAGATGTTCCCTTTCATTAACGACTTCCATGACATCTTGATCCAATATTCCATCGAATTTGGCAAGGGAGACATGCCCGTAAATTGGCCCACCAAGGCACGATCTGTAAATGCTAAGGAGCTACACTAGAATGTTGTTGGGGCAAGGCTATGATGAGGATATTTGTTGCTTTCTTTACAAATTGAGAGGAATCCAACTTGGCCTTTGTTTTTTTAGAGAGAGCAGAAACCAATGCTTGGAAGGTTGCAATCTCAACCTCGTAAGGGGAAGGAGGAAGGGGAGGGGCTCCTGCTGGCACCATCAACAATGTAGGAAGATGACCAACAACTAAGGCTTACAGAGAGAAAACACACAATCTTAAAAAAAAAAAAGACAAAATCAATATTTTCATCCTCATTAATCTCTTGTTATTGACTTATAAATAACTATTTTTTTAAAAATAAAATTATTTGATAAATTATATGTCATAACTAACTCATCATTTGTAAGAACCTTTACGGGATTGCTCATAACCAACTTATTAAGCTTTGATATGCAAACAATGCATTTTTTGATATTATTTTAGAGGATATTGATATTTTAAATTTGAAAATAAAATATTTAAAAAAATCATAATTTTGTTATTTTACATCAATACCTTGTTGTATAACGTAAACAATTTATATTTATTAACTTTCGGATAAGTATAACAAATTTGAGGACGTGTACACCACGTGTACTATGTGTAATTCATTTGCAATGGTTCTCCATCAATATTACATCTATCTTTATTGTGCTTCGATGATGTCACTATTTTGGATTTGGTCGAGATCATTATGGTGTTGCGTGGTATATTTATGTTCCAGAAAATAAATATATAAATAATTATAAAATTAAGTATATGTTAGCTTCAAGTTTATAGTGTTATATTGTAAAATATAATTATATAATATCTATGTTATTTTGAACTTAGTCTCAAATTTATATTCACTATATTATAAAATACATTTATATAATATATATGTTATTTTAGATTTATTCTTCAATTTTATCAATTTATATTTAAAAATTTTAAATTCATATTTTATAGTTTTTATTTATTTATTTGGATTTCAAATCTCATTTCATTAGTTTTTATTTATTTATTTAGATTTCAAATCTCACTTCATTAATTGTGTAGCATATGAAAGTTCCAAAAGAATAAATATATAACAAAATTATAAAATAAAGCACAATTGTATTGGCTACATTGTAAAACACATTTATATAATATATATACTATTTTGAATTTGGTCTAGATGATGTAGTTATTTTGGACTTGATTTTCAATTTTATCAATTTATACCTAAAAAAATTTAAATCTATATTTTACAAATTTTATTTATTTATTTAATTATTATTGCATTGCATGGCATATGTAAGCTCCAAAAAAACAAACACATGTTGGCTCCTATATTGGCTACATCGTAAACACACATTTATATAATATATATCAAATTTCAATTTCAAATAAATATTTTCATAAATAGTTACAAGACAACTAAATCTTTGTGTATTAGTTCCTCTTGATTTGATTTGATCTCTCTCTCTCTATAATGCATATCAAGAATAATTATTTTACTTCATAATTAATTAATGAAAACAACTTTTGACTATTTGTAAGATTGATGTATTATAATTTCCAACATGATTCCAAAGCAGAATAATAATAATTGGAGATGCTTATAATATACAACATATTGGATTATGTATTGTTAAGTGAATAATAGAACAATGAGTTATATATTAGTTCACACATTTATATAATATATGTCAAATTTCAATTTCAAATATTAAATAAATATTTTCATAAATAGTTACGAGACAACTAAATATGTGTATTAGTTTGTATATATATTATTTTAATTCATAATTAATGAATTAGAACAATTTTTGACTATTTTTAAGATTTATGTGTTATCATTTTCTACATGATTCCAAAGAAGAATAATAATAATTGGAGATGATTATAATGAAAAATATATTGGATATGTATTGTTAAGTTAATGGTAGAACAATGAGTTATATATTAGTTTTGTAATAATTGCAAATTAATCAATAATTGGGTAAATTGCAAGCTTGAGTGATTATAATGAAAAATATATTGTATTGTTTATGGTTAAGTTAATAATATAATAGTGAGTTATATATTGGTTTTGTAATAATTGCAAGTTGATCAATAATTGAGTAATTTGCAACTATTTTACTTTATAATTAATCAATGAATGCAACTTTTGCCTATTTGTAGGATTTATATGTTATTGATTTACAATACTCATTCCAAAATGTAATCGTTTCCCAGACGATTATAATGGAAAATATATTGGATTATATATTTTTAACTTAATATTAGAACCATGAGATACATATTAGTTTTGGGTAAATAACTATTTCACTACATAATTAATTAATTAATGTAACTTTTGTCTATTTGTAAGATTTGTGTTATCATTGACAACATGTTTCCAAATTGGAATAGCTTACAATGAGAAATTATAATGGAAATATATATATATATATATAAGCAAAAGGAACCAACATTCTATTCCATCAGGATCAAAAGTACATTCAAAGGCTTTACAATATGCTGGGTGCTTAAACAAAAGCCTCTGAGATCAATACCCCCCTTTCTAATATCAGCATGACCCCTCAACATGAACCAGAGATTAGCAAAAAAAACTATCCTGAACATAACTTGTAAGGCTTAACCACTTACTGTCAACGATCAAAATACTACCAGTGCTACCCCAATCACCCAAACTGACAATAGATTGAAACCCCATTACAATAAGGATGCTGAAAGAACACGCACCACCCACTGAGAAAACCCAACAACAGAGAACCAGAATCAAGCCACAAAATCGAAAAAGGAACATGCTGTAACATTAACAAGCCGATGCAATAACTTGCCTAAACATTACCATGTCGAAATAGCAACGTAGAACCAGTAAAAAACCACAAAAGGAAAGGAAGGGAAAAGAAATTATCCCGTAGGACCAGCCTCGTCTTCGATATCCACCACCAGTGGCACATCCTTCGCCGAAACCTTGCCACAGAGATTAATCTCTTTCGGATTATCCACCTTTTTTGGTCGAGTCAGGAAAGAGATCCCCATTTCCGCCGCCATAGCATCCAGTTTCATGTGCATCCAGCTAGTTTCTTCCGCATGAGCACTCCATCGTTCCTCCAGCTTCTTCATCCTCTGAGAACCCAACAAGATATCCACCCTCCTCCAATGTATGAGTGATGAGTGTCTTGGTTACCCACAGCATTACCACAACACGATTATACAATGCCATATGAACCCTGGAATTACCAGGGTCCTGAATCCAGTCCACCATTTCCATTGCCTCCGAAGGAAACTCCTGCTCCCCCACCATCCACCACAGGTTCTCCTCCAACTCCTCCAAATCATGCCGCACTTCCTGAGGAAATAATCATCGAAAGAAAATCGCAGTAGAAGCAATGCTCCATTGGTCCCGACTAGGACCAACCTGAGCCAAATTGCCACTTCTTACATTGCTCGGCTCACCATGCACCCATCGGCCTCGTCTAGTAGGTTTCCCTCTCGGAGGCATGTTCACAACTTCCTTACTACCAAAATCCACCCAACAAGTAGACGCAAACAAAATAAAAAAGGCACAAGATTTTCCAGAACTATACCCGAGATGACTGATTCCGTCCATGTTAACAAAATTTAAAGGATTGCCACCCCTAGCATCCATTAAGTCTGCCATAATGAGTTGAACTCTGTAATAATCCTCCACGTCCTTATCCATTGTCATATCAGCAGAACCCTTATCAGTATCACCCAGTCTAAACGTGAGAGGCCGATCTTCCATTAACATCTCATGCTCCAGATCTCTTAACATAATTAACACAGACGATGAATAATATACAGATGAACAGACAACGACGATGTTTCTAAGATTTCTGGTATGCCACCTATCAATTCTACACAGAGTAGTGCACCTGCTGTTATAGATCATCGCCTCTTTGCATAGTAATGCGGCCAGCTGTAGGTTCCTTAGCACCTTTGTCACTATCAACAATCTGCATGCACTTAATGCGGCACGTGCCCGAAGGTATTTCAAGGGCCACACCTTCCCATCCTTCACCTTGATGACTGGCGCCTTGATTGGCCAGTACATCCACCAAACTATTGGCACTTCTCCGAACATGATGGAAGGTGACAGATTTCAGTGATGTAATGATTTCTCCAAGACATGTCAGACACCACGGCAGCCTCCATGACGGTGCCAGCTTAGCCACACGAGTCCCATTGCAAATATTTGTCGCGAGCTGGATAAGTAGTTTAGAGTCCCCCTCCACGATTAAGCAAGTTAAGCCACGTCGAACCACATTGCATAGACCCTGCAACATTGCTTCACATTCGGCCACGTTGTTAGTCTGATGGCCTAGATACCCATAGTAGCTATACAGAACCTTACATTGGTCGTCGCGCAGAACACCACCATACCCAACAATACCCGGGTTTCCTTTTGACACCCCATCAAAATTTAACTTGAGCCATCCCGATAATGGCGGAGACCATACCACCAGACTATCAGGAGAATTACGACGAGGGTGAAGGCTTCCGACATAGCGAGGGAGAGCCCTAATGCCCTAGGTATGTAAAATGCTTAGCTCATTAACCAGAATGTTCATATCTTGTTCAGTCCAAATAGTTAATTGAAGAGTCTCAGTGATTCCACGCTGGATCTAACCCCAGACTGTCTTGCAGGTATGCTGTTTGCTTGTGAATATACGTTTATTGCGTTCTTTCCATACTTCTCATAGGAGAAAACCAGGGAAAAGTTGCCATACCCTATTCAAAATTATCCCTTGGAAGGGATCTTCCCTCCACCATTTAATAGTTTCTCCAGGGTCAGTCTTAACTCTATTAGACAAGTGGAAGATCATAGATCCTTCATCCCATAAGGCTGAAGAGAAACTGCATCCATCCAAGAGATGAGCTATCATTTCGCCATGAGCTCCACATAGGACATAAAATGAAGGTCCCTTAAAACCCCTCTTCACAATATTATCCCATGTGAGAAGTCTACCTTTCAAAACCAACCATAGGAAGAGAGTAATTTTAGGCCATAGTTTGGCTACCCATAGACACTTCCAAGTATGACCCACAATTTGATCCACCGGGATGGTCTGTAGAGAGTATGCTTCCTTAATAGCAAACATTCCTTTAGGGCGGTACCCCCACCTTAGTATATCCATACCCCTCTCAGTTTTTATCTATCGGTGTATCAATAATTCATGGATTTGAATCCCTATCTCATCCCCATAATTGTCCGTCCACTAGTTAAGCGGTTTCTAGACACGAAAACCCCTATCATTCTGACTCTCCTGCCAATAAAAATTAATCGTCAGCCAATTATGGTTAAAAGCAGGGGAGTCCACGGGGATATCATTCACCAGAGAAAGAAGTGTAGGCTCTTGTTGCCAAGCATCAGACCATAGATTGGTTGAAGACCCTTGTCGTATCTCCCAAAAATTGTGTTACCTGATTAACTCACTTCCAACCCGCGCCAGATTCCAGATGTGTGAGCCTTTCTCTGGTCCATCATCCCAAACCCAGTCCTGTTGAGCAGTCAACGGAGCATACTTCATTCCCCAAAAACTAGCCCATTGCTCATTTGTATGAGTAAGCTAGCGCCACCAAATTTTAGCTCCACACACAATACTTAGTTTCTCCGGGTCTCTTAGACCTAAACCCTCCTCAGGCTTAGATTTACACATAGTTTCCCAATCAACCAAAGTCCATTTTCGGTGGTCCACCATGCCTCCCCACAGAAAGGAGCGTTGTATATTTCTGATGTCCTTCATAACTGATTTAGGTGCGGCCGGAACATAAAATAGATACAAAGGCATTGCTTGCAACACAAATTTAGCAAGAACAACTCTTCTTGGGAAGTTCAAGGATCTTAGCGTCTAGTTAGAGAGTTTATCCTTCATTCTATTTAAGAGGTCTTCCCAGGAAGCCTTCTTTAAAACACCATCCGACAAAGGAGCACCGAGGTATTTGGTTGGAAGGGAGCTCTTTTTGAAACCTAATATTCTTATAATATTCCTCTGACTTACAGGAGGAGTATTAAAAAAAAACCCAGGGACTTATCCATATTAATAGTCATCCTAGAGGCTCTTAAGAAGGTATTCAATGCTTTCTTGATTTGTTTGGCTTCCTGGACTGATAAGTGTCCCATAAGAAGAGTGTCATCCACAAACTGCTGATGAGTTATAGCTTTCTCATAGGGAGGGAAATGGAGACCTTTATTGCTTCCCTGTTCAACTAAATGAGATATGAGCCTTCCAAGTCCTTCCGTCATAATCACAAAGAGGAAGGGCGAGAGAGGATCTCCCTGTCGAATACCCCGAGAGGGTTTAAAGATTGTAGAGGGATGCCCATTAATCAAAATAGAGAAGAAAGCAGTGGAGGTAAGGTTGGCTATCCATTTAATCCAGACATCACTAAAACCAAAGGATCTCATAATCTCTTTCATGTACGTCCGGTTTAGTTTATCATAAGCTTTGGATAAATCCAATTTCAACAACATCCCTGCTTTCTTAGTACTCTACAAGGAGTGAAGAACCTCTTGAGCTAAGATAATGCCATCCAGAATTTGTCCACCTTCCACAAATCCTGATTGTTCCAAAGAGATCAAGGAGGGAAGAAGGGTTTTGAGTCGATTATCAAGGACTTTTGTGATGAGTTTATAAATAATGTTACAAAGGGAAATTGGTCTAAACAAATCAGCTTTCTCAGCCATCAGAGTTTTGGGGATCAAGGTGAGAAAGGTGGAGTTCAAATCAGGAAGAACCCCTCTCATTCTCTGTGATTCTTCCACCACCTGCCAAACTTCACTTTTAATCAAATCCCAGAAATAATGAAAGAAGTTAGAAGTAAATCCTTCAGGGTCAGGGGATTTCCGATCCTCCATTTGGTTTATGGCTATCTCAAATTCCTGGAATTCAATAGGTCGAATAAGCATCTCATTCTGCTCATCAGTAATAAACTGAGGAATAACATCCTTGATTTCCCTGCAAGCCCCAATTCGGTCCAACTATGGTCCCATAACCACCTCCTTAAAATGATTAACCAGTTCCTGTTCGATTTCCTCATGGGATTCCACTAACACACCATCAGAATTGCGCAGGTTACAGATCTGGTTGTGATGTCTATGTTGAATGGTAGCTATGTGGAAGAACTTCATATTCTGATCCCCATCCTTCAACCATTGATTACAGGATTTCTGTTGCCACATGAGTTCTTCTTGCGTATGCCTTTGGTGAAGTTGGTAAGCAAGACTCTTTTCCTCCAAGGCTAGTTTGGAGGTCACACCTATCTGCATGATGCTTTCCTAGACATGTTCCATCTTTAATTCAAGCTTTGCTTTTTCTATCAAAATGTTCTCAAAGACATATTTATTCCATATTTTGATCTTCTGTTTAAGCACTTTCAGTTTTTGTTGAAAACAATACATCTTAGTTCCTGTAGGGGGAATAATAGTATGCCACCAATCTTCCACTCGGGTTGGAAAGTCTTCATGGGTTAACCAAAATTTATCGAACCTGAAGGGATTTTTCATTCTCGTCCCTATATTACTCCACACAAGGGACACGGGCCAATGGTAGGAACTAGCAGAGGCAATAGGGCGAGAATTTAGAGTCCCACCAAGAAGCATAATACTTTCAGAGAGAAAAAATCTATCCAGCCTAGAAGCCACCAAATGATCCCCTCCTCTTCTATTGTTCTAGGTAAAAACATTGCTTCCCAGATCCACATCAATCAGATTACCTGCCTCAATAAACTCATCAAATAGAGTATTTTTGGGGGTAAGGATTCTTCTACCACCTTTTTTCTTAGATAGAGACCTGATCATATTGAAGTCCCCTCCTAAGATCCAGTGGGCTCCTTCAAATGTCCTCCTCAAATTAGTCATACTCTTGATGAAGTTTCATTTTTCAGGGTAACTACTAGGCCCATACACATTGGTAAGAATACCTCTCACATTAGAGCCTAAAACATAAAATTCGGGTGAGAGGATGAAGGTTGTAGAAAGAAAGTTTGAAAGGGACACTTTCCTTGGATCCCACAGAATAACCATACCTCTAGAATGACCAGTAGCATCAATCGCCATACTTTTACACTGTTTCCAAAGATTCCTATTATTCACTTCCAGTTGTGATCCAGAACACTTCGTTTCTTGTAACAAGACTACGGTAGGTTGTTCCTTCATAATCTTACTTTTTAGAGTTTTAATTTTATGAGGACCATTGGTCCCTCGAATATTCCAAGATAAAAATTTCATCAAGCACTATATCTTGCTGAGAGAAGAGCTTCTTGGATGGTAGGGTACTGGCCAAAGTCTACCAATATTGCCCCAATTTCCCCGATTCGGTCCCTGTTCGACTTCCTACCCCTCTTCGATCCTCCTTCTTTGAACTTCCTTTTGTTCTCCTTCAGTTTCAATGGTCCAATCCCCAGGATAGGAGTAGGTTTAGTTTTCAGTATAGCTTCCTTCAATAGTTGAAGTTGATTATCAAAAATAGAGTGAACCTCTATTTTTTTGCAAGCCTCTTCAATGCTATCAAGATCCAGGTCTCCTAGTTCCATCTCCTCTAGATCCTCTTCCATACGATCTGCTTCAAGAAGGTTTTTTCTATTAGATTTGTTTTTATTACTAATCTCTGTTACCGCCTCTGTAGTTACAACTTCTTGCTGTGAGGATTCCTGTGTCATTAGGGGAATTGGGGTTCCTAACAGATCAGGATCCAGAGCCGCACAACTATTAGGAGTGATTTCCTTTTTCCCCAAATCTGGGCCGATATGTCTCCTTCCCGTTCTTGTCCTATTTGGTACTTTAACAAAACCTTCTGTATCTTGCTGCTCCTGAGTTTTGCTACCAAGTATTTCCGCGAGGAGGTTAAGATGACAGTCCTGAGCCATATGTCCATGGGTGTGACATCGTCGACATCAGAAAGGGATATGTTCATAATCAAGGGTTTGAAACCATTCAGATTCTTCCTAGGTTAAAGTGATCCCCTCTGGTAGGGTTTTGGAAATATTCATATAAACACAGAGGTGAGCATACGAGACATACCTTCCTTGCTTTGTTTGATTAGAGATCTTAAGAAAATGACCCAAAGCTCCTCCAATCACTATCAGAATGTCCGGATCCCAGTATTCTATAGGTAACGAATAGAGTCTAATCCATACTGTGGCTATTGAGAGGTCCTCCTTGTCTGGATTAAAATGATCCTTCCACATTCTTAAGAATAAACCAACAATGTAATAGAAATAGGGTCCTCCCTCGAAAATATGATCCTTGTCCTCCACATTGAAGGAAAACCATTGTAAATAAACCTTTAGATCCCAATAAGAGATCAAAGTGACCTTTCGGTTTCCAAGTAGAGTCAATCCACCATGTTAGAGCTTTCTCAGAAGGTCATATACCCATAAATTCCCCTATCAGGGCGTGGTCCGTCATATGTTGTATTCTCTCCTTTACCCGTGTAGGGTTCACCGAAATATCCGGGGTACTGATCGATTTGGGGATACAGAACCTCTGTCCTGATTCAATTTTCACCGCATCATGATTATCCACCCAAGGACTCCGACCCTCTCCTCCAATTCCTTCTACCTGAGTTTGTAATGGCATAATCTCTTTATGCTTAGTGTTATCTTGCAGTGGAGGAGGGGAAAGGCCCCTCCCTTGTGATCTCACCATCCCGTTGACGCTCTACCAAACAACACAGTAAAAATCCTCTCCTTCACAGAGCCAACAGAGCCAACAAGCAGCCATTAAGGTTAATCACTTCTTGGAGCCCCATTTCCCGGATGCCTTTCAAGAGTTCAAGTTGATACGATCCACCCTAATGGAAATATATTGGATAATGTATTGTTAGTTAATAATTTCAAACAATGATTAGATATTAGTTTTGTAATAATTGCATATTAATCAATAATTGAGTAAATTGCTATTCAATGATATTACATTTTGTATCATATCATTCTTGCATTGCTTTTTTAGGAACGTTCATTTTTAGAATTATTAAGATGCATTGTTTACACTAAGGGACATTATGATCTGTTGATCTATGCATTTAGATGGAGATTTGTGTTTGTTAAAGTTACAACATCACGTGTCATTCTCCAGGTCAATCTTGTGTCAATATTGAGCCTCGTGTGTCAAGGTAGTTCCTTATAGGATCCCGAGTTGGACTCAGGAAACATGGAGAAGAATCATGAATGGTTAAGCTTCATGTGTTGAGCCAAGTTCTTTGTATTTCAAAATGATGATGTTGTACAATCTTGCTAGTCAAGGCTAAGGTCTTGTGTGTCAAGACAGATCCTCATGTGTTGAGGTGATGCTTTACATGTTGAAGCATGTATGGTGTGTGATGTGCTACTAACCATAGTTGAGTTATTAAGTCTCCCCTAGGGATTGGCCACCCCTAGAGTGAATTACTTTAGCATATAACCACTTGGAACGATAGTAGGAAAATATGACCACATCATTGGGAAAATCTCCTTAGTATATTTGATATGATAATTAAGATGGCATATGTGGACCATGTAGATAAGATAAGGGATAAATATAAGATGCGATAAGATATGAGAGAATTCAAATTGCACATAAAAAATTAATTAAGAGAGAATTCGAATTGAAACTTCAGTGAATACTTTAGTAAATCAAAGGAGAACTCAAATTGATCACTACAATGATGTTAACAAGAAAGAATCAGTTAAGATAGTTAACAAAATGATAACAAAGAAGATATAGTTAACTAAGTGTTATTGCATGACGACACTTATGTTAAAATAAAATACGATGCTTATGTTAAACTAAATGATGACACTTAAGTTAGCCACCTAAATAAGTGGGAAATCTTTCAGTTAAGGGCCGAGTTCATCCTAAGACTTAGTTCAATGAGTTAATGCACTACATGAGAAGTGGGGCACTCCTTAATGCAAGACTGATACATCTATATGGAGGGCGAGTTCATCATGAAGTCAAAAGATAAAAATAGAAGCCGATGCATGTGAAGAATATATAAATATGTTATACAAGATTGATGAATTCAATGTGAAGTGAATTCTCTACTTCCTTGAAGGCAAGGCGCTTCTATTTGTGCAGGATATTATTCTTAGTCTCTCTTCTTTATCTTTCTCTTGCTCTGTAATTGCACCAGGGGTGCTTGATGTAAAATAAATTCTCTGCTATATATCAATATACTAAGGAAGGTTTTGTTGGGGTTTTCTCCCTCAAGTCATAGAGGGTTTCCCTAGGAAAAATTCGTGTGTCAAATGTGATTGCTTATGTGTATGATTGTTATTTGATTTCAAATACTATTGCATTTCTGAATTAAAGATACAAGATTAACATGGTATCAGAGCTGAAGGCGTGGAAGAGCTAAGTTCAACAATCAAGCTTGAGCCTACATAGATGCTGAGTTTGCACAAGAATTGAAGAACTATGGCTTCAATCTCAGTAAGGCCAGAAGACCGTCTTGAAGGAAATTCGAACTTCAATACTTGGAAGGCTAGGATCTTGAATTAGCTGGAAGAGCATGATTTTTATGGATATGTATCCAGTGTTATTGAAGATCCTAGTTCTAATGCAGGGCAGATTACCTTCAAGAAAAATCAAGCCAAAACAAAGATAATAATTTATGATTCCGTGAAAGACAAATTGATGCCCATGATTACCCCATTGAAGACCACAAAGGAATGCTTTGATACTTTGACAAATATTTATGAAAAGAAGGCACCTAGTCAAAAGAGAGCATTGAAGAAAAAGCTTCGAAATATGAAGATGGAAAAGGATGAAGCTGTGGCTTCCTTCTTCAAAAAGATATCTCAAGTAAGAGATCAACTCATGACCATTGGTGTGAAGATCGATGATGATGATCTCATTCAAACCGCTGTCGATGGTTTTCCATTTTCATGGGAGACATTCTTGACTGCAGTAAATGGTCGAGAAGTGCAACCTAAGTTTGAGAGACTGTGGCATGATTTCCTACAAGAAGAAGGGAAAATCCATAGCAAGTATACTGCCTCCAAAGAAGAGAACCTCGTTCTTGCGGCACAGATGAAAAGAGGTAAGAAATATCACAAGAAATTCTCTTATCAAAAGGAGAATGATTTCAAGAACTTTGATAAGTCTAAATTTAAATGTTTCAATTGCAATAAGAAGGGACATTATGCAAGAGAATGTTGTGCAAATCAAAGAGGAATGTTCAAGGGTAGGTTTCATGCTTCTATTGCTACAGAAGATGAACCTACAAGAAATAATTTATCCAATGATCAAGAGACAAAGGAGTACTATCTTTTCTTAGATCTTTCTGGATCCATTACCACTAGTGCTGAGACATGGCTGGTAGACATTGGCGCATCCAACCACATGACTGGATATAGGAGCACTATCACAGATCTGAAGGAAAAGAATTTTTCCTGTAAGGTGGAGCTTGGAGATAATACCACCTATTCGATCCAAGGCATTGGTTCCACTTTTTTTCAGTTGGATTCATGAGATGTATTGCATGTGGATGAAATTATGTTTGTCCCCAGATTGAAGAAGAACCTCTTGTCTGTTTCAGTTCTAGAAGATAAAGGATTTAGAGTCATCTTTATAAGCGCTCCTATGGCCTAAGCATGAAGACTTGAAATCTGCATCAGTGATTGGATTTAGAGAGGGAGGTCTCTACAAAGTTCTTGGGTTTATGACATAGTCAAGCCTTGTGAGTTGTGGCATAGAAGGCTTGGTCATATCCATTTAAAGCGCTACCCCGTTTGAAAAAGATGGTGAAAGGTATGCCCATGTTTACATCTAATTTTGATAGTGTTTGTAGAGGTCGTGCTCTTTGAAAAAAAATTAAGAAGAGTTTTCCAAGTAGTACCAAAATATCCAAGGGTTTTCTTGACTTGATTCATTTCGATCTATGTGGTTCTATGTCTACACCCTCCTTGAGTGGTTATTTGTATCATGTGCTTTTCATATATGACTTCTCTCACAAGTCATGGGTTTATTTTCTGAAAGTAAAGAGTGAAACTTTCAACAAGTTTCAAGAGTTTAAAGCATTGGTTGAGAATCAGATTGGGAAGCACATTCGTGGTTTGATATTTGATAATGGAGGAGATTTTGTGTCCCATTACCTCAATGACTTATATCAAGATGCATGAATAAAAATACAACTGACTGTACCTTACAAACCCCAGCAAAATGGGGTTCCTGAAAGAATGAACATAACAATATGTGAGGCTGCAAAAGCCACGAAGTGTGATCAGGACCTGCCCACCTCCTTATGTGCAAAAGCCTCCAACACTGTTGTTTATATTCAGAACATAATCCCTCATTCTATATTGGGAGAAAATACTCTCGAAGAGGTTTTCATTGGTGAAAAACCTGATATTGGACAATTGAATATTTTCGGTTGTCCTATTTACATTCACATACTAGAAGAGAAGAGGACAAAGATGGAGCCATACAGAAAGAAATGAACATTTGTTGGATATAGTGAATCTTCCAAAGCCTACAAAATCTATGTTCTATGACAAAGAAACATTGAAGTCAACAAAGATGTAAAATTTCATGAAGAGGCTTCCTTCAAGCACTCCAAAGAACTTCAATGTGATTCAGATATGGAGGAGCATGATACGCCTATGATGGAGGATCCAGTTTCTGATTCTCCCCTCTCAGATGGTGAGAGGGAGAATCCAAATGAGTCTGTAGATTTGCTTGATCATGAAGAGTCAGAAGATTTGATAGAAATATCTCTTGATGAACCTATTTCTAAGAGGAGATTTGCATGGTGTCGAGACATTCTGCAAGAGGCAGAAAAACATGGATCACCTCCAGGATGATCCAGAGAGTGAAAGAGACCTGAAATATTTTCTCGATATGTAGCATAGATGAGTCACATCAGTGATTCAAACCCTCTACCTAAGAGGAAGCCTCAAAGCATCAAGTATGGAAAGATGGCATGGTAGAAGAATACAAATCTATAATGAAGAATAATGTGTGGTAAGTGGTTCCTAAACCTGATGGGAAGTCAATAGTAACTTCCAATTGGATTTATAAAATCAAGCATGCACCTGATGGAAGTATTGAAAAGTATAAAGTGATATTTTTGGCCCGTGGTTTTGCATAGAAAGAAGGGATAGACTATATGAGACATTCTCTCCTATCTCCATGCACACTACTATCTAAACCATAATTTCCCTTACTTCAATTTTGGGTTGGAAACTTCACCAGATGGATGTGAATACTACCTTCCTCAATGGTGAGGTTTAGGAAGAGGTTTACATACAACAACCTAAGGGGTTTTTAATTCATGGGAAGGAGTCCCATGTATGCAAACTTAAGAAAGCATTGTATGGGATTAAGCAGGCCCCGAGGGATTGGCATTCAAGGATTGATAGCTACCTTCTGAGCTTGGGATTCTCCAAAAGCGAAGCTAACCCCAACATGTATTTCAAGGTTGTGAAGAACCAACCATTGATCTTGGTTCTCTATGTTGATGATTTGTTCCTTACTGGAGATGAGAAACAGATAGCTCGATGAAAGAGGGAGCTCACTTCCGAGTTCAAAATGAAAGCTTAGGTCTTTTACACTATTTTATTAGTCTAGAAGTTTGACAAAGGAAAAATGAGATCTTTCTTTCTCAAGGAAAGTACACAGTTGATGTATTGCAAAGATTTGGAATGATGGAATGTAAGTCCATGTCTACTCCAATGGTGTATAATCTAAAGAAGCTATATGAGTCATATTCTGGATCGGATCTGGTGGATCCTACCATGTATAGACAAATCATTGGTTCCTTGATGTATTTGATAAATAGTAGACCAGACATATGTTATGCAGTGAGTATCTTGAGTAAGTTCATGTCTGAGCCAAGACATAGGCATTGGGTTGTTTCCAAGCACGTGCTTAGATACATTTGAAGTACTATTGCTTATGGACTTAGATATTCTTCTAGTGGTGGAGTGATGTTACTTGGATATGCCAACTCCAATTGGGGTGGTAGTATTGTGGACCGAAAGAGTACACCCAGATTTTGTTTTAGCTTGGGATCATCTATGATCTCTTAGTCTAGCAGGAAGCAAGGCTCCATATCCTAGAGTACTACAGAAGCAGAGTATATTGCAGATAGTACTTCCTGTCGAGAATCTGTGTGGCTTAGGAATCTACTTGATGGGTTGTTTGGAGAATCTTGAGACTACATTCATTCGCTCTCACAATCAAAGTTGCATTAGGCTCTCAGGAAAACCTAGGTTTCATGACAGATCGAAACACATTGAGATGAAGTATCACTACATCAGATACATGGTCTAGAGAGGTGTTTTAACACTTTAGTACATTGCTATTGGTGATAAAATAACATATATGTTGACTAAACCTCTATCCATGACGAAGTATAGGTACTTCTGAGACAAGCTTGGCACAATAGAGAATTCCTCCCTCACTGAGAGGGAGTGTTAAAGTTACATCATCACGAGTCATTCTCTAGGTCAATCTTGTGTGTCAATATTGAGCCTCGTGTGTCGAGGTAGTGCCTTATAGGAGCCTGAGTTGGACCGAGGAAAATTGGAGAAGAATATTGAGTTGGAGTTGAGAATGGTTAAGCTTCATGTGTCGAGGCAAGTGCTTTGTATTTCAAAGTGATGATGTTGTACAGTCTTGCTAGTCAAGGCTAAGGTCTTGTGTGTCAAGACAGATCCTCTTGTGTTGAGGTGGTGCGTCATGTGTTGAGGTGATATTTTGCATGTTGAAGCATGTTGAGGTGGTGCTTCATGTGTTGAGGTGATATTTTGCATGTCGAAGGATGTATGTGTGTAATGTACTACTAACCATGGTTGAGCTATTAAGTTTCCCCTAGGGACCGACCACCCCTAGAGTGAATTACTTTAGCATATAAACACTTGGAAAGATAGTAACACAATATGACCACATCATTGGGAAAATATACTTATTATATTTGATATGATAATTAAGCTATCACATTTGGACCATGCAGATAAGACAATAGATAAAGATAAGATGCGATAAGATTTGAGAGAATTCAAATTGCACATAAAAGAATTAGTTAAGAGAGAATTTGAATTGTTAAAATTCAATGAAGACTTCAGTGAATCAAAGGAGAACTCAAATTGATCACTACAGTGATGTTAACAAGAAAAAATCAGTTAAAAGAGTTAACTAAGTGATGAAAAAGAAGATATTGTTAACTAAGTGTTATTGCATGATGACACTTATGTTAAACTAAAAGATGAAACTTATATTAAACTAAATGATGAAACTTAAGTTAGCCACCTAACTAAGTGGGAAAGATTTTAGTTAAGGGGCAATTTCATCCTAAGACTTAGTTCAGTGAGTTAATGCACTACATGAGAAGTGGGGCACTCTTCTTCATGCAAGATTGATACATCCAGATGGAGGGCAAGTTCATCATGAAGTCATAAGATAAAAATAGAAGCTAATGCATGTGAAGAATATATAAATATGTTATACATAATTGATGAATTCAATGTGAAGTGAATTCTCTTCTTCCTTGAAGGCAAGGTGCTTCTATTTGTGCAGGATATTATTATGAGTCTCTCTTCTTTATCTTTCTCTTGCTTTGTAATTTCAATGGGGGTGCTTGATGTAAAATAAATTCTCTACTATCTATCAATATACTAAGGAAGGTTTTGCTTGGGTTTTCTCCCTCAAGTCATAGAGGGTTTCCCCAGGGTAAATTCATGTGTCAAATGTGATTGCTTATGTGTATGATTGTTATTTGATTTCAAATACTATCTCATTTCCGAATTAAAGATAAAAAATTAACAGTGTTATGATTTAACATCTCTCTAATTTGGAATATGTGTATTGTAAAGATGCATTGAAATCTAATAGTATTGTAAATATGCATTAATTTCAATTATATTACATTTTGTATTATATCATTCATGTGTTGCTTTGATTTCAGGAATAATCCTTTTAGTATTTTTAAGATGCATTGCTTACACTGAGGGACATTATGATCTACTGATATTTGTATTTAGATGGAGATTTGCATTATGATCTAACATCTCTCTAATTTGAATTCCGTGCATTGAGAAATGCAACATGATTTAATAATATTGTTAAGATGCATTAATTCCAATGATATTACATTTTGTATGATATCATTTAGTTAAATAGTTGAAACCCTCATCTAATGTAGTTACTGTAGTTATCTATGTAGATAGAATCATTGCAGTTAATTAGTTGAAATCATATTTTTTCAATGCTCTCAACCTTGAATGACAACCCAAACGAACCAATTGAATTCATATTCCAAACCGTGTGATGAACCTGCAATAATTAATTAATGCAAATACACGAGATATCAGAAATAATAGAACTCAGAATCACTTTTATATTGATCACGGGCCACTTCGAGGGGGCAACCTCCTTTGAGCAAGCTCAATACAATTAACTTCACGGTGCCTTCAATGACCTCAACACACACTTATATACTAAGTCTATGCCCAATACTATGAGTCAAAACCATGGGACATATAATACTACGGGACGACTTATAAAGCATATGCGTCCAATACTATGGGTCAATACTATGGGATAATATAAACTACAGATCAAAAAATACTACGGGACGACTTACAATGCATATGCGTCCAACAAAAATATACTAACATAGTAAAGAGAAGGGTTGACATAGGTTCCTAACATCCCCTCTCCCTTAGAAAAAGCTTTGTCCTCAAAGCTTTGGTTGGAGAAATTGCTGTAGAATTTGAAGGAGTGGTTCCCCGGTAGCATCCTCGGGTTGCATTTCGGGCCACTGACGCCTTTGGAGTGTCAAAGAGGATTGCTTGGAAGGTTGTAGATGAAGAAGAACCCTGTCAGCTGCGTGGAAAATGCGCTCAGAACGGTGCTGATCGGCCTGTTGTTTTGGGTGAATTCTGGCCATGTGAAGATTGTCTTGCAGAATGAGAAGAATCTGCTCGTGATTTCAAAGAACCGAGTCAATTTCCTGAATTGGGGAGCTGCTAAGGGTGTATGGAAGAAGAAATGACGGTGTTTTTCCATAGATTGCTTCATATGGTGTCCTTTGAGATGTGGTATTGTACCACCAAAGTGATGCTAGGAAATCCATAAAAATAGTTGGCCAAAGCTGTGTAGGGATGGGAAAGGGTTTGAGCAATCCTGAAAGGAGTGTCCTTTCACCCTTGTTGACTTGGAAAGTATCATCATCAACCACCATCTGTTGAATTGTCATTTTTAGTCCCTGCCAAAAGAAGTTACATTGTGCCCGGTCATACATTTTGCAGAACCCAGAGTGCCCTGTTGATGAAGAAGCATGGAGTTCATAGAAGAGATAGCCCTATTGAACATATTGCAACCAATTTGGAACAAGCAGAGAAAGAGCTGTAAGAGAAACTGGGTCATCAATTGTGCGAGAAGGAGCATCTTCCACCATATTGTCCTTACCCTTCTTGTAAGTGATCACATAGGGATAACCCATTTCAGGTGTGTTGGGGAGGAGACCCATTGTTGCAGAAAATTTTCCAGACTCGGGAGATCAGTCTTGATGCAGAAAGAATTCCCTAATAGGTATGGCTGCCACTTCTATACTGCATGCAAAATAGCCATCATTTCCTGTTGAGAGGTAGATGTGGCTAAATTCTTACCGGAAAGGTCTCTTGATGGCAGCAAGCGCATTGGTTCAGCAAAGATACCTGCATATCTATCCAAGGAAGTAGTGGAGACTGTTGATGGGTGCATCTGAATGGAATTGAGCTGAGCGATGACACCATGTGAATTCTTCTTAAGGATTTTTTCCAAGCGATGTGAACTGATGATGCAGAGAGACCCTGGTTGTAAGCCCATAAATTTGTGTTGTGCCCCATTGACTTTAAACTGCATCCAAAGTTCAGCAAAATCCCATAAGATGGGGCCAAGTGTGCGTAACCATTGAACGCCCAAAACCACATCACATCCGCCTAAGGACAAGGCAAACATGTCAGAGCGTAGGTTATAATCTTCCATAGAGATACGCACATGGTGACACTTCCCCTTGCAAGGTAAGGTTCCCCCACTGGCAACCATGACTTCAAAGTTGGAGCAAGGATGGACAAAACAATCAGCCTGTTTGGCAATCCGAGGGTCAATGAAGTTATGAGTGCTACTAGAATCAATGAGTATGGTAAGAGGGAGCTTCTTGAAGTATCCCCTGACCCGCATTGTTTGTAGGGTGGTGATGCCGGTTACAGCATGGAGAGAGATCTCAGGTGGGTCATCCTGAGATGGGGTGTCAACAGGCGGGTGTTGAATGTCGACCTGATCAACTACTGTATCTGTAGCTTCTTCACCAAGTTCTAAGGCAGGCGGAGAATCCACATCCAAGAGATAGAGCTTTTGTTGAACACATCTATGTCTCCGAGTGAATTTCTCATCACAATTATAGCAAAGCCCTTTTTCTCGGCGTGCCTGCATTTCTATTTCAGACAAATGCTTGATAGGAGTTGGTTGAGGAGCAGGCGTGATGGGAGGTCATTGGGAACCCATATTTCTGAAGGGAACAAAGGTGGGTTTGGAGCATTGTTGAGCTGCGATCTTGTCCTCAGCCAACTTAGCCAACCTTAGGACTTCCATCATTGTGTTGGGACAAAACATTTTGACCTCTGAGCGGATTTCATCCTTGAGACCACTGATAAAACAACTCCTGTAGAATTCATCAGACAATCCTTCTGTGTGATTGGCCAATTTCTCAAATTCTGTCTGATACTCTCTCATTGTGCCAATTTGGTGAAGTTTAGTGAGTGCTCCTGTGAAATCATCAAAAGCACTAGGACCAAATTGTGGCAAAATGAGTTGGCAAAAATCTGTCCAATTTGGCTCGGGATGAGCTTTGATGTACCAACGGTACCATTGAAGGGCTTCCTGTTCCAAATGAAAGGATGCAAGTGGAACTTTCTGGGCATCAGAAGTATTATGCGGACTGAAATATTGTTCTGCTCGATATATCCATCTAGTCGAATCAGGACCATTGAAGCGAGGAAAATCAAGCTTCGGCCCACGAAAATTGCTGGAAGAAGAGAACCCGGTGGCTGCAAAAGATTCGGGCTGTCTGGTATTGTTCATGGCTGAATGCTGAAGATGTAGGTTGAGAAATTTTTCATCCAGATCTTGGAGTTTGGTTTGGATGGATGCAAGTGCTTCCTCCATGGTGTATGCTCCTGCATGGGGGACAACCATGACCAGGTTTTTTGTTTGTTTGTTTGTTTGGTGGAATGGGTAGAAAAACACAAACAGAAGCTGATTTAGTAAAGGGAAATTTGGATTGGGGAAACAATCTGATGGGTAATTGGGGTTTGACTAGATTTTGGACACTGTCGAAAGGACAAGAAAGCAAAAAGGGGGATTTCAGAAGCGGGGTGATAGAATGAGAAAATTTGGCAGAGAGGGACAAAGAAGTAGAATTCAGAAAGCAACTCTATGGTAAAATTTGAAGGTGATTGGGTGAAATATGAGGAAGTTATGGCAAACCCTAAAAATAGACAAATGTGGGATTTCGGGCTTTGGGAAGGGGAATTGGGGATAAGGTCCTCAGGAATGAAAGATGCAGAATGGGATGACAGGCGTTCCCCGAATATTTCAAGGGAAACAGAGTGAAAACAAGGGAGATATGGAGAAAAAACTGAATTATATATATATATATATATATTTTTTTTTCCAGAAATGGATCGGCAACAGTGGCGTAATGGCGCGGAAGGGATCGAAAACGGCTGGATCTGAAATGGCGACTGGATCTGGAACGACTTTCAGAATAGATCTGAAACGGCTGGCTCTGGAGCGGAAGTGATCGGCAACAGTTCAACTGAAAATAGATATGGACCCCAGGTATGTACGACTTCCTAACAGTTCAGGTGTTTCACTCAGCCACCAATGCTATCTGACGGCTTGCGTATTGGGGCAGTACCCCTCACTGCACGGCTCAGGGAAAACTGATAACCGCTTTTCCACAAACGACAGCTCTTGGTTTACCTCACGGGTGGGAACTAGTCAATCAGGTAGGGGTCATTGCCCTTTTCGCTGGTAGGTCCTCTCAATTGGCCAGCTACTTTGGGGTTCCTGTGGTACTCCTCACAATGAGTTTTAGGGCTTATGCCCAAGTATTTCCCACAGTTAAGCGGATAGGGATTATTCCCAAATCCGAAGCTGCAACAGATGCGAAAAAAAATTTGGCAGAAATTCCACCCAACGAGCCCAAGAAAATGCTCTGATACCAGATGTGATGACCCTGCAATAATTAATTAATGCAAATACACGACATATCAGAAATAATAGAACTCAGAATCACTTTTATATTGATCACGGGCCACTTCGAGGGGGCAACCTCCTTTGAGCAAGCTCAATACAATTAACTTCACGGTGCCTTCAATGACCTCAACACACACTTATATACTAAGTCTATGCCCAATACTATGAGTCAAAACCATCGGACATATAATACTACGGGACGACTTATAAAGCATATGCATCCAATACTATGGGCTAATATAAACTACGGATCAACAAATACTACAGGACGACTTACAAAGCATATGCGTCCAACAACAATATACTAACATAGTAAAGAGAAGGGTTGACATAGGTTCCTAACAAACCGACGAGGCATCACTCAATGATATCAATAGAACCTTCTCTCAATTTCACGTGAGAGGACAATTACATGCATTTGTTTATAATTTTTATATGATCTATTTGATGATCCAGATATATATATACTATTCGCTACATGTGGCATCAGATATGGTTGTCTTGAACCCTCAGAGTGAATGTGGATCTATCCAGTACTAATAATACAACTTAATATAGATTATTTCTTTATACAAACGGAGAAGTAATGTAAATATGACCTTTTTTCACATTGCACAACCACCGATAAGGTGAGAACATTGCATTTGTTTGCAAGTCCACTTGTTGCATATAAGCAACAATTGCATCTTTCTGTACATGTGAAATCGGTAAACGGTTTCCCACTGCAAAAAAAAAAATTAAGAATTAAATCAAGATGTGAATGAAATTCATGTAATGGGATATATTACTTTATCCCTTCTTTTGGGGCAAGCCCTTCTTTGCAACCAAAGCGATTAGAATGATAAACTGGATTTTTTTACAAGAAAATGATCCATTATGGGCTTGCACTTTGCTATTTTCTATCAAAAATAGATATAAAAAAGGAAATTTTATATCCTCATCTAAAGCTTTGAAATGTGCGAGAACACTTGATCATCTATATAAAAGTGTTAAAATTGAGGAAATGTAGGAGTTTTGAATTCCATTTCCCATCAACATGAAAATAGATTTGTATTTGGTGCTCAATTCAAAGATGTTGGACATATGGTTTGTGCATGGCTCATAAAGGGGACTTGGTTAAAACAACATTGTTAACACCCAAAAAATGATCACTAGCTCATCTCCCTAGTCACATGACCCATTTGTCCACTTTTCCTACCATTTTAGCCTCTAAAGCCTCAAAAAACTCTTAAATGGTCACCAAAAAGGCTAAAATTCATCTTTTTCTCCTCAAAATAGTTAAATTTCCTCAAAAAATACCAAAAGCCCTCCAAAGGGGTCCAAAATTCCCAAAAATCAATTAAACGGGAATAAAATTCAAAAATATATTCAAAAAAGGAAAAAAGAGGGAAAAAGAGGAAAAGAAACCCTAAACCATTTTTTCCAATACCATTGGTTACCTTAAACCATGGTTGTATTCTCCATCACCCAAAAGCTATAAAAAGGTGATAGATGCTCCCCATTATGGATCCACATTCTTGCCTATCCTTATGCTGCCAAATTCATTCTTGAGATCTTGAGCCCATCACTTGAGCTTAGATCCACCATTGGAGTGAACCTTTCTTGGCCAATCCCCCATTTGAATTTGGATAAGAGAAGGAACCATTGGAGCATTGGAGAAACTCATCCCTGCAGCTTCTCAAGCTCAACCAACCTCACCATTAAGGTAATCTATCTTTTGTAAATCTATTTTTTTATAAATAAAATTTGTTTTACATGGAAGATCTGAACTTTTTACTGTTTAATGTAGATTTAATATGCACATGTTAGATTAGTTTTCACTTTTTACATTAGTTTTTTACTGTTTTATTGAAATTGTTACTACGAAGTTAGTAGGTGCTCTTTTTCACAAGCTTGGGTGAAAACCCAAGCAACAGTTTTTGGTGACTCCGCTTTTCTTTGAAGCTCTGGTTAGATTTAAATTTATTCTTATTTTAATCATTATTTAGCTTTATTATTGTAGATATGGTTTACCATTAAGCCTATAGCTCGCTGCCCTAGCCATTTGCTTTTTCTGCAACCTCTACAGTCCCTATTTTTCCATTTCGGCTTTAATTTTCGGCGACCATTTTTGTGCTGTAAATTGCAGTTTTTCTAACCCACAGTCGCGATCCAGATCGCGTCTATTTAGCCGAAAGCCGTGATTTCAAAACCTAGAGTTTTGGCACAAAACCCAGTGATCCAGATCGTAGCCTTTTTTCCTTAATCCGTGAGCTAGATTGCGGCTTTCCAACACTCAAACGCGATTCAAAATCACGACTTGCAGCCCCTCAGCTGCGATTGAGATCGCAAGATTTTCCCAGATTGCCGCGATCCCGATCGCGAGTTTTGTCTCAAACAGTCGCGATTTTGACCCGAATCCTGCGATTTGTTTTTTCGAGTTTTCCTCACCCATTTCGGTCCATATTTTTTTGCCATCTCCCCTGCACCTTGAAAAACTGCTGTTTTACTTACAGCCCTAGATATTCATTCGCTTTTTCTCTTATTTGCTTTACGACACCATTTTGGATATTTTTCAGTATTTTTATTGAAAAAGAAAATTGTTAAGCATTACAGTTAAATTTTCATATTTGCAAGTTAAATTCAACATTTTAATTTGATAAATATTCACCCAAGCGAGGCATTTTATTTGGTACATAACCACACTTACACACACTCTGTCACCATTAATCAAAGTGAGCCATAAAAAATTACTCAACTCAACAAATCTTCTAACCCCACTTGGGGAACATAAAAGAACATTGTAGTTAGGTAGGATTGAGGGGATAGGCATCCAAATAACACCCCTCAGTCACTTTCACTTGAGACATAGTTGTTGTCTATTAGGGTACCAAAATCCCCTAGTATTTTTTGACACAGTTATACACCAATTTGTCGGAAAGGCCTCTCCCCTAGGAGGGAAAGTAGCAAGACTGGTTCCGGAGGCCTGAGTGGAATACCGCAATCCATTCAGTAACCGAAGGCTACCTACTCGTTGTTCTCATTGTACCACCCTGGAGGGAGTACAAAGATGATAAAAAAGGAGCCGCGGATTTACCTTTATGGACATGTCATGAACGAGGTATCTTAATAGCCACTCTTCTAGGATTCCTTTACCTGCTGTCCCGCCTGGTAGGGGGAACTTTATCCATTTGGTCCTACTTTTTCGTCTTGTCTGACTTGGATTTCATTACCTTGTAGAGGATACGTCTGGTTTGAGCCAGCATACCTTTTAGTTAGGATTTTTCATGCTCTCTTACCTCCCCCTGGTTTAGCGAGTACACCATTTTTATTTTTCAGGAGCCGTTTTCTTGTTGGTTTTCTCACTGCCCTTTTTTATCACGCCGCTTACCATAACACATTTATTACTGTGAGTGTTTTGAGTTTGTTGTTGGCCTGAGTGCCATATTTTTTGTACTCCCCTTCTACACACTCTGTTTCATTAATGTTTTTTGAGCCTTTTACACTCACCACTAGCCACTAGCTTCATTATCCGTCTATCACCATTGAGTCCCCAAGACGTTCTCGGCGCTTCTGGGGTGAACCCCCACAGTATGGTTCACTTGACGCCACTCGTCACAGGCGTAGATCCTTGTCACTCAACTCCACTCGTCACTAGCGTAGAGCTTCATCACCTGACTCTGACGCCCCTTATTTCACATTTGACTCTGAGGCAGAATCAGAAAGCCCTACATACACAACACCAACTAGCCCCATGGCTGGCATTACTTCCAACCCTTTCTTCGTAAGGACTCCCGGTGGAGCATCCACCACCACCCCTGCCACCACAATGGCCACCACAGTGGCCACCACTATAACGCTACCCTAGGTATGCCCTCAATGGGACCTACACCTACCCTCGGTATGCCCTCAATGGGACCCACACCTACCATCCCCATCACTACTCCGATTACAATAGCTACTAGACCCAATTCGAACCCATCTGTGACCCAGGTTACACTTGGAGGCACAGGCCCCTCTCACACTAGCCCAACACCTCTATTTTGGGGTCATATCCCCCTCATGGATAATATTCCCTTTGGAGGCAGCAACCTGCTCAACAATGCTACCACTAGCACATACACCTCAGTGACCATGTCACACTCTTCTGCCAGTTTGCCATTTATGGCTAGTCTCAACCTACCAGACTTGGAAAGATTAACGAATGATCCCATCAGACATGATCCTACTTGGCCTCACATGCCTACTAAAATCCCATCAGACATCCCCAAGTTTGAGGGGAAGGCTGGTGAGGATCCCTAAAATCACATTATGTCTTTTCATCTATGGCGTTCCTCCAACTCCATAGTAGATGACTCCATTCACCTACGTTTGTTGCAAAGTACTTTCACTGGCTCGACAACCAAGTGGTATATCGAGCAACCTCATGGGACCCACCCCAGTTTTACATCCCTCACCTTGAACTTCTTGCAGTTCTTTCAACTACCTGACTGCTACGACGCGGTAGTAGAGATCCTATTGTCCTGCAGACAAAACATGGCTACCCACATCACTGATCACATTCATGAGTGGCGTAAATGCCGTAGTTTATGCAAGATTAAGCTGGATGACCGTATTTTTCTGGATTAGTTCCTAAATCTCTCCTTCCAGCCATTTCCAAAGATGTAGCATCTGAATGACCCCAGTCGAAAGAAGAAGCCATTCTCAAAGCCCAACAGTTTGATTTAATCTACACGCAGTCTGGCTACCTATATACAATTTTACCTGATGCCCCATGTGGCAATTCCTCTCGGAATGATGTGTCGGGGGCATCCCATTCCGCCGACGGCATCATTGGCAAGGTTGTGTCGCAAAACAAACCCTTTACCATTATGAGCAACAATAATGGCCCCGACCTTTCACGGGCCACATCTCATTCCAGAGCTACAACTTCATTTGCTCCCATGGCACACACCAACCACACTCATGGACCGTCATGTCAACCCCAGTATTATGGACACGCACCTCCAGCTTATTCACCTCCTACATATTATCACCAACAGGACACTCATGCTCTTGTTCACTCACAGGCCCAATCGGCTTATTACCCTCCACAAGCAATGCCTATAGCACCACAACCTCCAGTCGCTTAGACTTACCAACAATCACAATGAGCACCTAGACCACCTCTAGCCCCGCCAACTTATTATCCACTGCAAACTTCTATAGCACTTACGCAAATTCAAAATCCCCCTACTTCCCAAGGGCAAGTGTATGCACAACAGAACCAGCCCCAAAACCAGAACAACCAACGCAATCAAGGAGGTCAACAAAACCGCGGAAGAGGACACAACCGCGGGAACAATCAACCTCAAAACCAAGGAGGTCAACAACCTAATCCTCCAAACAACAATAACGTTGCTCCTGCCAACCAAAACCATGATCGTCCACCGAAACAAGGTAAAAGCCCTAATTTAAGAACAAACCATCCGTGCTCCATATGTGGGGTATATGGCCATTACACACACTCATGCCCCCATTTGGAGTGATCGCATCAACTTTGGACTGATGATGCCCAATTCCAAGGACACGCGACACAACCAGCGCCATCTCCTTTACCCACACAAGGAGCAGTGAACACCCGTCTGATGGATCCCCCACAAGGATCCTCGACACCACAGCAGCAAATCACTTATGTTGCCACTAATTACCAACACACGGATTCAGGTACTCACCATTTATTAATGATGTCATCGGCTGATGTCCACCTCCAAACACGCCGAAACCAATATGGCTCCACCCCTGAGGCCATGCCCTCTGATTCAGCTATTACCACCCTTCTAATTGATCAACCATTACGTATTCCTACTATACTGTTGGACAGGGGCCCTAAAGCCCCTCGCTTGCCTCTACGATGGATCAACAATAATCCTAGTGCTCGTGCTACCTCAAATTATAATATTGTGGATGACTTAGCCCAGTCCCCCACTGCTATGTCTGTCCTGGAAGTTTTAAAAAATTGTCTTGCACAGAGAAAAATAATGTTATCCGCCATCGGTGCAATAGACCCTAACGACTCACGAATGATAGCATTCAACTTAGACCAAGCCGAACCACGTTTTCCTTCCACATTAGCATTCCAAGTTTTTGTATCCATTCGGAACCTTGTCATTCATCGATGCATCATCGATGAAGGTGACTCTACCTATGTGATGTTGACATTCGTCTGGCAGAAGCTCGGATCTCCAACATTGCAGCCATCCACCACCGCATTACGAGCTTATGATGGCCGTTCAACTCAATCGCAAGGCCTTTTGGCTAACGTTCCCGTCCAGTTAGGTGGAAAAAATATACTTATAGACATAGAGGTCATCAATGCCCAGCTTGATTACAACCTCTTACTAGGACGAAGTTACATGTATGCCATGAAAGCTGTTGCTTCATCCGTCTTCCGAACTATGATGTTCCCCCATGAGGGATGTGTAGTCAAAATTGATCAACTGACGTACTATGATCCTAACGCCCCCGCTGCACCTGAAAATGTTCTACCTATGATTGAACAACCCATTCATAGTGCACCCACATTGCTCGTCTCCACAGTCGGACCCAGGATATACTTAGATACACCCGTGACTTCCACATTCCAATGCATCCCACCCCCTTTACAGAAAGTTGAGATATCTGATTTGTCCACCCTCTCGCATAATACATAGGCACCTAACCAATATCCCCCTTTACTACCACAACCAACCTTAGGGCCAAGTCATGTCGGAGTCACACCCATCCACACTATCCCGTTTCTATTTCCTCCTTCAGGAGTAGTCAATACCCCAGTAATGGCTACGCTCAATCTTCCAGGGTTAACTTTAGGACTACCTGTGTGGTACTTGCTCGCCCCAAATCCTCCCCCAACACCAACTGTCATTTTACAAGCTGTCAAACCTATCACTGTGACAAATCGACCACCTCTAGGGGTGAGAACCGCATCAACATCTAGTAATGCACCCCCTCCGCCATGTCACATAGGGGGAAAGGCCCACAAACCTGCACTGCTTCACCTGCAACCCACTGCCCCACCTACTCCAAATCTCGAAAAGAACCCCCCGACATTTCGTGCTCCCCCCAAATGCTCTTTGTGCAACGATTTGGGCCATGCTACCCATCAATGTCCACAACTACCAGCACTTCAGGAACACATGCAAATGTTGGATGCCGATGCTAACATCCCAATTGTTAAGCTTGACCTTACCCTTAAGCCTCATGATAAATCGCTGCGTACCAACCACCCTTGCACAATATGCGATATTTACGACCATTACTCACATCACTGCCCTGATCTCTCTGATTACAGAGTAGCTCTCTACGAACTGAATAACACCAACCTAGAGACATCCCATATCCTTATTGAGAAAATACATCCCCCAACATCTTCCTCCTTAGAAGAAATTAACACCATTTACATGGTTTCCACTGGATACCCCTCTATCCGGTCATCCCCTTCTACTGATCCCTCTGACACACATGTTCAACCTTTTCAAATCGACGAAGAAACCACATGTCCACAACATGGGGGGCAGGCCCAAAACCTTGCCTACTCATCATCATCGTCATTCTCGTTGGAGATACTGGGGGAATCCACCTCGCAAAGGGAACCCCCCATCATCATATCATCACTTCAGTATGCCACCACGGCCCACAACCTCATGGTACACCCCCCGCCAGCAGTTTCTCAATGCCCTGTTGATCCCTCTCTGAGAGAACATCTAAACCACATTGACACCTTTGAGTTGGGGGGAATAATAGATTACCTCGACCCTGGGATAGGGGGCATGATCAATCACTTTGAACCTCCCCCATCACATCTATCTCAGTATTTCAATGATCCCATTGTTCAAACCAACACATATGTGATCCACAATCACAAACTCCATGCACATAGCATGGGGGAAGGTCATTAACCTTGCTCACTTTTTCACATGCGGGATCTCAACCATTTTTTGAGGTCACATGTCACTTGTACATTTGATTTGATTTGATACACCTAGTATTCTTCCCCCGTGGGTCAACATTTCTCCCCACCACTGCATCCTTGGCTTGGCGGGCTCACCTTTATCTGTAGCCATTTTTTAACCTAGTTTTTCCTTTGACCATTCTAGAGTCATTATGACCTTCGTTTTTCACACCATTTGCACCGCTAGATTCATATTTCCATGCCCATGATGATGCTTGAGATCATTTCTCGCTCTCACAAAAAAATTTTGGGCATTTTTTCCATGCCCCTCGCCACCTCGATTTGCATGCCACATCAGCCGTTGTCAGTTTATTGGCGATTTTTATACCATCGGATTCAGGTTTCCGAACCCGTGATGACGCTTGAGATTATTTCTCACTCTCACCACCATATTTTTTCAGGCATTTTTTCACAAGCCCGTCGTTGCCTCGGTTTGCATGCCACATCGGTCGCTGTCGAGTTTTACAAACTTTTTCATCACAACTTATACATGAGCCATCCACTCCATCCATACTCCAACTATGGCATTATTTTTCTAGCTTTCATCAACCTGCAAGGAGGCCCCATCAGTGTTCCCCCCTATCACTATTCTTGGTTCCCAAACTTGTCCCTTGATCGAACACTTCCTCCTTGCCGCACCATTACTTTTGTTCGGTATAATTTTATCCCTTTATCAGGCCGATCAATTCCTTTACGAAAAAGGCATTAATGGAGTTTCTTTTAAGCTCTTTTCTGACTTCTAAAACAATGAAAAGATCGCCGAGCAATCTTGCTTCCTTTCATGCTCATTAAATGTATTTGAAAGGGCGTCTACCTGGTATAAGTATACCCCTTTTCCGGACCTTGTAGACTAATTATGAAAAAGAAATACTCTAGTCATATCAGCTAGAAGAGTTCTTCATTGCATTATTTTATGCTTTTTCAGGCCTTGGAGACTAACACACAAAAAAGAACCCCCATGGAGTCTACTTACTGCTTTCATACTCTCTAAATTCGAAAGCAGCCTCGAGCATGAACTGTCCCGAGCTTGTTCAATCCACACGATAGTACCATTTCTTGAGCACACTACTATCCCTTATTTGAGCTCCTTAAACCATGAAGAAGGCCCCAACGGTGCCTCTCAGCGCCACAACAAAGCATATATAATCACACTATTATGGCATATTCCCCAATTTGGTCGCCTTTGTTCAGAGTATTCTTCGATATGTCACCTTAGAGTCTCCTGATATCATTCATCAGTCTTTTCCCCCATTTTGAGTCTCCCCCATTGAAGTCATAAGCCCTGATCCCTTAAGCTATGGTCCCCGTACCTAAAGTTAGTTTCATATTTTTCCAGGTCATCCATGTCATTATGCTCTGAGCAAAGGAAGTTTGAGTCCCCCCACTCTAAGACCCCAGTTATTCCCCATCCCTACAGTATGTCAGTCCCACCATAAGTACTATCACACTTTGGTTGTACACCTTGCGCTCCTATTAAGGAAACATCATTGCCTTGGTAGTTGCTGGTCTCCCTCTGTCAACGCTATCCAATCTATTCCAGAGGATAGACCCAGAGGTCCCTATGCCTTGGACTCATCACCATCAGTGATGAGTTCCTACAGATCATTTTGAAAGGAGTCCTTAGTGCCTCTCCAAATTATTGTTTCTCACATGCTCGACGTCAACACCTTGATTGCATCGTTGAGATTCATGCAGGGTATTGGTCCTTTCAGTTATTAGTTGAAGACCCCAGATGTCACCTGAATCTAGCACATTGGTGAGTCTACTTTAGGAACAACCAGTTATATGTTCCTGTAGATATCCAGGATGCGCTTGGCGACATTATTAAGAAGTACCCCAGTTATATAATTCTTCGAGTACACAATTCAGATACAGTTCGGTGTATCCTTGAGATTCTGACCCACAGTTACTAAATCCATCGAGTTGTTGGACACCTTCAGATCCAACAATTCATTAGTCCATCTAACACAACATTCAGAACGACTATTGCTTTTTTCCAGTGTATCAGTTCTTCAGATCAATGAGGGTATTGAACATAAGTGTGTCCCAGCTTTGTTTTCCCTCTGGACCATTATGATGTACACAATAGTTCTCCATGTATTTTTCAGGTCCCCTTTTTGGGCCTCATAGTTATTTATATGTCTTGATACGAGCATGGGTATGCCCGCCTCGTCCATATATTGAGATGATCCCTCATTCATTATTGAGGCCATGTATTTTTCAGTTTTTGCAGTTTGTATGGGATCGCTGTTCCAGTCTCCAATTGGTCTCCTCTCTCCTCCAAACCCCAAGAAAAATACAAAGAAACTATTATGTCTATCGGCCATACGATGAGCTCCTGTCCTCACACACCAGGGGACGATCTTTTAACACCCAAAAAATGCTCACTAGTTCATCTCCCTATTCACATGACCCATTTGTCCACTTTTCCTACCATTTTAGCCTCTAAAACTTCAAAAAACTCTTAAATGGTCACCAAAAAGGCTAAAATCCATATTTTTCTCCTCAAAACAGTTAAATTTCCTCAAAAAATACCAAAGACCCTCCAAAGGGGTCCAAAATTCCCAAAAATCAATTAAAAGGGAATAAAATTCAAAAATATATTCAAAAAGGAAAAAAGACGAAAAAAGAGGAAAAGAAACCCTAAACCATTTTTGCCAATACCATTGGTTACCTTAAACCATGGTTGTATTCTTCATCACCCAAAAGCTATAAAGAGGTGATAGAGGCTCCCCATTATGAATCCACATTCTTGCCTATCCTTATGCTGCCAAATTCATTCTTGAGATCTTGAGCCCATCACTTGAGCTTAGATCCACCATTGGAGTGAACCTTTCTTGGCCAATCCTCCATTTGCATTTTTGTGGAAGAGAAGGAACCATTGGATCATTGGAGCAACTCATCCCTACAGCTGCTCAAGCTCAACCAACCTCACCATTGAGGTAATCTGTCTTTTGTAATCTATTTTTTATAAATAAAATTTGATTTACATGGAAGATCTGAACTTTTTACTGTTTACTGTAGATTTAATATGCACATGTTAGATTAGTTTTCACTTTTTATATTAGTTTTTTATTGTTTTATTGAAAATTCTACTATGAAGTTAGTAGGTGCTCTTTTGCACAAGCTTGGGTGAAAACCCAAGCAACAAGCATAGATCCATCTTAAACCCGGATCTATCAAGCACCGAGAGGGATCCAATTTCTTGAGGTGTATTTTTTTTATAATTTAAACTCAAGAAATTTGATCTCTCTTGATTGATAGATCTGGGTTTAAGTTTTAAGAAGTTTTATTTTATAGACGAACATCGATTTTTTAATTAATTTTCATAATATTTAATTTTACCAGCCAACATGTAATTTTTTTAAATACTTTCCATAATTTTTTTTATTTTATGAGCTGACATGATTTTTTTATAATTATTTTGTTAGGAACAAACATTACAACATCTCCCCCATACTGGGCTGTAGAGCACCTCGCTCCTCTCAGTGCAAAAACTTGGATGTAAGATTTGATTTGACAAGCATTGGATTTAAAACATAAGCATACAATAAAGTGTATATAGTATGATGGTTATAAAATACATTCTACATAAAATAATTGTTAAGATTTAATATGCTAAGACAGAAAATAGCAGCATTACATTCCATTTCACAATAATAACATATACCGGATCACTGAAGAAACAACAAGCACATCATAAACACAAGAGACACAGATTTATCCTGGGAAACCCTCATGGGGTAGAAAACCCAACAAAGCTTCCTCAATATAGATGACCAGCAATATACAAAGATGCAAACCAAAGACATGATCTCCTCCTCCACCATAGCAGACCTCTCCTCCACAAGTGCGCTACATTCTGAGTGAGGGAAGTGTGTGTATAATGAGGAACATACCTCCTCTATTTATACACATCTCTGACTTGTACTTTATATTAACTAGGTTGGCCCCAAATTTATCACTGGGTTAAACACCCCACTACAACTGACTGGGCCGACCCCACTAGGGTGGTCTAACAACCCTTTGACCCACATAACACATACAGGGCCGACCCCCACTAGAGAAGTCTAATAACCCAAGTTACCACATTCCGACAGAGGAATAAACATCTCCGGATATACAATAAGATCTTCATGGAGGAATGAAACATCTCCGGAATAATAAAGTACAATTATAATATTCTTAGAAGTTACAATATCTCAACACTCCCCCTTAATGAGAAGGATATTATAACAACATCTGCAGCAGCAAGGAATCATCAACATGATACATCTATAAATCATTGGAAGCTTTCTCAACATCATCAGTAACTCAACCAGTTACTAGAACATCTTCAATACTGGAACATCAGAATCTTCAGTACTGAGTCTTTATCTTCTGCAACACTCAAACAGCTATAACAACATCAACGTCTGAATCCTTACAATTGTCAGCATCGTCATCACATGATCATCAACATCATCATCACACGATCATCAACATCATCATCTAGATCAACACGATCAACATCGTCACATCATCTCGATCTACAACATCTGGTTCATCATGATCTACAACATCTAAATCATCTCGATCTACAACATCTGGATCATCTCAATCTACATGATCAACATCATCATCATCTAGACCAACACAATCAACAACATTATCATCTAGATCAACACGATCAGCAGCATCGTCATCTAGATCAATACGATCAGCAGCATCGTCATCTAGATCAATACGATCAGCAGCATCGTCATCTAGATCAATAGAATTAGTATCCACACCAATACAAGTATACACATCATCAATACAAGTATCCACACAATACAAGTATACACATCATCAATACAAGTATTCACACAATAGCAGCATACCCTGCAACACACACGATCATATTACAGGATGATCAATCCTGCTCTCTTTAGGACATATGTCCATGGATGATGCAATCCTGTCATTTACCTTTTGAACCGAGGTCCAAGGACGATCTAGTCTTACCGTGTACCTTTTGAACCAAGGTCCAGGGAAGATCCAATCCTATCATGTACCTTTTGAACCGAGGTCCAGGGACGATCCAGTCCTATCATGTACCTTTTGAACCGAGGTCCAGGGATGATACAATCCTATCATTCAATTCTCGGAGACCTCATGTCTACGGCTCAATTCAAAGGACCAAAGTCCGAGGACGATCCAATCCCCTTACCTGTTCATTCAGGACTTTATTTTCGGAGACATCTTGTCTACGGCTCAATTCAAAGGACCAAAGTCCGAGGATGATCCAATCCCCTTACCTGTTCATTCAGGACTTTATTTTCGGAGACATCTTGTCTACGACTCAATTCAAAGGACCAAAGTCTGAGGACGATCCAATCCCCTTACTTGTTCATTCAGGACTTTATTTTCAGAGACATCTTGTCTACGGCTCAATTCAAAGGACCAAAGTCTGAGGACAATCCAATCCCTTTACCTGTTCATTCAGGACTTTATTTTCGGAGACATCTTGTCTATGGCTCAATTCAAAGGACCAAATTCCGAGGATGATCCAATCCCATTACCTGTTCATTTAGGACTTTATTTTCGGAGACATCTTGTCTACGGCTCAATTCAAAGGACCAAAGTCTGAGGATGATCCAATCCCCTTACCTGTTCATTTAGGACTTTATTTTCGGAGACATCTTGTCTATGGCTCAATTCAAAGGACCAAAGTCCGAGGACGATCCAATACCCTTACCTGTTCATTCAAAATTATATTCTCGAAGACATACGTCTACGACTCTCTTTAGGACTGAAGTCCAAGGATGATCCAATCCCCACATGTCCACCAAGGACTTCATTCTCGAAGACAACTGTCTACGGATCCTTTTAGAAAATGTGTTCAAGGATGATGCAATCCCTCTTCTTTCTCAGAGACATATGTCTACAGATCCTTTTAGAACATGTGTTCAAGGATGATGCAATCCTTTTTTCAACTTAGACCCTGTCTAAGGACCATCCACCAACCTCTCTGTTGGCATCACCAATATAGGTAACCACATGATCAACCTCTCTGTCGATGCAGTCAATCTCATCATAAGTGATCACATCACTCCCGCTTTCGAGGAGGGTCCTTTTGAACTATATTAAGTTTGTCTCGGAAAACTTTACTTGAGGTAGAGGTTTGGATAGTACATCGGATCGGTAGAAGTTTGGTTAGTACATTGGTAACTTGTTACAAATTCGAACTTTTAGTTCCTTTCTGCACCATATCTTGGAACACTAGATTCTCTTCCATATTGATACAACTCAGTTTGTCACATAGGATCACAGTTGGGTCTATTTCTAAGTCAAACAATCCTGGAGCCATACTTCTTCACAACTAGCAGAGCAAGCAGCCATATATTCCGCTTGTGCTAAAATCCATACTGGACTGCTTCCTGCTAAACCACAAGATCATGGCTAATCCTAGACAATAACATCCTCTTGATGTGCTCTACCTGTCTAATACACTTTCTGCTCAATCAACATATGTGTAGCGATCTGAAGTCATGATCTCCAAAATAGCATAGATCAAAGTCTATCATATCCTTTAGGTACCTCATCACATGCTTTGCAAATATCAGGTGAACACATCTAGTTTCCACTAGATACTGACTCAAGGTGTTCATATAAAAGCTTATATCTGACCTAGTATTTGTTAGATACATCAATGACCCAATAATTTGTCTGCACAAAGTTATATACACTAACTCTGATGAGTCATTCACTAACAGCTTCAAGTTGGAATCCATGAGAGTGGCCATTCCAACATATCAAGTCCTTTTAATATTTCTCAGCATACTTTCCCTGGTTGAGAAAGATTCCTTCTGAGCCTTTCCATACTTCCAGACCTAGGAAGTAATGCATCAATCTGAGATCTTTCATTTTCATTTATGCAGCCATCTATCTGTGCCATCTCTCGTTAGATGGGTCTATTGATATGAGCCTCAACATCATTCGAACTCTGTGGTGAGTTCCTTCTTGCATCCATGTCATCTGTGTATAGAAACCATATTCAACCTTGTAGCAAAGGTTGAGATCCACATCACCCATGGTGATCATTAAGCTCATCAATTTACTATCGATCCTGGGTACCCATACAGAACCTGATTCACACTTCTTCTTTAATTACATCATTAAGAGAATGGTCTTATCTAGTCACTTGGAGCAAACATCTCGTCATGATTCTCTTCCTCTTTCTAAGAGAATCTTTTAGCCACGAGCCTTCTATATTATGTTTGATTTGTAAATATTCTTGTTGAACATCCATCACTTGTGCGGTGTTCATCATTCTTCATGATCTTTCCTGCAAATCAAAATTAAGTACATGATTAGTAATACTTCATAATCATGAAATCATGTTGACATGATAACCTATTATGCATACAGATATCATTTACATAGTTATGCAACTATCTTGATCAATACTTTGGCACAACACTTTTCCATATCCTGTATGCATACAGTGGTTATCTAGATGCCTTCCATCTCTACCAAAACATACTATCGAGAGTGTGCACAGCTCTCAGCATGTCATCAAAGAGGTTTCATTCTAGACAAGCTACAATGGAATGTTTTGTCCAACTTACCAATCATATGCATATTAGTAGTATACTGTTCAATGCTCTATGAATGTTTACACTCAGCATGAATACAAATATGCATACAATCTATTTATTATTTCAAATAACAACTCAAATACTTATCTTTATGTTTGTGTGGTTGCCTCCTGCTTGATCTTCTAAATCTCTTTTGAACTTCTATTCATTCTGTGCCAATGTGCATGCTCAAGTGTGCACCATTGTTATCCTCATGATCTCATACACAAACATACATTCATTAGTATATTATAAATATTATCAAAACATTATAATTCTAAATAATCTTGAATATGTATAGTCATTATCATAGATAATAAACATTAGTATTCAATATTTCAGGGAAGTCTTCTTTTACTCATGCATATCATCAATCAAGATAAAAGACATAATATTCATAAAACCTTGATTACTAGCTTTATGAATAAGCATAACCAATCATACCAAGTATACTTATATAAGGGATCCTAACACAAGGTAAGATTCATAGGAGACATACCTAGATTAGTATATCTGTTTAACATACCTAATCAATATCTTCTTTGTTCTCTTCAATCATTTAGAGATCCTGTGCTGGAACCTACATATCTCATAGGTTAAGCATAATAGAACAAAGTCATACATACCTCGTAAGTAGAACTTCTATGTGATCAAAGATTATGGAGGAGTCTTTGTCTTCATGTTGTCATGGTCATGGAACTTGATTTGTCTTTTGTGATGTACCTGTATCTTGTTAGCAGACAACATCAACCTCATACAACACCGCAGTGCATTAGTACAATCATATAGCCCTAATCAATGAATGTCTTCTATCATTCACATGCATTCATACTGTTACTAGGGTGATAAGACAATTCTAGCATTAATCAATATTATACTAATAAATAATATGAAGACAAACATATTATGAACTTAATTAGGAATCAGATTTCAAGACATACCTGAACCTCCTTAAGTCATACTTGTCGAGACTTCTTGTAATCTTCTTATGTAAGGCGTTAGCCTCAACTCCCCCTGAAACTGGATCTGGAGTTTGATTAGGGTTTGCTAGAGAAACCCTAAAAATTCAATATTTGACTTTCACACTTCTGAATGGATGGAAGGTTGTGTCTTCCCGAGCTGATCAAACTAGCATACTTCAATTTTGAAATCTCCAAAATTTGACCCCTCAAAATTTGCCTTCGAAACTTCTGGATCTTCTGGATAGGATCCCAAACTTGGGTTTGATGAAGCCCACCCTTCTACCCAATCAAAAGGTTCGATCCAAGGCTCTAAACTCTTATTTTTCTGAGGAGCTTCCAGCCGTGGTTACAGACTTCAAAAATTCCAACTTTTGCTGAAGCCCTAATTTTCCATCTTTCCGATCAAAATCCTGAACTGGGGTTTGATCAAGCCCGGTCTTCTACCCAACCAAAAAATTAGATCTTGGTTTCTAAATTTCAATTTTCCTAAGTATCATTCAGCCGTGGATTTCGATTCCAAAAATTCTAACTTTCTCCGAAACCCTAAATTCTGGAAGCCATGAATGAAGGTGCTCCAAAAATAATTCTGTTTTGACAGAAATATGTACCTGATTGTTTCTACTGTAACTCCGAACTTTTCGCTCCATAGGGTCTGAAATGTTTTTTTGTGGTAGCCTGACCTGTCATATTTCCATCCCGATAGGTCTGAACTCAATTGTATTTTCTGAGAGAGAGTTATGCCAAGTGTCGCAACGTGACCTGTTTATGGGATAAAACAAGAGAACGAACTTGTACAGAGTGCCACGTGTCACTGGTTCATATTCTGCCTATGAGAACTTTTCTTGATATATTAAAGTTTGTGTACTACCTGTCACTTTTTACGGAATTTCATTTCGAGCTTCCGAGCCCAAGTTATGACATTTTTTCCTAGGTCACCTGATTTTGACTGAGATCTGGAAGAGGTAGAAACCCTAACTTGTACTGATCATAACTCACAAAGTAAAACGAATCTGAGGGTGTCCTTTGGACACAAGGTACCTGGGGATGTTATATACGACTTGAAAACTTTTCAGATCCCGAAACTTCTCAGAAATGGATTTATAGCGAAAGTTCCACGATGATGGGTTTTTGCTATGTAAAACCCAAACCTTCAAATTGTCGCAAGTGAAGCAAGTGTCGTAAATGCCATACATTGCCTTCCTTCAGGTTAGATCTTATACCATGTTAAGATTTAATATGATAAGACAGAAAATAGCAACATTACATTCCATTTCACAATAATAGCATATACAGGATCACTGAAGAAACAACAAGCACAACATAAACACAAGAGACACATATTTATCCTGGGAAACCCTCATGGGGTAGAAAACCCAGCAAAGATTCCTCAATATAGATGACCACCAATATACAAAGATGCAAACCAAAGACATGATCTCCTCCTCCACTATAGCAGACCTCTCCTCCACAAGTGCGCTACATTCTGAGTGAGGGAAGTGTGTGTATAATGAGGAACATACCTCCACTATTTATACACATCTCCGACTTGTACTTAATATTAACTAGGTCGGCCCCAACTTTACCACTGGGTTAAACACCCCACTACAACTGATTGGGCCGACCCCACTAGGGTGGTCTAACAACCCTTTGACCCACATAACACATACAAGGCCGACCCCCACTAGAGAAGTCTAATAACCCAAGTTACCACATTCCGACGGAGGAATAAACATCTCCGGATATACAATAAGATCTTCATGGAGGAATGAAACATCTCCGGAATAATAAAGTACAAATATAATATTCTTAGAAGTTACAATATCTCAACAATAATATCTTTTCACTTTATAATTTTGTGTAGTAAAATTATTATTTAAAATTAAGCAATCCTTTTTGAACTAGAATGCTTCCCATTAATATTATCAAGCCTTATTTAGGGATGAAATCCTTATGTATCCCCCATGATTAGGTGAACCACTTCTTCTTTGTTGTGATACTTATTATAATTTCCACCCAAATCCGACTTGTCAAAAGTCTCTTCATGTAGATTGGTTAAAATGATGATAACCAATTTTTGAACTTTCAACTCCACTAGAATTAAGGACACCACAATTGTCTTCATGGTGATATTTAGAGTTGCAATTGAAACACCTTACAAATTTCAGTGTGGATTGGAGTCACGATTCAAGCAATCTTAGGAAATCTATAAAAAATATTAGGTAACTTGCTCTGTATATATAGAGCATACACCAAATAGCTCTCAGTATATTGGGCACGAAGGAATCATCTGTTGATGTATATGTAACTTCGAAATGTATTTCACATATATGTATATTGTATTCCTATAGAGATGTTATTATTCCTCTATACGGAAGTGTCGTTATTTATATTGTAAGTGTCGTAACTTATACTTGATGGGTTATTAGACCACCTTGTTGGGGTCGGCCCTATATAAGTCATGTGGGTCAAAGGGTTATTAGACCACCCTATTGGGGGTCGGCCATGTGGGTCGAAGGGTTATTAGACCACCCTATTGGGGGTCGGCCCACTCAGCATTATGTTATGTGGTTAAGTTCGAGCCTACATGAGTTAGGTAAAAAGGCAAGTCAAGTCAAGTATAAATAGAGTGCGGGAGGCACTCTATTTACTCACTCACTTCTCACTCATGCACTCAAGGAGGAGTGGCGCACTTATGGAGGAGGAGGATCTGCTTCTAGGTTATGTCTATCTCTCATGGTTGGTTGTATCATTGCTCTATCTATCTCTAAGGAAGTTATTGGGGTTTTTCACCTTTATGGTTTTCCCCAAGTAAATCTTTGTGTCTCTTGTGTGCTTGCATTATTGTCTCCATGATTGATATGCTGTAGATATGCTGTACATGTTGTTCTCTCAATTAAGATCCTAGATCATATTGAAGTAAATTCAGAAAATTTAACATGGTATCAGAGCTAGCCTGAAAGAAGGCATGATATGGCATGTATGACACTTGTTGCACTTACGATGCTAGGGCTTGATATAGCAAAAACAGTCATCGTAGCACTTTCGCTATAAATCCATTTTGGAGAAGTTTTCGGATCTGAAATTGCTACAGGACGAATATTAGATCTCCTGGTACCTTGTGTCCAAAGGACAACCTCTAATTCATTGTACTTTGTGATTTATGATCTGTGCAATATAGGGTTTCTGCCTCTTCCAGATCTGAGTTAAAATCAGGTGACCTTGGAAAAAAGGTCATAACTTGGGCTAGGAAGCTCCAAATGAAATTTCGTAAAAAGTGATAGGTAGTACATAGATTTTTCTATCTCAGAAAACGTTTTCAGAGGCCGAAGGTGAACCCGTGACACGTGGCACGCCGTACAATTTCGCTCTTCTGTATTATCCCATAAACAGGTCACGTTGCGACACTTGGCATAACTATCTCTCAGAGAATCCAATTGAGGTCAGACCTATCAGGATGAAAATATAATAGGCAGAGCTATCTCAGGAAAGGTTTTCAGAGGCCGAAGTTGAAACAGTGACACGTGGCACGCCGTACAAGTTCACTCTCCTGTATTATCCCAAAACAGGTCACGTTGCGACATTTGGCATAGATCTCTCTCAGAGAATCCAATTGAGGTCAGACCTATCAGGATGGAAAGATAACAGGTCAGGCTATCTCAGAAAACATTTTCAGACCCTGTGGATCAAAAATTTCAGAGTTACACCAGAAACAATCAGGTACATATTTCTGTCAAAATAGAATTATTTTTTTTGGTACCTTCATTCATGGCTTCCGAAAATTAGGGCTTTGGAGAAAGTTGGAATTTTTGTAATCGGAGACCATGGCTGAATGCTACTCATAAAAATAAAAATTTAGAGACCAAGATCAGAATTTGTGGTTGGGCAGAAGGCCGGTCTTGATCAGACCCTAGTTCGGGACTTTGATCAGGAAAGTGGAAAATTAGGGCTTCTGTAAAAATGGGAATTTTTGAAATCTGTGACCATGGCTGGAAGCTCCTCAGAAAAATAGAAGCTTAGAGCTTTGGATCAAACCTTTTGATTGGGCAGAAGAGTGGGCTTCATCAAACCCCAGTTCAGGGTCACGTCCAGTGAATCCGGAAGTTTCAAAGGCAAAATTGAGGAGTGAAACTTTGCAGTTTTCAAATTCTGAATATACCAGTTTGATCAGCTCATCAAGGCGCATATTTCTATCCTTTCGGAAGTTTGAAATTCAAAGTTTGAATTTTTGGGGTTTCTCTGACAAACCCATATCTAGCTCCAGGTCCAGTTCTTGCAAATCAAGTGGATAGGGTTAATCCCAGAAGAAGATGGATTGGTCGCCTGCATAAGTGAAGGAGTTCCTGTTTCAGAGGGAGATAAGGCTAAGGCTTTACATAAGGAGATTACAAGCAATCTCGACAGGTATGACTCATAGAGGTATGTTTTGAGATTTTTTCTTGATCAAGTTTATGGTATGTTTGTCTTCATGTTATTACGGTTAGTACAATCTTGATTTTAGATTTGTCGTATCACCTTAACAAAATTATGAATGCATGATAGAAGATATTCATTGGTTAGGGTGTTGACACTTATAATTGTACTAATGCATTATGGTGTTGTATGAGGTTTATGTTGTCTACTAACATGAAAGGTACACCAAGAAAGACAAATCATGTTCCAGTTCAAGAACATATGATCATGATGACATGAGGATAAAGACTCATCCATTGTCATGGATCTCATAGAAGATCCATTTACAAGGTATGTATAACTTGGTTTTATAATGGCTAACCTATGAGAAATGCAGGTTACTAGCACAAGTCATTGAAGAAGAACAAGAAGACATCATGTGAGTATGTTAGACATAAATAGCTAGCATGCTAATCCAGGTATGTTTTTCCTATATCAATATAGAATCCTACCTTGTGTTAGGATCTTATACTGTCGTGTTGTTTGATAATGATTATTCATGATGTCATAGGTTTGAATAAGTCATGGTTGTATGCATATTATATTTCTTACCATAATTGATGATATGACTAACCAGAAGAATCATGAAGGTATAGGTTCAAATAATCACAGGTGTTATGCATATTATATCTCTTATCTTGATTGATGATTCAACTAACCTGAAGAGTCATAGGTTTGAGTAATTATAGGTTTAGACATGTTATGCTTCTTATGATTTGACTAACCATAAGAATCCTACATAAACCTTGAATGATAATGCTTATTATTTCTGTTTGAAATGATCATGTCTATACATGCTTGAGATTATTGTGTTTTAATAGTATACTAATGAATGTATGATTTTATATGAGATCACAAGGATAACACAATCATGATACTAATAAGCATGCATAGGAACCAAGGATGAATATGAGTTCAAGAACAGGTAATCCAGGAAGCAAAGATCAAGAGGGAGCACACTCCAGTTGTTCCTGCAAGAAAGCAAAGGAACACACTTCAGTAGTTTCTGTAAGGATGCAGATATTCAGAGGGAGTTGACCATATTTTCACAACAGAAAGGTGTAGAAGAAGCTACTTCAGATTAGGACTCCAGTAGCTCCTGTAAGGAAGCAAAGACTCAGAGGGAGTCCACCCAACAAACAAACAAAGATAAGTATTTTAATTTCTTGCATATTTGTTTGTTTAAATAAAATTGTTCAATGATGTATATGCTCATGTTCCTAGACTTAGGATATGTATTGTGCATATTAGAATAGTTGCATTGATGAACAGTGTATTACTAATATACATGGGTAAGTGGCCTATGGTACTATACAACATTCCATTGCTACTTATCTAGAATGAAACCTCTTTGCTGACATGTTGGGGGTTGTGCACACTCTGAACAATGTTCTGGTAGAGATTGGAAGGCATCTAGAAAGTTACGGAATATGGATAAATGTTGTATTGAAGCATTAGCTAAGATAATTGCATGACTGTATGACATATTTCTTTATGCATAAGAATTTGTTCTGAAAATTATGAGATGTTTCTAATCATGCAATTTAACCTGTTTTGTAGGAAAGACCGTATATCTTCACCTAAAAAAGGACTACAACATTTGTTCCAGCAACAAAGATATCTATTGAAGATATTGAAGTTCCCAGGATCTGGGATGAAGAAATGGAATGCCATGATCCGTCGATCATGAAGAATGATGTTTGGGATGTGATCCCAAGAGCTAAAGGGAAGTCTGTTGTGACTTCCAAATAGAACTATCAGATCAAGCAAGTTGCAGATGGCAGCATTGAGAAATACAAAAGTGATGAAATAGAAGATGCACCAGATGGATTTCAAGACAGCATGGTGTAGTTATATATGTGTGCAGAACTTGATATGGTAGGATAGACAGCTTTCTATCCTGCTTGGGCTTTACCAAGAATAAAGCGGATTCCAACCTTTTCTACAAGGTTGAAGAAGGAAATCCAGCGATACTACTATTTGGATGACCTGTTTGTATCAGGTGAGGATAGATTGATTGCCGACACGCAGCGGAAGCTTTCTGTCGAGTTCGAGATGAAGGACTTGGGGATGATGCACTATTTGTTTTTGGCATGGAGGTGTGGCAGAGTGTAGATGGAATCTTCCTTGGACAAGGGAAGTATATAGTAGAGATCCTGAAGAGGTTCGGGATGATGGATTGCAAGGCCATGGCCACACCTATGACATCGAATATGAAGCTTCTTTGTGATGCTTCATCTGAGCCAGTTGATGTCTCTATGTATCGTCAGATGATTGGGTCCTTGATGTACCTGATGAACACGAGACCGGATATTTGCTTTGCTGTGAACGCATTGAGCCATTTCCTGACGGATCTGAGGAGTGTTCACCTGGTTGCTGTAAAGCATGTTCTGAGGTACCTGAAGGGTATAGTGGATTATGGGCTCAAGTATGAGGTGAATCAAAAGTTTAACCTACAGGGTTATGTTGATTCAGATTGGGTTGGCAATGCTACAGATAGGAAGAGCACATTTGGGTGCTGCTTCAGTATGGGATTAGGCGTGATCTCTTGGTTTAGCAGGAAGCAGTCCTGCGTAGCACTGAGTACAGTTGAGGCATAGTATGTTGCAGCTTGTTTAGCTAGTTGTGAGGCAGTATGGCTACGGAAGCTATTGTCTAAGTTATTTGATCTCCTGTTGGATGCTACTGGTATATTTTTTTTGTGATAACCAGAGTTGTGTGAAGCTGTCCGAGAGCCCTGTGTTTCATGACAGGTCGAAACACATAGAGATCAAATATCACTATATCAGGGATATGGTGCAGAGAGGAGCTGTGAAGCTCCTATATGTTGCGACAGATGAGCAGATTGCAGATGTGCTGACGAAGCCACTAGCCAGGGTGAAGTTCGAGTACTTCAGAGAGAGGCTTGGCGTTCTTCAGATCGAGAACACTTCGAGGAAGAAGTGATGGACACATTTGCTGAAGCCATTCCAAGCATGTTGGAAGGAGGATCCTTCACATGGCTGTGGATGTAAGCGCTGGATGATGAGCATCAGGATGATGTTATGGTTTCTGCTTGGATATGATCAATTGGATCATTTTTATGTATGTATGTACGCATCATGTTGGATGCTGGATATGATCAGTTGGATCATTTTTATGTATGTATGTACGCATCTTGTTGATGCTGGATATGATCAGTTGGATCATGTGTATGTATTTTGTATATGCATCATGTTGGATGCTTGGACCATGTATCTGTATATGTATCAGGTGGATACATTGTATGATCAGGTGGATCATGTATGATGATATGTATCATGTATTTGTATTTGTATCAGGTGGATACATTGATGATCAGGAGGATCATGTATGATGATATGTATCAGGTAGATACTTGGTATGCATCAGGTAGATGCATTGATGATCAGGTGGATCAAGTATGATGACATGCAACAGGATGTTGCAGTGATGATCAGGATGATCATAGATGACGAGCTTCAGGATGTTGCTCTAGATGACATGCAGCAGGATGTTGCAGTGATGATCAGGATGATCATAAATGACGAGCTTCAAGATGTTGCAGTGATGATCAGGATGATCATAGATGACGAGCTTCAGGATGTTGCTCCAGATGACATGCAGCAGGACGTTGCAGTGATGATGATCAGGATGATCATGGATGCATCAGGATGATGTATGGTGAGTATCAGGATGATACTCTATGGCCGTGGATCAGGTTGTGCAGACAAGCATGTAATTTGTGCCCTGGGAGATTTGCAGATGGTCTTTCGAGGTTTTGCCTATGGCATGTAATTCGGTGCCCTGGGACATCTGGCAAATGCTCTTTCGAGGTTTTGCTTGGGAGGACATATAATTTGTGCCCTGGGAGATCTACAGATAGTCTTTCGAGGTTTTGCCTATGGCATGTAATTTGTGCCCTGGGATATCTGGCAGATGCTCTTTCGAGGTTTTGTCCTATGGCATGTAATTTGAGCCCTGGGAGATTTCAGGTTGGAGTTGTGTACCCGTAACATCCTGAAATGCTCTTTCGAGGTTTTGCCATGACCACATGTAATTTGTGCCCTGGGAGATCCGATAGGTTGAGCTGTGTGCTCGTAATCAGTCCTGGGATGCTCTTTCGAGGTTTTGTGGTGACCACATGTAATTTGTGCCCTGGGAGATTCGATAGGTTGAGCCTTGTGCTCATAATCAGTCCTGGGATTCTCTTTCAAGGTTTTGTGGTGAGGTCACATGTAATTTGTGCCCTGGGAGATCCTATAGGTAGAGCCGTGTGCTCGTAACATCCTGGGATGCTCTTTCGAGGTTTTGTGACACACGTAATAAGTCCTGAGGATTCCACAGTATGGCCAGTGATGATGAAGACCTGCAGGTGGTGGGCCTACATCCAATATGAAAAAGGACTGGCTCTGTAGAACTTCCTATGACGAGTAGATTCAAAGATTGATTGAGATAGCAGCAGCAGTGACGATGATGATGACTCGATGACGATTATCCAGTGACGATGATCTAGAGAAGATGACTTGTGCTAGAAGAACTGTGCTGAGAAATACCTTCCTAGTTAAGAGGGAGTGTTGATGTATATGTAACTTCGGAATGTATTTCACATATATGTATATTGTATTCCTATAGAGATGTTATTATTCCTCTATACGGAAGTGTCGTTATTTATATTGTAAGTGTCGTAACTTATACTTGATGGGTTATTAGACCACCTTGTTGGGGTCGGCCCTATATAAGTCATGTGGGTCAAAGGGTTATTAGACCACCCTGTTGGGGGTCGGCCATGTGGGTCGAAGGGTTATTAGACCACCCTATTGGGGGTCGGCCCACTCAGCATTATGTTATGTGGTTAAGTTCGAGCCTACATGAGTTAGGTAAAAAGGCAAGTCAAGTCAAGTATAAATAGAGTGCGGGAGGCACTCTATTTACTCACTCACTTCTCACTCATGCACTCAAGGAGGAGTGGCGCACTTATGGAGGAGGAGGATCTGCTTCTAGGTTATGTCTATCTCTCATGGTTGGTTGTATCATTGCTCTATCTATCTCTAAGGAAGTTATTGGGGTTTTTCACCTTTATGGTTTTCCCCAAGTAAATCTTTGTGTCTCTTGTGTGCTTGCATTATTGTCTCCATGATTGATATGTTGTAGATATGCTGTACATGTTGTTCTCTCAGTTAAGATCCTAGATCATATTGAAGTAAATTCAGAAAATTTAACATCATCAACCAACCCCATGTATATGTCTACCGATACCATCATCTTTAGGTGAAACTGTTTTGAGGCAATTCTTTTTAAACTCCACATATTGTTTACAAATATCATCATGAACAGAACATCTTCTTTTAGAGATGTCACATATTTTATTCATGTAAATATTCATGTAGGAGATGAAGCTCACTCATGGAAAGAGAGGGGTCATTGCTTGAGGATTCAGGTCATTCATTAAAGAAAAATCTCTCGTGGAAATCCAATGGAATGACAATGTCTATCGAAGAAAGGATTTTGAGATCAACACACTTTAGTGGTGATAATCGAAGATATTCGGATTCATCTAGAGAATCGAGCTTGTTATATCATGACTATGGTATGCATATTTATTTGCATATAAATTTGGGCGTAGATGTTTAGATAATTTAATTTAATGAAACATTGAAATTTTTAGTTCAATATTTTTTTCAGAGACATCTTTAAAGAAATCGTATGAAGAGAGTGCTCAAATGGGGTCATCTGGCAAGAGGTTATCTGGTGAGCATTCGAGGGCAAGAGATGCACATATGGAAACCGAGGATTCTCTCACCTCATCTTGTGGAGAATGTTCATCTCAACCACCTTCTGGAGAATTCCCATCTCAACCACCTTCTGAAGAACGTCCATCTCAACAACCTTCTATTGGTATAATTGTGTGAAAATTGCTTACGTTAATACAATTGTCGATGCACATATTCAATAACTTTGTCTTTATACACAATTGTGTTTGTTTTTTTGCGGTTCAAGGATCAGTAGAGGGTCAAGTGAGGGGAGATGGTTGACTAAGAGGAGGGTAATTGTTGAGCAAGTTGTGGGTTGTATTCCCATAACAACCTATCCTTCAAATCTACTGTAGGATATTCCATGGGAAAATTATGTTCAACAATTGACCCTTGAAAGTTGTAGATCCCACCATGAAAAGTTGAAGGATGATCTTGCTAGGTTGGATCTTCCTGTTGAGAGTAGACAAAATTTGGAGATTGTTTTACACTCTTTGACAAAATTCATTGAGGTATATCAAAGTCTCGGGCCAACTACAGATGGATTCATTGACTTGATGCATAGGCGGAGAGTAGAGTTGATGGGTCATGACAAGTGGACCAAGGTGCAAAATAGGGTGATTAAAGAACACACAATTTCATTGTTGAATTTTAAAAAAGGACCAAAGCAGAAAATGTTGAAAGTGTAATATTTCAAGCACCCTCAGATTGCACTTTTTTTGTATGATTGGTTCCTCGCAGCCTATGGTAGATTCCCATGGAATGATGAGGTGCCTATTTATTTTTCTATATTTTGCAGAATTTTTTGAAAAGATGAAGTTGGATTATACTGAGATTCCATCCAAATTTTATGGGGTTGGAAAAGGTCAAACGTATAATTGCAAAGGTGCTTTTCGATATCTGACATTGCCTCGACCTCCACCCCCTTTGATATCTTTCCCTTAAAGGCTTGTCACTTTTCCCTAAGATATGGAGCCCACATCTTAGGTTGGAAGATATGCAAGGGATGTCGTGGCAGAATGCTTAACATCAAGGCTATTAGGAATTGATGTTGGCCTAAATTGACAAAGGGAAAGGGATAGTTCTCGACAAAATTTTGTTTATAGGATGGATGATGAGGTGGATTCATTGAGCCTTAAATATCTTAGGGCTTATGCCAAGAGATGTCGTGATGAGTGGTTTGACATACTATGTCATGAGAGAGATACTATAGGGGAAGTTTGTGTTTATATTTAATTCATAGTTGTTTCATTTTAAGTATGATAAATTTTGGTTGTTAGATGTATGTATTTGTAAGTTGAGATGTAATAATGAATGTTAAATGTTTACTGGTTGTTGTTTTCTAGATTGATGTGCGAAGATGATTTTAGAGTCTTCCCTAGTGGAAATGTAGATCATAGAGATATAAAGGTGCATTTGCTTAAACATTTATATTTTGAAGTTATAAATGTATTGCTCGACATTGTTAAAAGTTCATTGAACTAATTTATGTATCTCTTTGTTAATGTGAATACATATTTTCAAATTGAAAATTGTTGTGTGAACACAAGTTCCCCCCTTAGATCCATTTTTTTTGGAAAATATTCAATCTTTTTCACAGGTAAATGAAATCATGCTTTTGATTTTTTAGTTATCATTTGAAGTGTTAAGTTTACTTTTAGTTTATTTTATTCATGAATATTTTATTAATTAAAAAAATTAAATTTTAGGATATGAGAGTGAGCAACAATATGGGTGGATTAGAAAATATTCCATCCTTTTCACAAGTAATGCAAGCATGGTTTTGATTTTTTTAGTTATCATTATAATTTTTATTTACTTTTAGTTTATTTTACCATGGAATGATTTATTAATTTAAAAAAAATTAATTTGAGGTGCGAGTTAGTAACAATATGGAAAGACATGACATGCTAGATAGAAACACTACAAGTGTAGAAGTAATGTTTGAAAAATTATTATTCTTTTCAATTTTATTTTTATAAGTTTATTTTAACTGTTGAAATTAATTTAGAATTGATTAATTCTTAGGAATTTCATATTTTCATTTAATATGTTATGGACATGGGTTACAAGTTGATCGGGGAGAGGAGAGGGGGGAGTGTACAGTGGAGTATACTCATCCTCATTATAGTTTTTATGTTTTTCCAATAGCATTTTTAGTTTTCCATTTGAGCTACTATATTATATACATGTGTTGAGTACATATTCTAGTTGTTTTTGGATGAAAAATTCATTTTTAGATTAAATATATAAAATAATTTTGTATGTTTTGCTTATCATAATTTTGATTGATGTCTATGGATGTTTTATGCTACTTATATGTTTTGAGTATGTCTTGGTCTTGTGACATTGGTAGAAGTAGTATGTCTTAAAGTTTATGTTTCATGTTTAATGGTCAAATGGTCTTAAATCAAACAATGTTATGACATTGGTAGAACTCATATGTCTTAATGTTTTTGCTTTTTGTTTAAGGACATTATAGATACAATGATTTGTCAATTCATAGTAAATTTTTTTATCATGTAAAAGATAAATATCATCCATGATATAAAGATGAATCTCATCAACGAGATAAAGAAATTGTAGTTTAAAAGTACAATGTTAAAGATTGTAGTTTGAAAGTGTTGAAATTTTTTATCATGTAAAAGATGAATCTCATGAATGTTATAAAGAGTGTAGTTTAAAAGTGAAATGGTATTATGAAATGGTCAAGTGGTTTTATGACATTAGCAGAACTTGTATGTCTCAATATTTATGATTCATGTTTAATAGTTTTAATACAATGTTTTCTAAACTTATTTAATACTCAACTTTTTGTCCATTATTATCTAAAAGATGAATCTCATAGATGATTTGTAAAACTTGTATGTTTTCTATCATGTAAAAGATGAATCTCATCAATGATATTGTTGTTAGGGAATTTACCTTATAGTTGGGGAAAACTACCAACATACGGGGGTTGACAAGACATACATATATAGGTTTGTAAATGATGTTATAATCAAATGGAGTTGAAGTAAGAGAAACATGTACCTTGTTTATGACGGTTGGTCCAAGCTTTTCTCTTGTCCTCTGATACAACAACAAACTGCAAAACAAACCAGAACCTTCCTCAAACCTGTTTGACTATAAATAAATATTGATATTGGTAATATAGCATAACATCAATAAATAATCAAAATAACCATAAATATTGACAATCTTATTGGGAAGGGAAGAAATGTCTTGATCTTATTAATAAATGCAGAAAATTACATCAGTTATACCTTGCTTCTGCATCAGGAACCTTCGCAACAAAACCCTGGGCTCTTGCTCCTTTCTCTTAGCTTTGAATTCCTCCAGCATAACTTTCTCACATTAAACTTTGATCCCTTTCTCAAACCTCCCCCTTGTATTTATAGCAAGGAAGGAAGATTTAGCTCGAAAGGTGGTTGGGTTGTGAAGTTGGGGAGGTTAGATAATTGTCTCAACTAATCCCAATTTGATCTTTTAATTATTTTTTAAAGTTTTCTTAAGACACCTGCGGCTATGGCATGAGAAGACTAGTGAGTGAATCACGAGTCTTTAATCTTGCAAGTAGCGAGTGCAACAATCTTGTTGACACCCGTGGGTTGTTAGTAATGATACCTGTGGTTGACTCGCTGGATGTCAAGTATGATAGTCGCGGATATGAGTTAAAATAGGTGAAGAAAGATGCTTCTGGGTGAAGGATTATAAGTTTCATATTGAATTCATCTTAGGTCTAGGTAATCTCTTGAATTCCTTTTGTCCTTTTGTGTGACCGACAGAGCAATGTGGTCACAGACGGAGAAGTGATAATTTGACCTATAACAGATGCCCCCTAATGTATGAGGTCAGAGGGAAGCGATGGCCAAAATACATTACAATCCAAGTAGAGGAGGAGCAAAGAGACCGCAAGGTAAGGTCACAACCAGTACCTGAAACAAAAAAAATGTTAGAGAGCAGTTTACAATATTGACATCAGGAGATGTTCAGGGTGATAGAACATAATCTCCAATACATAATTGAAATATGTATATATCATGGCCACTGAAATACAAGCATGGATCCATGACAAACAGGAGATCATATCCATAGCAACAAACTGGATATATGTCTCATTAAGAGCCGAAATGGGTGTGGCGAGCAGTCTTGCGCAACTTGGGAAATAAAAAAAGGTGGTAATGCTATCTTAGGCCCAAGGTCTTCATCCAAACCGTCTCTAGGTACGAATCTTAACCATGCGAATAAATGAGTTGAAGTCAAGCATTGAGGATTCCATTTGATTACCGATCATTGATGTGTACCGTTAACAAACACGAGGGAATACCACCGATAATGAAAATGGGACCCAAGGTACCTAGTACATTCTAACAGATGTGAATACAAGGTTTTGAAGTCGAACACCTAAAGAATCCGTCAAGTAGGGGACATTGATGTATTCCCACTATTCAACGGCGAGGGAAATTGCCACTGATGACTGTAATCCCCAAGGTACTACCCGAAACTCTAAAATTCATTCCCTGAGCAAGATGTGTTGAATTCGATAGGAAGACATCCGTTGGAAGGGAGGCCTTAAGGAACCCTCCATCATCCAACACGAGGAACACTCAAAAGGTTGATTTGATCTGGAATAAAACTGATTACATGATGAAACAAACTGACACCAAGGAATGGCCGACACATGAGGTCAAGGTAGCTGCAAAAAGGACAACACAAGGGTTTGTACTTGAACATTGAGCACGGCACAAGAGTGACTTAGGCAGCTTTTGACAGTAAGGGGATCATGATACAAATATGTAATGTAGGAGACATAAAAAATTCTCCATATGACTGGAAGAGTAACCAATTGGAGGAGTAAAACTCTGAGATCAAGTTCATGCTAAGACCAAAAACTAAAACCCAACTTGTTTGAAAGATTAAAAAAGGTGCTGTGTTCAAGGACGTAAATGACTTGCTGCCTTTATACTGAAAGATATATGACATATTTCTCTTCCCTTTTCTATTTTTATTTAAAGAATATCCTTCTTGTTGTTTTAATGAGTCCAAGAAAGCAAACTCAATAGTATTTCTTCATTTTTGAAGAAAGCTCGAAGAAAGAGGGAGAAGACTGCTTGATACAAGTCCAATCATGTGTAATTTAATGAGTCCATGAGAGGGAAACTCAAGACCTTCTTCATTTTTTAACGAGTTTGAAGAAGAGATAGACTAGTACTCGATACACTGATCCATGGATTTTAATATTGAGCCTGGATCTATTCATGCTCGCTGGTGTTTTCAATTTTAAGGAGTCTGAAAAACTTAAACAATAAATCTATTCACCTACTCGTGGAATTCAGTATCAAGCCTGAGTTGGTTTGTGCTCACCGATGTTTTCATATTTAAGGAGTCTGAAAAACTTAAACAAGAACTCCATATGCTTACTTGTAATACCCCATTTTTCCCTTGATGTTTATTGGCTTCAATGTAAATACTGTGTATATGTAGTGTGTGTATTTTCCCTAGTGTGTAGCTCAAGGCCAAGACCCCACTAGTGGATGTTTAAGGTTATTGCATAGGAAAGTATTTGACAGTTTGATTATTCATGGGATGTTAAGCCATGAAGAAATGTAAATGATGTAATTATTTATTAATGAATAAAATAACCAAGAAGCGGTCTAAGGAGGACACTAATGAGAAGGGGCCACGTGTATCCACTAGGGAGAGAGGTGAGGGGGTTACGAGATTGGTACCCATGTTTCCACATGTCTGACTGTGAACCCTTTTGACCTCCCTGTTGACATTAATTTAGTTGCAGAGGGTGGTTGAGAACCTTGTTGCTGAAGCCGGTCGAGTATGGAGCATGCCTGCGATTTCTTATGGTAGGGCATGGCTCTAGTTTCTTGTCCTGGAAGACACACAACACCTGGAAAATTGGGGAACCTATTTTGACTACCCATTGGGAAAGGAAACGAGGATTCTATTCACGCACTCACCATTCATCCACGGATTCATGGAGAGAGAACTCGTTCAGACATCCCTGCAGACGCAGAGACAACCGTGAGGAAGCTTGAAGATAATTGTGTTTTCCTGTGCAATAGAAAATACCATAGAGTCCATGACCATAGAAAGTGTATGTGCGAACCTAGTCTACTCATGACAGAGTGGTAAGAACCTGAGAGGAATTACAAAGCTTGAACAATGCAGCGAAACCGTGAGAATCCAGGGTTGGATCGCAGAGAGTAGATTATGGAATAGAGCCTTGTCCGCAAGTCTAGAAGGAGTCAACTTGTTGAACCATGGAGGAAGGTTGGGCTGCTTGATAAACTCAGTGAAGGCTGTAATCTCATAGAACTAGCGACTAGACCTTTCTATGCCCATCCTAAATAACATTGGAAGGGAAGAGGCCTTGAGGGACTTTGCAATAGAGAAGAGGGTATTCCTTGTGTTGAATGCGGTAGGTAATGTGGGTGCCAGGTCTGATGAGTGTTGATATTCGTGAAGCTCTGTGGTTGAGATCACTATCTTAGCAATGCCTTCCTTGTTATCCATGTATGTCTGATAAACCCACTGCAGGTTGGCTTAGCATGATCAGCTTGTCTGGTATGCTTGATAAACCCAACTGAAGGCTGGATTCTCATGATTGCGTTGCTTGGTATGCCTGATAAACCCATTTCAAGTTGGCTTAGCATGATCGTCTTGTCTGGTATGCTTGATAAAACCAACTGTAGGCTGGCTTGGCATGATTATGTTGCTTGGTATGCCTGATAAACCCAACTATAGACTGGCTTAGCATGATCAGCTTGCCTGGTATGCTTGATAAACTCAACTGCAGGCTAGCTTGGCATGACCATATTATTTGGTATGCTTTATAAACCGAACTGGAAGTTGGCTTAGCATGACTAGTATATCCCTGTATGCTTGATAAACCCACTGTAGGTTGGCTTAGCATGGGTAGGTAACCTGGAATGCTTGATAAATCCAACTACAGATTGGCTTATCATTGAGATGGAACCTTGACTATGAGAGAACCTAATAGCCCTCCTTAGTGGATACAAAACTCAGCTCGAGGGTGATATCTCAGCTGAAAGAGTACAGGCTGTACAAAGATCTAAGGTTGGGTGGAACGTTGCTCTCACTTAGCCAATTGCTTGGCAGCTTTAGAAAGTTGAAAGATAAGTATTTCTTTGTTGTGTTGAATAATGATGTTCCACTGTTCTTATATGGATGCTTATATTCAAGTTATGTAATGTTTTTTATATGAATTTGATTGACAAGAAGCTATGTGAAGGCCTGAGTAAAGGGTTGTATTCATTGCTATGTACATCATTGTATTGCATGAGTGTAATGCATTATAAGTCTTGCATGTGATAGATATAATTGTTAGATCTAACTTTATGCACTTTACATATGGTGATATGTTTGATTAACCCTAAGAATGAGTTATATGGATACATCTGACCTTGGGAAGGGAGAGAAATACCATATGTGTTTCAGAACCCCTCTATGGGTCATATACAAAGGAAAGTCATGGCAGGAAGAAGGTTTAAGTCTTTTAAGTGGAGTTATGGACAAAAATTCAGTGGGAAATTTAACATGGTATAAGTGCTCAGATGGGGTAGGGATTTCACCACTGGATAGAGCTCACCAAGAGATTTCCAATGGTACCGACCTTGTCTCATTTGAACCAAGGATGAGGAAGTTATGCCCCTCAGAAGTTGCTTGGAAAGTTACCATTGCAGGGGTGTTGTTCCGCATGCCTGCATCCGCAATGCGGATTGTGGATTGCAGAAACGTAGAAGTTTGAAGTTACGTTTTGGACTTCCGCATATGCAGTTGCGGATTGCAGATTGTGGATTGCGGGTCCATGGTTGCGGGTTGCAGATTGCGGAAAAGTAAGTTTCCGGATGTGAAGTTCGCACTTTCGCATCCGCAGCTACGGATTGCGGATCCGCGGTTGCGGATTGCGGACTGTGGAAAGGTAAGTTTCTAGATGTGAAGTTTCGCACTTCCGCATCTGCAGTTGCATATTGCGGATTGCGTATTGCGGATATGTGGTTGCCGATTGCAGAAAGGTAATTTTCTGAAGGTGATGTTTTTCACTTCTGCATCCCCAATTGCGGATTGCGGATCCAAGTTATTCCAACTGTGTGGGTGTATTTAGTTGGATTTGGAAGAAAAAAAATGTATCAGGGTCTCCTGTGGCCTCTAGAGGTCAGAGGGACGTGACATTAATCATGGATTTCACATTGAGCCCGAGTTAGTGAATGCTCGCTTGGTGTTTTCATGTTTCGAGAGTCTGAAAACCCTAAAGAAGACTCCTAAAGTCCTTTTTCGTACAGTTAGTCTCCTCACCCAAAAAAGTATAAAATTATAAGAGAAGAACTCTTCTAGCTACGTATGACTAGAGTATACCTTTTTTGTAACTAATCCATGAAGGTCCGAAAAAGAGCAAACTTATACCTAAGTGGATGTCGCTTCAATTCCTTTAGCGAGTTTGAAGTGACAAGTATACTCAATGATATTTTTTGATTTTAAAGAGTCTAACAAGGGATTACAAAAATCTATAGGTGCTAGGGAATTGTATTCCTTGACCTTGTCAAATGACAAAACTGTTGATATAATGGGGACAACTGGATTAGTAAAACATGATCCAAAGAGATTTTCATTACGACATAATATGTCAGGAAGTATTGTACTAAACTGACGTGTCACAAGGAAAGTCAAACCTTTATAGACCACAGTTTATGAGGAATGTTGCTTCGGACTTCACCTAATCAAATAAACTTAAAAAGTGCATTAGTTGATTAAGTAAAGTTTAAAAACAAATTTGGAACTATATGAAAATGATAAAGTGGGTAAAAATTAAAATTAAATTTTATACATAGTTTCAAAAATGTAAACAAAACTCACAATTCCTTTGTTGGAGCAAAAGGGGGAAAAGAGCCTTTTACTTCAAACGTTCGTAGCTTACAAACCGGGTCACCGAATCAGATTCCGCCACTTGCAAGTAAGTGATCTCTCCTTCTACTTTCCATTCAAACCATTATTTTTAATTTTTGGTGGTTATTTTTGTTTTTATTAAGTTTTAAAATTTAGGGCCTCGTACTCGCGAGTTTCCCTCTATCAAACTCGCGCATACATGAAAAATGCGCAGGTCTGGCAGAGACATGCCCGCAGGTACTCGCTTCTGTGTAATAGGTATAGTCGTGGGTGCCACAGTTTAAAATGAAAAAGCAAAAACTAAAGGTTGAAATGGTTGAATGAATGCAGGTATGGTGCTAACATGGAGGGAAAGGGAGTATGAGGATATGGATAGGCAAGCTATGGGAGATCCATTGACACTAAATGCATTAAGAATATGTGGCTTACTAATTTTTTTTCGAACTACTAGCATGAGAGCACAAACACAATTTATCCAAATGATTGTTAACTATTGGGATGCAAACCAAGGAGTGTTTGATCTCCAAGGAGAGATACTTGAACTCACCATTGAGGACATCTACTTCATAACAGGTTTTTCCCGTAGAGGGGAAATGGTGAACCTGAAAGGCACATTCAGAGGGGTGAGTTCCCTGTCAATACAAGATTATATCAACACCTACTGTCTTCCGGGTATTGAGAAAAGTGGAAGCCAAGTCCCTATTGGCTCCATTGCGAGCTTCCCTTTGAAAGTCATCCTGAGTACTCTAAACCGGATTGGAGGTGGGGCTCCACAACACTTGGCCTCGAAAAACTATATGGATATTGGTGTTGAGTGCTTATGGGGTGTAGTATTCGACTGGTGTTCAGGTCTTTTGGTGAGCATGAAACAACAACTGACTGAGTGTAAGACATAAACGAAGAAATGTTTTGGATATGGTAGTATCTTATGAGCTTTATTCTTTGAGAGGGTTCATGCCCTGAGTCCGAGAGTGGCCCTACCAGTGCTCAATCCCTGCGATCCATTGATGACTCAGTGGGGAGACATCTTCTTACGCCAAGGTGGTGGCGAGACGAGTCTCTCATATGCTGATGAGGACTACTTATCCTAGTGGGGCCGTCAAGTTCTGACTCTCGAACAATTTCCATATGTCGGTATGGATTTATGCGAAGATCCTGAGCTCGCTCTACCTCCATGATCAACATGGGGAGAGATGGGTAAGACATGCTTATACTTTTGATTTTATTTCATTTTTTATGTTTTTTATGTATATAATTTTTATAATGAGTTAGAGTATTGACAGCATGATTTATGCAGATGTGAAACCTGTGTGGCCTGAGGGGCATCCTCGTACATTTACATGTATGACCGAGACCAGAGCAGCTGATGCCATGCTAGTGGGTATAGAGAGGAAGATGAGTCGGCTGACTCATGATATACCAACCTAAAAGATCAAGCAAATGCCGCTCGATATGCAGGAGAATGTTGTGGGTGTGCCCCGAGCATGGATTGGGTTACTTAGGAAAGTAGCCAGACTCGCCATCTATTACAGAGAGGCTGTAGCGGAGTTGGTAGAGGCCCCTCCTTCTCCATAGGGAGAAAGACATATGTATATTTTTGAGGCCTTTTGAGCCCACTTTTGTATATTGATATGACACTACGACATACTATTGACCCAAAATCATATTTTTTGATACGGATATATACAGTACCGATTTTATATACATGTGTTTCTTGTCTTTATGTGAATGCTTAATGTGATTGTGTATGGAAAAGATGCCAATCTAGAATGTAATTTGCATACGAGTCAGGTAATGCATTTGAATTTCTTGAAATGTGATGAACTCAAAATGTCGTTCAAGTAACCTAACCCACAAGAACTGAGGAATCAAAACAGGATCTCGAACCTTATAGTCACCCATCAACTGAAATACAACTAACTGTGATTCAAGTCGTACCTCCAAATGTGAAATGCCGTGATGGATAACATCTTAGAGAAAATCAATGACTGCACTGTACTTAGCTACATTATTCGTCATAGGACCTAAGCAGGCACCTCTTGAAGATACAAGTTGGCCAGACAGTGAGTAGATAACCCAAGTTGCTGAAGCCAACTGATGGGTGTGGCGGCTAGTGCCATCCACGAATCCTAAAAAGCACTCAGTTGTCATTTGAAACCACAACCCAGAAGACACATAAGATGCAACGAAAATCAAAAGAAAATAATAACTCTACAAACATGTACAGTTATAATACAAGAAAAGGCATCAAATCCTAAGCATAATACTTTTTCAGGTAGAGCCCATTTCTGGGCTCAGGAAACTTACAACCCTCATAGTCGGTTAGCTCGTAAGATCCTTTCTTCAGAACTTTAGAGACAATGTATGGTCCAAGACACATAGATTTTAACTTACCCTCCCCCAAGGGATATTTGTCCTGGTCATAGAGCAGAACAAGGTATCCTTCAGAGAACACCCTTGGTTTGACAGACTTGTTGTACTGATGCTTGACTCTAATTTTATGAGCCTCGTTTGCTATGAGCGCATCGCGGTGTTGTTCATCTAAATTTTCTAAATGTAGCAAACGTTCCTCCAAAGCTAAAGTTTCAGGGAGCATTTAGACAACCAACTTTAATGAAGGAATCTCGCACTCAACCGGAATAACTTCCTCCACCCCATGTACGAGTTAAAAAGGTAAGAACCCGGTAGCAGTCTTAACATTAGATCGGTAATCCCAAAGAGAAGGGTACAACATGATGTGCCAGTTTGATCTACTGGCATGAAAGGTCCTTTGAAGAATAGTTTTCAAAGTTTTGTTGACCGCTTCAACCTAACCATTCGCCTGTAGATAGAATGAGGATGAATGTTCCTGTCGAAAACCTAGCATAGTATGCAAGTCATTCATCATGTTGTTTTGAAAGTGTCGACCGTGGTCTGTAACGATCTCTTTAGGGGTACCAAATCTAGCAATGATCTGGTTAAACACGAAGTAAGCAGCTGTTTCTCCGTCTGCTCTCATGGTACACATTTCCTTGGCCAACTTTGTAAAGTAGTCGATTACAACAATGATGTGATGGTATCCTCCGACCGAAGCTGGATTACACGTCATGAAATCAATCCCCCACTCAGTGAAGGGGCCTGCTGTGATCACAGGATGGAGAGGATCCGGGTGTGCTCACATCGTTTTGGTGAAAAAATGACAAGGCTGATAGTGTTTCACAGCTTCCACACAATATTTAAAGATCGTGGGAAAAAAAACCAGCACACACTGTTTTTTGGGCTGTTGCCAACCCAGAAAGATGACCCCCTGTTGTAGAAATTTATCCCTACGGGTAGAAAGAAACCCTCTTAGGTCAGAGTAGCATAAACTAACCCTAATCTAAGACAAAAATGAAACAAGTGCTACCTTGAGTTCTAGATCTAAATCAACATTTCAAGATTTCAATATTGGGAGATGAGAGAGAAGATAACCGACCTTTCGTTATGATGTTTGTCTGTTTGAATTCTTGATCTCGAAGTCCTCTCGATGAACCTGTTAAGATCAAAACAACAAACAAGTGCACACAATATTCCAAATAGCTTGAATTACAAATTAGATCTATATCTAGTTAGATACAATTTATGTAAATGGATCATAACCAACACACACAAATTGGGGAACAAGACAAGTTATACTTTTATTGAAAACTTGAGAGTACTTACAAATAGTTGCTTGATGTCCAAGCCAACTTTCAGCTCCAAGTTCCTCCTCTAGCTATCTCTGCAAAAGTCTCAAGATCATAGGTTGGATGACACCAAAGTCCTCCCTTTGGCCCATGGAAGGCCTCTCCTTTATAGTGTTTGGAAGGGTTAACCAAAAGGAGAGTAAGATGGATCTAATGAGTGATTAGTGGACCAGGCATACTAAACAGAGAGAGGGGGTTGGGATTGAATCAGAGTTGGTAATCCTAAGAAAATCTCTCGAAATATGAGATCCATGATCCATAAAAAAAAGGATAAAAAGGGATTTTCGCGCCCCTGGGTCTGAGCATAACGCGAAATTATCGTGCCCTTGGGTCTAAGCATAGCGCAAAAACCCTAATTATCGCTACCCCACATATGTGCAAAGCGCAAAAATGTATGCAAATAGGGTCAGGTTTGGTGACACATGGCAGATAAGGAGTTGTCTTCATCATTCAGTCAATGGATTTTGCTCCTGGGTGTCCAGATTAGACCAAGGAGGGTACCAGTAATGTATGATGATCATTAGGGAGAAGTGTCGTTAGGTTACATGGTATAAGGATGCAATGCTAAGGTTCAATGTGTAACTTTGAGGTATAACAGATTCCCCATAAACTGTGAGGTCAGAAGAGACTGATGGACGAAAGAATTTATAAATAATTTTCGCAGAGATAGCATCGAGGAAGGAAATGAGGAGCTGAAACAAAAACAAGATGTCAAAAATACCATCGAGGCGGGTATACCCATGCTCGAAACAACTGACTCGAAGCATGGCTGCCAACCACTACATTGCAGATCCATAAGTACTGAGATGATATAGAATGTAAACAAATCATGGCTACTATGAACAATCGTAGATCCATGAGACAATAATGACACAACCATGATCAATACATAAGTGGATCTGTGTGACCATACAATAATGAGGTCATCCACGTAATGATTATGTGGAAATATGCTCAACGATTGCCATTGCAACCTGGACGCAAACAACACTAAAATGTGTCCAGGGTCTTCTACACAATCCCAAAATGATACGAATCTAGCCATGTGATTACAAGGTGTTGAAGTCGAACATGGTAGAAACCACTTGATTACCAGTCAATGATGTGAACCGTTAACATGCACGAGGGAAATCACCAATAATGACAATGATCCCCAAGGTATCTCGAGTACATCCCAACTAAATGTGAATAAATGAGTTGACATCAAACATTCGAGAGATCGTACGATCAGAAGTCAATGATGAAAACTTACTGTCGAACGTGACGAAACCTGCCATTGAGGCATGTAGGCACCAAGGTACTAATGGTTGATTCCTAAGCCTAATTTATGGATAGTGATTTGGCGTCGACAGGAATAGACTCGTCGAAGGTGGGCCATGATGTATCCCACATCATAGACACATAATCGGTATGAGAGAGGTATGTAATAATGGAACAAAAGGACATGTACTGACACAACGGAAGATTTGACATAACGGATGACTTGACACAACACAGACATGTAGGAACAATACAAGAAGTAAAACATGCCTAAACACTAACTAGTCTAAGTAAACAGTTGAGGAGGTGAACTATAAATATCATTAACAAAACAACATTTATGGAAAGCATTTATATTACTGTATAAAAAGTGGGAAGTACAATAGAAGAGAGGATTACAACCGATGCCTCAACGTCGCACGCTCCTTCCGACAAGCCAAACCAAAGCTCCTAGAGAGAAGTAGTTGCCTCCAAGACTAGGGTGCTGAACTACTGAGCTAATTTCACCAGCATAAGAGTACCATAGGATTCCTCCCCTTGGGATGGAGAGGGATCTTAAATTTATAAAACCAAGTGAATAGAGTAGGTTGAGGATGATGGGGAGAGGGTTAAGGGATCCTCCCATTAGGTTAGGGAACTGAAGACCAGCTCACCTAGGAGTTAGGGATAGGGATCCACCTCATCCAACTTCTAGAATTCGCTCGAAAGCTACCTTTATCCCATGAAACTGACTCCGACGCATGTTGCATGAGGGAAACCTGCGCCAGTGCACTTTTCTCAAAGACAACCTGCACCAACCTAATTAGGAGTGTGGATAAAGGCCATCAACTTGCTCTAAATGAATAGCTTGATCTTGGGACTTCAGGGATTTAGGTACTAAGGTTACATAGGTGTAGATTTTGGGTGTAACAGAATGCCCCCCAAAGAATGAATCTCATAAAACTAATAAGGTAAAATGCTTTGATAGAAGGAATGGAAAGGCCTTGTCGGAGAGAAGATGCTGCTGCAGTACAATTGACTCTGAGAACACAGTCTCATATGACACACAACATGGATGCCGACCAATACATTGCAGATCCATGGTAGTAATGACTGACTGAACACAATCATAGATACTAGACACAAGCGTAGATCCATGATGAGATGATAACACAACCACGACCAATACAAAAGTGGATCCATGTAATATGAATCAAACAATCTCCATTGCAACCTGGGTAAAACATGACTCCCAAAGTCTTCAAGTCGAACCCGCACTGATACAAATCTATCCATGTGATTACAAATGTCTTGACGTCAAACATGGTAGAAACCAATTGATTACCGGTCATTGATGTATACCTTTAACAAGTGCGATGCAAATCACCATTAATGTCAATGATCCCCAAGGTATCATAGTACATATCATCAAGCGCGAATGAATGAGTTGATTTCGAACGCATGACAAAATCTTTCAATCAAGAGTCAATGATGTAAAATCATGTTCAAAGTGAGGTAACCTGCCATTGAGGCATGCAGCCTCAGGGTACTTGATTGGTTTCTGGATTCAATCCTCATATGATGTGTTGAAGTCGACAAGGATGAATCCGTTGAAAGAGGGCCATGATGAATCCCCCATCATCGACACGAAACTGGATAACATATGTTTGGAGTAGATCAGATGGTACAATAACATGCAAGATTGACTTAGAGTAGACCAACAGGATGGAAGGTGTACTGACTGCAAATGATGAACGGTGAATACATCTCTTGAACATGGCATGGCATGACTTGGCAGTATTGACATGACGAGAATGACGTTAACTACTAATGCAACTGATGGTGGAAGCATTCTTTGGATGATCCAAAGGAGTAACAAGACTCATGAAGTAGGAAAAAATTGAGGACAAATGGATGAACCAAGTACTGTATGCGAATGCAAATGAGTGCCATGTTCAAGAATGACTAAGTACTGCCATAAATAAAGGTGTAACACAAAAAATTTCCTTTTTCGCCATCATGAATGATGAGTGCCTCATGTGTTTTTAACGAGCTTGATGAGGGTAACCAGATGCTTGGTATAGCTCATCTCATAGATGAGTCCAATCCCAAATGTTTTTTGAACCTGGGAAAGGAGGGGTTCGTCCCATGGAGGACCCTTCAATGTTGAGTTTGAACGAGTCCATAGAAGGTAAACTCAGTGTCATTTCATATTTAGAGAGTCTGAAAAGAACTAAAGAAGACTCCAAAGGTCATTTTTTGTAAGGTTAGCCTCTTTGCCCGAAAAAGGGTAAAACAACATGAGAGAGGACTCTTCCAGTCATGATTGGCTAGAGTATTCCTTTTTCGTAAGTAGTGCCCCCTGGTCCGAAAAAGGGGTAAACTATCACCAGGAAGAAGACCATTCACATACTTTAACAAGCATGAACACGACAAGTTCGCTTGGCAATCTTTTCGTATTTCAAGAGCCTGAAAAGAGCTTAAAGAAAACTTCGGGGGGTTTCCTTTTTCGTGGGATTTTAACGAGCCTGAAAAAGTGATAAACTATAACTCGATGACTTATTCTCATCGTTTAACGAGCACGAGAAATAACAAAGAATTAGCTCTGTTTTCATTTGATAATTTACATTAATGAGCAAAATAATGACAAAAAGACGCTCAGAGAGTGTTCATACCTGATGATACTTACTAGATGACCACCATGTCGAGAAATGGCACTAATGAGGCACCTGTAGCTCAAAAACTAGGTCAAAAGTGGTTAACCGAGTATTAAATATAATAAATGACCCAAACTATAGTAAAAAACCCACTAAAGCATCCAAATATAAAAAGGAATATTCCATTTCTGTTATAAAATGGATGAAATAGTGAAAATAAATTACAATTGTCTTTTACCAAATTGGGAGAGTGCACAGTGACGTTTGGAGCCGAATTTCAACTGCAGTTTCTGGAAGCTACGATCCATCATTTCGTGAGCGGTCTACGACAGGTAACCCTAAACTTTCCCATTTAACTTTTGAGTGGATTAGAATTTGCTTTTTCATGTTTTTAGGTAGATTTTAAGATTTTTAAGTTGGTAGAGTTGCATTCACGGGCCGGTGCAGGTATCCCATTCAGGCTCTGTGCCGACGCAAACCTCAAAAGGGATTTTTTCTTGGTGATGCACTGTCAGAATGGGTGATCTGCGCCCGCGCAAACGACCTAATGAAACTCAAAACCTAGAAAAAATTAAAAGTTTTGGATGGAGGGGCAAAGTTCTAAACATGTTTAAATGGTTTTCTTGGCAGGTTTGGAGTGATACAATGGTACTTGAATGGCGGGAACGTGAGCATGAGCTCGAGTATTTGCAAGTGGAAAACAATCCACAAAGTGTTGTAGCGTTGCGAAACTGCGGGCTACTCAAGTACTTCCAAGTGCCAGGGATGAGATACCAAGTCAACCTACTGACAAACCCGGTCCAATGTTGGGACCTCGTTCAGCAGTACTTACGGATAGGTGAGCACATGCTTACCATAGATGTTGAGGACATCTATTTTCTGATAGGATTATCCCGGCGAGGGAATCCTGTGTCTTTGAACGGGTCACGGGGTGGTGACCGTTCGGTTGAGGACATGATAGCTCAGTGGTGTACCCATACAACGATGGTTGGTGGTAAAATTCCCATCAAGCATGTCATGGACAGAGACTTACGAGTGATATTCTTCACCATTGCGTGAGTTGCTGGCAACCAAGCTGCTCACTTGGCCAACAAGTTGTAGATGACATATGCCGAGGAGTGCATGACTCCTACAATGTTTAACTGGTGTGAGGGGATTCTCATTAGCCTCAAGGATCGGTTGACCAAGTGTCAGGGTGGGGCACTGAAGCAGTTCGGATACGGCTCGATCATGGTATCCTTCATGTTGGAGTGGGTACCTCTCTTACGCCCACAACTAAATTTTGAGGATCGAGAGATACGTGATCCTCACATGATGAGATGGACAGATGCGATGGATCGCCATGGTGGTGGGGGGCCCATCATCACCTTCAGTACTGGGTTCTTCTCATGGATGTAGGAACAGATCCTCAAGGTGGAGGATTATCCATATGCCGGTACAGACTTCCGAGGAGATCCCGAACTAGTGCTTCCAGAGGAGATGCAGTGGGGTGACATATGTAAGAACCGCTGCTTGTATTTTTATATTTTATGTGTTTTATGATTTTTTTTTTGGTAGTAGTGTTGACAATGTTTACATGTTTCTATGCAGACGTGGGTCCAGAGAGACCATTGGGAGTCTCCCGCTAGGTGCGGAGAGGAGGAGTGCTAGAGATGGATCCTGCGGCCCATGATGCTCTTGAGGAGAAAGAGGTGCTCGCGGAGAAGATCCAGGGGATGAACTCCGACATCCCAGAGCTTGTAGTGCATGACTTACCCCTCCGATATCAGGATTTGATAGTTGTGGTATCATCTCGTTTTGGCATGCTACTCTGAAAGGTGGCGAGGGCCGTTGTCTATTAACATGCTCAGCTTGGGGCTGAGAGGCCTAGGGCCGTGCATCATAGGGTTTAGGCACATGGAATGTGCATGTATACTCTGAAAGCTTACGGGCTTTAGAATTTTTGTAGATATGAATATTACTGAAAGCTAGCATGCTTCATATTTTTGTATTAGCACTACCATTTTGTACTTTTGTACGGATTTATATATATACAGACATTTCTGGCAGCTTTATACATTATGTGTTTTAATGGATGATTAATGTGATCTTGTTTTACATGTTTTCTTATACAATAGATTATTTACATGTTATGTATGCTTTTATGCTTTATACAGATGTTATGTATGTGCAATGTACCAATCTAGTATGAAGTTGGCCATTGAGTCGGCAACTGCGTTCATATCTTGTGAAATGTGCAGGTAATGAATAGATTCAAAGGACCTTTCCTGAAGACAGACACGTCTATAGAGATAGAATAGGATAGGGTCATGGATAGCATAAATCTAGTTAAGATGAGAAACCACTAGTTGCGAATCCAAATAGATAAAAATGTGGTCCATACCCAAGGAAAGAGTGTCGATTAGGGTTCTAATTGCCACCTAATATTCCGTGGCGTTGTTGGTTGCGAAAGATAGACAACTTACTCCTGAGCTAATGAGATCGCTGGTTGGGGAATAAAGTACCTAGGCTGCCGAAGCAAGGTTACGGGTATTCTGGCTAGCGCCGTCCGTGAATCCATAGCAAGTTTCCATCTGCACATGCAGACAGAACATGGTATAAGAAGCGAAAACAAGATCTAGACACACTAAACAAGAGCGTCACACCACACAAAAATACACATGCCATGTACAGTATATACAGCATACTTATGCATGAAAAACTCAGGCATAGTACCTCTTCAAGTAAATCCCATTGCGGGGTTCACCTAAAGATATCCCGTCGTAATCTTCTAGTTCGTAGGCTCCCTTCTCCAGAACATGCTTTACTATGTACGGTCCATGCCACATGGACTCAAACTTTCCTGCCCCCAGCTTATCATGTCTTTGGTCGTATGTGAGGACCAAATCACCCTCGCTATAGATGCAAGGTTCTATTGATTTATCATACTGCACTTTGATGCGTTTCTTATGTGCCTCATTGGCAAGAGCAGCATCGCGGTGAGTCTCATCGAGTTTTTCTAGGTAGAGCAAGTGTTCTTCCTCAGCAGTAGTGTTAGGGAGAAGTTCAATTGTGAGTTTGAGGTATAGAATCTCGCACTCTATTGGAAGGACTGCCTCCAATCCATAAACTAATTGGAAGGGGGTAAATTCAGTGGCAGTCTTGATGGAAGTTCGATAAGCCCATAGTGCGGAAAAGAGCATGTTGTGCCAGTTAGACTTGTGGGTACCCCACCATGCATTGGATCATGGTTTCCAAGACCTTGTTAATGACCCCTACTTGTCCATTGGACTGTGGGTAGTAACTATATCTAGGGTTTTAAACCTAGCTTGTACAAATGAGCACCTACTAAGGAGAAGGGACTTCTTAGTAGCAGTTCAATAAAATAGTAAAATATGACAATAAAGCAAAGTAAACTTAAACTAGCATCTGCATCAACAAGAAATAAAAAGACAGTAATATGATAAGAATTTTCTTTTGTATTAAACAATGGGAACCAAGATACATTTACCTCAAGTGTTGAGGTTGGTGAAGCTCTTGCAGTAGTCCAGGAGGGATGCTTCCAAGATCCAATGGGTTCCTTCTCCTTATCCAAAGTGTTTTGGATATGGGCCAAAGAGGCACTCAAATGTGAAATTAGCTCAAAATGGTGAGATAGGGTTTCAGGAGTGAGTTTGGCAGCATGGGGATAGGAGAGATTGTGGATATGAAATGGGGAGCCTCCATCACCTATTTATAGGTTTTTAGTGGTGGAGTGTTGACCCATGGTTTTTGGCACCATATGGTTTAGGTCAACTGTATAGGGTTTTTGCTTCTTTTTTCCCTCTTTTTCCTCTTTTTTATTCCCTTTTTAGAGGGTTTTTTCTATTTTTGGAGGAAATTTAAATTATTTCGGGGAAAAAGGGGGGTTTTGGCCTTTTGGAGGCTTTTTAATGATTTTTTAAGGTTTTGGAGGCAAATATGGTAGGAAATATGGACAAATGAGTCATGTAATGAGGGAGATGAGATGGTGAGCACTTTTTGGGTGTTAACAGATTGCCCCCTGATGTGTGAGGGCAGGAGCTCATCATATGGCCGATAGACATCATAAGTCTATATATGGTTTTCCTAGGATGTGGAGAGGAGAAGAAACGAACTAGATCCCGGAACAACGGTCCCGAACAAACTGCAAAAATTGAAAATACATGACCTCAATAATGAATGAGGAATAATCTCAACATATGGACGAGGCGGCATACCCATGCTCATATCAAGATCTATAACAATAATAATGAGGTCCAAAAATGGGGACCTGAAAGATACATGACCTCAAATAATGAATGAGGAAGAATCTCAATATATGGACGAGGCGGGCATACCCATGCTCGTATCAAGATATATAAAAAATAGCAATGATGCCCAAAAATGGGGACCTGAAAGATACATGGAGAACCACTGTGTACATCATAAGGGTCCAAAAGGGAACACGAATCTGGGACATACTACCGGGCTGACCATGTCTGAGCTGAAGAACTGAAACACTGGAATATCAATAATGGTGCTGAGTATGGTACCAAAGGAACTAATGAACTGGAAGATCATAATGACGGAGAGTCACACCCTCAATGGTATATTGAATTGGAGCTGAACTAGGTACTCGAGGAAGCATTTGAGTGAGTGGATTCCGAATACAATCGCCAACGCAACTCGGATATATAGGGGAACATATCACTGGGTGTTCCAAGGTGACTCACCAATGTGCTAGAGTCGGGGGAAGTCTGGGGTCTTCGGCCAATAACTGAAGGGATATATATCCTGCACGAATCTCAATGATGCGATCAAGGTGTTGAAGTCAAGCATGTGAGAAACAACCATTCGGAGAGGCACTGATGACTCCTCTCAAAATGGTCCGTAGGCACTCATCACAGATGGTGATGAGTCCAAGGCGCAGGGACCTCTGGGTCTATCCTCTGGAATAGATGGGATGTCGTCGATAGAGGGAGACCTGCAACTAGCAAGGCAATGATGTTTCCTTGAAAGGAGCACGAGGTGGAGAAACGAAGTGGGAGAGTACTGATGGTAGGACTGACATATTGTGGGGGTGGGGAATAACTAGGCAAATAGAGTGGGTGGACTCAAACTTCCTTTGTTCAGAGTATGATAATGGGGGTGATCGGGCAACATATTAAATTGACTGGTGAGAAGGGGATCATAGCTTGAATGGATCAGGGATGGTGACTAGGAGGAGTGATACTCAAGTTGGTGTAAGATGGCAGGAGACTACAGAATACTTTGAACAAAGGCGACCTGATTGGGGGTCCTGCCGAGATGATCAATCATAGTGCCGAGAGGCACCGGTGGGGACTTATTCATGGTTTAAGGAGCTAGAAGAAGTGTGCTCAAAATGGTACTGTCATGTGAATTTATACGAGCCTAGGATAGTTCATGCTCGTGATTGCTTTCAATTTTAAGGAGTCTGAAAGTGATAAGAAGACTCTGAAATAATGGAATGGTACCGCTATGTGGATTTGTATGAGCCCAGGACGGTGCATGCTCGTAGTTGCTTTCAATTTTAGAGAGTCTGAAAGAAATAAGAAGACTCCAGGGAGATTCTTTTTCATGTGTTAGTCTCCAAGGCCTAAAAAAGCATAAAAGGATGCAATGAAGAACTCTTCTAGCCGGTGTGACTAGAGTATTCCTTTTTCGTAATTAGTCTACCAGGTCTAGAAAGGGATTAATCTTATACCAGATAGATGCCCTTTCAGGTACTTTAACGAGCATGAAAGGAAACAAGATTGCTCAGTGATCTTTTCATTTTTTTAGGAGTCAGAAAAGAGCTTAACAAAAACTCCCTAAGTGCCTTTTTCGTAAAGGACTTGTTTGGCTCGAAAAAGGGATAAAATTATACCGAACAAAAGGAATGGCCAAACAAGGAGAGAGTGTTCAATCAAGGGACATCGATGAGAACCAAGAATGAGGGTGGGGGGGAACACTGGTGGGTCTCCTTGCGGGATGATGAATGGTGGAAAAATAATGAAATAATTGCAGTATGAATGGAGTGAATGGCTCATGTAAAAATGTGTAACAAGTCGATAGTGGCCGATGTGGCTTGCAAACCGAGGCAGCAAGGTGTTGGGACACAATGGTGAAACTGTTGCTGGTGAGAGTGAGAAATGATCTCATGCATCATCACGATCTTAGAAAACTGAATCCGACGATATAAAAAGTGTCAAAAATGGATAACGACCGAGGTGGCACGCAAATTGAGATGACGGGGGGCGGTTTGGAAAAAATACTCAAAAAATTTGAGGGTGAGAGCAAGAAATGATCTCAAGCATCATCACAAGCACAGAAAAATGAATCCAATGACACAAAATATATCAAAAACGGGCTACGGCTAATGCGACACGCAAACCAAGGCAACGAGAGGTGTCTAGAAAAAATGCTCAAAAAATGGTTCAGAAAAAATAGGAAAACGAGTCGACCATCATGATGGTCTCATCGTACTGAATCCAGTGGTGGAAACAGTTCGGAGAATGGACTCCGTATGGATCCAAAATGGTCGAAACAAGAAAAAGTCAATGGGCTATAAATAGTAAGTGGACCCAACATTACAAGTGTTAGTTGGACTGTTGACTTGGACAGGAGATCCTAGTGGACCAAAGCTTAGGAGGTGTTTTTGGACGATCCGACTGGCCAATTTCAGATCCGTGAGTTGCAGGTATTCCGTTAAACTCATACCTTTAACTTTTTGCTGGGTTTGGGGGGGTGGTGGGTCCATAGGGGGGTTTGTACGGTCCATGAGGGTGTGGATCGCGAGTGTCTGGGGTGGAATCGTGATCTGGGATCACGAGTTCTGAGGTTGAATACGTGATCCTGGATCACGAGTTCAGCCTCTACAGTCGCGGTCTGAGATGGTGACTCGGGTCAGGAAATCCGTGATTCACGATCACAATTGTAGCCCTGACAGCCGCAATCTGCGATCGCGACTCAGATCTCGAGAGCCGCGATCTGAGATCACGGCATGGGGCCCTAAAGCCGTGATCTGGATCATGCTATAGGGTTATATCGAGGGGGAAAATGGTTATTTATTTGATGAGGGTCTAATGAGTTTTCATTGTGTGATTGACAGGATGCCGATAGTGCTATGGTGGGAGCGGGAGATCCCTGATGACATGATGGAGTTTATCCGGGAGGATCAGCATGTTCGATCGACCTTAGGGTTGTGTGGGCTTCTGAAGTTTGCACAAGTTCTGATGATGCGTTCAACGGGACTATTCCTGAACAGGTTGGTAGGGTTTTGGGACTCGAATATACAAGCTTTCATGGTGCAAGGGGAGAGGCTGGATCTCACCCTGGATGATGTATAATTCTTGACGGGACTGCCCTATTTGGGTAGGGTGGCTGATACGTAGCCATGGGTGTCCGCGGATGTGAACATAGTGGAGATGTTGGAGCGCTACTATGTCCCGGAGGCTGAAGTGCATAGGAATGCACTTTGTATTGGTGACCTGCATGAGCCAGCAGTGCGAGCGATTGCGATGTGTGTGGTTCGGGTGTTGGGGTCTCAGGTGCCCGAATGGGTGTCGGGGGGCCAGATGCAGTTAGTGGAGTGAGTGTTGTATGGCACATACTTTTCCTGGGGCCAGATGTTCCTTACTTGTGTTCAGCGGGAGATGAGCAAGGTGAAGGTGGCTGGCAAGGGGTTCTGCTATGGATCCTTTCTCTGTTCCTTCTTTATGGAGTGGGTACTGACATTGCGGCCGTGGGTGCCGATTAGGGTAGGAGGGCCGAGGGTGCTGCGCACTGTGCGGTGGGGACAGATGATGCACCGGTGGGGTGGCGGAGAGGTTGGGAGATACTTCACAAGGGAGCTCTATCTTCAGTGGTTACAGATGCCGTTGACTTTGGATGACTATCCATATAGGGATATGGATTACACTCGAGATCCGGAGGCTCCACGACCTCTAGGGCAGGCATGGGGGCCAGATGGTATGTATCTATCTGTTTGATTTTTATATCATATTTTGTGTATGTTAGGGTTGATAGATGTATATACTGGTACTAACTATGTACGTTCTCGGATGTGATGCAGATGTTGGACCGAGGACGCCATAGGGAGATGTAGACCGTAGGGGACATGTGGTTGTACCAGCCTTGCTAGATCGAGGGGAGGTGCATCGATGGGACGCTGAGGGGACTTTGGAGTCCCTACGGGCTCTCCTAGATTGTCTACTGGTGGGGGTTAATGATGAGGGGTGGCGGGGCCTAGATCGGGGTGTGATTGAGGCCTGCCTTGAGGCTCCACAGGATTTTCGATTAATTGTGATTCGGGTGGCCGTATTGGAGGAGAGGAGTAGGGTGCAAGATCCCTCAGGGGATGAGGAGCTGCCAGAGGAGGAGCGGGGTGAGGAGTCGGAGGCAGCCGATACAGGCAGTGATGGAGGTTACGACTCTCATTAGGGAGTATGGAGGACTCCCCTCGATGTGTATGGACACTTGGGTTTTTTTGTAGCTACGACATGTATGTGATGAGGCTTTTCTATGTATATATATTTTTTGTATAGCTGAGTGCTGAGGTACTTAGGACATGTATAACATTGATGTTTATTTATATAGATATTCACATGGATGCATTTTTTGCGGTTATGATTATTGTACGCACGTGGATGCACTTGTGATTTCTTGTATGTGTGTATTGCATGTGGATGCAAGTGGTGTATGATGATAGGCACGTGGATGCCCCCTGTTTAGTTGTGTTTATGTTATTCCACATGGATGCAAATAATATTTGATGATAGGCACGTGGATGCCCCTTGTTGTAAATGCAGTCTTTTTGGGTTTTTTATATGTTTTTTGATGTGATGATATGGTATGATGATGCATGATGGATGGTTTACATGGTGTGATTGATATGCCAATCAAGGATGTTGTTAGCCATTTGATCTGCGACACTATTATGAGCTCATGGGACATGGGTGAATGAGATGGATTCAAATTGTCGACTTAGTTGTTTTGTGTGCAGGAACTTGCGAAAGAGGCAGGGGTCGCGCACCTGGTAGTAGTTGTTGAGCTGGGAGACAAGTAGCTGGGAGTCAAGGAACACATGAAGGTGACATATGCCCATCTGAAAGGTAGCAGTCAGGAGACGGGTCACAGCATCATACTCTTCCTGCTTATTGGTAGCAGCGCCTATGCACATTCCGTCAAGTTGGATCAACTCATGTGTAGGGGAATATAAGACCCAGGCTGCAGAGGCCAGGTTTGGAGACCGACGGCTTGCTTCATCGGCGAAGCCAATGTAATAAGGTGGAAGGTGGTCCATCTGTGATCATGCAAAAAAAGACAAGTGTAAGGTTGCGGTAAAAAAGTGAAAAACAAAAAGAAAGCAAACTGTACAATACAGACCAATGGGGCTGCGGGTTTGTTTAAGGATAAAAGCGTTTAAGATACAACCCATTACAGGGGTTGCGCAAAGGGTGGCCTTCTGAGTCAGTTAAAATGTATGCCCCATGTCCAAGGCAGGTATGCACGATGTAAGGGCCTTGCAGTGAAAAGCATGTGATGCCAATTGGACTTATGCCGGTCAACAGTGTGTTGGAGGATGGTTTTTAAAAATTTGTTAATGGCCCAAACTTGGCCGTTCCCTTGAGGGTAGTAAGCAAAGGAATACTGATGTTCAAACTTCAGAAGAGTGGACAACTCGCTCCAAACGACATCTTCAAAATGTGAACCATGGTCTGAGACTAGTTGTTTGCGGACCCTGAATTGTATAAAAACATGGTTAAAAAAGAAATGAGCAGCGGTGTCGGCTTTACAATTGAAGGTGGGCATGGATTCAACCCATTTGGTGAACTAGTCGACGACGACAATGATGTACTTATGGCCGTTTGTGGATGAGGGTTTACATTCCATGAAGTCGATGGCCCATTTGCAGAAGGGACCAATGATGACGACTGGGTGTAGAGGGGCGGGTGGTGTCCGAGCCTTAGGGGCAAAAAGGTGGCAATTATGGCAATGTTTGATCGCTGTGATGTAGTTGGTAAAGAGTGTAGGCTAGAAGTATCCGGCACGGATGACCTTTTGGACGGTGGCCATTCCTGAGAAATGTCCACCACAGGCCCCGCTATGGCAGTCGTTGAAGACTTGTTCGGCTTCTACGTGTGTGAGACAATGGCGGAGGATAGTGTCCACCCTGCGTCGGTAAAGGACATCGCCCAAGAGGAGATACTAAGAGGCGTGGTGATGGATATGACGGTGGCCTTCGCGATTCACGTCTGGTCGAAACTTCTATGTGCGAAGGTATAGCAAAATATCATCGTACCATTGGTCATCGAATGAGATGATGAACAGGTGATTGTCGGGTAACTCATCGGAGATTTGTGGGGACGACAAAAGCGATGGGAGATCGGTTATGAGCTGGGAAAGCGCGAAGGCTTTAGTGCTCTTAGGGGTTGTGAAAATTAGGTCATATTCTTGGAGGATAATTACCCATTTAGGAACGTGACCTTGCAAAAGTCGTCAGTTCAAGAGATAAACCATGGGGTTGGAGTTGGCAACAACTGTGGTATGACTGAGTAAAATGTAATGTCGCGATTTTTGTATGGAAAAGACGATGGCAAGGGCCAACCTCTCTTCATACGGGTAATGTAGGGGTGGTCCAGACAAGGTCTGACTGACATAATAAATGGCATGCTCTTGTTGAGCAACATCTTCTTGGACAAGGACTCCTGACACGGCATGTTCGAACGCGGAGACGTAAAGGATGAAGTCGTGAGAGAAATCCGGAGGGGAGATCAAAGGGGCTTGTGTGAGAGATTTTTTAAGGGCTTCGAATGCATCTTGCACCTGGTCATCCCAAACAAAGGGTATGTGAGTACGAAGTAGGCGTAAGAAACCATGAACTATGGTGGCATAATCAGGAATGAAGCGACGGAGGAAATTAGATTTCCCTTGTAAACTCTGTAGCTGTCGGAGCGTGCGTGGTGCGGGAAGGTCTAATATGGCTTGAACTTTGAGGGGGTCTACAACGATTCCTTTGTGGGAAACCATGAATCCTAACAACCGTCCTGCTGGAACGCAAAAGACGCACTTGAGTGGGTTCAAGCGGATTTGATACTTGCGACAACATAGAAAAACTTGCTGGAGGTGATTGAGGTGGTCGGATCGTTTCTTGGAATGAGTTGTAAGATCGTCAAGATAGACTAACAGGATGTGGACCAAGTCGTGAAAACAATAGGTCATGGCCCGCTGGAAGGTGGCACCAGTATTTTTAAGGTCGAAAGGCATGACACGATAGGAAAAGGTGCCCCATGGGGTGGTAAAGGCAGTTTTCTATTGATCTTCCTTGCGGATCTGAATCTGGTTGTATCCAGAGAAACCATCCATGAAGGATAGGACTTCATGCCCCACACACGCATTGATGAGTTGGTCAATAAATGGCGTGGGGACATTGTCTTTGGGACATGCACGGTTTAAATCGCGGAAGTCAGTACATACTCAGATGGTGCCTTGTTTCTTGTTAATAGGGAGGGGGTTAGAAACCCAAGTGGTATATGTAATAGGATAAATGAATCCTGCTGTACGAAGTTTCTCAATCTCTGCTTTAACGGTGGGGAGCTTTGAGGGGTGAATGGGGCGCTGTTTCTGGCGAATGGGGGGTACATCTGGCCATGTGTCAATGTGGTGCTCTATGATAGCGGGTTCAAGACCAGGAATTTCGGTATAGGACCAGGTAAAGACATCGCAAAACTCTTGGAAAATTTTTTTGTACTCTCTGATCTCGTACTCAGTGCAGGAGGCTCCTAACGTAATGAGTTCAGGAGCACCAGCTGGGGCAGAGATATCAATGTGGATTGTGGGTGAGATATTGGCCATGTTACCTTCCTCGAAGGCATTAGGAGTGGGAATGGGCTCTTTAAACCAGTTGACTTTGGTGGGGAGGAAATCTTTGGACTCAACCGAAAATTGGGTGGTTGTGGTGGGGGAGAAATCTTTCGGGAGGAAATAGGAACAATGATGCATATCCTCCCAGGGGTAATTAGGTGCAGTAAGATCCTCGAGAATCTCCTCATCATTGTGGAAACTTTGGCTCGTCAAATCAGTTGACGAGGGAGTGCTAGTAGAAGAGATCATATAAATGGTATTAATCTCTCTGGTTGGTGGGGATGTTGGGGGTTGGATCTCTTCAATGGTGCAGGGAGCCGTCTCGAGGTCCAAGTTATTCATCTCGTAGAGAGCGGCTCTGCAATCTGGGAGATTAGGGCAGTGATGTGAGTAATGGCCGTAAATACCGCATATTACACAAGGGTGATTGGTACGCAGTGATTTATCGCGAGGCTTAGGGTTAGGGTCGAGTTGGACAACCGGGATGTTGGGGTCATCGTCAAGCATTTGCATGTGCTCTTGTAATGCATGTAATTGTGGACATTGATGGGTAGCATGACCCAACTCATCACACAAAGAGCATTTGGGAGGAGCGCGAAGCACGAGGGGATTCTTAACTGGTTTGGGCGGGGTAGCGTGGTGTATGGTTATGGGCCTCTACCCCTAGTGTGCTTGACAAGAGGGGTGGGACTAGTGGATGAGGAAGGAGGAGTGACACCAGGAGGTGGTTGACTAGTAGTGGTGATGGGTTGCACCAGTTGTAGGATGAAATTTTGTGTCGCAGGGGAAATGGGAGGCGTGATGTACCATATAGCTAATCCTAAAGTTAAACCAGGGAGGCTGAGAGTAGCCATAACCGGGGTGCTTACTACTCCTGAAGGGGGGAATAGGAAGGGGTTTGTATGGATGGGTGTAACACCAACATGACTAGGTACCAATGGTGGTTGGGGTCGCAAGGGCGGTTGATGGTTGGGTGTTGGTGTATTGTGGGAAAGGGTACATAAGTTAGATATTTCGGTTGCTGGTGACGGGGGTGGAATGGATTGGAATGTTGAGGTCATCGACGTATCGGAGTAAACTCCGGGTCCCACTGAGGAAACCAACGAGGTAGATGCATCGCAAATGGGTTGTTCAACCATGGGAAGAACATTTCTGGGTGTAGTGGGGGAATTGGGATCGTAATAGGTGAGTTGATCAATATTGACCACACGTCCTTCATGGGGAAACATCATGGTACAAAAAATGGATGAGGCAACCGCCCGCATGGCATACATGTAACTGCGGCCAAGTAAGAGGCTATAATCAAGTTGGGCGTTGATGACCTCTATGTCAATAAGCACTGTTTTACTAGCCAACTAGACGGGGACATTAGCTAAGAGACCTTGGGGTTGAGACGGATGACCATCGTAGGCTCGCAATGCAGTGGTGGACTGCTGGAGAGTAGGGGATCCCAACTTCTACCAAACAAATGTGGACATAACGCATGTAGAGGCACCGTCATCGATGATGCACCGATGGATGACAAGATTCCGAACAGATACAGAAACTTGGAATGCTAATGTGGAAGGCAGGCATGGTTTGGATTGGTCCAAATTGAAGGCCATCATTCGTGAATCAGTTGGGTCAATAACACCAATGGCTGATAGCAAAGTCTTGCGCTGTGTAGGACAGTTTTTTAAGACCTCTAACGTAGACATGGCTGCGGGGGACTGAGCTAAGTCATCTACAATGTTGTAATTAGACGTGGCACGGGCATTGGGGTTATTGTTGATGCGGTGAAGTGGGAAGCGAGGAGCTTTGGAGGCACCATCTAGTGGAGCCAGAGGTATGCGTAATGACTGATCGGTGGGAAGAGCGTTGGTGTTTTTATCGGAGGGAGGGGCTTCAGGGGTGGAGCCATATTGGTTTCGATGGGTTTGAATATTGACATCGGTGGATGAAATCATTAACAAGTGATGGGTACTTGAGTCTATCATGGGTTGATCAGGAGCGACATAAGTGATTTGCTGTTGTGGTGGCGTGTTTCCTTGAGGGGGAGCCAACGGTTGTGTGTTCACTATTCCTTGGGTTGGTAAAGGGTTTTGTAACACCAAGGGTTGAGTCTGAGGTGGTGGGGGGTTGGGTGGCACCTAAGGAGCCGCGTGCCCTTGGCGGTGGGCATCATCAGTCCAGAGTTGTCGAGCCCGCTCCAAATGTGGGTAAGTGTGTGTGTAATGGCCATAGACCCCGCAAATAGAACAAGGATGGTTCATTCGCAAATTAGGGTTTTTGGCTTGTTTGGGCAGCCTGTCGGGGTTTTGGTTGGCAGGTGCTGTGTTATTATTATTTGGGGGATTTGGTGGCTGGACACCTTTTTCTGGAGGGGGGTTGTTCCCGCGGTTACGTCCTTTTTCCCTGTTTTGCTGGCCTTGTTGGCGTTGGTTATTTTGGTTCTACTGCGGATTTTGTTGGGCATACACTTGCCCTTGGATGGCAGGTGGGTTCTGCGGTTGTGCAGGTGCGGGAGCAGGTTGCGGTGGATAGTAAGTGGGTGGAGGCGGTGCAGGTGATGAACCTTGTGGGGGTTGCTGATACGTCTGTGTGACTAGCTGTGGGTTTGCCGCAGGTGCTGCCTGTGGCGGATAATAAGCAGGGGGCTTGAGAGGATACAGGAGCTTGCGCGATCGACGGGTGGTAATATGGCTGAGGTGCTATTGGGGGGGCGTAAAAGGGGGATACAGGGCAGAAGCACTGAGGTGGACATGAGGGTCCGTCGGAATGGTGGTGATGTGCCATGGGAGCATACGAATTGGTTGCTCCAGAGTGGGATGTAGCCCATGAAAGGTCGGGGCCATGGCTAGGACGTGCTATGGAAAAGGGCTAGTTATGCGAGGCAATACGACCAATGATGCCATCTGCGGCATGCGATGCCCCCGACACATCATTTCGGGAGGAATCACCGCGGGGTGCGTCAGGTATAATAGTATATAGATAACCAAACTGGGCATAAATAAGGTCAAATTGCTGGGCTTTTAGGATGGCCTCTTCCTCGGACTAGGGTCTCTCAGATGCCACATCCTTGGAAATGACAGGAAGGAGAGATTTTAGAAACCAATCTAAGAAGATACGGTCATCTAACTTGATTTTGCACAGGCTTCAGTGTCGACGCCACTCATGAATGTGGTCAGTGATGTGGGTGGCCGTATTTTGTCTGCAAGATAGTAGGATCTCAACTCTCGCATCATAGCAGACAGGTAACTGAAAGAACTGCAGGAAGGTCGAGGCGAGGGAGGTAAAGGTGGCATGGGTCCCATGGGGTTGCTCGATGTACCATTTGGCTGCAAAGCCAGTGAGAGTGCGTTGTAATAGACAGAGGCGGACATAGTCATCCACTATGGAGTTGGAGGAACACCATAGATGGAAGGACATAATGTGGTTCTAGGGGTCTTCACCTGCCTTGCCCTCAAACTTAGGGATGTCTGATGGGAGCTTAGTGGGCATGTAAGGCCACACAGGGTCGTGTCTGATGGGATCATTGGTCAGTCTGGCCAGATCAGGAAGGTTGAGACTAGAATGAATGGAAAAATAGTAGAAGGATGTGACATATTGGTGGTTGTGACTACATTGGGGCCAATGCCCCCGAGTGTAGGGGCTGGGTTCAGGTTGGGGATGTTTCCCCTAGGTGGAGGAACGAAGGTAGTATGGGATGGTCCGTCACCGCCAAGGGTAGTGTGAGTCACTAGTGGGGTTGGGTTGGGTATGCTAGCCACTGGAATGGGCATAGTGATCGGAATGGTGGGTGTGGGCCCCATCGAGGGAATACCAAAAGCAGGTGTGGTAGCTGGGGTGGTGGTGGACGCTCCACCAGTGGTTCCTAAAAAGAAAGGGTTGGATGTCGTGCCATCCATGGGGCTGGTTGGTGCAGTATAAGTGGGGTTCTCAGACTCTGCCTCAGAATCAGATGTAAAATAAGGGGCATCAGGGCTGAGGGATGGAGGTCTATGTCGTCGACGAGTGGAGTCGACTGATGAAGCTCTATGTCTATGACAGGTGATGTCGAGTGAACTGTGCTGCGGGGGCTCACCCCAGAGGTGCCAAGAATGTCTCGAGGACTCAATGGTGACAGATGGTGTCAAGTATTTGAGGGTTGTGTCGAGTGATAAAAATCTCAAAAACCCTAATGCAGCCGAGTGTGCAAAAGGATAGCACAAAAAATACGGCACTCAGGCCAACAATCAGCTCAAAACACTCACTGTAATAGCTGTGCTACAATAAGTGGAGCGTCAACAACAGTGGTCAGAATACCAACAAGTAGCAGGTTTCCTAGAAAACAAAAATAGTGGACTCGCTAGACCAAAGGGAGGTAAGGGAGCATGCAAACACCTAGATAAATAGTATTCTGACTCAACCAGACATATCCTCTGCAAGGTGATGAAATCCAATTCAGACAATATGGATAGTAGAGACAAGTGGCTATAGATATCTCCCTACCGGGAGGGACACCGAGTAAGACAATTCTAGAAGAAAGGCAACTAAGATACCTCGTTCATGACACGTCCAGAAAGGTGAATCTGCAGCTCCGGTCCTATCACCGTGTGGGCCTACAAGGAATCACCACACGCAGACCAACAAGTAGGTATCCTTTGGTTACTGAATGGATTGGGGTATTCCACTCAGGCCTCCGGAACCAGTCTGGCTACTTCAACCCTCCTAAGGGAGAGGCTCTCTGATAAACTAGTTGTGACCGTGCCAAAAAATACTAGGGTATTTTGGTTCCCTAATGGAAAACAACTATGTCTCAAGTGTAAGCGACCGAGGGGTGTTATTTGGATGCCTATCCCCCCCGTCCTACCTAACTACAATATTCTTATGTGTTCCCCAAGTGGGGTTAGAATGTTGGTTGTGTTAAGTAGTATTTTAAGGCTCACTTGAATTAGGTGACAGAGTGTGTGCGTGTGAGAGAATGAACCCAATTAAAAGTTCCACGGGGTGGGCAACTTTCTAACTAATAATAATAATGCAGAAATTAAACTTGTAATGCAAAATTTTCTTTTTTCAATTGAAATGCTTAAAATTAAAAAACTCTGTAAATGGAACAGAAAGCAAACTACAGAAAAAGGCTGTAGGTAAGTATGGCTACAGATAGAACAGGTGGTTGTGCAGGGGTAGAAAATATTGCAGCAAAGTTCTGGGTTCATATAGGGTAAAAAAAGTGCAGAAAATAGATCGCAGGTTTGTGGTGAAACTGTGCGGCCGGATTGCGGGAAACAGGATGAAAGCCGTGGGGAGATCGCATGAAATAGGCTGAAAGCCATGTGGAGATCATAGGAAATAGGTTGAAAGCCACGGGGATATCACAAGAAACACCCTGAAAGCCACAGGGAGATCGCAGGAAACAGGCTGAAAGCCACGGGGAGATCGCAGGAAACAGGTTGAAAGCCATGGGGAGATCGCAGGAAACAGGCTGAAAACAACGGGGAGATCACAGGAAACAGGCTGAAAGCCATGGGGAGATCACAACTGTGAGGAAAAAATACACAATTTCCGACAGCAAACCCAACTGCCGAAAAGGACAGCCGAAGGGGGAAAACAGAAAAATACTTGCAGAAAACTAAAAACTTCTAAAAATTATAACCAGAAACTCAAAGGAACACTAGGGGAGTTTCCAAAACTGTAGCTAGGGTTTTCACCCTAGCTTGTGCAAATGAGCACCTACTAAGGAGAAGGGACTCCTTAGTAGCAGTTCAATAAAATAGTAAAATATGGCAATAAAGCAAAGTAAACTTAAACTAGCATGTGCATCAACAAGGAATAAAAAGACAATAATATGATAAGAATTTTCTTTTGTATTAAACAATGGGAACCAAGATACATTTACCTCAAGTGTTGAGGTTGGTGAAGCTCTTGAAGTAGTCCAGGAGGGCTACTTCTAAGCTCCAATGGGTTCCTTCTCCTTCTCCAAAGTGTTTTGGATATGGGCCAAAGAGGCACTCAAATGTGAAATTAGCTCAAAATGGTGAGCTAGGGTTTTAGGAGTGATTTTGGCAGCATGGGGATATGAGAGATTGTGGATATGAAATGGGGAGCCTCCATCACCTATTTATAGGTTTTTAGTGGTGGAGTGTTGACCCATGGTTTTTGGCACCATATGGTCTAGGTCAACTGTATAGGGTTTTTGCTTCTTTTTTCCCTCTTTTTCCTCTTTTTTATATTTTTTATTCCCTTGTTAGAGGGTTTTTGCTATTTTTGGAGGAAATTTAAATTATTTTGGGGAAAAAAGGGGGTTTTTGGAGGCTTTTTAATGGTTTTTTAAGTTTTTGGAGGCAAATATGGTAGGAAATATGGACAAATGAGTCATGTAATGAGGGAGATGAGATGGTGAGCACTTTTTGGGTGTTAATAGTAAGGTGTTGAGTTTTCATGGAGAAAACCCAATCTAGTGCTTAATTCGTCAACCATGTGGTTCTGAAATTGAGAACCATGGTCAGTAATTATAGCTTGAGGAACTCCGAACTGCGCTATAACATGATTGAACATGAAGAGTGCAATGGTTTTTCCATCGTCAGTGTATGTAGGCATAGCCTCGACCCACTTTGTAAAGTAATCCATGGCGACTATGACGTAACCATGCCCCCCGACCAAGGTAGGATTACAGTGCATGAAGTCAATGCCCCATTTAGCGAAGCAGCCAATGACAATAATCGAGTGTAATGGGGCTGGGTGGGTGCGCTTTTTCATTTGAAAATGCTGGCATGGAGGACATTTTTTGATGACCTTGATACAATCTTTAAAGATGGAGGGCCAATAATATCCCATGCAAAGTATCTTCTGGGTTGTAGCCATCCCAGAGAGATGACCGCCACACGCCCCAGCGTGACAGTCATTTAAGACGTGTTCAGCCTCCTCATGTGTGAGGAAACGTCGAAGAATAGAATCGATACCATGACAGTACAACGTATCACTGATGATGAGGTAATACTTTGCATGGTGGCGTATTCTACGATGATCGTCATGAGATAGTTGGGGGCTGAAACATTGGGTCTGAATATATAAAGTGATATCTTTGTACCACGGATCAGACGTGCTGATGAGGAACAATGTTTCGTCTGGAAGAGAATCATTGGGCTCAAATTCTATATTAGCTCGGGGAAGATCACAGATCATCTCGACAAACACCAAATATTTTTTAGACTTAGCTTTTTCGAATAGGAGATCAAATTCCTGCAATATCACAATCCAGTGTGAATACCTGCCCCCAAGTACCTGGCATGTCAAAACGTGGTACATGGGGTTCGAATTGGCGATGATGGTGGTGGTGGGAAGTAATATGTGATGTCAGAACTTTTGGATGGAAATAACTACCGCGAGAGTGAGTTTCTCAACATGTGAGTAACGCGTTTCAGTGTCAATAAGACCCTTACTTAAGTAATATGTCACATGTTCCTGGGCATTATTGTCTTCCTGTACCAAGACCTTGGCGATTGTGGTGGCAGAAGTGACAAGATAAAGGATATAATCCTTGTAGTAATTGGGCAGTTGGAGCATAGGGGTGTGCGTAATAACATGTTTGAGACTATCGAAGTATTGTTGCGCTTGCTCATCCCAAATGAATAGGACGTCCTTCTTGAGTAGTCTCATGTAACCCTGCATCTTTTGAGCGAAATTACAGACAAAACGCCTTGAGTAAGTTTCTTTCCCTTGCAAAATTTGAAGTTCCGTGATATCAGTGGGAGGTGGGAGAGAGGCAATGGCTTCCACCTTCAAGTGTTCAATGCGGATCGCATATTTCGAGACAATGAAACCGAGGAGGCATCCAAAATCGACGCAGAAGATGCACTTGTGAGGGTTTAGACGGATGTTATACCATCTGCATCTGAGGAATACTGCCATCAAATGATCAATGTGGTACTGACGTTGGCGTGAATGGGCAGGTAGATCATCGAGATAAGGTTCCACAAAGTCCTTCACATCATGAAAGGAATACGACATGGCCAATTGGAATGTGGCACCGACATTTTTGAGACCAAAAGGGAGGTTGCGATAAGCAAACGTACCCCAAGGACAGATGAAAGCTTTCTTGTGTTGATCAACCGGGTAGATCTCAATCTAGTTGTAACTGAAAAATCCATCCATGAAAGAGAAAATGACACTTCCAGCACAGTTTTCAATGATTTGATCGATAAAGGGAGTTGGGTAATTGTCCTTAGGACAAGCCTTGTTGAGATCTCGATAGTCGATGCAAACATGAATGGTACCCTACTTCTTAGCTACATGGACAACATTTGAGACCCATTTTGTCAGTGGGACAAGGTATATAAATCCAACTTTCAAGAGTTTTTCAATTTATTCCTTAATCGTCAGAGTCTTTCGAGGGTGTACTGGTAGTAGATTTTTCCGGACTGGTTTAGGATCAGGATAGGTTTGAATCGTGTGTGAAACAATAGTGGGGTCTATCCCAGGCATATCCTCGTAGGTCCAAGTAAACACATCTCAAAATTGCTTGAACAAGGCCGTGAACATTGTAATCTCTTTAGGGGAACACTTCTGGCCTAAACGAATGTGTTCCAGTACACCAGGAGTAACCAATATGTCGATCGAAATGGTAGGTTTAATGTTGGCCAAGTTTCCTTCAGAGTCTGTTTGACACATAAGTATTGGGGACTGAGGGAAAGGGTGGACATCCAGTGTAAATATGGTGGTGATGCTATTCTTCATAGTATCCAACGGAGGTAGGAAAGATGATCAATGGTGAAGGTCTTCCCACAGAGGCTCATCCACACTCATGATTTCCATAATGGACTCGTCAGACTGAAAAGTACGGAGGAGAGGATCAGGTAGGGATGATGTCCGCTATAAAGAACAAGAGGTGGATTCCATAGCCGAGTGGTCCTCCGGTGCTGACTAGATAGACTCGTAGGTGAGTTCAGCGGGTGAAAGAGGCATGGTGTCTCCAATTTGTTGCATAGTGGCTTCATCAGGTACAATCCATTGATCAGTAGAGTTGGGGACAGATGAAATCCTAGAGGAGATCATGTTCACCGTGGAAACATGATTAGGGGGATCCGAGGTTGGAAAGACGTCCATAAGGGATGAGTCCTTTATGAGGCTGACCCCCATACTCTCATATAGCTGCGAAGATTGTCCAAGTAATGGAACATTATCGCTTGGATGAGTAGAGGTTTCGGGTGTATATAAATCCAATTGGTCGACAGTAACAATTCGGCGTTGGTGGGGAATCATACTATGCATAAGACAGATGATGCGACCACAATCATGGCATAAAAGAAATTACAACCAAGTAGAATATTATAATCTAACTGGGCAATGACTACTTCCACGTTAATGGTTGCGGTCTTTCCCCCCAACTCGACTGCTAAGGCTTGTTATAGCCCGTGAGTTTGAAATCCACATCCATCAAATGCTTTCAAGGTGGTGGGAGAACAGTTCAACTCAGGAGAGCCAATGGCTCACCAACACGAAATCGACATGACTGAGGTAGAGGCACCTTCGTCCAAGACGGTACGATGGATTGTCTTCCCAGCAATGTTTGTGGAAACTTTAAATGCCAACTGATGGGAAAGCCTCGGCTTAAAGTACTCCAGCCGAAACATGATGGTGTTAGAAGAATCCAGATCAACTGCCCCGATGGAAATGAGGAGAGTCTTGCATTGGTTAGGTCAGTTCTGCAAGACCTCGAGCGTTGCAATAGCACAAGGAGCTTGTGCCAGGTCCTCTACAATATTGTAGTTCTGAGCGGCCCAAGCATTGGGATTGAAAACAACTTTTCAAATCGTGCTCTTGGGCAAACACAACACTGACTCTAATGAAGGATTCTCAATGGTGAGAGAAGCCTGCAGTACGGTGACGTCGGGAAGAGAAGTGGAAGATTTTTCAATATTACTTCCAACTGTTTCCTTCTTAGGGATGGAGTCATACGAACAGGAACATGTGTTCAAGTTGACGGTCACACTACGCATCATGAGAACATGCGCAGTGGAGGATGCCTCTCCTTGGGAAGGATAGGTGTGTGTGATTAGTTACTGGTTCTAAGTAGGGAAGGGATCATTGAGAATTGTGGTAGTAGAGTTTCCCTTGAGAAACTTCTAAACTTCATCTCGGTGAGGACATTCCTTGGAGAAATGGTCACCACCGCACAGTAGACAAGGATACTTCAACTTCCTCTTCTATTTGGTGTATTCAGGAGTGGGATTGTTCTCCCATTGATTAAAAGGTTTCTTAGGTTTTCCTTTGTTTTTCTTCTTACCACCAGACTTTTGAGATGAAGCCGATTGCACAGAATTCACCTCTTCGGTGGAGGCAGGAGTGGTGGACTTGATAGTGCTGTTACTAGCCTATGGTGGTGATGGGGAAGAAATTTGGGGGTTTGTCGAGCCACCGATTTGAGTAGAAGGCTGGGAGGTGAGGGAACCAATGATGCCATCGGCTTTTGGTCCCTTGCGGTGTTTCGCGGGGTCATACGTAGTGCCAGGTGTGACAAGAACAATTTCATATAATGTGCCAGATTGAGCATAGACCAATTCTAACTAATGGGTACAGGCAATAGCCTGTTCCTCAGTGATGACGGGGACATTTTGAAAAATGCCCAGAAAATCTGAAGGTGAGGGCGAGAAATGATCTCAAGCATCATCACCAGCTCGGAAAAATGAATCCGATGATATAAAACATGTGAAAAACGGAGAACGGCCGATGTGGCACGCAAACCGAGGTGACGAGTGGCGTCTGGACACAATGTTGATATTGGTCCTAGTGAGAGCGAGGAATGATCTCAAGCATCATCACGAGCGCGGAAAAATGAATCCGGCAATGCAAATGGTGCAAAATACAGAGGTCATAAGGACTCCAGAATGGTCAAAGGGAATAACTAGGTGTATAAAATCAAATATACAAGTGATATGTGACCTCAAAAATGGTTGAGATCACAAATGTGAAAAAAGTGAGCAGGGTTAATGACCTGCCCCCATGCTATGTGCATAGGGTTTGTGATTATGGATCACATATGTGTTGGGTTGAACAATGGGTTCGTTGACGTGCTGAGATAGATGAGATGGGGAAGGTTCAAAATGATTGATCATGCCCCCTATCCCAGGGTCGAGGGAATCTATTATGCCCCTTGACTCAGAGGTGTCAAGGTGGTGCTCTATGATAGCGGGGTCAAGACCGGGCATTTCGGTATAGGACCAGGCAAAGACATCACGGAACTCTTTGAAAAGTTGTTTGTAGTCCTCAATCTCTTGTTTACTGCAAAATGCTCCTAAAGTAATGAGTTCAGGGGCATGTCCTGGAGCAGCAATATCAACTTGGATGACAGGTGAGATGTTGGCCATGTTACCTTCCTCGAAGGCATCAGGAGCAGGAATAGGGTCCTTGAACCAGTCGACCTTGGTGGGGAGGAAGTCTTTGGATTCAACCGCGTATTGGGTAGCAGAGCTAGAGGAAGACGCTTCGGGGATGAAGTAGGAACGATGATGCATATCATCCCAGGGATAATCCGGGGCAGTAAGGGCCTCAAGAATCTCCTCATCGGTACGGAAAGTTTGCGTCGTCAAATCGGTTGACGAGGGGGTAGTGGTGGAAGAGATCATATAGATGGTATTAACCTCTCCGGAAGGTGAAGAGTCTGGGGGGTAGATCTCCTCAATGGTAGGTGGTGCCGTCTCAAGGTCCAGATTGTTCATCTCATAAAGAGCTGCTCTGTAATCCGGGAGATCGGGACAATGATGTGAATAATGCCCGTAAATACCGCATATGGCGCAGGAGTGGTTGGTACGTAGGGACTTATCTTTAGGCTTAGGAGTAGGGTTTAGTTCGACAGTTGGGATGTTAGGATCGTCATCGAGCATTTGCATGTGCTTCTGCAATGCGGGTAACTGTGGGCATTGGTGGGTCGCATGGCCCAACTCGTCACACAGCGAGCATTTGGGAGGAGCACGAAACACTGGAGGGTTCTTGACTGTCTTTGGAGGTGGTACAGCAGTATAAGGTTGAGGACCTCTGCCCCCAGTGGGTTTGGGAGTAGGAGGAGGTGTCGTGGAGGACGAAGGGGTAGAGACACCGGGAGGTGGGTGGGTGGTAGTAGCCATGGGTTGCACCGGCTGGAGGACGACATCGGGTGTCGGCGGGCGAACGGGAGGCGAAAGGTACCATACAGGTAATCCCAAGGTTAACCCAGGGAGGCTAAGGGTAGCCATGACCGGGGCGCTTACTACTCCCGCTGGAGGAACTAGGAAGGGGATCGTATGGATCGGTGTAACACCAATGTGACTAGGTACCAATGGTGGTTTAGGCAACAAGGATGGTTGAGTGTTAGGTGGTAGGTTGTCGTGGGACAAGGTACATAAGTCAGAGACTTCGGGCGTAGATGACGGCGGAGGAATGGATTGAAAGGTGGAGGTCATCGGCGCGTCTGAGTAGACTCCAGGCCCCGTAGAGGAAACGAACGAGGTGGTGGCGGGAGAAACAGGTTGTTCAACCATGGGGAGAACATTTTCCGGTGCCGCCGGAGCACTGGGATCATAGTAGGTGAGCTGGTCAATCTTAACCACGCGTCCTTCATGGGGGAACATCATGGTGCGAAAGACAGAAGAGGCAACCGCCCGCATGGCATACATGTAGCTGCGGCCAAGTAGAAGGTTGTAATCCAATTGGGCATTGATTACCTCTATGTCAATAAGAACTGTTTTACCACCTAACTGGACTGGAACGTTGGGTAGAAGGCCTTGGGGCTGGGCCGAACGACCGTCGTAGGCACGTAACGCAGTGGTGGACTGCTGGAGAGGAGGGGATCCTAGCTTCTGCCATACAAATGTAGACATAACGCATGTGGAGGCACCCTCATCGATGATGCACCGATGGATAACAAGATTCCTAACGGAGACTGTAACTTGGAAGGCTAAGCTGGAAGGTAGGCGTGGTTCAGACTAGTCTAAATCGAACGCCATCAAATGTGAATCAGTTGGGTCAATCCCCCCAATGGCGGAAAGTAAAGTCTTGCGCTGGGAAGGGCAGTTCTTCAAGACTTCTAACGCAGACATGGCTGCGGGAGATTGGTCTAGGTCGTCTACTATGTTATAGTTTGACGCAGCGCGCGCGTTAGGGTTATTGTTGATTCGGCGAAGTGGGAAACGAGGTGCTTTCGCAGCGCTGTCTATGGGAGGCGGAGGTATACGTAACGCCTGATCGGTGGGATGAGCATTAGTGGTTTTGTCCGTGGGATTGGCTTCAGAGGTGGAGCCATATTGGTTCCGACGGGTCTGTAGGTTGACGTCAGCGGATGACATCATCAGTAAGTGGTGGGTACCTGAGTCGAACATGGGTTGATCAGGAGTAGCGTAGGTGATCTGTTGTTGTTGGGGTTGCACGTTAGCTTGAGGGGCCAACGGCTGAGTGTTCACCACGCCTTGAGTCGGTAAGGGGTTTTGCAGCACCAAAGGGGGTTGCTGAGGTTGGGGGGGGTTGGGCGGTGCTTGGGGAGCCGCATGCCCTTGGCGATGGGCCTCGTCAACCCAAAGCTGTCGAGCTCGCTCCAAGTGTGGGCAAGCATGGGTGTAGTGTCCATAGACCCCGCAAATAGAACAAGGGTGGTTCGTTTGCAAATTGGGGTTTTTAGCCTGCTTGGGCGGGCGATCAGGGTTTTGATTAGCGGGGGCCGCATTGTTGTTGTCAGGGGGATTAGCCGGTTGACCAGCTTGGTCTGTAGGTTGGTTGTTTCCCCGATTACGGCCCTTGCCGCGGTTCTGTTGGCCCTGGTTACGTTGGTTATTCTGGTTTTGCTGCGGGTTCTGTTGGGCGTAAACTTGCCCTTGGGCAGCAGGTGGATTCTGAGGTTGCGCAGGTGCAGGAGCAGGCTGCGGGGGATGATATGCAGGTTGAGGCTGAGCAGGTGCAGCAACTTGAGGGGGTTGCTGATAGGACTGCGGAGCAGGTTGTGGATGTGCCGCAGGGGCTGCCTGGGGCGGATAATAAGCTGGTGGGGCTTGTGAAGGCGCAGGAGCCGGGGCAGTCTGCTGATGGTAATAAGGCTGAGGGGCGACTGGAGGAGCATAAGCAGGAGTCGCATACCCAAAGCACTGAGGTGGACACGAAGGTCCATGGGAATGGTGATGTGTCATGGGAGCATATGAGTTGGTTGCTCCAGACTGGGAGGTAGCCCTCGACAGGTCGGGGCCAGGGGTAGGTCGTGCTATAGAAAATGGTTGGGGATGCGAAGAAACACGGCCAATGATACCATCAGCAGCGTGGGATGCCCCCGGCGCATCATGATGGGAGGACTCGCCGCGAGGGGCGTCAGGTATAATGGTATAAAGGTAACCCGATTGGGCGTAAATGAGGTCGAACTGTTGTGCCTTAAGGATGGCTTCTTCTTCAGACTGGGGTCTTTCTGAGGCCACATCCTTAGCAATAACAGGAAGAAGGGATTTGAGGAACCAATCTAGGAAGATACGGTCGTCAAGTTTGATCTTGCATAAGCTACGGCGTCGACGCCACTCATGGATGTGGTCCGTGATATGGGTAGCCGTGTTTTGTCTACAAGAGAGAAGGATCTCAACGCCCGCGTCATAGCGGACTGGCAACTGGAAGAACTGCAGGAAGGTCGAGGCCAGGGAAGAAAAGGTGGCGTGGGTCCCATGAGGCTGCTCAATATACCACTTGGCTGCAGAGCCAGTGAAGGTGCGCTGTAAGAGACGGAGGCGAACAGAGTCATCCACGATGGAGTTAGAGGAACACCATAGGTGGAAAGACATGATATGGTTTTGTGGGTCCTCACCGGCCTTACCCTCGAACTTAGGGATGTCAGAGGGTAGTTTGGTAGGCATATGAGGCCACATAGGGTCGTGTCAAATAGGATCGTTGGTCAATCTGGCCAGGTCAGGTAGGTTGAGGCTAGCCATGAACGACAAACTGGAAGAAGGCTGTGACACAGTAGTGCTGTGGACCAAGTTGGGGCCAGTGCCCCCAAGTGGAGGGACAAGATGTGAGGTGGTGCCCCCAAGTGGGGGAACTGAGGTAGTGAAGGATGGTCCAGCACCACCATTGGTAGTGTGAGCCACTGATGTAGTAGGGATAGGTATTCCTGCTGTGGGAATAGGTACCGTGAGGGGAACGGTAGATGGTTGCCCCATGGAGGGCATACCCAACACAGGTGTAGTAACTGGTGTAGTAGTGGATGTGCCACCAATGGTCCCTATGACAAATGGAGTGGAAGTCGTGCCAGCCATGGGGCTAGTAGGGGCAGTATAAATAGGGTTCTCAGACTCTTCGTCAGAATCAGAGGTAAAGTAAGGTGCGTCACTATCTGGTGACGGAGACCTACGTCGCTGACGAGTGGAGTCAAGTGACAAGGCTCTAGATCTGTGATGAGTGGTATCAACGGACAATGATCGGAATCTATGACGAGTGGTGTCAAGAGAACCGTGCTGTGGGGGCTCGCCCCTGAGGCGCCGAGAATGTCTCGGGGACTCAATGGTGACGGATGGTGTCTGGTCTCTGTGGGTTGAGGTGAGTATAAAAACAGCTCAAAAATCCTAATGCAACCGAGTGTGCAGAAGGAGAGCTAAAAAGCAAGGCACTCAGGCCAACAACCAACTCAAAACACCCACTGCAGCAGCTGTGCTACAATAGGTGGAGTAACAACAAAGATGGTCAGAATACCAACAAGCAGCAGGTTTCCTAAAAAAGAAAAATGGTGGACTCACTAGACCAAAGGGAGGTAAAGGAGCATGCAAACACCTAACTAAAAGTATTCTGACTTAACTAAACATATCCTCTGCAAGGTGATGAAATCCAAGTCAGACAATATGAGTAGGAAAGCCAAGTGGCTATGATATCCCCCTACCGGGAGGGACACCGGGTAGTCAATCCTAGAAGAATGGCAACTAAGATACCCCGTTCATGACACGTCCAGAAAGGTGAATCTGCCGTTTAGTTCGTTGACCGCAATACCCCTATACAGGGATATCCCGCGAACCGCGAAAGGTAGCCCTTCGGTTACTGAATGGAGTGCGGTATTCCACTCAGGCCTCCGGAACCAGTCTCCCGACTTCAACCCTCCTAAGGGAGAGGCCCTCTGATAAACTGGTCGTGACCGTGCCAAAAAGTACTAGGGGATTTTGGTTCCCTAGTTGGACAACAACTATGTCTCAAGTGAAATAACCAAGGGGTGTTATTGGAAGCCTATCCCCCTGATCCTACCTAACTACAATGATTCTTTTGTGTTCCCCAAGTGGGGTTAGAATGTTGGTTTAATTAGGTACTTTTTAAGGCTCACTTGATTTTATGTGACAGAGTGTGTGCTCGTGAGGTGTTGAACCCAAAAATAGAAGTGCCACCAGGGAGGGCAACTTCCAATCTATCAATAATGCTGAAATTGATTTTTTAAACTTGCAAAATTTTCTGAAATAAAAATACTGAAATTTTAAAAAGATTCTGTAAAAGGAACAGAAATTATGTTGCAGAAAGGCTGTAAGGAAGTGGGCTGCAGGTGGGACAGAGGGCTGTTCAAATGCAGAAAATATTGCAGCAAGAGGGGCTGGGATCAAAACAGGAAAAGAGCAGAAATCAGACCGCGGGTCTGTGGCGAATCAGAACAGGCCGACCGCGGGTTTGAGGGAAACAGCGGCGGTCAGGTCGCGGCTATCGGGCCAACAGTTGCAGTCGGGACGCAGGAAACAGGGGAAAAGACACAGTCGGGTCGCGGCTATAAGGCTAACAAGCGCAGTCGGGACGCCCGAAAGAGGCAGAAAGCCGCAGTCGGGACGCGTGAAAGAGGCCGACAGGCGCAGTCAGATCGCGGCAAACAGGCTGATTAGCCACGGTCGGATCGCAGGTAACAGACTTGAATCCGCCGGCAGAGCGTCGGAAGCAGTCTGAGAGCCACGGTCGGATCGCGGGTAAAGGCCTGAAAGGCGCGGTCGGGACGCGACTGTAGAGGGAAAAAGACGCGGTATGCGGCGGCCGAAAGGGACAGCCGAAAGGAAAAAATTTAAAAAACGGAAACCAGAAATTCGAAAACTAGGGGAGTCGCCAAAACGGGAGTCTGGGTTCGATCCCCAGTGGAGTCGCCAAAAACTGTAGCTAGGGTTTTACCCCTAGCTTGTGCCAATGAGCACCTACTAAGGAGAATGGACTCCTTAGTAGCAGTTCAATAATGATTAAAAGATTAAGCTAAAACAACAATTAACAAACTACTTTAAGCATTGCATGAGACATAAACAAAAGATGTAAAAAATGGTTTTATATGAATGTTACCTTGAGTGTCAAGGTTGATGAAGCCCTTTGCAGTGTCCAAGAGGATGCTCCAAGCTTCAGAATGCTCCTTTCTCCTTCTCCAATGTTGGGGATGGGCCAAAGTGGCTCTCAAGGTGAAAATAGTTCAAATGATGAACCAGGGTTTCGAGAGAGATTTTGGCAGAGTAAGGGTGCTTGTGATTGTGGATATGGAATAAGGGATCTCCATCACCTATTTATAGTTTTTTGGTGGTGGAGTGCTGACCCATGGTTTTAGGAAACACATGGTTTTGGGCAGCTGTATACGGTTTTTTTCCTCCTTTTCCTCATTATTTTATATTTTTTATTCCCTTTTTAGGGGATTTTTGCTATTTTTGGAGGAAAAGGGGGTTTTTTAGCCTTTTTTAGGCTATTTTGATGGTTTTGTGGCCTTTTGGAGGCATTTTAGGCCTTTTGGAGGCATTTTAATGGGATTTTTTGGGATTTTAAGGGAAAAATGGTAGGAAAATGGACAAATGAGCCATATAATGTGGTAAATGAGCTAGTGAGCACTTTTTGGGTGTTAACACCCCTCCCATAGCTACGTCTTGAGCTACGAAAGATAAAAGTGACTTTGTGAACCAGTCAACTAAGAGTTGGTCCAGAATATGAGCCTTAATAAGATGTCATCTTCATCGCCATTCATGAATATGATCTGAAATATGAGTGGCAGTGTTCTGGGGAAGGGAGGTCAATAAGTCCGTTCTAGTCTCATAGTGAATGGGCAACTAGAAGTGGGTCAAAAATGACATAGCAAGTGATCAGAAATCTAGAAAATAATTGGGTGGTAGTTCAATATACCACTTGGAAGCGGGGATGGTGAGAGTCCGTTGAAATAACCTAAGACGGATTGAGTCGTCCATCAAGGAGTCAGATGAGCACCATAAATGGTATGTCGTCACATGGTTTTTTGGATCCTCGCCGGGCTTGCCATCAAACTTGGGAGTATATGATGGTAGTTTCACTGAAATGGGTGGCCAATTGTGTCCATGGAAGATGGGATCATTCGTTAAACAAGACAGGTCGGGTAGGTCCAATGTAGCCAAAAAGGGCAGTTGTTGGTTCCGTTGCGGGTACTGATAGTAATGGTATGGCATGTATGGACCAGTGGAACCTTGAATTGACTGGTTGTAGGGTGTTCCCTGGGGAAATTGACCGTAAGGGGGTGTGCCGCCTGGGCCATATGTAGGTCCGCCACCATAATAAGGTGGTCTGTTGCATTAATAAGGTGGTGTGTTACTATAAGGTGGGGGTCTGCCACACCCACCTGGAGGGGGTGGGCCACCTCCAAATGGTGTGGGTCAGCTGCTACCATCGGGAGAGGATGGACCTCCTTCGCCTTCGCTGGGAGGAGGTGGTGGTCCACCGTTGCCGTCAGGGTAGGATGAACCTCCACCGCCTCCTCCGCCACCTCCACTAGGATAGGATGGTCCACCACCACCACTGCCAGGGTGGTATGGTCCTCCACCACCACCACTAGGATGGGATGGTCCTCCACCACCACCACCGGGGTGGGATGGTCCTCCACTACCTGGGGGGGGTGGCCCTCCTCCTCCACCTGAAGGGGGAGGGCCTCCCCCTCCGCTGCCAGGGGGGGAGGGACATGGTTGCCGGAATGAGGCGGTCCTCTACCAAAAGGTAGAGGTCCACCTCCTCCAGAATTGTGTGTAGGCCCACCGCCTCCGACGGGAGGTGGGGGTGGACCAAACGGGGGTGGTGGGACTTGAGGGACTGCAGGTGGGGGTCCATGATGTAAAACATTTTGCTTCCCCCATAGAGTGTATGGATTTCTGGGATACAGTATCCCATAGAGTGCGTTTTCGGGATTGAATTGTTCCGACACAGGGTTAAGATAACCTGGATACGCTTGACTCCATGGTGGTTGAATTACATTGGATGGTCCCCCAACATGGGATAATCCCGTGGTGGAAGTTTTGATAGGTAAAGAATTTCCAACGCAAGGGCCGATGGGAACTCCTCATCGAGTATTATGGTTGGGAGACCGGGGTTCCCCCCCAGCAACAACTTGCTGACCACTGATCAAGGGTTGACCCAACACGGGTTGTTCATTATCTACTATAGGATTAACATTACCCGTAAGGAAGGTAGGGGGTAAAGAGTATCCTCCCTGCAAGTTTTGGGGTGGGGGAGGTGTGGGTAATGTAACTGTGGTAGTAATAGGTGTGTTGGACTGTTGTCCTTCAATAGGTTGAGTCGTTGGAGGTATAGAACTGGTTTCCTGTCTAAGGGGTGTATGTGTAGGAAGTGAGGGTTGACCATGTTCAGAAGTGGTAACGTGTTGTGTGGATGATTTCGGTGAGTCAAGAGATAAAAAATGACTTGGGAGTGGCTGATAAGGAGGTAACGTCGGGTATTCAACCCTTTGTAAAATACTTTGTCTTCGAAACTCCTCACCCATAGCACGTAATCGAGCCAATTGTTCACGATAAGGTGTTAGAGGGTCGTTAGAAGTAGCCCAACTAGGTGGGGATGCAATGGAAAAATGAGCCACTGGGTGGCCCAGAGATGATGTCCAAAAAGCTGCAGTTGGACCAACAGCTATTACAGGGTCGTCCTGGGGCGAAATTAACCATTCCACCGATCCAGGCTGTCCCGATAAAATGGGAAACAGGTCTTGTGAAGTCGAAGTTTCCACCTCTTCACTCCATGCGGGGTTGGAGGTGGGTGAATCTGGAGGGAACATGTGTGCTCCAATATTCAAAGTAGGGTTTTCTACTTCAGGTGACACGACTGGGGCTTGTGGGTCCATTCTTACCTTCGAAATTACCTCCTGGTTAAGGGGATATTCGGGTGGTAAGTTCAGAATCCTGCGGGACCTTCTCCAAGGAAATTCAACCAGAGTGAACGAAACATAGTTTTTCCTAGGGAAATCTAAACAAAAGAAAAGCAGTCCAGAAAAACCTACACAAATTAAGGCTGCAAGCAAACTTATGTGACAGGTGTGGATTCAAAAGTCTGGAACCTCACGGTATTGTCAAGGCTTCGCAACTCGCGATATACTCCAGGGTCCAACAGTTATACTCGGCCCAATTTTTCAGAGCACTAACCAGGGAAGATTAGGACTGTACCCCTAACCATATAACTCGACTACTTGATAGTACGTGCGTAGTAGCTCCCCAAGTGATTTTCTCGGTGTATTGCTCTACCAAGACGGCCAAATGGATAGCTCAGTTGGTCTCAGGAATCCTAATGGTGTCTCCTAATATACGTAAGGTAAGTGGGAGTTCAAATCCGTAGTGGTGCTGTCTAATTCACAACTGTACGACATGAGACCTCCCTATATGCTAGCGAGTACGTTAAACAACTTTATATATACACCAAGTATGTGAAGTGCCTTTCGATATACCCTAAAGTACGTGAAAGAGCCTTCGATATAACTAGTTGGTACGTGAAACAGATTCGATATACCGGTTGGTATGTGGAAGACTACAATACCCCCAGAATACAGTGCTGGAAAGTAATGAAAGATGCCACGTTTTACGATGCCGGAACACGTCTCTAACTTAACACACAAGTTACTAAAAATTTTACCCTAGTTCTACCGTTAATTTTATTTGGACGGTTAGGTGAATGCATGAGGTGAGTACATAAATGTAAACATAATGCAAGTCCTAACTACATGAAAAAATGTACTTTTCTTTTGATGAACTCTATTTATGGGAGGGAGAAATCTTTTTCCTGATTTTACCAACACAACAAAATGCATCATAATCCCAAATCTACCAAATTTGATAGTGAAAGTATTCTTTTCATTTTTTCATTTTTCCAAGCAAAACACAAAAATTAACAAGCATCACAACCAAATCTATGCATTTTCTTTTGTCTTTTCGAATAAAAAATGAAGCTAAGTGATGAAAAGAGAGAAATTTCCTATCTAGAGCACTCTCACTTTTCAAAATTCACTATGATGGCTTAAAAGGATAAAAAACAAAAAATGCATACAATTCTTTCAAGCACGGAATCAGTTTTGTAAAAACTTGATCTCACTTGATTTTTTCAAGAAAATGAATGACTCATAATTCCCGAAAAGCACAAATGACTAACTTTTCTCTCAAACTTTTCAAAATACTAATGAATGATAAATTCCAATGCATGAACCAATTCCTACAACAATTTTCGAATGCATGTGAAAACGGTAAAAATGATGCACTTTTAATTTTTCAATGTTATGCCAATATTACAAATTGATAATAATGATATTTTTAAGCATGAATAACTGAAAGAAGCTCTATTTGCAGTGCTCTAAACACTCAGAAATTCTCAAGAAAAAGACAAGCACTCATATGGACTGAAAACACTCAATCGAACAACCGAATGCAATCAACTCTAAATAACATGTGCAAAGGAGTTCTGGGATCTAAGCCAATGGAAGGACTATATCAGGTAAGGAGAGTAGGTCATGCAAGGTCAAGTGGATGAAGGTGGGGGAGACCAAGTCCACCACTACTGAAACTCAAACTCATCCGAAATAGAACTCAAAACTACTCCGAATTAAACTAAACAAGACCAAATACTGACTATGCAACATAAAAAAGGGTCTTTGATTGGAAGATACATCATAGAGAGGTTTGAGGACCAAACCAAACTCAAACAATGGAAGGGTGACTCAAACCCTAGGTTTTACTGTTCGGTGTAGGCTGCAGTCAGGCACAGAGCGCCCAACGTAGATGATGCACAGGGGTTTAGCGTCGGCGGCGTAGAAGGAAAATAGGGCTTTAGCACCAGTGGCATAGACCACAGGATGGAAAAAATGCGCCTGAGAATGGATGGTGCTTTGGTTACATTGGCTAGGTGCACCAGGAGAAATACCAAAGCAAAAATCAAAAGGATCTCCAAGGATGAGCAATGAAATGGTTTAATAATTACCCATAGACTCAGAGAAAGCTAACAGACCCTTCAATAAGAAGATTTGATGCTGAAGGAGGCTCAAGAGGAAAAAGAAATGGCTTGTAAAGAAATCAAAGGATATGACATTCAACTTGAAAACTTAAATCAACGTACATTTCCCCAGTATGGTCGCCAAATTTATTATCAGAAAATCTACCAAAAGCGGACTTAAGGCATGATCTCTCTAGCTTAATGTACGCCTAGAACAAATGAGACAGAATATGAAACTACTCTCCTAGATCTAGTAATTAAGCATCTTACCTTAGATATCGAAGATCTTTGTCCTTGTTGTTGTTCCAAGCTCCGCGGTCGTCAGATCTCAGCTGCAAAACCTGTCAAGACATGTAGGAACAATACAAGCAGTAAAACATGCCTAAACACTAACTAGTCTAAGTAAACAGTTGAGGAGGTGAACTATAAATATAATTAACACAACAACATTTATGGAAATCATTTATATTACTATATAAAAAGTAGGAAGTACAATAGAAGAGAGGATTACAACCAATGCCTTAATGTCGCAATCTCCTTCCGACAAGCCAAACCAAAGCTCCTAGAGAGAAGTAGGTGCCTCCAAGACTAGGGTGCTGAACTACTGAGCTAATTTCACCAGCATAAGAGTACCATAGGATTCGTCCCCCTTGGGATGGAGAGGGATCTTGCATTTATAGGACCAAGTGGATAGAGTAGGTTGAGGATCATGGGGAGAGGGTTAAGGGATCCTCCCATTAGGTTAGGGAACCGAAGGCAAGCTCACTTAGTAGTTAGGGATAGGGATCCACCTCATCCAAATTCTAGAATTCACTTGAAAGCTACCTTTATCCCATGAAACTGACTTCGACGCATGTTGCATGAGGGAAACCTGAGCCGGCGCACTTTGCTCAAAGACAACCCGTGCCGACCTAATTAGGAGTGTGGATAAAGGCCATCAACTTGCTCTAAATGACTAGCTTGATCTCAGGACTTTAGGGATTTAGGCATTGAGGTTACATAGGTGTAGATTTTAGGTGTAACACCGGGTGTGTCGGCTAGCACCATCTGGGAATCCGTAGTAGGCAGACATCTGCGCATAGAAACACAAGTCGAGGTAAATGAGGATACATGAAATAAAATCCATGCATGCACACAAAAAGAAATAAATGAAAACAAGATAAGTACATTATGTACAAGATGTATCGCGTAGGATAAACCTACGCATAGAATTATTTTAGGTATAGCCTGTTGCGAGGCCGTGCCAAAGGTGTACCATCATAGTCGACGAGCTCATAAGATCCTTTTTCCAATACACATTTTACAATGAAGGGACTGTACCACATCGAATCTAGCTTTCCTTTTCCTAGTTTGTCATGCATTTGGTCATACGTGAGTACAAGGTCACCCTCGTTAAAGATCCGAGGTTGAACGGATTTGTCATACTGTGCTTTGACGTGTTTCTTGTGGGATTCACTAGCCAAAGCGATGTCGTGGCGGGTTTCATCTAGCTTGGCTAGATACAGAAACCGTTCTTCCTTAGAGGTTGTATTCAGAAGTAGCTCAATGACTATCTTCAGTGATGGAATTTCACATTCAATGGAAAAAATGGCTTCCAGGCCATACACCAGTTGGAATGGTGTGAACCAGGTGGCACTTTTCATTGAGGTTCGTAGGCCCACAATGTCGAAAAGAGAGCTAAGTGCCAATTGGACTTATGGGTATCCACAATGTCCTGAATCATGCACTTCAAGACCTTGGTTATGGCCTCTACTTGGCCATTCGCCTATGGGTAGTAGGGGGTTGAATTTTTGTGATGAAAACCCAACTTGGCACTCAATTCTTCAATCATATGGTTCTGGAAATGGGAACCATGATCGGTCACGATAGATTGCGGGACTCCGAACCTGGCTATAATATGGTTGAATATGAATTGCGTTGTTGTTTTACCATCTTCCACAAAAGTAGGTATCGCTTCATCCCATTTTGGGAAATAATCCACGACTACTATGACATAGCCATGCCCCTCGGCTAAAGTGGGATTACAATGCATGAAATCACAAAAGGGGCCGACGGAAACAATAGGATTGATTGGAGAAGGATGCGAGCATTTTTTTCTCTGGAAGAATTGGTAGGGTGGACACTTCTTGATCGTTTCAATACAGTATTTGAAAATCGAGGGCTAGAAATATCTCGCTTGTAAAATATTCTGGGTCATAGCCATCCGAGAGAGGTGACCACCACATGATCCAGAGTGGCAGTCATTGAGAATGTGTTCGGCCTCGTCAAAAGTTAGACAACGTCGTAAAACGGTGTCAACACCATGGCGATAGAGCGTATAGTTGATAATAAGGTAGTACTTAGCATGGTTCCTGATGCGATGACGTCCATCTCGATTGAGGTCGGGCCGAAATCGTTGGGTTTGGAGATATAAAATAATATCCCCATACCATGCATCAGACGTGCCAATGAGGAACAACGATTCGCCGAGGCCTGAGAATCAATGGGCTCTGGTTGCTCAGTGACACGGGGCAAGGTACAAATCAGCTTTGTGAAGACCAATTATTTCTTGGATTTTTCCTTGGAAAATTCCAAATCAAACTCTTGAAGGACAACAATCCAACGAGAATATTTTTCCCCAAGCACTTGGCGCATGAGGATGTAGTACATTGGATTGAAGTCCGCTCTGACAGTGGTCGTGCGAAGCAGAATGTAATGGAGGAATCTCTGGATAGCGAAAACTGTGGCCAGAGCCAGCTTTTCAACATGCGAGTAACGGGTTTCGGAGTCGAGAAGACTCTTACTTAGATGATAAACCACATGTTCTATGCCGTTGGTGTCTTCTTAGACTAACACCATGCCAATGGTGGAAGTGGAAGCTGCGAGGTACAAGATGTAATCATGTGTGTAGTTGGGAGGTTGAATTACAGGATCCTTAGTTTGGGAGGTTGAATTACAGGATCCTTAGTATGGGAGGCCTTCAAATTATCAAAGGAACATTGGGATTCGTGGTTCCAGATGAAAGGGACGTCCTTTTTCAGAAGCCTCATGTAGCCCTTTGTTATATCAACAAAATTACAAATGAAACGATGTAGAAAGTTTGCATGCCCTTGCAAAATTTGGAGTGCTGGAATGTCAGTAGGTGAAGGTAGAGTGAGAATGGATTCCACCTTTGCTGGATCTAAACGTATGCCATATTTGGAGATAATGAACCACAACAGTCTTCCGGCTTCAATGCAAAAGATGCATTTGTGTGGATTTAAGCGAATATTGTAGTGGTGGCATCTTGAGAAGATGGCACTCAAATGGTCCAGATGATCATCCTGAGCCTACGAATGGGCGGGGAGGTCATCAAGATATGGTTCCAAAATATGCTTAATGTCGTGAAATACGTATGACATGTCCCATTGGAAATTTTCCCCTGCATTCTTAAGGCCAATGTTACAACGTAATTTTCCACCTTGTGAGCATCAACATTCTTTGGCCTGTAGGATCCATTTCACTGACTCAGATCCACTTTATATCTTTCAGACATACTATTTCATCATTTTCCTTCTTACCTGCTTGTTACATCATTACAACAAGCATACCCGCGAGTTGCATCACTATAGCCCTCAGGTAGCATGTAAAATGGTAAAAATCACTAGTTTATTACTTTTTACTCCCACAAAGCAGTTATTGGGTGACCTTTGACCCTCCATCAGCCCAAGAAATGCCTCGATGTGTCCTTTCACCTACCTTTGGGAGGACTATATATTGAGCACATATGGCTTATGGATAGGAGGAGAAAGAAGAGCAAGAGAACTCTAGTGGATTTTTGCTCTATCTTGAGTCTACACTCATTGATGCTCTATCTTGAGTCTACACTCATTGATCCTTGTAGTTGTGAACCCCTTATGTTCACCTTCCAAACTCCTACCATAGTTTGAGTTTTCCATTCATGGAGGATTGAAGTGGTGGAGGCACAAGTGGATTGATCCAGATCGTGGTTCAGATTGGTTGCTGACAAGAGGCCATATTACATTGTACTTCTTCTTGTTTATTAATAGAAATACTCATATTCTCGTCTATTAATGTTGTGAATGTTGTTTATTTTACATCGGGTTGCATTTACTTATAGTATCATGGACCATTTCTATTGATGATGTTAATGTCATTTATATATTATATGTACTTGTTGTGTATTGGTTGTCAAGACTAATTTGCAGATTCAAGTGCACGGATTGAAAGCTCCAACGGGGATCTACATCAAACGTTTGGATCGAGGTTGGTTACCTTCTCCATTATCTTAGCATTGTCATTATAATAGCATAGTTCTGAGAATTGAGTTAATTTCTGGTAGTCAACTGTCTGTAGTGGTCCCCCAAGCCATAGTGAGTTTTCTCCAATACAGAAATGGCGACTTCACTGGGGAAAACATCCATGTTTGGGGATTTTTTAGCATTAGTCCTTAATTAGAGTTGTTGTTTGTCGAAGCTCTGTGTCACTGATTGGACATTAAGATACACTATAGAAAAATTGCTTTTTCCGAGCCATTGGACTCTTTGTTTTCCCATTTTCTTTTTCTCACCCATGGGCTAGCTTAGGTCTTCCCGCGTATACCCGCCTCTGTTTACTCTACTGCTCGTGGGTACCTGCAGGTATTCCTTCGATAGTAGCGTACAACTCCGGCTTTTGTTGGTTTATGACTATTGGTTGTTGCTGGGTTGGTTTTGGATGATCTTGAGTCTTTGTTGGCCAATTTCTTGACTGTTCCATGCCTTAGTTATGACCAGAACTCTTCATTTCTCTTGGTTGAGCCTTATTGGTTTTTTACCCATCTTTGGATTTAACCTGGTTGGTTTTTTCCTTTTGAGCTCATTCCTTTGGCTGAATCTTACTATTTGGGATCTGCTGGGTTGTCTTAGTGATCTTCTCGGCACTTCAGTGACTAAATAGTAGGATTTTGCTTGCATTTTTCATTTCTTTATATTGAAAAATACAAAACAAATACATATAGCTTTGCATTTTCCTTTTGTTTATAAGAGAAAATACAATTTTTTTTTACTTTCATGTACTGCATCTTCCATTGAGTGCTTGCTGATTTCATTTAGGTTCTGATTGTGCATCGAAAATATAAAAGGATTGCATTTTTATTTCGAAATCGTTGGGTTAATTTTACATGTTAGTGACATTGTTTTATTGGATAGATGAGTCTAGGATTGGATGATTTTGCATACTATTGAGTCATACACATCACTAGTTTCGTGACCATATCCTTTGAGTAACCATAGCCACTAAAATTAACGCTTAATCTTAAAATTGATTAGACCAATTTTATTTATAGGGTACACCAACTAGCATAGGTTTAGAGTCTTGGAATAGATCATTGTGAGTTAATAATCCAAGACTACTAGACGAAACATTAGGTGTCTGACCAGGGAGTGGAGGAATCCATGGTATATATCGGTGTTCTCAGGAAGCTCTACTCAACCCAGAGTTAAGCACGAGGTCACGGGAGGTTGGTTGAAGGGATATCCCTCTGATACCGGCTGAATGTGGGAGATATTTCCAGGGTTTGTTCGTATTTGGGGGTACCGTAGGTTTGTCCTCTTGTTCTTCGAGCTTAGCTACCCTTCCCATACGATGGATCCCACCTGCGACTGTCCCCCTGAGCATTGGTTATATTGCAGTGACCATAGTTTCCTTACCTAGGTATCACACAGGGTACTTGCAGTGGTTATGTTGTTTATGTCCTGAGTCAGATTGGGATTGGACAACACAGTTGTGTTTGTACAGTGGACTTGACCTTGTACATGCAGTGAAGCCTGGGTGTCTCTATAACTGATTCTGTTACCTTTGGCTATAGTTTGGGAGTCTCAAGCCTCTCCTAGGCGAGACATATCGGCTCTAGCGTCGGGAGCTCATTTAGCCACTCTGTTTGTCTGCTCTTGGCTGTAGTTTCTATAGGTGTGTGATTTTGATTTACTGTTTTTGATCGATAGTTGGACATAGGAGACGTTGTGATTTGATATTCTCTTTGGAGATATCGTGGCGTGGAGTCCTACTCTCCGCCGTTCTCGTCGGTTAGCTAGTTTAAAACCAGTCGGGTTTTCACGCCGTGTTGCTTGGGGACGCCAGCGAGCTCCCTCTGAGTCTTCGGATTCTTACGAGACATACGTAGCCAACATTATGACGGCTTCACATTCCGACATGGAGGACATCCCCACGATTCCATCGGGTGGAGTCAAAGACACTTCAGACACCCCCACACCTCATGAGGCTTGGGGGGGTGATCCACCTGAGACTCAACTTGGTTTGATTTGGTCAAATCCACTCGAGAATGATCCATTCGATCCTTCGAATCCAGATAATTATCTTTATGGGATGCCAACCTTACCTGAAGACGAAGACGAAGATCCTTCGATCAACGTTAACTCATTCTCATATAGTATTCCCGGTTTTAGCACAGTTGATCCTCCCATTGCTTTTGGTAGTCATGATGGCACTAGTCATGGTGTTAGCAACCACTGCACCCACTGGGGGAAATACCCTCGCCGGGGGCACCATGTTGTCCACTCGGGCACATAATATGAAGACTAGTCACAATCCTCCTAAAAATGCTAATGTTGGAAGAGGACCACCTACTAGGACTGCCCAACCTAATAGGAACACTATTCGAAACATGAATCACCATCCACCACCTAACACACATATCGCTACCCGTCAACCCAGGACCACTTTCGCAAATGTTAATGCTCCTCCTAACTATGGGGGTGGACAAGTACCACACACTTTTGCATCCACCACCGCTACTAGTAATACTAATGTAGGAGGTGGGAATATATCTTATCCATACGGTCATAACGCCACCATTCCTGCTACTAGTACCACCAACATTGGGGTTGGGAATACTTCTCATACTTTGGGTCACCACACGACTGCTTAGGATAATACTAATGCTGGGGGTGGGAACATACCTCACCATTATGGTCATTACAACTTGGTTCCCGCTACGAATAGTATATATATGCCCCATATTTATGGTGGAAACCCTTACTACAACATAGTCAGTGCTGGCGACCAGTTCAACCCACCTCAATACGGTGCCCAAAACACTCATATAACTGCTTACTGTCATACGGGTCAGGTCAGAGGAGGTTATCAACCTTATCACCATGGTCAAGCTTATGGTCTGTTAGGTGCTCATTATCAGCCGTTTAATCCTCATGGTCAAGCTTTTGGTCCATCTTATAATCTGGTTCCGTTCAACGAACCTTTTATGGGAGCTTATAATCTAGCTTTCCAGCTGTAGCTCCCACTCCTTGCACGTTTGAATCTTCCAGATATTTTGAAGCTCACGAATTATCCGGTGTGTCACGACCCCAATTGGCCCCCTGTCCCTACCAAGCTCCCTTCAGACATTCCTAAGTTTGAGGGGAAAGGTGGTGAGGATCCGAGTGATCATGTCACAACGTTTAACCTTTGGTGCTCCTCCAACTCATTGAATCACGATTCCATTAGATTACAACTATTTCAATGCACCCGCATGGGGGAAACTGCGAAGTGGTATGTGGAGTTTCCTGGGAACACCTATAGGGGATTCAACGAGATTGCTCTGGTTTTCTTGGACCATTTCCAGTTGCCGGTTCGTTATGATACTGGTACTGAACTATTGTCTACCTTCCATCAGAATAAGGCCACACATATTTTTGACCACGTTCAAGACACGTTCAAGAGTGGCATCATGTAACATCCCAAAAATACCAATTTTTTTTTTTATAAATAGCAATAATTATCATAATTATTTAATTGCGGAACATATAAACTAATTAAAATCATAACTAAGATAAATTAATGATGATGACCTATCATCGTCCTCAGATAACATGGTTGTAATTTCTACTTCATGTATAAATGGATGTTAATCCTCTTAAACGAAAGATCTTTGTAAATTTATGAAAACAAGTACAGTTTATAATTTTGTTTAGGTTCTTGGTTAAAAATACATGCTTCTACAGTTTGTACTGCTTTTAAATTATTGATGTATTGCTGACAATTTGTTTGTTGATAAAAAGGGGTCCTATGAGTCACCCTGGAGCTTACTTAGCTACGTTTACCTAAGGCAATTGAACTTGTTTCCATGTGCAGACCACAGGTAAGAAATATTCATGACAGCATGAAAATTAGAGTACTTGTGTTTTTCATAACGTCATCAATATAAAATGTTAAGTGCTTCCTTGCAACATTAAAAACTGAAGGTATGGATACAAGAAATTCTACTCCTAGCTTAGTAATGCTTTACAAAGCTCCTTAATGTTATCAACCCAAATCGACCAACTTTCTACTTGTACTGTTATGATTATCATCAAGAGATCACTGTCAGTGATATTAATACAATCAATACTATTATTTATTTAGGTATGAAAATATGATATTCGTAGAAATTTACACCTTCGAGCTATCATATATAAATGGTGTCTTACAAGATCTTAGACTTATTCTATGTACTGCATTTAGCATTTCAATACACAACCTATAAAGAAGGAGTAACAATGTATCTGGTAGCTATCAATTATTTACATAAAGCATAGCATATTACTCTATTATTTTGACACCAATTCAAAACTTTGGAATTGTATAAAATATGCACTACATATTGTTATTTGACAAAAAGTACTTTTTGAACTATGAAAACAAAAGCATTAGTATGTAATACGATAAGAACCCTACATAATACATTAATGCCATAGGATATTATCCTTTAATATCCACTAAATGATCATAACGACTTAATTATGGTTGTGGCTTGAGTGATATTTTGAAACTATGTTATAAGTATGAACCTTTTCCCTAAGTGTTAATATTAAAATGTAATTACCCACATCTCGACGTTAAGGTGATGATATGACGAGTATTAACTCGTGTTTGCAAGTTGACAGAGTTATGGTGATGTGAATTAAATGCTCTTCATAGTGGAATGGGTGGCAACAATCCACGTAGCCTAACCTTGTGAACTTTGAATGATAACGTAGTGAAGAGTTCTAGCTAGAAAGGATACCCTTTCGTCTCTTCTCCACGCTGTACACTGTATTGTTCCTTGACATGCAAGGCTGGTAACTTTGATAGTTGTTGGTAATTAATGAGGTATTAATGCGAGGTTTTCTCGGCTTTCCACGTTGTATTATTGGCTCTTCTCTAATCGTTGATTGCCCCAGATCTTGATCCTTGGTTTGAGTAACCCTAATTTGTATTGTTTGTATTGATGACAAGTGTTTCGGCCTTTCAATGTTTTGTTGTAATGAGGCCGATAGGCTGCCAAATTTTTATGGCGATAGGAGGTGCTCTTCCATGGTTTCGAACCTGTAACTTATGAGAGTAATGTTTAAGTGTTGCAGGCTTTGGCTTCAAGCCAGAAGGCTGTGATGTTGTTGTATGAAGGGTAGGTGAGTATCAACTATTGAGAGTACTCAGTCGTTGGTTCTTTGGCTCTTTCGAAAGGTGATAACACTTGTTGGTTTTTCCTGTGAGTAAGAAGGATTACAGCCGACCTCTGCTTTTCGCCATTGACAGTTGAAAAAGCATTCTCCAGGTAATTTAGTAAGAATTTAAATGCAAGTTAAAAACATAGATTTTGCATTCAGAAGGGTGTCACCCATTTATAACTATTCTCTTTGTGTTAATGGCAGGTGGTTCTCTTCGTTGGAAGGTTTTCTATGCCAAAAGAAATTGGAGGGAAATCTACTACGGCTTCCTGGTAAGCTCCGGTGGTTCATCATGCCTCGTAGGTACCTTGATGTGTTTTCTATTGTGCTGAGAATGGAAATCTTCGACCTGTAACAGTGATGGCCACAAGCAAGGTTTTAAGCTTGTCTTGTTTTGTTTTGATTTGTATCGAGGGTAACTTCTCAGTCAAATGGGTTACTAAAGGCTATTTGATGCCTGATTATGTTTAACAATGGGGACTTCAAACTTTTGTTTGTTTGCTATAAGTGTTAAGGGTGAAAACCCTGTACAGTCTTCGTTATTTCTTGATTCTAAACTATGTTTAAAATGGAAGAGGGCAAGTCCCGAGCACTGTGAAACCGTAACCGAATCATGGTGAAAATTTTGTTTCTAGTTATAAATGTAAGTCGAGATCTAAGGGTTCTCTTTCGTACTTAAAAACTACAGTTCATTTTTCTAAATAAAAGATTGTTGAGTTTTACTGAGCCACAAAGGTTGTCTTCTGATCAAGGGATTACAAATGCAAGACTGTAAGCATGTGTTTTGATTTCGTTGTTGGTTTGAATGTTTGAAAATTACTGTAGTAGTTTGATCGTTTAAACAATACGTTGAGAGGGTTTGGCCTCCGTGTTCTATTTTTGAAAAGAGACACTGTAACTGTAATATCCAAAAGTGAGCAAGTTTTTAAGCTAGGGTTTATGTTCAAGACTTACTCGTTGTGAACAAAATCTCGATAATGTATTTGTTTAAATGTTAGGATGTGAGCTAAACATTTATACAAGAATATGTAAACGTGCCTTCGACTACTGTTTAAATAAACCTGTGTGAAGCATGGAGCCTATAAGACATTTTATAGGGTTTACTAAGTCGTAACAATGGTTAATCTTTGAATGATGTCTATAGTTTGTTTTTTAGGAATAAATGTAAAGTATGAATACAGAACTAGGGTTTCAATATAATAGGTCTTGATATTACTGAAATAAATAATTGATACATGAATTCAAACAGGAAAAACAATGAAGAAAATACAGTATATGTAAAGATAAGAAAACTATTTATTGATCATTTCTAGCAGCTGTTAAAATCATTGGAAAACACTATTACTTGGAAAATCTGATATGTATGATTTTAATTGCATTTGTTTGCTATCTTGACTGAATAGAAATAAGAAGAAAAATACATGACTGTACAGGAATTAAACTAGATTTATATTTTATGAGATAACAAAGGAATCATATAACACTATCTATACTTATACAGTAAATTCTTACTCTGTTTAGATATAGGTCAGAATGGCAAACAAATCACTTACTATAATTATTTATCAAATCAAATGGCGATCTTCCTATCTCTCATCTATTATTTAATTTGCTTCTCTATACTAGAGTACGATGAAAATAATAGCATGTGGAAAAATATAGAGTTGATTTTCTAATAAGATTTTAAACAAAGCTTATCATTCAAACTTAAACAAAGATTAGAAATAAATACATTTACAAAACAGAGTTTGATGATTTCAATAAACATAATTATTAAACTGTAAACAAAATAGGAAACAACAAAACCCGGTTAATCTGTAGGGAAACAAACAGCCCAAGGATCCTGTTCCACCCAACCAATTCTTGAAGAGAGCCAAGTTACTTGCCTTAGGACCCCTGAGCCTGTTCACTGAACCACCAGGAGGAAGAAACTTAGAAGATTAGGATCTCAATCTTGTAGTAGTAATAGTTATCCAGTCTTAAAGACTTAGCAGTCAAAGGGACCTGCACCAGCACCTCTGGTTCTCCTTCTTAGAATAATTTGCAGACTTACAATGCATTCACATAGCCTCCCTATTCGAATCTCTCAGTCATCACCTGATGCACATGAGGAATATTTCTGCAGAAAATATTGTGTAAGAGCTGTCTACTCAATTTGAATTTGCCTTATGTAGGCTGCCTAGGCCTTTTCAGTTGTTAACTGGTCATTAAATGAGCTACCTGCTCACTCCCTCCACCTGGGGGATAATGCCACATTTGTAGGGGTAGTTGTCCCATAACCAACAGCTAGTGGTGAAGTGCAATTGCTGCCATCTGTCCCATGCCTTCTAACAGCTTCCATTCCTCCTAGTGGGTCAGTGAACAGTCATTTAATAGTTCCCTTGAGTGCTTGTCTCCTACTTTAATTTATTAAATAATAATAATTCAGTAATTACATTCATCCTTGACCAAACTTGGTCATAATTACAAAACTTTGTAATTAAAATTTAACATAAAGTATTTTTCCAAAAAAATAATAATTCAAAAATTGGGTAGGTGACACGTCGGCGGAAGAGATTAGTGAAAGCCAACATTCCTCTGGAGTTTCTGTTGGAATGGTTCCTCAAGTCCTTACTCCCATACATTGCTAAGGATGTTTCGATGTCCGGCATTGTGACTGAGGAACAAGCCATCTTGAAAGTCTAGCAGTTAGACCTACTATACTCTCAGTCTGGCATTTTATATGACATTATTTCGGACACACCGAGAACAAGACATGAGCCCATGTCAGTTCCTGGACCACATGCCGATGGCATCATGGGATCCACAAGCACTCGCCCTATAGACTTGGTATCTAATCAAATGCAAAATTTGTCGCTAAACCAGTCTACTCCTGGACAGGTTCACACCTTGTCCACTTCCACTCCGTCGTTTGATGTACACAATGTGCAATCAACGAAACCATCAGGTAACCAGCAACCTGGTGGTAAGAAAAAGGGGAGAAACAACCGTAGGGGTGGAAATAATGGAAGTAACAATAATAGCAATCGCAATACCCCTCATAAGGAGAATGCAAACTCTCCTCAGGAAGGCAGAAATGATGGTGAGGATCGTAAACCTAGGCGTAAGGTGAAATTCCCTTGCAAGCTCTGTGGGGAAGATCATCTTACTCACTTATGTCCTCGAATCGAGGAAGCATCGAAGCATTTGGCACAGAGCCCAGCTGTGTTGAAGGATCCCCTTCCTCATCATCAAAACATGGCTTCGCAGGTCCCACCACTAGTTATGGACTTATTGAAATGACAACAGCTTCTTCCAATACTAGTGGTTATGGATGTGTGAATATGGTTCAATAGAAGGTTAGTGTTGCTACTCATCAATGCGATTATGGTGCACCACAACCTAATATAGGGAGTGAGCCTCCCCCTCCTCCTGACAATTCATTGCATATTGAAAAGCCCTCTAATATGTCGCGGATACCGAAAGGTGTTCTCAAGCGCTCTACGCATAATACTAATGCTCGAGCCGCCCAGAACTATTCCATTGTAGAAGATCTGGGCCAAACTCCGTGTGCCATGTCGGCTCTTGAAGTTTTGCAGGCCTATCCTTCTCAGAAGCATGCCCTTTTGAGTGCGTTAGGAGTTCAGGATGGGGAAAATCCTAGTGTTATCAAGTTCGATACTACTGATGTACAACCTCGCTTACCTTACCACGTGGATTTTCAAATCCAGGTGGTGTGCCTTCAGATTTTTTTCAAACGTACTATGGTTGACGAAGGTGCTTCCGCGTCAATAATGTCGTTAACTTGTTGGAAAGATCTTGGCTCTCCTCCTCTACTCACGTCTAGAACCACGCTCACTGCATTCGACGGTTGGTCTTTTAAGACACATGGAATTATCCCTTCCCTTGTTGTCTGCTTGGGAGGTAAGTCTGTGCCTATTGAAGTCGAGGTGGTTGATGCGCCCATCGATTACAACCTTTTACTGGGTCGGAATTGGATGTATGCTATGAAGGCTATCGCGTCCACTGTATTAAGAGTTATCTGCTTTCCCCATGAAGGCAATATTGTGACCATCGATCAGCTGGATTTCGTTAACATTCCTTCCACAGCATCCATGGGATCCATAGTACCACAAGTTACTGATTCTCAACCGGCAAATGGGAACATAGGTGTTGGTATGTACCCTTCGTTGATGGGAACTTTTAGTTCTTCTACACCTGTGAACTTTATCGGAACCATTTTCGACGATGCGTCTCCTCCTTTGTATTATATGTCATTCGAGACTTCTTATTGTACTGATCCATGGACTTTATCGTCCACGAGTTCTATGTTTGGAGACATTACACACATCGGGATGTCTATGCCATTGTTTGTAGCTGAGCTTGCTTACGAGCATATTCAACAAGCCACTGCAGAATCGGATCTCTCTTCTTCCTAGACAGTCAAAGAAGATCCCATTACGCTGCCAGTTTGGGCAGCCAACTCATCTTGTTCACACAACTGCCTTGATGATACTTTTCCATCTGATGAAGCTATTATGGAGGCCATGTGTGGTAGTGAGAGGTCTTCGGAGGATATGCAACATCGCTCTTATTTCCTTCCCAACCTCGAGCTCGCTGAGCAAGAAGAGTTTAGGACGAATCTAGCAGAGATGGTTGGTCACCCTGTGGCTCTTTTGGAGTCGCATGATGTTTTTTTGGAGGGGAATATGGCCAATATTTCCCCAACCATGTCGATCAACATCTCTCGTACTCCCAGAAAGGTGGAGAATGTCTACATTGGTGCCGATTGCACTCCTGAGGAGATTGCTATTTACACTGATTTGTTTATAGAACTCTAGGAAGCTTTTGCCTGGTCATATGAGGAGATGCCAGGAATAGACCCCCGCATTGTTGAGCACGAGATTAGAACATACCCTAATGCTAAACTGGTTTGATAACGCTTACGTGCTGTGAACCCTAGGAAGGCAGAGGTGGAGAAACTGCTCAAAGCTGGTTTCATCTACCCCGTTCCCCTTACCGAATGGGTGTCAAACCCCGTTCCTGTGGATAAGAAGCAGGGAACGATCCGTGTATGCACTGATTTTAGAGATTTGAACCGTGCATGTCCGAAAGACAACTTCCCCATGCCATTCATTGATAAGATCTTGGATGCTTGTGCGGGAAGTGAGATTTTTTCAATCATGGACGGCTTCTCAGGTTATAATCAGATTCAAATCAAACCTATGGACCAACATAAGACGACATTAATTTGTCCATAGGGAACATTTGCATATTGAAAAATTCCCTTCGGCCTTTAAAACGCCAGAGCTACGTTTCAGCGAGCCATGACCTACACCTTTCACGATCTTAAGAAGATTATTGAGATTTTCTTGGATGATCTTGCTGGCCATTCTCGCAAGAGAGCGGACCACCCCAAGCACCTCCATATGATTCTCGAATGATGTATACACTACAAAATTCGATTGAATCCCAATAAATGCATCTTTGGTGTAAGGACTAGTCTCCTTCTAGGCTTCATAGTTTCGGAAGAGGGTATTAGAGTCGATCCTCTAAAAGTTGAGGCAATACTTCAGTTGCCTCCTCCGCACAATTTGTTACAACTTCAGAGCCTCCAAGGGAGAGCTACTTTTCTACATCGATTTGTAGTCAATTATGCTAATCTTACCAAAGGTTTCACGTGCTTATTGAAGAAAGACAAACCTTTTATCTGGGATGAGCAAGCCCAACAGTCTTTCGACGCCCTTAAGAAAGCTTTGGTATCGGCCCCTGTGCTTAGTCCACCAGACTTCACACGAGATTTTATCCTTTATGTGTTCACGTCTCAAGAGACGATTGGCATGGTCTTGTTTCAGGTTGATAATGCGCTCATCATGCATGTTATTTATTACCTCAGTCGAAATCTAGTAGACGCTAAACTAAGGTATACTCACATAGAAAAGCTGGCACTTGCAACTATCCATGCAGTCCAGTGGTTACGACATTACATTTTGCTTAGAACAACCACAGTAGTAGCTGTTGGCCCGGTTTTGAAACCAGGCTTAGTGCTATGGGCACCTGCTAACTAGTAGCAGCAGTTTCAATAGAATTAAACAAGAAACTAATCTAAACTAAACTAATCATGGATCTATGCAAGAATATAAGCAAATAGTGTAAACATTAAAAAACAAGAACAAGAAAATATTAAAGAATGAATTTGTATTAAAAAATGGGGGGCAAGCAAGTGCTTGCGATAATACCTTCAATGGTGAAGGTTGATGTTGAGCAACTCCCAAGATGAGTAGCTCCAAACTCCAAGAGGTCTCCTTCTCCAAGGTTGCTTACAATGGCCAAAATGCTCAAGGAAGATTTCGGCAGCATGAGGATGAGATAATGGATGGATCTGAAATGAGGAGCCCCTACCACCTTTTTATAGGTTTTGGTGGTGGGGAATACCATTTGTGGTTTTGTGGAAACCAAATGGTATTGACCAACATGGTTTAGGTACTTTTCCCTCCTTTTTCCTTTTTTGAATAAAATTAATATTTTAATTCCCTTTTAATATTTTTTGGGAATTTGGACCCTTTTTGAGGGTTTTTTATGCTTTTCGGGAAAAATAATCTTTTTGAGTGGGAAAAAGGGGTGTACTAAGGTCTTTTGGTGACCTTTTGTTGGTTTCAGAGGCTCAGATGGTGGAAAAGTGGACAAATGGGTCATGTGAATAAGGGAATGAGCTAGTGAGCACTTTTTAGGTGTTAACAGATTGCCCCCTGATGTGTGAGGGCAGGAGCTCATCGTATGGCCGATAGACATCATAGTTCTTTTGTCTTTTTTCAGGGGTTTGGGAAGGAGAAGAGACCGATTGGAGACTGGAGCCACGGCCCTTGGAAGCTGCAAGAAACACAAAATATTACATGGCCTCAATATGAATGAGGTATAATCTCTGATAATGGACAAGGCGGGCATTCCCATGCTCGTATCAAGACATATACATAACAATTAGTCCCAAGAAGGGGGATCTAATACATAAAGAATCTACTGGTACACCATAATGGTCCAGGGGGGACATTATTTTGGGATGTACTCCTGATCATAACGGATCTCAATAACTGATACACTGGAATAACTGAGGAACTGCTGAAACTGAAGGTGTCCAACATCTGTAGGGACTCAAAGACTATGAGTCATCTCTGAGAAATAATGTAACTGTATACTCAAGGGAGTATGAAACTGGGGTACATCTGAATACTGTCGCCATGCACAACCCGGATATCTGTAGAAAAAGTGTAACTGGTGTTATCCATAGGAAGACTCTCAAATGTGGAGGAATCAGGACGTATCCGGGGTCTTCGACTAATAAGTGAAACGGACGAATACCCTGTGCGGGTCTCAACGATGCGATCAAGGTGTTGAAATCGAGCATGTGAGAAACAACCATTTGGAGAGGCACTGAAGATTCCTCTTGAAATGATTCGTAGGCACTCATCGTAAATGGTGATGAGTCCAAGACACAGGGACCTCTAGGTCTATCCTCTGGAATCAATGTGGTTGTCGTCGACAGAGGGAGACCAGCAACTAACAAGGCAATGATGTTTCCTTGATAGGAGCGCGAGGTGTAAAACTGAAGTGTTGTAGTACTGATGGTAGGACTGACATACTTGTGGGAATGGGAAATAACTGGGTCCAAAAATGGGTAGACTCAAACTTCCTTTGTTCAGAGCATGATGACATGGTTGACCTGGCAGCGTGGGGAACTGACTTGTAGGTGTGGGGATCATTGCTTTGACTGAATGGTATATATTGAATCTGGGGGGGAGGACGAGCTGATAGGTGCCGTCGAGGGATTATCAAGGTGACATACTGCAGAATACTCTGAACAAAGGAGACCAAAATGGGGAAGCTGCCTGATGAGTAGATTTGATCTGTCGTGGCGCCAAGAGGCACCATTGATTCTTTCTTCGTAGTTTTAATGAGCTCCAAGAAGGGATAAAAAGTGTACTTTGAAGTGGTACGGTCCTGTGGATTTTGTGAGCCCAGGACGGCTCATGCTCATGGTTGCTTTCATATTTAGAGAGTCTGAAAACGGTAAGTGGACTCTATTGGTGTTTCTTTTTCGTAAGTTTAGTCTCCCAGGCCTGAAAAATCATAAAATGATGCGGATGGAGAACTCTTCTAGCCGATGTGACTAGAGTATACCTTTTTCGTAATTAGTCTACAAGGTCCGGAAAAGGGGTAAACTTATACCAGGTAGACGCCCTTTCAGATACGTTTAACGAGCATGAAAGGAAACAAGGTTACTCGGCAATCTTTTCATTGTTTGTAGGAGTCAGAAAAGAGCTTAACAGAAACTCCCTAAGTGCCTTTTTCGTAAGAGGGGTTGCTCGGCCCGAAAAAGGGGTAAAATTATACCGAACAAACATGGATTGATGAGGGCGAGAAAAGGTCTCAAGCATCATCATCAGTTCGAAAAACTGGTTCCGGTGACATAAGGATTGTCGAAAACGGAGAACGGCCGATGTGGCACGCAAACCGAGGTTATGTGAGGGGCATGGAAAAAATGGCCGAAAAATCTAAAGGTGAGAGCGAGAAATGATCTCAAGCATCATCACGAGCGTGGAAAACTGAATCCGACGATATAAGGCACGTCTAAAATGGAGAACGGCCGATGTGGCACGCAAACCGAGGTGACGAGGGGGCATGGAAGAAATGCCCTGAAAATTGGGACGTGACAGCGAGAAATGATCTCAAGCATCATCACGAGTGCGGAAAACTAAATCCGGTGATATATGGCATGTCCAAAATGGAGAACGGCCGATGTGGCATGCAAACCGAGGTGACGAGGGGGCATGGAAGAAATGCCCTGAAAATCGGGACGTGACAGCAAGAAATGATCTCAAGCAACATCACGAGCACAGAAAATTGAATCCGGTGATATATGGCACGTCCAAAATGGAGAACGGTCGATGTGGCACGTAAATCGAGGTGACGAGGGGGCATGGAAGAAATGCCCTGAAAATCGAGACGTGACAGCGAGAAATGATCTCAAGCATCATCACAAGCGCAGAAAACTGAATCCGGTGATATATGGCACGTCCAAAACGGAGAACGGCCAATGTGGCACGCAAACCGAGGCCACGAGAGAGGCCAAAAAATGGTCAAAAATGGACCCTGTGAAAACGGGAAAAGGAAGGAACCTGCATGAAGTTCTCGCTGTGCTGATTCCAATGGTACCAACGGTTTGAAAAATGGACTTCGTATGATACCGCAATGGTTGTTGGAAAATTGGTGGAATTTCTATAAATAGGGCGTGGGGCCCAAATGACTTGTCATTGTTTCGTGCGAGTTTGATAGAGCTGTCAAAGCTATTTCTCGATTTTTGGGAGATTTCACCGTTGGTTTTCGATTCAGCGAGTTGCAGGTAACTCTATTTGCCTTAGCCTTGTCAATTATGTCCTTTTTGTTTGGCGGCGGGCCCCCGAAGGCTGCGAAATTCCATGTTGACTCCCGAACGTGGAATATCGCGGGTTTCGGGGCTGTTCCCGCGATGAACCGCGCTGGTTTTAGGCTGAAAGTCGCGATGTCCATCGCGACTGCGAGGTTGGAACCCGCGATGTTCATCGCGAGTTCATGGGGGATAGTCGCGATGTTCATCGCGACTGTCCGGCCAAAACCCGCGATGTTCATCGCGGGTTTTTGCATGGATCCCGTGATGGTCATCGCGGATTTTGGTGGAAAAGCCGCGATGGGCATCGCGACTTTTTGTGTAAAAGCCGCGATGGGATTTTTTCAAATTTTTTTATGCTGGCGCTAAAAATTTCTTCTGTTTTTTGGCAGGATGTTGAGGAGACCACTGTCCTCATGGCAAGAGCGAGAGATCGATGATGATCTTATGGCGAAGATTGAGACTGATCCGAGGGTGAGACAGACTCTGGCTATGAGCGGACTTTTGAAGTTCGCTCAGATCCCACCTATTCGTTCAGTGAGACGGCTCCTGAACAAGCTTGTGAGTTGGTGGGTGCTGGCGGAGGGTGCATTTATCATTGGGGGTGAGAGGTTAGAGATTACTCTCACGGACGTCTATTTTTTGACTGGGTTGCCTCGTTTGGGTGAGGTGGGCGATCTCTTACCGAGGATCCCTCCAGGTGTAGATATGGAGGATCTGTTACAGACTTTCTGTGTTGATGATGCTGTTTTGCAGAACAGCTCTATTAGTCTATGATCCCTACGTGAGTGGGATATGCGAGCTGTTGGGGCATGTGTTCTACGGATATTGGGTGCGGCTGCGCCACATCGTATGTCTGGGGGACAGACGATGATGGTGGACTCCGTTCTTCGGGGGACATATTATGCCTGGGGGCAGATGTATCTGGCGGGTGTCCGGAGAGATTTGGACAAGGCCATTCGAGAGGGAGGTGAGTTTTGTTGTGCTTCATTTTTATGCTGTTTTTTCTTCGAGCGGGTGCCGACCTTGCGGCTACGGGTACCCATTCGTGCTGGTCTTGTGAGTGTGCCTCGTATGATGAGATGGGGGAAGATGATGCCTCGTGGTGGCGGTGGTGTCCGCGGCTTCTTCACGGAGGATTTTTATCAGCAGTGGGAGCAGATGCCCCTGGTTATTGAGGACTACCCTTATGCCAGCATGGACTATCGAGGTGACCCAGAGATGCCTCGTGCCCTAGGACAGGCCTGGAGTGTAGACGGTATGTTTTGTGTTTTATTTGATATTATATCATATGTTGTTTGGTTTATCATTGATGATTATAGTTGTATAGTATGTGATGGTTTACTTGCTTTGTGCAGATGTGGGTCCAGTGCCACCGCCTGACTATGTGGCTTGTCAGGGGCGGGCGATGGTGGTTTCCCATCCACCTGTAGCGGTACCCCCTCCGCGTGGTGGAGGATTTGCGGCTCGTGGGCGAGGGGTTGGCCCTCGCGATGACGCCATAGAGGGTGTCAGACAGACCTTTGCCAGGATCCTAGTTGGACTCCCCGAGGATGGTTGGAGAGACCTGGATCGGGATATTTTGGAGGGTTGCTTCGGTGCGCCGCCTGAGTGGCGGTCGCTCTTGTTGAGGACGGCGATGTTTGTGGCAGGGCACATGGGTGGTTCTTAGGATGTCTCTGCAGAGCCGGCTCAGATGAGGATCCGTCTACGGGATGAGCCAGTGGGGCCGGCAGAGCGGAGAGTTCGGGCTCGTCCTGACCCGGCGGAGCCAGTAGAGGAGGATCCGGAGGAGCCTAGGGATCCTGCTGAGTAGATGATATTGTATATGCCCCCAAATGCTGATGAGCATATGGGGAAGCATTTTTGTATTACATATGTATTTTTGTATATCGGGTGCTGAGGGCACCTATGACATGTTGACTATCATGGTTTATATATATGTGTGTATATATTTTGGATATATTGTCGTGTATGCACATGGATGCACATTTGTCTTTTGTATATGCCTGTGGAGGCACATGTTATGCACGTGGATGCAGTATGTTTGTTTATTTATTTTATGCCCGTGGATGCATTTTTTGGTTATTCGTTTTATGCCCGTGGAGGCAGATGTTATGCACGTGGATGCATTTTTTGGTTATTCGTTTTATGCCCGTGGAGGCAGATGTTATGCACGTGGATGCATTTTGTTTTATGGATATGCCCGTGGAGGCACATGTTATGCACGTGGATGCATTTTGTTTATGGATAAGACATGATGTGATTGGTGTGCCAGTCGAGGACATTGTTGGCCATATTGTCTGCTACACTGTTGAGGTGTCTTGGGACATGTGTGAATGAAATGGATTCAAACTGTCTAACCATTTGTTTAGTGCAGAGGAATTTTCTGAAAAGATAGGGATCGTGTACCTGGTAATCATTGTTGAGCTGGGAAACTAGGAGCTGTGAGTCCAAGAAAACGTTGAGGTGACGGATGCTCATTTGGAGAGCTGCGGCCAAGAGACCGGTCACGGCATCGTATTCAGCTTGATTATTGGTGGCGGCACCTAAACATACTCCGTCAATGTGAATTAACTCATGTGAAGGGGAGTATATTACCCAAGCTGCGGAGGCGAGATTGGGAGACCAACGGCTTGCACCATCAGCGAAACCGACATGGCAGAGTGGAAGAGGCTCCATCTGTGGTCATGCAGAGAAAAACAAATATTTAGGTTTTTTCGAATTTTTTGTGAACAAAGAAAGTATGCCTATACTAAAATGGATGATGGTGTCCATCAGATTTTCTATGGGTAAAATCGTTTAAGGTACAACCCGTTGCGTGGGTTGCGTAGGGGATTGCCTTCTGAATCGGTCAGAATGTATGCCCCCTGCCCGAGGCAGGTGTGTATGATGTAGGGGCCTTGCCACATAGACATGAACTTTTCTTTTCCGGTTTTATCATGAGCTTGATCGTAAGCGAGGACAAGGTCTCCTTAAGAAAAGGTTCTTGGGTGGACGTGTTTGTCATAACTTAGTTTCGATCGTTGTTTAGCTGCTTCCATGTTTTGAATGGCTATGCGCCGATCTTCATCGGCCTGCTCTAGGAGTAGTAAACGTTGCTCAATCGGGGAAGTGTCCGGTAGGAGTTCAACGACGATATGTAAGGATGGGATTTGGCACTCAATAGGGAGGACGGATTCGACACCGTGAACTAAATGGAAAGGGGTAAAACTGGTGGCGGTTTTGGTTGAGGTGCGGTAGGCCCATAGTGCCAGAAAAAGCATGTGGTGCCAATTGGATTTGTGCTTGTCTACAGTACGTTGGAGAATGGTCTTCAAAATTTTATTGATCACTTCCACTTGGCCGTTTCCTTGGGGATAGTAAGTGGAAGATAAATGGTGTTCAAATTTCAACATGGTTGATAATTCTTTCCAGACGGTATCTTCCAAGTGAGAGCCGTGGTCAGAGACTAGTTGCTTCGGCACTCCGAAACGAGCGATAACATGGTTGAAGAAAAACCGCGCTGCAGTGTCGGCTTTACAATTATAGGTCGGCATGGCTTCTGCCCACTTGGTGAAATAATCTATGGCCACAACGATGTGTTTGTGACTGCCAGCTGACGTGGGGTTGCAGTCGAGGAAGTCGATGGCCCATTTGCAGAATGGTCCAACAGTGATGACTGGATGAAGGGGGGCGGGGGGGGTTCTTGCTTTGCGGGCAAAGAGTTGGCAGTTCTGGCAATGTTTGACTGTAGTGATGCAATCGGTAAACAATGATGGCCAAAAATAACCTGCCCGAATGATCTTCTGGGCGGTGGCCATGCCGGAGAAATGGCCTCCGCAAGCATCGCTATGACAATCATTGAGGACTTGTTCTGCCTCACTATGGGATAGGCATCAGCGTAGGATGGTATCAACGCTGCGTCGGTAAAGTACATCCCCTAACAAGAGGTATCGGGGGGCGTGATGTCGTATGCGACGACGTCCGTCACGATCGATGTGTGGTCGAAATTTTTGTGTACGAAGGTAAGTCAAAATGTCTCCGTACCAAGGGTCGTCAGACGAAATGATGAAGATCTGCTCGTCAATCAGGTCCGTTTGGATAACGGGTGATGTCGAAGAGGATGGGAGGTCAGTGATGAGGTGAGCAAGCGCGAGGGCTTTAGTGCTTTTGGGAGTTTTGAAAGTGAGATCATATTCTTGGAGGATGATGACCCATTTAGCAACACGACCTTGTAGGAGTCGCCGGGTTAGGAGATAGACCATAGGGTTGGAGTTAGCCACGACCGTGGTATGACTGAGTAGAATGTAGTGTCGCAATTTTTGTACGGAAAAGACTACAGCTAGGGCTAATCTTTCCTCGTATGGGTAACACAGAGGTGGGCCAGACAAGGTTTGGCTGACGTAATAAATCACATGCTCTTGGTGAGAGGCATCTTCTTGGACCAAAACTCTGGATACAGCATATTCAGATGCTGAGATATAAAGGGTGAAGTCTTGAGAGAAATCCTGTGGGGATATCAAGGGGGCTTGTGTGAGAGCTTTCTTGAGGGCTTCGAATGCCGTGTTTGCTTGCTCATACCAAACAAAGGGTATGTGGGTATGAAGTAAGCGTAAGAACCCGTGGACTTTGGTGGCATAATCAGGAACGAAGCGCCTGAGGAAATTGGACCGCCCTTGTAGACTTTGGAGCTGCCGAAGCGTGCGAGGAGGTGGAATTTCTAAGATGGATTTGACTTTCAGAGGATCGACAGTGATTCCGTCTTGGGAAACAATGAAACCCAACAATCGGCCTACCGGGACGCAAAAGACACACTTGTGTGGGTTCAAGTGGATTTTATATTTGCGACAACGTAGGAAAACTTGCCGGAGGTCACTAAGGTGGTTTGATCGTTTTCGGGAACGAGCTGTGAGGTCATCAAGGTAGACTCGCAGGATATGGATCAAGTCGTGAAAGCAATAGGTCATGGCCCGCTAGAAAGTGGCACCAGCATTTTTAAGGCCAAATGGCATGACGCGGTCGGCAAAGGTGCCCCATGGGGTGGTGAAGGCAGTCTTGTACTGATCCTCCTTACGAATGTGAATCTGGTTGTATCCGGAAAACCCGTCCATGAAAGATAGGACCTCATGGCCGGCACACTCATCAATGAGTTGGTCAATAAATGGCGTGGGGAAATTGTCTTTTGGACAAGCGTGGTTTAAGTCACGGAAATCAGTGCATACTCTAAGGGTGCCTTGCTTTTTGTTGACGGGAACAGGGTTTGACACCCAGGTGGTGTATGGAATAGGATAAATGAATCCTGCTTTGCGAAGTTTCTCAACCTCAACTTTAACGGTGGGGAGTTTGGAAGGATGAATTGGTCGCTGTTTCTGGCGAACAGGGGGTACCTCAGGCCATGTATCAATGTGGTGTTCTATGATGGCGGGGGTCGAGACCAGGCATCTCGGTATAGGACCAGGCAAAGACATCACGGAACTCTTGAAAGAGATTTTTGTACGCCTGAGTTTCTGCTTGAGTGCAAGATGTGCCCAACGAGATGAGTTCAGGTTTCCCAGGTGTTGCAGAAATGTCTATCTGTATAGTGGGGGAAATGTTCGACATGTTCCCTTCTTCAAAGGCATCTGGTGCTGGGATGGGGTCCTTTAACCAATCAACCTTAGTGGGTATAAAATCTTTTGATTCGACCGATAGCTGGTTGGATGCGGTGGATGTAGATGCTTCCGGGAGGAAGTACGAGCGATGATGCATATCATCCCAAGGGTAGTCGGGTGCAATGAGTGTCTCCAAAATTTGCTCATCAGTATTGAAGTAGTCAGACCATAAATCAAGGGGTTCTGGTTTGAAAGTTGTTGAAATCATATATATTGTATTGACTTCTTTCGACGAGGATGATGGCGGGGGGTATATCTCCTCGATGAGGGGAGGAGATATCTCCAAATCGACATTGTTTAACTCGTACAATGCTGCTCTATAGTCAGGGAGATCGGGACAATGGTGAGAGTAGTGGCCATAAACACTGCATATGGCACAAGGATGGTTGGTGCGCAGTGATCTGTCGCGAGGCTGAGGAGGTGTCTCAAGTCTAACGACTGGGATGCCGGCGTCATCATCCAACATATTCATATGCTCTTGGAGTGCTGGTAACTGTGGGCATTGATGAGTTGGATGGCCTATCTCATCGCACAACGAGTATTTAGGGGGAGCTCGAAACACCGGTGGGGGTTTAACTGCCTTAGGAGGTGGTATAGCAGTGTATAGTTGTGGACCTCTGCCCCCAGTGGGCTTGATAAGAAGGGGGGGATTCGTTGACGACGAAGGGATTGCGACACCAATAGGAGGTTGATTTGTGGTAACAATAGGTTGTACCGGTTGGAGGATGACGTTTGGTGTCGGCAGTGGAACGGGAGGGGAAATATACCACACGAGTAATCCCAATGTTAACCCGGGTAGACTAAGGGTAGCCATAACCGGGGCGCTTACTACACCTGAAGGAGGAAATAGAAAGGGGATGGTGTGGATGGGTGTAACACCGATGTGACTAGGGACCAATGGTGGTTGACTACCGGGTGTTTGTGTATTCTGTGAAAGAGTACAGAGGTTTGCGACATGGGTCTCCGGTGACGGTGATGGAATGGCCTGGAATGTAGAGGTCATTGGTGTATCTGAGTAAAGTCCGGGTCCTACAGAAGACACAAAGGAGGTAGTTGCACTAGAAGCGGGTTGTTCAATCATGGGAAGAACATTTTCAGGTGCTGCAGGGGCATTGGGATCATAGTAGGTGAGTTGGTCAATTTTGACCACGTGTCCCTCGTGGGGGAACATCATGGTGCGAAAAACAGATGAGGCGACCGCTTTCATGGCGTACATGTAACTGCGGCCAAGTAAAAGGTTATAATCGAGCTGGGCATTAATGACCTCTATGTCAATGAGCACAGTTTTCCCACCTAATTGGACGGGGACCTTGGGTAGTAAACCTTGAGGTTGAGCTGACCAGCTGTCGTAGGCACGCAATGCAGTGGTGGATTGCTGGAGAGTAGGGGATCCCAACTTCTGCCAAACAAATGTGGACATGACACATGTGGAGGCACCCTCGTCGATGATACATCGATGGATGACAAGATTCCAAATTGAAACAGAAACTTGGACTGCTATGGTGGAAGGCAGACGTGGTTCGGACTGGTCCAAATCAAAGGTCATCAATTTCGAATCATTTGGGTCAATCGCCCCAATGGCGGAAAGTAAAGTCTTGCGTTGCGTAGGATAGTTTTTCAATACTTCTAACGCAAACATGGCTGCGGGAGATTGAGCTAGGTCATCTACGATGTTGTAATTTGACGCAGCCCGTGCATTGGGGTTGTTGTTGATACGGTGGAGTGGGAAACGAGGTGCTTTAGATGCGCCATCGAGTGGAAGAGGTGGTATCCGTAACGTCTGATCGGTGGGATGAGCATTAGTATCCTTATTGGCGGGGGGGCTTCGGAGGTAGGGCCATACTGGTTCCGACGGGTTTGGATATTGACGTCGGCAGTGGACATCATTAATAAGTGGTGAGTGCCTGAATCAAACATGGGTTGATCAGGAGCGGCGTAAGTGATTTGTTGTGGTTGCACGTTGCCCTGTGGGGGGGCTAACGGCTGAGTGTTCACCACTCCTTGTGTTGGAAAAGGGTTTTGTAGCACCAAAGGTTGTTGTTGAGGTGGTGGAGGGTTGGGTGGTGGCTGAGGAGCCACCTGCCCTTGACGATGGGCGTCATCTGTCCATAGTTGTCGAGCTCGCTCCAGATGTGGGCAAGTGTGGGTATAGTGGCCATAGACACCGCAAATAGAACAAGGATGGTTTGTTCGTAAATTAGCATTTTTGGCTTGCTTAGGTGGCCGATCAGGATTCTGATGAGTAGGCACCGCGTTATTGTTTTGCGGAGGATGGGTAGGTTGTGGAGCTTGGTTATGGTTTTGGTTGTTTCCACGGTTACGTCCTCTTTTGCGGTTTGGTTGCCCACCCTGGTTGCGTTGGTTATTTTGGTATTGGGGCTGATGTTGTTGTGCGTACACATGCCCTTGAGCATTGGGGGAATCCTGGGGAGCCGCAGGTGCAGGAGCAGGTTGCGGTGGATAGTATGTTGGTGGAGCAGGAGGTGGTCCAGCTGCCTGTTGGGGTTGTTGGTACCCCTGAGCTATTGGATGTGGTGGATTAGCTGGTGCAGCTTGCTGTGGGTACTGCATCTGCTGTGGCGAGAACTGAATGGGGTTCTGTGTCACAGGTTGGATATGGTATGTAGAAGGTACATATGCTGATGGCGCTTGCCCATAGCAATGTTGCGGACAAGAGGGTCCATGAATGTGATGGGTCTGGTTTGTTGGAGCGTAAGAAGTTGTCGCTCCGGAACTGGATGTAGCCCTAGAGAGGTCTGGGGCGGGCGTGGTGCTCACCATGTTGAAAGGTTTAGGTTGCGGTGTGATTTGGCCAATGATGCCATCAGCGGCATGTGATGCCCCCGGTGCGTCACCACGTGAAGAGTCCCCTCGTGGGGCGTCAGGTATGATTGTGTATAGATAACCCGACTGGGCATAAATGAGATCAAACTATTGGGCTTTAAGGATGGCCTCTTCTTCAGAATGGGGTCTTTCAGATGCCACATCCTTCGCAATGAGAGGGAGGAGGGATTTTAGGAACCAATCTAAGAAGATACGGTCGTCTAACTTAATTTTGCAGAGGCTTCGGCGCCGACGCCACTCATGAATGTGGTCAGTGATGTGGGTGGCCGTGGTTTGTCTGCAAGACAGTAGGATCTCGACTCCCGCATCATAACGGACAGGTAACTGGAAAAACTACAGGAAAGTTGAGGCAAGGGAGGTAAAGGTGGCATGCGTCCCATGAGGCTGCTCGATATACCACTTAGCTGCAGAGCCAGTGAAGGTGCGCTGTAAAAGCCGTAGGCGGATTGAGTCGTCCACTATGGAGTTGGAGGAACACCATAAATGGAAGGACATGATATGGTTCTGGGGGTCTTCACCTGCCTTTCCCTCAAACTTAGGGATGTCAGAGGGGAGTTTGGTGGGCATGTGAGGCCACGCAGGATCGTGTCTGATGGGGTCATTGGTGAGCCTAGCTAAGTCTGGTAGGTTCAGACTCGCCATGTATGGTAAGCTAGCAGATGTGGAGACTGGAACTGGGACCTGCCTAGTCATTGTGGTATGATGTAGGGGTCCAGTAGTGCCTAAAGGTATGCTAGGTATGGAGGGTGTGTGCCCTCCAATAGGTGTAGTCTGGTATGGGCCAGCGCCTCCAAGTGCAACATGGGTTACACTTGGGTTAGGAATAGCAGTAGGGATTCCTGGGATAGGGTTTGTGGAAACCAGAGGGGGTGTGACCCCTATGTTGGGCATACCCATAACCGGTGGTGGCCCTGTGTTGGGAATTCCTAAATGTGGAGTGTTGCCCATGTTGGGCATACCCAGGGGGGTGGTTGTTGCCATGGATGGAACGGCCACAGAAGGGTCTGTGGATGTCTCACCTATGGTGCTGGTAAATAGTGGGTCAAATGGTGTTCCAGCCATAATGGTGGGTGGTGGTAATATAACGTAGTTTTCAGATTCTGCCTCAGAATCAGAGGTGAAGTGAGGCGTGTCAGAATCGGATGACCGTCTGGTTGACCGACGATGTGTCGAATCAAGGGATAAGGCTCTGCGTCGGTGACGTGGAGAGCCAAGGAGGCTAAACTCTGGGAGTTCGCCCTGTAGACGACGAGAGCGTCTAAAATTCTCAATGGTGAGAAAATACGTTTTTTTGGAAAAATCTGTTTAAGTATCAGGTGGTGATATATAAAAAAGCTCAAAACCCTAATGCAACCAAGGGTGCAAGAAGGTGAGTGAAAAAGAAGGCTCTCAGGCCAAAAAACATTAACCTCCAAAAAGGGACTTATTCTAGCAGCTGTGCTACAATAAGTGGAGGAATGCAACAAATGGTCAGAGTACCAACATGCAAACGGCTTCTAGAAAAAATAGGTGTAACTAGACCAAAGGTGGGTTGAAGCATGCAAACACCTAACTAACAGTATTGTGACTCAAACAAACGATATCCTCTGCAAGGTGATGAAATCCAAGTCAGACAATATGAATGTTGAGACAACGGCTAGATATCCCCCTACCGGGTAATCAATCCTAAAGAAAGGCTACTAGGATACTCCGTTCATGACGCGTCGAGAAAAGGTAAATCTGCCGTTTGGTCCTTTGATCGCAATATCCCAATACAGGGATATCTCGAGAACTGCGAATGGTAGCCCTTCGGTTACTGAATGGATTTCGGTATTCCACTCAGGCTTCCGGAACCATCCTCGCGACTTCAACCCTCCTAGGGGAGAGGCCTTCCCACAAATCGGTTGTGACCGTGCCAAAAAGTACTAAGAGATTTTAGCTCCCTAATTGGACAACTTCTATGTCTCGGATGTAATAATTGAGGGGTGTTATTGGAACACCTATCCCCCCAATACTACCTAGCTACAAAATTCTTTTAGTGTTCCTCAAGTGAGGTTAAAAGTGTGTTGAAATTAGGGTAAGTTTTAAGGATCAGTTCAATTAAGTGATCGAGTGGGTGCGCATGCGGTATTGTAAACTGAACTTGAAAGAAGTAAATGCTTTACTGAAAATTTTCAAAAAATAAAGGATCTTTCGAAAATAACAAAGCAAATTTTTTACTTTTTTCAATAAATGGAAATTAAATGCTTTTCACAATCAACTTAAAAAAGAAAGGATCTTTTGAATCATGAAAGCAAATAATAGACTTCTTTAAAAGAAATAAATGGTTTTCTTTTCAAGGAAATTGCTAAGGGCAAGATTTTTTAAAGAAGTAAACAGGAAAAGATTTTAACCTAGATAAATTGCAAAATAAGTCTTTCTTTCACTTTCTTGAAAATTTTTAAAAAGACTTCTACATGTGCATTTAAATAGTGAAATTTTTTCTATAGCTGTAAAGTATGCAGAATTTAATACTGTAAAAATGTGCTAGATGGGCAAAAAGTACAGTAAGAAATTAATTTTTTGAATCGGAATGGCCGAATGAAAAAATTAGCAGCGCGGCTTTTGACAGAAAAGCCGCGATGGACCGCGCGGGTTTCTGTCACACAGTCGTGATGGACCGCGCGGGATTTAGGCGCACTGTCGCGATGTGCAGCGCTGAAAATGTCCGTGAAGCCGCGGGGAACCGCGCGGAAAAGGGGCGCGCAGTCGCGATGTACAGCGCGGTAAATGACCGCGAAGCCGCGATGTGCAGCGCAGAAACAGGCCGCGAAGCCGCGGTGAACCGCGCGGAAAAAATCCGAAAAGTCGCGGTGAACCGCACGAAAAAAAGACAAAAAGTCGCGATGGACCGCGCGACTGTCTGGCTAAAAACCGCGAGGCGAAAGCCGTGCGTGGAAGCCGAAAAAACGAACCCAAAAATTGAGAATTTCGGGCTGTTAATGGGGCCAAATCTTAGAGCAGCAATGGATCTGCTGTCTAAGATGGCAGATCTATGGATCAAAAGGTTAAAAACTAATAAAAAACTAAGATTAAAAGCAAAACTAGAGATCTATTGTTCAAACCCAGCGGAGTCGCCAAAAATTGTTGGCCCGGTTTTGCAACCAGGCTTAGTGCTATGGGCACCTGCTAACTAGTAGCAGCAGTTTCAATAGAATTAAACAAGAAACTAATCTAAACTAAACTAATCATGGATCTATGCAAGAATATAAGCAAATAGTGTAAACATTTAAAAAACAAGAACAAGAAAATATTAAAGAATGAATTTGTATTAAAAAATGGGGGGCAAGCAAGTGCTTGCGATAATACCTTCAATGGTGAAGGTTGATGTTGAGCAACTCCCAAGATGAGTAGCTCCAAACTCCAAGAGGTCTCCTTCTCCAAGGTTGCTTACAATGGCCAAAATGCTCAAGGAAGATTTCGGCAGCATGAGGATGAGATAATGGATGGATCTAAAATGAGGAGCCCCTACCACCTTTTTATAGGTTTTGGTGGTGGAGAATACCATTTGTGGTTTTGTGATAACCAAATGGTATTGACCAACATGGTTTAGGTACTTTTCCCTCCTTTTTCCTTTTTTGAATAAAATTAATATTTTAATTCCCTTTTAATATTTTTTGGGAATTTGGACCCTTTTTGAGGGTTTTTAATGCTTTTCGGGAAAAATAATCTTTTTGAGTGGGAAAAAGGGGTGTACTAAGGTCTTTTGGTGACCTTTTGTTGGTTTCAGAGGCTCAGATGGTGGAAAAGTGGACAAAGGGGTCATGTGAATAAGGGAATGAGCTAGTGAGCACTTTTTAGGTGTTAACAGTAGCTCACATCAATCCATTTCAGTTCGTGCTATCACGACGCCTTATAGGGGGGAAATATAATAAGTGGATTGTGATCCTTCAGGAATTCAATCTCGATTATGCTTCAGCGAAATCGGTGAAATCGTTGGTGTTTGTTGAGCTTATGTTGGACCTCCCGAGACTTGATGAGGATGTCATTCATGAAGATTCCTTTGTGGATGAGCACTTATTTCTTATCTCGTCCGAAGACCCTTGGTAAGGGGATGTCATTATATATCTCCAAACTTTGAAGTTGCCTCCGCATTATTCACGAGATGAGTGATGGTGTGTGAAACATCACGCTAAAGACTATACCATCGTCGGTGACACTTTGTATTGATGAGGAAAGGATTCCATTCTTCGTCGTTGCTTAACTCACGAAGAAGCGGAGCAGGTGCTTAATGATTGCCATGTAGGGGCGTGTGGCGGTTACTTATCCGGGCTTGCTACAGCCCAGCGTATTATGCGAGCTGGTTATTTTTGGCCTTCCATCTTTAAGGACTGTGTTAATTCTATGAAGAGATGTCACCCTTGCTAGGGGTTTTCTCGGAACATATGCTCGCATCTAGCGCCCCTTCACCCGGTCGTCACCGTCGGTCCCTTCATTAAGTGGGGTATGGACTTCATGGATTGCAAACCAGCTTCGGCTGGGCGGAATCACCATATTATAGTGGCCGTGGACTATTTTTCCAAATGGGATGAGGCCATGCCTACTGTTAAAGCCAACGGTGCTACTACAGCCCATTTCGTGTTCAATCAGATTATCACTCGTTTCGATATCCTGAAAGAGATTGTCACTAACCATGCTAGTCACTTTCAAAACAAGATGATGGAGGATTTGTCTCTCAAGCTTGGGTTTCGTCAATAACACTCATCTTCCTACTATCCCCAAGCGAATGGTCAAGTTGAAGTAGTTAGTAAGTCTTTGAAGACCATTCTCCAACGTACCATCCAACAAAGCAAGAACAATTGGCACATCATGATATATCCTGCTTCGTGGGCATATCGAACCATAGTCAAGACTGCCACCGGATTCTCACTGTTCCAGCTAGTTCATGGTGTGGAGTCACTTTTACAAATTGAATGTGAAATCCCTTCTCTTAAACTGGCCATAGAGCTCCTCCCTGATACGACAGGTATTGAGCAACGTTTAATACACTTTGAGCAACTTGACGAGCAACGTCGAGATGCCGTTGTGGCCATAGATGTTGCTTGGTTTTTCAACCAAGCATGTGCAAGGATGCACCTATTAACTTGTAATAGTAATTTCAATATAAAACAAAAAAAATTATGAATAAATTAATATAATCTTGATCTAACATAAGCATGTGTAAATAAATAAAAAACTAGATTTCAAACATAAGCAATAAGATCTATAGCAAAAGCAAGAAATCGAGAAATTTAGCATTTTGTATTACCTCAAATGGTGAGGATGGTGAATGTTGAGCAGCTCCAAGGTTGAGAAGCTCCAATGTCCAATGGTCTCTTCTTCCCCAATGCTCCAATGGGGTTCTTCAAACTCGAAATGGGAGGCAATGGCTCTCAAAGGGAATTTGGCAGCATAAGGATAGGATGAAATGTGGATGAATAATGAGGAGCCCCTATCACTTTTTTATAGTTTTTGGGTGATGGGTAATACCATTATGGTTTTAAGGAAACCAATGGTATGGACCAACATGGTTTAGGTCTCTTTTTCCCTCTTTTTCCTTTTTTGAATATTTTTTATATTTTTATTCCCTTTTAATATTTTTTGGGAATTTTGGACCCTTTTTGAGGGTTTTTTGTGTTTTTTGAGGAAAAATACATATTTTGAGGGGAAAAAGGGGTATTATGGTCTTTTTGGTGACCTTTTGAAGGTTTTAGAGGCTCAAATGGTGGAAAAAGTGGACAAATGGGTCATGTGAATAAGGGAGTGAGCTAGTGAGCGCTTTTTGGGTGTTAACAGATTGCCCCCTGATGTGTGAGGGAAGGAGCTCATCGTATGGCCGATAGACATCATAGTTCTTTTGTCTTTTTTCCTGGGGTTTGGAGAAGAGAAGAGACCGATTGGAGACTGGAACAATGACCCCTTGGAAGCTACAAAAACTGAAAAAATACATGGCCTCAAAATGAGTGAGGAATAATCTCTGATAATGGACGAGGCAGGCATACCCATGCTTGTGTCAAGACATATACATAACAATTAGGCCCAAGAAGGGGGACCTGAATAATATATAAAAATCTGTTGGTACATCATAATGGTCCAGAGGGGACATAATGCTGGGACATACTCATGATCATACCATGACTGATCTCAATAACTGATACACTGGAAAAGAGCAACAACCATTTTGAAAAAGGTTTCAGAAGGGTTGATGAACTATTGGAGTTGAAGGTGTCCAACATCTGTAAGGACTCAAAGACTGTGAGCCAATCTCTAAGGAATTTATGTAACTGTATACTCGAGGGAGTATAAAACTGGGGTACATCTTGAAAACTATCGCTGAGTGCAACCCAGATATCCATAGGAATGTGTAACTAGTTTTTTTTCTCAAAAAGACTCACAAATGTGGTAGAGTCAGGTGATATCCGGGGTCTTCAACAAATGACGAAAGGACCGATACCCTGTACGAGTCTCGATGATGCGATCAAGGTGTTGAAGTTGAGCATGTGAGAAAAAATCATTTGGAGAGGCATTGAGGACTCCTTTCAAAATGATCCGTAGGCACTCATCACTAATGGTGATGAGTCCAAGGCACAGGGAACTCTGGGTCTATCCTCTGGAATAGATTTGGTTGGCGTCGACACAGGGAGACCGACAACTACCAAGGTGATGATGTTTCCTTGACAGGAGCGCGAGGTGTACAACTTAAGTGTGATAGTACTGATGGTAGGACTGACATACTATGGGGATGGGGAATAATTGGGGTCATAGAGTGGGTGGACTCAAACTTCCTTTATTCAGAGCCTGATGACATGGTGGTTAACCTGACAACATAGAAAACTGACTTTTAGGTGTGAGGATCATAGCTTATCAAGGGTATGTATTGCTAACTGGAGTGAATCTGGGGGGAGAAGCTGATGGATGCTATTGGGAGACTCTCAGGGTGACATACTGCAGAATACTCTGAACCAAGGCGACCAGAATGGGGAAGCTACCATATGAGTAGACATGATCTGTTGTGGCACCGAAAAGCACCATTGGGTACTTCTTCATGGTTTTAATGAGCTCCAAGAAGGGATAAAAGTGTGCTCTGAAATGGTACTGTCCTATGGGATTTATGTGAGCCCAAGACTGCTTATGCTCGTGAGTGCTTTCATTTTTAAGGAGTCTGAAAATGATAAGAAGACTCTGAATTTGTGGATGAGTACCGTCCTGTGGATTTGTACGAGTCCAAGACAGCGATTGCTCATGGTTGCTTTCAATTTTAGGGAGTCTGAAAGCCGTAAGTAGACTCCATTGGTGTTCTTTTTTGTATGTTAGTCTCCAAGGCCCGAAAAAGCATAAAATGATGCAAATGGAGAACTCTTCTAGCCGATGTGACTATAGTATTCCTTTTTCGTAATTAGTCTACAAGGTCCGTAAAAGGGGTAAACTTATACCAGGTAGACGCCCTTTCAAATACTTTTAGCGAGCATGAAAGGAAGCAATATTTCTCGGTGATGTTTTCATTGTTTTAGGAGTCCGAAAAGAGCTTAACAGAAACTCCCTAAGTGCCTTTTTCGTAAAGGAATTGTTCGGCCCGAAAAATGGATAAAATTATACCGAACAAAAGTAATGGAGAGGCAAGGAGGAAGTGTTCAATCAAAGGGCGAGTATGGGGATCAAGTACGATGATAGGGGGGAACACTAATGGGGCCTCCTTGCGGGTTGATGAATGTTAGCAAAACAATGCCATAATTGCAGTATGGATGGAGTGGTGGGCTCATGTATAAGTTGTGATGCGAAAATTTGTAAAATCTGACGGCTGTCGATGTGGCACGCAAATCGAGGGGATGATGGGCATGTGAGAAAGTGCCCAAAAACTTTGGGGGTGAGAGTGAGAAATGATCTCAAGCATTGTCACAAGCGTGGAAAACTGAATCCGGCGATAGAAAGATCGTCAAAAATGGGAAACGATCGATGTGGCACGCAAACCGAGGCAATGAGGGGCATGGAAAAAATGTCTTAAAAATATGGTGGTGAGAGCGAGAAATGATCTCAAGCATCATAACAAGTTCGGAAAACTGAATCCGATGGTATAAAAATCACCAATAAACTGACAACAGCCGATGTGGCATGCAAATCGAGGTGGCGTGGGGCATGGAAAGAATGCCCGAAAGTTTTTGGTGAGAGCGAGAAATGATCTCAAGCATCATCACGAGCACGGAAATATGAATCCGGTGGTGTAAATGGTGCGAAAAATAGAGGTCATAAGAACTCCAGAATGGTCAAAGGAAATAACTAGGTTAAAAAATGGCTACAAATAAAGGTGAGCCCACCAAGCCAAGGATGTAGTGGTGGGGAGAAATGATGATCCATGGGGGAAGAATACTAGGTGTATCAAATCAAATCAAATATACAAGTGATATGTGACCTCAAAAATGGTTGAGATCACGCATGTGAAAAAGTGAGCAAGGTTAATGACCTGCCCCCATGCTATGTGTATGGGGTTTATGATTATGGATCACATATGTGTTGGTTTGAACAATGGAATCATTAAAATACTGAGATAGGTGTGATGGGGAAGGTTCAAAATGATTGATCATGCCCCCTATCCCAGGGTCGAGGTAATCTATTATGCCCCCTAAATCAGAGGTGTCAATGTGGTGCAGATGCTGTCTTAGAGAGGGATCAACAGGGAATTGACCAACTGCTGGCCGGGGGGTGTACCATGAGGCTGTGGGCCGTGGTGGCATACTGAAGTGATGATATGATGATGGGGGATTCCTCTTGTGGGGTGGATGCCCCCAGTATCTCCAATGAGAATTATGATGATGAAGAGTAGGAAAGGTTTTGGGCCTGCCCCCATGTTGTGGACATGTGGTTTCCTCATTGATTTGAAAGGGTTGAACATGTGTGTCAAAGGGATCAGTGGAAGGGGCCGATCGGACATAGGGGTCTCCAGTGGAAACCGTGTAAATGGTGTTAATTTCTTCCGAGGAGGAATATTTTGGGGGATATATTTCCTCAATGAGAAGAGGGGATATCTCTAGGTCGGCATTATTCAGTTCATATAGTGCTGCTCTATAATCTGGGAGATTAGGGCAGTGATGTGAATAATGGCCGTAGATGCCGCATATCGCACAAGGGTGGTTGGTATGCAAATATTTATCATGAGGCTGAGGGGGCAGCTCGAGTTTGACAACTGGAATGTTATTGTCATCAGCCAACATTTTCATATGCTCTTGAAGTGCTGGTAATTGTGGACATTGATGGGTAGCATGGACTATATCATTGCACAAAGAGCACTTGGGGGGAGCACATATTGTTGGGGGATTCTTCCCCAACTTGGGAGTCGGTGGGGCGGTGCGGGTTGTGGGTTCAGTGGTATAGGTTTGTGGGCCTTTGCCTCCATTGTTGTGGAGTGGTGGAGGAGTATAACTAGATGTTGATGTGGTGGCCACAGTTGGGGCTAGTCGGTTTTGGAAGTTCACGACACCGGGGGGTGGGCGATTGGAGGTATTGATAGGTTGCACCGGTTGTAAAATGACATTTGGTGTCGGGGGAGGAGTCGGGGCAGGTAGGTACCATACGGGTAGTCCTAAAGTTAATCCCGGGAGATTGAGCGTGGCCATTACTGGTGAACTGATGACTCCTGAAGGAGGAAATAAGAATGGGATAGTGTGGATCGATGTTGCCTTGACGTGACTAGGCACTGTGGGTGGTTGCGGCAGTAATGGGGGCTGTTGAGTTGGTGGTTGTGTGTTGTGCAAAAGGGTGCATAAATCGAATATTTCAGTTATCCACAAAGGGGGTGGGATAGACTGGAACATGGAGGTTATGGGAGTATCTGAATATATCTCGGGTCCGAATGAGGAGACGAACGATGTGGGTGCACTCTGAACGGGTTGTTCAATCATAGGGAGACCATTTTCAGGTGCAGCGGGGGTGTATTGGTTTCGACACGTTTGGAGATTCATGTCGGTCGATGACATCATAAGGAGTTGATGAGTACTTGAATCCATTGGTTGGTTTGTGTGTGCATCGTATGTGATTTGTTGTTGTGGCACTGTGGTTCCTTGAGGAGGATTTAACGGATGAGTGATCGCCACTCCTTGTGTGGGAAAAGGATTCTACAGCACCATGGGTTGTGGTTGAGGAGGTGGCGCTAGTTGTGCCATGTGCCCTTGGCGTTGGGCGTCATTAGACCACAGTTGGCGCGCTCGCTCCAAATGGGGGCAAGTGTGTGTGTAATGGCCGTAGACTCCACATATGGAACATGGATGGTTTGTTCTCAAGTTATTATTTTTGTCCTGTTTCAGTGGATGGTCAAGGTTTTGGTTGGGGGGAGCAACATTATTATTATTTGGGGGATTAGGTGGTGGTCCACCTTGGTTGTGTTGCTGGTTGTTTCTGCGGTTACGTCCTCTTCCGCAGTTTTGTTGACCTCCTTGGTTACGCTGGTTGTTCTGGTTTGGAGGTTGGTTTTTCTGTGCGCACACATGCCCTTGGGCAGTAGGTGGGTTTTGAGGTCGTGGGGGCTTTGGAGTAGGTTGCGGTGGGTAGTAAGAAGGAGGGTTATGAGGTGGAACTGTTGCTTGTTGTGGTTGTGGGTAACCTTGAGTTGCTGGAAGTGTTAGAGCAAGAGGTGCTGCTTGTTGAGGATAATAAGCCACTTGGGCTTGTGGCTGAAACAGAGTCTAGTGGGCCTGTTGGTTATAGTATGAAGGTGGTGCATAAGCTGATGGTGCTTTCCCATAACACTGTGGTGGACATGAGGGTCCATGAGTGTGGTGGGTGTGCATTACTAGAGCATACGAAGTTGTCGCTCTAGAATGAGATGAATCCCTAGAAAGTTCTGGGGCATTGTTTGTACTCATCATGGTAAAAGGTTTGTTTTGCACCATAACCTGGCTAATAATACTGTCGGTGGCATGGGATGCCCCCGACGGGTCATGGCGAGATGGATCGTCGTGCGAGGCATCCGGTAAAATGGTGTATAGATATCCAGACTGGGCATATATGAGGTTGAACTACTGGGCTTTTAAGATGGATTCTTCTTCCGACTGGGGTCGTTCAGAAGCTACATCTTTGGCTATGAGGGGGAGGAATGATTTAAGGAACCAATCCAAAAAGATACGGTCGTCAAGCTTTATCTTGCAGAGGCTACGGCACTTACGCCACTCATGGATATGATCGGTGATGTGTGTAGCGGTGTTCTATCTACAAGACAAAAGTATTTCCACTCCTGCATCATAGCGTACCGGTAGTTGAAAGAACTGAAGGAACGTTGAGGCGAGGGATGTAAAAGTGAGGTGTGTCCCATGTGGCTGCTCAATGTACCACTTGGCTGCAGAGCTAGTGAAAGTTCTTTGTAAAAGTCTCAGTCTAATAGAATCATCTACTATAGAGTTTGAGGAACACCATAGGTGAAACAACATGATATGGTTTTGGGGATCTTCTCCAGCTTTTCCTTCAAATTTTGGGATATATGAGGGAAGCTTTGTGGGCATGGGGGGGCATGCAGAGTCGTTTCTAATAGGGTCGTTGGTTAACCTTGCCATGTATGGTAAGTTTGGACTAGCCATGTATGGCAGACTGGCAGATGGGTGTGGCATGGTCACTGGGGCATAATTGCTAATGGTGGCATTATGGATTGGTCCAGTGTCCCCTAAGGGTATGCTAGGTGTAAAAGGGATGTGTCCTCTAACTGATGTGGTGTGGGAGGGGCCTGCTCTCCCAAGTGTAACATGGGTTGTAGATGGGTTAGGAATGGTTCTAGTAATCACTGGGATTTGGGTAGTGGCGATGAGAGAGAGGGTGATCCCCATGTTGGGCATACCTAATATAGGTGTTGGTCCTATGTTGGGCATGCCTAAAGTGGGTGTGGCTCCCATATTAGGCATGCCTAAGGGGTTTGTGGCTACTGTGGTTGTCACGGTAGTAGCGGGGGTTGTTGATATAGCCCCAATAGCCCTGGTGAAAAGGGGGTCATATTGTGATCCAGCCATGGGGTTGGTTGGTGATGTCTCGGTAGGGTGTTCGGATTCAGCCTCAGAATCAGATGTGAAATGAGGTGCACCAGAATCGGATCACTGGGTTCTATGCTGATGACATGTGGATTCAAGAGATAACGTTGTACGTCTATGATGTGTAGAGTCAAGTGTGCTGAATTGAGGGGGTTCACCCTGAAAACGCCGGCATCGTCTTAAGTTCTCAATGGTGAGATATGTCTAGAAATGTCAATGGATGGTGGTGAAATAAAAAACTCAAGACCCTAGATGTCCAATGGATTGTGGGTTCAGTGGTATAGGTTTGTGGGCCTTTGCCTCCATTGTTGCAGAGTGATGGAGGAGTATAACTAGATTTCCTAGTGGAGTTGCTAAAAACTGTTGCTTGGTTTTTCAACCAAGCATGTGCAAGGATGCACCTATTAACTTGTAATAGCAGTTTCAATATAAAACAAAAACAATTTTGAATAAAGTAATATAATCTGATCTAACATAAGCATGTGTAAATAAATAAAAAACTAGATTTCAAACATAAGCAATAAGATCTATAACAAAAGCAAGAAATTGAGAAATTTAGCCTTTTGTATTACCTCAAATGGTGAGGATGGTGAATGTTGAGTAGCTCCAAGGTTGAGAAGCTCCAATGTCCAATGGTCTCTTTTTCTCCAATGCTCCAATGGGGTTCTTCAAACTCAAAATGGGAGGCAATGGCTCTCAAAGGGAATTTGGCAGCATAAGGATAGGATGAAATGTGGATGAATAATGAGGAGCCCCTATCACATTTTTATAGGTTTTCGGTGATGGGTAATACCATTATGGTTTTAAGGAAACCAATGGTATGGACCAACATGGTTTAGGTCTCTTTTTCCCTCTTTTTCCTTTTTTGAATATTTTTTATATTTTTATTCCCTTTTAATATTTTTGGGGAATTTTGGACCCTTTTTGAGGGTTTTTTGTGTTTTTTGAGGAAAAATACATATTTTGAGGGGAAAGAGGGGTATTATGGTCTTTTTGGTAACCTTTTGAAGGTTTTAGAGGCTCAAATGGTGGAAAAAGTGGACAAATGGGTCATGTGAATAAGGGAGTGAGCTAGTGAGCACTTTTTGGGTGTTAACAATAGATTCCAACAAACGTCGTGTCAAGGTTCAGTATGATAGGTTTGTCCATCCCCGGCAGTATGCTGAAGGTGACTTGGTCCTCTTATATGACCAAGCTAAAGAACCCCTGGGGGTAGGCAAGTTCGACCCCATGTGGAACGGTCCTTACATCGTGAGGTGTGTCTTGGAAAAAGGAGCCTAGGAATTAGAAGACTATGAGGGGACTGTCTTGAAGGAGCCTAGAAATGGGCTCTATCTCAAGTGGTATTACGCTTGAACCTCTGGTTCAGGTTGATACTTTTGTATACTATTGTATAGTTTCTTTTGTACATAGTTTATCTTTTTTTTGGTTTTTCGGGTCTGCTGATTCGATTCCGTTTGATTGGCAGATGTCAACATAATCTCCTACATTCTTAGGGTTCGTGGATGGTGCTATCCGGCATACGCAGCAGCTTACTTATGCTGCCTGGGTTATTTTATCACCTGACCACCTCGTTGTGTCTTCAGGAGGTGCTTATCTCGTTCCTACATCTAACAATGTGGCCAAGTATAGTGTCGTGATCGAGCTACTTCGGGATTCTATTTCACATGGTATCTAGTCTTTAGAAGTCCGCCTGGATTCACAACTAGTTGTGTCTCAGTTGAATGGGAAGTACCGTGTGTGAGATCCTACGTTACTTTAGAAATTCCTAAGGGTGAGACTCTTGGAACGACATTTTGTTTCAATTACATACATACATGTTCCGAGAAGTGTTAATCATATATTTGATGCATACGCTAACTATGTATTAGATTGGCATTTGTCACAGTCACCATGAAGCACACAAATGAAAGAGACATTCATACATTTGTACATACACACATATAGTAGAACCGGAGAACCAAAGTTTTTTTTATAAATATGTCCAAAAATGGTAGTGTCATACAAAACTGGAGCCCGTAGCCCTAAAAAATATACATATCGATACAAAAAATGAGATCCCAGGATATCTACTCCCTACGAGGAGGCCTAGCTGCTGCCCCGACAGGATGTGTCTCATAGAAATAGTGAATTGCATTGGCTACTTGCTGCAATAACTACACACAGTCACCCGGAACCCCCACTACTTGGCGCTGCACGGCCTCAGGTAGTTGCGCCACCTCTATCTGTGGAACCCTGGCAATCATCTGTGATAGGTTGTGCCGCAAGGTCTGTAGAGTGCGCCCTATTGCAGCATCACCTGCCTCATCACCCCTGCCCCGACGACCATGTCTCGGGAAGCCATCGGGTCTCACTATGCCCTTGTTTGTGAGCAAACAGTCAACCATTAGCATATGATACTACCACCAAAAAGATTTTTTCATTTACATTTATAATAAAAAATCCATAAATATTTAATATACACAAAAACCTAAAAAGAGTACTCACCAATGTCTCTGAACGTTGCGTCTGGTGGGAGTGGCATGTCCCAATCCTGGCGGAAATCTATCCCTGCATAGGTCTAGTCCTCTATGGCAATGATCTGTCGGTCCCACCAGTGGAAGAACTCCTCAGTATATGGTGGCGCCAGATGACCACCACCCTGTCATGTCAAGATCTCATTCCACTGGGTCAGGGCTGGATCACGGAGACTATGAGGAGGGACATCCACCCTCGGACTAAGCCCTGGAACTCTCTCAAAGAAGAAGCTACATAGGATACTTCCATACCCAAAGTTTTTTGCCTTCCCTTCTTTGCATTCTGTCAGTTGTGTCCTCATAGACACTAGTAGTGTGGTACACCAATCGAATACTATAGGCTGCATGCATTGTGATGCATAGAACATCATTGGCCTGGATGCCTGGTGCACATCTTTGGATCTAGTGATCCTCACTAAGGTAGCCACAATGATCTTCATGCTTAGATCTACTATGGCATTGATGGGCACCTGACTTCCCACCGCTCGTGTGTTTGTGGGACAATACCGCGCTATGTAATCATGGACGGTAATCCCATCACCCACGGTATGAGACCGAAGACTGGCCACCTCACCTCAACGGGACAAACCGATAATAAAGTAGATGTCTTCCACTTCTAGTGTGAGGATTTTCCCATTGAGACTGAAGTTCTGTGCATCAACATCCCAATAATCGATTAAGCGGTGGAGTAGTATGTTTTGGGCCCTCAAACCCCCTATACTCCAGAATTTATACAACCCACATGCTTGCAATTCCTGCTGTGCTTACACATCTTTGTGCATGGCCTCATCTACTTGGTCATGCTCCCTCTCCCTCCACTCTAGAACCATCCTGGAGTGAGGAAAAACAAATATTTTGGTCAAATTCTTTTGTAAAATCATCTTCACGGTCATACCCGCGGGCTACTTTGTATACAGGGGCGGGTACCCAAGGTCAACCTGTGCATTGACTACGAGTATCATGCCCTACCCATGACCCACATAGTGATAGCCCACAGGGAGAACCAAAGCCATTTATGGATTGGCCAAACTAGAAATCCCACTGCTGAAAACTAAAATGAAAGCATTGAAATGAAAGGTATGGATGAGACTACCAACCTGCTCCAGATGGTTCGATGAACAGTCGCTTGTAGCTCCTAGAATCGACAACTGAACTTTCAGGTGAAAACTAACCACAAAGCTCCAAATGGGTGAATAGTAAAAATGAATTGTAAATTGTAAATTTTTATTACTGTTTATAATTTTCAGGACCCACTTGTCTATAGTTTTTACCGTTTGATGCCGTTATGGACTAATATCATGTCATGGAGTACAATTTTTAATCAGATTTCTTCGTCAAAAGTTATTTTGGACCATTTCACACCTACGACAGGTATGTTTCACACCTGGCATATAGGTTAGATGTCATTTCCACATGCATTATGCATTTGACCTTTTGATCACTTTCAAAAACCCTAGGTGCGACCCTGCTTCATAACCGACATAGAACCTTCACACGGCTATAGAAGTGTCGTTATGTGGCGGTAGGGATTTTTAGAACATGGGTACCCTAGTTAAAACCCCTTTATGCATTCTGGTGCCCATGCCGTTGTTTGTCCTTAGGATTGGGAGTCCTTTGCAGTTACGCCATGACATTGCAATAAAGACTCATACTCTACTTTGTCTTATGCTGGCCATCTCCCTTAAGGAATCCCCTCAGTTATATCATGTTGTGATTGCATTGCATTATCCTGCTTGCCGCTTGAGCCTTGTGCTGGCTCCTGCTTACTTAGTTGTTAGCCTGGTGCCTGAACACTTTTCCCTGTCGAGCCTTACACAACTTCCATTTGTCCTTCACAATTTGATGACCTTTTGACCCTGAGGGAACATTCCCCCAAGTGTCCACATCCTGCATGCACTTTCTTGCATTGATCATAGGTATGTTCCACAGCTTGGGACTAGTATCTCGCTATTTGACACTCATTCCCTCACTTGTTGTACTATAAGAAATTTTATTCTTTTTCAAGCTTTCCCCAAATATGAAAAAGACCAAAAAAATCAAATATTCCAAAAAGCCGAACAGGATTATGGTTATTGCTTCTTGTTGGTAGCTATTGTGTCACCTTTGAACAGAGCATTCATTCCACTCCATACACTATGAGTCGGGACTATAGTTGGACCTAGGAGCTGTACTTGTTTCTCAGTTTCTCCACTGATTGGTTAAGCTTCCAGTCATTATGGAGCCCTTTGTGATGCCTCCTGCATCGCACAATTTATATTGAGTCTATGCTGCCTACGTCTATCCATATGTTCATGCTCTTGTTCAAAGGAAGTCTTGAAACCAGTGTCGGCCACTCCTCGGATCTCTTGACTATTACATGTCGGCCATCCTTATTGAGTCAGTTCGTTTCACCTGAGATCTTCCAAATCTTTCAGCATAGCTGGTACCTCATGCTGGCTGATGGGGGATGCCTTAATGCCCTCCTTCCAGCGAGTCTCATTCTGTCGACTTCAACCCATTTATTCCGGGACTTGAGGCTTAGAGTTCGATTGAGTACCTTGAGGCTTGCAACCATTAGTGGTAGGTTCTCTCGCCATCGACAGTTTTGGGAATACATCAATGTCCCCTGATCGATGGATTCATCCTAGTATTCGACTTCAACTCATTTATTCACACTCCGATGATTGTGCTCTGTGCCTTGATGTCCATTTGCATTATTGGTGGGTCATCTCGCATTTGTTAATGGTATACATCATTGACCGGTAATCAGACGATGTCACATCAGGTTTGACCCCAACTCCTTTATTCACTTGATGGGACTTGCACCGTCGAAGACTTGTGTAGAAGACTCCAGGCGATAGTGGCATTCAGTATGCTACTTATGACTATGACTTTACATCTGAGATATCACCTCTCAGATATCAACAGTTTGTACCTCCAGTTTGCACCAGTTGTTTCCTTGTCAGCAGGATACCATATCTTACTGTAGAGGGATCATGGCTATGATAACTTATGACATATATCCATTATGTACTACCTATTCATGGCCATTGTATCATATTGTTGTACTATACCAACATGTATTCATAGATACTATTGTACTATGACGAGTGATCTTCTCTTTCCACTTGCGTTTCCATCACTCCACTTCTAAGTTTTATAATGTATTTCGGCCATCGTAGCATCAGTCTCTGACCTCACACATTAGGGGGCATATGTTACAACGTAATTTTCCACCTTGTGAGCATCAACATTCTTTGTCCTTGTTGATGCCTCGGGGGTGTAGGGTAAGTGAGAGGTGCTGGAATGGGTTCCAAGGCACACAACAGGGGATGAAAACCCAGCCAAAGGGTTCGAAAGACCTTGCGCAAGGGAAATTCTATCCTCGAGCTGTTTGGTGTGGTAATCACCCATAGATATTTGGCCTCCGCTGGCACTCTATGAGTAAAAGATTTGATCTTGAAAGATCAGTTTTCCTATAACAGAAAACTGAGCATAAAAGTTGACTAAAGAACTTATCTTAAACTACCTAAGGTAAGAACCTATTCTAAGTCAGATCTGACCTAAGGGAAAGTTGATGTTGTGCAGATCAGAGTTGAGGTGTGATGAACAAGTGATTAATTACCTTGAACAGAAACGTCTTCGGGTTCTTCACTTGTTAATTTAAAGTTTTATCAATTAAGAAATTAAATGACAATTCTTCAAAACATTTGAGCTTATTCAAATACCTAAATTGTAATAATTGCGTTAATTAAAAAGTTAACATTTGATTATACATGTATATTTGCATCGAATCATTTGCAGAAATATAAAAGGAAAACGTTCAATTAAAGAAATTTAATAGAACAGTTTTGAGCATAATCCGAACATACAGAGAAATCAATATGAGAGATCTTATGCATTAAGGAACATCCTGCAAAGGATTAAACACATAATCGATGACGAATTTGAAACATGAACTTAGCAATTCCCAAATAAATTTGAACAATAGGAAGTGAATTAAATGATAACTTTCCTGAATAGAGAAGCCTTGTACAAAAATTACAATGACTCTGATAAACATAGTATCTTCAGTTCGAACTCCTACTGAATTGCAATTCCAAAATTTCCAACCCCTTCCTAAGAGAAACTTTCTTCCTTTTTTACTAAATTTACATCAAAGTTCCAAAAGGAGAGATTCCACAAAATAGGGATTACAAAATCGGGTATAACCATCGATCCAAGAAATTTTGCTATTTTTAAGCTCAAAATATTTTCCGCCACCTTTCACAAAAAAGAAATACCTGTTCTTCAATTTGATAAGGTTTCGTGGCACCATAAAAATTTAATCATAGATTGTTCACTAGCATCGACAGGTGGTGTGGCTTGCAAAGCATCCGCTGTAGGAAATTTGGGGTCGGAGAACCTGCTGTAAAAAACAGAGAAATCCATTAGAGGATTTACTTCAGGAGCGATAGCCAGCACGTCAGGTTCTTCATTGATTATAAAGTCCTGTATAACATCAGTATCAAGATCAGTTGATCCCTCCAGAATTTCAATTCTTTGATTTTCGGGGTAGTGAATGCAGGCAAACAAAGTTTCAAAATCTTCTTCACTACTACCGCTGCTAAGATCAGGAACACCTGCATCAAACGGTGGTGACAACATTTCTTGATATAACAAGGGGTAGAGCTCTTCATCTTCAATATGAATGTTAGAAAATTCACCATCTGCATGAAAATTGCTCATTCTGAATGAGTCTCGGATAAAAGGATGTAAGAAGAATGCCAAACAGAGTGTTCCCTATTTTAGAAGGAAATGGATAAACTGGAACTTTCATGTTAATTGCTATTTAAAGGCCAGCAAGTAGGTTGATGATAATCGGGCGTAGCAATCTGCAATGATTAAAGTTATCTAATCAATTCATTGTAATTACTTCAATTGTAATGAAAAAAGTTGAGGTATGTGCCAGTCGGATCAAAGCCTGTGTGAAGTACAAGTTCAATTACTGCTTGCATGATTTGGAACTGCCTTTACGATCACATCATTATAAGCCATCTCCTATCAATAATTATGACTGGTGATTAATAATGGAGATGAAGGTTATGGTAGAAAAGATGATGTGCGAAAAATGGTCTCGACTAAGAGTTCCAATACACAGGCTATCAACTCTTCTCACGTAACAAATCCGATCATTAATATGTAGAACAAAAAACAACAAGATTTCAAGCTCGAGTTTAGACATGGCGGTTGGCAGAACCAACTTTCAAAAGACAAGGCGGTGAAACCTGACTTAACTGATTATTTGAAATCGACATGAACATGAGATTATAACAGACGGATGGTGGAGATTAACTGGAGCGGAACGTGGAATCAGGCTAAAAATTTTCTAGGAAGTTCTTATTCAAAGATCTCGCGAGCCGAAACCCGAACGTACGGTTTTGCGGGTTGTAGGTCTACAAACGGAGGTAAAAAGGATTTCCGAAAGCTGAAATCTGACTGTGTGGGTGGTGGGCTTCGGAAACATTGAACCGTGATGTAAAATAACCATCTCGAAAGTCGCATTTCAAAATTATGGGTCGTGGGTTTCGGGAGCACGCACCAAATAAACGAAAAATCACAATCCCAAAAGCCGAATGCTGCCATTGCGGGGTTCGGGTTTCGGGGTAATTATTTTCAATCTAAATAAAGAATGATTCCGAAACCTGTAGCCGTCGGGTTGCAGATTTCAGAATCAGCAAAATCAAAACATAAAACAACAGTCCCGCAACCTGCATCTGTCGGGCTGCGGGTTTCGGGCTCTCCAAAAGTCGGGTTTCGGGATGAAGATAATAGTCAACAAAATACTCAAAATTTTGGCTCTTTTCAGACCGAAACACTTTGGAATAAATAATCAAACCCTTACAAACAAGCAGACCAAAGGCATGGGTAAATAATTTTAGAGTAAAGATGACTCACCCAAATACCTTTGCGTTTATTAAAATTGGGGGGGCTCTCATGCTTGGCTAAGCATGGGATCTGTTATGGCCACAACAAATGGCGACTGGCTGGGAAGAACCAGTTATCTCTGCAATCAAATCCAACTAAAGACAACATGTCAATCAACCAGTTTCTTGAAACTTAATTCAAAGAAGATGCTCAAAATATAATAGCCAACAAGCAATGAACATGAAAATGGATAGATCTCAACAATGACCATTTTAAAGATAACACTCATTTGATAAGGAGATTTAGAGGGTAGTACCAAATCTTTACTGTGATGTGATCATTGAAAACCAGCTTGTGCTGAACCTGGGCACAGTCTTAGAGATGCTCATGGATATCCTAATTACGGATCGCCTCGGTTAATTAATCAACAATCCTCTATGGGTTATATATCTATTCATTCTTTTATTTTATTTTTTTGAATTAAAAGACATAAAACCTTGTTGATACAAGACCACTGTACTGACTTGGTGATCAGATGAAACAGTGCCATTCACAAGCCTAATCTGGAAACTGGTCAAGCTATCTCGATGATGAGACTCCTTGTCTTCTGGTTGTAAGACCAAAAGAAATTATCATGGCTTGGTGACCACATAGTGATAATTCCAATCCAAGGTCAAACCCATGATCATAGCAGGACTGGCTTGTGATAAGACCCCCCTACTCTTGTATATAACAAAATCTTTATAAAAAGGAAACAATTTATTTTGGCATAAGCTACAAGGAATTACCATGGCTTGGTGACCATATAGTGATAACATTAGTCAACAGTGCTTTGCGGATCATGAATGGAACGACCTGTGATAGGATCTTCCACCTTCCAGTAGAACTGAAAGTCATCTTCCAAGTGTGGTGGCTTGATGTGAAGATTTCATTCCACTTTAAGCGCCTATGAACCTAATGGGCTAGCTTGATAACAAGACCACCCACCTTGTAACTTAAAATTTGAAACAAAATTCATATTCAAAGCGATTGTAAAAGGGTCCATGAGCAATCGAAACTATTCAGGTTATTATGATATGTCGTTCAACCATGAAACACCAAATAGAGAAATGATAACTATCCTTCATACCTCAATTACACAAATAAAGCATGGTAAAAGATAATGATCAAAGTGAAAAGTATCCATTGGCACTGCACTTATTGACTGTTAATTCTTCAGATCAAATTCTAATCAAAAGCCAGAAAGTAAGATTGATAACGATGCCGAAGCTTCAGAAGCAATTGTTGCCAAGAAAACGATCATAAGCCATTGCCACAAGTATGAAGCCTTATTGATGGAAACCAAAACAAAACAAGAAAACCAAACAAAATATCAATGCAATAAAACAAATGATTGAAAAACAAGCCACACCTATGTACAAGTGCACCGGATTGTTTAAACAAAATACTTTTTCAGAAGAGACACATTCACTGGGAAGGTGTCTACAACTCCCTCTAACGTCTATAGTCGAACAGTGCTGGGACCAATCTTTTCTGTAATAATGAAAGGTCCTAGCCAAAGACGCTGAAACTTGGTGTACTGATTCTTATCTTTACGTTGCTTATCCCACCTCAGAACTAGGTCACCAATAGAAAATTCCCTGTCAGATGAAGATTTTTCATCAAAACACCTTTTCACCATCTACTGATGATGATACAACTTGTTCTTGGCTATTTCCCTGTCCTCCTCTAGCTTCAAGAGGGTGTCAATTCTTTGCTGGAGGGGAGAAGAATCATCATCTTGGACAGACTGGGCCAACTGTAGCGCAAGAATGGTAAGATTAGTGGGAAGGATGGCTTCTTTGCCATAAACCAGACAGTATGGAGAATTTGCAATTGCTGCTTTTGGGGTAATTCGATCTGCCCATAATGCATTATACAACTGTGTGTGCCAATCTCTGTGATGAGAAGCTACAGTTTTCTTAAGAATGTTTATTAGGTTTTTGTTTGATGACTCAGCCAAACCATTACCTTGAGGATAATAATTGGTGGAAAACTTAAGCTTAATCCCCATCTAAAAGGCATATTCAGTTATATCGATTGAGGAGAAGTAGGATGCATTATCGAAAACTAAGTACTCTGGACAGCCAAAGCGTGTGACGATCTAGCTATCAAGGAAAGAGATTACTTGGGCAATGTTACATTGTTTAAGAGGAGCTTCCTCCACCCATCTAGTGAAATAGTTTGTAGTAGTGAGGATATACTTATGTTGGAGGGATGAGGGATGGTTTATAGGCCCAACAAAATCCAGTCCCCACTGTTGAAATGGAAACTGAATTGTAACTGGTTGTAAAGGAAATGCAGGTTTCCTAAACTTCCCTGTGCATTTCTGGCATGGCTCACACTTCCTGACATAAGCATAAGCATCTTTAAACAATGTGGGTCAATAATAACCGGCCCTAAGAATCTTGTGTGCCGTAGTCTCTCCTGAAAAATGACCTCCAGCAGGACCTGCATGAAATTGAAACAAAATGTCATCAGTTTCATGTTTTTCCAAGCATCTAAGAAATACTCCATCATAATTTTTTCTAAAAAGAACATGATCGATGAATTGATAAGGAGAAGATTTAAGTCTTAAAGCTCTTCTTTTCTTAAAATCGAGGGTTTTGGGAGCAAACCCATTATTCAGGAAAAATCTGATATCGTCGTACCATTCCAATGTCGGGGCATCGATAACATTAACAACACCTGAGGGAATTTCTTCCTCATGATCCCATTCGGACTGCTACTGTGCGGGGTCGTTGGATTGCGTAGTAAGGAGACAAAGGCCTTGGCCTGTTACAATTTTAGCCGGTCTGATCTCAAGATCATATTCTTGTAGTGTGGTCATCCAATGGGCCCTCTTTTCCCCCAATTCTTTCTGGACGAGGACATTTCTGATAATAGAATATGGAACAATGACTTTGGTTCGAGACTTCAGCAAGTAGGTTCTGTAATGTTTGATGGATTTATAGACCGCATAGGCTTGCTTATCGATCTGCGGGTATTTCAGCTCTACACCCTTGAATGTTGAGCTCATAAAAGAGATCGGTATTTCAGTATCATTGTCATGCTTTTGAGTAAGGATAGTTGCATAAGAAAAGTCAGTGGAAAAAGTATAAAGAATGAAATCCTTATTAAAATCTGGGGACATGAGAGAAAGAGCTTCTGCAATGGCTTTTTGAATTTGAAAAAATGCCTCTCTTTGTTCCTGCGACCAAGCAAACTGCACATCTTTCTTGACCAAAAGTTGTAATGGTTTGACAATTTGGGAAAATTTTGGTACAAACCTACGTACGAAATTAATCTTACCTAAGAAAGATTGCATTGCTTTGCGTGAGCCTGGCAAGCCAATCTTTGAAATAGCCTCTGTACATTCAGGATCAATAATCATACCTTCTTTCGAAACAATGAATTCCAGAAGCTTTCCTTTTGTTACTACAAAAATAGATTTTTTCGGATTGAGATAAATACCGAATTTTCTGTAGTGATCAAAAACTTGCTTCAAAGCAAACACATGTTCATGTCATTTTTTAGAGTAAATAGTGATATCGTCAAGGTAAATCACAACAAAATTATGCATTAACCCTCGAAAAGCTATATCCATAGCTCTTTGAAAAGTAGCTGCTGCATTGATCGGCCCGAAAGGCATCCGTCTGTAAGCAAAAGTACCCCATGGGGTCCTGAAAGCTATTTTCAATTGATCATCCAGGGCAACCATAACCTGGTTATATCTCGAAAAACTATCTAGGAGGGAAAATGTCTCTGACCCTGCCACCTTTTGAAGAATCTGTTCCATTGATGGAACGGGATAGTTGTCTTTCTCAGAAGCCCGATTTAGGTTCTTGAAATCGACACATAATCGAATTTCCTCGCTTTTCTTACAGACAGGTACTAAGTGTGCAATCCATTGAGTATGCCTGACCGGAAAGATAATTTGAGCAGTGCGCAACTTCTCCAGCTCCTTTTTTTACAGAAGGCTCCAAACTGGGGTGCATCTTCTGCAGCTTTTGTTGAAATGGCTTCACCTCTGGTTTCATGGGTTATTATGAAACATGACGCTAGTGTCAAACATTTTCAATTCATCATACGTCCAGGCGAAAACATCCTTATACTGTTTGCACAATGCAATAATGGATCTGCATTCTTCAGGGGTACAATCAACTCCCAAATTGATGAAACGAGGTTCCTGTTCGGTGCCTAGATTGACCCGCTCATAATTCAAAGATGAGCTCTGAGTTTTACAATTAGTTTACGATTTGAACTTGTCTTGTAAACGTAAAACTTTTCTAGATTGATCACAGACTTTGGGATGACATTTGAGGAATCAATGAGGGACTTTTCATGTTTTGCTTCGTCGATGGCCATGTCTTGAAACGTATCCTGAGCAGTGAGAAAATTGAGTATCTGTCAGTCATCATCAAATACTTTCCAATTAGTCACATTATCCGGAATGGATGGTCTATACATCAATTCAATAGAAAAGGTTTGAGGAGACAGACCTTCTGGCGGGATCAATCTAGATGCTATATTTTCTAACAGGTCTGCATCAAAATTTTGTGACCTGGGAACTTATTTAATATTGAATGCCGAAAATGAGTTGGTTAGATCCCTTACCAACTTTTGATAATTAGCCAACTGTGGAGATAAGCAATGTATTTTATTCCTGACTTGCTTGACTATAATTTCAGAGTCTCCGTAGCATTCTATTGCTTGTACACCTAAATCAATGGCCTTCTTGAGCCCCTACAAAAGAGCTTCATATTCGACTACATTATTAGTGAAATCAAATTCTAACCTGCAAGCAATCATGATTTTTATTCCTTTGGGATTCGTGAGAACACAACCCGCTCCAGCTCCCTCCTTAGACTTGGAGCCATCGAAAAACAAAGTCCATGAGACAGGGTCTAATCTAAAATTCATCAGAAAAAGGTACATAAGTAAACTGAGTAATATGTGATTCATTTCAGATGCTTTCTTCTAGTGAGGCATCAGCTAGGAATTCATCGAAAAAGGTATCAAATGTAAAGTGCTCTATACAAGAGGTGAGATAACCAGTAGGTTCAGTTGAATCATTAAGATCAGTAACTGTCTGTTTCATAAAAGGTTCTTTGCTGATCTTAATTTTATTCGGTTGACCATTTTATGGCAACCATAAGTGGGACCAGTCGGTTGCAAAATAACCTTTAAGTTTCTCTGACCAGTCTTTGCTTAACCACATCCCATAAGCTTCTGGGATGTTAGCTATCACAATGTCAACTATCTAATGGATCCTGGGGTCAGCTGATAGTGTGAGCAGAACATTTCTCAATTTACCAACCACTCTGACTTTAGATCTATCAAGTTGCACAATTTGGATTGGATAGGGTTCCCATGTTGCATTTAATTTTCTGCAAACAGATAGGGGCATCATATTTGATGATGCTCCTAAATTTATCATGTAGTTGTGTACATTCCGATTGAACATCTCAAAAGTGAGCAAGAAAGGAGGAGTTCTCTTACTTGCTGTTTTTTGATCATCAGTTTTAGTGACAGAGTCTAGATTATTATTCTGTGACTCTCTAGGTTGTTTGACTATCATGTTTTTGGGTAAAGAATCCCTCATAGCAGGAATCTTGAGTAGCTCAAACAGAGAGATGTTTGCTTTGACTCTTTTTAAGTCTTCAACCAGGTTGTACTCCATTTGAGGGAGAACTGTATCCTTCTGTGGGGCAGGATTGTTTCTTGTGGGAACTGGGGGAGAAGATGAAGGTTGTTGAGGTGGTTGTGGTTTTGACCTTGTATTATAGGGATGTTGAGTGTTAAACACCGCCTTAGGTTCTTCTTCTTCTTCACACATAGGGAGTTCTGAAAAGCAACCCACATCATCAACATGTGGATCACCTTCCACTTCTTCTTCAGGTAGTGGAGGATCCAGGGTAGTCTGATCGTTGGAAGTGTCGGGGGTGACTTGAGATTCTGCTGCCAATGCTCTAAAAATAGAAAAGAGTTCCTTGTTTGTGAGAGCATCTGCCGGATTTGGTGGTGGTGGATTTTGTGGAGGCTGGTAAGGTCTCCTAAATGGTGGCCTTACGAAACTTATGTTCTAATTCTGATTATCATTAGTGTTTTTCTTCAAATCCACCATCTCATTTGACATCTTCTGAAGAAAGTTTTTCATTTCAGCCATATCAAATGAATCCTTGTTCTGAATTGTGGGTTTAGGGACATTCTCAATTTTCTTCCTAGAAGTAGAAGGTTGTCCTTCTGAAGGTTCAGGGCTATCTTCCAGACAAAAGATGTCCATTTCCACTTGGATTGCTTCATCAAATGCTTCCATTAAAGTACCTTTTTGTGCCCTTTTGACCCATATAGCAACAGGGGGAGGTAGACCCTTTTCATAATAAGCCACCAACAATTCTTTAGCAGGAAGCAGATTGGCAGGAATTCTGTTTTTGAGATATGAAAACCTTTGGTTAAAGTCTTTTACCCTTTATTTTCCTTTGGCTTTCATGGAGGATAACTCTAAAACAAGATCTTGTGGTGTTTTGTCATCCCCGAATTTCTGGGTAAAATGTTTCTCGAATTCATCCTAGGAAGTTATAGATTGGGCCAGTAAAGCAAAATACCAAGTGGCCGCTCTACCCTCAAAAGTGTATGGGAAAAGTTTACATACTACATCCTCATGTACCACGCTTCTAATCCTGATTGCTTGCATGAAAGTTTTTATGTGATCCAATGTGGGTGTTTTATCATTAGGGTTGTATTTAGGCAGCCATTTCTCAAGATTCTTTGGTAATCTATGTTGATCGCCTAATATGAAAACTGCACCTTGGTCAAGCCAAGGTCTGTTTTGACCTTCTCCAGCCATTGGAGGTTCTTGTTCTTCTTCTTTAGATGATGAACTAGAATAATTCTCTTTGTCCGAGGAAGATGATGAGGATGAAGGAGGGGATGGTGGTGGACCACCGGCTCCAACATTTGGTTGACCTTGTGTTGCTGTGTGGGTGGTCTCACAGTTATATTCAGGAGAATCTGGTCGATTAACTAGGTCTTGGTTTTCAGACTGGTGATAAGTTGTATGTTGATCCTGTGCGTTAAAACTATCGGTATGTTGAACTGGTGGATCAGAAGTCTGTGAGGTGGGAACTTGTTGTTCTTCCTGACTGCTAGCCTACAAAACACCTTCTAAGTTTAGATCTGCTAGACTGCATCTTCTTTTATCGGCAAGACGTTGTTCTACTCTTAAAACCCTATCGGCAGATGTTTTCAATAACTGCTCTAACAGATGGGTCCTCTTGTAGGTTACATGAAGATGACTTCTCCTCTATTCTCCTGTCGTACCATCGGTGTAACGGGTATAACCGCAGGTTGTGTAGACATGACAGGGAGAATTGTAGGTTGTGTGTTTGTTGGTTGTTCAGATGTTGAATCCCTAGTCTGGCTTCAGGTTTGAACCATTGAAGTACTTGCTGGGGGAGGTTTATTAGTAGTTTACTTAGGTATGTTTTACTAGTGGCCCTCCTTCTAGCGCCATTTGTTGATGCCTCGGGGGTGCAGGGTAAGTGCGAGGTGCTGGAATGGGTTCCAAGGCACACAACAGGGGATGAAAACCCAACCAAAGGATTCGAAAGACCCTGCACAAGGGAAATTCTATCCTCAAGCTGTTTGGTGTGGTAATCACCCACAGATATTTGGCCTCTGCTGGCACTCTATGAGTAAAAGATTTGATCTTGAAAGATCAGTTTTACTATAACAGAAAACAAAGCATAAAAGATGACTAAGGAACCTATCTTAAACTACCTAAAGTAAGAACCTATTCTAAGTCAGATCTGACCTAAGGGAAAGTTGATGTTGTGCAGATCAGAGTTGAGGTGTGATGAACAAGTGATTAATTACCTTGAACAAAAACGTCTTCGGGTTCTTCACTTGTTAATTTAAAGTTTTATCAATTAAGAAATTAAATGACAATTCTTCAAAATGTTTGAGCTTATTCAAATACTTGATTTGTAATCATTACATTAATTAAAAAATTAACATTTGATTATACATGTTTATTTGCATCGGATCATTTGCAGAAATATACAAGGAAAACGTTCAATTAAAGAAATTTAATAGAACAGTTTTGAGCATAATCCGAACATACAGAGAAATCAATATGAGAGATCTTATGCATTAAGGAACGTCTTGCAAAGGATTAAACACATAACCGATGATGAATTTGAAACATGATCAGCAATTCCCAAATAAATTTGAAGAACAATAGGAAGTGAATTAAAAGATAAATTTCCTGAATAGAGAAGCCTTGTACAAAAATTACAATGACTCTGATAAACAGAGTATCTTCAGTTCGAACTCATGCCGAATTGCAATTCCAAAATTCCCAACCCCTCTCTAAGAGAAACTTTTTTCCTTTTATACTAAATTTACATCAAAGTTCCAAAAGGAGAGATTCTACAAAATAGGGATTACAAAATCAGGTATAACCATCGATCCAAGAAATTTTGCTATTTTTAAGCTCAAAAGATTTTCCGCCACCTTTCACAAAAAAGAAAGACTTGTTCTTCAATCTGATAAGGTTTCGTGGCACCATAAAAATTTAATCATAGATTGTTCACTAGCATCGACAGGTGGTGTGGCTTGCAGAGCATCCGATGTAGGAAATTCGGGGTCGGAGAACCCGCTGTAAAAAATAGAGAAATCCATTAGAGGATTTACTTCAGGAACGGTAGCCGGCACGTCAGGTTCTTCATTGATTATAAAGTCCTGTATAACATTAGTATCAAGATCAATTGATCGCTCCATAATTTCCTTTCTTTGCTTTTCGGGGTAGTGAATGCAGACAGTCAAAGTTTCGAAATCTTCTTCACTGCTACCACTGCTAAGATCAGGAACACCTGCATCAAACGGTGGTGACAACATTTCTTGATATAATAAGGGGTAGAGCTCTTCATCTTCAATATGAACGTTAGAAAATTCACCATCTGCATGAAAATTGCTCATTCTGAATGAGTCTCGGATAAAAGGATTTAAGAAGAATGCCAAACAGAGTGTTCCCTATTTCAGAAGGCAATGGATAAATTGGAACTTTCATGTTAATTGCTATTTAAAGGCTAGCAAGCAGGTTGATGATAATTGGGCGTGGCAATTTGCAATGATTAAAGTTAGCCAATCAATTCATTGTAATTACTTCAATTGTAATGACAAAAGCTGAGGTATGTGCTAGTCGGATCAAAGCCTGTGCGAAGTATAAGTTCAATTACTGCTTGCATGATTTGGAACTGCCTTTACGATCACATCGTTATAAGCCATCTCCTATCAATAATTATGACTGGTGATTAATAATGGAGATGAAGGTTATCGTAGCAAAGCTGATGTGCGAAAAACAGTCTCGACTAAGATTTCCAGTACACAGGCTATCAACTCTTCGCACGTAACAAATCCGATCATTAAGATGTAGAACAAAAAATGAAAAGATGTCAAGCTCGAGTTTAGACATGGCGGTTGGTAGAACCAGCTTTCAAAAGACAAGGCGGCGAAACTTGACTTAATTGATTACCCGAAATCGACATGACCGCGAGATTATAACAGACGGACGATGGAGAATAACTAGAACGGAACGTGGAGTCAAGCTCAAAAATTTTGAGGAAGTTCTTATTCAAAGATCCCGTGAGTCGAAACCCGAACGTACGGTTTTGCAGGTTGCAGGTTTGCAAATGGAGGTAAAAAGGATTTCTGAAATCTGAAATCAGACTGTGTGGGTGGCGGGCTTCGGAAACATTGAACCGTGACGTAAAATAACCATCCTGAAAGCCGCATTCTGAAATTATGGGTTGTAGGTTTCAGGAGCATGCACCAAATAAATGAAAAATCACAATCCCGAAAGCCGAATGCCGCGATTGCGGGGTTCGGGTTTTGGGGTAATTATTTTCAATCTAAATAAAGAATGATTCCACAAACCGCAGCCATCGGGTTGCAGATTTCGGAATCAGCAAAATCAAAACATAAAACAACAGTCCCGCAACCCGCATCTGTCAGGCTGCAGGTTTCAGGCTCTCCAAAAGTCGGGTTTCGGGATGAAGATAACAGTCAACAAAATACTCAAAATTTTGGCTCTTTTCAGACCGAAACACTTTGGAATAAATAATCAAACCCTTACAAACAAGCAGATGAAAGGCATGGGTAAAGAATTTTAGAGTAAAGATGACTCACCCAAATACCTTTGCGTTTATTAAAATTGGGGGGGCTCTCATGCTTGGCTAAGCATGGGATCTGTTGTGGCCACAACAGGCCTGTAGGATCCATTTCACTGACTCATATCCACTTTATATCCTTCAAACATACTATTTCCTCATTTAACTTCTTACCTGCTTGTTGCATCATTACAGCGAGTGTACTCGTGAGTTGCATCACTATAGCCCGCGGGTAGCATGTAAAATGGTAAAAATCACTCGTTTATTACTTTTTACTCCCACAAAGCAGTTATTGGGTGAACTTTGACCCTCCATCTGCCCAAGAAACATCTCGATGTGTCCTTTCACCTACCTTTGGGAGGACTATATATTGAGCACATATGGCTTATGGATGTGAGGAGAAAGAAGATCGAGAGAACTCTAGTGGATTTTTGCCCTATCTTGAGTCTACACTCATTGATCCTTGTAGTTTTGAACCCCTTATGTTCACCTTCCAAACTCCTACCATAGTTTGAGTTTGCCATTCATGGAGTATTGAAGTGGTGGAGGCACAAGTGGATTGATCCTTATCGTGGTTCAGATTGGTTTCCGGCAAGAGGTCATATTACATTGTACTTCTTCTTGTTTATTAATAGAAATACTCATATTCTTGTCCATTAATGTTGTGAATGTTGTTTATTTTACATTGGGTTGCATTTACTTATAATATCATGGACCATTGCTATTGATGATGTTAATGTTGTTTATATATTATATGTACTTGTTGTATATTGGCTGTCAATAATAATTTGTAGATTCAAGTGCATGGATTGAAAACTCCAACGGGGATCTACATCAAATGTTTGGATCAAGGTTGGTTACATTCTCCATTATCTTAGCATTGTCATTATAATATCATAGTTCTGAGAATTGAGTTAATTTCTGGTAGTCAGCTGTCTGTAGTGGTTCCCCAAGCCATAGTGAGTTTTCTCCAATACAACCAAAAAAGAGTTTGCGGTATGCAAAGGTCCCCCATGGAAAAATGAAGGATGTCTTATGCTGGTCAGAAGGGAGTATCTCTATCTGATTATAGCCAGAGAAGCTATCCATGAAAGAAAAGATGATGCTCCCGACAGAGTTGTCGATAATCTGGTCGATCAACAAAGTTGGTTAGTTGTCGTTTGGACAAGCTTTGTTCAAATCTCGGTAATCAACACAGACTCTAATCGTACCTGTTTATTGGCTACGGGAACGATATTAGACACCCAGTATGTCAATGGGATAGGATAGATAAAACCAACACACAGAATTTTTTCAACTTCTGCCTTGATAGCCGCTGCTTTGCAGGGATGAACGGGTCGGAGTTTCTGCCAAACAAGTTGGGCACTAGGAAAAGTTTGGATTTCGTGGACCACGATTGAAGGGTCTATTCCTGACATCTCTTCATAACTCCAAGTGAACACTTCACGGAACTCTTTGAATAAGGTAGTATAGAAATCCACCTCGGTGGGAGTGTAAGTCTTTCCTATGTGAATGTTTTCCGCGACACCAGGTTTCACTGAAATGTCAATAGGAGTGGTTGCCATGATGTTGGCCAAGTTTCCTTTAGAGAATATATCATTGAATGAAGTGGAAAACTTGGGTTTTACAATATCAAGTGAACTACTGGGTTTGGTATCTTGCTCGAGGGCCTAGATAGTTGGGAAAGAAGACCGATGGTTGTAGTCTTCCCAAGGTGGTTCCTCAATACACATAACCTCCATAATCGATTCATCGGAAGGAAAAATATGTGTGAGAGAATCGATCAATGGCAACGATGGACCAACCTTAGACGAGTGCCGTGCCACTGCAGGATGTATAATAGAGTCGACCAATCTGTGGCTGACTGGATCGCCTGGTAAGTTGGGAGGTTCCAATTTAATGGCATGGAACTGCCATAGGTTTCCAGCTATGTGGGACTCAGAATCACCCATGAATCAATAGGTTCATTGGATGGAATGACACTTGATGATATCATGTTTATGGAGAAGACAGGGGCTCTAAGGTCCGGAAATATCCCAATGACTGAGGATTCCTTCATAAGACCAATGCTAATGTCTTCAAAACGGTGTTGGGATTGACTCAACAACAGGACATTGTGGGGGGAGTTCGAGTGAATATCCAGAGTATAGAAATCCAACTAATCAATAGTGATAATTTTCCTCTGATGAGGAAATTGCACTAGTCTAAAGATGAAGGATGTGACAGCGGTCATGGCATAGAACCAGTTCCGACCGAGTAGCAGATTGTAGTCTAGTGGTGCATCCACGACTTCGATGTGTATGGATACTGTCTTTCCCCCTAGTTCAACGCCAATTGTAGGAATGAGTCCGTATGGTTGAAAACTATGTCCATCAAACTCTTTAAGAGTAGTAGGGGAAGGTGTAACCTATGGTGAGCCTATGGCTCTCCAACAAGTCAAGGACATGATCGACGTGGAAGCACCTTCATCTAGGATGGTGCAATGGATGTTGTTCTCACAGATATTCGTCTGGATCTAGAAGGCTAACTGGTGGTAAATCCTAGGTTTAAAATAATCCAAGTTAAACATAATCGTGTTAGAAGTATCCGGGACAACTGCACCCAGTGCTAAAAGTAAGTTCCTACGATGCATGAGACAGTGTTAGAGAACCTCGAGAGTCGACATCACACATGGTGCTTGAGATAAATCCTCAACAATATTGTAATTTTGGGCCGCTCATGCGTTAGGATTAAATGTCGCCTTTCGGATGGTGCCCTTGGGTGGGCACAACACAGTGTCCGTGACAGGTCTCTCAATGTGGAGATGACCATTAGGGGGAGGGGTGATAGACAGATCTTCCAGAGGAGTTTTGCCATGGGTTGTCTCCATTTTGTTTTAACTGGGAGGGGTATCGCATGTCCTTTCTCGAGTGGATATATGTATCTCCTTGTTACTCATCATAAAAACATCACGGTTTGCGGACGTTTCTCCACGGGGTGGGTTGTTCGGATTGCCCCCTTGTGGGGGATTGTGAGTAACCATTTGTTGCTACTGGTGGGAGAAAAAATTGGTTAGCACTGCCGGGAGGGAAGACCCTTTAAAAAATTTATTGACTTCCACCTTGTAATGACAGTCATGTGTATAATGGTCTTCCTGATAGATGAGGTAGGGAAAATTCACTTTCCGACGTGGTTTTTGATCGGTGTTGGTTTGTTGTGGCTTGGGGTTTTCCTGTTGGTTGGGAGGGTTTTTAAATTTTCCTCGATTATTCTTCTTCTTTCCTCCGGATGGTTGTGACTATGATTGGACAACGTTCACTTCGGAGGAAGCAGTAGGAGGGGTAGATTATTTGGGAGTAGCCTGGTTGGGAGATGGGGTAGTACTCTGTGGCTACCCACTCGATTTGTTCGTAGGTTGGGCCTTTACTAAACCGACGATACCATCAATGGGGGGTTCAGTCACGGGCTTAGTTGGATCAGTAGTGGTGCGAGAGGCGTGAGGAATAAGCTCGTATAAAGTTCCAGATTGGGTATATACCAAATCCATATACTGAGCACGAGAAATCGCTTGTTCCTCCGTGACAGGTCGACCCATGGCAATATCCCTGGCGATGGGAGGCAGAAATGAATTAGTGAACCAATCAATGAGTAATTGGTCTAGGATGGGTGCCTTAATTAACCTTTGGCGTCGACGCCACTCATGGATATGATCAGATATATGCGTGGAATTGGTTTGACGCAACAAAGTCAACAAGTCTGTTCCAGTCTCGTATCGGATGGGGAGCTGGAAATGTGTCAAAAAATGCATAGCCAGGGTATTGAAATCTCGGAAAGAGTACTGCGGAAACTTGATATACCATTTTGCTGCCATGCCAGTAAGCGTGTTCTAGAAGAGCTGTAACCGAATGGAGTCATCCATTAAGGAGTTATATGAACACCAAAGATGGAAAGTCATAACATGGTTCTTGGGGTTTTCCCAGGGCTTGGCATCGAACTTGGGAATGTCCGATGGTAGTTTGGTCGGGATGGGTGGCCAGTGCGGTTCATGCCATATCAGATCGTTAATAAGCCTAGACAAGTCGGGGAGGTTGAGCGTGGCCAGAAATGGAAGCTGTCGGTTAGGCTGTGGGTATGAGTAATAGGTATAGGGTGTAGGGATACATGTGGGACCTTGCACTGCATATTGTATCCATACATGTTTCCCACAGGATACTGTTGAAAATTCTGAGGGTAGTAGACCATTTGGTTGACCGGCGGTGGATTCAAAATCATAGTAATGACCGGTTGTTGGATGTTCTGCTGGGTGGGGATAAAGGGTATAGTTACCTGGGGTTTTTGCGTCCAAGGAATGTTTCTAGTTCCTTGATTTGGTATGCTTTCCTGGGATTGTTCTGTCCTAGGAATGTTTCCAGCACCTTGGTTAGGTGGTAGATTTCCCATTCCTGTGTTAGGGGATTCCTAAAAGAATGGAGTCCATGGAATATTGGTTCCACCTTGATGAAGAGGTGGTTTACATGGAGTATTCGCGGCGTTAGGATAAGGAATACTAGAACTCAAGTTGGGGGGAATGAAAGGTTGATTTGGTTTCCCCCCAACTTGATTCCAGTTCCCGAACAAAGAGTACCCCCCACTCTATGGGATTTGAGATCCCCAAGAAGGAACTGTGCCTGACAAGGGATGTTGGAAATTGGGTCCAGTTGGGATACTGACATGAGGTTTTCCACTTCCAGGTGAATTATACGTGCCCAACTAAGCAGATGATGCTGACAGAGGGGGTTGTTGAGTGGTGCCAGTGGGGGCATTAACAAGTGGTATACCTCCAGAAGGTGTGGTCTGCGGGCTCGGTTGAGCTGATGAAAAGGATGGAGGTGTTTTTTGAGTAGCCCTAGTTAGAGTGGCACCAAGCGGTTGTCCTCCAACAAGTGTGATCGATGGTCTGACCGGAGGATGTTGGTTATTGTGACCAATGGGTCCAATAGACGCTTGTCCTCTGGAAATGGTGTAAATGGTGGCTGAAGGTATGCCTCTGGTCATAATAGGTGATCCAACAGTATGGATAGAGGTTCTTGCAATGTTGATACTAGAAGGATGAGGTAGTGTAGGCTGGCCAACTGCACCAAAGGTGCCGACTTGTGAAGGAGATCCTTTGTGAGTTTCAGGTGGTGATGGTGAGAACATTGGGTTATCCCTCATAAGGGGTGTGTCCCCTGAAGTTATGCCAAACATGTTGTGCGACAATAAGTGTGGGGAATATAACTGAGGGGTATCAAGCGTCACATCCATAGGGACTTGAAAAGTATGAAGATCGTCGAGGGCTTGGCTTGGATTTGTATCCCATAATGTGGAGGTGGGGTTAAAAATGTGAGCTGTCCAATCAGGATTTCTGGTATAGTGTGATCTGAGGGTCCGAATCCGTCAACATAGGAGTGATGATACTCAGTGTTGGACGGAGGAAGGGGAGCTCGGTGACCAGAATGATGTGTCGTTGGACAGGTACATAGTAACATACAGGGGGGTATTCGGAAGACAATGTGAGCATTTCAGCTGTATGACGTAAAAAATGTTCCGATGCTAAAGGAGAATTAGCCAGAATAACCATACTAGATTGGATAGATGCCATAATCTCTTGTCTTCAAGGGAGATCAGGGGAGGACACTGTGAATGGTACGTTGCTAGAAGAGCTCGTTTCATAAGTATGAATACTTGATGGTGTAGTGGTGGAAGGTGGAACTTCCACCTGTGTGGTATAAAAGTCAAACTCAGGTTGAAACGGTGTGATAGGTAGTTTAGTTTCTTCAATAATTTCAACATATCTGCCCAGGAATCGAATCAAATCAATCGTGTCTTTGTCGGATCCTTCAATAGTTTCAACGAAACCTTCAGGAACATCATAGAAAGTGTCTGTTGGCGGGGTAGTTCTAGTCTCTGGGACGATGATGTCCTCCGGTATAACATCATGTGGAGTACTGACTTCAGCAGCTAATGTGGTGTCCACTATGGTAGGAATTTTTGGAATGATAGTGGATTGTGGGACAACAGGAATCTCAAGTGTGTTACTGGTTTCAGGTACTGTAAGAGGTTCTAAGACAGTGTTGTGGGTTATAGGTACAAAAGGAACTAAAGATGTAGTATAGATAGGTGGTAGAACATTCCCCTGACCAGCTCCATGGCCGGCAGGGGCAGGAATACATGATGGGGGCAGACCAGAAGTCCATGGTGTTGGGTTGGGGCTTCGTCCTTGTATCCTCCATGATTTTCTTTGATCAACCATAATGTTGGGAATACACTTTTCGGGGACAGTCTCATAGAAAAGAACTCAAAAACCATAATGCAACCAAGTGTGCAGAAGGGGATCTAGAAAAAGATAAGGCTCGCAGGCCAAAAAAGCAAGCTCAAAAAAATATATTGAGACCGACGTCACAGTAAGCGAGCTGAAACAAAGGTGGCCATAATGCCAACAAGCAACACTAAAAAAAAAAAATGACCCTCTAAGTAGATGAAATAGCAAGCAAAAACCTCCTAACTAAGAGATGGAGACCTCAACAAGTTGTATCCTTCGCAAGGTGATGAAATCCAAGTCGAACAATACAAAATGAGAGACCAATAATAAAAGGATATCCCTCTACCGAAAGGGATCATGGGTAAAAGATCCCTAAAAGAAAAGTCACTAAGCTACCTCATTCATGACACATCGGAGAAGGTTTTCGGCACTTCTGTCTTATCACCCCTGTATCACCAATACGGTAGAGTACAAGGACGACAATGGATCGATATGCCTTAGGCGCTAAGTGGAGTGCGACATTCCACAAAGTCCATCTGGAATCAATCCTCGCGGCTTAACCCTCGAAAAATGGGAGGTCCCTCCACAACTGGTCGATGACCATGTCAACAAGTACAAGAGGATTTTAGTACCCTAGAGGACAACAACTATGTCTCAGATTAAAATAACAAGGGGGAATTATTTGGATGCCTATCTTCGATGTCCTACCTAACTACCAATTTCTTTTTCTCTTCAAGTGAGGTTAAAGTGTGTTGAGTTAGGGAGTGTAAATTTTAATGGTTGTATTACTCAATCGAGTGATGGGAGTGCAACTTGATGGTGTTGTGACGAATCAAACCATGCAAATGAATATGAATTAAAACAAGCCTTTATCTTCGATGAATGCTAGCTAAGGAAAAGAGAGAGTTCTTCGATCAAATGTAAGCACGAAAGTTTTCAATAAAATAAATAAAACCACTCCAAAAAAATTGTTTTCTTTTTAAAATAATCCAAACTAATGTAACTTCTTTCAAGATGAAACTGATCTATAACTGATGCAAAGTACGTGGCAAGTAATAAAAAGTGATTCACTTCCTAAGTGCAAAATTACGAACTTGATCTTTTCAACAAAAAGAGGACATGTTCCAAAAAGTGTTCCAATATTGATTTTTTACAACAAGGATGGAGAGCTACTTATGTAAGAAAATTGTAATCTTTGTAATAATACAATCAAGGAATTTAACAAATAGCAAATAAACCTGGCTGTCTTCAAAGGACCAATTGATTGCAAAATAGTAAGGAGGTGATCAAACTGGATATGGTGCCACTAACTCAAAAATCCAAGCTCGAAAAGAAATAAACAAACCAAAAATCACTTGCAACCTCACTGAGCGGTGACAAAATAGATGTGTAGACAAGATGCAGAAGGTAATGAGTAAATAGGTATGACTGTAACAGTGACCTAAAACCCAAAAAATGTCCAATATGGCCACCAAAGGATTTGAGACCAAGCAAAGATTAAAAAATTCAAACAGGAATGAAAAGCAAGTGAAGCATTGTAGCTACGTAGGTTATAGATGTCTGGTAAAGACCAGAACAACAATCGGACACAGAGAAACCAAAATTTACTGAAGGTAACCAAGCAAACTTAAGAAAAAATTCCTTTTTACAGAAATTTTCGCATGGCTGGTAACAACCCAGATGCGATAATATGGAATTTTTGCATTCTGGGAAATGGCTAGATAGCGTAAATCTGGTAATTTTCGCTCTATAGGCAGTGTAAGGGGCGCAAAAATGTTCATAAAAGGGATTAGGGTGGGAGTTTAAGAATTTTTTTTGACTTTTCCAGGGTTTTCCAACCCAGAGGACTCACTGATCACTAACAGAGGTCTGGTGCAGAGAGGAGGGGAGTGAATGAGGGTCTAAAAGACCAACTTCCACAACTAGTTTGAAAGGAGAGTAAAATCACAATACAAAATGGATGAAAGTAAAATAACTCAAAACAAAGGGGTTCAAACCAACGGAGTCGCCAGTTTTTGTTGTAGAAATTTCTCCCTACGGGTAGAAAAAAACCCTCTTAGGTCAGAGTAGGATAAACTAACCCTAATCTAAGACAAAAATGAAACAAACTCTACCTTGAGTCCTAGATCTAAACTAGCATTTCAAGATTTCAATATTGGGAGATGAGAGAGAATTCTTGATTTCAAAGTCCTCGCGATGAACTTGTTAAGATCAAAACAACAAACAAGTGCACACAATCTTCCAAATAGCTTGAATTACAAATTAGATCTATATCTAGTTAGATACAATTTATGTAAATGGATCATAACCAACACACACAAATTGGGGAACAAGACAAGTTATACTTTTATTGAAAAATTGAGAGTAATTACAAATAGTTGCTTGATTTTCAAGCCAACTTTCAGCTCCAAGTTCCTACTCTAGCTATCTTTTCCAATTTCTCAAGATCATAGGTTGGATGCCACCAAAGTCCTCCCTTTGGCCCATGGAAGGCCTCTCCTTTATAGTTCTTGGAAGGGTTAACCAAAAGGAGAGTAAGATGGATCTAATGAATGATTAGTGGATCAGGCATACTAAACAGAGAGAGGGGGTTGGGATTGAATAAGAGCTGGTGATCCCAAGAAAATCAATCGAAAGATGAGATCCATGATCCATGGAAAAAAGACTAAAAAGGGATTTCGCGCCCCTGGGTATGAGCACAACGCGAAATTATTGCTCCCTAGGGTATGATCATAGTGCAAAAACCCTAATTATCGCTACCCAGCAGATGTGAAAAGCGTGAAAATGTATGTAGATAGGGTCAGGTTTGGTGACACATGGCAGATAAGGTGTTGTCTTCGTCATTCAGTCAATGGATTTTGCTCTTGGGTGTCTAGATGAGACCAAGGAGGGTACCAGTAATGTATGATGATCATTAGGGAGAAGTGTCATTAGGTCACATGGTATAAGAATGCGACACTAAGGTTCAATGTGTAACTTTGAGGTATAACACCCTCGCAGTCTCCACTGTGAGCATCATTTAATACTGTTTCAGATTCCTCCAGCGTTAAGCAACAATGAAAAATGGAATCTATCCCATGTCTGTACAAAGTGTCATAAATGATGAGATAATTTCGTGCATGATTTTTCAATTTCCGTCGTTCATCCCTAGAGAAAGTGGGAGGACACCTCAAATTCTGGAGATATACCAAAATATATCCATACCATGGGTCAGAAGACGCAATAAGAAAGATGTGTTCATCTGGGAATGATGACTCTTCCTCATTGTTTACTACGTCACTGGGAAATTCATAAATTAGTTCGGAGAACACCAGATATTTCTTGCAAGATGACAATCCATTTATTGAATTTCCCACCGATGCTATGTCGGGTTAAGACATATTGAAAAGGATTGAATTTTGCACTCACTCTAGTGGTTCGCAATAGGATGTAGTGACGCAGTCTCTGAATTGCATGGACGACAACGAATGCTAGCTTCTCAACGTAAGAATACTTAATATCGGGAGCTATCAATGTGTGTGAAAGATAATAAATGACATTCTCTTGAAGCTTTTCATCTTCCTGAACAAGTACTATACCAATCATGGAAAAGGATGTCGCCAGATATAGAAGGAAGTACTTGGTGTAATCTAGTGGGCTCAGCAAGGGCGCTGATAGTAATTGCTTTTTCAAAGCCTCAAATGAAGTTTGAGCAGCCTTGTCCCAAATAAAATAGGTATCTTGCTCGAGCAATATCATGAATCCCTTTGTGATTTTAGCATAGTTTATAATAAAATGTTGTAGAAAGTTTTACATACCTTGCAGGCTCTGAAGTTGTCTAACGGTTCGAGGAGGAGGTAGATTTACAATGGCCTCAAATTTTAATGTATCGACCATGATACCAGGACTTGAGGCAATGAAACCCAGTAGGCGTTTAGACTCGACACAAAATAAACATTTATTAGGATTCAAACAAATATTATAGTATCTACATCTCTCAAACACTAGTCGCAAGTGATCAAGATGATTTCGTCTCTTATGAGATCGCGCTAGGAGATCATCTAGATAAGGATCAACTACATGCTTGATATCGTGGAAAGAAAATTTCATGGCGCATTGGAAGGTGGATCCAACGTTCTTTATCCCGAACGACATCTTTAGATAAGCAAAGGTACCCAAGGACAAATGAAAGCCATTTTATGTTGGTCTTCAGGTTTTATTTGAATCTGATTGTATCCTGAAAAACCATCCATGAAAGAAAATATTTCATGGCCCACACACGCATCAATAATCTGATCTATGAATGGTGTGGAGTAGTTGTCCTTAGGACAGGATTTATTTAGGTCTCTGGAGTTCATACAGACTCGTATGGTTCCTTGCTTTTTTTCAACCAGAACTAGGTTAGACACCCATTCCGTCATATCGATCGGATAGATGAAGACAACTTTTAACACTTTCTCAACTTCAGCCTTAATAGCCACTACTTTTTGTGGGTTTACTGGATGGATCTTTTTGTCTCACTAGTTTAGTATTAGGGTAAGTCGTGATGACATGCTCCACTATAGTGGGTCGATGCCTAGCATCTCCTCGCAAGACCAGGAAAACATGTTGCGGAATTCCTTAAACAGGTTGGTATATAGAGTGATCTCATCAGGAGAACAATCTGGTCCAATAAAGAGGTTTTCCACGATGCCGAGATTAATGGAGATATCGATCGGTATTGTCTTCGATATATTTTCCATGTTACCTTCAGCATAGATTGTCTGCGTAGAAGGATTGATGGACAAATCGACATCACCACCAAGTCTCACTGAAAACTCACCATTCTCTATCTTGTCTAGATCGGGAAGAAAATAGGACCTGTGATGCATGTGTTCCCATGGATGATCCAGTCCTACCATGGCTTCAGAAATAGCCTCATCAGAGGGAAAAATAGTATCCAGACAATCAAAAGAGTGGATGGAGTAAAATGACCATGCAGGTGCATAGTCCATATTTGACTCTGTGGAGACGAACATAGTCAATATACAATCTACTGCAGCATCTTGTGTTGCTTGGTAAGATATTTCTACAATAGATAAGGGAATAGTGGGTTCTTGCTGAGTGGGAAGAATCCAAGGATCAGTTGTTTGACTGACGGTGAATATTTCTCGAGACAAAATGCCAGAAGTACTCGCAGAACTAATGTAGTTTACGAGAGCAAATAGTTCGAACGTGCCCATTAGTGATGAACACATGCTACTCCCAAACTCTTGTTGGGTGGGTGAGTCTGATCAATCAAAGGGATCTTTGAATCCAATGAAGCATTGTTGTTTTTCCGAGTAAATGCAATTTTATCAACTATGATGATCATTCCTTCATGCCGGAACGTGAGAACTCAGAAAATGGACGATGGGACAACTTGCATAGCATACATCCAACTCCTTCCTAACAAAAAATTGTAGTCAAGAGGAGCCTCCAACACTTCAACATCTACGGACACTGACTTACCCGCAAGTTGAATCTCAAAATCATATAAGACTCCATTCATACGGAATTATCTTCCGTCGAAGGAAGTAAGCAGTGTATTGGAAGGAGATAACTTAGGAGAGCCGAGGGCTTTCCAGCAGGAAATTGACATTACACACATAGACGCACCCTCATCTACTACAGTTCGTCCAATGGTTTTGGGACCATGAACTAATTCAATCTGGAGGGATACGTGATACGGTAATTGGGGTTTAATGTTTGACATATAAAACCGAGCAAGCATACTAGATGAATCCATACTCCCAATTGCCGCTAGAAGTGCATTACGTTGTAAAGGAAAACTCTGCAAGACTTCTAGTGTGGACATTGTGCAAGGCGTTTGAGCCAAATCCTCTTCTATAGAGTAATTAGGAGCAACTGGTGCATTGGGGTTGTGCATATCCCGCTTGAAGACACCCTTGGGGATCTCTTTCAAGGATTTCCTTATCCTTCTGCTGCGAGTTCGGGTTATAATTCCTGGCTCTAGTTTACAGTAGCATATATGATTTAATGATATTGATAAATGATTGATTGGCTGACAAGGCATGAGGAGTGCCCCAGCACTAGAGTTGCCAGAAGCTGAGCCTTGTCCATTAGGGAATGGGTCCTTCAGAACAACTAGTTTCTTTTCACGTAACAGCTTCTAGGCTTCATCCATAAGAGAGAACTGGTGGGTAAGGTGATCGTCTTTGCAAAGCTTGCAGGGAAACTTAACCTTCTTTTTATCCTTTTTTCCCTCCTCAACATTTTTGTTGTTTTTGGGTTTCTGATGGTTCCCCTCCCCTTTCTTACCCTTCTTTTTGTTGTTGGGTTTCAAAGGACCTTTTTTATTTGTTTGAACTTGTTGTATAAATTCATTTGTTGAAGGGGAGGTTGCAACTGTAGTTACTTCAGTAGCAGACTGCTTCATAGAAAGTGAGTGTAGTTGTTTTGTCAAAGCTTCTAGTGCTACTGAATCTGCTGAACCTACAATGCCATCAACATGCGGTACAGGATTAGGTTTTCCAATATCAATATTAGATATCAGTGTGTCTGGAATGATATCATAGAGGATCCCAGATTGAGCATAAACTAGGTCAAGCTGCTGGGTCCTCAAGATTGCTTATTCTTCAGAACTTACTATAGAAGTTGCAACATCCTTAAAAATATAAGGAAGGAGTGATTTCAAGTACCACTCTAAAAGGAACTCCAGAGGAGTCTTAGCCTTGATGAGTCTCTTCCGCCTTCACCACTCCTGAATATGGTCAGATAAGTGAGTGGCTTTGTTCTGCATGAAAGTGGACAGAAGGTCTGTACTGACGTCATACCGAACAAGAAGCTGGAAGTGGTTCAAAAATACTGTCGCTAGGTCCCAAAAGTTATCGTATGCAACAATGGGGCAGTTCAATGTACCGCTTGGATGTGACACTAGTTAAGGTTCTTTGAAAGAGCCTCAACCTAATGGAATCACCGTTAAGCGAATTGTAAGAGCACTATATATGGAAATTAGTGACATGGTCACTAGGATCTTCGCTAGTCTTACCTTAAAACTTTGGAATGTCAAAAGGAAACTTAGTTGGAACTGGTGGCCATGCAACATTGTCGTGCACTGGATCATTGGTCATTTTTGAAAGATATGGCAAGTTTATAGTTTCCCGAAAGGGAAAATGAGTTCTTGTCGATGACATTTGATTAAGAGGAGTTTTTTATGGGGAACCACCCGAAACCTGGCTCCTATACTGTTGGTTGTTGTTTCCCCCAATCATCGGTTGTAAAGTAAATGCATTATTAAAGCTACTCTAGCTGTAAGCTAAAGGATTGCTTCCTTGTGTACTCGTCCACTATGGTTGGGCATAAGCACCCACGAAATGTGGGTTAACAAAGTTATCGCTTCCCCCTCCACCAAAAAGTGAGAAGGGAGTACTCCCTACAGGTATGTTAGAAGTCTGGACATTAGATGAATGTGTCTGAAAACCTGTGAATGGGTTGAACCTTAACATGGATGTAGTAGACGAAGCAGGCATAGAGCCTACAAAAGGTGTTGAAGGAGTGATATGTCCTCCAAACCAAGGAAATCCTTGACTAAAAGGAGTAGAGTTGGGGTTACCCTGGAATTGATGCATGAAAGGAGAGGATGTGAAAGGTACCGAGGGTATTCCCGAAAAAGGAATACTGGATGCTCCAATGGAGGAACCAAAAGGAGTGATGTTGTCATAGCTTGAGATCCCGACACACCTAAGGGACCAACATTGAAGCTAAAAGATGGATTCGAAGAAGAAGTGAACTACAACGAGATCGGTATCGATGTATGTGTGTGTGGAGGAGAAACTCCTCCTAAAATAATAGCTATGGTGGGAGTGAAAGGAGCTCCCGATGCATTCCCTAAATTATCCATAAATCCATGTAAACCTGTATACACTTAGTTCTAGAATCCCTAGAGAAACTAATCTTTCTAACATAGGATCGTTCGGTCCAGTCAGAGGAGGGTTGAAAGGTGTAATTATTATTCAGAAATCAAATCCTCAACCTCAAAAATTTCTTGAACTGGTTGACCCTGAGTAATTAGATGAGGTTCTACGGGTTGTTCAGTTGTTCCCGTAAGTTCACAAGAACCATGAGAGTCAGTTCTCCTTTGTTGCGGTGGCAGTGAAGGATCCACTGTAAATGGAGGAAGGTTTTGCAACCTTCGTGACCTACAAATAGGTTGGTCCTCCACAATGATGTGAAAAATATACTAAGTACTAAACCTAGGGGCCACTAACAACTTGGAGCAAACAACACACCACTAAAAAATGTCCTAAAGTAAATAAGACTAGGAAAACAAGGCTAAATATTCTTCAAAGTAAGTCTGGGATGATGAGGGCCCATAAAAAACTAGTAGAATATTGAAGAACAGTTACCCAGGGTCCACATACAGGTTTTCTGGGTGAAAGCGCTTGAATCACCAAACCGCCTTCCCAAATTGCTGCAGAGGGTTTCCTCCCACGATTGTCCTTGGTACAACAGAAATAGCCTTTTTTCCATCACCTGTTTAGAGCCCTAAAAGACAAAGACTACTAAAGGATACCAAAATTGTAGAAAGAACCCGAGGGGACAGTTGCAGGTCCATCTAAGACGCATGGGAAGGGTAACTAAGCCCAAAATCCAAGAGTGCACAAGGCACTTATGGACCCCCGTACGCGAAAAGGCTCTGGTGTATGCTCGAAAGAAAAGTGGGGGGGTAACCCCAACAGTTCAGTCTTACACGACCTCGTGCTTAACTCTGGTTTTAGTAGAGATTCCGAGATACCTCCACAACAATGGATTTACCTAAACGATAGTTTGTACTATGATTTGATATTTGAATGGTTTGGAAGGTTTAAGGTGATGTATCCCAAACCCTATCCTAAGCTAGTTGATGTTGTGTAACCCTAAAAAGAAAATGTTACTAATGTATTTTATTAAGGATTCTTTTTATAGGCTATTACTTACTCAAAGGAATATAGTGCAATGTGTGATGTGGTTACAACTGGAAATAAAGTGCATATGAGATGTAAAACTTCACAATTTTTTCATTTTGTTTTTCATTCAAAACTTGAAAATCAAAGCAAATCTAAACATAAAAGATCTTTTTGTATTTTCAAAGATAATAGTACTAATGACTATAACTACTCTGAAAAATAAATGACAAGTTTTGCAACAAAAAGAAAATTCTTTTTAAGTTTGATTTTTCTTTAACTATGAAAGAAATTCAAAACAAGAATGAACCAACAAGATTTATCAAGCTGTGTGATGAGTCCAAAATACAGGTATTTGGTAAGCCTTTCCCCGCAGCAAAAACAAAAGAAAGGGTGAAGAAATACACTTGTTTTGTGGGAAAAATGATTTACCTTAATGATTTGATGAAGTTGTTTAAAAGATTATTTCTGTTATGTTTTGAAAGCATTGTTATGAGCTAATTGCATGAAAAATGAGTTTGAATGAGCAAGCGTAGGTGCACTAAAGGACAACGTGCAAATCAAGTGAAGGCCTGAAAGAACATCACCAAACTCAGTGCCTTTTCCTGATCTGTAGAGAACGAACTCTTGTTCAAAGAGAATCGGCATTTAAACATTTATTTAGGTTAATCATTAGAATTATATAAATATGGACCTCTCGGGTAGTGAGAGGCCCCTGCTGTTATTTTGAAGAATTATTGTTTTACGTTTGATACCACCGAGACAGTTGTGTTATAGACCTAGTTTTAAACTATGAAGTTCCTATTTTAAATAAAGACTTGATGTTACTTACAATTTAGCGTTTATAAGTTCCCTTCACTCCTAAGTACGGGTTGGAGAGGGCCCCTCCAACACGTAAGTCAGAAGATCTTACTGTTTAGGTATTTCTCATGATGTGTTTTACATTGGCTGAATTTATATTGCAGATGAGAGTATTTTAAATAGCATTTAAATCGCACGATTTGAGTTCTGTAGTAGTTGAACCTTTCTGATTCCGTAGTTCATTATAACGCATTCTGTATTTTGGTAATGCTGTGTCTGTAGTCCTGTAGCAGCATTCCTCCAAGACATAGTTTAACACCTATTTTCCCATGTACTTGCATTTACTTCTGAAGCAGCGATCCAGATCTTAAAGCCTGAACTTAGGCTTAGCATTAGATTATGTTAGATTATACTTTGAGTTGAATGCATTCGATTTACAGTAATTACTCCTTAGATTAAAGATCAAGCTTTCATTACTTTAGAATAGATCTGTTATGTTTTTCAACATTCAATTCCATAGTATAATTTTTATTGCTTTTAGCAAGTTAATTCTTAAAGATATGCTTACTGTTTCCTGCATTTAATTTCCTAGACATAGATTTCTTGCTTTTAGTATTTGTATTTCTTAGCATATCAATTTCCCTTCAATAGATTAAACAATCCTCTTTACAGTTTATTTAATCCTTTTTAGGAAACTCTTTCAAAACATTGATACATCCACCCAACTTCGACAAAGACTATCCTAGAGAGCACATATAGTGCCTACACCTCTGAAGTTTGTACGTCCCCCGGGTTGATAATTAAAGTAGGCTCTTAGTCTAGCTGCCCTCATTAGCCACCCATTCCGAGAGCTCACCACTTTTTGGCGCCATTTTTGGGGAGGTGCTAAATCATTTAGGAGACATCTTCAAACCCCCCCTCCAAAAAAAAATCACATAAAAAAAACGACATAAAATTTTTACCAATGAATGCCTCATCGAAAAAGGGATAGGCTTGGACGCTTTCTGCCTAGGAGTACGATGAGTAATAATGGTAACAACAATTCTGACCACTCTCAGTTTGAATTCCCAAACTCTGAAAATGAAACTAATTCCACATACAATCCAACAGAGACAACTTCTCAGCTAGTTCCAGCTCAAACACCACTATGGAAGATGAAGAAAAGGAACCCAGGGAGTTGTTCACCTTCCCCATTAGCATACCTCTTGGAGATGCTAGGATGAAGAATATCAACCCTAACAATCTTCCAAACTTCCATGGATTGACTTCAGAAGATCCTGACACATTCCTATTTGAGTTTGAGGTAGTTTGCAGATCTTTTGATTACACTACTGATGCACAAAAGCTAAGGCTTTTCCCTTCCACACTAAAATACTTATCACTTAGGTGGTTCATGATCCTTGAAGCGAACAATATTTTTAGTTGGGATCAGATGAAACATGCATTCCTAGAAAAATATAGGGACTACTGCAAAGTAAAGGATACAAGGGATGAAATATTTAGGATGCAGCAGGGAGACCGTGAATCATTAGAGGATTATGCCCAAATATTTCAACTCAGCTACAAATGAGCCAATCATTGCACCTTAGATCCTGAATCACTAAAACTTGTCCTTCTTAGAGGTGTAAAAGAAGATAATTTTGAAGTCTTAAACCTTCTGGGAGATGGAGACATATTCCAGAAATCTTTTGACCAAATCCTACAAATCTTCAAAAACTACTCTAGATCTAGGAAAAGTAAAAATGGGACAAGGGACACACACACATTTACCGGTGGATCAACATCTTCAGGATCAAACCTTACGAAAAATGACTTAGGAAACCTGCTAGATGACATGAAGACCAACATTCTACAATCTCTGGCCATGCAACTTGATGCACTTTAGATCAAGAAGAAACAAGATGAAATTAACCAAGCCTTGGCAATATTCTTTCCTCGTTGTAGAAAGAAGCATGAGAAATGGCAGTGCACACTAAACACCATCGAAATATGTGGTCTTTGCACTGAATATCACTCCATTGACAAGTGTCCCCTGTTTCCCTCTTGCAAAGCTTCTATTCAAGAGCCCACAACTGAGGGTGCAATAGAACAACTCTATTTTGTGAATCAAAGAAGGAATAATTTTCTTAGGCCTTACCAATCCAATAATCAACCTTACTACAATCAAGGAAATAACTAGCAGAATTGGAACTTTGTACCAGCCCCATGGCCATCTCAGCAAAATCCAAATCAGTGGAAACAAAACCAACCATATCAGCAACCTTATTACCCACAATCTTACCCTTCATACCCCCCACCTTTTGCTCAACCTACCACAAATTATGGAAATCCATATCCTTATTCATCATCGAATTGGAGAGCTCTGTTATAGTAGCAGCAGCCACTCATCATGCCGCCACCACCACCAAATCAACCGCCCCCCAGACCTCCATAAATTCCTGCCCAACCAATCCCAAATCCTAACAACAACAGGCCAAGGCAACAACAAGCCTACAATACTGAAATGATGCAATTTCCCACTTATGTAGTAGATACTGTTGAAATAAACGAGATTAACCTAAGGTCTGGGAAAACGCTGCAAAATACACCTACATAGAATATACAAGAACATGAGACCCATTAGCAAATGATACAACCTCATGTTCAACATCCTGATGAGACAAACCCTTCGGAGGAAGAAATACGACCACTCACATGAAGTAGAAACCCTCCATACCCTGGAAAGCTTGTACGAAGTACCAAAGATGAAGAGGAAAACACAATTCTGAATGAATTGAAGCACTTGAACATCCAAATTCCCATCTTGCAGGCCATCAGAGATATACCCAGCTGCAACAAATTCATTAAAGAGAATTGTTCAAAAAGACCTAGAAGGAGAAAATGTGACCCACCAACGATCAATGTAGTTGGCCAATTGGCAGATCTAATGCTAGGTATCGTTATTAACCCCAAATATCTAGATCCAGGAAGCCCTGTGGTCAACGTAAACATCAATAACAGACATACAGACACAAGCTTAATTGATTTGGGAGCTGCAATAAATGTAATGACCAAGGATACTATGATACATCTAAGACTCCAATCAATGGTCAGACCGACAACTACAGTACTCCAGCTAGCAGACACATCCACTATGAGACCTGAAGGAATGCTCGAAGACATAATAATCAATGTAGCATCTTGGGAATACCCAACTAATTTCATAGTAATTGAAGTCAAAAGTAAACTTAGTGGTTATCCAATCATACTAGGCAGACCTTGGTTAGCAACTGCAAATGCTTACATAGGTTTCCGATCAGGAAATATGACTATCACCAGTGGACATGCCAGGAAGAAAACCACAATCTACCCATTAGCAAGGAAATCTTCAGATTTAGAATGTCAAAATTGGACTGATGATTATAACGACACGCCAAATCAGAACCTACGACCTGTCCTAACAATTGATGCTGCACTATCATTGAAAGCAATAGATGAATATGGACATATAGATAGGTTTATATAGAATGAATGTTCTAACAATGCTGGTCTTGAAATATTTTTTGACACGGAACAACAACAAGAAAGCGAAAGTTCAAACCATAACTTAAATAAGATGTGGAGTGAAGTACTACATCTGGAAGAACAGTCAGAAAAAGAAAAGACAGTGGAAATTATGCCTGGAAAGACAATCAACATTAATTCCAATCTCAAACCAAAGCAAGAAAAACAATTAATGAAAGTATTATCAGAACAAAATAAAGCTTTTGCATGGACATATGCAGATATGAAAGGTATACACCCTGATATATGTAAACATTATATTTACATCAAAGAAGGTTCTATCCCTATCAGGTAGCCATAGAGGAGATTGAACCCAGCATTAAAGGACATTGTCAAAATAGAACTACATAAATTATTAGACACAGGGTTCATATATCCCATCTCTGACAGCGAATGGGTCTCACCACTGGTTATAGTACCAAAAAAAGGAGGCAAATGGAGAATTTGTGTGGACTACAGAGAGCTAAATAAAGCAACCAAGAAAGATCACTTTCTACTGCCATTTATAGATCAGGTGCTGGACACATTAGTTGGGAATAAGTATTTTTCATTTTTAGATGGTTTCAGTGGGTACAACCAAATTTTAATACACCCAGCTGATCAAGATAAGACAACATTTACATGCCCTTGGGGTACTTACGCATACAGAGTACTACCCTTTGGGTTATGTAATGCTCCAGCAACATCCCAAAGGGCCATACCAAGTATATTCTTTGATTTCATAAATGATGAAATGGAAGACTTCATGGATGACTTCACACCCTATGGACAAAACTTTGATCAAGCATTGAGCCATCTTGAATTGGTATTAAAAAAATGTATTGAGATGAGCCTGTGCCTTAGCAATGACAAATAAAGAATGTTAATGGAAGAAGGCATCGTTCTAGGACATCATATATCACAGAGGGGGATAGAAGTTGATCAAGCAAAAGTCTCAATAATCAAAATGCTGCCACCGCCTGTTAAATAAAGGGATGTGAGAATTTTTCTTGGACAAACAGGGTACTACAGAAGGTTTATTGAAAATTATAGTAGAATTGTTGCCCTGATGTTTGCACTTCTCATAAAAGACACTGAGTTCATATGGACAAACAATTGCATGACAGCATTTGAAAATGTTAAGGATAGAACAATTACAGCTCCAGCACTCCAAGGCCCAAACTGGGCACTTCCATTCCACATCCACTCTGATGCATCAGATAAGGCAATCGGGTCTGTCCTTGGACAAGAAAAAGAGAAGAAGCCCTATGCAATATATTATATCAGTAAGAATCTAGCAGGGGCAGAATTAAATTATACTGTAACAGAGAAGGAATTTTTGGTTGTCATCCATGCCATCAATAAATTCAGGCACTATATCATTGGCTACCAAGCCTTTGTTCATACAGACCATTCAACAATAAGATATCTAATAAACAAACCCAACACAAGTGCTCAAATAATTAGATGGATGCTACTACTCCAAGAGTTAGACATCACGATTTTAGACAATCCAGGTAAACACAATGTAGTGGCTGAATTTTTGTCCAGACTAACACATGGACAAGACAGTGAAGTAATCAATGACAGTTTTCCAGATGAGCACCTTTTTTCCATATCCACAAGAATCCCATGGTTTGCTGACATAGCAAACTATTTAGTGTCTGGAAAGTTTTCAGAAGCGGCACTTCATAAAAGCTCTGATACCATGTTCGGGTACACAAGGTACTACCAAGGGACCGAACACCAAGAGCAACCACTTCACACAAACAAATCACAGATCAACACACCGATGTTTTGACGTGGTTTAAACCCTCTTGAGGGAAACACTCCACGGCCCCGGCCAAATAGCTTCTACGGGACAACTTATTATGTAAAGAAAGAAAGTTACAAATGAGCTTCTCATAATCGATCAACTAAACAATGACCCTCCATGCTCTTTAAATAGAGATCATGGACCAATCGGGTGTTAAGCCACAGATCAAGGTTAGGTTTGATCTAAGAGAAGTTGAGCCATCGGATCACTCTATGTCGGGAACATATCATGACCATCGGATTAAGTATTTACAAATGCATACTAATGCATACTAAAGAAACACTATCCCTAACGGATATATTACACAAGTTGATCTTAACTAACTCCTAAGTGTCTAAATATACTAACATCCCCCCTTAAGAACAACTTGGGATAGGATTGAATGATTTAAAAAAGTGACACTATTAGGAGAAGGAAGGAGGCATTAGAGCCTATCCCCCCTTAATGACAAGTTCCTGAACTCCTAACATAGATCAAAGTTTAGAAAACTTCGCTTCTGTAAGAGACTTGGTGAAGATGTCTGCAACTTGATCATCTGTAGGGAAAAATAGCACTTCAAGAACACGATCATGAACAAGATTTCTGATGAAGTGCATATGTAGCTCAATGTGTTTGCTGCGTTGATGTAGAACTGGATCTTTGGCAAGCTTGATGGCACTTTGATATAACGAGCAACACGACCAACGGCAAAGGAAAGGTCAGGACGGGAATGAGTCAAGTATAAGAGACTACCAACAAGCTGACGATACAAGGTGGCATCGACTTCAGGTGAAGTACAAGTGGCGGAAAGTTTGACTACAGACTGGAAGGGAGAAGGGGCTAGTGTACAATCTTCCATGTGAAAGCAACGAAGAAGGTCACAAGCATACTTAGACTGAGAAAGAAAGATTCCTTCTTTGGTTTGCAGGACTTGGAGACCAAGAAAATAATGCAAATGTCCTAAGTCTGACATTTCAAAATTTTGTTTAAGACTAGATTTCACATGGGTTATAAGCTTAGGGTCACTACCAGTAAGAATAAGGGCATTAACATATAGAACAAGTATGATGAGATGGTTTCCTACTTTCTTGGTATAGACATTGGGGTCAAAATGGCATCTAGAAAAACCAATTTCAAGGAGAAAGTTATCCATTTTGGCATACCAAGCTCTAGGAGCTTGCTTAAGGCCATATAAGGATTTCCTAAGGCGGCAGACAAGGCTAGAGTTATTCTGAACATAGCCAGGAGGTTGTTCCATGTAAATTTCCTCCTGTAAATCACCATGCAAGAATGCAGACTTAACATCCATTTGATGGAATTCCCAGTTGTGTAAGGTTGCAAGGGAAAGAACAAGGCAATTGGAGTTCATTTTTGCGACGGGAGCAAAGGTTTCATTGTAGTCAATCCCTTCAACTTGGGAAAAACCTTTGGAAACTAACCTTGCCTTAAGTCTTTCAACACTTCCATCTGATGCATACTTAGTTCTATAGACCCATTTACATCTGACAAGTTTTCTTCCTTTTGGAAGAGGTACAAGATCCCAAGTATCGTTCGCCATTAAGGAACGATATTCTTCATCCATGGTTGCATCCCACTCTGGATTCCCTAAAGCTTCTGCAAAAGTTTCTGGATCATGATTCTCGGAAACTTGAGCCAAAAGAGAAGAGGCTTGTTGAAACTGAGAACGTGTTCAATGTTGATCTCTAGGATCACCGGTAAGATCACCAGCTGCTTCACATGTTGAACGGACCCATCCAGGAAGCACTTGTGCTGGTGCAACTGGAGGAACATGAGCAGGCGGAGGTGGATTTTCATCCTCACTGTCATCATCAGAAACTAGAGTTGAAAACCTGTCAAGGAAGTTGGAAGAAGAAGAATAAGGCACAAACGCCGAATCAGGATCGCAGGCCAAAGATGGCACAATCGCCAAGTTAAGATCGCAGGCCAAGAGATTTTCATCAAATTTAACATCTCTTCTAATGATTATATCATGAGAATGTGGTTGAACAAGTCTATAACCTTTTATATCTTCAGAATATCCAACAAATATGCACTTTTCACTTTTAGGCTGTAATGCTTTCTGTTTTTCATCCGGAATGTGAGCCCACGCTTCACTACCAAACACACGGAAGTGACTTACATCAGGTTTAGTTTTGCTCTATGCTTCTTCCGGTGTTATACCTTGTAATGCTTTAGTGGGGGTGCGATTAACTATGTAATTTGCACAATTAATGGCTTCAGCCCAAAATTGAAGACTTAGTCCCTTAGATTGGATCATACAATTAGCCATTTCTTTTAAAGTGCGGTTCTTCCGCTCAGCTACACCATTTTGTTGTGGTGTATATGGAACAGTGTGCTGTTGTTGGATGCCTTTTTCAGTGTAGAAAGTAGTGAAATTTTTGTTAACATATTCTCCTCCGTTGTCAGATCCTAACTTAATAATTTGATGACCAGATTGTTTTTCAACAAGGGCCTTGTAGGCCAAGAACATGTTAAATACTTCGCTCTTAAGTTTTAGGAAATAAACCCAAGTGCGTCTATTGTAATCATCAATGAAAGTTAAGAAATATTTGAAACCAAAAAAGGAAGTAGATGGAAGAGGACCACACAAGTCACTATGCACAAGCTCCAAGGGAACTGAGGCGTGCCAAGAGGCATGTTTGTCAAAACTGTCCTGATGATGTTTTCCGAGTACACAACCGGAGCAAACACCATCCCTGCAAGATACCATCGAAAGACCTGTCACCATATTTTCTTTACATAGTTGTTGCAATGAGTGATAATTTAAGTGACCAAATCGCTCATGCAAAAGTTTTCTCAAGTTATCACTATGAGCAACAAAAACTGAAGGGAAAGGTGATGACCCAAAGTTGTTAAACTTGTATAGCCTGGTAATATCATCAACAATTCCGGTAGCTAGGACCTGTTGAGGATCTTTAAAATCCTTGATTACAACTTGGTGAGGTGTAAAGGTCACAGTTTTACCTTCACCAGAATGAGTGATCTGATAGACTGATAACAAATTGCAGGAAATTCTTGGAACACATAGTACATCACTAAAATGACCATTATCTACTGGAACTGTTCCAGCTCCTGCAACACTTAGATATTTCTCATCACCAACAAATATTTGTTTGGTGTTACATTCATGCATAGTAGAAAAGATGGCTTGATCCTTAGCCATATGATCAGATGCTCTAGAATCAATGAGCCATTAATTTGAAGTAGAAGAAGAAGATGCATTATAAGAATAACCAGAAGCACAAAGTGCATGTCCATGAGAGGCAGATTCTGAAGGCGAATCTAGGCTGATGTGGTGCTTCTTCATTGCTGCTTCCAAGGCTGCCATCTTCTTGAAACACTTAAATTCATCATGATTATCTTTCCCGCAATAGTTGTAATGACGCTCAGTCTTCTTGCCTTTTGGCTTGGATCCTTTGTCATTTTTTAAAGAAGGAGCTGACTGAGAGGGTTTGGGACCCTTATTTGACTTATTATTGCGAAAATTTTGTTTCTTGGGAGGCTTGGACTTTTCTTTCTGTTGGGACAATAAGGCTTTCCCAGATGTATCTTCATTGTTGATTATTCCAAGATGAATGAGTTTATCTTGTTCTCTAATCAAGGAATCACAAAAGGATTCAAGACTAGGCTCTTGATAACTAGCTGCATTCAAGGATGCTTTCATGGAGTTAAATGTAGATACAAAAACAGAATATGCACGTCCAAGTTTGGAAAGAATATGATAAATGCATTGTTTGTCTTCCCTCTCAATCTTACATTCTGCACATAAGAGTTTAAGAGTTTTGTACTTAGATAAATAATCTTGAATGCATGAAAAGTCACTTGGATTTAAAGAAATCAACTCATTTTCGAGTTGGTGACCTCGAATTTCATTGTGTTTACCAAACACAGATTCCAACTTGCCCCAAGCAGCATTAGGTTCATCAATTCCAGATATGTGGAATCGAAAATCAGTAGAGATTGACATCCCAATCAATCCACGAGCTTCATCACATCTATTTTCCCATTTTATTTTCTTATCATCATCAGTGGGTTCTTTTTCTTTCCCTTAGTTAATTCTGAAAAGTCCCCTACTTTGTATAACATCCTCCATACGAGATTTCCATGAGAAATAGTTGGAACTGTTAAGTAGAATATCACAAGGGGCGGCCATATTTGTAAATTAATGGCTATAAAAGTAGAAACCAATAGTTTGGATGTGAATAGCTCGAAAAAATAGGCGGTTTAAAAAAAACGGCACTAAAAACTGACTCTGTATGATGAAGTTATGCTTAAACAAAGAAACTGTTGAAGATGTCCCCAATAGTGACGTGGCAACTAGAGAATGTCCAGCAAAAAAAAAGAACCCCCCTTTTCGCAAGATGAACCTTTTGACAATCACTTTACAAGAAAGTTGTTTTAAGTGAACCACTTTTATAAAATAAGTGATTTCACTTTTACAATGATATTACTTTTAAATAGTGCAGCAATAAATAAAAAAACTTAAGTGACTCACTTTTATTTTTATTTTTTATTATTTAAGTGATAAGCACTTTTACAATAAAGTAACTTGAAAATAGAAATTGCATGCACTTTTTCTTTTAAAAGTAACTTCCTAAGACTTGAACTCAAGACCTATTAAGGAATAAAGCAACTTTGAACCAAGTGAGCTAGATTAAAAGGTATGTAAAATATGGGAATGAGGAAGGGGGCTTTTTTTTTTTACTCTTCGTGCTCGGTTTGCGTGCTTGCCCTTTTTCCTGCAAAACACACCACAAATCGAAACAAAAAAACTTTTCCACACTTGTGGAGTTAGATCTCGTTAGCTTTCCCGGAAAGTCTACATTTTCTCTTTGTTTCTGATTTGCCGAGATCGCGCAAGGTGCACGGCAAAGAGCATACGCAGTCGAGAAAAACCGTTTCCCTTTCTGTTTCTGATTTACCGAGATCGCTCAAGGTGCACGGTAAAGAGCATACGTAGACGGGAAAGCAACAATCCGAACCAAAAAAAATCTAAAAGTAAAAAAATGATGAAATACGAGATTTTTTCCTTTTAAAAAAAGAAAATAAAAAAAAATGCATCACTGTAACATTATACCTTCAGATCTGATGAAATACGCGTTTATGGAGCAACCGGGAACTGTTTTCGATCAAACGAAAACTATTTACCAATGGAAACGATGCTCCGGACGCAATGGAACACCTCCCACAACCCAGAAATGCACATAAATACTAGAACTAGAAACCCTTTCGAGTTTCAGCAACAGCGGTTCAAGATCTAGATCATAACCGGAAGCGGCACTTCATAAAAGATCTGATACCATGTTCGGGTACACAAGGTACTACCAAAGGACCGAACACCAAGAGCAACCAATTCACACAAACAGATCACAGATCAACACATCGATGTTTTGACGTGGTTTAAACCCTCTTGAGGGAAACACTCCACGGCCCCAGCCAAATAGCTTCTACGGGACAATTTATTATGCAAAGAAAGAAAGTTACAAATGAGCTTCTCATAATCGATCAACTAAACAATGACCCTCCATGATCTTTAAATAGAGATCATAGACCAATCGGGTGTTAATCTACGGATCAAGGTTAGGTTTGATCTAAGAGAAGTTGAGCCGTCGGATCACTCTATGTCGGGAACATATCGTGACCGTCGGATTAAGTATTTACAAATGCATACTAATGCATACTAAAGAAACACACTATCCCTAACGGATATATTACACAAGTTGATCTTAACTAACTCCTAAGTGTCTAAATATCCTAACAAAAACATGTCAAGGATGAACAATTCATCACCCGAGTGAAGGGGTTACGTATAAAGTTGGATGATGAAGTGATTGCCAAATTAATTGGTCTACCAATGGGCCTGCATTGGAGTAGGGATGATCGAGATGCAAACCATGAAGCAAAGGCAACATTTTTCGAGCAAGGAGAGGTCTATGACAAAGATAAAAATGGAGTCAAAAGACTCTCCATGCCTGCACCATGGGATGGTATGGCTGCAATTGTCCAGAAGTACATCACATGCACTGGTAGGTTAAGTTATGTCCCCATTTTTCATTTGCAAATACTAGAACTGTTGAGGCACATGACCCATCTTCCACCAAACAACAACATTAGTATTCCATACTACCTGCTCCTATCTCTAGCAGAAATGAGCAAGAAAGTGATTAAAGAAAGGGAGGATGCTTTAGCCCATCAAGGGATGATCAAATTAATCATTTGTGAGGAATTAAAAGCGCAGATACCAGAGATTTCTTGGGAAGAATTCATGTTGGTATCTGTTGAAGATGTTCAAAAAATGAAGGGTACCCCCATAGTTGGCGTACACCTGCCACCTGGACCAAAGAGCAAGACCGCCTCTACCTCAAGGACGAAGAGGAAAATAGACTTGGACAGTGTGGCCAACACCCTGGTCAAGATAAAGCATTAATGAGATGACTCTGCCAAAACGAATCCAGGGACTTCTACTAGTAATCAAGGGCTGAAGAGAAGAAGTAAAAGATTCATACAAGCATCCAGAATCTGAATTACCGAGGAAGAGAGTAGGGAACCCAGTCCCATAGTTCAAAATGTGTCGAATGAGGACGATGATCTTTGGGTAGATTAGGAGGATCCCACTACATAAGAGGAGCAAGATGAGCAAGAAATGCAGGATGAAAAAGAAGAACAGGAGGCAAAAGAAGAACAAGATGAACAAGAAGAACAAGAGGTGGAAGAAGAATAGAATGAACAAGAAGAGCAAGACAACCTCCAGGGGGACCCTCCTGAGCACAATGCAAACCTTGGGGTAGTCAACCAACTCGCTGAGGCATGGGCGAAATTAGAAAAGCTCAGAAAGTAGCTGGCAACATTAAGAATTGAATCAGGAAGCCAACCCACAACACCCCCATTTTCATCTGAAAAGACACAAATTCTGAAAATGCATCATGCAGGGGAGCTAAGACTCGTTGAATAGAGAAACTCAACACTTAAAGAGAAATTAGCTGAGGCACAAGGAGAGCTAGGCAAAAAGGACCAAGAAATTGTTCAACTGAGGGATGTTTTGGCCACTACCATTAAAATATATGATACACTACTGGACCTCAGGCCACCATCAACAATTTATGCAGTTTATCTATAGGAGAAGTGGGGCAAATTCCAGCTCCAAAGGTTAAAGCAAAAACTCCCAATAAAGATAAAATCCCCCAAAGAATTTATGGATGCATCTCTAAATGCCACGGAAGTGGAGAAGGACCAGTTAAGCGAATTTTTCCTGCACAATTTTGTAGTCCATAGCTCACCCAACTGGTCGCCAAACCCTTACATGGGCGATTTCCAATTGAGGGAACTATGTTCATGGATGAATCAGGAAATTGAGCGAGCTCAAGACTACCATATTTACGTTGCAGCAAAATGGCAAACCCCATCAATGGTCAGGTCATAGGCCACTCACCCTGAAAGAATAATTTACAACCATAGGATCCTCACCCAGGATGAGGAGTTGGTCCCCATTCTCCTTGCAAAGCAGCAGGATGCTATGGCTCACTTTGATGTTACTCTCCAAAGCATACACAAAGAGGTTCATGAGTCCATTAAGGAAAGATGGCGCAGAGTAGCAAATGATCTAAAAAGAAGAGAGCTCCACTCCCCTCTCAGACTTGAAGATGTTCTTTTCAAAGCCAAGCTCTACAGGGAATCCCCGATAAAGAACCAACTTAGATGGATTGGGATGAGGTTGAATCCCCCATTCTTCCTTTCCTTGGTTATTAAGGGACATATCAATGAAAAAGAAGAGAAGAGAGCATGGGTCAAGGAGGATTAGACCTTGGGCTATAACAGGCAAGCAGGGACCCCCAGGGTTTTAGCGTGGGACATCAGAGAGGTCATCAACGAGCTGAATCCTTCACCCAAGGATGGGTGAATCCATCAAGTATGGGGGAGAATGATGAGTCCAAAATACATGTATCTGATAAGCCTTTCCCCACAGCAAAAACACAAGAAAGGGTGAAGAAATACACTTGTTTTGTGGAAAAAATGATTTACCTTAATGATTTAATGAAGTTGTTTAAAAGATAATTTATGTTATGTTTTGAAAGCGTTGTTATGAGCTAATTGCATGAAAAATGAGTTTGAATGAGCAGGTGTAGGTGCACTAAAAAACAACGCGCAAATCAAGTGAAGAATTGAAAGAAAATCACCAAACTCAGTGGCTTTTCCTGATCTGTAGAGAATGAACTCCTGTTCAAAGAGAATCGACATTTAGACATTTATCTAGGTTAAGCATTAGAATTATATAAATATGGACATCTCGGGTAGCGAGAGGCCCCTGCTGTTATTTTGGAGAATTATTGTTTTATGTTTGATACCACCGAGACACTTGTGTTACAGACCTGGTTTTAAACTATGAAGTTTTTAAACTATGAAGTTCCTATTTTAAATAAAGACTTGATGTTACTTACAATTCAACGTTTATAAGTTCCCTTCGCTCCTGAGTATGGGTTGGAGAGGGCTCCTCCAACACGTAAGTCTGGAGATCTTACTGTTCAGGTATTTCTCATGATGTGTTTTACATTGGCTAAATTTATATTGCAGATGAGAGTATTTTAAATAGCATTTAAATCGTACGATTTGATTTCTGTAGTAGTTGAACCTTTTTGATTCCATAGTTCATTATAACGCATTCTGTAGTTTGGTAATGCTGTGTCTATAGTCCTGTAGCAGCATTCCGCCAAGACATAGTTTAACACCTATTTTCCCATGTACTTGCATTTACTTCTGAAGCAGCGATCCAGATCTTAAAGCCCGAACTTAGCCTTAGCATTAGATTATGTTAGATTAGAATTTGAGTTTTATGCATTCGATTTACAGTAATTACTCCTTAGATTAAATATCAAGCTTTCATTACTTTAGAATAGATCTGTTATTTTTTTCAGCATTCAATTCCATAGTATAATTTTTACTGCTTTTAGCAAGTTAATTCTTAAAGATATGCTTACTGTTTCCTACATTTAATTTCTTAGACATAGATTTCCTGCTTTCGGTATTTGGATTTCCTAGCATAGGAATTTCCCTTCCATAGATTAAACAATCCTCTTTACATTTTATTTAATCCTTTTTAGGCAACTCTTTAAAAACATTGATACAAACACCCAACTTTGACAAAGACTATCCTAGAGAGCACATATAGTGCCTGCACCTCTGAAGTTTGTACATCCCCCGGGTTGATAATTAAAGTAGGCTCTTAGTCTAGCTTCCCTCATTAGGCACCCATTCCGAGAGCTCACCACTATGCAAGTAAATCAAGAGACCCAAACAAAAGAAACAGACCTTATAAAAGATCGACGAAGACTAACCCAACTAGTTGCTCTCGAAAGTAACCAAGTTTTGGAACGAAGTGCAAATAGAGAAAACTGATGTGTAAAGCGAAAAAAAAAAGACATTTATGTAAAGATGGAACTTCTCCTGAACATTAGCAATCAACGAGGAAAGAAACCAAGCACTTACCTAACAAGGAAATGGGCTAGAAAGAAAGGGTAGTTCATAAGCACGAAACTTTTAAGAAACTTGTAAAAAAAAAACTTCTAACTAGACTCAACAGACAGTAGACAAAAGTACTAAAGGTATCAGGCCATCTACATACTTCCAAAGCCACTGACAAACCCACCTAATACCAAACCCTAATTAAAAAAAAAATCTTAGGAAAAATTCAAGGCTGTGTAATGCAAAAACAAGCAGGTGAACCGCGGGTTCATATAACAGCAACTCACGGCTAGGGAAAAAAGTGCGTGATTGTAACTACTGACAAGTCGTGGGTGAGCCTTGAAAAGTTAAAAAAAAGGAAAAGAAGACCTAGAAACCTACTGAATCAAGCAAAAGATCAAAGGAAATCTCTACAAAAGGCTGTAAAAAGACTCGAATGGACATTCAACCAACCTAAAAGAGAAGTCAAACCAACAAACAGGGTTCCAAAGCCAACACAGGGGGCCCTAAGACTAAACCTTAAATCATAGATCAAATCTCAAGGGATGTTTGTGACTGCAACAGTCAGCAACAGGCGGGTGTAACTACTTACCCACGAGTACTATAAGGTCAACTCACGAGTGTATCTTAAAAGTTGCGCTTGTAGGTACAAGGGTCTCGCGGGTGGCTGATAAAAAATCTTAAAAAAAAAGAAAAGGTTGCAGATCAGAAGGGATGAGTCAAGCCAAAAAGGTCCAGGATGTCCTAGACACTTATAAAAGAGATTAAACAAGTTATGAAACTGGAAAAATCAAGAAGAGTCCCCTAAAGTAGACAAACAAAATGGTGTTCCCCAATGGAGTCTCCAGTTCTGTTGTTAGGGAATTTACCTTATAGTTGGGGAAAAATACCAACATACGGGGGTTGACAAGACATCCATATATAGGTTTGTAAATGATGTTATAATCAAATGGAGTTGAAGTAAGAGAAACATGTACCTTGTTTATGATGGATGGTCCAAGCTTTTCTCTCGTCCTCTGCTACAGCAACAACCTATAAAACAAACCAGAACCTTCTTCAAACCTGTTTGATTATAAATAAATAGTGATATTGATAATATAGCATAACATCAATAAATAATAAAAATAACAATAAAGATTGACAATCTTATTGGGAAGGGAAGAAATGTCTTGATCTTATAAATAAATGCAGAAAAGTACATCAATTATACCTTGCTTCTGCATCAGGCACCTTCACAACCAAACCCTGGGCTCCTGCTCCTTTCTCTTATCTATGAATTCCTCTAGCATAAATTTCTCACATTAAACTTCGGTCCCTTTCTCAAGCCTTCTCCTTGTATTTATAGCAATGCAGGAAGATTTAGTTCAAAAGGTGGTTGAGTTGGGAAGTTGGGGAGGTTAGATACCTGTCTCAACTAATCCCGATTCGATCTTTTAATTATTTTTTAAAGTTTTCTTAAGAAATCCGCGGTTATGGCATGAGAAGACTAGCGAGTCTGAAATCTTGCAAGTAGCGAGTGCAACAATCTTGTTGACACCCGTGGGTTGTTCGTAATGATACCTGTGGGTTGTTAGTAATGATACCTGTGGTTGAATCACTGGATTTCAAGTATGATAGTCGTAGATATGAATTAAAATAGGTGAAGAAAGATGCTTTTTGGTGAAGGATTTTAAGTTTTAGCTTGAAGTCATCTCAGGTCTAGGTAAGCTCTTCAATCCCTTTTGTCCTTTTGTGTGACTGACAGAGCAATGTGGCCACAAACGTAGAAGTGCTAATTTGGCCTATAACAGATATAACGATTGTAGTTTAGAATTCAAATGGTCTTATGAGATGGTCAAGTGGTGTTATGACATTGGTAGAACTTGTATGTATTACAAACATGTGTTGAGTATATATGGTCTCGTGACATTGGTAGAATTAGTACATTTTTTAAAGTAGATGTACAATGTTTTGTCAATTTTTAGTAAGGCTTTTTATCATGTAAAAAATGAATCTCATCAATGATATAAATATTGTAGTTTAAAAGTACATTGTTAAAGATTTTGCAGTTTGAATGTGTTGAAATTTTTTATCATGTAAAAGATGAATCTCATGCATGATATAAAGATTTAAGTTTAAAATTTAATGGTCTTATGACATGGTCAAGTGGTTTTATGACATTGGTCGAACTTGTATGTCTCAATATTTATGGTTCATGTTTAATGGTTTTAATACAATGTTTCTAAATTTCTTTAATACTCAACTTTTTGTCTACTATTATCTAAAAGATGAATCTCATAGATGATTTGTACAACTTGTATGTTTTAATGTTTATGTTTTCTATCATGTTAAAGATGAATCTCATCAATGATGTAAATATTGTACATTTTAGAAGTCAAATGATCTTATAACATGGTTAGGTGGTTTTATGACATCAAGGTAGAACTTGTATGTCTTTTAAGGTTTATATGGTTCATGTTTAATGGTCTTAATACAAGGTTTTTAAAATTTCTTTGCTACTCAATTTTTTGTCCACTATTATCTAAAATATGAATCTCATAGATAATTTCTTGTATGTTTTTTTATCATGTAAAAGATGAATCTCATCAATGATATAAAGATAAAGATATGATATAAAGGTAAATATTTGATTTTGAACAATTAATAAGTGTTTTGAATAAGAACATGTTGCAACGCATAATTTACCACTTGTGTGAGGCATCATTAGTGCACTTGAAGAGGAATTAGGTAAAGGTAGTAGGGGTATCATTTTCTTTCATATTTTTTTTGTAGATATGGGTCGCACAGTAATTGTTGTTATAGACGTGACTAAAATAATGGAGAATGGGGAGGAGTTTTTTGGTTGTTAATTAGAAGCAATGATTCCATGATTGTAAAGTTTATGTTGAGTTAGAGTAGTGGTTCTAGATGATAAAGTTACAAATATTGAAATTTGTCTTGCTGCTTAATCACCATTATAATTCAATAGAAGTTTCACAATTTTGGAATTTTGTTTGTGATTAAGAATCAAAAGATATTTTCTTCATTTGTCACCATTTTAGTCACATCTATAACTCCAATTATTCTATGTTTGAAGAGTTTGGGGGAGGGGCATTCTTATTATATTTATTTGAATCAAATTAGATAATAGATACTTTAAAGTGAATCGTTTCATTTTATGAAATGCTTAAAATAATATAAAAACCTTATTACAATGTATTTTCAAGTAAACAATTAAATACATGTACATCATTATTTATCACAGTTAAATATGAATTTTGACACCGTAAGGTCAAAAGTAAATTAGAGGCGATAGTGGAGGATTCAATTTTGGCTGACAAATTGACATAATACAAAGTACAAGACATGGCACAACTCTATTGCAATGTATTTGAGTAAACAATTAAATACATGTATCATTATTTTCCATAACTCAAAAACTAAATACATGTATCATTATCTGCCATAAATCAATACAACAAAATATAGTACATGGACACACAATGTTTTAAGAAAAAACAATTACTAATTCAACAATCAACAATGTATTATAAGAATCACTAATTGAACAATTAACAATGTACATGATCTCAACCTTATTCATAGTCTTGCTTAAAAATGACATAAATGAATACCTTATTCAACAGATTCTTTCTTAATAACATCCCAATGGAATGTCGTCTTCAAGTATTCATTCATGATCAACTTTTGCGATTTTCCATTTCTCATTTTCCATTTTTTTCTTCGATGGAACTTCATTTTTTATTGGAGCTGCACATACCAAATGACTATGTTGACAACATATGACATCAAATTCATAGTCTTGAAAGTATAATTTTCACTTTCATGGGTTTGTTTAAAAAAATAACCTTTTAATATAATGGAGCCTCTCTCATATATAAATCCCTTGTCATCATAGTCCTTTAATAACTTCATCTTGCTTTCAGTGCATCGCATCAAATACATTTCCTTTGTTGTCTATGGGTGCAACCACAACGAAAACATCTCCTGCAGTCAATGCCATTTTTTAAATGCATTATCGAATTAACAAAGAATAACAATGAAAAATGTTTGAATTTTTTTTGTTTATTACATTACCTTCTCTGACAAGATCGGAAATTCTATCGCCATCAATAGATACTGCTATATCTTTTGATTCTAACTCCATGAATCTTACGAGTAGCATTTTCCTCTTTGGATTAACTTTTGTATGTTTCCAAGGTTTAACATAGTTATTTATTATCTTTTCACAAACTTCTGTAGATTCAATGTTTTTTATACAAATAGGACAAAATCATGAATTCTCTGGACTATCAAATGAAACAAAAATTTAGAAGTATTCTGTCTTAATTGAATGCAAATTTCTAGTCCCATGTATGGTGCTAGCGTTGTATGGGATTGATCTATCTATATCTTGGTTTCTAATAAGCCAAAAAAACCTGTAGTGTTAACAATTCACGAAGGACAATTTTTAATTTTAGTGTATATGTTTTAAAGATATATCTAAGATTTATAAATTTTCTTTAAATTTAAAATTCATAAATAATTTAAAATCAAAATGAATGTACATATGTGCGCACATATTTTGATTGGTTACACTCATGGATTAGATTTGAATGACACCAGTCGACAACTTGAGCAGTCGATTGAAATCTATCGTCCAAATGGTTCATCTTCCACCTCCGAAGTGCTCGCTTTACACATGATCCTGTACCATTGTGCTTTCCTTTTCCATGACCAGTATCAAATAAATTCCAACAATGTCTAAAATTCGATGCTCTATGAAGTTGACATAACCAAAAGAATGATCGTGAAGATTTAAATTGTCTTGCACAACCATCTAACCATGTCCAATGTTATTTGAATTTAACTTTACATTTTTTCAATGACTCATAAAAAACATTTTCAATGAAATGTTGTACAAAATGTGTATCATGTACATGATCATCACTGATATAAAAGTGATATTCTTTGATAACATGTTGATTGTCATTCATGATTTCTATGCCATCAATATTGTCTTGATCATGTCTATATAGAACATGGACACATATAGAAACTTGCTTGTAATGTTAGTATTCACTTTGTATTTCCTTTTGTACAGAAAATGTATAATTTTCTACAAAATCAACCATAGAAAAAATTGAACTGTAGATCTTTCCATCATGCTCTATGTGAATGCTTGGTTTATTTATTATTTTCTTTTTCAAATTTATTCAGAAAATATGTCACATATATTTTATCTATTCGCAAATCAATTCTTCTAGAAACAACACCAATAGAACTTGTACCATAATTGATATATTCATATCTCTTCCAATCAATCGTTACATTTGATACAAGGATAATTTTAGGGGCGAAATTTAGCCCATGGGCTATTTTTCCATGTTTTTTTTCCAAAAAACGATTCACCAATTTGCATTTTTTAAAGCCCCATTTCGCCCAATTTTGATGGGGTAAACTTTTTTCACTCTAAAAATTGCCAAATTATTATATAAACTATATAAAATCCTTATAAATTCAAATAATTTTTGAAAAATATCACCAAATATTTTATATTTGACATTTTAAGAATTGGTAAGATTTGCCAAGGTTTATACACTTTTAAATAAGTATGGGCCCTTAAAATTATCCCTGATTTGATAGCAATTGATCATCATCAATACAATATTTGTAGTGGAACAAAGCCTATTTCCACAACAATCACATTTTTTTCCATTGACATATTTCTTATGGTAAAATAATTCATCTTCTTCTCTCTCACATAGAATTTTAGTAATGAAAGCACGTATAATTCAATTTCCACATGATAATGGAAACAACATGTGTCATGAACACTGATAGGTCTAACATACCATGGTTTTTGTTGTACAAATGTATTGATCGTCATATTCATTCCATAATGATCCTCTTTGAATTTATTGAAGAATCATTACTTGTACTTCAAATTGAGAACATCAAAGGACAACACTTGCGTCAATATGCAAATATGTAGCTGCTTCTTTTTCACAACAACTATCTCTGAGAGGCCACACTCTCCTTCAAGTCCTTCACCTTTTTTCGTAGGATAGAGAATGTTTAAAGATGAACACTAGTATCAATGTTCATACCTGTAACTGATAATAATATGTAGGATCTAATCAAGTTCACACTTGCCTCATTGCCCCAAAAAAACTTATGAAAATCGAGAAAAAGTTACAAAGTTACCAAATAGGATTTTAGCAAACAATGCCTCTCACAAATAAGTGGCTATAAATTCCATTACAACATGGCAACACAAACTTCAAAATTACAATTTCCATCAAATTGCATTAGTGGAAGACACCATGGTCTTCAAATGCCACTATCAAAATGCATATGGCCATTTCTTCTTCAAGTCACAATAGACAATACAAAGTGCACTTTGTGGAAGACTCCATGGTCTCAAAATCCACTATAAGGTGTGCACATGGCCATCAAACATTTCCCTTGATTGCCCACTTCATCATATGTCAATATTACAATAATATAGGCTTTAATAGTTTTTATAACAAACTATATTGATATACCCATAATATCAAAGGAATTAAAAGAAATTTGCATTATTCAAAAGGCATAATTAACTTTTTACCCAAAGTTTTAATACCCATCCATATGCGCACCGAGACTCCTCAATCTTTGACCTTGTTCCTGTGGCTTCAACCCTTTCCTCGATGGTTTTCCTGTGACAAGTGACTTACATTGTGACTTGTGTCTTCTTAGCACATTGGTGAAGTGCTTATATAGCGCATGGGGGTTGTAACCATGCCCCAATTTTCATGGCAACAAAACTCTAATGGTGGCATAAATTTAAACCACCACCAATAATAGGTGGCAACCAAATTATTAACATGGTGCAGGTTTGTTCCACTGCCACCAACTAGGCATATTGTTATAGTGGTTGTTAGAATTTTAATACTTCAAAGATGATTGTATTAGATCTCCAAACAATTAGAAATATATCACAACAACCGTATGCAATAGGATCATTGAAACATAGACAAGCACATCAAACAAAAGAGACACAAAAGTTTCTCCTCTACAAAACCCTTAAAGGGATGAAAACCTAACAACTTATTCAATATAGATTCATCAGCAAGTACATTGTAAATCTAGTACAATGAAGAGATAAAGCTCTTCCGCACAAATATGTTGAGAATATACAAGATAAGAAACCCCAAGAATAAGATGTATTTAATGCAGCTACTCTTTCTCCCAAGCGAACTTGTTCTTCTCTCTCTACTCAGGCGAACTTGCTTGAGTGAGTGGCATGTCTAAATGAGCTAGTTGCCTCACCTATTTATACTAATCACAAGATGGCCTTTTTACCTAAATGGGATGAATTGACTTCCCTAATTGGGACGACTTGACTAGGATACAATATAATATTATTTTAATGCTTTTTTCTGGATTCTTCTAGACCGAATCAACTAGTAGGGTTTAAATTGATACTTTCAATACTCTTACATGAATAAATACAACATGAATATTTCCCAAAGGAAGTACAATAAAAATACAATAAGAATATACCCCGAAGTTACATTCTTCAATAGTCCCTCTTAACAAGTAAGGTATAATTCCAGCGCTATCATCATCATCACTGTTGTTGCAACTCTGTACTCTGACCATTGACTTCTGACATCTCTCGAACCTATACATCACTAGAAGTTCTATATGAGCAATCCATCAAGTGGGAATAGCCCAGGAGCGCACATTACATTGCCAAAGCGACCAACTGCATTAATGCACTATGTGTCCATATCATCTCATGAGTGTATCCTAAGAGCACAAATTATGTCTCCAGAGTGGGTACCCACTATCATGTCACATCATGTGGAGAACAACCCAGGAGTACAAATTACGTCACTAGGTGACTACCTATGTCTTCACACATCTCGACAACATGGAACTCGTGAGTGTAGTCTAGGATCACAAATTATGTCACCAAAGTGACTACCCACTATCACGTCACATCATGTGGAGAACAAATCAGGAGCACAAATTATGTCACTAGGTGACTACGTGCGTCTTTGCACATGTCGTGTATGCCCGACATAGCGTCGACAGTTAGGAGTCTCAATTACGTCACTAATGTGACTACCTACTGCATCCCCATGAGTGTAGTCTGGGAACAAACATTATGTCACCAAAGTGACCAGCCAATACACCAATACCTTAAGTGGAGACCTGTCCAAGAACACAAATTACATCACTAAGTGACTACCTGTGTCTCACACATGCTATGTCTCTCATCACTCCCTCTTTCGAGGAGCATCGATTTGGAAAACTCCAAGCTTGCCCCTAAAGTATTCAAACTTCACTCTCGATAGAGGCGTGGTCAACACATCGACTATCTACACATCTATCGTCACATACTAGAGCTTCACTACTCCTCTCTGCACCATATCCCTTTTATAGTGGTACCTGATCTTGATGTGCTTACCTGATCTTGGCTAACATTCTCCACCAATATCTCCTTGAATTTGCAATATTGTTTTCCCAATGAGTTTGTGTTTGATGGTTCAAATAATTTGTGATTTTGATCACCCAATGAATCCTTTAGGTAAATAAGAGATTGAATTATGTGAGTTTTTATTGTTACTTTTAAGCATATCCATCCTTGAAGGTAGTTAAGGGACATGATCCCAAGACTATGCTAGATTCCTTCTTGCAAACCATATTAACCCAAAGATGCAATTCATACAATAACCATCAAAATCACTTAAGATCAATCATATATCACATTTAAACTTGAATTAAGTAAATCATATATAATCGGATAATCATACGTCATAACATCTTGATTGGTCATAAAAATATGAATGTTCCTCATGAAGATCTTGGTTTAGTGGAGAAAATGTATCAAATATAGATCTAGAATGGGCTATAAAGTAGACAAATTGGAGGCCCATCATGAACATGATAATAAGGTTGAATTTCATCTCTAGGATGGGTTGCTATGCAATCTAGATAAGCTCAATGTTCCTAAAGGTGAAGGATTTCATCTTATAAGAGAGGCTCAAACCTCTAAAGTTGCAGATAATTTTGGTGTTGGGAAGATAGTTGCCAACCTAGAGAGGTATATGTATTGACCTAGAATTCAAGCAGATGTAGCTTGGTTTATTATAGGATGCATACTTTGTTGTACTAGTAATCTTAGTAATAGAAAATAAGGATTATATGATCCCTTACATGTACCTACTAGACCTTGGGAGAGTATATCCATGTATTTTTTGGGTGGTTTGCTAAGAACAAGGAAGGGGCATGACTATTTGTTTGTGGTAGTTGGCATGTTAAATAATATGTTCACTCTCATGCCTTGTAAAAATTACATCAAGGGAAAAGACACAACATACATATACTTTGAAAAGGTTTGGGTGCACTTTGGGATACCAAGGACCATCATCTCAAATAGAGATAATATAATTCTTAGTTCATTTTGGACTAAAATTTCGGAGAAGATGGATACTAAGTTGAAGAAACCTAAAACCTTTTATCAATAGAAAAATGGCTAGACATAAGTAGTGACCAAAACATTGGTTAATGTTTTGAGGGGTTATAATTACTATTTTCTAAATCGACACATCGAATCTCATTTAAAAAAATCCAAAAATTAATGAATAGAAAGCTAACATAATTCTTTGAAAGTTTTTTTAACTAGAAAACAAAATTCTAAACAGGAAACTAAATTTTGTTCCTTGGAAGTTGAAAAACTTGAAAAAATCAAGTTAGTTTTCTCACACGCCCCCCCAAAATATACACCCACATTCATGATTTTACCTCGAAACCCTAATATGATTCAGTTTCCACATTCAGCCGAGTAGATAGAAACACCACCGTTCAATTGTTAAGCTCTAATCTGATTCAATTACACTAACACACATTTATGATTTATTAATTTGCGTATTTAGGTGGGAATTTGTGTTATGATCTAACATCCCTCTCACTTGTAGAAAAAGAGAAATTTAAGACTAAAAAAACTGGTAAATTCAACATATAAATGACTAATTTTGGTCAGACGACCAATGGTGTTATGTTTGCAGTCATATAAATTACTACTAAATTAAGGACTAAAATATTTTAGTTATTTATTGCTTGCTCTAAATTCATCAATTGGTAGTATATTTGGTTGTTTAATTAGTTGTTTATTTAGTCATTGTAGTCATTTAGTTTAGTCATTTTAACCATTAACTGTCGTCAAATAGTAGTATATTTTCCATTAGTTGGTAGTATATTTAGTCATTAAGTACTGTCAATTGATAATATATTTAAGCATTAATTTGACATTAATTGGTATGTATTTAGTCATTAATTTTTTGTTAATTTATAGGATATTTAGTCATTTTAATTTTAATTGCCGTCAACTGGTAGTATATTTATTCATTTTTATTCATTGATTTTTAGAAACAGAGCATAGAGGAATCAAACCACCAACCTCCTTCCTATAAGGCAGGTGCTCTTCCATTGAGCTAACACCCTTTCAGAATTGGAGAGAGGAGCATATTAACACCCATCTTTCATCATTTGTAAATCCATGTGGACTGCTAAATTAATTTGTACAAATCGCATGGTGAGCTCTAAATTTTGACATATATATTGATTAACATTAATTATAATGAAACATTAAACCAACTATAATCGTGGCATTGCAATACCAACCTTTTCTTTCCAATAGTTATATACAACCACACGTACTACATGTTTGGTAGTTTGTGACTATAAGATCTCTAAAAAAAAGGAATAACTAATATTTCATATTGCTGAAAATTCATGGTTAAAAGAAAAGGAACCTGAGTAAAAATGCAAGTCTAAAATTAATACTTTTAAAACAAATTTACTAAGAATATAGTAATTCTAATTTTAAATAGTGTAGATTTGGATTTCAAAATTGGAAGGGGGACTACTAGTTCAGACAAAATTGATCATATTAGGGTACTATTCATTTTTCAAATACAAGCTCCATAAGGCTGTGCCTGGACTGAGATGTGAATTATTAACTGTGTAGTCAAGGTTATCAAGAGATTAATGTGTAATTTTGGCTGGTGGTATGTGATTATGTTATCCTAAGGGGGTGTTGGCCTGATTTTATGAATCAGAGCCAATAAAGAGGTTTTATCCACACAATCAACTTAAAGCAGCGTCCGGTGTGTTTGAATTAACAAGACCTCGCAGGTTATGGTCCTGCTACCAGCTAGTTTGTCTCTTAAGGAAACCTTAAAACTAGCAAAATCTAACCTATTCTAACGTTTATCCTATATATAAATATCTACAAATGTCCTAAGGTTGCTTTCATAAGGAAAGACTTCGATTTTGGGAAGTTTTCTAAATATGAAAGCTTACTTACAGTATGCAAAATGATTTAACAGTGCTTGATCAATAATAAAATAAACTTCAAAACTAATTAATCTATCTATCCTATTTAACTCTATCTCAGCTGAGAGCAAAGTTGAAACTATATTAATTATTAATCAATAACAGAAAACTGAAGTATGCTCTAAATAAACATATTTAAATCATAACGAAAGTAATTCTGCTATGTAATAATAGAAATGAGATTTAACCTATACATACACAGTCAAATTCCACTTCCAAAACTGATTAATAATTAATTATCAAGACAGTCATTTGAATTTGAAATAATGCTCATTTAAAATTCACCATTAACATACAAATGAAATTTTAAATAAACAGGAAAGTATACCATTAAAACTGATGTTTATAGTGAACACACTATAAACACAATCATAATGACATATTTATTCAACAACTAACTTGAGATGATAAAGTGAGAAAAATATTTAAACATCAATGTGTCACAGCACACCGAGTTCACGTATAAACAGAAGATGACAAACAGAAATATATGTATATATATAAAATCCAAAAATGAATACCAGTCACAGTATCATTCGCAGATATCCAGTATCATCCACATGAAAGCTTCAGCTTCAAGTCTGATGTAGTACTAGTAATAAAATATATTTCAACAAGTTTTCTTTCACACTCCATCCATCCTCGAGTTCATCAAAAATCTTCATTCATATACTACTGAGAGTCGGTTTTGCTATAAATGTTGCATGCAACATTATAGGAAATTATTTAACCAAAAGGGCATCTAATTACACCTACTACTAAAAATAAAATCGACTAGCCTGAGTCGAGGCATCTCAGAAAGTTCTTGCCCATTCACAAAACTCCAGCTTGTAACAAATCAGCTACATTTCCATGCCATCGCATCAACCACGTCCTGTATTCTTGGAAGAAGGCTGTGATAAAACTTCCTGCATTAAATTCAATCAATGCATTATATTAAAATCAATTTAACACAGTCAATAGAAATATTTAAAAATTATAAATGCATGACTGTTAAATCTCCGATTTTACAGGCATGCAAAATCGAAATAACCATTACCTGTTATGCTGTTACATAAGAGAAGAGAAAACTATTAAGCCTCATTATGAAGAGCGACTACTCTTCTAGCTTCGGCTAATTTAGCCTTCAACCTGATAATTTTAACATTTTGTTTTTCAATTCGTTCCAATAGCAGCTGATTCGTTTTTAATATTGATTTCTTGGATTTCTTGAGTTGATTCTTCTTCATGTTGGCCCTTTTCCACCTGTCAATCCATTCTAGCAATTCTTTCCTGAAAGTTTTGTTTTCTTCTTCCAATAAGGCTGTACACTGTTTACGCTTTCCTCTGGACTCTGTGTTTTTATCCTGATAAATATTTCCTAATACCTGTTGCAGGGTTTCGTCTTCTCTAGCTACATGAGGAGAACGAGGACTGTCACAATGCTCATTGTGTAATGGTTCAAGTTCTACAGTGTCAACGTTTATTTCTGGTTGATTGCCCTCGACCTCACCTGATTGCACACCACTCCCCTGCGCAGTAGCGGAATTCCCTACATCCATTGTGTTAGGGACAGGCATCGGAATATCATCCTCAATATCTACAACTGTAGGTTCAGTAGCTGTAGATTTGGAAGTCTGTGGATCAGACCTATATCTTGGAGTCGAATGGAGATTATGCATGCTTCTAGTGACTCTACGCGAAAACGATAATTTTTCAACATTCAACCCTTCCTTGTCACAACAAACCTGAGCCAAATGGTTCAACTTATGGATAGAATTTTTATCACATTCATCAGGTTTAACAATTTCGTCTTCGGCTGATCCTTCTTTTAATTTTGCAGGGTTTCCATCATTCTTACCAGGTTCGGGTTCTTTTAATATTTCCCTAGAATCGCAGGGAACTGAAACCCTATCAGCATCTTCATTTACCTTATCGTCTATGGACATGTTTACGACCCCTGGTTCCTTAACCTCTGAGCTATTAACCTCAGGATTTATGATTTTTCATCTTCTACGAGCTCGAGGAGATGGATTAGGCCAATACTGTGTTGGCCCCAATTGATAATCAACTAGAAATTTATCCCAAGACAGACCTTTTGCAGATAATTGGAATTGCAGTAAAATTTTAATCAATCCATGGTGACACAGACTATTGTCAGGGTTATTGAAATTCCTTACAGACTGTGACATTTTCTAAAGGCTTTGCCAAAGATAGAAGGGCAAATTAAGTTTATAACCCTTTACTGCTAACAACAACCGTAAATGATACAAGTGCAAATGGGAAAAGCGTCCACAACAGGTTACGTACCTTACTAAGATTTCATAGTAAGCTCTCCATTCGGGCTTTAGAAATTTTACAGGTACGCCTATCCTCAATTTCGTTTTATCTGGTAAAGGCATTAACAAAGCCAAACACTTCTTCTTGTCAACCATAGTGCCCTTAAACCAGCGTTCTCCCACTTGGGGAAGTTTCGTGGCTTCAGCAATTTTGTCTTCATTGATAACAAATTCGAAACCCCCAATTCGCACCCTGTCATCTTCAAAACTCATTGCAAACATCTTGGTAATCTCCACATGATGACCATCAAAGCTTCGAAAGAAATGTGTCCATCCCATTTTCTCGAATCTCTGGGCAACCTCCTGGTTGGCTTCAATAATTTCAAACCCTGAGATCTCAAAACGATTCAGAGGAGACATGGTTTCTTCAGCACTTTTTGGGCTTGGTCACGAAATGAAAGGGAAAGTGAAAACAGAGGGAATGGGTATCCACACACACGACATGATAGAAAATCTTCACATGCTTCAAATCTAATCAGAAATCTAATCTCTGAACCTACCATTTTAGCGGGATTCCGAGCATTGATAAATGTTACAACTACACACTACACCACGATTTATGCCAATCTATCTACGTTTGACCATGCATGTTAGTGATAACCACTTAACTTGGCGAACCAGCGATACGAAGACTGATAGAATCATCATTACAGTCATTGATTATTGACAGTGGTTCATAATTAATAGGTACAATGGCGTAATTTGAAATGACTGTGAGCATTTAACACTGTCAACACGATTTAACCAAATGCATACAACTGTCGATTCTGTCAAGGGGTGAAAGCCACGTTTTCATACCAGCTCATCGATCCAAAACGTTTATTGATTTAACCATTGATTTATTGCATGGCCAGTTCATCAAACAATCATCCCTGTTTTATCATGTTACGTAGTGGTATGAAGAATAATAAATCGCATTTTAATGTTAAGTAGGCATTAATCAAATGGCTAGCTTAATGTTTAGTGTATGTATATGTACAAAGCTATATATATATGTACAACACTAAGTTTTAAAACCTTTATACATCCTATTGACAGATTATACTATCATATAGGGTATTTATCATATGTAAAAAGTTTCCTATACAAATCTTATCTATACATTAACTATGATATTTACAAAGTTCATAATAGGGTATTCCTTATGATGTTAACTTCCAAAATTCTCTTAGTCTTAGGACTAATAATACCCTAAACAATGTGTTTTATGAAATTTCTCTTGGCACAAATCCTATAAGTCACATAAATTCATTTTGATGTCTTCAATAGCTTTAATGAGAATTTATGAAATTTGTCTGATATTCATTTAAAGGCCAAGTTTTATGATCAAGTCCCTATCAACTCCAGAAACATTAAATTACTTTCCTTTGATTAAGAGTACCTTCAGAATCAAAGATTCTGAAGGTGCTCTAACATAATTTTTGAATTGATAAATCACATAAAGAGCTGATCTCTCTTCATTTTGTCAAGAAATGAAGAGGTTGTTGCTGGCTGCCAACAGGGGGAAAGCTTGACCAAAAAAAAAAAAAAAAAATTGTATTTAATAGTTTGTGCATAACTACTCTGTTGCTTCCACGAAGGAAAATAAATTTATGGAGCAAATATATCATGTAGCACCTCTTTGGAAGGTGCTTAAATAATAAAAATGACCGACTCACACAAATTTGTCACCATTTTTCCTGAACGTTACAAAAGCTACTGCATAAATTTATAGAAGTACTCCATTCACACCATGTTACAAGGTGCATATGTAAGCATATTTTATAACTCCTATAGAAACAAAAGATTTAAAATAAACCTCTACGGTGTTGTTATTTGTAGATGCTAGCTATCCTAAGGAGAAGAATTAAAATATAAAAATGGGCTTATTATTGAAATGCAGTATAATAAAAATTTCCCCACCATAAGCATGTGTTTGTAAAATAAACAAAATGACAATTCTAGGTGTTCAATATTACACGTTATATATGTTATAAAAAAATTCACAGTATAGTGCATTGTATGTTATAAATAGCAAACAGTTTAGTATCACATTCAAAAGATAAATCAATGGATATAGAAATGAGTTCCGTTGAAAGAAATATATAGCATTGTACAAAACTGGTATGAGACATCATTTCTTTGTGTAGTTGAGCCATATTCATTCAGCCAAATGAAATATTAAGCGAAACATCTTGGTAAATCAATGTGTAGTATAAATAGTACTTTTATTGAATCTTACTTGTCTACAACTGATCTAGAGCTCGCAACAATTTCCGTCGACTTGATAATGCAAACCCCACAAGCAATAATTAGACAAAAACAATATTCAATAAACAATTACAATAAGGATTCTCAAATTATAACATGATGAATTTAAAAACCTTTTCAGTCACATGGTTGTCATCAATAAAATCCCAATGCTGCTTTTGGATATTAAGAACTTCAACATCCCCATCAACGTATAATACCTATAAAAGAAAAAACATTATTGATTTTTACTTATATGCATAACGTCTACATTCTCCAAAAAAATATTTTACAGATAATTCCACAAATAAAATATCATAAAGTGGAGCTTACTTTGTGCTTCTTCAATTTAGGATAATAGGAATCAACAACGCCATTATAAAAGCTGCAAAAAATAGAGTAAGTTGAACATAACTAGGACAACCACTTAACTTGTGGCTAGTGAACATCGATAGGCCACAAATTAAGTGCCATGAATAAGTTATCTGCTAAATGGGTTGTCTGCCATGAACTTCCCGTTATCCATGCATAAGTTAAGAGTTATCCATGCATTAGTTAAGATTTATCCATGCATCAATTACCGCTTATTTTTTATACTCCTTTTTTTATAATTGTTAATTAGTTGTCTCCACGTGTAGTTATAATCTTTGACATTATTCTAGTTAAACGGGTTTAGCTACGAGTTATCCATGCACAACTACATGTTATCACCAGGCTTTCGTCTTGTTATCTGCCACACACTTTCCGTTATCTATTCACCAATTACGAGTTATCCATTTATTCATGCATCAACCATCGATTGTTATATATATATATATATATATATATATATATATATATTATCTCATATTCTTCAAGTTATTTGCCATGAAATGTTGGTTATCCATTCATCATCTACGAGTTATCCATGCATCCACTACCAGTTATCCATTCATCAACTACTAGTTATTTTTAAATTCTTTTTTTTATAATATTAATTTCAAATTTTGAACGACTGCCATAGAATCAATCTGGACAGTAGACTTGTCTCATCCTCGTACAATCCTAGAAAATAATAGGCCATAGTCCACCCCAAATTCTAAAATAAAAACGCCTATCGACGTCAAAATAATGCCCAGTTATAGAATTCTAATATCTTGACTCCAAACAAAAGTAGGATAACATAATGCAAACAATGGAGCAAATGGATTCACGATCAAAATATAAAAGTACCTAGTGAATTTGATATGACAATTAAAGACAACATATTTAATGACCTTTACCATTATCTCACACCGTTTGGCATTTTCTTTCAGCGAGACCCTTCTGAATATATGTAGAATTCCAATATCCTCCATCTCGAGCATAGTGACGTAATACAAGTATCTGATACAAACATGGAAACACCTAGAAACATGACATGGATTACATAACTGTCTTGAGGTTTTCTATAAAGACCCAGGTTCTTCGCGGTTCAAGGAACCAACAAAACCTCTTTTCACCGGCCCTTTCGGAAACAATCTGCGAGTAGAATGAGATCTCACCCAAGGTGAAGTTATGGGGGGGATGTGGAATCTGGTTTCCACAACCGCGTGATGAATGCTTAAATAGATCTAATGACAGTGTGCTGAAGGACTGCACTGCGAACTGAGGACTGCACGACGATCACCTTCGTCGCGGCTAACACTTCTACGAGCCCAATGCTTGTACAACTCGCGTGTCCTAGGACTACGCGGTTCGGAAATAGCTTAACACAGGACGATGCAATAGATAACTACGTTCCCGCTTCAGACTTAACCAGTTTCAACAAATAACACTAAGTATTTTACCTACTCATCAACTGCTTTAGATTATTGATCTTATGACTTATGCAAAGTAACGAAACCCACAGTACTGCACACTTCCAGTGTTGCGCTTCGACGGAGTCGCACGATGTGAACTCAATTGACTTAAGTGTTTATACAACAAGCTCATACATTCACTCGGACTTAGAAATTCTTAAGCATCTAGCATTCATCCACGTATGCGAAACTTAACATATTACTCCGATCTCATTCCTTATGGCAAATACATATAAAAGTAAACACATAAAATGATAAACAAGATATCAAGCATCCAATGTAAGCAAATAAAAAGATGCAAACATGTAAACAATCACATAACACCGGAATTTAACGTGGTTCACCCCCAAGATGGGAGCTATGTCCACAGGAACTGTTGTTGTATTAGTCTTTGGCAAGGGTACAACAGTTCCAGTCTGTGCAATTAGCTGCATACTCTCTTCTCTCTCAATAGGCCTCTACGCACTCAGCTTGCAGAGCCTTTACGATGGAAAAATCAAAATAGGTTTTTCTCAAGATTAAGCAACGTGTAATGTCCCCAGCTTGACCCTATTGCATTAATATTGTAAATGATGTAAATATTGTAACTTAATCATGGCGAGGAGCTCAAGGCCAAGGCCCCACCATTGATTTAGTATTTTATGTACCGAAAATTAAAGAGATAGATGCCTATGGATCTTGTGCTAGAGGGGCACGATTGTAAATCAGACATCATGTAAATACGAATTTAATGAAAGAGACCCACAACCAGCTACGCAATGCAACGAAGAGATGGGGGCATGATATTTACAAGGAATGGGGGGGGGGAAATAACCAAACCCTTGAGCTATGGTGTTAAGCCATTTCATTGAGGAAACCCATGAACTCTCAACTACCCACTTGGTCTCATGCACCCAATCATTTAATTCTTCTAAGAATTGGTTGAGACAATGAATGCCTTGGGATGGGAGAGGTGTGGCTGTCAATTTTCGTGCATGGGCAAGCCATCAACTTGGAAAATCGTGTTTTTGCTTGTTGGGCAAGAAAACCCCCACGAAATTGGCCCAAAAGCCATTCTACACCCATGGCATTCATCCTCTCACGCAGTCTGAGCCTGGGGGTGTTTTATCCTTCACGTTTTTCACCATCTCCGGCGTTTCTCCATGCCCATAAACTCGTTTTTGGTTAGCTCATTGGCGGGGGAGAAGAGAGCCACGTTTTTTGGGGTTATGGAGGCCGTTTTTGCCCACGAAATTCCCATGAGTATTCTTCTGAAAACGAATCTGCTCTCCTGGGGTTGATTTCCCATTTTCTCCCTTTCGTTTTGGGTTGCCCACGTTTTTCTGGAACTGTTAGAAACCCATTCTTGGGAACTTCACTTTAGAATCGTTTTTCTCATGCCCAGCACTTACTCTTTTGCTGTTATGTGCATCCATCTCCTAGCAGCCTCAAAAACCCAACTGCTGGTTGGTATGTCTGATGCTGGAGTATCTATGGTTATGAGAGACCCTGTTGTTCCCTAGTTCCTTGTGGAGATCATGCCCAGCTCGGGGGGTGGCAGTGGTGCTAAGAGATTGAGCACACTGGCCTACGGTTGGGTGGAACGTTGCAGAAGCGTAGCCAGTTGCTTGGGACTACCTTATCGAGATAAGTATTCCCTTGTATTAAATTTGCAATTATCAATCGATGGATATCTTGAATGTATGATGAATGTGTATTTGAAATTACTTCCGCTGTGTTATTAATACATTTATATGCCTGATTTAATATCTGAATGCTTATGAATAAGATCATGGGGCTAGATGCCCAGTTGTAGCTCAATGATCCTCTCTATCATGCTGGTATGATAGGAGGGGACATTACATTTGGTATCAGAGCTCTAGGTTCAACCCTACGGCTGTTGGGCCCTTCACAGAAATACAAGTCATTGTGTGTGTGCATTTTATATTTGGAACTGAAATGCATATTGTGTGTTCATGCATTTTGTATTTGAAACAAAAACGCATTAGAGAAACCTTAAGATCGCATCACTGTTGGGGATTTTTGCAAATTGCTTGCATTTGATTGCATTGAATGCATTCTATGAAATAGAGATGGAACATGGGCAACCTATGCCATCTTATGCTGTTTTGATTGTTGTTTTATGCTTAACGAAGTGCAATTTTCGTTTCTTGGAATACTGTGTTGTTGCAAAAATAATGATCTCTGTTTGTTAAAATTTTCCAAGTGTTTTCGAAAATTTCGTTTAAAGTTTGTTTCGGAAAGAGTTCGGGAAAGTCTTCCGAAACTGCGGAAGGATTCCGCGAACGTTTCCGAAACTGCGGAAGGGTTCGGGAAAGTCTTCCGAAACTGCGGAAGGATTCCGCGAACGGTTCCGCAACTGCGGAAGAGTTCGGGAAAGTCTTCCGAAACTGCGGAAGGATTCCGCGAACGGTTCCGCAACTGCGGAAGAGTTCGGGAAAGTCTTCCGAAACTGCGGAAGGATTCCGCGAACGGTTCCGAAATTGCGGAAGGGTTCGAGAAAGTTTTCCGAAACGGCGGAAGGATTCCGCGAAGGGCTCCGAAATCGCGGGAGGATTCGGGAAAGTCTTCCGAAACGGCGGAAGCCTTCGCCGAATGGCTCCGCAATTGCGGGAGCATTCTCCAAATGGCTCCGCGACGGAAGCCTTCGCCGAATGGCTCCGCAGTTGCGGGAGCATTCGCCGAATGGCTCCGCAGTTGCGGGAGAATTCAGCGAATCGCTCCGCCATTGCGGAAGCGTTCGCTGAACTGCTCCGCAAATGCGGAAGCGTTCGACGAACTGCTCCGCATTGCGGAAGCGTTCGGAGAACCGGCCCGCGCGCCCGGATGCGAAAAAAAAAAAAAAAAAAGTGGCTAAAACTTGATTTTTTGATAGCAGGAGCATCCGGACTCAGAATGCGATGATTCCTGTGGGGCTCGGAGGCCATTGACGAGGGCCATGAAAGGACCAGTGAAGACCCGTAGCCCAATACACTCCGATTTGACAGAAAATGGATAATAGTGACTTTTGAAGGACAGAGTCCCGAGGCTTGACAGAAGGCCAGTTTAAGCTGAAATTGATACGAGGCAGTCATAAAGCAGGCACAATGTTAAGTTCCGAATCTTGGAGCCAAACTCCAAGGGATGTGGAGTCGGGGTGAGCAAGAAGGCCAAAAAGCACTGTTCCGGGCCACTTTTTCGAGATTTTGAAAAGCTTGTGGGCAGTAAAAGTGACCCTAGATGTGGGAATCAGAAATTCTACTGAACTAGACATTTCATATTCTCATTAAGACGGACAACTTCCGTTAGACGAAGATTTTCCAGAAATGCACCGTTTGGGAGATAGCCGTTTTTGGCCCAAAATTTGGAATTTTGGAAAAATGTGAAAAATAAGAAGTAGCAAAACCCAGAAATTCATAGAACATGAACGGTGCATCGGAATTGGGATCCGTGAATTTCAGAGTGTTCCTTGTTATATGGACTAACTCCGCCCGATAGAAAATTTTTTGTGATTCCTCGTAGATTTTCTTCCACAGGTGGCTGAAGTTGGCATTCGGGACCAAAATGCAACTGTGTAAAATGTGCAGAACTGGAGTGAAAGTTGTCATTTTTGAAGGGATGCAGTTTCCGCACCTGATGTCGGAATGGAGCATGAAGACAGGCATTGGAAAGCTTGTCCCGCAGGGAACAATGATGCATGACCAGAGTTTGAATGAGGTCTACAGATATCATAGTTATTTAGTGCATAAGAGTGCCAGCGGCTGTTTTGACAAACAAATTTTGTTGTCAATATGGGCAATTTCTACAATTGCATGATATGGAAGAGAAATTCCATGATACGAGGAGGGATCGAAAAGGGAATAATTCCTTAAACCCCTGTTTGTTGTCATACTTATAATTATGAAATTGTCATATGGCATAAAAATGTTAAAAATGTAAGGGATTACATAGATGTATATGCACTAGATGACATCTTAACAAACATTGCATAGTGCATATGGAAATGCTTGTGCATGAATGAGATATTGCATATTGGTAAAAGAATGAAGTCTGCATATGCGATGAGCCGCTAATAGAGAATATTGTGGTTGATAATCACTATTGATGTTGGTATTGGTTGTAGGACCAAAGATAACAAAGAGCATGGCTAAACATGTTGGGGATGTTGTTGCATGAAGCCAACCTTATGCAGAAAGGATGGTGCAACAAATCTATGATCATAAAGTTGGCAAAAGGACTGAGCAGCCTTGGTAAGAGGCCAATTGATCAGGTAACATCAGGCGATGTTAATGGTAACCATGCAGGTAATGATTATTGGTGCCAAATTGTATGAATGTTGAAAAGGAATGGGTAAGATCTCTTCAACTATGTTTGAGTTATGTTGAGATAGTTGCATATGATATTAAATACCGCTTGGGGCTGTTAACCTACCAAGCTTGGTGAGGTGTGGGTAAGTGAAGGAAATGATCCTTACACCCTATGACTGTTTAGAAATCTCAATGCATTCATATGAATTTATATCATGCCATGTGTATGATGGTTATGTGCTCGATAACCAAAGCAAGTGAGGACTGGTGGTCCTGATTATGGTAATGCAAGTTATATGAGATAGTCATGTTTCGATCATAATATGCTTGGATGCATAGTACTCATGAAACAATGCAAAGTAGCATTGAGTAGATGTGCATTAAGAGATTTTATAAATCTTGTGATGCATTGTATGAATGCATAGGGATGATACATATGTCATTGCAAAATAAATAATGAATGAAATGATGAATTGATGATAATTTGAGGATCATTTCATGGGCTGTTATGAATGATATGACTGTGAAATTTGATCTTGAGCTTATGAGGAGGAATCTCATGGTTAAGAGCTCTAAGTTCTGTTAGTGAGAACAGTTGTAAATATCAGATTTGTAAATATTTCGGATTTGAAAATTTGCTAATAATTGCTAATGACTGTTTGGCTTATATGAAAATGTGTCAGGAGGACGTGCTGTAAGTAGATGCTCATGTATGGCAGCAGGCATAAGACCATAACGGGCAGAGTGATGTCACTTACAGGAGCCAAACAATATGAGGATAGCCTCATTGCTAAGCAAATCAATTTCCTGTGACAGGACGACACATTGCGGGAAGATCATGTGTGATGGCCTGCGGAAGCCAAACTAGATGGGAAGGATCCCATGCTTTGGAAATGGGTTTCGGGTGAAACGCCATTGATAATGTCTCAGCCAAACCGCATGACGGTAAACCATGAAAGTGAGATGGTAAAGCTACGCCCAGAAGGCATGTGAGGCACATCTGCAAAATGAATGAGTATTCTGTGACCCTAGAAAAGAACATTCATGTCTAAATTACTATGGTTAATGTGCAGAGCATGCTCTATCTTATGTATATCATTACAGACTGCTTGAGTATGATTAGGGCCTACATGGCACACATCGAAAAGGGGGTGCACACCTTTTCTGGTGCTGGGTCATGTTAGGGTTTTCAATATTGATTACACCCTAAGGGAATGGACGCATTCCTGGTGTTTCAATACTTGATAGCGAATGTTATAAAATGTGGTTACGATTTTAGAGCAGCCATTACTAATGAGTCTGCTTATCCTTCTTGTGCTAACAGCTTATACAAATGCAACTTGATGTTGCACGTAAGAGGCAAAGTGAAGAAAGGGTGCTCAAGAGGACTGTATGGGCAGTGGTAACCTTTCTACGCTCACACTAAAGGACACTACAAGAGATGGATAGGCCCGAGGAGCTGTGTTGCAGAAAGGGGTATCATCCTTGTGTAGTGTGAGTGGGTATTGTGGGGCCATGCTAGCCTGCAGTCAAGTGAGTCACCTATGGAGTTCCTGGAGGGAACCACTGGTTGCACAAGAGAAGGAGCCACATAATCATATTTTGTTGTTCATATTGCCTGATAAGCCCAGTCAGTGTATTGGCTTGGCAATGGTTGTTGGATGCCTGATAAACCCAGTCGGTGTACTGGCTTGGCATTGGTTACTTGCATGTTGTGGAGGTATTGGTGAAAAGGTGTTATTTCCTGACAAACCCAGTCGGAGAACTGGCTTGGAAATGGTTATTGAAATGCTTGATAAACCCAGTCGGCGTACTGGCTTAGCATACTGATTTTTTTTTGAAATGCTTGATAAACCCAGTTGGCGTACTGGCTTAGCATACTGATTTTTGAAATGCTTGATAAACCCAGTCGGCGTACTGGCTTAGCATACTGATTTGTGGGATGCCTGATAAACCCAGTCGGCGCACTGGCTTGGCATTGCCTATTCGGATGATGTTGTGGAGTAGCATGTGTGCTGGCCAAACATCCACCCCACAGGTGATCCAAGGCTTGTAAAGCAGAGAAGGAAACCTGTGGAGTAACGAGGAAATGCACAATACAGATAAGTATTCATTTTCATTTAATTCTTGTTTGGAATAATGAAGATTTCAGGTATGAATCTTATCGTAACCAAGATAATACGCTGTTGTTTCTTTGTTGGAAACCTTGGCCATTACAGGAAACAAGGACCTTGGAAAGAGCTATAAATGCTTGGTAAAGCCAGAGAGTAACTGGTTGGAACTATAAAATTCTCGGAAAATTCAGAGGGTAGTTGGTGGGAACATTAACCACTTGATGTTGTGGAGCAGCCGACGTGCTGGCCAAACATTCCCTTAAACAACGGATGAAACCAGTCAACGTACTGGCCTGGCATTGCCTATTAGAATGGTTGTGGAGTAGCCTACGTGCTGGCCCAACAATCATTGTTGTATCCCCGGGAAACCCAATGCTTGGAAAGCAAAGAAGGATCTTGTGGGATAAAGTGAAGACATCCAACGTAGGTATTGTTGGAAGCAAGAACCTTGAAGCATCTTAAGGATGCAGGGGGACATGTAACCACCTTGAAGAGCTCAGCATGAGCAATAATGAAAGATGGGGTTAGTGGAGCTGTGTGAGTCCTAGAAGCCAAGGGTTAGACCAACCAAGTGGAGGAACTTCATGGTTGAGAGGTCCAGAATAAACTATAGACACTATGTGTCACAGCCAAGAAGGGAATGTCAAGCATTCACGTTGAAGTGAAAGAGGACAGGAGCATGAAAACCACAGTGGTGGTGTGGGTTCCAAAATGGAACAAGACTAAAAGGAGAAATTCTTACTGCTCTCTCTTTCCCTTTTATTGATGCAATTATAGAATTAGAAAGAAAAAAAAAAAAATGCTGAATGCATGCATGACTGAAAGTAAAAGTGTGGTATTTGATTAAAGTGAATTGTGAATGCTAATTAATGAATTTCTTGTGAATGGATGAACATGAAGGAATTCATGTGTATGTTAGGCAAGCATGAAAAGTGTGGAAGTCTCATGAGTAAGGCATGGACTATCCATGTCAACTGGGGAAAAACCATTGACTGATTTTAATATTTTGGGTTATGCTTGACCTAACGAGAATTGTAATGATGAATTTCACAGGTGAAAATTGAATCAATTGGTTGCAGTTGGTGCAGGCAGGTGTGCTAGTGAGCAAAGTGTGGTCAGTTGTTTCCATTGACCATGGAGGCAGACCAAGGGCTATTAGGATTGGCTGAAAGTCTTCTTCAAACAATTGCCAAGACCCAAGACAATCTTGGAGAGATGCTCAAGATGCAAAAGCAGCAGAACAAGATGAACCACAAGGTCTTGCAGGACTCTATTCGTCTGCAGAAAGAGGTAAAAAGCATTATGAATGCAATCAGCAAGGGAAAGAAAAGTGGATCAGTGAAGAAGCATTCATCCAATCGTCTGATTAAGAAACGCTCCAGGTGGGAAGACTCAAAGGAAATTGAGCAAGTAAAGATGAAGCAACTCGTGAAGTGTTGGAATTGTGAAGGGGATCATTACCTCCGCAACTGCCCAACAAGAAAACCTCAAGAGGGTAGCAGCCATAAAGTTTTCAGACTTATGGATGAGCGAGAAGATCCGAATCAGCAGCAGCAGCTCGTGAAGATCAAAGGACTTGGTCCTGAAAATTCAATGTAAAGAACAGAATGCAGGGCAGATCTGCAAAGTTTTTGTGAATTTTGGATATATGTAAAGAGGGTATCTATTTCCGAAGTATTGGAACACCGAGGACGGTGTTATTCCAAGGGGAGGGGAATGTAATGTCCCCATCTTGACCCTATTGCATTAATATTGTAAATGATGTAAATATTGTAACTTAATCATGGCGAGGAGCTCAAGGCCAAGGCCCCACCATTGATTTAGTATTTTATGTACCGAAAATTAAAGAGATAGATGCCTATGGATCTTGTGCTAGAGGGGCACGATTGTAAATCAGACATCATGTAAATACGAATTTAATGAAAGAGACCCACAACCAGCTACGCAATGCAACGAAGAGATGGGGGCATGATCTTTACAAGGAATGGGGGGGGGGGGGAATAACCAAACCCTTGAGCTATGGTGTTAAGCCATTTCATTGAGGAAACCCATGAACTCTCAACTACCCACTTGGTCTCATGCACCCAATCATTTAATTCTTCTAAGAATTGGTTGAGACAATGAATGCCTTGGGATGGGAGAGGTGTGGCTGTCAATTTTCGTGCATGGGCAAGCCATCAACTTGGAAAATCGTGTTTTTGCTTGTTGGGCAAGAAAACCCCCACGAAATTGGCCCAAAAGCCATTCTACACCCATGGCATTCATCCTCTCACGCAGTCTGAGCCTGGGGGTGTTTTATCCTTCACGTTTTTCACCATCTCCGGCGTTTCTCCATGCCCATAAACTCATTTTTGGTTAGCTCATTGGCGGGGGAGAAGAGAGCCACATTTTTTGGGGTTATGGAGGCCGTTTTTGCCCACGAAATTCCCATGAGTATTCTTCTGAAAACGAATCTGCTCTCCTGGGGTTGATTTCCCATTTTCTCCCTTTCGTTTTGGGTTGCCCACGTTTTTCTGGAACTGTTAGAAACCCATTCTTGGGAACTTCACTTTAGAATCGTTTTTCTCATGCCCAGCACTTACTCTTTTGCTGTTATGTGCATCCATCTCCTAGCAGCCTCAAAAACCCAACTGCTGGTTGGTATGTCTGATGCTGGAGTATCTATGGTTATGAGAGACCCTGTTGTTCCCTAGTTCCTTGTGGAGATCATGCCCAGCTCGGGGGGTGGCAGTGGTGCTAAGAGATTGAGCACACTGGCCTACGGTTGGGTGGAACGTTGCAGAAGCGTAGCCAGTTGCTTGGGACTACCTTATCGAGATAAGTATTCCCTTGTATTAAATTTGCAATTATCAATCGATGGATATCTTGAATGTATGATGAATGTGTATTTGAAATTACTTCCGCTGTGTTATTAATACATTTATATGCCTGATTTAATATCTAAATGCTTATGAATAAGATCATGGGGCTAGATGCCCAGTTGTAGCTCAATGATCCTCTTTATCATGCTGGTATGATAGGAGGGGACATTACACAACGAGAATTCAACCCAATCAACAACAACAAAACAACGAGAGATTATTCAACCCTTTCCCTTACAAAATGGCGCCTATTTATAAATCATGCTCGTAGGTCATGTATTTACAATGTACAGGGAAAAACCCTAAGGTTTCCCAAAACTGTCACGGTTTTCCCTTAACCAGACTTGCTAGCTTCTAGTAGCGAATCTTCCATCGTGGCCATCCTCTGCGCGTGGTCATGTCACTATCATCCTGCCCCGTCGACAACATGTTGATAGTTGCTTTCTCTCGGTCGTTCCTTCTCTAATGACCTTATGCGGCCGGTTCATGTAGTGGTTCCTTGCTTGTTCGACTGGTCACTTTTCTCCGCTTTAATCCTTACCCTCCGCTTGGTAATCGTGGAGTATCTTAACAAAAAATAGGTCACTTTCACCCAACCGACCTTACCTTCATTCTTTACCCAAAACGGGTGCCCTACTGGCACCCCACGGCACTACTACTTCGCAGAACCAGTCCTTAGCTACGTGGTTCCCATCCAACTGATACTGCGCTGCACTCACATCGTAGCTCCTTAAAACTGACTTGCACCAAAATGTATTCATCTGTGCTGCACTCAATATTTGCAGTTCCAAAACTTGACTTGCACAAAAATGCCCCACTTGGGGCAATCCCAATAGGCCCCTAACACTTACATGTGGCTCGTCCCTGAGCCACCTTCAACCTCTACTTCTCCGAGCTGTTCTTCCTCCTATGAAGTTAACTTCGCAACGATCTCTTTGTATGTTGCAGTCAATTTTGTAACTTCTTCCTTGGTGTCCTGCTCAATTTGTTTGACAATTTCCAATACATCAGTTGTTATTTCATCATCCACTTTCTCTTTTACTGAATCATGTCCTTCATGGAGCTCTTTCAACTTTCCTTCAATTTTTTGCGTGAGCTCATGGGATTCCTCTTGCAGGGGTTGTGAATTATCTCCGATTTCTGTCTCCCTGTCTCGCAGTTCTTGTAGTTGTTTCTTCAATCCCCTAACTTCTGGGAATCTGCGGATTCGGTCCCTTGGCAGCAGGGCCTTGACCTCTACATCCAATAGTTCCAATGTAGCTTGCCTATCTTTCAAAACACTTTGGATTACCAACAACTATGGATCCTCTTCCATGGCAGTGAATGTTTTTGTTGCCTCATATAGCAAGGTTTGGCACTTAGCCACTTTGATGGCTATACTTTCTGTCACAACTTTCACTTCTTGTGCTCGAAGATATTGCTAATCAGGTGGTGTCTTTGGTTGATTTTGCATTTCCAGGGAAGAAATATTTGCTTGATAACTGATCTCCATATCCTTCATATCCGCCTTAAGATCATTAACCACCTCGTTGATGTTAATGACAGTGTCCGCAGGCTCTGGCTGCTCATCACATTCTGATATCTCCATGGCTACCGCAGCGACCATAGAATCTAATCTCTTTTGTAGGTAGTGCTCATATTACAGTTCCATGGCCCTCTGCGAGATGGATTTTTGTAACTGCTTATAGCTTGTCTGTAGCTCAGTGTGCTGGTTTAGAGCGTCTATACTTCACTCATGGATCTCCTCCACAACCTGCAGATGCAAATTGTGTAGATCGGGTAGTGGTATCTTTGCAATGTCAAGGTCCACGTGCTCCAAGTCCTTCATTCCCAAGATTAATTGTTCCATCAGTGGTAGCCTTACACTTAAGGGATCAAGTTTGACAATGTGGGACTTCGCGGGCAAGGTCGGGGCTAGAGGTGCTATCTTCGGTTGCGAAGTGCCCCCTGACTTCCCTTTCGACGCTGAGTCTCGCGGCAAGGGTAATCTGCGTTGTACTTCTTCAATCCTTTCTATAATGCCTTGTAGCGTGGTCAGATTCTTCTGCACACTTTTCTGAATTGCCTCATTCTTTTTATCTTTTTCAGTCATCAGGTATTCTATCTGTGATGTTACAGTAGACGCGATCATCTCGTAATCATTGTTATGGAGCTTTGCTTCCGATGGGCCCTTAACTGCTTTCTGCTTCTTCTTCTGTACCTTTTGTTGTACAGGACTCTCAACTTCCTTCCTTTTTCCTGTCCCTATCCACGGCTCTTTGACAATGGGTGTAGGAATGGGATTGCTCTCCATGGACTCACTTTCTATTTCCACAACTTTGAATCTAAATTCAGTAGGCCATTCCTTCATGATGGTATCAATGTCTTCTTCATTCATGTGGTATCTTCCTTGGAACCATTCAGGGTTCTTCTTCTGTGCCTTGTCTGAAATATGAATGGCACGCATGTCAGCATAAAAATTGACGGTGTGAATATACTTAGTTGTTACCTCTTTTGTTATCCACGGTGTGACAATAATGGCTTTGCACAGCTTCTCATAGTAAGGGTAGAAGACTTCAGTTGTCGCGTGCTGTCTTTCTGAATTCAAATTCCCCCAAAGGTTTGCATAGCGGGCTCCTCTGCAATCACTGTTGTTGGTTCTTATGCCAATGTAATCCTTTGGGTCCTTCCATCCTATGAATGCAATCAGCACTATCAAGCATGTATAATGGAAATTACCGCCATGTACCTGGGTATCATTCAGTTCCTCCAGGAACTCCTTTAATAGGTACTGACACCAGATGAATCTTCCTCCCTTCGTGGCTTTTGCACCAAGTAGAACTGTGCCTGCGGGTACTTCCAATGGTCTTGCTTTCCTCAGAATCTTACCGGCTAGCAGTTGTGTAAAAAACCACGTAACGTCATCATCTATGTCTTCTGTGACAAAGCCTCTCTTCACTTTGACAATAGTTTTCATTTTCTTCATCTTCGCAGCGACCTCCTTGTCGCGGGTCTTGCCTACGAAAAATTGCTTGGGGTCCTCGCCTCTCTTTCTTAACCCAGTTATTCAGTGGATCATATCAATATTTAGGTTGACATTACGGTCAAGCCACATATATCCTTGTTGCATGCTCGACATGAGAGTGCGCACCACCTTATTCAACTTTGGTGTTATGTGGAAGTGCGGGAGTCTCAACAGGTTGAGCATTCCTAATTTGACTACTCCAGACAATCAACTTTCTGTGACCAAGGCAAGATTGACTTTCACGTCTTTCTTCCAGCACATGTACTGGTCGGGATGAAACTGTGGATACTTACGTTCATTGGGGTCCTTTTGCATCTGAAGCAGATCGTAGTCCTCCCACTTACACTCCAGGATCTTACCCAATATATTTCCTCCCACTTCGACATGCTTCGACATAGGTGAGAGCGGAATCTCATACTTGGCATTCTTTAGTATCTTAATGGTCGGTGCGTCCTATGCACGCAGCGAGATATACTCACGGGTTAGCTTCAAAGGTATTTCCTTGTTTCCTAGCAGAGCTTGTGGCACTGTGGAACTCATCACTTTTGGTTTCATTTTCGGTGCCGCTGGTTCTTTGCCTTTATCTTGCATTGTTGTAGCATGTCTTGGTGATCTTCGGGAACTCTGACCTTGCTCTGTTATAATTTTCTTGATGGGAGTTCTCATCAACCCTTTGATTCCTCTGTATCTAAACACCTTCACAGTCTCCTGGACTGTGAATTCTTTCTCAATAGAGGACCTCTCAGACATTCACTAGATAGGTCTAGACAAAACGACGGGATTTCTGATAACTTGCTGTAAATAATCGCAAAGTATTGCTTGCGAGAAAATTCAAGGGTTTCAGTAACATCCGCGAGTCCAAATACAATGGTATTTATAGGTGTAGCTAGCCAATGCATCTTAAACTTTCTAGGAAATTTCATAAATTTGCTATCATACAGGAGGACTAGATCACCTACCTGAAAGGACTTGTTCTTGATGTGGCGACCATGCCATGCTTTTTCTCTTTCTTTCTACACTTGTTGGTTAAAGCCTGCGATGAAGCGATCTTCCTCCAGACCAACCAAGTGTAGAATCATTTCTTCTAGTGCGTTGCGATCTGCCATGCTTGTGAATGCATCTATTCTCAAGCTGGGAACAATATACTCCATAGGAATCACTGCTTCCTGTCCATAGACCAATCTAAAAAGTGTATGGCTAGTCAATTTCTTGCAAGTAGTTCTGTATGCCCATAGCACTACTAGAATGCGCAGATTCTAGTCATCCTTATTCATATTGCATACCTTAGTTAGCGCATTCTCCAGTACTTTATTGAAAGCTTCAATAGTTCCATTTGTTTTTGGATGATATGGCGTACTTCTCTGATGATGAATGTGGAACTCTTCTGGCAATGCCTCAATAGTTATGTTCAGAAAATGAATGCCTTGATCACTCATCAAGATCTTCGGGCATCCAAACCTTGTAAGGATGTTCTAAAAAATGAACCGCATGGCAGTAATTGTGCTACAGTCCTTCACTAGATTTGCTTCTGCCCATATGGTGAGATAATCAGTAGCAGTGATGATGTATCTCACACTTGTCCTTTTCCCCGGTGGGTTTATAGGTCCCACAAAATCAATGGCCCATTTTTCAAATGCCTAAAGTGCCAACTGCAGATTCAAAGGAATTTAATTCTCTGCGCGACGGCTTTCCTATCCTTTGACAGACATCGTAGTTTTGGCAATGTTCCTTTGCGTCTTTGTGGATAGTAGGCCACCATATCCCTACTCATAATATCTTCTGCGTAGTGGCTCTTCCTGCGTAGTGAAATCCCGATATACCTGAATGTGCCTCAGCCAAAATAAATGGCTTCTCGTGCTCTAAAACACATCTACGTAGCACTTCATCTGGTCCCAATTTGTATAGCTGTCCGGCAATTATGGTGAAGTCTATTTCTCTTACTACCAGTTGCTTCTTCTGCTGCGTAGTAAGCTCGGTCGGTGCCAACCCAGTAGTCAAGAATTCTATGATATATTTATAGTATTCATCCGCAATATGGATGGAAAACAACTATGCATAAGGCAGATTGTCTTCAAGGTTCGTAGGTTCTTATCCTGACTCGATTCTTGACAGATGATCAGGTCCTAAGTTCAATCTGCCAGGCTTAACCACTATTTCAAAGCCGTACTCCTGAAAGAGTAATAACCATCTACAGATTCCCCCCCTTAAAACTATCTTGTTGACCAGGTATTTCAAAGTAGAATTGTCAGTGAACATAGAGAAGTGCGCACCGAGCAAATAATTCTTGAATTTCTTCAGTGTGTAGACCATAGCTAAACCTTCTCTCTCAGTGGTTTGGTAATTCTTCTCAGCATATGAGAGATTCCTGCTCTAAAATGCAATGGGATGGTCAATACCTCCCTATCCTGGTTGTGCTAGTACAACTCCCAATGCTATACATGAAGCATCAACGTGTACATGAAATGGTTTCTCCTAGTCTGGAAAAACAAAGATCAACGTAGTTACCATTTTCTCTTTTAATGTGTCAAAGCCTTATTCACATTCTGCGTTCCAGATGAACTGCGCGTCTTTCTTCAACAGCTTCTCCATCGGCGTGGTTATCTGAGCATAACCCTTTATAAACTTCCGATAATAACCTGTATGGCCCAATGTGGTGCGCAACTGCTTTACTAAATTTGGTGTCGGCAAGTTTACAATAACTGCGATCTTCGCAGGATCAACCATCAAGCCTTGTTTGTACACAATGTGTCCCAACAATATTCCATAGGGTACACAAAAGAGACACTTCTTCAGGTTCAATGAAATTTGATGTTGTCTGCACTTTTGGAGCATCAATCTGAGGTTTGCGCAATGGTTCTTCAGCAACCCAAATACTGTCCAGTAATCAAAATAAGCTTCTAAAAACTTATGCATGAAATATTTAAATGATGCGACCACAACTCTAGAAAATATGGTAGGGGCGTTCTTCAGATCAAAAGGAATTACTGTATACTGGAATGACCCCCATTCGGTGGCAAAAGTGGTCTTATGTCTATCAACTGGATCAATTCTTATCTGATGATATCCCAAAAATCCATCAGTAAAGGAATATGCCTCATTTCCTCCAACGTTATCGAGCACCTCATCAGTGAAGGGAGTAGGAAATGGGTCATGTAGCGAAGCATCATTGAATTTTTGGAGATCCACAGAGATCCTGATCTCACCTTTAGTTTTCTTGTCCTGGATCACCATCGAGATGATCCAACCTGACTCTTCAACCAGATCGATGATCCCCGCATCGAGCATTTTATCAAGTTCTGCCCTGACTCTTTCTTTGTATCATGGATTCAGTCTATAGGGCCTTTGCTTAATAGGCTTCATGCCTGGCTTCAGAGTTATCTTCATAACCCCTAAATCGCCCAGAATACCTTTCATTTCTGTAAACTTCGTCGGGAATAAATTATGATACTCATGTAATAGGTGTGCGATCTCGTGATCATCCCAGTAGTCTCCAATAGACGCAAACGTTGGCTCTTCGCTTGTGCCAATGTTCACTTTCTTCGTTTTCAGAGGTCCACTCATGTTTGGAATTTCCAGTGGAGGTCCCTCTACATCGCGCGCACCTTTGGACTCAGGTATGTTTATGTTGCACGGGTCCTCCTCATCACTTTCTTCTTGTTTAGCAAGGTTATAGCATTCAAGGGCATGCTCTATCTGTTTCGTGTACTCTGGGTGTAGGTTTTCAGGTACTTCTATATCTCCAAAGAATTCCTCTAATGTCATGTTTCTATGTGGACATTTTGGTCTAAATATTCTTTCCTTAATAATTTGCAAAGCATCATTTATGCTAAGACTGTCGTCTTCAAAACTGAAGCTCTTCTAGAAGTTCATAGTCAAAGTAGGCCAATCTGTAGTTTCTCTGCTCAACTCCATGTCTAGATACCACTTTTTTGGAATTTGTTCCTCCAACGTGTGCACAAACATATGCACCCATTCTGTCTGTGGTCTCTCCTCCCATTCTTGTGAACAGATTTCAATATGATCCCTTGGATATGTCTGTCCATTATATTTCAAAAAGGTCAGCTCAACCTTCTCAACGAACCTGATCTGCATCTTGATTTTGCACTGATTCCATGTGGTCAATGTTTGCTTATGCACAACCCACCATCTGGTAGGTGTCTCGTCCAGTTCCATGTCTAGCGCTGGTAAGCGATGTTCTTCTGCAATTGCTACAGTATATTCTTTGATAAAGGAATAAACATTAGATGAACCATCATAGGTAGGAATTGGACTTACCTACTTTCCAATCCATCGCAATGACTTTGTAATCTACGTGCATATACTCGCAGATACTTCATGCACATGGACTTGCCAGTTCTCCAATCCTGCATCAGAGTCTGAGATGCAATAATTGTCGCATCACCAACTGAGTGTTAAATCCATAGTGGGATTAATATAGTCTTCTTGGTTTGTAGTCATTTTATAAAGGCAGTCCAGGTCTTGAGCTCTGGATTCTTCCTAAATCGGCTCACTGTATCTTTCTCATTCTAAAGGGTCCAGTGGTGCGATGACCCTGATATGTTTTCCTTCGAAGATCATTATTCTTTGTCTTCAATTTTATGATAGCGAGGTTATCCATAGCCCAATAAATTCCCAACAGTGCAGGATACGGTTGGCTATCATCCAAAATCTCGATAACCTCGAAGTCTGCATAACTTTGCACTCCATCAATGTCAACAATAACAATGGCTAACCTTCCAAAAGGTATGACTTTCTCCTGGTTTGCTATTCTCAACTATATAGGTGACCATAACAGATTTGGTTTCCCCATCTGCTGCCATGTCTGTTTAGTTAATACATTTACTTTAGATCCCAGATCAAGAATGATCTCATCCATCTCATAGTCTCCTATTTGCGCACTAAGTATCATTTCTCTGCCTATTCTTTTGTGTTTCCCAATGTGAAGAACTACGCTCTTGGCAATTTCCATCTCGCTACGTGGTTCATACTAGTCTAACAATTTTTTCAATTATGCGATCGCTTCTGGGCTCTTTAATAGTTTCATATAGCTCCTTAGGAACTGCGCAACAAATGTGCATGTCTCTGCTGCGTGGCATGTTTTGTCATAAGCTGCCGACATATCCTCTATATGCGGTATTTCACTATGCAACGGGATTCTTGGTGACCTAGGTGCTTGTCCTTTAAAAATGTCCCGTGCTTCTTCAAATACTCCTTTATTTTTCTCTAGATCTAAACCAGGTGTCTTTTCAGTAGCTTTTCTTATCCAAATTGTTTCAAGAGGAGCCTGCTTAGTTTCAAAGTTTCTATAAGTTGAAGCTTATGCTCCTCTATCTCTCCCTATGGTAGTGCTACTTCACGTCACTACATTGATACTTGGATCCGCAAGCCTTTTCTCTGCTGTGATCAACTAAATGTTCCGGTTCGGCGCATCTTGCTTTCTTTTCTGCATTTTTGTAGCTAACACTAGGCAGAACTCAATAACATGATCAAAAGATTTGCAATAATTACAAGTAGTACATTCATTGGTACTATCTCTGGATAGGTGACCTGCCTTGCCACAGTTGTAACAGATCATTTGGCCTCTTCCCCTTCCTTGTATTGGACCAGTATTTCTTCCTCTTCCGTGGAATCCTCCACTGATACGAACCATTGCACCAAAACCTCGAGGTGTTAGTGAAGGCCACCCACTAGGATCTTAACATCCCACCACGCTCCGCATTCCAGACTCTGGGCTGGATGTGCGCCCATACGGTGGTGTCCCCTTTGAGTCGTACGAGCCTCGGGCGAACACTGCAATGCCGACGTTGCCACCCGCTTTGTGACTTGAACCTGGGTGGAGGCTCTGATACCAAATGATACAAACCGTTGCACCAAAACCTCGAGGTGTTAGTGAAGGCCGCCCACTAGGATCTTAACATCCACGGCCTCTATATGTGCCCTGGTCATACTACACATTATATTGCTTCTGCGAAGTTGCTTCTAGGACTCTATATACTCCACTATCACGCATATGCTCCATGTCTCACTTCCTTTCCTGCATGAGCACATATGCCCTACAATTGGATCCATCATGTCAAACTGATTTACAGAAATTACAGTATAGATTCTTAGGGGTGCACACATACTTTTGTATGAGATAACAGTCTTCAGGCTTATGGCCTCGCGTTTTACAGATTTCACACCATGGTGCTTGATTCTGATTTAGCGGATTCGGTGCTCCACTGTTAAGATACTCCTGAAACAAAGGACAATGATCTCTAGTGTGCCCTTCTCCTTTGCATCCTGTACACCATACTTCTTGTCTTTCTTGTTTTCCTTTCTTCATATCCTAAAGTCGTAATGTCAGGGTAAGTAACTGGGTCTGAATCTGCGACATCCCAGTGCAAGTTTCTCCAATTGGTGAAGCTTCCAACTTCATCACAGTCTCCAAGGATTCTTCCTGCGAATCCACCTTCTGCTGCATCAATGACAGTCTGATATGGGGCAACAAAACAACTACAAACCATTCATGTTGTTGTTGCGGAGCTATGACAAAACTTACTTGGTCTAGCAGTGTCTTAAATTTCTAGTCAAATTCCCAGACTATTTCATTAGGTTTCTGCTTAATCTCTTTTAATTCTATGATACACTGCAATTCTGACTTTGGCATTTTAAATTCACTCAATAATGCAACCTTAATTTTTGCTAAGGTTCTATTCTGTACCTGAGAGTACTTCATGAACCAGTTTAATGCTCTGTCTCTGAATGTGGTGACGAGCTGCGCTCTCTTCATAGCATCATCCTAGACCTGCTTAACACTCCATACGGATTCACATAGAAACTAGTGCTGGCCAGGGTCTTTCAAACCCGTTCCTTTGAATATCGACAGCTTAATATCACCAGTCATCCTTCTCCTAGGTTGTGTAGGGTTCTGCATAGGGTTCTGAGCGACAAAAGTGAAATTGGCACTGCGCAGAATGTTCTGAAGTAGGTTATTCTGAGTCAAGATAATCTGAGTACTCACTCCCGCGATGTTATTGGTATCAACGCTCTGAGGATGAGGAAGGATAGCAAAAGGAAGGTTCTGAATTGATGGATTATGAGAAATAGGAGGTGCGGTACTTGCAACAGGTGGATTCTGTGATGTAATAGGATGGTAGGTAGTGGATAGAGGTGCAGTTTGGCTATCAAATTGAGTTTGTAAATCAATATCTATGTGGAGTCCAGTTTTCTTAGTGGTACACTTATATCTTTTTCCACTTCTCAAATTATGCGTTTCTTCGTCAGAATCACTATAAATGGTATTGGCCATTACAGATTCAAATTGCTAGAAATCTTTACTGCATTTTTAAAATACCTTTTTCAGCTAAAATAATTTTAATGTATAAACTCAAATTGTTCAAGTACTTGCCTTTAAAACCTGTGAAAAACTCTACTTCGACTTTGCTGTAGGACTTCAAGGTGTCCACAACGAACTTTGTCATGAATCCTTCTAGGATACTGTCATCCCAAAAGTTGACTACTCTCGAAAATGTACTATCTACTGCTTTGAGCCTCGCAATGAGTTATGGAGTCCACTCGGTCGGTATTTCTGGTGGGAAACAATTCTTGCGTTTTGCCAGCTGCGATAACCACTCATGCAACTCATTTCCAAAAGATGCCCAAAACATTTCGTGAATATCTTTCCACAGGTATTTTTTCAACCAATAAATGTCAGAGAGATGTGGATTTGTATTTTCCTTCTTGGTGAAGTATCTTTATGTCTTATCACACCAAGCCCAGATTTCTTTCTTGTCTGGATTCCAAATTTCTACAATCAACGAGACCTTTTCTTTTGAGCACATCACTTCTTTCAAGCACGACAACTCATCACGGATTCTTAGCGCGACAACAGAACCATTTTTTGGCTTACATAACTGTCTTGAGGTTTTCTATAAAGACCCAGGTTCTTCGTGGTTCAAGGAACCAACAAAACCTATTTTCATCGGCCCTTTCAGCAACAATCTGCGAGCATACTGAGGTCTCACCTGAGGCGAAGTTATGGGGGGGCTGTGGAATCTGGTTTCCACAACCGCATGATGAGTGCTTAAACAGATCTAAAGACAACGCACTGACAGAATGCACTGCGAACTGAGGTCTACACGACGATCACCTTCGTCGCGGCTAACAATTCTACAATCCCAACGCTTGTACAACTCATGCATCCAAGGACTATGCAGTTCAGAAATACCTCAACATGGGATGGCGCAATAGATAATTGCGCTCCCGATTTCGACTTAACCAATTTCAACAAATAACACTTAGTGTTTTACCTACTCATCATTTGCCTTAGATTATTGATCTTATGACTTATGCAAAGTAACGAAACCCACAGTACTGCGCACTTCCAGTGCTGCGCTTCGACGGAGTTGCACGTCGCGAAATCAATTGACTTAAGTGTTTATACAACAAGCTCATACATTCACTCAGACTTAGATATACTTAAGCATCTAGCATTCATCCACATATGTGAAACTTAACATATTACTCCCATCTCATTCCTTATGGCGAATACATATAAAAGTAAACACATAAACCAATAAGCAAGATCTCAAGCATCCACTGTAAGCAAATAAACAGATGCAAACATGTGAACAATCACATAACACTGAAATTTAATGTGGTTCACCCCCAGGATGGGAGCTATGTCCACATGAACTATTGTTGTATTAGTCTTTGGGAAGGGTACAACAGTTCCAGTCTATGCATTCACCTGTAGACTCTCTTCTCTCTCAATAGGCCTCTGCGCAGTCGGCTTGCATAGCCTTTACAATCGAAAAATCAAAATAGGTTTTGCTCAAGATTATACAATGAGAATTAAACCCAATCAACAACAACACAAAAACGAGATATTATTCAACCCTTTCCCTTACAAAATGGTGCCTATTTATAGATCATGCCCATAGGTCATGTCTTTACAATGTACAGGAAAAAACCCTAAGTTTTCCCAAAACTGTCATGGTTTTCCCTTAACCGGACTTGCAGGCTTCTGGTAGCGAATCTTCCATCGTGGCCATCCTGTGCACGTGGTCACGTCGCTATCATCCCGCCCTATCGACCGCATGCCGACTGTCGCTTTCTCCCGGCCGTTCCTTCTCTAACAACCTTATGCGGCCGGTTCAAGTAGTGGTTCCTTGCTTGTGCGACTGGTCGCTTTCCTCCGCTTTAATCCTTACCCTCTACTTGGTAATCGTGGAGTATCTTAACCAAAAATAGGTCACTTTCACCCAGCCGACCTTACCTTCATTCTTTACCCAAAACGGGTGCCCTGTTGGAACCCCGCAGCACTAGTACTTTGTGGAACCGGTCCTCAGCTGCGTGGTTCCCATCCTGCTGATACTCCGCTACACTCACATCACAGCTCCTCAAAAATAACTTGCACCAAAATGTCTTCATCTGTGATACGCTTAGTCTTTGTAGTTCCAAAACTTGACTTGCACAAAAATGCCCCACTTGGGCCAGGCCCAACAATTAGAATCAATACACATTACACACAAATCACAATGACACGTTCCTCATCTTCCACCTCTTATTTCAAAAGATGGAAGGCCTTTCCCTTTTTTAATGCAACAAACGTTAGATTATGACACAAAATATGCACTAAGACCCTAATAAGCTAATTGCTCCTCAATGTTGGGAAATAAATCAACATAAGGTCAGATCAAGCTGCCACTTTTCACCTTTTAGGTTGGATCATTCCATATGTTACACCTTTTTAATCCTCCCGGATATACACTCCTTTATCAGATTTATTATAAGTGAAAGTATTGATAATGTCTGTATTGACCATCTAGGAAAACTAATGATCATAGAAATTGTATTCACTTGGGGATTTTCCATAAAAATGTCATCTAGAATAGGACCGTTCATATGAACATCATGTTGTCTTATCTTCATGCTGCTCCATTTTGGTTGTCCAACACTCTGGAAAACAACCACTAGAAGATAAGCAATTTGTTCCAACATCATAAAAACTCTGAACCAAGAATTTTACATTCATTAATGAACATATATTTAAGGGAATGTTTGACAAGATGTCATGGCATCGATTCCTCTTCTAGGCATCTGTGCAAGCTAGAAAATTATGTATTGAATATTTGGTCCAAAACTTTAAGCATGCAATTTTACAAAAGCTGCAGACTCTATTAGATGAAAATTATGTACATGGGATGGAAACATAACCCATCTACAATCTTGCTGAATTTAATACATGTAAGCAACAAATCTAAGATTTTATCTCATGTTAAGCCCTCTCTTTGCTGCTAAAATATCTCAAATTATTGCATAGTACTCATGTTTACCTCAAAAGTTCTTCCAAAACATAAATCATGAATAATTATCATTCTTGTAGACTTGTGTGTGCCATAACTTTCACATTCATGAATGACCATATATTTAAGGGAATGTTCGACAATATGTCATGGCATCGATTCCTCTTCTAGGCATCTCCTAAGCATCTTTCTTGTGCAAGCTAGAAAATTATGTATTGAATATTTGGTTCAAAACTTTAAGCATGCAATTTTACAAAAGTTGCAAACTCTATTAGATGAAAATTATGTACATGGGATGGCAACAGAGCCCATCTACAAGCTGACTCAATTTAAGACATATATGCAATAAATCTAAGATTTTATCTCATGCTAAGCCCTCTCTTTGCTGCTAAAATATCTCAAATTATTGCATAGTACTCATGTTTACCTCAAAAGTTCTTCCAAAATAGAAATCATGAATAATTATCATTCCTGTAGACTTGTGTGTGCCAGAAATTTCACATTTGTGAATGACCATGTATTTAAGGGAATGTTTGACAATATGTCACGGCATTGATTCCTCTTCTAGGAATCTCCTAAGCATCTTGCTTGTGCAAGCTAGAAAATTATGTATTGAATATTTTGTCCAAAACTTTAAGCATGCAATTTTACAAAAGATGCAAACTCTATTAGATCAAAATTATGTACATGGGATGGCAACAAAGCTCATCTACAAGTCTGCTGAATTTAATACATATAAGCAACACATCTAAGAATTTATCTCATGTTAATCCCTCTCTTTGCTAATAAAATATCTCAAACTATTACATAGTACTCATGTTTACCTCAAAAGTTCTTCCCAAAAAAATCATGAATAATTATCATTCTTGTAGACTTGTGTGTGCCATAACTAGCAAAGACAGCAAAAATGAGAACATGCCCTAATTTTCAAATCTGGTTTATGGTAGAACAACATGTATATATTAGTGTGTCTGCTAGGTAATTCGTAATGAAATTGTCAATTAATTTCATAAGACGTAATGAGGCTTGAGAAATATCTTGCATGATTTCCTTTTAAACAACTTAAAAGAATAATCCACATTGTAATTCATCCTGGTTGTTTAGTTTCCTAAAGAATAATCCACATTGTAATTCATCCTAGTTATTTAGTTTCCTGTGCCACAAATTCCTATTTACTATTTAGTGACCTTGTCAACGGCTGGTTGTTAACTGTACAAATGCATTGAAACTTAAAACAACCATTAGAAATTGGAAAATGAATAGAGAAATTACTTTGTAGTGCCAAGTGATGCATTTGTGACTTTAAACTAAAAAAAAAATACTGGATAGTTAACCCATTACAAAGAAATTGGAGGCAACGAATGGAATAGAAATGTGTACATGGTGTAACAAATTGTTGACTTATTGTTCAGTTGCTATATTTATCAAGAAGCTCTGCATACCTGCAATGTTACACGTTTGTCATCAACTTGAAGTTCCTTTGTCCCAAAGTCTGCACCAATAGTTGCTTTGTATTGGCTACTAAATCTCTTGTGTACATACATGTAATGTGGTCAAGTAAAAACGATAGACAAGAAAATAAAAACACAATAAGAAAAATTATTAAAAAAACTCATAAACATTTTGTAATAGTTGCTTTGTATTGGCTACTAAATCTCTTGTGTACATACATGTCATGTGGTCAAGTAAAAACGATAGACAAGAAAAACAAAACACAATAAGCAAATTTATTAAAAAACTCATAAATTTTTTGTAATAGTTGCTTTGTATTGGCTACTAAATCTCTTGTGTACATACATGTAATGTGGTCAAGTAAAAACGATAGAAAAGAAAAACAAAACACAATAAGCAAATTTATTAAAAAAACTCATAAACATTTTGTATGTGTTGTCAACATTGTCAACAACCTGTAATGAGTTGCCAATCAAGCTGTGTGGTCTAGTGACAAACTAAAGCACTTGCATTGAGGATGACCCAGGGTTCAACACCTGGTAGGATTACTCATGATACTACAGTTAAACAAAATATTTTGTGGTGGGGTCGAGTTAAGATGAAAAAAATGGTTTTGTGATACTGATGAGATTCTGTTATAGGCAGTGCCCGTGCCAATGCAGGCTTGTAAGTGGTTTAGGTTAGTTGCAAGTATTGGGTTGATTATAACTAAATAGATACCGTTAGACATGGCTTTGTAGTTGAAGCTAGCATGATTGTAAATGTAGTGCCCCTACACTATTGTCGACCTTGAGGGCACCTGTCACGTGAATCAACTGAATACAAACCTTAATAAAATAACTTTTTATGGAGCATTTGCATGACGACAATTGATTTATGAATTAATGAAATGAACAATATATGTGGTAGTTTATCTAAATGAATGATTTAATGTTGCTTAATGATTAGCAATGATGGCGGACAAAATATATGGTATTTAATGATTAGTTGTATGATGAATTACGAATGGGAAATGAAGAAAAACATATTGACCGATGGTTTTATGTTTAAATGAAATATATGATATTTGAAAATGAAACTGCTTAATGACTAGTGGATTGTGGAATGAATTATGATTAATGAGGGCAAGACTATTAATATGTGTTTTGAAAAATGTGTATAGCGACAGGTGAAACGGTTCACTGACGGACACACAAAGGAATTGAGGGTCATAGAGTACGGGTAAATCACACACGGGGAGAACGACGACGATGTTGACTTTTGATAGAAGGCCATGCATGAGTAGAGAAGCATTGATTCGCTTACTCATGAGAATCATGGGGTCGTGCAAGCAGTAAGGACAGACTTACTCCTCAATGCATTAGTCCCTAATAGCATGTAGACAGAGGATAAAAGGTAAAGGCTCCTGAAATCCCTACATAAAGTTTCCGCAAGTCAAAATAGAAAGATATCGACAGAAGGGCCCGACGATGCGGTACCCTGCCGAGAGAGGAAAGAGTGGACGCAAGGACCCGATGATGTGGTACCTTGCCGATAAATGGAAACGACAGATGACTGGACCCGATGGAGTGGTGCCATGTCAAGTAAATGGAGATAAGGAACGGGGAGGCCCAACGCATGGCACCGGGATCCTAGTAAAAATTATTGTTAAACTTAATTGCATAAAAACGTATAAATTGCACCTAGAACGTTTACTTGGAAAAATGCATTTTAGTACCTTAAACAGTAGAAATTAGTACTTGAGACATTTGCACGTAAAATAATATTTTAGCATTTAAAATAATATTAATTGTTAGTTATGCATTTGCACATAAAAGGATATTTTGGCATTTAAAATAATATTAATTGTTATTTATGCATTTGCACATAAAATAATATTTGAGTTTTTAAAATAATATAAATCTTTATTTAGGATAAAAATATAATCCTAAGCATAGACATCTAGTCAACTCCACTTACACCACAAATTTAGGAGTTAGGTGAAACATCTCGGGGACAAACATGAGCAAACTTAGGAATGTTGGTGCATCTCCTAGAAAAACTAACACATGGATGGGTGAGTTTTATTTAATTTGAAATTTAATAAAATAAATAATATTGTATGGAGCAACATGTGTCGCAAGGGATTTTCCTACTTAAGGAAGGCCTTGGGAAGGGAGAAGGGACCCAGTTCTTGGATGGATATCGTAATTCTTGCGATAGATGTGACTTGCTGCTATTGGGGTTTGGCTAGAAATTCTTGTGGGGCGGAATCCCATTGAGGATTTTATTGAAAGGTGTGTGAGAGCTTTACGATCCAAAGCTTGGGGGTGGCCATGTGACTGAAAGCATTAGCCTATGGTTGGGTGGTGAAGTTAACAGTTGCTTCGCCTATGGTTAAACGAGCTTTGTTGGAGGGATCCTATGGAAGACACAGACGACAATGGACCAGCTGGATTGGGTTGACAGGTTATGGTTTGTCCATATTTGCTAAGTTAATTCTTTAATTTATTTTATTTCTCTAGTAATTATGGTTTCTAATCTCTTTTGTATCAAGTTGTTGAGTTTCAGATTCAGAGCATGAGGACCCTATAGGAGGGTCTCTACAGTAAAGCATATGAGGAGTTTCATACCCTCTCCAGCCAAAATGGGCTTAACTACCGAAAAAGGAAAAAATAAACAACCTATAGCAAGTGAGCCTTGACAGTGACTCACAATGCATTGATATCTTCATGGAGTCATAGAAAGCATAGCCTTGTACTTGTATAATTGATGTAAAGAAGAAAGGCCATAGCAAATTTGGTCAGTAAAAGGAACATCAGCTAGATAATTTTAAACTTATCCAAACATTAATTTAGAAATAGAGGAGTCCTAAAGTTGAGTATATATATGATAACGATATATTTTTACTTAATTTTGTTTATATTTTCTGCTTGATTGAAATGAAGCTTGTAGTATTTGTCATATTGGGGCATCCATTGTTTTTGGAGTGCTCTTAGCAGATTACATTCAAACTAGGTTTCCTAAATACATGTTACAATTTTGATTTGAATTTTTAATGCAAATGTGTTAATATACAATGGCCCCACCAACTATTTTTCTAAGTAGTTTCTAATATAGCTAAAAAGTTAGCTATTAAAGATATATTCTTTGTTTCACTGAGATAATATAAGATAAAGGAGGTGTTAGTCAATGGAGGTATCAACCACTTTCTCAAAGTTAGATGTTGTGTTCATATGCATGATATCACCAATTGGGTTATTTATTTTCTTAGTTGAAATTGTGTTTGTGCTTATTGGTCCTATGACATGGCAGCTGCAAGGTTTGAAGATATTATTTTTTAGTTAGTTTTATCAAACGTTTCTGACAGATCATTTCACATAATTACATATTCGTATTTTCATTTGACTAAATAAATGATTTAATGTTATTTTTTGTGCTAGGTCAGATGTTGCTTTGTGTTAGGGATAATCCCAACAGTGACAATCATACTCATGTTCCTTTACAAAGACAATTTATCCATGGGAACAGTCACAAGACTGAGATTAGGGGTGATTCAAGTGGAACTTAAATTTCCCATTTTCTCCCTAATGACGTATTGTGCAATTTTCAAATGGAAAGGTATTTGCATGTAAATATCAACATTATTTTGCAATTGATTGCTTCTAATATGTTGTAATAATTTGTTCTATCAATGTAGAATAATGTATAAAATAAATTGCATACACTTGAAGGTATCTTTCCATGTTTATTGTGGGCACTTAGAGATCTTACTATCTAAGTCAACATACCCTACTCTGGACACTAATTTTAAAGTTGTATTATCTAATTATGTTGTTGCACTTGATCTACTCTAAAGCTGATGCATTTTTTTTCCAAAGAAAAAAGTCACAATTTCTATTGAAAAGTAGAACCAAAATTGTGCCAGAGCACCTTTGCCATAAAAAAAACAGATCTCTAGATTAATGACAAGATAAGTTAAGATAAGATATTTTTATTAATATATGAGAATGAACAAAAATAAGTCAATGAGATTGCTAAATACTTTAGTAAAAACATAGCTTCCTACTGCATTGGTACTATGATACTATCAAGTAGTATGCATTAGTTAGTAGACAAAACGAACTATATAAAATTCATTTTGAAGAGTGCATACAAGACTCAATACAATATGGCCTGATGTTGCCTTATGGATGCAAATACAGACTAATGGTTTTCTACCATTCAAACTCCCCCTGGAAACTTTGTTAGATCCTTTTGAGTAGCGTAGTTCAGAAACTTCCCTAGGTCATTGAAATCACTCAGATGAGGAATTTTAGACCCTTTCTAGTGAAAATGGGCTTCCAGTTCGAGAAAAGGAAAAAATAAACAACCAACCACAAATGAGCCGAATGCCTCCTTGACAAATAGCTTCCTAAAGCATTGGTGCTATCAAGCAGAATGCACTAGCTGGTTGACGAAATGAACTATGTCAGAGACATTTGGAGGAATATATACAACACTCAGTGCACTATGGCCTGACCTAGCCTTATGGATGCAAATGCATGCTCATGGGTTTTTATCATTCAATCTCCCCCACCTTGTGCAAATTTGTTGGTGTAATACCCCTAGAATGGTTGTGGACCTTAAGGGAACCTATCAAGTGACCCAGCTGAACAACTCTGACATAGTGGTCTCTTGAGCCTTGTTATGTATTAAATGATTGAGGAAAACTTGAAGATGCGAATGACGACAATAATTGATAAATGAATTAAGGAATTAAATTATATGTGTGGAGTGGGATAATTGATTGATTACATCTTGCTTAATGATTAGCCTTGATTGATCAAATCAAAGTGGAGTTGGACAGTGACAGTCCTAGCTCTGCGACTTGGGAGGATGCAATTGAGATGTGTCATAGCTTTCCACATTTATTCCGAACTTTGGGACAAAGTTCAAAATAAGTAGGGGTGTATGTAGTGCCCCTAGACTACTGTAGACCTTGAGGGCATCTATTGAGTGACCCAACTGATTGAAACATTAATAAAACGACCCCTTGATGTTATATTTAGTATATCCATGACTACGAATGATTGTGAATCAATAAAATAATGATATATGTGTATCTGGATAGTTGATGTAAATGAATGATTACATGTTGCTTAATGATTAAACTTTGATTATGAAAAATGTACATGTCAATGATTCTTAACGACTAGCTGTATGATTGATTATGTGATGAGAACGAAGAAAGTAAATATTGACGAGATGCATTTCTGATTAGATGAATGAGTAATGCTATGAGTAAACTATAAATGCTTAAACGAAATAGCATATTTATGAATCATAGTATGATAATTGAGGACAATACTACTAATATATGTTTGTGAGAAATGTGTGTAGCGACAGGTGAAACGGGTCATTGAAGGACACAAAAGGGAATTGAAGGGTCGTAGAGTACGGATAAATCACACACAGGGAGAGCGACGATGATGTCGACTTCCGACGGAATACCACGCATGAGCAGATAAGCACTAATCCGCTTGCTCAAGAGGAAAGCATGAAGGCGTATGAGGTGGGCCACGACGGAGCTGGTCACGTACGAGTTGGGGGGCACGCAGTGAGAACGGACTCACTCCTCAGCGCCATTAGTCCCTAATAGTTTGTAGACAGAGGATAGAAGTTAATGGCTCTTGAAATACCTACATGAAGTTCCCGCAAGTCAAAACGAAAGGATGATGGCAGAAGGGCCCGGCGGTGCGGTACCCTGTCGAGGAATGGAAACTATGAATGACTGGACCCAACAGAGTGGTGCCTGTTGATGTATATGTAACTTCGGAATGTATTTCACATATATGTATATTGTATTCCTATAGAGATGTTATTATTCCTCTAGATGGAAGTGGTTGTATTCCTATAGAGATGTTATTATTCCTCTATACGGAAGTGTCGTCATTTATATTGTAAGTTGAGTAAAGGTCAAGTCAAGTTAGTGTATAAATAGAGAGTGTGTCTCTCTCATTTTACACATTCTATTCTCTCACTCACACTTGGGAGAGTGGCACACTTGTGGAGGAGGAGGCTTTGCTGCTAGGAGAAGACTATCTCTTGTATTTTGGTTGTATCATTGCTCTATCTATCTCTGAGGAAGGTATTGGGGTTTTTCACCTTTATGGTTTTCCCCAAGTAAACTCTGTGTCTCTTGTGTGCTTGCATTATTGTGTCCATGATTGATATGTTGTAGATTTGTTGTACATGTTGTTCTCTCAGTTAAGATCCTAGATCAGATTGAATTAAATTCTGAAAATTTAACATGGTATCAGAGCTAGCCTGAAAGAAGGCATGATATGGCATGTATGACACTTGTTGCACTTACGATGCTAGGGCTTGATATAGCAAAAACTAGTCATCGTCGCACTTTCGCTATAAATTTGTTTTGGAAAAGTTTTCGGATATGAAACATTTACAAGTCGAAGATCAGATCCCCATGTACCTTGTGTCCAAAGGACAACCTCTAATTCATTGTACTTTGTGATTTATGATCTGTACAATATAGGGTTTCTGCCTCTTCCAGATCTAAGTCAAAATCAGGTGACCTTGGGAAAAGGTCATAACTTGGGCTAGGAAGCTCCAAATGAAATTTTGTAAAAAGTGACAGGTAGTACACAGACTGTACTATCTCAAAAAAAAAATTCAGAGGCTGAAGTTGAACCAGGGACACGTGGCACGCCGTACAAGTTCGCTCTCCTGTATTATCCCATAAACAGGTCACATTGCGACACTTGGAATAACTCTCTCTCAGAGAATCCAATTGAGGTCAGACCTATCAGGATGGAAAGATAATAGGTTGGGCTATCACAAAAAATGTTTTCAGAGGCCGAAGTTGAAACAGTGACACGTGGCACACCGCACAAGTTCGCTCTCCTGTATTATCCCATAAACAGGTCACGTTGCGACACTTGGCATAACTCTCTCTCAGAGAATCCAATTGAGGTCAGACCTGTCGATATGGAAAGATAACAGGTCGGGCTATCTCAGAAAAAAATTTCAGACCCTGTGGATCGAAAAGTTCAGAGTTACACCAGAAAAAATCAGGTACATATTTCTGTCAAAACAAAATTATTTTTTAGTACCTTCATTCATGGCTTCCGGAATTTAGGGCTTCGGAGAAAGTTGGAATTTTTGTAATCGGAAACCATGGCTGGATGCTACTCATCAAAATCGAAATTTAGAGACCAATATCAGATTTTTTGGTTGGGCAGAAGGCCGGGCTTGATCAAACCCCAGTTCGGGACTTTGATCGGAAAGATGGAAAATTAGGGCTTTTGCAAAAATTGGAATTTTGGAAATCTGTGACCACGGCTGGAAGCTCCTCAGAAAAATCGAAGCTTAGAGTTTTGAATCAAATCTTTTGGTTGGGTGAAGCTCCAGGAAACTCAAACCCTAATTCAGGGTCCTCCCTAGTGAATCCAGAAATCTAAAAGGCAATTGTGAGGGGTGAAACTTTGCAGTTTTCAAATTTTGAATATACCAACTTGATCGGCTCATCAAGCCGCATATTTCTATCCTTTCGGAAGTTTGAAATTCAAAGTTTGAATTTTTGGGGTTTCTTTGACAAACCCTAATCCAGCTCCAGGTCCAGTTCTTGCAAATCAAGTGGATTGGGTTAATCCTAGAAGAAGATGGATTGGTCACCTGCATAAGTGAAGAAGTTCCTGTCTCAGAGGGAGATGAGGCTAAGGCCTTCCATAAGAAGATTACAAGCAATCTTGACAGGTATGGCTTATAGGTATGTTTCATGGTTAAGTTTATCATATGTTTGTTTTCATATCATTACAGTACAATCTTGATTAATTATTGGACTTGTCGTATCACCTTAATAGAAGATATTCATTGATTAAGGTTTCGACACTTATGATTGTACTAATGCATTGTGATGTTGTATGAGGTTTATGTTGTTTGCTAACACAAAAGGTACACCAAGAAAGTCAAATCATGTTCTACTTCAAGAACATATGCTCATGGTGACATGAAGACAAAGATTCATCCATTGTCATGGATCACATAGAAGATCTACTTTCGAGGTATGTATAACTTGGTTCTACAATGGTTAACTTATGAGACATGCAGGTTACTAGCACAAGTCACTGAAGAGAACCAAAAGACATTATGCGGGTATGTTTGACATAACTAGCTAGCATGCTAATCCAGGTATGTTTTTCCTATATCAAGCTAGAATCCTACCTTGTGTTAGGATCTTATACTGTTGTGTTGTTGATAATGATTAGTCATGAAGTCATAGGTTTGAATAATCATGGTTGTATGCATATTATGTTTCTTACCATAATTGATGATATGACTAACCAGAAGAATCATGAAGGTATAGGTTTGAATAATCACGGGTTTTATGCATATTATATCTCTTATCTTGATTGATGATTCAACTAACCAGAAGAGTCCTATGATCAAATAAGAATATGTATGAGTAAAAGAAGACTTCCCTGAAACCTTGAATACTAATGTTTATTATCTATGAATGATCATGAATATACATGTTTAAGATTATTGTGTTTTGATAGTATTAAGATTATACTAATAAATGTGTGATTATGTATGAGACCTCAAGGATAACACAATGATGATACTAATAAGCATGCATAGTGATTAAGGATGGATGTAAGTTCAAGGATAGGTAATCTAGGAAGCAAAGATCAAGAGGGAGCACACTCTAGTTGTTCCTACAAGAAAGCAAAGGAGCACATTTCAGTAGTTTCTGCAAGGATGCTGATATTCAGAGGGAGTTGACCACTTCTCACAATCCACATAAGAATGGAGTTGCAAAAAAGAAGCAAAGACTGAGAGGGAGTCAACCCAACAAAAAAACGAAGATAAGTATTTGAATTGTCATTACTTGCATATTTTATTGTTTAAATAATACTGTTCAATAATGTATATACTGATGTTCCTAGAATTAGGTTGTGTATTATGCATATTAGAATAGTTGCATTGATGAACAGTATACTACTAATATGCATGGGTAAGTGGCATATGGAACTGTACAACATTCCATTGCTACTTATCTAGAATGAAACCTCTTTGCTGACATGTTGGGAGTTGTGCACACTCTTAACAATGTTCTTGTAGAGATTGGAAGGCATCTAGAAAGTTACGGGATATGGATAAATGTTGTATTGAAGCATTGGCTAAGATAATTGCATGACTGTATGACATATTTCTTTATGTGTAAGAATTTGTTCTAAAAACTATAAGATGTTTTCTAATCATGAAATTTAACTTGTTGTGTAGGAAAGATCGTATGCCATCACCTACAAAAGAAGAACTACAACATTTGTTCAGCAACAAAATTATCTATTGAAGATATTGAAGTTCCCAAGATATAGAAAGAATGCTATGATCCGTCGATCATGAAGAATGATATTTGGGATGTAGTCCCAAGACCTGAAGGGAAGTTTGTTATGACTTCCATATGGATCTATCAAGATCAAGCATGCTGCAGATGGCAGCATAGAGAAATATAAAAGTGATGAAATAGAAGATACACCAGATGGATTTCAAGACAGCTTTCTTGAATGGTGTAGTTGAAGAAGAAGTGTATGTGGAGCAGCCACTTGGTTCTGAGACACATAACAGGAAATCATATATGTGCAGAACTTGGTATGGTAGGATAGGCAGCTTTCTATCTAGTTTGGTCTTTACCAAGAGTAAAGCGGGTTCCAACCTTTACTACAAGGTTGAGGTAGGCAATCCAGGGATACTCTTATTGTATGTGGATGACCTATTTGTAACAAGAGATCATAGATTGATTGCCGACACGCAGCAGAAGCTTGTAGTTGAGTTCGAGATGAAGGACTTGGGGATGATGCACTATTTTCTTGGTATGGAGGTGTGGCAGAGTACATTAGGAATCTTCCTTGGACAAAGGGAAGTATGCAGTAGAGATTCTGAAGAGGTTCGGGATGATGGACTGCAAGGCTCTGGCCACACCTATGGCATCAAACCTGAAGCTTCTGTGTGATGCTTCATCTGATCCGGTCGATGTCACGATGTGTCGTCAAATGATTGGGTCCTCTATGTACCTGATGAACATGAGACCAGATATTTGCTTTGCGGTGAACACATTGAGCCAATTCCTGACGGATCCGAGAGATGTTCACCTAGTTGCTGTAAAGCATATTCTGAGATTGGGCATGTAGTGCTGCAGATAGGAAGAGCACTTCTGGGTGCTGCTTCAGTATGGGATCAGGTGTGATGTCTTGGTTTAGCAGGAAGCAGTCCTGCGTAGCACTGAGTACAGCCAAAGCAAATTATGTTGCGACAGATGAGCAGGTTGCAGATGTATTGACCAAGCCGTTGGCCAGAGTGGATTTTGAGTACTTCAGAGAGAGGCTTGGTGCACTTCAGATCGAGGTTCCTTCCAAAGGGAAGTGATGAGTCCGAAAGATGCAGATGCACATGAGCTTTTCTGACATGGTTGATGTGTTCTCCCTTGGTTGTGATATAATTGCTGAGCCATTTTTCACATGTTGGTAGATGTGTTCTCCCATGGTGAAAAAGTAAGGGCTGGATCCTTCCCCAAATGGTGGTAGATGTGTTCTCCCATGTCGGTGGTGTAAGTACTAGATGATGTGCATCTGGGCTGTGCTTCGTAGACGATGAGATGATCTGAAGAGGATAGTGCTATGATGATGAGAATCAGGACGATGCTCTAGTTACTACTTTGTATATGCATCAGGATGATGCTGGATATGATCAGTTGGATCATTTATATGTATATGTATGTACGCATCATGTTGGATGTTGGATATGATCAGTTGGATCATTTGTATGTATTTTGTATATGCATCATGTTGGATGCTTGGATGATGTATCTATATATGTATCAGGTGGATACATTGTATAATCAGGTAGATCATGTATGTTGATATGTATCAAATATGATCAGGTGGATCATGTATTTGTATTTGTATCAGGTGGATTCACTATATGATCAGGTGGATCATGTATGATGATATGTATCAGGTAGATACTTGGTATGCATCAGGTGGATGCATTGTATGATCAGGATGATCATAATGGCGAGCTTCAGGATGTTGCTCCATATGATATGTATCAGGATGGTACAGTGATGATGATCAGTGTGATCATGAGCATCAGGATGATGCTTTGTACGATGATGATCCGTGGGATCATGAGTATCAGGTTGATACTTGGAGGTTAGAGATGATATGTGGCAGGTTGTGCAAATAACATGTAATCAGTCCTGGGAGATCTTGCCGGTCGTGCTGCAACACATAAATGTTCCTGGGGTACTCTTTCCGGTATTGCTATGTAGTATGTAATCAGTCCTCAGATATCCAATAGGTTGAGCTGTGTGCTCGTAATCAGTCCTGGGATGAGGTATTACTACGGAGACATGTAATCAATCCTGGAGATCTGAGAGGTTGAGCTGTGTGCTCGTAATTAGTCCTGGGATGCTCTTTAGAGATCTTGCTGGTCGTGCTACAGCACATAAATGTTCATGGGATGCTCTTTAAAGGTTTTGTCTATCCACATGTAATCAGTCCTGGAGATCCGAGAGGTTGAGCTGTATGCTCGTAATAAGTCCTGGGATGCTCTTTAGAGATCTTGCTGGTAGTGCTACGGCACATAAATGTTCCTGGGATGCTCTTTAAAGGTATTGTGGAGGAGATGCATGTAATAAGTCCTGGGAGATCTTGCTGATTGTGCTTAGGCACATAAATGTTCTTGGGATACTCTTTCCGGTATTGCATCTGCACATAAAATTAGTCCCGAGAGGCCACCTCTATCAGATCGTTCGCACAGATGATGAAGACCTACAGGTGGTGGGCCTACATCCAGTATGAAAAAGGACTAGCTCTGTAGAACTTCCTATGATGAGTAGATTCAGAGATTGATTGAGATAGCAGCAGCAGTGACGATGACGATGATTCGAGGATGATGATTCGCTGATGATGATCCAAAGAAGATGACTTGTGCTAGAAGACTTGTGTCGAGAAATACCTTCCTAGTTAAGAGGGAGTGTTGATGTATATGTAACTTTGAAATGTATTTCACATATATGTATATTGTATTCCTATAGAGATGTTATTATTCCTCTATACGGAAGTGGTTGTATTCTTATAGAGATGTTATTATTCTTCTATACGGAAGTGTCGTCATTTATATTGTAAGTGTCGTAACTTATACTTGATGGGTTATTAGACCACCTTGTTGGGGTCGGCCCTGTATAAGTCATGTAGGTCAAAGGGTTATTAGACCCCCCTATTGGGGGTCGGCCATGTGGGTCAAAGGGTTATTAGACCACCCTAGTGGGGGTCGGCCCAGTCAACATTATGTTAAGTGGTTAAGTTGAGGCTGACCTAGTTGAGTAAAGGTCAAGTCAAGTTAGTGTATAAATATAGAGTGTGTCTCTCTCATTTTACACATTCTATTCTCTCACTCACACTTGGGAGAGTGGCGCACTTGTGGAGGAGGAGGCTCTACTGCTAGGAGAAGACTATCTCTTGTATTCTGGTTATATCATTGCTCTATCTATCTCTGAGGAAGGTATTGGGGTTTTCACCTTTATGGTTTTCCCCAAGTAAACTCTTTGTCTCTTGTATGCTTGATCATTGCTCTATCTATCTCTGAGGAAGGTATTGGGGTTTTCACCTTTATGGTTTTCTCCAAGTAAATTATTGTGTCCATGATTGATATGTTGTAGATTTGCTGTACATGTTGTTCTCTCAGTTAAGATCCTAGATCAGATTGAAGTAAATTCTGAAAATTCAATAGTGCCATGTCGGGGAAATGAAATTAAGGAATGGGGAAACCCAACGGCACGGCACCGGGATACTAGTGAAAATGATTATTAAACTTAACTGCATAAAAACATATAAGTTTGCACCTAGAACATTACTTAGAAATGCATTTGAGTACTTTAGGGATTTGCACATCAATGATTACTTTGGCATTTAAAAGATTAGAAATGGTTATTTATGCATTTGCACATAAAATAATATTTTTGAGTATTTAAAAATATTATAAATATTTATTTAGGAGCAAAATGGAATCCTAGGCATGGACACCTAGTCAACTCCACCTACACCACAAATCTAGGAGTTAAGTAAAATATCTAGGGGACAAACATGAGCAAACTTAGGAATGTTGGTGCAACTCCTAGAAAAACTGACACATGGATGGGTGGGTATTATTAAATTGGAAATTTAATAAAATATGTATTTATGCATGAAGCGACATGTGTTGCATGGAATTTTCCTTTAAAAGGAAGGATTTGGGAATGGGTAAAGGACCCAGACCCTGGATGACTATCGTAATTTTGAGTTACCTCATGACTTGCTGCTATTGAGGGTTTGACTGGAAATTGGGGGGGGGGGGGGAATCCCAAGCTGAGTTTCTTGATATTTGTGTGTGAACTTTATGACCCAAAGCTCGAGGGAGGCCATGCTACTGAAAGCATGAGCCTATGGTTGGGTGGCGAAGCTAACGGTTGCTTCACCAATGGTTAAACGAGCTTTGCTGAAGGGATCATATGGAAGATGCGGATGACAACGGACCAACTGGTTCGGGTTGCAGGTTAAGGTTTGGTTTATCTTTGTTAAGTTATTCACGCTTTTTATTTTATTTTTCTAGTAACTATGATAGCTAATTTGTTGGTATGAAGTTGTTAAAGTTTCAGGTTCAGTTCAGGGGGACCCTAAAGGAAGAGTTCTACATTTGGTATCAGATCCGGTCGAGCCTTGAGGGCACCGGACTCGTATTATTTAGGCGATTTGTCAGTGACCGTGGTGATCAACAACGAGATTGGAACAACGATCTTCGAGGAACTTCACCTTCGACAAGGGAAACTACTTATTCATGTTCTTGTTGCCTAAATCTAATACATCTATTTTCGTTTGTTTAGAGGTTATAGATCTTAAATCGCATGCAAGAATGTGAATATGTTTACAGATTAATTATTTGAGGATTCGTATATATTGTTATTATTGTTGTTCCATTAAAAGAAAAGGACCAGAACAGAAAAGGACCAGAACATTGAGCAAAGTATAGATCTAGCATTTGATAAAATAGTTATGGAACTTATTAACGAGATTGTTGGAAGTTGCATTCTTTTTATTTTATCTCTGTTTATGCCATTAAAGGAAAACAGAGTAATTATTTGAGGATTCGTAGATATTTTTATTACTTTTCTATTAAAAGAAAAAGACCAGAACATTGAGCAAAGTATAGATCTAACATTCCGTATAACAGTTATGGAACTTATTAATGAGAATGTTGGAAGTCACATTTCTATTTTTATCACTGTTTATGTCATTAGTGAAAGCAGATTATTTGTAAGAATACAAAAAAATATATACTAGATCTTTGCGCTATGTCTGCCTTTCAAGATTTACAACTTTATTTCGGCGTATACAGTCGATGGATCCCGAACTGAGTTTTAATATGAATTCCCTTTTTATTTTTTTTGGTGAATGCAACGTCCTGGAAGGCCGAACGAACCCTGTTCTTTACTTTGCCCGTTGGTTGTTGTCACTGTATTAATGTTCTGTGCGCCCAGACTCGAACCCTATCCTATTACTGAATATCTGGCTACATTCTGCACCCGCCCAGATCAAGTTTGATCTTCAGTTTCATATTACCTATTCTCCGTGATGATATGCAATTGTCCAGATCGAAATTCCATCTTCATTACCTGCCACTTAATCACTGTAATGAAACGCATTCACCCAGATCGTGTCTCGATCTTCTTTCCCTGTCGTGTTACCACCGTGATGATATTTCCTTTTACACCCTACTCAAGTTCGATTTTACCCTTGATAATTTCAGATGACCTAGGCAAGGATTTTAACACTAGATCAGACCAGTTCATGCGCCTTAAGAGGGTTCCTATAGAACATTAATTTATTTCTTGATGTAAAAAAAGGAAAATAAACTCTACTTTGACCTAGGATTGAATCGGCCTCATGTTCGATCTAGATCTGTGCGCCTATGTGTTGTCTAAGTTCGATTTCACTTGTATCAACCCAGATCAGATTTATACATTGCATATTTAACCCTCGAATTAATGCGTAGATGATCTCAGTGGTTAAATTTCATGCACCCAGTGGGATCATTAGCATTCGAACCCTGTGCATTCGTTTTATCTCTTCTATTAAATTCTTCATACACTCTGGGCAAGGTATACTTCAACCTCTGTAAATATGAACTGCTGGAGAAGTCGATAATTGTATCCACGGCTAGAACCAAATCTCTACCTTGACGCCGGGAGGACACACACCTCTCCGTTATACCTGGAGGATCTGTGAGTGTGGGGGAAGGATCAAAGATGGTGGAAGGAAAACCACTATGACCTACGAAATACCGCCCTCGCCATTTAAGAACCATCCACTACATTGATCACTCCAGACCATTATTACGTTACCTAAGAATCCCGGTAAATCTAACTCGAACGGTCAAATGATCTGCATGTGTGCGCCTTGTACTCGGGATCTGCAATGTGCATTTCGGCGTGTTGCTTAACTCTCCATATATCATTAATTTATGATTTATTGTTAATTTCATTATGGGATTGGATCACCCTATCTGAGCATTTGAAGACAGATTGAAATCTAGACTATGTAACGACAGAGTATAATTACAGGAACTACAGCGATGCTGGTGAGATGAACCAGTTATCAATTCATGTCGTATGTTTAAGTAACCTTAAAACTGAAAATTGATCTTTATTTCATTAGTTTTTCATATTATTATGCGTTCATTCTCGAACTTCCTTAGTCTCGTACTTTCCTCCCGCATTTAATAATGAAAATTGATCTTTATTTTAAAATTTCAATTTCAGTTGAGGCAAAATGCAGTCTGCATTTAGTGGGTGAACTTAACGCAAAACTTTTAAGAATGCTCTGTTCACTAGCGTCAAAATCTCTTCATTCATTTAAACTACGAGCAGCCAGACACGGATTATCTTTTATAAATTGATAAACGATTATGAATATCCTGAACCGAAAGCCTAAAGATCCGATATAACTATGAAATACAACGGAGTGGTGTAATTTTCATCATTGATGACTTGGAATATCGTCAGTTTCTATATATATATATAGTCATGGGTTAGATTACGGATAATTTGGTATATATGAACGTGCAGCCAAGAAAAATAATAAATCTCATATCCCTTTGTTGATCGTGTGGTTCATGTACCATTAACTTAACGATAGTTGATGCAAGATATAATTTATGGGTTAGTTTAGAGGTACAGTTAAAAACTTGGGATCATATCATTATAATAAGAATATTGCATTCCGATCTAGAATATCAAACCGTGTTTTAAAATTGTTGAGTTAGGTTAAGATGGAGGGAAACCTTCCATACCTATAATCGTAGAGTTACATTGAGTTCATGTTATGAAGAAATAAAGTGAAAACATAACGATATTATTTTAGGGATAATTCCCATACATGGATATTGATATTCTTTAAATTGCTTTTGAGTATGTATTATGAAGAAAATAAAATCTTTCAAAGTTAGTTTCAAAGTTATTTGAGTATAGAACAATATGTGATTTTTTCTTCTATTTTTTTAATTTAGATTCAGAAGTAATTATGTTAGAAAAATAAAATTTTGTATCATGAAAACAATCTTGATATTAGCAAGGTCTTCCTACTTTATAGGATTCTTAATTATAATGTGCAAATAGTAGTTCTATATTGACAATTATTTATCCTTATTGAAATTGAGTTGAAGTTTTAAAAATATATAGTAGTTATATATTATAGAAGAAAAGAATTTGAAATGAAAAATAAAAGAATTAGTTAAGTGAAATGGACATTTAAAATTTTTATTAATATTTGATTAATGTTTTTAAAGATATTTAATAGTTATATAATTATAAAAGAAAAATAATTAGAATTGGGAATAAAAGATTTAGTTATTATTTCATACATATATAAAGATTAATTCTCATTTCTAATTCCACACAAACATATATATAAAGTTGGAAATTGATAATTCAATTAACTCTTATTTAAAATTTTGTTCATGTTTAAAGTTAGGAGTTTAATATTTTAATTAATTCCTATATATATATATATATATATATATATAGATATATAGATATATAATTACTTGTAGAAGGAACTTAGATTTGGTAATTCTAGTTTTTTTTTGAAATAAAATTATTGTTTTTTTTAATATATATATATGTGTGTGTGTGTGTGAAAGTCATATATAGTTGTTGGAATGAAAGAAATTCAAGTTTGATTTAATATATAGTGGCACATATAAGCATATGCATGTTTCAAAAATATGATAGATATTAAATGGAATGGAATTACTTTTATATACATAATTGGGTTACAAATTTAGATGTATGAGAATTAATTGGAAGTGATCAATAATTCTTAGTCGTATAAATGTAAGGATGTATCTTTACATTTGTCACATAGAATAAATATGATATTAGACAAGTTTACTTACTACAAAGAGGTACAAACTCGACATGATGAGGATAACAGTAAAAGAAGAATTCTCAAATAGGAAAATCCACCGAAGGGGCCAAATGAAGTTGATTTTAGTTAAATGATGTATGAATTTGATCAACACAATGAATTGAACGTAATTCAGCTAGCCGAAGGACATGGCCCAACCGTGATGAAAAGTGGACTAACTCTAGATATGGAACTCGAAGAGGTTAAGAAAACACACATTGTACGACTTGATGATTTTGTCGAAGTAGTCTTATGACAACGAAAATGATGAAATGAGGTAAGGACATGATGAGTTCCTTGACCTAGACATTACGACACTAGCAAAACGACACGGTGGTTAGAAGTAAAACATTTAGGGCTTTGGAAGTAGTTTGTTGGGGATTGACTTTTAGAATTTTGGGTGACCGCTCTTGATTTGTTAAATTATGATTAAAACTTACTGTCAATATCCCACTAAATATGGTATGACGTTACCTTCTCATCTTGGAGGAAGATATAACCAATGGATTTGGATTATTGTTCGGATTTGTTATGCAAAAGATGATTGGATAACTATGGTGTGGCTTTTGACGTAATATAACAAGTAAATAAATTGGATACCATGGATCTTCACTGATGAATAGGAGATATAAGAAATCTAAAGTTGGGACTAACAATTATGAAGGTGTTATTGGATTTGCATTCCGCGAAATTGTGATTAAGTTCCCAAGGAGGTATTGGAACCATGGAGATGAATAGAAAACTAATGATTAGAACCACCAGTACTTATGATTGTGATTGTTTGAGAAAAATAGAAGAGAAAGACAATAAGATGAAAATATGAAACTAAAGAAAAGCTTAGCATCGAAATTACGAGAACAAAAATTAACTTTGGGACGAAGTTCTATTTAAGAGGGGGTGTATGTAATGCCCCTAGAATGGTTGTGGACCTTAAGGGAACCTATCAAGTGACCCAGCTAAACAACTTTGACATATTGGTCTCTTGAGCCTTGTTATGTCTTAAATGATTGAGGAAAACCTGAAGATGTGAATGACAACAATAATTGATAAATTAATTAAGGAATTAAATTATATGTGTGGAGTGGGATAATTGATTGATTACATCTTGCTTAATGATTAGCCTTGATTGATCAAATCAAAGTGGAGTTGGACAGTGACAGTCCTAGCTCTACGACTTGGGAGGACGCAACTGAGATGTATCGTAGCTTTCCGCATTTATTCCAAACTTCGGGACGAAGTTCTAAATAATTAGGGGTGTATGTAGTGCCTCTAGACTTCTGCAGACCTTGAGGGAACCTATTGAGTGACCCAATTGATTGAAACATTAATAAAACGACCCCTTGATGTTATATTTAGTATATTCAGGACTACGACTGATTGTGAATCAATAAAATAATGATATATGTGTATCTAGATAGTTGATGTAAATGAATGATTACATGTTGCTTATCAATTAAACTTTGATTATGAAAAATGTAGATGTGAATGATTCTTAACGACTAGATGTATGATTGATTATGTGATGAGAACGAAGAAAGTAAATATTGACGAGATGCATTTCTGATTAGATGAATGAGTAATGCTATGAGTAAACTATAAATGCTTAAATGAAATAGCAGATTTATGAATCATAGTATGATAATTGAGGACAGTACTATTAATATATGTTTGTGAGAAATGTGTGTAGCGACAAGTGAAATGGGTTACCGAAGGACACAAAAGGGAATTGAAAGATCATAGAGTATGGATAAATCACACACAGGGAGAGCGACGACGATGTCGACTTCCGACGGAATACCACGCATGAGCAGATAAGCATTGATCTGCTTGCTCAAGAGGAATGCGTGAGGGAATACAAGGTGGGCCATAGCAGAACTGGTCACGTACGAGTTGGGGGGTGCATAGTGAGAACGGGCTCACTCCTCGCACCATTAGTCCCTAATAGTGTGTAGACGAAGGATAGAAGGTAACGGCTCCTGAAATCCCTACATGAAGTTCTCGCAAGTCAAAACGAAAGGATGATGGCAGAAGGGCCCGATGGTGCGGTACCCTATTGAGAACGGAAAGAGTGGACGCAAGGACCCAACGATGTGGTACCTTGCCAAGGAATGGAAACTACGAATGACTGGACCCAACAGAGTGGTGCCATGTCGGGGAAATGAAATTATGGAACGGGGAAGCCCAACGACACGGCACCAGGATCCTAGTGAAAATGATAATTAAACTTAACTGCATAAAAACATATAATTTTGCACCTAGAAAATTACTTAGAAATGCATTTGAGTACTTTAGGAATTTGCACATCAATGATTACTTTGGCATTTAAAATATTAGAAATGGTTATTTATGCATTTGCACATGAAATAATGTTTTTGAGTATTTAAAAATATTATAAATATTTATTTAGGAGCAAAATGGAATCCTAGGCATGGACACCTAGTCAACTCCACCTAAACCACAAATATACGAGTTAAGTAAAATATCTAGGGGACAGACATGAGCAAACTTAGGAATGTTGGTGCAACTCCTAGAAAAACTGACACATGGATGGGTGAGTATTATTAAATTGGAAATTTAATAAAATATGTATTTATGCATGAAGCGACATGTGTTGCATGGAATTTTCCTTTAAAAGGAAGGATTTGTGAATGGGTAAAGGACCCAAACCCTGGATGACTATCGTAATTTTGAGTTACCTCATGACTTGCTGCTATTGAGGGTTTGATTGGAAACTTTGGTGGGGGGGAATCCCAAGGTGAGTTTCTTGATATTTGTGTGTGAACTTTACGACCCAAAGCTCGGGGGAGGCCATGTGACTGAAAGCCTGAGCCTATGGTTGGGTGGCGAAGCTAATGGTTGCTTCGCCAATGGTTAAATGATCTTTGATGGAGGGATCCTATGGAAGATGCGGACGACAACGGACCAGCTGGTTCGGGTTGATAGGTTAAGGTTTGGTTTATCTTTGTTAAGTTATTCACGCTTTTTATTTTATTTTTCCAGTAACTATGATAGCTAATTTGTTTGTATGAAGTTGTTAAAGCTTCAGGTTCAGTTCAAGGGGACCCTAAAGGAAGGGTTCTACAGTTGGATCCTTTTAGGTCGGGTAAGTTGGAAAATTCCCTTGGTCATTGGACTCACTTGGACCATATGATCAAAGTTACAAATGGTTGTATTATGTTTATAAAATCACAAACCGATTTTGATCTTCCAAGCTATGGTTAGAATGTGTGTGCTTAATAGGCATTGATTTTCATTTGAGTCATTGAGCTTAGACACCTCAAAAGAAAAACCCAAATAAAGCAATTGCAATCAAGGTGATAAGGAGAGATAAATAATTCATTACTATTTATTTTGTATTATTCTAGCCAATAATGTCGAAAATGAGCATATTTTTTCTCATTCTACCGTAAAACTCTTGTGGGATTTGTCACAACGTTTAAAAAACAATTGGGTCCGTGAAGTAGAACGAATTTGAGCAACTAGGGCCTCTATGATCACAGTCAAATCGCCATCACTTCTTCTGTGATTCTCATCAACACCCACGTCCGTTACTTGACAGGTAGGGGCAATTTTTCCGTGGGAGTGTTTCAAAAACCGAAACGTGCAATGACAAGACATCTTGGGAATCATTTCATTTTGTTCCGTAAGCTTGTGGGTAGCTGATTCGAGACCCTAATGGACATATTATTAAACTATGAAATCCCATTATTTTCCATCTGTAGATGGAAAGTAAACGACAACAATTGACCCCCCCTCGACTTTCAGTAAAAGGTAAAGAATTACAGTCAATTTTTTAATTAATAATTTTATGTTTTTTTCCCATGAAATAAAATTATGTTTTGATCACTTTTTAAAATTTTAATGATTGAAATTGTTTTGAAATGGACAAAACATTTGAAGGTAAATTTTCTAAAAAATTGTTCATTTAATTAATGGTTTTTTTTCATGAGATAATTTTCCTTATTGCCCTTAAAGGCGCTTTACACCCCAATATGGAGGAAATGTTATAACGTTCTTGCATAACAAAATAATAAAAAATATATGTCGGCCATAAATAATTAAAATTAAAAATTATATTTTATAATAAAAAAATATATGTTGGCCATAAATAAAAAGTAATATCTTTTGGTTTAAAACATATAAATTTCTATATAAATAAAAAAACATAACAAAGATAATATACATAAACAAAAATTTATACAAACAAGACAATGTGAATCTACGACAAAGCAAAGGGATCCAAAGAAGGGCGAATCTGATCAAATGAATAAAACCTAGGACATTGCTGCGAATAGGTAATCACTGCTGCACGACAATCTGCGTTTTTGTCTCTCTTACTGTTGTTTTTCTAAAAAAAATTAAAAATTTACAACGTATAGTCCAAAACGCAGACTGTTATTGGAAACCCTACAGATAGTCTGAAATACATATTAAAGCGGACATTGCTACGAACAGTTTGCGTTTTTTTCTCTCTTCCTGTTGTTTTTCTATAAAAAAAATTAAAATTTTACAGCGTATAGTCCAAAACGCAGACTGTTATTGGAAACCCTATAGATAATCCGAAATACATATTACAACGTATAGTCCAAATTTTACATTGTGTATAGTCCAAATCTTAAAAAACTGAATCCAATTATTAGAAATGTTAAATGTAAGTAAATTTTAATAACTATATTAAGCCTTTGATGAAAATGCACAACTAATTCTACAGTGAAATTTTACAACGTATAGTCCTAAGTAAAACACAGTAGTTTCGGTCAATTAGAATATTTATAATATTATAAATATAAATATAAATGAATAACCGGGCGGTGTCATCGTGGATCTCCCCATGTTAATACATAGTGATTAACATGTCACTACCATCGTGGATGAATACGAGGCTACCATTGTAATCTTATCTATTTGATAGCTTAAACCTATTAATACGTAAGCTCAAATCAAAGCTTAAATCCTATTATTAAAAATGGATATGATTATTTGAAAAGATAATATTATTTAAAAAACATGGCTAATGTATTTTAAATAGCAATAGAATAAGGTTTTCATATAGGTTTTTTTAATAACGTTTTTACATAACTTTTTTTTAATATGGTTTTCAAAAAGGTTTTTTTAATAAGGTTTTTAAATAAGTTTTTTTTTTTAAATATAATTGAAAATGTAATTGAGAAATTCACTAACATGTAAAGTGTGTTTTTTCTTATATAGATTACAGGTTATGGTGTATTAATATTTATACATAGATGCATAAATTTCAGTGTAAATTCCATAGCTGTAAAAATTTCAGTGGAGCTATTAATGCATAGACACATAGATTTTAGTGCATGGTGTATTAATATTTATGCATAGATGCATAAATTTTAGGGTAAATTCCATAGCTGTAAAAATTTTAGTGTAGCTATTAATGCATAGACATAGATTTAAGTGTAGATTCATGGATGCATAAATTTCAGTGTAGATGTTAATGCAACATTTTTGATACAGATTATCGATAAGAAATGGAAGATGTGCATGCTGAAGATGTTATGAGACAAACACAAGACAGACAAAGAAAATGAAATATAGAATGACATAGAGCATGTCAAGAAAGAAAATATAGCGAAATGACAGTAAAAGAACGAGAAAAACAATGAAATCAAAATGCAGATCGATATAAAAAATATTGAAAAAGAAAGTTAGAAGGAATGACTGAAGAAGAACACGAAGAAGAAAGGAAACAAAAAGTAGATTGACAAAAACAATATCGAAAAAGAAATTTAGAGGAATTGACAGCAGAGGAATTAGAAGAACAAAGAAAACGAAACGCTGACCGACAAAGAGCATATCGAGAAAGAAATTTGAAGCAATTGGAAGAACAAAGAAATCAAATTGTAGAACAACAAAGACAATATTCAACCAATATTCCTGTAGAACCAAATGTAGAAAATGCTCAACGTGTAATAGTTGTTGAGGGACATGATGTTGACATGGTCCAATTTGAAGCAGTTCCAATTTCTAATATGGTCCAGGTAGATAAGGATATTCAAATAGAGGATAATATATCGATACCATATGAAGAAATCTATACTAGACATCGAAAATTTTGTGAACGAATTGATCAATTAGCAGAAATTCAAATGTGTCATATCTGTGAGGAGTCATATGCTGGAATACAAGTACGTAATATAAATACAGGTCCAATGTGTGTGCGATGTCTAAGAGAGGGAACTGTTCATAGATTCTCAGCTAGGTACCACATGGATCCAGGAACACAACCTCATGTACTTGAAGTTCTCACACAAGTTGAAGAGATGTTGATAGCACGTGCAAGTCCAATATTGAAAGTTATGCATTCAATAGGTGGGAAATACAAATATCGAGGACATACCATTAGTTTTTCGCAAGAGGTAAAAGACGTTTCCACGACATATTAACAACTCAGACTTAATGATCATTGTGCAGAAAAAAGGATGACAAGGATCCAGTTATGATTTCACTGATAAGAAACAAAGAGTTATGGATGCATTATTGTATATGATTCAAAATGATCCATATTATCGAGATGTTCAATTTGATTCTAATGCAGTAGAAGAGTTACCTGAAAATGCAAAAGATATCTCACGTATACTTAATTCTGTTACTCTACCCGATATTGACGATGACACCAATTTTGCAATGTTGGAAGGGATACAATGGGTTGATGATATGTTAGATGGTTTACAAACATCTTCTTTTTCAGCAAGGCTTCCAAGCGCACCACGATAAATTGAAATTATTCGAGCATGGACAAACAATACTAATTCAGATGACAATAACGTAAATGATGAATTGATTGATGTGCTTAACTGGCCTGGAATTAGCTCAACTCCAATAAATGAGTATAACACTGTGGGATTATTTGATATGGAATTTCCTACATTGTTCCCTAAAGTAGAGGTGGATTGGTTACAATCGCAAATGCGACATGTCCATCTACATGAGTATGTAAAACATCTTCTCAGATACCGTGATAATAGATTTGGAAGGCACCCTCTCTTCAGATATTTCTTACTAAATATGATAATGAGACATTGTGCTCAAGATTACTCAACAGTTTTTGTCAAAAAAATATTGCTGAACTACCCACAACGATGGAAGAGTTATGACAAAATTTACAAAATCTTCCATATTCAAGATTGGGAGTAAAATTAATGAGATTTGGAACGGTATTAAGAGGTACACGTGCATATTAGACAGTGTCTCCAAGAGTTATCTGACTTGATTCAACAAATTGGTTGCCCAACATTATTCTTCACACTAAGTGCAGCAGATATGCAGTGGCCTAATTTGCATAAATTAATGCCAGGAATAAGTCCTATAGATCCAAGTGAAGCAAGAAAATGGAGACATCAAAATGTAATTGATAATACTCACATTGTAGCACATTATATGCACTTAAGACATACAATGTTTCGAGAAGTAATATTCAAACATTTTCATCAGGCTACAGATTTTTGGAAGCACTAGGAATGGAAACATCGTGGATCTCCTCATGTCCATGGGTTTCTGTGGTTAAAAAATGATCCCAACATGGACACTTTGAATTGGGATGACCCTAGAGAAGTTAGATCTACAAAAGATTATTTCGATAGATGTGTGCATGCAATTAATCCACGTGAACAACATCAACAAAATACTCAAATTAGACTTAATGTAGATGATCACCCTTCTGTAAAAGACACAGAACAAATATTTCACTTTGATCCAATGATTGATTATGAAGAACTTCTTAATTTTGTTGAGCGTCATATTACTTGCAATGAGAAAACTTGTCTACGAAAGAAGAGAGGAAGAATGGTATTTCGATATAAGGAACCATGGGATATATGTGACCAATCAAATCTCTACATTGATGAACAAGGAGAAAAAAAGTATGAAACTAAACAAAATGATGACAGAGTGAATACACAGAATCATGAAATACTGATGATGTGGAGGGATAATATAGATTGGAAGCCTGTACTTTCCAAGTGCGTGGTTATTAATTACATAACGAAATACACTGCTAAATTTGAAAAAAAAGGATCTGAAACTTTTGACGATATGTTGATGTGTGTCTCTTCTATTCAGAATATGAATGAACCAGCAACCCGTGCATATAAAAGTTTGTTGTGTGAATCCATTATTGACAGGGACATTGGTGCACAAGAGACATGCCATTTGATTCTAGAGCTTCCTCTTTCAGAATGTAGTCGTCGTTTTGTGGTTCTAAATGTTGGTATGAAGGTTTTCAAAAAAGTACAAGTTGATACATATATTGCCGACAATGATAATTCTTTGATTGATGCATATACTAAGCGACCTGAGAATATGGAGTAACTTACATTGATAGATGTTGCAAAATATTGGTCATATAACAAACGTCGACGGGGAGAAATGGTTACCGCGAATAAATGCAGTTATTGTACGTGTATTTCCTCGATTTAACTCTATTCCCGATTGAAATGATGAGAAGTTTGTTGAATTTTGTTGGTCTGAGTTGGTTTTGTATAAGGCATTTCGTGATTTTCAGAAGGATATAAGCCACACACCTAACAAAATAGTATAGAATTAGAAAATTTTGCAATATATACCTTATCATGTTGATCGTAAACTAATGCCTACTGTTGATCGAGTTGAATCTGATGAAGAAGAAGAACATCCAAATCAACAAAGAGATTCTAGGCAGCATGAATGGGAGATCATATACGGATTATTTAAAAATAAGTTTATAAATTACAATGAGTTTGAGATGCTTGGATATAGGGATCGTGATCGTATGCATGACTAGAATATTGCTTTTGTAGATGAAGATACTTCCATTCATGCAATTAATTTAATCTTTGAGAAGCAAAAAATTGAAAATCATTTCTACTAATCGACATGCAAAGTCTTACTCAATTGATAGTTTTGGGGTTAAGCAAAGAATAGCATACAATGGTATCCTTCAGCATTATAGATCGGGTGTTAATTCACTACACATGATAATCCAAGGAACTGTAGGTACGGGAAATTCATATTTGATTGGAGCTATTAAAAATACACTGGAAAATGTCTCACATCTAGGGAAAAGTTAATTACTTATTTTAGCTCCTACAGGGGTTGCAGCTTTCATATATCCGCAACAACAATCCATTCTGCACTTCATATACCGATCAAGGAAACTAATATTTTACGAGGACCCAGTTTAATTAACTTACAAGAAGAGATGAGTAATGTGAAATATATTTTGATCGATGAAATGAGTTTTATTGGAAAAAATCTATTAATTAAAATAGATTCAAGACTTCATCAAGCCTTCCCAGAAAATGCTAATATACCTTTTGGTGGTAGATCAATTATATTGGTCGGTGATTTGGGACAATTGCCTCCTGTCATGGATAAGCCTGTATATGCATCTGAAGGTCTTGCAAAATAATTGTGGAACACATTCACTACAGTTGTGACCCTCGATACCGTGTTTCGACAGAATGGACAAAGCAATGAACACTTTTTTTTTCATAATTTGTTAATGAATATTAGAGATGCAATTCCAATAGTAGACGATTGGAAATTACTGATGACTCGTACAGATACTTCCTTAGATGCTTCAATGAAAAAGTCCTTCGATAAGAAGATGCATTTGTTTGCCACAAATGATGGTGAAACTGTCATAACAAGCGTTTAAGAAGAAGCTTGAACTCTCCCATTGCAACTAGTATTGCTACATTTGTAAGAAGCAACTATTCTATGGAAAGAGATGAAGAAGACTTGGAAATTGAATTACTTATAGCCATTGGAGCAAGGGTAATGATCCCATCAAACGTTTGGACTGATGTAGGACTCGTCAATGGTGCTCTTGGAGTTATAAAACAAATTGTATATAACCCTAGAAGTTCGCCTCTAGAACCACCCACCTATGTTTTAATAAAATTTGATAATTATGTGGGGGAACCATGGGTTGAATCATTCCCTCAAGTTCTTCCTATTTCACCTATGGAAAGAGTTAATAAAAAAACTTCCATTGAAACTCGCTTGGGGCTTAACAATCCATAAGTCACAAGGATTAACACTAGACAAAGCTACTATTATTATTGGAAAGCAAGAGAGGCAGGGTATGAAATTTACAGCAATATATCGAGTTAAAGATTTGTCAAGTCTACGATTTCAACCTCCCTTTTCATATGATCGATATGAGAAGATGTCAAAACTCCTGGGTGTGAAGATAAGAAAAGATGAAGAAGATAGATTGAGAACGATCACTATGTAAATAAACTATATTTTCATGAATTTTTCCTTACAAAATTATTGTCTTTGTTTTCCAATTTAACAATTTACTCAATCCTTTGTACTTTTTACTTACATTATGATAATCCTCATAATTGTATTTATGTTTTCAACTTAACATATTCCTTACAATATAATAATCGTCAAATATATTTAATTACATAATGCTGATCAAATTCCAATTTTGTGTCACCACCCATGACTGGAACCAGCCTAGATCCAAATCCTAGGCTGTATTAAGTGCAGAGAGGGATCAAATATCTCAAGGTGCAAGCCTCTTCTCAAGTATTGCATTCAAGGACCTAATGATGAAGAGGTTTCCACCTTGAGAGATTTGATACCTCTTGGCGCTTGATAGAGCCTAGGATTTTGATCTAGGCTGGTTTTAATAAAAATAAATGTGAGTTTCTTTTTTCTTTTAACATGGTTTGTTTATAAGATAAAAGTATTTTACTTTAAAAATTGCGTAAAAAGCTTAAATTTCTTTAAAATATATATGAAATCTTTTTTTTTTACGAAAATATATCCAAACAATAATTAATAAGATTCACTTAATATTGAGGTTTCTACACTTAATATAAGTATGGATACTTAAAATTTTCCATATATATAATATATTTGTTATATAAAATAGTGAAGTTGTCATCCTTAAATTCCTTAAATGTGGTGGTTACCATAAAATGCTAAATAACATTCCATATTTTGATAAACTACTAAATAATACTCCATCTTTTGAGAACATTCCATGATGACAGTATTGCACTTACAGAAGAGGCTTGAGGCCAACAAACACATCCACCGACATTTGGAGTTGTAGGGACCTCACTGGATGTCTTGAAAGAAAAAAATGATGTTGAGTGACATATGGGATCTCTCATGAATCCATCTACAATGTTACAATATACTAAATTTTAACACTGCAGATGGATTCAGAGACCCCCTAGAAAGGGGTCTCTGAATCCATCTGCAGTGTTAAAATTTAGTAAATACATTTTAAGACTGTAGATGGATTCAAATACCCCTTAGAAAGGGGGTCTCTGAATCCATCTGCAATGTTAAAATTTAGAAAATCATAACCTACAGGTGCCTCTAAATCCATCTACAGTGCTAAAATTTAGTAAATCGTAACCATTCATTGTCAAAATTGTAATTTTCCATTATTGAGAGACATAATTAACGTCACTAGGTCTCTAAATTCCCTAGTCATATTTGTATTCCCGTGACTAAATTAGTCGTTTGTACGTTAGTCATTTTTATTTTAGTCAGTTATTATCTAGTCGTATATTTTATCCCATGACTAAATTGGTTTTTTATCATAGTCGTTTTTAGTTGGCTCACTTGAAATTGCTCAATTTTAGTCGTTTATCCCTAGAAAAAACTATGGCGACTAATGTTTTTAGTCGCTTGGACACTTATCTCTCATTTTATATGAGTGTCTAATTTGAAACATGTGTGTTTGGAAATGCAATATGATATAATAGCATTGTTAAGATGCATTGATTTTGGTGATATTAGATTTTGTATGATATCATTCACTTAAATAGTCAAAACTTTAATCTGATTATTTGCCACATTTAGTTGAGTAGATAGAATCACCATAATTAGCTAAGTAGAATGACATCTATGATCTATTCATCAGGTGACTATTGGGTCCAAAAAACCTGTGGTTGATGCATCTGTTCTGCCCATTTTGTATGATATCATTAAGTTAAATAGTAAAAACCATAATTTGATTCAGTTACCAATTTACCATAGTTAGCTAAGTAGATATAATCAACACATTTAAATAGTAAAAACACGAATTTGATTATAGATTGGCATCGAATATTTTAAGGTGAGAATTTAATAATCGAAGTTTGTTGCATTGCTTTGATTTTAGGCATGTTATTTCTTAGTATTGTTAAGATGCATTGCTTACAATGAGGGACATCTAAGATATATTGATCTATGTATTTAGATGGAGAATTGTATTGTGATCTAACATTAATCTAATTTGAAATTTGTGCTTTGGGAAATGCAATATGGTCTAATAGTATTGTTAAGATGCATTGATTTTAGTGATATTACATTTTGTATGATATCATTTAGTTAAATATATATGTAATTAATTATTGAATTTCATAGAAGAAAATGTTACAATGACGTAGATAAGGAAAATTTCCATTGAAACGTGTTTAGGTCACAAGGATTAACATTGGAGAAAGTAACTATACATATTTAAAATAAAGAGAGACATGGTCTCATATTTACAAGAATATCTCGAATTAAGGGAAAATGTTGTTTGAACTCAACCTCCTTTCACATATGATCGACATGATGGAAAAGGGGGAAAGAGTGGCTTTAAGAAAAGCAGAAGAAGACATATTGAGACACTCTGTAATATATATGTAATTCATCATTAAATTTCATTGAATTTTTTCAGATGTATTATCATTGAACATGATTATTATTTTTTTGTTTGCTCGAATCTCCATGACTTGTGGGAGTGGCTTGTGGTATGATAAACCATGACACAGGGGCATCTAATCTTTCAAAATCACCCGGGGATCACATTTGGCCTAGACTGCATTAGCCTCAACTTGACTAGGTTTTTGGGTGTCACCTCCCAACTAAGTCACCCCTAAGGGGAATTGAACTCGAGTTTCCTTGCTTACAAGAGACACACCTTAACTGAGTGAGCTAGTGATAATTGACCATTGAACATGATTATTACTTAATTACAGTTCACCAATTCGATTGTGTAATTTTTTTTTTTAATTTTTGGATAAGATGATTTCAATGTGGTAATTTTGTTTTTTAAGCAACATTGTTTTTATGTGGCCATTGTGATTGGAACCAACATAGATTGATCTCAAATATGGATCTATCAAGCACCAAGAGGGATCAAATACATTGAGGTGAAAACCTTTCCTCAATTTTATGAATCTAAAAGAGGTTTTCACCTCAAGGGATTTGATCCCTCTCAACGCTTGATAGAGCCAGAGTTAAGATGGATCTATGCTGGTCTATTCCTTGCTATTATGATTGCCTCTATTGTGGTCTTTATTTCATGCTCTTGACTTATTCATGTGTGAGTTTAGTATAAAATAAGGGTTGAAATTTGTTAGGAGGTGAATTCAATATCCATATATCCTATATTTTCTTGTAGAGTGTTACATGGTTAACCTCATGTATGATTTGTATGTGTTGGGGGAAGATGTTACAAGGGGGTTCAGAGCCCTTGAGGAAATATTTTTTGGAACCTTCCAGTGTATTTTGGTTACTCCTAGAACGCTCGTATGTATTGAATAAAACTAAATGATCCCTCGAATTTTTGCACAAGAAAGCATCGTCAGTGTTTTTTGTTGAGTAATAATACAAGTCAAAGTTGACATTGCCTTGTGATTTTACTTCTGCACACTAGGGTTTCCATGTAAATCTCATGTTCTACTAGTATTGTTGTTTTATTTTTATTTTTTATTTTCTAACAAAAAAAATAATTTATTTGGTAGATTGAGATAGAGAAAGTGAAAAATGTTGAGAGGCAAGGCATAAGGTTGGATATTTTTGACTAGGGAAAAGGGTGAGAGACAGATCAATTGGCTAGATCCTTGTTGAAAAAGATACTGCGATGTGCCTTGGACCATTCACAACCTCTAGACCATATGGACCATTTGGATACTCATTCATACTATTTAAGACAATTGGGTATTTTAGAGGGATTCAGAGAGTTTGGGGTAGATTTATGTTCTCACTTTTAGAGCTTTAGTTGAGGGACTAAACATCATTTTATGAGGGGCACATCTCCTCGAAAGTTATTTCTTCTCAAGTTTTCAATTTTTTTTACATAGATCTCTTTAATTTATTTCCAATGGTGCACAAATAACTCTAATCAAATTTTGTATGAAGACATTATTATAATCGAACCTTTGATTTCACTTGAATGCCTGATCCAATAGGTAATAGTCCACTGAAAAAATCCATTTGTTATAGCATGGTTTGCCACATCCCATGCAACATGCCTTGATGGCCTACCTTGTCCCTCTACAGACTCATCATACCCCTATTGCTCATTTAAAACCCCCAAAACCATATTTTTGTTGATGTACACGGGTTAGCAGTACTATATAGCACATGTACGCATCTTGCACCACTGCAGCCCGCGTACATAAGGTTTCATGCTCAAAATGATAAATATTTCAAGTTTTCCTTGCCAAGTCACGATTGTTATGATTCTTGGCATTACATATACTAGAAAACTCTCCAATTCAACCCTACACCTACTTTGAGGGCTATATATTGAGCCATTGTGTAGCATTTGAAGTAGAGATAATGTTGAGAGCAAGTAAACTTAGGAGAAATTTTGCCCCATTGCCATGCCTTGAGCCCGCATCCCTTTTTCCTTGTAAGATTGAACCTCTATTATGTTCATATCCCAAGCTCTTCCTTATCTTGTGAAGGAGGAACCCAATTACTCCTTGAACTTATGAGCTTACCATTGTATGGAGGATTGAATTAGTGGAGGCCTAGGTGTTGTAACTTAGTTTCTTTGTTCCGACGAGTTTTCGGTAGAAGGTTGTCACTATTTACTTCCGTTTATTATATTAATAGAATTACTATTTTCTCGTCCAATTCATGTTGCAAATGTTTATATTATTTTCATTGGGTATATTTGTTTAATATGTTCATGGACTATGCTAGATTATGTGCTAACAATTTATATGCTTGTATGCCTTGTTTATTGAGGATAATTTGCAGGTGAAGAGCATTGGATTGATAGCTCAACGATGGTCTTCTTTAGAAATCCAGTTGAGGTAAGGGTCTTATCCTTTTATTGTTAGAATTTCATGTTTATATAACATATTTGGGAATTGAGTTGATTTCTGGTGTCACTCTGTCTAATGTGGTTCAACCCCAAGACATAGGAATATTTTCTTCGTAACAGAATTAGTGTCTCCACTAGGGAGAGTCTCCTTTTTGGGGTTTTTTCGGTGATTTTTCTCTTTTATTGCTCTCTGTTTACCTGAGTTTTTGTGTCACTGGTAGCTTGACAGTCAATATTCTACTGTTTTCTTGAGTTGTTTGGCTTCATTCTCATTTTTTCGGCCATTTTTCTCCCAATACGCGGGTTGGGTGTGTCCTGCTTGTGTATACACACAGGAGGACTATGTTTAAATCACATACATACGCAGATATTTGTATTATACATACATCTCCATTTTTAGCTTATTTCTTAAATGAGATGCTTGTTGGGTGAGTTTTGAGTGTTGCTGAGTCTTCTTGGGTCTTTGTACTATCTGTTGGTTGCATTTATGGTGACTGGAAACTCTCTTATTTCTTAGTTTTTAGGAAAATTGGTTTCTTGTCATTTTTTTCATTAGTAGTCCTTTTTTGTGTATTTGAGTCATGAATTCTTAGTGTCTTGCTTGGTTGGTCTTCTTATACCTACTGCAAAATATGAGAGGTTTATGGTTCAATCTTGCATTTTCATTCCATTATATTGAAAATACTAAAATATTTGCATTTTGCATGTTTACTTGAGCATTTGCACTTTTGCTTGGAGTTGCTCTAGTGTAGGGATCATTTGGAAAGATTGCATTTGCATTGAAAGTGAAAGAGACCATACTTGTGCATTTTCAGTTAATAGCATACCAATTTCATTTGAAAAACAAGACTAGGGATTAGCAATGTTTTTATGTATGCTTCTTTATTTTTGCTGAGTCATAAACACCACTAGTTTCACGACCATATTCATTCGAGTAAGTAACAACCAATTAAAATCAATGCTTAATTTTAAAATTAATTAGAAATATTTTATTTGCTGAGTCATAAACACCACTAGTTTCACGACCATATTTGTTTTAGAGTCTTGGAATAGTATTTTATGAGTAAACTTCCCCAAGACTACAAAACTTAACACTATGCATTTTTCCAGGGAGTGGTGAAATCCATGGTATAATTGGTGTTCTCGGGAATCTCCTATTAAACAGGAGTCAAGCACGAGGTAGCATGAAAGTTGGTTGTAGAGATAGCCCTCCAATACCTTCCTAGAGTTGGATCTATATCCGGGGTATTTTCATATATGGGGGTTCTTGAAGCACCTAAGTGCTTCTTGAGCTTCAGGCTTAGCAACCCTGCCCATACCGTGGACCCGACCTATGATTCTTCACCCTATAATCGGTTATGCGTGGTGAAATTAGTTGCTTATCCTAGGTATCCACACATGGTACTTACTGGGGTTATTCTGTGAGTGTCCTAAGTTAGATAGGGGTCGTACAACACACATACTTGCGCTGTGATTATGTTACCTCCTTCTGTAGTAGCATAGTCTTAGGCCCCTCCCGGGAGAGGCATACCTTCTATAGTTTGGGAGGCCACTTAGCCATCTCCTTTGTTTGTGTGAATTTGGATTATATTTTCTAGGAGTGTGCTCATTGCCAGTTAGTTTTCCTTAGTGATTGATTTTTTTTTGTGACTCTTTTAGAGTCATCGTGGATCGAGTTCTGGCTATCCTCCATTCTTTTCGTTTAGAAGGTTTACCACCCGGTGATCCTTTACATCCTCTCCATAAGAGGCATAGAGATAATAAAGGTGGTCCTTATATATCCCATCGAGATCTTCAAATAATTCTTACCATGAGATCTGCTTCTGATATGTCAGGGATTGCTTCGATCGCTACATTAGAAGCATTTTGGGGAGTCCATGTAACTCCCTCTTCTGTTTCCTCATGGGTCCTAGGGTCTCCTGTCTTCATCGAATCTGAAGATTCTAGTTCATCTTAGCCTATTAGAACAAATCCTTTTGATTTTACTTGGTCATCTAATCATTTATCCAACTTTTCTTTAGTATTGTCAGGAACTGATGCTTAGTTGATCCCTTAACCTATAATCCCTTTCATTTTTTCATGCCTAATCCATAGAGTATCCCATCCTCCATACGAGTTTGCAATGGTAACCATGGTGTTGGGATAGGGGGCATAGCAGTCCCCTTTAATGCATATTAATTCGGGAGCAATCATATCCCTCCTTCTTCTCCTTATGTTGGGGGATGGCCTCCCCCTTCACCAGCTTCTAATAATAGTGTTAATCCTTTTATAGGTGGGGGTCGGCATGCAGGCGGTGATTCTACCTCATATATTCCATCCTTCTATCCATCATCTACTATGTTTGTTCCCACTAATGATTTTCTTATGGTGAATCCTCCACCGAGTTTGACTGTTCCTTTGGTAGGGAATGTATCTTTTAGTATGGGTTCCCCCTTGTCTGCAGTTCCTTCATTGGGGGGGGTATATGCCTCCTCTCTTGTCAGGGGGAAATGTATACCATCATATGGGAAATTTTGGTCATATTAATTTCTCCTCCCAAGGATTTCCTACCATGAAAATGCCTATGCACCCTTACATGAATCAATATGGAGGGGGTTATTATCCTACTGGTCAGGGTCATGGTCTCTATTAGAACCCACTGTGGCCTATGGTATCTAATTTTATTCCTACAGGTAATTATTCGAAGAACCAGTCTTTCTTGGGGGCATGGTCCTAGACGTCGCAACCAAGGGTCCCATTTCTGGCAACCTTGAATTTTCCAGACCTATCCAGATTAACGAACGATCCTATGTGTCATGATATGGCATGGCCCCTGGTTACCACCAAGATTCCCTATGAAATTCCTAAGATTGAGGGAAATAAGGGTGAGGATTCAAGCGATCATTTTACAACCTTTCACCTTTGGTACTTATCCAATTCCTTAAACCACGATTCTATTTGTTTGAGACTGTTTCAATGCACCCTTACATGGCCTGCTGCGAAATGGTATGTCAAGTTACCCAGGGGCATGTACTGGACCTTTAATGACCTAGACTTAGTTTTTCTTAACCAGTTTCAGTTGTCGGTCCGTTATGATGCAAGCAAAAAAAAATTATTGACATTCCGTCAGGATAAAGCCACTCACATTTAAGATAATATTCAAGAGTGGCGTAGATGAAAGCAGTTGATTAAAGCTAACATTCCACCAGAGTTCATGTTGGTGGTTCCTTAAGTCCCTTTTTCCATATATTGTGAAGGATGTCTCAACAGCTGAAGTAACTACTGAGGAGCATGCCATATTTAAAGCTCAATAGTTAGATTTTATCTACACTCAATCTGGGATTCTATACGAAATTATTTATGACGCATCGAGATCCAACCATGATCCCAAGCAAAATACAGGGCCTCATGCCGATGGAATTGTAAGCACCGCAAGTTCCAAGGATGTAGATCAGGTGATGAATCAGATGCAAAATTTTTCCATTAGCTAGTTTGCAACTGGACAAGCTACGACTTCATCATCTCCTTCCCAGTCGTCAGACGCACATTCCGTGTAATTGATGAACTCGAAAGGTAACCAAAAACTTGGAGGGAATAAGGAGAAGGGGAAGAATAATTGTGAAGGTGGGAATAATAATAAGAAAGGAAATCCAAATAATGACAAGAACGATAATACTATTGGTGGGGACAAGAAACAAAAACAAAAGGTGAAGTTTCCTTGTAAGCTTTGCACATAGGATCACCTTACTCACTTGTTCCCTAGAATGGATGAGGCCTCGAAGCTTATAACACAGATCCCAATTGTGTTAAAAAATATGCTTCCTCATAATCAAAATATGGCTTCGAGTGCTTCTAACACCGAAAATGGGTCTGGTGGGAATCCGAACCCTTTAGCCCATGATGGTGGCCATGGATGCATCAATATGGTCCATTCAGAGGATAATGTTTCCACCCACTCTCATGAATATGTTCCTCCACAACCTTGTATGGGGAAAGAGCCTCTGCATCCGAAGATCCCTTTGTAGATCAATAAGCCTAACCCCGTGCCTCGCGTTCTGAAATAAGTTCTTAAGTGCTCAACCCATAAACTCAATGCCATATCTGCCTAGAATTATTCCATTGTTGAGGATATAGGAAAAATGCCATGTGCCATGTCAGCTTTGGAGGTACTACATATGTGTCCCACACACAGGAATGCCTTGCTATTTGCCCTGGGGGCTCTTGAATTAAGTGGCCCTAGTGTTAATACGTTTGAGACCGCTAATGTTCAACCTCGCTTACCTTACCATGTAGCTTTCCAATTCTATGTGGAATGTCTTAAAATTTCCATCACATGTACTGTTGTTGATGAAGGTGCTTCAACGTCAGTGATATCCCTATCTTGTTGGAAGGACCTTGACTCTCCCCAGTTAGCTCAGTCCACAACCATGTTGAATGCATTCGATGGATGTTCATTTCGACCACATGGAATTATACCCTCTCTTTAGGTCTATTTGGGTGGGAAATCCATGTTGATCAAGGATGAGGTGGTTGATGCACCCCTCGACTATAATATTTTACGGGGAAGGAATTGGATTTATGCTATGAAAGCGGCTGTCTCATCCATGTTTTGCGTGATATTCTTTTCTCATGAAGGAAAAATCATGACAATCAATTAGTTATATTTTACTAGCCCCAGTTGATCTATATCATTGGGATCTACAGTGCCTATAGTTGAAAATTATTAGAAGGCAACTCAGAATGTTGGTTTCAGTATGCATTATTCTCTCATGGGAGCTTTTAGTTTTCTGGAACCAATCTCGTATATCGATTCCATTTCGGATGGTTCTTCATATCACTAAGTCCGGTTTCATTTCGTACCTCACATTTTAATGATCCCTGGACTCTCCCTTCCCCAACTGAATCATTTGAAGGGAACCCACACATCCAAATGTCCATGCCATTGCCTATAGTAGACCCTAATATTTCCTCTTCGCGGACAGAGGAGGAATATCCTGCCTTCCCGCCCGCTTGGGCGGTTAACTCGTAATGCTCACATGATTGTCTCAATGATAATTTTGTTGATGTATTTGTAAGTTCAAAAGATATTATTCTATGTATTACATTTGTATTTTATTGTATATCCCACAGAGATGTATTATTCCTCTGATTGGAAGTGTCGTCATTTGTATTTGGAAGTGTCGTCATGTACATTCACAAGTGTCGTCATTTGTATTGATGGGTTATTAGAACACCAGTGTGGGGCCGGCCCTAGTTAACACATGTGGTGGGTTATTAGACTTGAGTAGCAAGTCGGCCCCAGTGAATTAATTGGTAGGTCAAGTCAAGTATAAATAAGAGGGGTGTATCCCTCATTCTATTCATTCACTCACTTCTCAAGCTCGCATAGCTAAGAGAGAAAGTGGCGCACTTGTGGAGGAGGAGGAGCATCTGCTAGAGACATCTCTTTGGGTTTGATCCTTGTGATCTTGTATTTGGGCTTATTCTATCTCTGAGGAAGTTGCGGGGTTTTTCACCTTCTTGGTTTTCCCCGGTGAAACTCTGTGTCTCTTGTGTGATTGCATTATTGTGTTTATGATTTATATGTTGTTGATATGTTGTACATGTTATTCTCTTAGTGATCCTGAATGATAATGGAATGAAATTATTGGAAAATTAACATGGTATCAGAGCTGATCTAAGAAGAAGGCACTGTGCAGCTGTGGAAGCTAGGATTCTTAATATTTGGGTTTCTCTCCATAGATCATAAAATGCAGGAGGCTAGTTTGACTCTCCTAGCAAGGGCGCATCTTTCTGTTGAAACAGAATTCAATTCTGAGCATTTTCAGATTTTGACCTAAAATTTAGGGTTTCCACAAAAAGTGGAATTTCTAAAATATGAGACCATGGCTGGAAGATCCTTCTAAAAATCGAAGTTTAGAGCTTTGGATCGAACATTTTGGCTGGGTGAAACTCCGAGAAATTCAAACCCTAGTTTGGGGTCTTGTCAAGTGAAGTCAGAAATTAGGGCTTCTGCAAAAGTTGGAATTTCTGAAATATGAGACCATGGCTGGAAGCTCCTCTGAAAATTCGAATTTTAGAGACCAAGATCGAACCTTATGGATGGGTGAAGCTCAGGGAAAATAAAACCCTAATTCAAGGTCCTCCCTAGTGAATTCGAAAGTTTGAAAAGCAAATTTGAGGGGTGAAACTTTGCAGTTTTCAAATTCTGAGTATACCAGCTTGATCAGCTCATCAAGGTGCATCTTTCTATCTTTTCAGAATTTTGAAATTCAAAGTTTGAATTTTTAGGGTTTCTCCGACAAACCCTAATCCAGCACCAGATCCAGTTTTCAACAAATCAAGTGGTAAGACCTAAATCTTTTCTATTTCCATTTGAAGTACTCTTTAAATATGTCTCACCACACCAAGCTTGAGGATAAGCTTGAAAGGGGCTGATAACTTCCGAGCATGGAAGTATAGGATTAGGTTAATCCTAGAAGAGAATGATTTGGATACCTACATAAAAGAAGAGGTTCCAATTCCAGATGGAGATGAGGCTAAGGCCTTACACAAGAAGGACTTGGTCAAGGCTAAGAGAATCATTGCTGACTCTATAAAGTACCATCTCATACCCCATGTGTCTTCCCTAAAGACACCTAAGGAGATGTTTGACTCTTTGACCAAGTTGTTTGAAGGAAAGAACATAAATCGAAAGATGACTCTGCGGAACCAATTGAAAGGGGTAAAAGCTTCAGAATGGAGAGACCATTCAATCCTACTTTTCAAGGTCTCTCAAATCAAGGAACAACTTGAAGCTGTGGATGAAGTAGTGGAGAATGGTGAAATTGTTATGACCACATTGAATGGCCTACCTAGGTCATGGGACTCCTTCATCCAAGGAATCTGTGTAAGAAGGAAGTTGATCTCCTTCAGTAGACTGTGGGATGAATGCTAGGCTTGTAGCCCGAGAAGAAAAGATGGGAAGTGAAGATCAAGCTCTCACAGCACACACCAAGGGAAGCAAGTTTAAGAGGGATAAATCTCATAACAAGAAACATTCTCACTTCCACCATAAGAAGAAAGATATCTCCCAAGTTCGATGTTACTCTTGTAATGAGAAAGGAAATTATGCTTCAGATTGTCCTAAGAACAAAAGGAACAACAACAACAACTACTACAAGCAATCTGATAGGTACGACTTACAAGTATGTTTTGAAATATGTTCATGATTAAGTTTATAATATGATTGTCATCATGTTATTGAGTTTAGTAACAATCTTGTTTAAATTTAGACTTGTCTTATCACCCTAGTAAAAGTATGAATGCATGATAGAAGACATTCATTGATTAGGTTTATGACACTTATGATTGTATTATGATTGTACTAATGCACTGTGGTGTTCTATGAGGAGAATATTATCCACTAACATGAAGGTACAAATCAAGTCCTAGATCAATACCATAGTGACATGAAGACAAAGACTGATCCATAGTCATGGATCACATAGAGGTATGTATAATTTGGTTCTACAATGGTTAACTTATGATTTATGCAGGTCATTGAAGAGAACAAAAAAACATTGCTAGATATAACTAGCAAATATGATGACCAGGTATGTTTTTCCTATATCAAGTTAGAAAATCCTATCTTATGTAAGGATCTTATACTTTTGTATGATTGATAATGATGATTCATTAAGTTATAAATTTGAGTAATCTAAGGTTTATGCATATTATGTTCCTTACTTTGATTAATGATATGACTAACCAGAAAAGTCCTATATAAACCTTGAATACTGATGCTTATGATCTGTGTTTGAAATGATCATGACTATACATGTTTAAGATTATTATGTTTTGATAGTATTAAGATTATACTAATAAATGTATGATTATGTATGATATCTCGAGGATAACTCAATGATGATACTAGTAAGCATGCATAGTGATCGAGAATGGAGATAAATTCAAGGACAGGTAATCCAAGAAGCAAAGATCAAGAGGGAGCACACTCCAGTAGTTCCTGCAAGGAAACAAACATTGAGAGGGAGTCCACCCAACAAACAAACAAAGATAAATATTTGAATTGTCATTTCTTGTATATTTGATTGTTTAAAGATGTATATACTCATGTTCCTAGACTTAGGTTGTGTATTATGCATATTAGAATAATTGCATTAATGAACAGTATACTACTAATACGCATGTAATGGGTAAGTGGCCTATGGCACTGTACAACATTCCATTGCTACATATCTAGAATGAAACCTCTTTACTGACATGTTGGGAGTTGTGCACACTCTTAACAATGTTTTGGTAGAGATTGGAAGGCATCTAGAAAGTTATAGTTTTGGTAGAGATTGGAAGGCATCTAGAAAGTTACGGGATATGGATAAATGTTGTATTGAAGCATTGGCTAAAATAATTGCATGATTGTATGACATATTTCTTTATGTGTAAGAATTTGTTCTGAAAACTATGAGATGTCTCTAATCATGCAATTTAACTTGTCTTGTAGGAAAGATCGTATACTATCACCTACAAAAGAAGGACTACAACATGTGTTCCAGCAACAAAGCTATCTATTGAAGATATTGAAGAATCAGAAGTTCCCAGCATCGAGGATGAAGTAATGGAAGGATGCCATGATCGAGCAGTGCCAGTCGATCATGAAGAATGATGTTTGGGATGTGGTCCCAAGACCTGAAGGGAACTCTATTGTGACTTCCAAGTGGATCTACAAGATCAAGCATGCTGCAGATGGCAGCATAGAAAAATTCAAAGCGATATTTGTAGCTCGTGGCTTCTCCCAGAAAGAGGGAATTGATTATGAAGAGACTTTTGCTCCTGTAGCCAGGTACACTTCCATCAGATCAGTACTTTCTCTAGCTGCAGTGATGAAATGGAAGATACACTAGATGGATGTCAAGACAACTTTCTTGAATGGTGTAGTCGAGGAGGAAGTGTATGTGGAGTAGCCACTTGGTTTTGAGACACATGACAGGGAATCATATGTGTGCAAGTTGAAAAAAGCCTTGTATGGCTTGAAGCAAGCTCCTAGGACTTGGTATGGTAGGATAGATAGACTTCTATCCAGTTTGGGTTTTACCAAGAGTAAAGTAGATTCCAACCTTTACTACAAGGTTGAGGAAGGCAATCCCGTGATACTACTTTTGTATGTGAATGACCTGTTTGTTATAAGTGACGATAGATTGATTGCCAACACGAAGAGGAAGCTTGCTGCCGAGTTCGAGATGAAGGACTTGGGGATGATGCACTACTTTCTAGGCATGGAGGTGCGGCAGAGTGCAGATGGAATATTCCTTGGACAAGGGAAGTATGCGGTAGAGATCCTGAAGAGGTTCAGGATGATGGACTGCAAGGCCATGGCCACACCTATGGCATCGAACTTGAAGCTTTTGTGTGATGCTTCATCTGATCCAGTTGATGTCACTGTGTATCGTTAGATGATTGGGTCCTTGATGTACTTGACGAACACAAGACCAGATATTTTCTTTGTGGTGAACACATTGAGCCAGTTCCTGACGGATCCCACAAGTGTTCACCTGGTTGCTGTAAAGCATATTCTGAGGTACCTGAAGGGTACAATTGACTATGGGCTCAAGTATGATGCGAATCAAAATTTTAACCTGGAGGGTTATGTTGATTCAGATTGGGCAAGCAGTGCTGCAGATAGGAAGAGCACTTCTAGGTGCTGCTTCAGTATGGGATCAGGTGTGATCTCTTGGTTTAGTAGGAAGCAGTCCTGCGTAGCACTGAGTACAACCGAAGCAGAGTATGTTGCAGCTTGTTCAGCTAGTTGTGAGGTAGTGTGGCTGAGGAAGCTGTTGTCTGAGTTATTTGATCTCCCATTGGATGCTACTGGTATCTTTTGTGATAACCAGAGTTGTGTGAAGCTGTCTGAGAACCCGGTGTTCCATGACAGGTTGAAGAACATTGAGATCAAATATCACTATATTAGGGATATGGTGCAGAGAGGAGTAGTGAATCTCCTGCATGTTGCGACGAATGAGTAGGTTGCAGATGTGTTGACGAAACCACTAGCCAGAGTGAAGTTTGAGTACTTCAGAAAGAGGCTTGGTGTTCTTTAGATTGAAGACACTTCGAGGAAGAAGTGATGGGACACATTTGCAGGAGCCATTCCAAGCATGGTGAGAGGAGGATCCTTCCCATGGCTGTGGATGTAAGCGCTGTGTGATGAGCATCAGGACGATGCTCCAGTTACTGCTTTGTATATGCATCAGTTGGATTCTTTGTATGATCAGTTGGATGCTTTGTATGATCAATTGGATCATGTATATGTATATGTATCAGGTGGATGAATTATATGATCAATTTGATCATGTGTGATGAGTATCAGGATGATGCTCTGGATGACATGCATCAAGATGATGCAGTGATGATGATTAGTTTGATCATGTGTGATGAGTATCAGGAAAATGCTCTGGTTGATATGCATAAGGACGATGCAGTGACGATGATTAGGATGATCATGTGTATCAGGATGATACTCTAGATGATATGCATCAGGACGATGCTATGATGATGATCAGGATGATCATGTACATCAGGATGATGTATGGTGAGTATCAGGTTGATAATTTGTGGTCGTGGACAGGTTGTACAGATGAGCATGTAACTAGACCTAGGAGATCCGATAGGTTGAGCAGTACGCTCGTAATCAATCTCGGGATACTCTTTTGAGGCATTGCTCTGGGAGGACATGTAACTAGACTTGGGATATCCGATAGGTTGAGCAGTATGCTCGTAATCAGTCCTGGGATGCTCTTTCAAGGATTTGTCCTATGGCATGTAACTAGACCTGGGAGATCCGATAGGTTGAGCATTATGCTCGTAATCAGTCCTGGGATGCTCTTTCAAGGCTTTGCCATGACCACATGTAACTAGAACTGGGATATCCGATAGGTTGATTAGTATGCTCGTAGTCAGTCCTAGGATGCTCTTTTGAGGCATTGTGGTAGGATTCATACGTAATACGTCTGGGAGATCTGAACAGGTTGTGCTAGTCACATAAAAGGCCTCGGATTCTCTTTAGAGTTCTTGCTAGTCAAGACACTCTTTTAAGGTTTTGTGGCAGTCACATGTAAGTGGACCTGGGAGATATTTTCGGTCGTGCTTAGGCACATAAAGGATCCTAGGATACTCTTTCGAGGCATTGTGACGCACGTAATAAGTCATGAGGATTCCACAGTATGGCCAGTGTTGATGAAGACCTACATGTGGTGGGCCTATATCCAACATGAAAAAGGGTTGGCTCTGTAGAACTTCCTATGACGAGCAGAATTCAGAGACAGCCCAGTGATTGAGATGTCGATTACAATAGTAGTGATGATGATGATGCTCCGTGATCCAGTGATGATGATCCAGCTCTAGAATTGAAAACTTGTGCCAATATGTATTGATGACCTGTGACGAAACAATACCTTCCTAGTTAAGAGGGAGTGTTGATGTATTTGTAACTTCAGAAGATATTCTTCTATGTATTACATTTGTACTATATTGTATATCCCACAGAGATGTATTATTCCTCTGATTGTAAGTGTCGTCATTTGTATTTAGAAGTGTCGTCATGTGCATTGACTAGTGTCATCATTTGTATTGATGGGTTATTAGACCACCAGTGTGGGATTGGTCCTAGTTAGAAAATGTGGTTGGGTTATTAGACTTGAGTAGCAAGTCGTCCCTAGTGAATTAATTGGCAGGTCAAGTCAAGTATAAATAAGAGGGTTGTGTCCCTCATTCTATTCATTCACTCACTTCTCAAGCTCGCATAGCTAAGAGAGAAAGTGGCACACTTATGGAGGAGGAGGAGCATCTGCTAGAGACATCTATTTGGGTTTGATCCTTGTGATCTTGTATTTGGGTTTATTCTATCTCTAAGGAATTTGCGGGGTTTTTCACTTTCTTGGTTTTCCCCGGTGAAACTCTGTGTCTCTTGTGTGCTTGCATTGTTGTATTTATGATTGATATGTTGTTGATATGATGTACATGTTATTCTCTTAGTGATCCTGAATGATAATGGAATGAAATTATCAAAAAATTAACAAATTTTCCTTCTGTTGAAGCTATTGTTGAAGCCATGAATGGTCCTGAAAGGCCTTGGGAGGACGTACATCATAGATATTATTCCCTCCCAGAGCTTGAAAGGATTGAGCACGACGAGTTCCTATCGACCGTAGGTGATAAAATTGGTCATCCCATGGTCTCGTTCGATAAACATGGAATATATGCTGAAGGGAACATGGAAAATATTTCTCCTACCATCCCAATCAACATTTTTTGAACTCTTACAAAGTGGAGAATGTATATATCGGCATTGATTGCTTTCCTGAAGAAATTCAGATTTACACCCATTTTTTCAACGAGTTCCGAGATGTTTTTGCTTGGTCCTATGAGGAAATTATAGGAATAGACCCAAGCATTATTGAGCATGAAATTAAGACTTATATGAATGCTAAGCCTATTGTTGGCACGGGGTTAGACTGCATAAAGTGCGGAAGCCAATAGCAGCAAAGAAGGACCATCCACGGAAGAAGGACCATTCACGGAGAATAAGGAGCCGACGGAAGCGCGAGATTAGTTTAGTTAGTTAGAATGGGTCATTTGGACCAATTTTTAACCACCTTAGTTAGCTATAAATAGAGTTACAAGTGTAAGCCTAAGGGCATCAGTTGATTGAGCACCAAGTAGATGAATTGTGTAATTTTTTTCTCTACCTTCAGCATGTTTTGTATGGATCCACGATAAGTGTTTTGAACTATTTTTGCGAAGGTTGTACTACAGGTTTTGATGAGTTAATGCATAAAGATGTTCAGATATGTCCATGTTTATGTTGAATGATGCATCTTTATTTTGTTTCTATTATGTTGAATAATATATGTGATTCAAATAAGGTGTATGCTTGATTTCTGTTAATGTGATCGTTGGTTTTATTATGTTAGTGCGAATGTCAATTATCCTCTGATTATGCGAATAACAAATGTATGCTTGAGATAATAAGTATGATGTGAAGGTAAAATATCTTGTTTTGCTAGCGAGAGAGTAAGGTTAGATGCATATCCTCTCCCCACTGCGGAAGCTTGGTTCTCGTGGCCCCCTTAACCATCTCGGGTGAGACTTCACTCACTCTACGGGTGTTGCTGGAAAGGGTAAACCTTTTTGGGCCGATGATTAAGGGTGTTCAATTGGTGTTTGTTGACGATAGTGCAAAGTGAACCCGTGTCGAAAAAACTATGTCAACAAATGGTTCTGTTGTCGAGACCCTAAAGAAGAAATAAGAGGACATGTTGTGGCATCCGATGAAGCCGAAGATTCAGGATTGGTTCGACAAAAAAATAGAATAATTCGTAGAAGGCGAAAGACAGAACCCTGGGTAGACAATGAGCAGCTGGTTGCAAAAACATATCTACTCTGATATCCACAAGGTATTTTTCTGCGAATTCCTGGTATTGCTGCATGAGTGGTTAGCACAACTGACATTTCAAAAGAAAATTTTCCAAGGAGGTGAGCCTGAACATTGGACCCCAGAATTGATCCAACAGTTGAGATGGGTTGACAATAGGGTATCAAGGGCCATCAAATTCTGGGTAGACAATATCTTAGAGGGGTACATTATAGAGTTTGCGGTTGACACAATCAAATCTTACAACGACGCATAAATAATTTTTTCAAAGGACCTAGAGGGATATTTCTACTATCGTTGAAACTGTGGATTAAGATGCTTGTCCGCGAAAATGGTATACTGAAAATGAACTCCGACGAGAAGAGATCGGTGTGTGGAGGTTGTGGGTTGTTGGGCCTGGCCCAAGGAGGTCAAATTTTGAACGTATTAAGTTTTGTGAACTGTGAATCCGAGCGCAGTGTGGATGGATACTTTTTTTGGAAAACAGTTTTGGAAGCTACGAAGAGAAGCGCATCACAGTTTTGTTATAATGCGACGGTGTGCGCAGCGCAGTTGCGAAAGAATTACGAGGTTGGTGCCGCGAGGAGTATAGTGCCATGATGTGCCACGTCGACGGACATCCAGCTAAGCAGATCATGGACGGAGGATGGTAGTTAATGTGGTTAGGTCATAGAAGACCTATTTTTGGAAAAGATCACCAATAACTACCAAGCAGTGGGTAGGTACAGATCGAGATAGACAATTGGTTACACCACCAGATAACTACTAGTTGAACCAATTGTCTAAAGGCCGTGATTGCAGCAATAGCTTGGAAGAAGCAAGCTGTTGGCGCGCATGACAAAGGAGCGGATGACAACGTGTCTACACCAAGTTTGGCATGCATATGACTGAAGATCCGCCACCAGATATCAGTAAGTCTAATTTTGGGAAAACTGTGACAGTTTTGTAAAACCTAAGGGTTTCGCCTTTGTAATGTAAATACATGACCTAAGGGCATGATCTATATATAGGGAAATTTTGTATAGGAAAGGGGGACTCTTCATTTTGTTATTTTTCTCATTGTTGATTGAATATATCTCTATTAAGAGACATTTTGTAAAGGCTCTACAAGCTGAGTGCGCAGAGACCTAATCTTGAGAGAGAGAGAGAGAGAAGAGCATCTGCAGCTGAGTGCGCGGGAAAATAACTGTTGTACCCCTTTCCAAGATAAATAAACAACAGTTCTTGTGGATGTAGCTTCCCATACGGGGGGTGAACCATGTTAAATCATTATGTTATGTGTTTGCTATGTTTGATTGTCATTAATTGGTGATTTAAATTACTTACAGTACATGCATGAGATTATTAGTGCTTGTTATATGTTTACTGTGATCTGTATTCACCGAGGAAAGGATGGAATAAGATGATAAGTAGTTCATGTATGAAGAAGTATTAAACAATAAGCACCTATAAATCTCGAATGAATGGATCGACGAGATAACCACATAGTTACTTGTTAAGGGTTGAATCGCAGTAACAAAGCTCACAGCACTGCGCGTCTCGTTCAAATTGCATAAGTTATGGTATTCACCAATCTAAGTAATGATGAATGATTAAAGGATATCCAATAAATCCAAGTAGAAGGAATTAGGCCTCGCAGACTAGCCTCCTCGTCTAGTGGATGTGTCGTTCCATAAAGAAGTACTGCACTGTCTCACCGCAGTAGCCTAATAGTGTTGTGCAGACCCATTGATGCAAGATATCAGAGTCCGTATAGTCCACTGTCCGCCGCATGGAAGCATACTACCAAGTTGCGTAATTGTCAGTTAAGCACTCGCATCACCAGGTTGTGGAAACCTGATTCCGCAACCACCCCATCTATTTTTGCCTCAGGTGAGACTTCAGACTACTTGCAGTCTGTTGTAAAAAGGGCCGGTGAATAGGGGTTTTGTTGGTATCTCGTACCACGAAGTACTTGGGTCTACATAGGAAAACCTCTTGAACAGGGAAGCAAACCAACAAATGGTTCCATTGCCACGCTAAGACCAGTGATGCGATAGTAGATTCAGAAAAGTAATGTCCAAAAGTTGGCATCCAGGAAAGAAAGAGATCACATCTTGGTGAGAAAATATCGAAAGGGACTTCGCAAAGAAAGAAAATAGGCACCCACGTCTATATGGCGTAGAGTGGTTAAACAGATACTTATGGAGGGATATCCATGATTTTTTTTGGGAATCGTTTCCAACCGAACTCCATGAGTGGATATCGTACCTCGCAGAAAGAAAGAATTGCTCCCAAGGTGGAGTACCTATAGAGTGGAGTCCAGACCTTACTGAACACCTCAAAGCAATCAACATCCCACTGTCATGAGCAGTTGACTTTTGGGTTGATATCATACTTGGAGGATTTGTGACTGAGTTTGTTGTAGACATGCTGAAATCCTATAGCCAAGCAGAAGCATATTTCTTTGAAGGACTCAGAGGTAAGTTCTTGAAAAACCTCAGTATTTACATTAAAATGCTTTTAGTCGAGAAAGGTGTTTTAAGAATGCAATAATAACCCTAGATCTGTCATGATAGAGAATACATACATTGATTCTAACGAAGAAAACCATTTTCTGAGAAGTGGAAAGAGATAAAAGCTTACTAACAAGAAGAAACCCACACCATCTAGAAACCATACCGAAATTCCATGTGATCTCAATAATACAAAAACTCAGTTATCAGCCACAATCCACCATATTATACCTCAGAATCATTCATTCTAGAACCCACCCACTGCGAGGATCGTGTAGCCCATCCCACAGATCAATAATACTAGTAACACCGCAGGAGCAAGTGCTCACAGCACTACGACTTAGACTATTCTGCAGAATACTGTCCCTAGTACAATCCAGCAGCCTCTATCTAATTTTACCATAGGGAATCAGTTCCAGAATAGTACACAATCCGGAAGAAGAATGATAGATAATGATATAAAACTGCTGATATTCAAAGGAACAGGTCAAGAAGACCCTGATTAGCATTGGTTTCTATGCGAAGCCGTGTGGAGTGTTAAGCAAGTGACAGATGATGCTATAAAGAGAGCACAGCTCATAACTACTTTTAGAGACAGAGCAATGAATTGGTTTATGAAATATTCTCAGGCACAGCCGAGAACCCTAACAAAGATCAAAACCATGATTGCCACATAATTTAAGAAACCCAAATCAGAATCACAGTGCATAACAGAGCTAAAAGAAATCAAGCAAAAACCCACTGAATCGGTCTGGGAATTCGACCAAAAATTCAAAACATTGTTGGACCAAGTGAGCTTTGTTATAGCTCTGCAACAGCATCAAGAATGGTTTATTGCTGCGTTGTTACCCCATATCCGACAAACACTAATGCAACAAAAGTTTGTATCTCAAGCTGAGACCTTGGAGATCGCAATGAAATTGGAAGCTTCACCAATTGGAGAAAGTAGTTCTGGGATGAAACAGATCCAAAACCAATTGGATACCTTGACATTAGAATTTCAAGGTATGAAGAACGGAAAGGAACAAAGACATGAACAACGACATGAAGTTTGGTGCACAGGATGCAAAGGAGAGGGCCATACTAGAGAAAATTGACCCTTATTTTAGGATTATCTTAATAGTGGCGCACCAAACCCAATAAATATGAATCAGAACCAGGCACCATGGTGTGAAATTTGTAAGAGCAGAGGACACCACCTTGAAGACTGTTACCTGCTACAGAAATATGTGAAGACACCTAAAAACTTATACTGCAATTTCTGTAAGTTAGTTGGCCATGATGAGTCCAACTGTCGCACTTATGAGTTGATGAATGAAAGAAAGCGAGATATGGACACAATGCGAGGTGATAGAATGTACCGCATTCAAGAGGAAAATCAACCAAAGCAAGAGAACACCCACTATGATCAAGGAGCATATAGAGGCCACGGTGGTGGATATCGCGGAAGAGGAAGAAATACTGGTCAAAATCAAGGAAGAGGACGAGGCCAGGTAATATGCTATAACTGTGGCCAGCTAGGTCATGTATCAAGAGACTGTACTAATCCATGCACCACATGCAACTACTGTAAATCATTTGATCACGTGATAGAATATTTCCTGGTGCTTGAGGTAGAAATGTAGAAGAGGAGAAGAACATAAACACCAAACCCTAACATCTAGTTGATCACATCAGAGAACAGACCTGTAGGTCCAAGTGTCAATGCAGTAACGCGAAGTGGCGCTGATACAGGAAAAGACAACATTGCAGAAGCCTCGACTTCTGGAACAACTAATCCTAAAAACAATCCTGAAGAAACAATAGGAATAAGAAAAGCTTCCGGGAAATCACCTCCATTAAACTTACAGAAAAACAAAGAAGTATTTAAAGAAGGGCGGGAAATGTTTTCTCCAAGGATCCTACTGCGAAGTCAAGAACCACAAATAGAAGACATGCCACTGGCTTATGATCAGACACACACTGCACTGGATGCATCTAATTCTATTACACAGTTTCTGCATAGCTGCATCAAGTTATTAAAATGAAAGGATACTCTTATGGAATTTGAAAAGCTGATAAATCACTATGAATCATCCAGTAAGAAAGGATCAGCACATGGCGCAGTACATAACATTAGGAGTCCCAAAAGAACCGGCAGGGAAATGCGGTTCACTACACAAATAGGAGACTATGAGATGGACGAGATCATTCTTGATCTCGATTCTAAAGTGAACGTCCTAACAAAGAAGACATGGCAGGCGATGGGAAAACCAAAGTTACAATGGTCACCAATTTAGTTAAGAATGGCTAACCAAGGCATAGTTATACCACTGGGAAGGTTAACCAACACCATTGTCGATATTGATGGAGTGCGAAGTTATGCAAACTTCGAAGTAATTGAAATTGTGGATGATAGCAATCCGTATCCAACATTGCTAGGCATCGACTGGGCCATGACGAACTCCGCCATCATCAATCTAACGACAATGAAAATGATATTTGAAGGCCATGACATAAGGGTTGTCACACCAATATTGGATCCTTTGCAAGGCGAATGATATGCTGAACCTATTCAAGAAGAGTACCACGCTCAAAACCTTGATTGTATCTATCAAATGACAACAAATGCTATAGATTATATTGACCCTACTGCGGATGGAATGCTCAGCTGGCGCTGCGATAGTTCTTGCATATCAGACTCTAAAGCAGGATTAGAAAGGTGGCAACAAAGAATGCATGAGGTATCTTCCAGGAGATGCGCGACAATTACAAAATCATTCCACTGGATCGGAAAGCAGGTAAGTCCAATCCCCACTTATGATGGTACAACTAACGTCTATTCATTTATCAAAGAATATACTGCAGCAGTTGTAGATGAACATTGCATCTCAACATTAGATATGGAACTTCGCGAGACACCTGCCAGATGGTGGGATACACATTAGAAAACATTAACAACTTGGGATCATTGCATAATAAAACTACAGATCAGGTTTGCTGATAAGGTCACGTTACCATTTAAGAAATATAGTGGTTAGATGGATCTAGCAGATCATATCGCAGCTTGTGTTGAATCTTGGAAGGAAAGACCGCAAACAGAATGGGTACATCTCTTTGCACATACATTGGAGGAGCCTATTCCAAAGAAATGGTACCTGGACGAGGAGCTGCGCCGAGAAACCACGGATTGGTCTACACTCACTGCGAGCTTCCAAAAGGATTTTAGCTTTATAGATGACCATCCTACTATCAATGACGTGCTGCAGCTTATTAAAGAAAGCATATTCAGACAAGGTTGCCTGAAGAAAAACATCACAGCCGAAGAGTTTTTTGAAGCAGATAATGTACTTGCAAATCTACAACCAAATTGGTCAGAACAGATAGAGCAGGCGTTAGACTGCTATAACATAGCTGAAGAAGTTGAAGATAGTGATGAGGATAAATCGCGCAACATAAAGATTCAGGAATCAGAAGGATTATGCGAGGTAGAGGGACCTCCACTAGAAATTCCAGATATGAGTGGACCGGTTAAAACAAAAAAAGTGAACATCGACACCCGTGAAGAGCCGAAGTTTGCAGCAATAGGAGACTACTGGGATGATAACATAGTTGCATAGAACGCAGCTATATTACAGGAATATCAAGAAGTATTCCCAACCAAGTTCACCGAGATGAAAGGAATTTTGGGAGACTTAGGAGTGATGAAAATTCCTCTTAATCCTAGCGCAAAACCTGTAAAAAAAATACCATATAGATTAAATCCGCGCTACAAGGAATGAGTTAAGGTAGAACTCGACAAGATGCTCGACGCAGGAATCATTGATCCAGTTGAAGAATCTGAATGGATAAACCCGATGGTCATCCAAGACAAGAAAACAAAGGGTGAGATCAGGATCTGCGTTGATCTCAGAAAGTTGAATGATGCTTCTATACATGATCCATTTCCTACACCTTTTACTGATGAAGTACTTGATAACATTGGAGGAAATGAAGCATACTCTTTTACTGATGGATTTTCAGGATACCATCAGATAAGAATTGATCCAGCAGACAGGCATAAGACCACTTTTTGCCACAGAATGGGGCTCGTTCCAGTATACCGTAATGCCTTTTGGCCTGAAGAACGCACCAGCCATATTTTCTAGGGTGGTGATTGCAGCATTTAAAGAATTCATCCACAAGTTTTTAGAAGTTTACTTTGATGATTGGACCATTTTTGGGTTACTAAATAACCATGCCATGAACCTAAGGATGATGCTAGAAAAATGCAGACAACATCAGATTTCATTAAATTTAAAGAAATGTATTTTCTGTGTTCCATATGGGATTCTGCTAGGACATATTGTGTGTAAGCAAGGGTTGATGGTTGATTCAGCAAAGACATCAATTATTGTAAACTTGCCTACACCAAATTTAGTTAAACAATTGCGCACTACACTGGGCCATACCGGATACTATAGAAAATTCATTAAGGGTTATGCACAGATAACTGCAGCAATGGAGAAGCTTTTAAAAAAGGATGCACCATTCATTTGGAATGAGGACTGTGAGAAAGGATTTGACACATTGAAAGAGAAAATGGTTACTGCGCCGATCTTAGTCTTCCCAGATTGGGAGAAGCAATTTCTCGTACATGTGGATGCTTCCTACATCGCATTGGGCGTTGTCCTTGCACAACTGGGAGAAGGAGGCATTGATCATCCCATTGCATTTTCGAGCATAAAGCTATCATTGGCAAAAAATAATTACACAACTACTGAGAGAGAAGGACTCGTAATGGTATATGCATTACAGAAATTCAGGAATGATTTGCTTGGTGCACACTTTTCAAGCTTTACATACCATTCTGCATTAAAATACCTAGTCAATAAGCCAGTGTTAGGGGGGCGGATATGCAGATGGCTATTACTATTCCAAGAGTATGATTTTGAAATAGTCATTAAACCAGGCAGATTAAATTTAGGACCTGATCATCTATCAAGGATTGAGTCGGGAGAGGAACCTACGAATCTAGAAGACAATATGCCTAACGTGCAGATGTTCGCTATACAAGTAGACGATGAATATTATCAAGACATAATCAATTTCTTAACTACTGGTTTCACACCTACAAAATTCACTACACAGTAGAAGAAATAGCTAGTAGTGCGAGCCGCAGACTTCACCATCATCGCAGGACAACTCTACAAGTTAGGACCTAATGAAGTGCTGCGAAGATGTGTATTAGAACATGAGAAGCCATTTATATTAGTTGATGCACATTCCGAAGTCGCAGGTGGTCATTATGCAGGAAGGGCTACTGCGCAGAAGATATTGCGCGCAGGGTTATGGTGGCCTACGATCCATAAGGACTCCAAAGAACATTGCCAAAACTGTGATGTCTATCAAAGGACAGGGAAGCCATCAAGGAGAGATGAGATGATGTTGAATCCTCAGCTAACCTTGTAGGCATTCAAAAAATGGGAAATTGATTTTGTAGGACCTATTAACCCACCAGGGAAGAGAACTAGTGCAAGGTACATTATTACCGCAACTGACTACCTCACCAGATGGGCAGAATCTAAACCTGTGAAAAATTGTAGCTCAGCCACAGCGACCGAATTTATCTTTGAAAATATCATCACAAGGTTTGTATGCCCCAAAATTCTAATGAGTGATCAAGGTACTCACTTCCTGAACAAAACTATTGAAGCCTTGACTAAAGAATTCTACATCCATCATCAACGCAGTGCACCTTATCACCCACAAGCAAATGGAACTGTTGAAGCATTCAACAAAGTACTTGAGAATGCGCTAACTAAGATATGCAACGTAAACCGCGATTACTGGGACCTGCACATCCCATCAATATTATGGGCATACAGAATGACATGCAAGAAATTAATTGGACATACACCCTTCAGATTGGCTTATGGGGAAGACTCAATAATGCCAATGGAATATATTCTTCCCAGCTTGAGAATAGTTGCATTTACAGGAATGGCAGATCACGCATCACTGGAAGAAAGACTAATACACTTAGTTTGGTTGGAAGAAGACCGCTTCATTGCAGGATTCCACCAACAAGTGCAGAAAGAATGAGAAAAAGCATGGCACGATCACCACATCAAGAATAAGTCTTTTCAGGTAGGTGATCTGGTCCTCCTGTACGATAGTAAATTCATGAAATTTCCAGGCAAGTTCAAAATGCATTAGCTTGGACCATATACTGTCATACATGTTACTCAGGGTGTCGTAGTTCAATTAGTTACCTTAGCTGGTGATACATTACCTAATTTGATAAATGGAAGCAGACTAAATCTTTACCGCGATAGTCCTACTTCGTAGAATCCTGCATGATTAGAAGAAAGGGAAAATTCTAAGTGTCAAAACGGTTGAAATTAGGCACCATAATTTACTGAGTCTATACATGTAAATTACCAAGAAAGGTCTCTAAACCGTGCAAAAAAAAAAAAAATTGCAAAGTTGTGAATTTAAAAGGAAACCCTCCAAAGAAAAGAAATCACATACTGCAAAGTAACTGCGCAAGACCTATTTTTCACCTGCTGCGCAGCTTGACGCAAGACTCCAGAGAAATAACCATTACAGTGTCGGTCGGAAAAATAGCCATTAAATTGAGATTTTTCGGCAATCGCTAGGGCATTTAAAGCAAAAATAACCGTTCTGAAAGGCTTAATGATGGACACGACCGATATCTTGCATAGATTTAGCTAACGAATACAACATTTAATGCTTATCTAAACGTTAGAAGGAGCAGAGGAAAGATACCCGCGCTTATAAATACCACAATATTCTATCTCGCGGGCATTACCAAACATTCAAAATTTCTTGCGGACACTAGTCTATGAGTTGTTCTGCAAGCTAGAAGGTATCCTATTGAGAAAGGCCAAGGTGAATGTCTAAAAATTCCTTAGAAGAACTCGAATTAACGCTACCAGAAGCTATAAACATATTTCAATACAGAGGTATTGAAGGGTTAATGAGAACTCCTGTAAAGAACATTGTCAAAGATAAGCTTGAACCATCCCCAAGGTCACCAAGGCACACTGTACCCATGGAGCCCAAAGGAAAAGAACCGCAGCAGAAAGTCAAATTTGTAAAATTAGTCATAGCAGATCTAATGAACAAGTAAATCAATCACAATAGATGAATATAGAAAATATGGTGTAAAACTGTGCAAAACATGCAGCAGTGCCCAATATCCCAGTAAGGGTGAATGATTACAATAGAATACAGTAACAATGACTAAGCAATTCGAATTTCCTAAGGAGGTCATTCGAATCACTGAATGGAGTAGCTTGACTCCAACTAGGAGTCCTCATCATCAATCAGTGGTGGTCATCAATGCACAAGAACCAGTCATCCAGGTGTCAAGCTGAGTCTAACTGAGTGTGTCATGTGTAACTAAAGTGTGTAGCACTGATATAGGGAAGTGGGCTCAGTGGAGGGCACATGGGAGGCTAACTAAAGTCAGAACAAGTCATCTAGTCAATCTGGAGGTCCAACGGAAGTGAAATGGTCAGTCAGGAGTGAAACTAGCCTCAAATCAAGGAGAATCAGAGCTAACTAAGTGTAATTGAAGTGGAACTGCAGTGGTAGGTGAAGAAGTGTGCCCTTCTCTGGAAGTAGGTTAGAAGTGGGCGCCTTCCTGACTAGGAGGGCTAAAACTTTGAAGTAAGTAGCTCCCGGGTGCTAGAATAAGGTGGGTAAGGTGCTGGAGGCATCACATGGTGACTGGGCTGCATGCAAACCCTAGACTTTGCATGCAAGGTCCTGAAAGTGATGATGTGGATATCCGACACCCCCCCTCAAGCTAGACTATGATGTGCAAAAAATAAATGATAGGGCCCTGGTAACTAAGACCAAAGGTCACCCCAATACAATAATAATCCAAACTAATAACAGTCAATCGACCGAGGAAATGGGGAAAACCTCATGGGAAAAATACCCCCCCTCAAAAATAGATTGTAGCACACCAAAAGATTTAATTGCTCCAAAATCAAGTAGATATGTCTGGAGGTATCTTACTCTTGGGAGTAAATGGATCATGCTCCAAAAACATGTGCTTGAATTCTCCATCAGTGGGTGCAAGCGAATGTGGAGACTTTATGAACTTGCTCTTCATACCAAAAATGGTGAGAACAAATCTAAAAATATGAGGATGATCCTGGAACCTGTGATTCGAACCAAGTGAGGTAGGAATAGCTACAATCGGATCAAATAGATCTTGAAACTTGAACTTCTTATCAATAGAAGTTAAATCAACTCCAAAAATAGATGAATGGTTTCTTGAGATCTCCTTTGAACCAACAAGGGTGAGATCAAAACCAAAATCAGCAAAAAGTGCATGAGAATTGAACTCAAGCGAATGGTAGTGCTCTTTATCTTCAGTAAAACTCTGAGAAAGTGTGCAAATGATAGAACAAAATTTTATAGGAGGCATGCAATCAAGGAGGACGAATGCTTCACCTCCAAAATCAGATTTTACCTCCAAAACATCAAGTATATCATTATTATGCATGTCGGCAAACTCATGTGAAAGAGAGGATTCAAGAACCTCTTCGGAATCTAGAGTATGACCTGGTTTATCTTGCTCAGAATTCGAAATAGAAGACTTTGAGAGAGTGATTTTTGAATCTATAGTTTCTTCTTCATCTTGAACAATTGTTGAGGCCAAGACATGATCAGAAAGAATACATAAGGAGATCTCATTGGGCGTGTTCTCCAAAAGGCTAGCATGATCCTCTTCTTCTTGCTTTCCAAATTCTCTGTCAAGTTGGACCCATAGATCACTTGGATTTTCAGCAGTCTTACTGAGGTAGCGCATACAAGGAGACATAGCAAGACATACTGCTCTAAAAGCTCTATCACAATCATTGAGCCAATCATTCTCCTCTTCATCGGAATCAAAAACTCTTGTATTACCAATGCACATATCAAAAAGACATTGTCTCTTCAAGAATGCAATCATCTTTGGTTTCCATTCATCATAGTTGAATGGAGTAAGAATATTTTGTGAAGAAAAAGTCTCCATCTTTGCATTAGAGAATGCAAATGGAGGATGTAAGAAACTTGCAAATCACACACAAACAAACACTATCACTCAGGGATGCATGCACATGAGCGAATGCACATGAGATTTTGCATGCCGCTGCTGAAATATATTGGTGAGCAATTCACTCAATCTTCATGTAGAACACCTGCAGAAAAGAGATCTTGTCCCTGCCATGGCTTTGATACCATGTAAAATTAGTCACAACAGATCTAATGAACATGTAAATCAATCACAACAGATGAATATAGAAAATATGGTGTAAAACTGTGCAAAACATGCAGCAATGCCCAATATCCCAGTACGGGTGAATGATTACAATAGAATACAGTAACAATGACTAAGCAATTTGAATTGCCTAAGGAGGTCATTCGAATCACTGAATGGAGTAGCTTGACTCCAACTAGGAGTCCTCATCATCAATCAGTGGTGGTCATCAATGCACAAGAACCAGTCATCCAGGTGTCAAGCTGAGTCTAACTGAGTGTGTCATGTGTAACTGAAGTGTGTAGCATTGATATAGGGAAGTGGGCTCAGTGGAGGGCGCATGGGAGGCTAACTGAAGTCAGAATAAGTCATCTAGTCAATCTGGAGGTCCAACGGAAGTGAAACAGTCAGTTGGGAGTGAAACTAGCCTCAAATCAGGGAGAATCGGAGCTAACTGAGTGTAACTGAAGTGGAACTACAGTGGTAGGTGAAGAAGTGCGCCCTTCTCTAGCAGTAGGTGAGAAGTGGGAACCCTCCTAACTAGGAGGGCTAAAACTCTGAAGTAAGTGGCTCCCGGGTGCTAGAATAAGGTGGGTAAGGTGCTGGAGGCATCACATGGTGACTGGGCTGCATGAAAACCCTAGACTTTGCATGCAAAGCCTAATTGTATGCAAGGTCCTAAAAGTGATGATGTGGATATTCGAACAAAATTAACACAGATGAGATCGGTATTGCAGAAGGATCCGCAGATGACACATGAAGCTCCACTCACATTCACGCCTGACTATATCTCACCAAGGGAAGTAGATGCACCAACACTGAAGCTACCAAGGAACACAAGATATGATATTCCATTATCACCAATTTCAAAGCATGTGAAGTTGGCCGATAATCTCCTCGGTAAAATACAAGAATGCAAATGGGAAGACCATGACCTACTACAAATACAGAGGGACGACAATGAACCAAGATTCCCACAGTTCCAGCCGGACAAGTATATGTGCTGGAAGAAAGATGTAAAAGGAAACCAGAACTTAGTCGCCGAAAGTTGGTTATCTGGAGTTGCGGAGTTGAGGATATTAAATCTATTATGACTCCCTCATTTTGACAAGTCGCCAGAAGTTAATGTAGTAGTCCGAACCTTAATGGCGCGTATTCACCAAGGATACCTGTGGCTCGACCGTAACGTCGACCTCAACATTGATTTGATCCATCGCATAACAGGTTTGAGCAAGAGGGGCGCAGACCCAAAGAAATTCTTCCAAGGAAAAAGTAAGGATAAAGAAGTCGCCGCATTAATTAAACAAACTACTCTTGCTGCGAAGGGAAGGAGAGGATATCAATCTGAAGATATAAACGACAATGCAACAAAGTTTGTAACAATACTGTTAGCAGGTAAAATTCTAAGAAAATGTAGACCACTGGAAGTAATTGCGGGCGTTGTATTGATAGGAGCAAGTGTCGCAGAAGGAGAAAAGTATAACTGGTGTCGTCAGTACCTCCTGAATGAATTCCTGGACGAACTGCTGGAAGTACAGGAAAGTGGAAGATATTTCCACTTCACATGGTTGATAATCCTAATGGCATTCGTCAATTGGAAGGAACCAAAGGACTATGTCGGCGTAATCATTGATAGACATGACTGCAGAGGAGCGCGCTATCAAACCCTATGGGTGAGCCTAGATACGAGGAAGCAGCATGCAACAAATGAGGTGTTCCACACCTACTATCATCAACTCCACGATGTTATCATCAACACGCCACGAATATCAAAAGAGGTAATAGGAAAATACATTCAAATAGTAAATTTTTATGCTAACATGCGTTGCATTGAAATTTCAGCAAAAGCACAAAAGAAGAACATAGAATGGTTTGAGGGACGATATCACATGACAGAGGAATATTTTGATCTTCTCATGAAAGAATGGCTTGCGCAGTATCGGGTCAATATATTTGACGTCCAAAGTGACGATGGGGAGGACAACCCAATACCGTGTCCTATTATAGAAGAAACCTTAAAAAGGTAGGACCCCGAAATCCCACTGCAACAAAAGGGACCACGAAAAAAGGCCAAAGCAAATAAGGAAAAAGTAGATACAATACTAAAAGAGGACGATTACGAAATGATCGCTCGGGCTGTCAATGAAAAGATGGAAGACATGATGATCGATAAGGAAAAGAAGGAGAAGGTAATTCATGAAACCTTAAAAGGAAACATTAAAATTTGAACTAGTACAACAGAGATTACCAGTACAGAAAGACTCAGGCTCAAAGGCAAAGTCGGGAGGCACTTCGCATATACAAGCACCGCAGTGGACTCTGATGGCACCAACAAGGTCTCGCATCGTCCATCTGCAACCATTAGCAGTAAGGCTGCCACTACCTAACCAAATACTCATGGATACAAAGGACATAGACCGCGTAGAACTCGATCTTGCGAAGATCACATTACCGGCTCTACATTACTTGCAGTTGCAAGTTTTTGAAGAAATGCACGAGAGAACCATGGATGCAATGAAAGGGCAAGCAAAATTACAGAAAAGCTACAAAGAGTTGGAAGAAGCTAGCTCGCAGAGAGCTATGGAGCTTCAATATGAACATGATCGTCGGAAAAGGATAGAATCCACGATCACCGTGGTTGTGGATGAGATACCAGAATTTGAAATACAAGCAGAGGCCGCAGATACCATCATCAAGATAGGACAGATGGTGAATAAACTTAAGGAAGAAAAAGATGATATGGAAGTCACCTTTGAAGCTGAGATAACTTCATTAAAATACCAACTTCAGAACATGACAATACCAATTGAAACAAAGATAAGATCAAAGGAAGTAAAAGAAGCGGCAGAAAGCATAGCCAGAGAAGTAGCTAAATGCGAAAGTTTATTAGAAGTAGCATCTAAAGCATTCGCTACCGTTCAGGAGGACCCAGAATGGATAGAAGCAAAGGATGCACTAAAAGAAAAGTAGATAGAATTTGAAAAATTGGATGAAGAAGTTAAAGCGTTACCAGCACGGGAATGACTCCACAGATACAAGGAGTTCAATGCGGTAAAGAAGGAAGTGTAGAATTTAAGAGAGAAAGAGGCTGCAATTGGGGATAAAACACAACCCTTCCTAGGAAAAGCAAGCTTCATGTCACAAGAGATCGAAGAGAAACTGAAAGAATTGCGCGATGGTCAGCAATAGGTAGAAGAACAAGAAGGACAAGATATAACACCTGAGATGCTAGACACAGTAATGCAAGTAAAAAGGGACACCAAGGAAGCAGTTAAGAAATTAATTGTCGAATACAATGAATTTGCTGCGTCGATCAGACCACAAGAGGAGGAACAAGTAGAAGATGTAGATGTTGTGGGTGGCTCAAGGGCGAGCCACAAGTAAGTGTTAGGGGCCTGTTGGGCCTGGCCCAAGGAGGTCAAATTTTGAACATATTAATTTTTGTGAACTGTGAAGCCGAGCGCAGCATGGAGGGGGACTTTTGTGGAAAACAGTTTTGGAAGTTGCGAGGAGAAGCGTAGCTCAGTTTTGTTATAATGCGATGGTGCATGCAACGCAGTTGCAGAAGAACTGCGAGGTCGGTGCCACGAGGAGTACATCGCTGCGATGTGCCACATCGACGAACATCCAGCTAAGCAGAGCATGGATGGAGGATGACAGTTAATGTGGTTAGGTCACAGAAAACCTATTTTTGGCAAAGATCACCGATAACTACCAAGCGGTGGGTAGGTACAGATCGAGATAGAAAATTGGTTACACCACCAGATAACTACTAGTTGAACCAATTGTCTAAAGGATGTGATTAGAGCAACAACTTGGCGGAATCAAGCTGTTGGCGCGCATGACAGAGGAGCGGATGACAACGTGTCTACACCGAGGTTGGCACGCATATGACTGAAGATCCGCCACCAGATATCAGTAAGTCCAGTTTTGGGAAAACCGTGACAGTTTTGTAAAACCTAAGGGTTTTGCCTTTGTAATGTAAAGACATGACCTAAGGGCATGATCTATATATAGGGCAATTTTGTATAGGAAAGGGGGACTCTTCATTTTGTTATTTTTCTCATTGTTGATTAAATAGATCTATGTTAAGAGACATTTTGTAAAGGCTTTGCAAGCTGAGTGCGCATAGACCTAATCTTCAGAGAGAGAGAGAAGAGTGTCTGCAGCTGAGTGTGCAGGCAAAGAACTGTTGTACTCCTTTCCAAGATAAATAAACAATAGTTCTTGTGGATGTAGCTTCCCATCCGGGGGGGTGAACCATGTTAAATCATTGTGTTATGGGTTTGCTATGTGTGATTGTCATTAATTGGTTATTTAAATTACTTACAGTACATGCATGAGATTATTAGTGCTTGTTATATGTTTACTATGATCTGTATTCACCGAGGAAAGGATGGAATAAGATGCTAAGTAGTTCATGTATGAAGAAGTATTAAATAGTAAGCACCTATAAGTCTCGAATGAATGGATCGATGAGATAACCACATAGTTACTTGTTAGGGGTTGAATCGCAATAACAAAGCTCACAGCGCTGTGCGTCTCATTCAAATTGCATAAGTTATGGTATTCACCAATCCAGGTAATGATAAATGATTAAAGGATATCCAATAAATCCAAGTAGAAGGAATTAGGCCTCGTAGACTGGCCTCCTCATCTAGTGGATGTGCCATTCCATAAATAAGTACTGCATTGTCTCGCCGTAGTAGCCTAGTAGTGTTGCGCATACCCATTGACGCAAGATATCAGAGTCCATATAGTACCCTGTCCGCCACGTGGAAGCATACTACCAAGCTGTGCAACTGTTAGTTAAGCACTCGCATCACTAGGTTGTAGAAACTTGATTCCGCAACCACCCCATCTATTTTCGCCTTGAGTGAGACTTCAGACTGCTTGCGGTCTGTTGCCGAAAGGGCCGGTGAATAGGGGTTTTGTTGGTACCTTGTACCACGAAGTACCTGGGTCTACATAGGAAAACCTATTGAACAGGGAAGCAAACCAATATGGGTATCGCGTGAATGCAGGTCTGATAGAAAGATGCGGTGTAGATGGACATGAGAGACGACGAATTTCTGAGGGAGGCTGAGGAATATTGTGGTACCTTGAGAAGTGGGGCGATATTCTGGCGACCAAAGAAGAAGAGGAGGACTGAGAGAGAGTCTCCTAAGGTAACTGGAAGGGAAAACTGTGAAACAGTACCACACAGGATGAAGTGACCTCATTACAACAAAGAAGGTAACCAGGCTACCCTAGAAGCCGAAGAAGGACAAACCCAAAATTGCAATGTACCTTCAACTCCGCGCATTGTCCAGAACTTTGTAAGAAACACAATTTATTTGCAGAGTTTCCCTATGTGTCATAACAGTAGTAAGAGTAGCGGATCAATAAATAATAATAGTAGAAGCGCAAGAATGGCAGGTGAAGACGTAAAAATTCCAACTTTTACGGGCTTGTTAAGGATCACGTTGCAAATCTGATATTGATGCAGGAAAGATGTCGACAACACCAGATTTCGCTAAACTTGAAGAAGTGCATTTTCTGCGCCCCATTTGGGATCTTGCTAGGACACATTGTATGCAGGGAAGGAATGTTGGTTGATCCTGCAAAGATTGTGATTATAATCGACTTACCACCAACAATGGTAAAGCAGTTAAGAGTGATGTTGGGATACATAGGATACTACAGGAATTTTATCAGAGGGTATGCAGCGATCACGACACCACTGGAAAAGCTATTGAATAAAGATTCCAAGTTCGAATGGAATGAAGAATTCCAAAAGATCCTTGACACATTGAAAGAAAATATGGTCGCAACACCCATACTAGTATTTCTAGATTGGATGAAGGAATTCCATGTTCATGTCGACGCATCATTAGTCGCGCTAGGAGTAATTTTGTCCCATCCAGGAGAAGGAGCGATCGACCATCCGATCTCCTTCGCAAGTGGGAAGATGTCTACTACGGAGAAGAATGACACAACGATGGAAAGAGAAGGCTTAGCGATCATCTATTCCTTACAAACTTTTCGACACTATCTGTTAGGAGGCCACTTTAAGATGTTCACTGATCATTCAACACTTAAATACCTAGTGAACAAGCCTGTGTTGGATGGGAAAATCTGTCAATGGCTCTTACTATTCCAAGAGTTTGACTTTGATATTATTGAGAAGCCTGGGCGATTAAATGCAGGTCCATCATCTGTCCCAGATAGAATCAGGAGAAGAACCAAAGAACATTGATAAAGGATTGCCCGACGCTCAATTATTCAGGATTGGAATGGTCAATGACCATTACGAACACATTATCCAGTTTTTGGCGATAGGGAAGGTACCAGAAGAATTCACTACCAACCAGAAGAAACAGTTAGTTGTCAGAGCTACAGATTTCTAGCTAATCGCAGGGAAACTATACAATATGGGTCCAGACGAGATACTTCGACGATATGTCCTTCTGGACGAAGAGGAAAGGATTTTTGCGGAATCCCATGATGGGATTGCAGGGGGACACTATGGAGGATGTGCCACCTCTAGGAAGATACTTCGAGCTGGATTATGGTGGCCGACGATGCATGGAGATGCTGCGGATTATGCAAAAAGCTGCGATGTATGTCAAAGAATAGGAAACCATCACAAAGGGACAAAATGACATTAGTAACTCAATTAACACTGCAGGAATTCGACAAAGGGGAAGTCAACTTTGTTGGACCCATCAACCCACCATGAAGAAGAACATGGTCGCGCTACATAATTACTGCGATAGACTATTGGACGCGATGGGAGAAAGCTACACCAATGAAGGATTGTACGACTGCGACTACAGTAAGGTTTCTCTTTGATAATGTGTTCACCAGGTTTGGGTGCCCCAAGATACTAATGAGTGACCAGGACACTCATTTTGTTATTCAAACAATCGCAACAATGAAAAAGGAGTTTCAGTTTCAACACAGTAAGAGTACCCCATATCACCCACAAGCTAATGGGACAGTAGAGGCATTTAACAAAATATTGGAGCATGCACTCACAAAGGTGTGCAACACAAATCGTGACAACTGGGATTTGAAGATTCCAACGATACTCTGAGCGTATCAAACAACTTGCAAACAATGGACAGGACAGACCTCGTTCAAGCTATTTTATGGACAGGAAGCAGTAATGCCAATCGAGTATATTGTCCCTAGTCTACGCATCACAACAACAACAAGAATGAGCGATGATGGAGCAATTGAAGAACAATTGGCACAGTTATTACAACCTAATGAGGATCAGTTTGTTGCAGGATTCCCTCAGAAGGTTGAAAAGGATCGACAAAAGGATTGGCACAATTATCATGTCAAATCAAAGCACTTCCAGCGAGGAGATATGGTCTTATTATACGACAGTAAGTTTGCAAAGAATCCAAGTAAGCTGCATATGAATTGGTTGGGTTCATATATAATCAATTTTGTTACTGACAGAGGTGCGGTGCAGTTACAAAGGCTAGACGGGACAGTGTTTCCAAATACGGTAAATGGGAATCAGATGAAACCATATTGCCATGACCAGGCGCATAGCAGCTAAGGAATGAGTCACACAGTTTAAAATAATAATAATAATGACAAAAAGTGGAGGACATGGCAAGACGGTCACTTGTCGATGTTTCGCATGCGGGAGACCATTTAGAGCATGACTACTACAGATAAGCATCAACGAAAGTTAGCGAAAGTTTATGATGACACACTTGAGGACAGGATCTAAGGATTACGCAAAATATTTAGCAATCATGCGTCAAAGACAGAAGGAACGAGCATAAATACAAGTGAGGAGATTGGCAGATTATGGACTATGAGCGAAATGAGGAGAGCTAGCAAGTCTAAGGAAGTCGTGGAAAAAGGAAGTGAGAGAGTTTCCATGGTGCATTTCGTTTCAAGCAGAAGCACCCAAGGTGCGCTAAGGGCACGAACAAAAAGTGTTCATGAGAAACCGGAAAATGTAGAGGAAACAGGTATCAGGAAGAACAAAGATGAGGTTTTACCCGATATATCTAAGAAAGTTTCGAGTGTTAGAAGAGCAATGGAGACCTCAGGCAAAGGTAGTCGAGTTTATACTCATTTTTCTCGAAATTTTGAGAGGATCGCAGTGGTGTTGTATGTTTTTTTTGGTGACTGATAGAAAATAGAAGTGGTTCCAGAAACTCATATTTGTAAGCTTTGAAGACTTAATAAGATCGACCTTCTCATTAGAAGTGGCCCGGAGACGTAGCCCAAGAAGGGTGAACTCCGTTATCATTTCTTGCCTACAAATTTCATGGTTTGCATCTCTTTTATGTGTTTTATGTGCTTTAATTATGGTATCTAATTTTTTCATTTAAAGCCTTTTTAATGGATTTAAGCATTCAAACTTTCACATGCAAATAATGGTTATAAAGATCCTGTCATTTTCGGATCATCCATATCTACTGCTATGACATTCTAGGCATTCTGTTTCAAATTCATGCTGCTTATAATATATAATATGATCATTGGGGAATGCATCAATTGGTTGATATTGCATTCCAATATATTTCATGATGGCATATAAATCTCGATATGTGCGAGGTAAAATATTTGATGATGGTAACAAAAATTCAGCTATCAACCTACAACAAATTAAAAAAAAAAAATTAATATAATATATATAAATAATATTAATGAAACATATTTCATCCCTATTAATTTTACTTATGCACTAACAATAAACATATTGCGCCGAGAGGCACTCTACAGCTCAGTATGGGAGAGATCTTGTAACATGATGTAACGTTAGTAAAAACTAATAGTGATAGTGAATATTATGGGAGAGATCTTGTAACGTGATGTAACATTAGTAACATTTGTAACATTAAAGTAAAAAGTAGTAAATATTAAAGTAAAAAGTAGTAAATATTATGTCGGCCAAAAATAATAGTGATAGTGAATATTATGGGAGAGATCTTGTAACGTGATGTAACATTAGTAACGTTTGTAACATTAAAGTAAAAAGTAGTAAATATTATGTCGGCCAAAAATAATAGTGATAGTGAATATTATGGGAGAGATATTGTAATGTGATGTAACATTAGTAACATTTGTAACATTAAAGTAAAAAGTAGTAAATATTAAAGTAAAATGTAGGATTGCACTCAAGGAGTTTTTCGACGAAAGGTTTGAACCTCGGGAGGTTTGATCCCTCTCGGCACTTGATAGAGCCTAGGATTTGGATCTAGGATGGTTATAGGAACAACGATAACCTTTATCATGATCATATATATGTGATGGAATACATTACATACCTTAACATGTGTGTGACTGATGTGTTTGAAAGACCATTCATGACCTTCAAGTTCAATATCAACAATATAGCATAGAGAAGAGTTGTGTTGGAGCCTTCATAAAGGAGTTCGTATGCCTTCTCAAGTAAGGTAAATCATGAACGTAATCAAAGTCGTCATTTTCAGGATCATCATCATCATCATTCATTCTAACATTAAATGCATCATGGATCAATGTATTTGTACCATCATCTCCAACTATGTCATCAATATGATAATCTTCTTCAATATGATCATTAACTTGATCTTCAATATTCGTAGCTCCATGTTCCTCCGGTACTTGTTTTGCAAGCACATCCTTTAGGAAATACTCCCTAGGAGGCCTTTCCTTTCTAATTACAAACCATCAAGAGATATTAGTGTAAATATAACAAATAATAAAATGATACATACATTTACAAAAATGATCAATATAAAGACATATATAATGAAGAACTTACCAATGGACGATATTCATGTCCCCCCTCAATGTGTCTATGTTCCCTACAATGTCTTTTAGTTGTTGTGATCTTTATTATTCTCATTTTAAATCCTATGCATTCACTATAAGGACAATAACATTTCCCATCACCCTTTCTTTTCACTCCATCCCACAATCTAGCAAGTAATTATCAATTATGTTCCTATGTATCAAGAATATTGGTATGTGACATTTTCTTTTACCAAGATTAACTAATCATTACTGATCTTAAAAAATAAAGATCCACATTTCACTATTTGTAATGATAGTAACAACTGAAATAATTCTGGATTTTTGAAATAAAAACAGTTTGTGCAAAGGTTATAAATTCCGCAAACCATTGATAATATGTCAGAATGATTCTAAAATTTCAAGTTTGTAAAAAACAGTCGTCGGACCTCCAATGACATTTAATATTTTAAACGTTAGGAAATAAACATCGGTTATTCTACGTTTCTAGCCATGATCATTGGTTATCCGAATTCTTTAGGCATGATCCTCTGATGACCGTCAGTTATTCGATGTATCTAGTCATTAAACTCTGATGCGAGAAGGTTATTCGACGAGGCTATCCATGTACCGTTGAATATCCAACAAATTTTGGGGTCAAATTAAAAAAAGAAAGAAAATCCAAAATTTTAAAGGTACTATCCGATGACAGTGTCAATTTTTTTGGGTTTCGATGGATGGTGTCATCGGATTTTGGGTTCAAATCTAGTTGTGTAAGTGGCATCATCACCCAACTCCACACATTCCTATCTTTTTTCTCTTGAAACTTGCTAAAGATATTCTTATCATAATGCATATGTCTCAAAGCAAAAATATCCACATAGCATTTGAAACTAGACACATTGTTGGTTGAAATATAAGAAACCATGGAGAAGGTGGTATCAAGCTTAGACTCTAACTCTTCTAGTCCAAATACAATCTCTCCACTCCTTGAAATCTATTTGTGCTTTTGCTTTTCCTTCTCTTTTTTATTCTTTAAACATTTGCTAGCATATAGTCCTTTTTTGTGGAAACTTGAAACATTTCACATTACTTAAATCATTCTTACCTTAATTTGAAAATGTCTTACTCATATTTATTACCCTTCTTGGGTACTCCTTCCTTACCTCCCTTCCTCATCATCTTGATAAGGGAAATCTCTTCTACTTCAGTCTCCTTTCCTGAACTAGTATATATCCTTTTTTCTTCCCACACAAAGTCATCCCAAAGCTTCTCAAAGGTGGACAACTTATCGAGAGAACAAAATATCATGGACAAAGGGTTTCCAATATGGAAGGAAACCATTTAGCGTAATGGGCACCAAATCCTCATCTTCAAAATTCCATTAGAGGAAATTTGGATGAAAAATGGTCCACCCAACCCTAATTCAAATTCCATGTCATCATGTATTAGCCAATGAAAATGATTAAAAATTCAAAAGAGGTGCATATAAAAAAATTGGAGGGAAAAAAAACTACTTTTTTGGATCATATTTTCAACTTAGCTCTTTGTAGATTTACTCAAATTTCAAGCGAGAGAACTCCATGGATGCACAACCAGTACCCAACTTGCATACTTTTAACATAATCTACATCATGAAAAATTGAAAATACCTGAAAACCATGTTTTTCTCTCACTAGAAACACGTTTGTTTTATATGTATTTTCAATTTTTCATGATGTGGATATTGTCAAAATTATGCAAGTTGGGTACTTGTTGGATGCAGAATTTAATTCCACGTCCAACGAGTGCTCCCCATTGAAATTTGAGCAAACCTACAAGAAGATAAGTTGAAAATATGATCCAAAAAAGTAGTTTTTTTACTCTCCCTCTACTATTATTTTATTATTTTTCTTAGGATTTCCTTAGGAGGACCATTTTTCATTCAAATTTACTCTAATGTCTCAACTTTGTGATCTCCATCAAGTAACTAGCCACAAAATCTATGTCACTCATGTGGATGGTAGAGAGATGATTTCTCAAGAACATTTTTTTTGAAATACTTAGATTTTGGTACAATGTTATTAAAGCATCATACATCTCCTTAAAACACATTCTTCTTTTCAATGTGAGGAATCAAACTACCCTTCATCAAATCAAGAATAATTTTCTTTTCTTGGATCTCTTTCTTCGATAATCGACCGAGCAATATCGGTAGGAAGAATAACCTTTTTCTTAATGAACACCCAAAGCTCAAACTCCTCCAACTAAATATACACTCTATACTTCCAAGGTGTAAAGTTGGAAGCACCATCTAACCTATCACACTCTGTAATACCAAGGGTAGTCGTCCAGGAAAATCCTATAGCACACCTCAAATAACAAATCAATTGACAAGTAGAGTAGATCAATGACATATCCTAGACAAAAATCACAACTTCAGGGTGAAAACATGAAGTTGGGAAACAATTTTGGCTTGTTTTTGACAAAAAAAACTGCTAATTTTTATGTTTTTCAACTTTGACCTCTTCAAACCCTATCTCCCTTAGGAATTTCAACTTGAAGTAAACACAAAGGTTTTACAGAATCGAATTAGCTTTCTACTTGTATTTTTTTAAATTTTTTTATGGACATATCGTGGGACAAATTTGTTGTCAACCAATGGCATATAATTGAAAATTTTAGGTATGGATAATGAGTGACTTGTGTTGACAACGGTTTTTTGATAGATGGTTATTCATTTTAGGGAAAAAAATTGTATTCTCATAATCTACACACACTAAACTTGATCCTGGACTATATTTCGAGTTTTTTAAGACTTGGGAACTATTTTTTATTATTTACCGAAACAACGTATGTTCAAAAAATGGTGCATTATCGACACATGTTTTTGTCTTCACATTTTCTTTCAAATGTTAGTCTTATCAAACAAACTAAAACCAACCCATTGAAGATGACACTTCAAGGAACATCCTTGTATTTGTTTTAAAAAAATTGGCTTTGTCATTGTGATGATATTGAATTTTCATTGTGACTGATTTTTCAGTCAATTTTTTAATGATAAAGTTTAGTAAAAAAATAGTAATCCTAAATGAAATTGAAAAACAATTATATTACTAGAAAGTAGATTGAATGATGAATATACTGGTATAAACTCCAACATGTAATTCTCATGTTTTGCAGTGGTCCGACCTTGTTCAAATGACACATTTCTGAATTATGTAGAAATGGTGCTGGAATTGTTGACCAAAAACTCTTGTGCGAGAAAATGTCTTCCAAATTCTCGGTGGAGAGTTTAGTTCAAACTCTCATCCGAGATTTTTTTTTAAAATACAGTGCGTAGATTGGTTCAAACTCTCGTCCTAGAGTTTTTTTAAACTCGTGGCCTAGAGTTTGAACTCTCAAAACTCTCGGCCTAGAGTTTAAAAAATCTAGGCCGAGAGTTTCAGGTTGACTTTTTTTCCCCTGTTCATCCGCGCACCCTCTTTTTTTCTTCACTCCATTGTCACGGAATTGTTTCCCAGCTTCGCGTTTCACCCTTCAGTCTCTGGATAAACTAGGGAGTCAACCAAAAAAACTCCTTTAGGGTACAAGTTCTTATCCCAAGCATGACTCAACTTCAACTAATGAATCTAGAGTTTCACGCATGCTCAAATATCCAAGTCCCTCTTTCACAAGAAGGCTATTTCAACACAACAAGATCTGCTACCATGTACACATTTCAAATATATGGCCCATTTGAAATTTACATCTCACTTCCACAAGGTCATTTATTTATCACATATAAATTTTAGCCTTAGGGATGAAATTAAATATTAAAAAACACAATGAAAAATATCTCAAATTGTCCACCACTAGTCTAGGCAAGTTTGACTAGATAAACATCGCAAAATACTTCAACACTAGTTCAATGCAAAAACCATCAGGGCATCATCTAATCAAGTATGCAACTCTTAAAATTACAATAATTAATGGTGTAAATATAACAAGGCATATTATATCTGAAGTTTCATCTAAGGAATTCCAAATCACTCAATATTTCATCCTTGTTGTCCCATTAAATCAACATACCAAAGCAACCATGAAGCTTGCTCAAAACACATGAAAACTAGACTGCAATAAAATAATTTAGGAAAATAATGGTACAACTATTTATTATAGGAATATGAAGATAAATCACAATACCTCAACAATTCCAAATTTGGTACATCAAATCCTCTGGCTTTGTCCAGGCAAGGACTTCTCCAAAGATTCCCAAACCATATATAAGGAATCCACAATTACTGTAAACCCTAACCATCAACAACAAGGTATATCAAGGAATCACACCAAGTTATACTACCATTCCAAGAGCTCAAAAACAAGCTAGAATCACACTAGGAGTCCAACCCTTATATCCACAATTTCATCTCATAATATTTACTCTTCACTTGCATCACACATGCTAAGGAAACCTAGTGTAAGGCTAGGGAACCCTAGTGTATTCCTTTCACAAGCATGATCAATGTTACAGAAGTAAATAATTTTTCTTCCAAGATCCTCCGAAAGCTAGCATCACATCAACTATAAGTTCTCCAATACAAAATATGAGTTATAAAAAATACACACTCATACTAGGTGTGTAAGGTCAACAATAATACATGGACAAAGTTTAAAAGTAAACCCTAGGCTAAGTTGATAACAAATCCTCCAGTGAAGTTCTATACTATGCATGAATGAAACATGGCACAATTGGGTTTGTATATACCCAAGGTAGTGCACCCTCTAAATCTAAGCATCTACAAGTTAATCACTTCTCTAATAAATATGGTGCACCCTCCAACAATGGCCCTCAACTCAAGCATTCCCTCTCAACATATGTGGAAGGTAACTCCAATGCTCCTCAGGATTTGTATCCAACCTCAAAGTGCATAAAAAACGCCTCCAAGGTGGTCACTCCACATGTTCTAATCTCCCATCCTATTCAACAAGTGCACCCTTGTACAAGATGTCTAACTACCATGGTGCACCAATTTTCACATAAAGAAGTGCACCTACATAACCCTAATACCAATGTAAGTAAACCATAATGCAAAAAATGGGTTATAGGATTACAATCCCTTTACATCACATGAAACACTACCATAGCTAGGAGAAAACACTTTAGAAGTAACCGAAATCTAATATAGAGAAGTAACATAATAACTTGTAGCCATTAAGACCACTAGTGGTAGAGTGATTGAACAAGAGGATATTAAATGGGAATATGTTATCCAATACCACACTATGTTTTAGTCATAATGGCTAACAAAGGAATAGAAAATGACCTTGAAAGTGTTGCATTGAAATTATACCTAGGAGCTTGTCCCCTAAAGATGAAATATTGTGTGACTGGGAATTGAGATTACCTGATGTAACATAAGTCTTGATGGCATTCAATGATGACAAATCTCCCTGGTGTGATGGATACCCTTGTGAGATTTACAAAGCCACATGGAAATTTGTTGGGACTAACCTATTGAAATTGTACAAAGAAGTTGTATGGAATATATCCTTTGGAATTCTTATCTACAAATGTTTGAATAAGTTTATATCCAAATCTTATCCTGACTTGACGAATGATACAATTGTTGAATGTCTCCGACGAGTTTATAGGCAAAGCTCTTTCTTTGTAACTAAGAAAATCTTTGCTAAAAATTATCATGCCAAAGAATGTTGGGTTTATCAAAGGCTATTTTATCTAGAATAATGTTATTTCCATATGGGAAGGCATGGAATGGGATAAATGATTAGGTTTAAAATCCATTTTCATGAACATCAATGTTAAGAAATCATATCATCAAGTTGAATGGATATTCATCCTATATTCTCAAAGCTTTGGGGATTGCAATTATTTGCTTTGAGATGTAGAAGCTTTGTTTGTGGATGCCATTGTCTGCCTCTCTATAAACCAAGTCAAGTTAGAGGAGTTTGGTACTTTTTATGTTTATTAGACATGTTTGATAGTTAGCACCAACATTGTATGTTATGGTTGCAAAGGCCCTTGGGATGTCTACTTAATCATAAATATTTGCAAGGAATTGTTGATGTATATGTAACTTCGGAATGTATTTCATCTATGTATTTCATATATATTTATTGTACCCTTATTAGAGATGTGTTATTCCTCTATAAGGAAGTGTCGTCATGTGGATTGACAAGTGTCGCAAGTCTGTGTACTTGCCGATGGGTTATTAGACCACCATGTGTGGGGTCGGCCCTGAAATATATATTATATTGTGTCTCTTGTCTCTCATGCTTTTGATTCTTGTGATGCTTGTCATGTTTATTATGATTGTTATGCATTGATATACTGTATATGTTATTCTCTTAGTAAAGATCCAGAGTATTGTGAATTAATGCTCAAAATTTAACATGGTATCAGAGTTAACCCAAGAAGAAGACATTTTGCAGTGACAGAAACTTGAGTTTCTTGTTTATTGGGTTTCTCTCCACAGTTTTTGGAAAAGAAGTATAGTAGATTGACTCTACTAATCAAGGAGAATCTATCTGTCCAATCAGAATTCAATTCTGAGCATTTTCAGATTTGGCCCTAACAATTAGAGTTTCCACAAAAATAGGAATTTCTGAAATCTGAAGACATAGCTAGAAGCTCCTTGCAAAAATCGAAGTTTAGATCTTTGGATCGAGATTTTTGGCTGGGTAGATCTCTGGGAAACTCAAACCCTAATTCAGGGCTCTCCCCAGTGAACTGGGAGGACAAAAAGGAAAATCTGAAGGGTAAAGCTTTGTTGATCTCAAATTCTGAATACACCAGGCTGATCATCTCATCAAGGCGCATCTTTCTATCCTTTCAGAAATTTGAAATTCACATTTTGAATTTTTAGGGTTTTTTGACAAACCCTAATCCGAGACCAGATCCAGTTTTCAGCATTTCAAGTGGTAAGACCTAAATCTTTTGTATTTCCATTTGAAGTACTCTTTAAGATGTCTCACCACACCAAGCTTGAGGATAAGCTTGAAGGGGCTGGTAACTTCCGAGCTTGGAAGTATAGGATTGGGTTAATCCTGGAAGAGAATGAGTTGGACTCATATATAAAAGAAGACATCCCTATCCCAAAGGATGGAGAGGCTAAAGTATTGCATAAGAAGAACTTGGTCAAGGCAAAGAGAATCATTGTTGATTCTATCAAAGACCATCTCATACCCCATATGTCTTCTCTAAAGAAACCCAAAGAGATGTTTGACTCTTTGACCAAGCTATTTGAAGGGAAGAACATAAATCGGAAGATGACCCTGCGGAACCAATTGAAAGGAGTAAAGTTTTAGAATGGAGAAACCATTCAATCTTATTTTTCAAGGGTCTCCCAGATTAAGGAACAACTAGAAGCAGTGGATGAAATGGTGGAGAATGGTGAAGTTGTCATGACCACTCTGAATGGCCTACCTAGGTCATGGGACTCCTTCATTCAAGGAATCTGTGCAAGAAAGAAGTTGATTTCCTTCAGCAGACTACGGCAAGAATGCTCACAAGAAGAAGCTAGGCTTGTGTCCCGAGAAGAAAAGATGGGAAATGAAGATCAAGCTCTCACAACACATGCCAGGAAAGGCAAGTCCAAGAAGGAATCATCTCATAACAGGAAATTCTCACACCACCATTATCATAAAGATAAGAAAGATCTTAGATGCTTCAATTGCAATGAGAAGGGACACTTTGCTTCAGATTGTCCCAAGAAGAAGAAAGACAACAACAACTTCAACAAGAAGAAGAAGAATAACAAAAGAAGATATCATGCTCATGCTGCCGAAGATGATGAACCCCCAAAGAAGAAGGCTAGGGAAGAAAGTGATAGTGATGATGACTCGTCAAGTGAAGAAGAGTATGTTCTAATTTCTGCTCTCACAGGTACTATCTCCCATGGTTGTAATGATTGGTTGATTGACAGTGGTGCTTCCAAACACATGACTAGGTTTAATGAATCTTTTGTGAACCTATCTGAACATGAATCACCCCATAAGGTGAAACTTGGGGATGATTATCAATGCCCAATCAAAGGAAGTGGTGAAGCCTCCTACAATATAGATTCTGGAAAATATTTGAAGATGAAAGAAGTCCTTTAAGTACCTGGGCTCAAGAAGAACTTACTCTCCATCTCTGCATTGGATGCAAAAGGTATGAGGGTTGCATTTGTGGATGGCCAAGTCCTAATGTGGCCAAAGGGAAAGACCATAGATGATGCAGTAGTGATTGGAGAGCAAGAAGGAGGTTTGTATAAATTGAAGGGACAACCTGAACATGCCATGGTGCATGAATCCATGGAGCCAAGTGAACTTTGGCATAGAAGACTTGCTCATATGCACTATAGGGCACTTCCAATTGCAAGCAAGGCTGTAGAGGGTCTTCCCGAAATCAAGACCAAACATGAAGGTGTTTGCAAAGGATGTGCAAAAGGTAAGAACATTAAGAAGGCTTTCCCAAGCAGTGAAAGCAAGGCAAAGGATATCCTGGAAATCATCCACTCAGATGTATGTAGTCCTATGTCATCCAGTTCTCTAAGTGGGTATGTTCACTATGTCTCATTTATTGATGACTTCTACAGGAAGACTTGGGTATACTTCTTGAAGAACAAAGATTAGGTGTTTGATAAGTTCAAGGAATTCAAAACCTTGATGGACAATCAAACTGACAAGAAGATCAAAACATTCAGATCCGACAATGGTGGAGAATTCACCTCAGGTGAATTCCAGAAGCTTTGTAGTGATTCAGGGATTAAGAGGGAGTTGACTTCTCCTTACAATCCACAATAGAATGGAGTTGCAGAAAGGAAGAACAGAACAATCATGGAAGCAGCAAGAGCAATGCTACATGACCAAGATCTACCTATGCATCTATGGGCAGAAGCAGATAGAACAGCTGTATATGTGCAGAACAGAACACCCCACAAGATATTGGACAACAAGACACCAGAAGAAGTCTTTTCTGGTAAGAAACCTGAAGTCAACCATCTCAGAATATTTGGTTGTCCAATATTCACTCATGTCCCAAAGGAAAAGAGGACCAAACTAGATCCTTCAGGAAAGAAGGGTATCTTTGTGGGTTACAGTGAAAGCTCGAAGGCTTACAGAATATACTTTCCAGGGTTCAAGAAGATTGATGTTAGCAGGGATGTGACATTTGATGAAAACTCAGCATTCATCAAATCAAGGAAGGCACCTATCGAAGTTTATGAAGAACCTAAGGAAACTAGATTTCAAGACACTACCATGACTGAAGTAATTCCAGAAATTGTTCGTGAGTTTGAAGATCCGCAAGAACCTGTAGATCCACCCTGTGAGGATAACTCTCACAAGAGGAAACCTGCATGGGCTAGAGAGCTCATTCAAGATGCAGAAAGATTTGGCATTCCAGAAGAAGAACACAGAGCAAAGAAGAGAACCAGATCACATACCAACTATGTTGCCTTACTCTGTGACATCATGAACAAAGAACCTTCCAGTTATGAAGAAGCAGTGGAAAAGAAAGAATGGAAGGATGCCATGGTTGAGGAATACCAATCAATAATGAAGAATGATGTTTGGGATGTTGTCCCAAGACCTAAAGAGAAGTCTGTTGTGACTTCCAAATGGATCTACAAAATCAAGCATGATGTAGATGGCAATGTAGAAAAATACAAGGCAAGATTTGTAGCTCGTGGCTTCCCTCAGAAAGAGGGAATAGATTATGAAGAAACTTTTGCACCTGTATCCAGGTATACTTCCATCAGAACAATACTTGCCCTGGCTGCAGCAATGAAATGGAAAATACACCAAATGGATGTCAAGACTGCTTTCTTGAATGGTGTAGTTGAAGAGGAAGTATATGTGGAGCAGCCACTCGGTTTCGAAATACATGACAGAGAGTCATATGTGTGCAGATTGAAGAAAGCCTTGTATGGATTAAAGCAATCTCCCAGAACTTGGTATGGTAGGATGGACAATTTCCTATCTAGTTTGGGCTTTACCAAGAGTAAAGCGGATTCCAACCTTTACTACAAGGTTGAGGAAGGGAATCCTATGATTCTACTCCTGTATGTGGATGACTTATTTGTAACAGGAGATGACAGATTGATTGCAGATACTAAGAGGAAGCTTGCTGCTAAGTTAGATATGAAAGATTTGGGAATGATGCATTATTTCCTAGGTATGGAGGTGTGGCAGAATGCAGGTGGGATATTCCTTGGTCAAGGGAAGTACACAATAGATATCCTGAAGAGATTCGAAATGATGGATTGCAAGGCCATGGCCACACCTATGGCATCGAATTTGAAGCTTCTATGTGATGCTTCATCTGAGCCGGTTGATGTCTCTATGTATCGTCAGATGATTGGGTCCTTGATGTACCTGACGAACACGAGACCAGATATTTGCTTTGTTGTGAACACATTGAGCCAGTTCCTGACGGATCCGAGGAGTGTTCACCTGGTTGCTGTAAAGCATGTTCTGAGGTACCTAAAGGGTACAGTGGATTATGGGCTCAAGTATGAAGTGAATCAAAAGTTTAACCTACAGGGTTATGTTGATTCATATTGGGCTGGCAGTGCTGCAGATAGGAAGAGCACATCTGGGTGCTGCTTCAGTTTGGGATCAGGTGTGATCTCTTGGTTTAGCGGGAAGCAGTCCTGCGTAGCACTGAGTACAGTTGAGGAAAAGTATGTTGTAGCCTGCTCAACTAGTTGTGAGGTAGTATGGCTATGGAAGCTACTATCTGAGTTATTTGATCTCCCATTGGATGCTACTGGTATCTTTTGTGATAACTAGAGTTGTGTGAAGTTGTCTGAGAACCCAGTGTTTCATGACAGGTCGAAACACATAGAGATCAAATATCACTATATCAGGGATATGGTTCAGAGAGGAGCTGTGAAGCTCATGTATGTTGCGACAGACGAGCAGATTGCAGATGTCTTGACGAAACCACTAGCCAGGGTGAAGTTCGAGTACTTCAGGGAGAGGCTTGGTGTTCTTCAGATCGAGGACACTTCGAGGAAGAAGTGATGGACACATTTGCTGAAGCCATTCCAAGCATGTTGGAAGGAGGATCCTTCACATGGCTGTGGATGTAAGTGCTAGATGATGAGCATCAGGATGATGTTCTAGTTTCTGCTTTGTATGATTAGTTGGATCATTTATATGTATATGTATGTACACATCATGTTGGATGCTGGATATGATCAATTGGATCGTTTATATGTATGTACGCATCATGTTGGATGCTGGATATGATCAATTGGATCATTTATATGTATGTACGCATCATGTTGGATGCTAGATATGATCAGTTGGATCATTTATATATGTATGTACGCATCATGTTGGATGCTGGATATGATCGGTTGGATCATTTGTATGTATTTTGTATATGCATCATGTTGGATGCTTGGACCATGTATTTGTATATGTATCAGGTGGATACATTGTATGATCAGGTAGATAATGTATGTTGATATGTATCAGGTATGATCAGGCATATCATGTATGTTGATGAATACATTGTGTGGATCATGTATCTATGTATCAGGTGGATACACTGTGTATGATGATATGTATCAGGTCGATACTTGGTGTGCATCAGGTGGATGCATTGTATGATCAGGGTGATCGTGGATGACGAGTTTCTCCAGATGACATGCAGCAGGATGTTGCAGTGATGATGATCAGGATGATCATGTGTACATCAGGATGATGTATGGTGAGTATCAGATGATACTTTGTGGCTGTGGATCAAGTTGTGGAGATGAGCATGTCTGGGAGATCCTATAGGTCGGAGTTGCGTACCCATAACAGCCTGGGATGCTCTTTCGAGACATTGCTCTGGGAGGACATGTAATTTGTGCCCTGGGAGATCTTGAGGTCGCAGTTGTGTACCCGTAACATCCTGAGATGATCTTGTGAGGTTTTGTCCTATGGCATGTAATTTGCTCCTGGGAGATCTGGACAGGATGAAAAAGGCCCCAAATGCTTCAGCCAGGTTTTGCCATGACCACATGTAATTTGCTCATGGGAGATCTGGACAGGATGAAAAAGGCCTCAGATGCTTCAGCCAGGTTTTGTGGTGGACCACATTTAATTTGCTCCTAGGAGATATGGACAGGATGAAAAAGGCCTCAGTTGCTTCAGCCAGGTTTTGTGGTGAGATCACATGTAATGTGCTCCTGGGAGATCCGACAGGTAGAGTTGTGTGCTCGTAATAGCCTAGGATGCTTCAGCCAGGTTTTGTGATGTGTCACATGTAATGTGCTCCTGGGAGATCCGACAGGTAGATATGTGTGCTCGTAATAGCCTGGGATGCTGCAGCTAGGTTTTGTGACGCACGTAATAAGTCCTGAGGATTCCACAGTATGGCCAGTGATGATGAAGACCTACAGGTGGTGGGCCTACATCTAGTATGAAAAAGGACTAGCTCTGTAGAACTTCCTATGACAAGTAGAGTCAGAGATTGGTTGAGATAGCAGCAGCATTGACGATGATGATGATGATGCATCAATGACGATGATCCTGAGAAGAAGACTTGTCTAGCAAAACTGTGTCGAGAAATACCTTCCTAGTTAAGAGGGAGTGTTGATGTATATGTAACTTCGGAATTTATTTCATCTATGTATTTCATATATATTTATTGTACCCTTATTAGAGATGTGTTATTCCTCTATAAGGAAGTGTCGTCATGTGGATTGACAAGTGTCACAAGTGTGTGTACTTGCCTATGGGTTATTAGACCACCATGTGTGGGGTCGGCCCTGAAATATATATTATATTGTGGATGTACCTAGCTAGACAAGTCGGCCCCATAAGGTCACTGGGCAAACAGGTTAGTATAAATAGAGATCGGGAGATATCTATTTTGATCATTCGGAAACTCACACTTCTCTCACTCAGAAAGTGGCACACTAGTGAGGAGGAGGATCATCTGCTACTAGGAGACTATCTCAGTGTATTTTTGTTGTACTTTGGTTGAGCCATTTCTCTCTCTATCTCTGAGGAAGTTGTGGGTTTTTTCACCTTAGGGTTTTCCCCATGGAAACTTTGTGTCTCTTGTCTCTCATGCTTTTGATTCTTGTGATGCTTGTCATGTTTATTATGATTTTTATGCATTGATATACTGTATATGCTATTCTCTTAGTAAAGATCCAAGAGTATTATGAATTAATGCTCAAAATTTAACAGGAATCATAAGGGGTGGATGCTTATGAACTTGTAGATGACCACTTTCTGGATGATTCCTTATTGGCCATCCCAAAGGTTCATTTCTAGATAAAAAAATGGAGTGACTTGATATATTTAAGTTTCCCTTGGGTTCTAAGATGCAAATGGATAAAACATATTGTTATTAGCTCTGTCAAGATTTACTCCCATATTAGCTGAACAACATGAGTTGGTCTTGGCTTTAGCATGATTAATTTTTTTTTTTTGGGTATTCTATTTCCTTTTAAGACACCACCAAGAATGTTCTAAGATGTATTTCTCCAAGTGATTTCTAAGAAGCTGAATGAGTGGATTACCAAACCTATGGAGATGAAAATTTGATTTCAAATTTGTTCTAAAGTCCTCCTTTCATGGATGTGTATTACTTATATTGTTGGGTTCCCTCCTTTGATTCTTTATTTAGGTCAAACTTAATGGGAAAAAAGGCTTTCACTATGTCAATTAGAGCCTTTGTTGCAATTCCAAGAAATGGGGAGGGGGGTATGATTGGATCATAGAAGGGTTAGGCCTTCTGAGTGTAGCGGATCATCTGTATGGTGAAGGGAAATAAAATTTGGAAATGTTAGTTCCAAAATTTCATTTTACTTGGGACTCCATTTTAAAAAATAAGTTGGATTAATGTGAAATTTCAAACCCTTATACTTACACTAATTCAGATGAAAATCAAAGGGTTGTTTGTGGTACATAATACATTGAAAGCATGGGAGGTCATCAAATCTTGACTTATCTAGATAGGAGATTGATTGAGGAAAAACCTATCATTAAATTAGCATTGTATTTGGTTGTTACCTTTTGTTTTGTTAATGATAAACCTTTGGTGGAAATAAACTATGGGTTTTGGCCAAATGCACTTTTAAGATGGCCTTTATTAAGGCATCGACTCTTTTTTATGTTTAGGCTATTTTGTGTTACATTGAGGGATGAAAATAACTTGGACAACATTGACAAGATGATTATTTATTAGGTTAAAGATCTTATTATTAATAATTTGTTCCTCAAAATTGGCCTACAAGCCTTGATTATTTGGTGGCAAGATTAGAGGTGGATTGTTCCAAAGGATTAAAAAAGAATTGATTTGTTGACACGTATCACTGTTTTAGTATCAGTATTTTTTTGAATGTTCAACTAAATACATTGTAGAAGTTATCATCTAATAAAAATACTTGGTTTTATCAACTCTAAATGGTTTGGAATCCCAATAAAAATTCAAAGAAAATGGATTTGTCTTGGTCTTTGGTTTTGGGTGACCTTCCCCTTGGCCATCCTCATTACCATCTAGGGATGATTCGACCCAAATGCTCCATTTTTCATAAGGAATAGGATGTGAGAAAAAATTTTGGTTATACCCTTTTCCTAAGTCATTTTGGGATGTGCCTCAAACCTATGTTTTCAATTTCTCCTCATAGTCATTACCTCGAAATATACCCTTCTTGGTGGTAAGATTTCATGGTCCATTGAATTTCATGAAACATGGCATCTTATTAAAATGTGTGCATGTGTGCGTGCGCGCAAACATGTGCGTGTGTGTGTGTGTGTGTGTGTGTGTGTGTGTTCTTTGGGATAGATTGGTTAGTTTGATCCTTTCCACTAAGGAATAAGGTCGAGGGAAAACACAGGGTCCATTCCCACCATGTTTTATGGGGTTAACAACCACTACTAAGGCTCAGAGTTAATATTTCTCTCCATCTATAAATATAGAGAAGAGGAGGGGAAACCATAGAATGGGACTAGCAAGGTACCATATTCCTCATTCTTTACTTTAAGTATGGAAGGGTGGGAGGAATTATTCCTTTAGATGAAAATTATATATTTTAATTTGGAATAAGAGAAACTATTGTGATTTTAAAAGGGTTCATTGTTGCTCCATGTTTACCTATTTAATGGTGTGCATCAATATGCACAAACATGCACTTGAAAATATATGTGAAATTTGGGAAGGTGGAATTTGATATATTGCATCTTTGGATACGTTTGGAACAATGGGGTGTGGCTACTTGAAGTATGAGTAAAATCCCTTGAGATGCTCAACATCATCCTGTTCAAACTATTCTTGTAGTTTTAGGAATTTATCGTGCGATAGTACTCGTTGTCTTGTTCATGTTCACATACATATTGCCATAGTTGAGGGCACCACAATGGGCCATTGTCATCTCAACATGGCAATGACAAGTTCCTTGGCTTGAGTTATCTGACTTCATATAGAAGTAACATGAGTAAGATATTGATAGATGGAAACATACCCCACCTATTGATGACCCTACTTATAATTGGTGGGTCCCAAATCTAAATGACAAAGATCCATTGCCTTAGTGCTGAAATTTTATGTTCAATTTGAACGTTTTTACTTATTTTGAACATTTTTTACAAGCGATTTTGGAGAGGAAACTGCCAATATTGACATGAAATAAAATTACTAACATGTAAATTTGAATGAACTCTTATACACACACACACACACTTAAAATTAGATGATTTTAAATTTTAAAGCTCTCCTTGATTTATGGCTTTCTTCTCCTAAGATCTTATTTAATATATATAAAACAAGAGTTGGATTATGAAGACAAAACCTTGAAATAATGAAAACTAATTTATATATATGTTAGTGTTTTAAAAGTTAAATTAGTTCATTGGAAAAACACTACGTGGGCGAGAAAAAAGAGAAGTTGAAACTTCAAATATTAGGGATCCAAGACTTATGTAGTAGGTGTGGGACATGGAAGAGAACATTAATTGTCCGAATCTTTGATGTTTGGGTGAAGAAATTATGGAGTGCAAATTGCAAATAGGAAAAACTATAACTGTGTAAAATTATATGTTTTTTTAAATTTCTATTTTAATTTTTAATAGCTTTGAAATTACCAATAACGTCATGAAGTGTGATGTTTTATGATTATTTACTTAAGTATATATATTTTGTAATTAATTAACCATTATGCTAGTAAGAAACACCATGTCTTTGGAATTACCAATAACGTCATGAAGTGTGATGTTTTTTGGTTATTTACTTAAGTATATTTTTTTGTAATTAATTAACCATTATGTTAGTAACAAACACCACTCATGGTTTTTTTTTGTTAAAACTCTCCATAAAATAAGAATGATGATGTATTAAGATTTATTTTAGTTCTAACAATCATTAAAATGTTATGTTTCAATGATATACAGATAAAACCCCGTGGCTTATGAGAATATAACCTAGGTGGGGAGGAAAAGAGCCCTTCCCACAACCACTCAAGTCAAACTCAAAAAAAACTCTTGGGGAATCCAAATTTTTAGAGTTTAAGAGTTGTAACTGGGATTTTTAAAAATTTCTGTTCGATTTTTTCGAAATTGTGTGGTAGAACTTTTAAACTACATGCCTTGATAAATTTCAATATTTTATTTCTATTCATTTATTTTTATTATATAATTTTATGTCTCGATTTTACTTAATATAAAGATATTATGTACCATTTAGTGATATATGATGATTTTTTATGTTCATTTTACAAATATTATTGGTTGAGTAGATATAATTATTTAATTTTGATTTTGATTATGAAAACAAGCAAAGTGATTTTATTTTGGCTATTTTATATTTAGTTATATGTAATATATAATTTATATCAGCATAGATTCATTTTAACTCTGGCTTCCATCTTAATTCTGGCTCTATCAAGCACCAAAATGGATCAAATCCCTTCATGTGCAAACCAATTTTAGGGTCTTAAATTTGATGAAAGGTTTGTCACCATTATAATTTCCCACACACCAACTATTCCAATTTAGAATCATGTTGTAAATGATAAAAATACTATAACACATTAGATCCTACAAAAGTCAAATAAAGCAGGAAGAAAGATCAATTCTTCGCTGCAACACCGCAGCTGAATTATAATTATCCTCTCGTCTCTGCACCAATGTTGTGTTCCGAGTTAGAATATCGAGGCGACCTCTCAATAATGTCTCAGACGCTCACAAAATGTGGTCGTGATCTTGAGGTTCTGGCACACTCCGACGACACAAGGAGCCGAAACGCTTGCAAGGCGAAGGAACAAATCGGTTTCTTCATCTACTGCAATTGTACCAAACCTTAGCAGACTATGAAGAAGATGAATGTGCATAACATTGGATATATTCAATTGGAAGAAAATTAAATCTATTTTATATTAATTATTGCAGCATAACATTGTATATATAGACTTAAATAATTTTTTATTGGATATCAACAAATTTCATTAATATAATTAAAATATAGTTGTGTTTTTCTTTTTTTTTCACAAAATTAAAATGATAAATTTTTAAATAATTAATATTATTATGTGTTATTAATTATAAGTTTTGAACCATAAAGTATCTTATAATCAGTTATACGTTTTTTTTAAATATTTTTTATTAATAATCACAAAAATGCAAAATTAAAAATAATTATAATTTTATATAGTGTTATTTTTATATCTTTACTATTATATTAAAACTTTTATAAAACTATATTTATACTTTTGTCAATTATACATTTTCATTGTCATATAATTATATTTTGTTCATCTTCGTATAATAAATTGTGTAAGTCACTTTATCATAATCAAAGTTATAAATATAAATATTTTTTTTAATAATATTTTAAAATTATATTACATATAAATTTTAATTTTACTAATTAAATAATTATTTATATTTATTAATTATTTAAAATTTAAAAAAATTTATTATACATAGGTTTTTTATTATTATAATCAAGAAAATAAATTATCTATTTATGACTTAAAGAACTAACACAATAGATAATGAACTAATCCTCAACCTGAGTATCAATGACATAGTTCTATAATTAACTCTACACTATATTCTTTTATAGTGTTTTTTACCTAGAATTGGGCCACTCTCATCACTAAATCATAGCATTGTTGTAACACTATCATGATTGAGGCATTCCATATAAGAACGCTTTCATATTATTAATTGTAAATTTCATATAATTATCCAAATTGAATTCTATATTCTAGATGTTGAAATTATAATAATTGCAAATACTTGTATAAGTTCGAAAAAAACAACATAAATGTTTTCTTCTTATTACATGTATCGTAATTGTAAATTATAGATGCATTTTGTTATCTCAAAATATTTGGTTGTCTAGTATACACTCATGTCCCAAAGGAAAAGAGGACCAAACTAGATCCTTCAGGAAAGAAGGGTATCTTTGTGGGTTACAGTGAAAGCTCGAAGGCTTACAGAATATACTTTCCAGGGTTCAAGAAGATTGATGTCAGGAAGGATGAATATAAGTTCAAGGACAGGTAATCCAGGAAGCAAAGATCAAGAGGGAGCACACTCCAGCAGCTCCTACAAGGATGCAAATTTTCAGAGGGAGTTGACCATCTTCCTACATTCCACAACAGAAAGGTGTAGAAGAAGCTACTTCAGCAGCTCCTGCCAGGAAGCAAAGACTCAGAGGGAGTCCACCCAACAAACAAACAAAGATAAGTATTTCAATTATCATTTCTTGCCTATTTTGTTTGTTTAAATAATATTATGCTTATGTTTCTAGACTTAGGAGATGTATTGTGCATATTAGAATGATTGCATTAATGAACAGTATACTACTAATATGCATGTGATGGGTAAGTGGCCTATGGCACTGTACAACATTCCAGTGCTACTTATCTAGAATGAAACCTCTTTGCCGACATGTTGGGAGTAGTTCAAACTCTTAACAATGTTCTGGTAGAGACTAGAAGGCATCTAGAAAGTTGTGGAACATGGATAAATGTTGTATTGAAGCATTGGCTAAGATAACTGCATGACTACATGACATATTTATTTATGTGTAAAGAATTTGTTCTGAAAATTATGAGATGTTTCTAATCATGCAATTTAACTTGTTTTGTAGGAAAGACCGTATATCTTCACCTACAAAAGGACTACAACATTTGTTCCAGCAACAAAGATATCTATTGAAGATATTGAAGTTCCCAGGATCTGGGATGAAGAAATGGAATGCCATGGTCTGTCGATCATGAAGATGATGTTTGGGATGCAGTCCCAAGACCTGACAGGGAGTCACATGTGTGCAGATTGAAGAAAGCCTTGTATGGCTTGTAGCAAGCTCCCAGAACTTGATTGCAGATACTAAGAGGAAGTTTGCTGTCGAGTTCGATATGAAAGATTTGGGAATGATGCATTATTTCCTAGGTATGGAGGTGTGGCAGAGCACAGGTGGTATTTTCCTTGGTCAAGGGAAGTACACAATAGATATCCTGAAGAGATTCGGGATGATGGATTGCAAGGCCATGGCCACACCTATAGCATCGAATATGAAGCTTCTATGTGATGCTTCATCTGAGTTGGTTGATGTCTCTATGTATCGTCAGATGATTGGGTCCTTGATGTACCTGACGAACACGAGACCAAATATTTCCTTTGCAATGAACACATTGAGTCAGTTCCTAACAGATCCGAGGAGTGTTCATCTAATTGCTGTAAAGCATGTTCTAAGGTACCTGAAGGGTATAGTGGATTATGGGCTCATGTATGAGGTGAATCAAAAGTTTAACCTGCAGGGTTATGTTGATTCAGATTGGGCTGGCAGTGCTGCAGATAGGAAGAGAACATCTGGGTGTTGCTTCAGTATGGGATCAGGTGTGATCTCTTGGTTTAGCAGGAAGCAGTCCTGCGTAGCACTGAGTACAGCTAAGGCAGAGTATGTTGCAGCCTGTTCAGCTAGTTGTGAGGCAGTATGGCTACAGAAGCTACTGTCTGAGTTATTTGATCTCCCGTTGGATGCTACTGGTATCTTCTGTGATAACCAGAGTTGTCTGAAGCTGTCCGAGAATCCAGTGTTTCATGACAGGTCGAAACACATAGAGATCAAATATCACTATATCAGGGATATGGTGCAGAGAGGAGCTGTGAAGCTCCTATATGTTGCGATGGACGAGCAGATTGCAGATGTGCTGACGAAGCCACGAGCCAGGGTGAAGTTTGAATACTTCAGAGAGAGGCTTAGCGTTCTTCAGATCGAGGACACTTCGAGGAAGAAGTGATGGACACATTTTCTAAAGCCATTCCAAGCATGTTGGAAGGAGGATCCTTCACATGGCTGTGGATGTAAGCGCTGGATGACGAGCATCAGGATGATGTTCTGGTTTCTGCTTGGATATGATCAGTTGGATCATTTTTATATATGTATGTACGCATCATGTTGGATGCTGGATATGATCAGTTGGATCGTTTTTATATATGTATGTACGCATCATGTTGGATGTTGGATATGATTAGTTGGGTCATTTTTATGTATGTATGTATGCATCATGTTGGATGCTGGATATGATCGCTTGGATCATGTGTATGTATTTTGTATAAGCATCATGTTGGATGCTTGGACCATGTATCTGTATATGTATCAGGTGGATACATTGTATGATCAGGTGGATCATGTATGGTGATATGTATCATGTATTTGTATTTGTATCAGGTGGATACACTGTATGATGAGGTGGATCATGTATGATGATATGTATCAGGTAGATACTTGGTATGCATCAGGTAGATGCATTATATGATCAGGATGATCATGGATGATGAGCTTTAGGATGTTGCTCCAGATGACATGCAGCAGGATGTTGCAGTGATGATCAGGATGATCATGTGTACATTAGGATGATGTATGGTGAGTATCAGGTTGATACTCTGTGGCCGTGGAACAGGTTCTGCAAATAAGCATGTAATTTGTGCCCTGGGAGATTTGCAGATGGTCTTTCGAGGTTTTGCCTATGGCATGTAATTCGTACCCTGGGACATCTGGAAAATGCTCTTTCGAGGTTTTGCTTGGGAGGACATATAATTTGTGCCCTGGGAGATCTGCAGATAGTCTTTCGAGGTTTTGCCTATGGCATGTAATTTGTGCCCTGGGATATCTGGCAGATGCTCTTTCGAGGTTTTTCCCTATGGCATGTAATTTGTGCCCTGGGAGATCTGATAGGTTGAGCCGTGTGCTCGTAATCAGTCCTGGGATGCTCTTTCGAGGTTTTGTCATGACCACTTGTAATTTGTGCCCTGGGAGATCCGATAGGTTGAGCCTTGTGCTCGTAATCAGTCCTAGGATGCTCTTTCGAGGTTTTGTGGTGACCACATGTAATTTGTGCCCTGGGAGATCCGATAGGTTGAGCCTTGTGCTCGTAATCAGTCCTGGGATTCTATTTCGAGGTTTTGTGGTGGGGTCACATGTAATAAGTCCTGAAAATCTGGACAGGATGAAAAAGGCCTCAGATGCTCTTTAGGGTTCTTGCTAGTCAAGAGACTCTTTTAAGGTTTTGTGACGCACGTAATAAGTCCTGAGATTTCAACAGTATGGCCAGTGATGATGAAGACCTGCAGGTGGCGGGCCTACATCCAGTATGAAAAAGGAATGGCTCTGTAGAACTTCCTATGACGAGTAGAGTCAGATATTGGTTGAGATAGCAGCAGCAGTGACGATGATGATGACAATGCATCGATGACGATGATCCCAAGAAGAAGACTTGTCTAGCAAATCTGTGTCGAGAAATACCTTCCTAGTTAAGAGGGAGTGTTGATGTATATGTAACTTCGGAATGTATTTCATCTATGTATTTTATATATATTTATTGTACCCTTATAAGAGATGTGTCATTCCTCTATAAGGAAGTGTCGTCATGTGGATTGACAAGTGTCACAAGTGTGTGTACTTGCCGATGGGTTATTAGACCACCATGTGTGGGGTCGGCCTTGAAATATATATTATAATGTGGATGTACCTAGCTAGACAGGTCGACCCCATAAGGTCACTGGGCAAACAGATTAGTATAAATAGAGATCAAGTGATCTCTATTTATATCACTCGGAAAAGTATCTCACTCTCACTCAGAAAGTGGTGCACTAGTGAGGAGGAGGATCATCTGCTACTAGGATACTATCTCAGTGTATTTTGGTTGTACTTTGGTTGAGCCATTGCTCTCTCTATCTCTGAGGAAGTTGTGGGGTTTTTCACCTTAGGGTTTTCCCCACGGAAACTCTGTGTCTCTTGTCTCTCATGCTTTTGATTCTTGTGATGCTTGTCATGCTTATTGTGATTGCCATGCATTGATATACTGTATATGTTATTCTCTCAGTAAAGATCCTAGAGTATTGTGAATTAATGCTCAAAATTTAACAATAGATACTTTTAATCTATGTTTATTCACACCATGAGGTAGATATCCCATGGTGATTTTGAGTACTTATAAACATTGACATTTTAAATTAATAAAATATCCAAGAATTACTAACAGAGAATGAACACTTAAAGAGGCTATGATACCACAAGAGGGGAAAGGTGAGATCCATTGGATGGTTATGAACCTAGTTACTTATGTCTCTTATGTCTCTTATGTATACCTTCCTTATCCACCTTCCCATTACACTAACCTTCACTTTATTACAAAGTTTATGTTGATCCTAGACTACAGTGTACTTGGAGATATGAGACGTGGATCTAACCATCTTCTAGATTTAGGTAACCATCTCCTATATCCTTGCATCGTGTCTCCTAATTTCTTCAAACTAGAAATCCTTGGATTAGGACCCTTGTTTTGACATATTTCACTCATGCCAAAACAATAAATTCGAATAGGAAAATGGGAGTTGTTTCTTGGAAATCTTAGAGAAGAAAAGGGATTTTTTATGCTAGAAATGAGAGTTAGCATAATGTGGGACTAAATGGCCCATGAAGAAAACCCATCATATCCTAGTAGAGGATACCAAAGAATGATGAATCCATAGAGAGAAAGAGGAAGGGAGTGATGTACAACAATGTAAACCACACTAACTAGAGAGACACCCTTAGATTCCTTAGAGAAATATGGTCATAAAATTCTCAAGAACCAAAAGAAATTCTACTAGAGTTAAATTTGAAATAGATAATAATTTGGGTTTTTATGCACACACTAAATAGCATCAAAGGGCAGAGAACTTGTGACGGGTTGTTGAACAAGGAAGGGATTTCATTCATTGTGTTGTGTGGGGTAGGTATTGTGAGTACCAAAGATAGTCTAATTGAGAGATTGGTAAAAATACTTAATAGTGGGGTTGCTTGGTTGATCTTTTATGCTTTTGGGGATTAGAAGACTGACTTGAGAGAGTACTAAATTTTTCTTCTTCTCCTTGGTGGTATCATAGCTTGGCTAGGGGATGGAATCCATAAAGAAATGTCTACAGTTTTGTAGGAAAACACTCTTCCTTAGTTGCTTGGAAGTCGACTCGTGGAAGATATAAGTACCACTTCATTTCTTTATAACTTATTTTTATATGATGTCGGAATTCTAAAATGTAAATGGGTAAATGCATTTAAATTTCCTATAAGATATATGAATGAGTTGTTTCATAAAATATTGGTGTTGAAATATGATACCTCTGCTCTAATGAATTAGTAGTATGAGCAATATGACCCCTAGGATTTTGTATAATGCTTCATCAAGAGTTTCCCTTCAAGATATGATTTTTGGAAACAATTGTCTTGTAGATGTACATTGTTTTCCTTATTGTTTTTTGAACGCATGTGTTTATAATTTTAATATGCATTATATTAAATCATTTAAAAGGGTTATTATTTAAATCAATATCATACAGTGGTTTTCCCTAAAAGACTCCATTTAGCTTTTTCAAATCAAAATTTTGAGTTTTTAAATATTTGTTCCTTTTCTATTGTGCTTTGTAATTAAATTATTTGGAACACTTTAACTTGTTAATGAAAATTGTAGGAAAGAATGAGCAATATGTCCTCTACCTCTTGCAAGAATGTTAGATTGTAATTCTAAAGAATGAGCAATATGCATTATCTCTAATTAGGGCATAGCTTGCGCACAATATTTAATATTTTTTTGAAATTTGGTGAGATGATATAGGAATGTGTCATATCATATACAACATATACAAATTTCAAACCTAAAATCCAAAGGATGAATCCACACTAACCAAAACTTAGTCATCGTGTTGGGTTATGATACCTATTCATAGTGGTTATGCATATGATTCATATAGTTAAACATGATTAATCATAAAGCAATGGCACACAACAAATAAACATAGAAATTACCCTAGAAACCCTTCTATCGGGGGAAAACCAATAAACCAATGAGCTTTACCACTCATATATTCATCAACACTATCAAAATAGTGTTTACAACTATGATTTACTAGACCATAAATCACACTTCATTACATCTCATTATTTGCATAGCCTTTACATCTTATTTATAGATAAAATTGTTGTTGTAAATGTAACTTCGGAAGATATTCTTTTGTATATTATTGTACTTTTATTGTACCTCTGTCGGAGATGTTTTTCCTCCGTTCGGGGATGTCATTATTGTATTTGGTCATGTAAGAACATCGATGTAAAACCTCCATTGCAAGTCGGGGCAATAGTCCCCAAAAGGATAAATGTAAAATGTATTTTTGTGTCTCCCTAGGAGAGGTCAACCCAGTTAGTTGAGGAATTCGGCCCCATTGGGGATTTAGTTCAGTCACACATAAAGCATAAATAGGTAGGTGCTCTCCCTCATTTGGACACACACGAACAAGCAAGTTCGCTCCAAGGAAGAGAAAGACAAGTTAACTAAAGAAGAAGAAGGAAGCTGCAGAATTCATCTTATCTTTGGTTTTTATATCTTGGTTTGATACTGTACTAAGTGACAAATCTATTACTAAAGAATTTGCGGTGTTTTCTCCTTTACGGTTTCCCCAAAGAAAATTATTGTTTTCTTGTGTATTTTTGTGCTTGTCTATATTTCATATTAAATATCTAACATAATTGAATTAAAGTGAAAACACTAACATGGTATCAGAGCCACTCTGAAAGAAAGCACTGTGCAGCAACATAAATCTAGGGTGTCCAAATCCAAGGTCTTCTCTCCACAGATCATCCAGAAAAAAGGGATAGGATAACTCGCCTCAAGGAGGCACATCTTTTGGTTGTAGCAGAATTCAATTTGGAGAATTTTCATTTTTGGCCCTATCACTACTGCCGAGGGAAACTAGGGCATCAAATGTTTGGAGCTTCCATTCACCAATCTGGGAAAAGGAGTGCATTAGACAACTCGCCTTCAGGAGGTGCATCTTTCTATCCAAGCAAACGATCAATATTCCAAGTTTGAAAAATTAGGGTTTCTCTGTCAAACCCTAGGTCAGCCAGCTCCAGAACCAGGTTCGGCATCTCAAACTGGTAAGATCTAATTCCTTGTTATTTCCATTTGAGGTTCTCATATCAAAATTTCAAATCACACCAAGCTTGAGGATAAGCTTGACGGAGCTAATAACTTCCGAGCATGGACAAATATGTGAATGAGGAGGTTCCAGAACCAGAGGAGATGATGACAAAACAATCCACAAGAAGCACATGATCAAGGCCAAAAGGATCATTGCTAACTCCATCAAGGAACATCTCATCCCTCATGTCTCATCTTTGAAGACCCCTAAGAATATGTTTAATGCTTTAACAAAGTTATATGAAGGGAATAACATCAACCGGAAGATGACTATGAGGAGCCAACTCAAGAATGTGAACATTCAACACTCAGAAAATATTCAATCTTACTTCACAAGAGTCTCTCAGATCAAGGAACAACTTGAGGAAATTGAAGATAATGTTGAAGAAGGAGAGATTATGATGACTACCTTGAATGGTATCCCAAGGTCATGGGACTCATTCATTCAAGGAATATGCATAGAAAGAAACTAATCAAGTTCAACAAATTATGGGAAAAATGTACCCAAGAAGAAGCTCGATTAGTAGCAAGAGAAGAAAAGATGGGAGCTAATGATGACCACGCCTTGACTGCTCATACTAAGAAGGATCAAAACAAGAGAGAGGCTCAACATCACAAGAAGTCAAAAATATCCCATAGGAATCATGGATTTAGAAGAGACCTCTCTAGTATTAGGTGCTTCACATGTGATGAGAAAGGACATTATTCAATAAATTGTCCCAGAAACCAAGGATCCTATAGGAGAATCAACAAGAAGAGGCATCATGCTCACACCATTGAAGATGATGAACCAGTAAGGAAGAAAAACAGAGAATAAACGGGATGATTTTTGAATTGATGAAGAATATTTTTTAATCTCATCGCTTACAGGTACCATCACCCATGGAAGCAATGATTGGCTTGTGGATAGTGGAGCATCCAAGCATATGATAGGGTACAAAGAATATTATGTCAACTTATCAGAACATGAGTCACCCCACAAGGTGAAACTTGGAGACGACTATTAGTATCCTATCAAAGGAAGTGGAGAAGCCTCTTACAAACTAGATTCAAGAAAATCAACAAAGATGAAGGATGTTCTTTACATACCAATTTTGAAGAAAAATATTCTCTCCATTTCATCCTTAGATGCTAAAGGAATCCATGTTGCATTTGTTGATGGAAAAGTCCTAATGTATCCAAGAGAAAAGACAATAAATGATGCAACAATAATTGGAGAGCAAGAGGGAGGCCTATACAAGTTAAAAGGACAACCAGAACAGGCGTTGGTTCATGACTCCATGGAACCAAGCGAATTATGGCATAGAAGGCTCACACATGTACACTATAAAGCACTACCAATTGCAAGCAAAGCAGTATCAGTTCTACCATAAATTCAAACAAAGTATGAAGGAATTTGCAAGGGATGTGCACAAGGGAAGTGTTGGGCGAGGCCCAAGTTGGAATATTTGTACAAGGGTTGGAAACTGCACATTGCGTGCTGTGACATTGTAAAGGGGTAGTTTTGAGAAATTGCACATGTCACGCAGCGTTAATGGCTAATGCAAGATTGCGCAGGACTCGCGCAGGAGCTATTTTTGGTACAAAATATGGGTAAAGGTCAGACAAGGACGTGGCCTATTTTGAGTAAGGAACAGGTGGAAGGAAGAAGAAAGAGATTTGTTTAGGAGAGTGGCGGCAAGTAGTTGAGAAGCTAGGCCACTCAGTCGGCAGCGACAGGAAAGCGCAAGACGCGGAAAGGGACAAACCATGATGCAGTTGTAACCGTTTTGGTGACTACGGCTATCAGAAGAGCGTGTAAGCCACGAGTTGCCCAGTTGGAAGGCCTAGAGCAGGCGGAGCAGGATGTTAACGGCGACAGTTAGGCTGGCAGTTAGCCAGGCCATGTTTTGTAAACCTAAGGGTTTTTTCCTATGAATAGTAAAGACATGACCCATGGGAATGGTCTATAAATAAGGCATGATTTTGTAAGGGAAGGGTTGGTCATTGTTGAACATTGTTAGAATCCGTAAGCTTGGAAGCTATTGTAAAGGCTCTACAGCTATGTGTGCAGAGACCTATCTGAGAGAGAAGAGAGTCTGCAGTTGAGTGCGCAGACCAAGAACTGTTGTACCCTTCCCAAAAGACCAATATAACAACAGTTTTTGTGGACGTAGCCTCCATCTAGGGGGTTAACCACGTTAAATTATGTGTAGTGTCATTGCTTTGTGTTTGCAACTATTCATTTGCTTAGTATGGATGCTTAATGCCGCAATTATATGTTATATGTTTGTTTTTATATGTATTCGCCATAGGAATTATGGGAATAATATGTTAAGTAATACATGTGTGGTTGAACATTAATTATTCGGCACTTCTAAGTATTTGAATCCATGAATCTGTTGGATAATCACATAGTTAAGTACTAGATTTGAGCGTAGTGCTGGAGTGCATACTATTGTGTGTTTCATTCATTTACATGCACCATAAAGATAATAACCTAAGTGTTGTTGAATGGATAAAGATCGTTAAGGTAGGTCGATTAGAGTTGATAAAGTCCTGAAGTGGATGCGCGGTCTAGTTGACGCACTGGCCCAAGGTGAGTGTTGCGACGTAATTTGTTGATAGCTTATCGTCGTAACGCTGGAAGTACCCAATACCGCACAGTCCTTGGATGCGCTGGTTGCGCAAGTGCCCTAGCTTGCCGAAGTATCTGACGTGAAGTAGAGACTTCATGTAGTCTTTGTCCACAGCAAGAGTCCTTTATCGCGCTGCTCGCCACTCTCTTTAACACTCGCATCACCAGGTTGTGGAAACCTGATTCTGCAACCACCCCCTCAGCTTTGCCTCGGGTGAGACCTCAGGATGCTTGTGGTTTGTTGTCGAAAGGGCTGATGAATAGGGGTTTTGTTGGTTCCTTGAACCGCGAAGTACCTGGGTCTACATTGGAAACCTCTAGATCAGTACACACACCAACAAATGGTTATGTTGTCGCGCTAAGGCTCAGTGATGCGATAGTGTATTTGGAAATTAATGTGCAATGAAGAATATCAGTTCCCTTTGGGTTCAGAAAATTGGCATCCCGAAAAGAAAGAGATCTGGGACTGGTGTGATAAGATAGAAAGAGATTTTGCAAAGAAAGAGAATAGACACCCACGTCTATCTGACGTAGAGTGGTTGAACAGATATTTGTGGAAATATATTCATGAGATATTCTGGGCTTCATTTGGAAACGAGCTACACGAGTGGATATCGTGACTCATAAAGAGGAAATACTATTTTCAAGGAGTACCTACAGAGTGGATTCCAGAGCTCACGGCGTAGCTCAAAGCAGTAGACATCCCACTATCGCCAACAGTCAACTTCTGGGTTGATAGCATACTTGAAGGATTTGTAACATAATTTGTTGTAGACACGTTGAAATCCTACAGCCAAGCTGAAGCATACCTTTTTGAAGGATTCAGAGGTAAGTACCTGAACAACCTTAGTCTATACATTAAAATGCTCTTAGCTGAGAAAGGCGTTTTAATAATGCAGTAATATTTTTGAATCTGTCATGGTAGAAAGTATATACAGTGTCTCTGACGAAGAAACCCATAATCTGAGAAGTGGAAAGAGATATAAGTTTAATAAAGAAAAGAATCCTGGAGGACCTGGACTCTGTGTGAATACCAAAATCCCATGTGATCTTACCAATCAGGTCGCACCACCATCAACCACCATCCAGCCTATTACACCTTAGAACCCGCCGATTGAAAATATCGTGCCTCCCCTATATCAAAACCCACCCAATGCAAGCGTTGTGCAACCCAATCTGCAGAACATCAATACTGGTAACACCGCAGGAGCGGGTGCTCAGACCATTCCGACTCAAACTATTCCAGTCCAGCATACCCAGTCTCAGAATATTCCGCAGCGTAGTATCCCTAGCACTATTCCGAATACCACATTTACTTTTTCCGCTCAAAACCCCACGCAGAATCATAGCACTACTCAAGGTGCTACACAACCAGGAAGGAGAATGACAGATAACGATATCAAACTGCCGATATTCAAAGGAACGGGTCTAGAAGACCCTGATCAGCATTGGTTTCTATGTGAATCCGTATGGAGTGTAAAGCAAGTTCAGGATGATACTGTGAAGAGAGAGAATCTCATCACTACTTTCAGAGACCAAGCCTTGCATTGGTTTATGAAATATTCTCAGGCACAATTGAGAAACCTAGCAGAAATCAAGGTCACGCTCACAGCAGAGTTTAAGAAACCGAAATCCAATTCGCAGTGCGTAACAGAATTAAAAGAAATTAAACAGAAACCTACCGAGACGGTTTGGGAATTTGACCAAAAATTTTTGACATTGTTGTACCAAGTCAGCTTTGTTATAGCCCCGCAACAGCATCAAGATTGGTCCATTGCTGCGTTGTTTCCCCACATCAAACAACCATTTATGTGGCAGAAGGTTGCGTCGCAAGCAGAGGCCTTCGAGATCGCAATGAAGCTAGAGGCTTCGCCGATCGGTGAGACTAGCTCGGGGATGTCTTAGATCCAGAACCAGTTGACCACCTGGACATTAGAATTACAAGGTATGAAGAATGGAAAGGAACAAAGATATGAACAGAGGCATGAGGTCTAGTGTACAGGGTGTAAGGGAGAAGGCCACACCAGAGAACATTGCCCCTTATTTCAAGATTATCTCAACAGTGGTGCACCGAACCCAATGAATCAGAACTAGGTGCCATGGTGTGAAATTTGTAGAACCAGAGGGCACCGACCTAAAGACTGTTATCTACTACAGAAATACGTAAAAACACGAAAAACTTATATTGAAATTTATGTAAATCAGTTGGACATGATGAATCCAACTGCCGCGCATACTAGCTCGTGAATGAAAGAAAGCGAGACATGGAAATGATGAGAGGTGCAGGAATGTACCACGTCCAAGAAGAAAATCAGCCAAAACAAGAGAATGCTCAGTACGATCAAGGTGAATATAGAGGACGTGATGGTGGATACCGTGGGAGAGGAAGAAATGTCGGCCTAGCCCAATGGAGAGGCCAAGGCTAGGTAATTTTCTATAATTGTGGCTAGCCAGGTCATGTATCTAGAGATTGTACCAACCCATGAACTACGTGCAATTATTGTAAATCCTTCGATCATGTTATTGAAGACTGCCCCATACTAGAGGTAGAAATGCAAAGACGCAGAAGGACAGAACCGTTGAATCCCAACATTCAGTTGATCGCAGCAGAATGGAGACCTACGGATCCAAGTATTAACATAGTAATGCGCAACGGTGCTGCAACAGGGCGCGATGGAGGAGCAAAAGCTTCAACTTCTGGGGGTTTTGAGACTAAGCAAACACCCCTTGAGACAACATCGATAAGAAAAGATACTGGGAAAGCACCTGCTTTCGACTTGAAGAAGAACAGAGAAGTTTTCAAGGAAGCGTGGGATATCTTCAAAGAATCAGCACCAAAATCGCTGAGAATCCCGTTGCGCAGTGAAATACCGCATATGGAATATATTCCGGCTGCTTATGATAGAACCAATTCCATAGCAGAGACATGTACCTCTGTTGTGCAATTCCTCAGGAGCTGCATGAAGTTGCTGAAGAGCCCAAATGCTATAGCGGAATTGCAAAAGGTGATAGACCAATATGAGCCACGTAGTGAAGATGACACTACTGATAGCGCAATTCATCACGTCAAGAAACATAAGAGAACGGGCAGAGAAATGAGACTCAGAGCACAAATAGGAGATTACGAAATGGATGAGATCATTCTCAATCTGGGATCAAAGGTAAATGTCTTAACTAAGAAAACATGGCAGCAGATGGGATGACCAAAGCTACAGTGGTCACTTATACAGTTAAGAATGGCCAATCAGGAGAAATTTATACCTTTTGGGAGGTTGGCCAATGTGGTTGTTGACATTGATGGAGTACAGAGTCACGCAGATTTTGAGGTTATTGAGATTTTGGATGATAGTCAGCCCTTTCCTGCATTGTTAGGAATTGACTAGGCTATCGACAACCTCGCAATCATAAACTTGAAGACAAGGAATATGATCTTCGAAGGAAAGCATCTCAGGGTCATCTCACCACTGGACCCTGCAGATGGAGACAGATACAGCGAGACGATTTAGGAGGAATCCTGAGCTAAATATTTGGACCACCTGTACAAGATGACTTCGAACCAGGAATATTACATTAATCCTACTGCGGATGGTACACTCAGTTGGAGATGCGACATCTCTTGCATTTCAGACTCGGACGTGGGATTGGAGAACTAGCAAAGTCGCATGCATGAAGTATCTACAAGGAGATGCGTGCACGTTACGAAATCACTACGCTGGATTGGAAAGAAGGTAATCCCAATCCCCACATATGATGGTTCGTCTAACGTTTATTCCTTTATCAGAGATTATACTGCAGCAATTGCAGATGAATACCACTTACAAGCACTAGATGTAGCATTCCGCGAGACACATGCCAGATGGTGGGTCGCGCATAAGAAGACATTGACTACATGGGATCAATGCAGAATTAAGATGCAAATTAGGTTTGCTAAGAAGGTTACACTGCCTTTTGACAAATATAATGGACAGATGGATCCAAGGGACCATATTGAGGCATGTTCACAAGCTTGGAAGGAAAGGCCACAGACAGAATAGGTGCATCTGTTTCTGCACACGCTGGAGGAACCAATTCCAAAGAAGTGGTACCTAGACACGGAGTTGCGCAGGGGCACAACGGATTGGTCTTCCCTAACCGTGAGTTTCCAAATAGATTTCAGTTTCAAATACGAACATCCGAGTATCCATGCGGCGCTGCAAGTTATTAAGGAAAGAATATTCAAACCAGACTACCAAGGGGAAACATGACATTACAAGAGTTCTTTGGAGCAAACAGTGTACCTGCACACCTACAACCAGAATGGGAGGAGCAACTAGAGCATGCTATTGATTGTTACAACCTCGCTGAAGAATCCAAGGATAAAGCGGACAGTCATGAGGAGGACCCACGCAACATAAAGATACTTGAATCAGAGGGAGCGCTCGAGGTAGAAGGACCTCCACTGGAAATTCCAGATATGAGTGGACCAGTGAAAACAAGAAAAGTGAAAATTGGCACCAGCGAAGAGCCGAAGTTCACAGCTATCGGAGACTGTTGGGATGAAGACACAGTCGAGGAGGTCACGGGCATACTATAGGAATACCGAGAATTATTCCCGACCAAGTTCACAGAGATGAAAGGTATTATGGGAGACTTAGGAGTGATGAAAATTCCTCTTAAGCCTGGTGTGAAGCCTATGAAGCAAAGACCGTATAGACTAAACCCGAGCTACAAAGAACGAGTTAAGGAAAAACTCGATAATATGATCGATGCAAGGATCATTGAGCCAGTTGACGAATCTAAGTGGACAAGCCCGATGGTTATCCAGGATAAGAAAACAAAGGGTGAGATCAGAATCTGCGTAGATCTCAGAAAGTTGAATGACGCTTCGATGCAAGACCCATTTCCCACCCCTTTCACAGATGAAGTGCTTGATAACGTTGGAGGGAATGAGGCGTATTCTTTTACTGATGGATTCTATGGATACCATCAGATCAGGATTGATCTCACAGATAGGCACAAGACTACTTTTGCTACAGAATGGGGGTCGTTCCAGTACACAGTGATGCCTTTTGGTCTGAAGAACGCACCTACCATATTTTCAAGAGTGGTAGTCGAAGCATTTAAAGATTTTATACATATGTTTTTAGAGGTTTATTTTGATGATTGGACTATTTTGCAGTTTACTGAAGAACCATGCTGCGAACCTCAGGATGATGCTGGAAAAATGCAGACAGCATCAAATTTCATTAAATCTGAAGAAATGTGTTTTTTGTGTTCCCTACGGAATTCTGTTGGGACACACTGTGTGCAAACAGGGCTTGATGGTTGATCCTGCGAAGATCGCAGTCATTGTAAACTTGCCTACCCCAAATTCAGTCAAGCAGTTGCGCACTACATTGGGGCATACCAGTTATTAAAGAAAATTCATAAAGGGATATGCGCAGATAACCGCAGCCATGAAGAAGCTGCTAAAGAAAGATGTGTCGTTCATTTGGAACGAAGAATGCGAAGAACGCTTTGACACGTTAAAAGAGAAGATGGTCACTGGGTCGATCCTAGTTTTTCCAAACTAGGAGAATCCATTTCATGTCCATGTTGATGCTTCGTGTATAGCATTGGGCGCATTGTTCTTGCTCAACCAGGAGAGGGAGGTATTGATCATCCCATTTCATTTTCCAACAGAAAGTTATCATCCGCTAAAAATAACTATACAACTACTGAGCGAGAAGCACTCACTATGGTCTACACGTTGCAGAAGTTCAGGAATTACTTGCTTGGTGCACACTTATCTATGTTCACTGACCATTCTGCTTTGAAATACCTGGTCAATAATCCAGTGTTAGGGGGTGAATATGCCGATGGTTACTACTCTTTCAGGAGTATGACTTTGAAATCGTTGTTAAGCCAGGCAAGTTGAATTTAGGACCTGATCATCTGTCAAGGATTGAGTTAGGAGAGGAACCTACGAACCTGGAAGACAATCTTCCTGATGCGCATTTGTTCTGTTGATGTATTTGTAACTTAGGAATGTATTTCATATATGTATATTGTATTCCTATAGAGATGTTATTATTCCTCTATACGGAAGTGTCGTTATTTATATTGTAAATGTCGTAACTTATACTTGATGGGTTATTAGACCACCTTGATGGGGTCGGCCCTATATAAGTCATGTGGGTTAAAGGGTTATTAGACCACCCTATTGGGGGTCGGCCCTGTTAGCATTATGTTATGTGGTTAAGTTGAGGCCGACCTAGTAAGGTTATTAGGTAAGTCTAGTCAAGTATAAATAGAGTGCGGGAAGCACTATATTTGATCATTCAATTCTCACTCATACACTCATTGGAGAGTGGTGCACTATTGGAGGAGGAGAAGTGGTTGCTAGGAGTATATATCTTATGCTTGGGTTTTTTATCATGGCTCTATCTATCTCTGAGGAAGTTGTGGGGTTTTTTTCACCTTCTTGGTTTTCCCCGATGAAACTCTGTGTCTCTTGTGTGCTTGCATTATTGTGTCCATGATTGATATGTTGTAGATATGTTGTACATGTTATTCTCTCAGTTAAGATCCTATATCAGATTGAAATTTCTTAAAAACTAACATGGTATCAGAGCTGGCCTGAAGGAAGGCATGATATGGCATTTATGAGACTTGTTGCACTTGCGACAAATCGGAAGTTAGGGCTTGATATAGAAAAAACTAGTCATCATAGCACTTTCGCTATAAATAAATTTTGGCGAAGGTTCAATATCTGAAACCTTTACATGTTGTAGAAAACATCACCATGTACCTTATATCTGAAGCACAACTTCTAATTCATTGTACTTTGTGATTTATAATCAGTACAATATAGGTTTTCTGCCTCTTCCAGATCTCAGTCACAAACAGGTGACCTAGGAAAAAAGGTCACAACTTGGGCTAGGAAGCTCCGAATGAAATTTAGTCAAAAGTGACAGGTAGGGAATGGACTTTACTTTCTCAGGTAAGTTTTGCAGAGGGCGAAACTGAACCAGTGCCACGTGGCACGTCGTACAAGTTCTCTCTTCTGTTTTACCCCATAAAAAGGTCACATTACGACACTTGGAATAACTCTCTCTAAGAGAATCGAATTGAGGTCATACTTGTGGGGTTGGAAAGGTAATAGGTCAGGCTACCACAAGACAAAGTTTCAGACCCTTTGGATTCATAATTTCTGAGTTACACCTGAAACAATCAGGTGCATATTTCTGTCAAAACATATTTGGATTTTGAGCACCTTCATTCTTGGATCATCACTGCTGTGGGAAATTAGGGTTTAGGAGAAAGTTAAAATTCTTGGAATCGGAGACCACAGTTGGATGCTACTCATCAAAATCAAAATTTAGAGACCAAGATCGAATTTTTTGGTTGGGAAAAAGGTCGGGCTTGATCAAACCCTAGTTCGGGACTTTGATCGGAAAGGTGAAAAATTAGGGCTTCTGTAAAAATGGGAATTTTTGAAATCTGTGACCATATTTGGAAGCTCCTTGGAAAAATTGAATTTTAGAGCTTTGGATCAAACTATTTGGTTGGGTGAAGCTCCAGGAAACTCAAACCCTAATTCAGGGTCCTCCCTAGTGAATCCGGAAGATTGAAAAGCAAATTTGAGGGGTGAAACTTTGCAGTTTTCAAATTCTGAGTATACTAGGTTGATCAGCACATTAAGGCGCATATTTCTATCCTTTCAGAAGTTGGAAATTCAAAGTTTGAATTTTTAGGGTTTCCCTGGAAAACCCTAATCCAGCTCCAAATCTAGTTTCTACAAATCAAGTGGATTGGGTTAATCCTAGAAGAGAATGGATTGGTCACCTGCATAAGTAAAGAAGTTCCAGTTTCAGAGGGAGATGAGGCTAAGGCCTTACATAAGAAGATTACAAGAAAACTCGACAGGTATGACTTACAGGTATGTTTCGAATTCTGTTCATGATTAAGTTTATGATATGTTTGTCATCATTAAGGTTAGTACAATCTTGATTAATCTTAGACTTGTCGTATCACCTTAATAAAAATATGAATGCATGATAGAAGATATTCATTGATTAAGGTTATAACACTTATGACTGTACTAATGCATTGTGGTGTTGTATGAGGATGATGTTGTCCGCTAATATGAAAGGTACATCTAGAAAGACAAATCATGTTCTAGTTCAAGAACATATGACCATGGTGACATGAAGACAAAGATTCATCCATTGCCATGGATCACATAGAAGATCTACTTACGAGGTATGTATAACTTGGTTCTATAATGGTTAACATATGAGATATGCAGGTTACAAGCACAAGTCATTTAAGAGAACAAGAAGACATCATGTGGGTATGTTAGACATAACCAGTTAACATATTAATCCAGGTATGTTTTTCCTATATCAAGTTAGAATCCTACCTTGTGTTAGGATCTCTTATATAAGTATACATGGCATGATTGATAATGATTATTTATGAAGTTAGAAATTTAAGTAATCAAGGGTTTATGCATATTATGTCCCTTACCTTGATTGATGATATGACTAACCAGAAGAGTCCTATGGTCAAATAAGAATATGTATGAGTAAAAGAAGTCTTCCTTGAAACCTTGAATACTAATGTTTATTATATGTGTTTGAAATGATCATGACTATACATGTTTAAAATTATTTTGTTTTGATAGTATTGAGATTATACTAATGAATGTATGATTATGTATGAGATCTTGAGGACGACGCCATGATGATACTAGTGTACACTTAAGCATGCATAGTGGTCAAGGATGGATATAAGTTCAAAGACAAGTAATCCAGGAAGCAAAGATCAACAGGGACCACACTCTAGTAGTTCCTGCAAGGAAGCAAATATTGAAAGGGAGTCCACCCTACAACCAAACAAAGATAAGTATTTGAATTGTCATTTCTTGCATACTTGTTTGTTTAAATAATATTGTTCAATGATGTATATGCTTATGTTCCTAGACTTAGGTTGTGTATCATGCATATTAGAATAATTGCATTAATGAACAAGTATACCACTAATATGCTTGTAATGGGTAAGTAGCCTATGGAATTGTACAACATTCCATTGCTACTTATCTAGAATGAAACCTCTTTGTTGACATGTTGGGAGTTGTGCACACTCTTAACAATGTTCTGGTAGAGATTGGAAGGCATCTAGAAAGTTTTGGGATATGGATAAATGTTGTATTGAAGCATTGGCTAAAATATTTGCATGACTGTATGACATATTTCTTTATGTGTAAGAATTTATTCTGAAAACTATGAGATGTTTCTAATCATGCAATTTAACTTGTTTTGTAGGAAAGATCGTATACCATCACCTACAAACGAAGGACTACAACATTTGTTCCAGCAACGAAGTTCAAACTATCTATTGAAGATATTGAAGAATCTGACACTCCCAGGATATGGGATACAGTAAAAGGATGCCATGGTCGAGAAGTACCAATCGATCATGTTTGGGATGTGGTCCCAAGACCTGAAGGGAAGTTTGTTGTGACTTCCAAATGGATCTATAAGATCAAGCATGCTGCAGATGGCAGCATAGAGAAATATAAAGCAAGTGATGAAATGGAAGATACACGAGATGGATGTCAAGATAGTCTTCTTGAATGGTGTAGTCGAGGAGGAAGTGTATGTGGAGCAACCACTTGGTTTTGAGACACATGACAAAGAGTCATATGTGTGCAGGTTGAAGAAATCCTTGTATGGCTTGAAGCAAGATCCTAGGACTTGGTATGGTAGGATAGACAGCTTTCTATCCAGTTTGGGATTTACCAAGAGTAAAGTGGATTCCAACCTTTTCTACAAGGTTGAGGAAGGCAATCTTGTGATACTACTTGTGTATGTGGATGACCTGTTTGTTACAGGTGAGGATAGATTGATTGCCGATATGAAGAGGAAGCTTGCTGCCGAGTTCAAGATGAAGTACTTAGGTATGATGCACTACTTTCTAGGTATGGAGGTGTGGTAGAGCATAGATGGAATCTTCCTTGGACAAGGGAAGTATGCAGAAGAGATCCTGAAGAGGTTCAGGATGATGGACTGCAAGGCCATGGCCACACCTATGGCATCGAACCTGAAGCTTCTGTGTGATGCTTCATCTGATCCGGTTGATGCCACGATGTATCGTCAGATGATTGGGTCCTTGATGAACCTAATGAATACGAGACCAGACATCTGCTTTGCGGTGAACACCTTTAGCTAATATCTGACAGGTCTGAGACATGTTCACCTGATAGCTGCAAAGCATATTCTGAGGTACCTGAAGGGTACAATTGATTATGGGCTCAAGTATGATGCGAATCAAAATTTTAACGTGCAGGGTTATGTTGATTCAGACTGGGCAGGCAGTGCTGCAGATAGGAAGAGCACTTATGGGTGCTGCTTCAGTATGGGATCAAGTGTGATCTCTTGGTTTCGAAGGAAGAAGTCCTACTTAGCACTGAGTACAACCTAAGCAGAGTATGTTGCAGCTTGTTCAGCTATTTGTGAGGAAGTATGGCTTAGGAAGCTACTGTCTGAGTTATTTTATCTCCCGTTGGATGCTACTGGTATATTTTGTGACAACCAGAGTTGTGTGAAGCTGTCTGAGAACCCAGTGTTCCATGACAGGTCGAAGAACATAGAGATAAAATATCACTATATCAAGGATATGGTACAGAGAGGAGTAGTGAAGCTCCTGTATGTTGCGTCGGATGAGCAGGTTGCAAATGTGTTAACGAAACCACTAGCCAGAGTGAAGTTCGAATACTTCAAGGAGAGGCTTGGTGTTCTTCAGATTGAAGACACTTCGAGGAAGAAGTGATGGACACATTTGCAGGAGCCATTCCAAGCATGGTGAGAGGAGGATCCTTCCCATGGTTATGGATATAAGCGTTGGGTGATGAGCATCAGGACGATCCTCCAGTTATTGCTCTATATGCATCATGTTGGATGCTTGTTATGACCAATTGGATCATGTATATGTATATGCATCATGTTGGATGCTTCTTATGATCAGTTGGATCATGTATTTGTATATGCATCATGTTGGATGCTTGTTATGATCAGTTGGGTCATGTATATGTATCATGTTGGATGCTTGTTATGATCAATTGGATCATGTATTTGTATATGCATCATGTTGGATGCTTGATATGATTATTTGGATCATGTATTTGTATATGCATCATGTTGGATGCTTGATATGATCAGTTAGATCATGGATTTGTATATGTATCAGGTGGATACATTGTATGATCAGGTGGATCATGTATTTGTGTATGTATTAGGTGGATACATTGTATGATCAGGATGATAATGGATGACGAGCTTCAGGATGTTGCTCCAGATAATATGCATCAGGATGATGCAGTGATGATGATCAGGATGATCATGTGTGATGAGTATCAGGATGATGCTCTAGATTATATGCATCAGGACGATGTTGTGACGATGATCAGGATGATCATTTGTGATGAGTATCGGGATGATGCTCTGGATGATATGCATCAGGACGATGCTATGATGATGATCAGGATGATCATTTACATCAGGATGATGTATGATGAGTATCAGGTTGATACTTCGTGGTTGTGGATAGGTTGTGCAGGTAGCATAGAAAAGATCCTCAAGATCCAGACAGGTAGAGCGGTGTGCTCGTAACAACCTGGGATATAGAGATCCGGACAGGTTGAGAAGTAAGCTCATAAATAAGTCCTGGGATGCTCTTTCGAGGTTTTGCTACAAGAGCCATGTAATCAGCCCTAGATATCCGAGAGGTTGAGCAGTAAGCTCGTAATCAGTCCTAGGATGCTCTTTAGAGTACTTGCAGGATGCAAGACACTCTTTAAAGGTTTTTCCTAACCACATGTAATTAGCCCTAGAGATCTGAGAGGTTGAGCAGTAAGCTCGTAATCAATCCTAGGATTCTCTTTAGAGTACTTGCAGGATGCAAGATTCTCTTTAAAGGTTTTGTGGTGTGTGAGGTCACATATAATCAGCCCTAGAGATCCTAGAGGTTTGAGGAGTAAGCTCGTAATCAGTCCTAGGATGCTCTTTAGAGTACTTGCAGGATGCAAGACACTCTTTAAAGGTTTTGTGATAGTCAACATGTAAAAGATCCTATAGTCTAATCTAGGTTTTGTTGATGCACGTAATAAGTCCAGAGATCCATAGTAGGGCCAGTGATGATGAAGACCTACAGGTGGTGGGCCTACATCCAGCATGAAAAAGGGTTGGCTCTGTAGAACTTCCTATGACGAGTAGATCGTAGATTGATTGAGATAGCAGCAGCAGTGACGATGACGATGATCCAGTAACGTTGATCCAGAGAAGAAGACTTGTGCTAGCATATCTATCTTGAGAAATGCCTTCCTAGTTAAGAGGGAGTGTTGATGTATTTGTAACTTCGGAATGTATTTCATATATGTATATTGTATTCCTATAGAGATGTTATTATTCCTCTATACGGAAGTGTCGTCATTTATATTGTGAATGTCGTAACTTATACTTGATGGGTTATTAGACCACCTTGATAGGGTCGGCTCTGTATAATTCATGTGGGTTAAAGGGTTATTAGACCACCCTATTGGGGGTCGGCCCTATCAACATTATGTTATGTGTTTAAGTTGAGGCCGACCTAGTAAGGTTATTAGGCAAGTCAATTCAAGTATAAATAGAGTGCGGGAGGCACTCTATTTGATCATTCAATTATCACTCATACACTCATTGGAGAGTGGCGCACTATTGGAGGAGGAGAAGCTACTGCTAGGAGTATATCTCTTATGCTTGGGTTTTGTATCATGGCTCTATCTATCTCTGAGGAAGTTGCGGGGTTTTTTTCACCTTCTTGGTTTTCCCCGGTGAAACTCTGTGTCTCTTGTGTGCTTACATTATTGTGTCCATGATTGATATGTTGTACATGTTATTCTCTCGGTTAAGATCCTATATCAGATTGAAATTTTTGAAAAACTAACATGTTCGCTATACAGGTTGCCGATGATTACTATAAGGACATCATTGAATTTTTAACTACAGGTTTGGGACCCCAAGAGTTCAATACCCAGCAGAAGAAGCAGTTGGTAGTGCGAGCCGCAGACTTCACCATTATTGTGGGCCAGCTATACAAGTTGGGACCCAATGAAGTACTGTGTAGATGTGTATTAGAGCATGAGAAACCATTCATATTGGCTGATGCACATTTAGGAGTTACAGGAGGTCACTATGCAGGGAGAGCCACTGCGCAGAAGATATTGCACACAGGTCTGTGGTGGCCTACTATCCATAAAGATTTGAAGGAACATTGTCAGAGTTGCAACATTTTTCAAAGGACAGGAAAGCCATCACGTAGAGATGAAATTCCATTAAATCCACAGCTGACATTGCAGGCCTTTGAGAAATGGGCCATCGATTTTTTGGGTCCTATTAACCCACCGGGGAAAAGAACTGGTGCGAGGTACATCATTACTGCTACTGATTACCTCACCAGATGGGGAGAAGCGAAGCCAGTGAAAGATTGTAGCGCAGCAACAGTAGCGGAGTTCATTTTTGAAAATATCCTTACAAGGTTCGGATGGCCAAAGATTTTGATGAGTGACCAGGGTACTCATTTTCTGAACATAACCATTGAAGCTTTGACCGAAGAGTTCCATGTTCATCATCAGCGCAGTACGCCTTATCACCCACAGGCGAATGGAATTGTTCAAGCATTCAATAAAGTACTGGAGAATGCACTAACCAAGATATGCAACCTCAATCGGGACGATTGGGACCTACGCATTCCATTTGTATTATGGGCATATAGGACTACATGCAAGAAACTGACAGGCCATACACCTTTCAGATTGGCTTATGGGCAAGAAACGATAATGCCAATGGGAGTATATCATTCCCAGTTTGAGAATAGTTGCGTTTACATGCATGGTAGACCGCGCAACGCTAGAAGAAAGGCTCCTACACATGGTTGGGATGGAGGAAGATCGCTTCATCGCAGGCTTCCACCAACAAGTACAGAAAGAGTGCGAAAAAGCATGGCACGATTGCCACATCAAGAACAAGTCTTTCCAGGTTGGTGATCTAGTCCTCCTATATGATAGCAAATTCATGAAATTTCCTAGAAAGTTTAAGATGCATTGGATTGTCCCGTATACTGTAATGCATGTTACTAACGGTGGCACAATCCAGTTAGCTACCTTATCCGGAGATACCTTGCCAATTTTGATAAATGGAAGCTGACTAAAGCTTTACCGCAATAGTCCTGCCTCGCAGAATATTGTATGATCAAAGGGAGACAAATGTACTGTGCAGCAGTGATGAAGCTATGCGCAAAAAAAAAAAAATCAAATTACGAGTCGCCCATACAAGGTAGAACCACAACCACGCAGAAGAGCAAGTAGAATGCACATCTGGAACCGACACTCGTACGAGATCTCCAGCACATCACGACGGAAATCGTTACCATTGCAATCGTCGGCTAGTTAGCAAGTCGTTAACCAAAATCAACTGGATTAGCAAACTTGAACATTTAGGGTAGATGTGACCCTTTGGGGCACCATAAAGGCCGAAATGACTAATATAGTACCGAAATCCGTTTAGCAGGTCGAGCAATTAACGCTGACTTGATGGAGTTGACACTCTGGCCTGCCCGGCAACCTTTTCACATTTAAGGAAACAAAGTTGGCATGATGATGAGGATCGAATGGCAGGGCCGAGATCATAGGCACGAGCTGGATAATGGATATGGAATTTAGTGCCTCGGAAACTGTTGAAGGCCACATTGCAGACCATCTGAGGCTATAAATAGACCTCACTCAGTCACTTATCTACCTTACGAAGTATTATGCATTGTTGTTGGAGCTACCAGAGAGCCGAGCGAATTGAGTAGTGTATGAGCGAGCAGGTCGACTTACAGGAATTTCTCAAGTCGTTTAAGCAATCGAGGATTCTGTGCGCTATGAAAGCAACAAAGGGAGCTTCTTCCAGAAGCTCAGCTAGGCAGGCTGCAGACGCAAACAAGGGGAATAATCCAATTTCAGAGTAGGGAGGATCTGAAGCACCAGCGAAGCAGAAGTTGGCCACAGTCCAAAACCAACCCATTTATCTAGTGCCAGACTACATCCCTCCATGGAAAGACGACACATCACCGGTGCATTTGGATAAAAATGTTGTATATGAAATCCTTTTCCAATTATTTCTACTCAGGTGAAGGTTGTTCAGAACCTACTGGGCGAAGTGTCGAACTGCAAGTTGGAGGACTATAACCCCTTGGAGAACACGTTAGCCAAGCCAAAGAGTTACGCACATTTTTGACCCGACGGCTACATTGACCGAGTAATGGATGCCCAAACTAGTGCCAAAATCCTATAGGTCAAAGATTGGATAAAGGCCCTCCAACCATCAGGGCTTTTGAATCTATTGCAAATGCCACATTTCTCTAAAAGCATCGAGTTTTTGGTGGTGGTGCACGCATTACTGACTTGCATGCATGAAGGATTCTTATGGTTGGATACGCGCATCGACATCAGTATAGATATGATACATCAAATCACAAACCTGAATAAGCGTGGCGAGGACCCTACTGACCTAATAGTAAAGAGGGCGTAGGATAGAGCTCTGTCCATGGAAGTTGCAAAGGAATTCGGTGTCGTCTGGAAGGAGCACCGATTCCCGACCAACGATATCAATGATCGTGCCACAAAGTTTATTATTCAGTTGCTTGCAGGAAAGCTACTACGCAAGTGTCCCCCGCTTGAGGTACCAATGGTCGCGGTCAAGCTAGCATCGAAAACATTGCGCGGAACACCTTATAATTGGTGTCAGTATCTACTCAACGAGTTTCTAGCAGATGTTGAGGACACCCAGGATAATGGAATAGTATTCCATTTCGGTTGGCTACTCATATTGATAGCCTTTGTAGGATGGAAAGAGCCGGATGGGTGTCAATGTGTCCCAACCTTAACAGGACAGGGTCGTGGGACACACTTCAGTAACCTATGGACGAGCTTGAAGGCGTCCAGACAGCGTCAGACTACCAAACTCTTTCATGTTTATTATCACCAGTTGCGCAATGCGATTCTTTTAATGTCGTGAATCACAAGACCATTGACCGACACATACACATGCATTATGAGGTTTATTGTGAAGAGGCATCGGTCACACATTCAGCCAAGGGCTGACGCAGAGGAAGGATTATGGTATCCATGGTTTTATCAGCTGGATTAGGAGGCGATCGAGGGAATGATGGAGAGATGGGATGCGGACTAGAAAGTCCCCGCATCACTAGATGCTGAATCTGATTATGAACACAACGTCCCACCCATCTCGAAGAAAATTGATGTAAAGGACACAGATGAGGAAAACGCTGAGGAAGATAAAGAAAAAACCAAAGCAGACAAGGGAAAAAAGAAGGGGGGTCTACCTACCGATACTCCCATTGTTGAAGAAAAGGATGTTGCGCAGAGGGATCCTACAGAGTCAGTAGGGGGAAAAAGAAAGGCCACTGAAAACCTCACAGAACCGAAAGGCCGACATACAAACAAGAAGGATGAAAAACAAGAGTTCGTCCCGCAGCTCCTTCCGAATGATTGCAAGATAATCGCAACCAAGGTAAAAGAAGCATGGAAAGAGACCCACATGAAGAAGGAAGCCAAGAAGGAACAATTACAGATAAGCAGGATCCAAGATATGTAAACGGTTAAGACGATGGTCACCCAGTTGATCTTAGGTCATCATTCATCAGACTCCGAAGGAAGGGTAGGAGGAACGAGTGCGCGAAAGCGGCCACCTCATGTCATAAGCCCCTACCCAAGGGTTGTGCATATAGAACCCATGCACTTTATCTTCCCCAATGATCAGGTGCGCAACGCAGCGAAAAACACGGCACGCTTTGACCTCAGCATTGGATCTCTGTCACTGGAGGACTTGACCAAGTTACACATGCAGGTTGTCGAGGAGATTCACGAGAGATGCCTTTCCTCATATGATCAGAGTGCAAAGTTAGCTGAAGACATCAATCAGCTGAAGCAGGAATCGGCTCGCAATATACATGAGTTGAGCGAAGCTAGAGAAAAAGACCGTAAGGTAAAGGAGACAATTTCAGTGGTCTGTGCAAAGATTGAGGAATGCACAGAAGAAGATTATGTAGAGGATACAATAAAGAAGCTTGGAGCCAAGGTAGAAACCCTCACATCAGATATGATCCAGATGGAAACTTCCTACAAAGGGAAGATTGCAGAGCTGGAGGCTAGGCACCCAGTTATACCACCAGATTGTGATGCACCTACAACAATTAATTAATAAAAATATGTGAAATAGCAGAAATGACAGAACTCAGAATCACTTTTATATTGATCATAGGCCACTTCGAGGGGGCAACCTCCTATGAGCAAGCTCAATACAAATAACTTCATGGTGCCTTCATAGGTCTCAACACACACTTATATACTAAGTCTAGGCACCAATACTATGGGTCAAAACCATGGGCCACTACAAACTATGGATCAACAATACTACGGGCGACTTACAAAGCATATGTGCCAACAACAATAACATAAACTATTGATCAACAAATACGATGAGACGACTTACAAAGCATATGCGTCCAACAACAATATACTAACAAAGTAAAGACATGGGTTCCTAACATCCCCTCCCCCTTAAAAAAAAAAGCTTTGTCCTCAAAGCTTTAGATGTGGAAATTGTTGTTGAATCTGAAGGAGTGGTTCCCATGTAGCATCCTCTAGTTGCATGCCGTGCCACTGAATTAAGACCTCTATGATAGAGCAAGAGCGAAGCTGACGAGTGCGCCGATTGAGGATGGCCTCCGGATACAAAAGGATGGATCCTTCATTATCCAGTTCGGGTAAAATCATTTGTCCACTGATGTTGGTGCCAAGAACTTTCTTCAGACAAGAGACATGAAAGACTGGATGATTGCGGGAAGAAGGAGGAAGTTCCAATTTATAAGCAATAGACCCAATCTTCTGAAGAATCCGATATGGCCCATAGAAATTTGGAGCGAGCTTATGACGCCCTTTGAGTTTCAGGGAGGACTGCTTGTACGGCTGGAGACGAAGAAAAACCATATCGCCGACTTGAAAAGTGTGCTCAGAACGGTGTTGATCAGCTTGTTGCTTCATGCGATTTCTTGCCATGTGAAGATTGTCCCTCAAAATGCGAAGAATCTGATCACGGTTTCGAAGGACCATGTCAACTTCCTGAACTGGCGAACTGGTGGGGGTGTATGGAAGAAGAACTAGAGGTGCCTGACCATAGACTGCTTCATATGGGGTCATTTTAGAGGCAGTGTGGTAAGAGGTATTGTACCACCATTCAGTGAGAGGGAGCCACTTTGCCCACTGATGTTGTTGTTCAGAGGTGAAGCAATGAAGATAAGTTTCCAAGCATTTATTGATAATTTCAGTCTGACCATCTGTTTGTGGGTGATACCCTGAACTCATCTTCATTTTGGTGCCAGTGTGGTGAAATAGTTCAGTCCAAAAATGACTGGTGAAAGTCGCATCACGATCCGAGACAATGGAAGAAAGGATGCCATGAAGACGAAATATCTGGTCTAGGAAAATTTGAGCGACTGAAGAGGCTCTATAGGGATGGCTGAGAGCACAAAAATGACTATATTTGGAGAGGCGATCAACCACAATGAGAATCACTGTCTTCCCGCCATATTTAGGGAGCCCTTCAATGAAATCCATGGAAATATCTGTCCAAATCCATGTAGGTATGGGCAAGGGTTCGAGAAATCCTGGAAGGAGTGTTGTTTCACCCTTATTGCGCTAGCAGGTATCACATTCGGCCACCATCTGTTGAATTGTCCTTTTCATGCCCTGCCAAAAGAAGTTACGTTGTGCCCGTTCATACATTTTGAGGAACCCAGAGTGCCCTGTCGATGGAGAAGCATGGAGTTCATAGAAGACAGCCTGTTGAAGATCTATGCTCTGGGGAAGCACCAGACGACCCTTGTATCTCAGAGAAGCACCATCCCAAGAGTAATGTGGTACAGCAGAAGGGTTGTTGGTCAAGCGTTGGATGATTTGAGATAAGGAAGAGTCATTGACATAACCCTGTTGAACATATTGCAACCAATTTGGAACAGGCATAGAAATAGCTGAAAGAGAACCTTGGGCATCAAATGTGCGAGAAAGAGCATCTGCCACAATATTGTCTTTACCCTTCTTGTAAGTGATCTCATAGTCATAACCCATGAGTTTGCTAACCCATTTATGTTGTGTCAAGGAGGAGACACACTGTTCCAAGAAATATTTCAGACTCTGGTGATCAGTCTTGATGCAGAAATGATTCCCTAATAGGTATGGGCGCCACTTCTGTACTGCATGCAAAATAGCCATCATTTCCTTCTCATAGGTAGAGGCAGCTAAATTCTTACCTGAAAGGGCTTTGCTGGTGAACGCAATGGGGTGTTCATCTTGAAGGAGAACAGCACCAAGTCCCTTTCCACAAGCATCACTCTCAATAGTGAAGGGCTTGGAAAAATTGGGCATAGCTAGAACAGGTGTAGTACACATAGCTTGTTTTAGTTTGTCAAATGCACACTGAGCAGCATGTGTCCATGTAAAAGCATCCTTTTTCAATAGAGCAGTTAATGGAGCTACAATCTTCCCATAATCCTTGACAAACTTGCTGTAGTAGCCAGTCAACCCCAAAAAACCATGAAGGCTCTTGAGTGTCTGAGGATGCGGCCAATTGTTCATGGCATCAATTTTGGCAGGATCCACGCAAACCCCTTGTGCTGAGATAATGTGCCCAAGATACTTAACTTCCTTCTGTCCAAAAACACATTTAGACTGCTTGGCATGGAGATGATGGTCAGAGAAAAGTTGCATGACAAGATTCAGATGCTGGAGATGTTCATCCCATGTTTTACTGTAGATGAGGATATCATCAAAGAATACCAGAATGAATTTTCGCAAGTAGGGTCGAAATATTTTATTCATTAATGCCTGGAATGTGGAAGGAGCATTAGTGAGGCCAAAGGGCATGACCAAAAACTCATAATGGCCATCATGTGTGCGGAAAGCTGTTTTAGGGATATCATCCTCATGAACCCGAATTTGATGATACCCAGAACGAATATCCAACTTGGAGAAAACGTGAGCCCCATGAAGCTCATCAAGAAGCTCATCAACAACAGGAATTGGAAACTTATCCTTGATGGTGAGGTGATTAAGTGCTCGGAAGTCAATGCAGAGGTGCCATGACCCATCTTTTTTGTGGACAAGAATAACTGGAGAAGAAAAGGAACTAGTGCTTGGGCGAATAATACCTTGCTTTAATAAGTCCTAAACGAGCATTTCAATCTCCATTTTTTGGTGAAATGGGTAGTGATAGGGCCTGATGTTGGGAGGAACACTGCCAGGAATGAGTTGAATACAATGGTATTATGGCCTGGAAGGTGGAAATCCCACTGGTTTAGCAAAAACACCTGTATATCGGTCCAGAATTTGTTTGAGATCCAAAGGAGTAGTGGAGACCGCTGAAGGTTGCATCTAAATGGAATGGAGTTGAGCGATGACACCATGTGAATTCTTCTTGAAGAGTTTTTCCATGCGATGTGAACTGATGATGCTGAGAGAACCTGGTTGTAATCCTGTCAATGTGTGTTTTTGGCCATTGAGGGAAAACTGCATCAAAAGTTCAGCAAAATCCCATAAGATAGGGCCAAGTGTGTGTAGCCATTGAGCGCCCAAAACCACATCACATCTGCCTAAGGTCAAGGAAAACATGTTAGAGCGCAAGGTATAATCTCCCATAGAGATACGCACATTTCGACACTTCCCTTTGCAAGGTAAGGTGCCCCCATTGGCAACCATGACTTCAAAGTTGGAGCAAGGATGGATAAAACAATCAGCTTGCTTGGCGATCCGAGGGTCAATGAAATTATGAGTGCTACCAGAATCAATGAGTATTGTAAGAGGAAGCTTCCTGAAGTAACCCCTGACCCGCATTGTTTGGGGGGTGGTGATTCTAGCTAAAGCATGGAGAGATATCTCTGGATGGTCATCCTGAGACGGAGGTTCAATAGGCAGTTCCTGAATGTCGACCAGAGCATCCAGTGTTTCTGGATCTTCGTCACCAATTTCAGAGGCAAGAGGAGAATCCACATCCAAGACATAGAGCTTTTGTTGAACACATCTATGTCCCTAAGTGAATTTCTCATCACAATTATAGCAAAGCCCCTTTTCTCTACGTGCTTGCATCTCTATTTCATACAAACGCTTGATAGGAGTTGGTCGAGGAGCCTGCGGTATAGGTGGTCGTTGAGAACCCATATTTCGGAAGGGAACAAAAGTGGGATTGGAGCATTGTTGGGATGCAATCTTGTCTTCTGCCAACTTAGCCAACCCTAGGGCTTCCATCATTGTGTTGGGACAGAACATTTTGACCTCCGAGTAGATGGCATCCTTTAGACCACTGATAAAACAACTTCGGTAAAAGTCATCAGACAATCCTTCGGTGTGGTTGGCTAGATTCTCAAATTCGGTTTGATACTCTCTCACAGTGCCAATTTGGCAAAGTTTAGTGAGGGCTCCTATGAAATCATCAAAAGCACTAGGACCAAATCGTTGCAAAAGGAGCTGGCAAAAGTCTGGCCATTTGGGATCTGGATGAGACTTGATGTACCAATGGTACCATTGAAGAGCTTCATATTCCAAATGAAAGGATGCCAGCGGAACTTTGTTGACATCAAAAGTATTATGCAGACTGAAATATTGTTCTGCACGATAGATCCATCCCGTTGTATCGGTACCATTGAAGCGAGGAAAATCAAGCTTCGGACCACAGAAATTCCTGGAAGAAGAGAACCCATTGTCTGATGAAGACTCGGACTGTTGTTTGTTCTTCATAGCTGAATGTTCAAGATGGAGGCCGAGAAATTTTTCATCCAGATCCTGGAGTTTGGATTGGATGGCTACAAGTGCGTCCTCCATGGTTTTTGCTCTTGCATGGGTGACAACCATAGCCCCTTTTTTTTTTTTCCAGACTGGAGCGGCTACGGATCGGAAGGGATCTGAAACGGCGCCGAATGGATTGAAAACGGCTGGATCTGGAATGGATTGCAAAATGGATCTGAACGACTGGATCTAAAACGGCGCAGCAACAATCGACAACAATTCAGCTGAAAATAGATATGGACCCCAGGTATGTGCGGCTTCCTAACAGTTCAAGGGTTTCACTTGGCCACCAATGCTATCTGACGGCTTGCGTATTGGGGCAGTACCCCTCACTCCATGGCTCACGTAAAACTGATAATCGCTTTGCCACAAACGACAGCTCTTGGTTTACCTCACGGGTGGGAACTAGTCAATCAGGTAGGGGTCGTTTCCCTTTTCATTGGCAGGTCCTCTCAATGGGCCAGCTACTTCGGGGTTCCTGTGGTACTCCTCACAATGATTTTTAGGGATTATGCCCAAGTACTTCCCACAGTTAAGCAGATAGGGATTATTCCCAAATCCAAACCTGCAACAGATGCGAAAAAAGAAGAAAAAAAATTGGCAGAAATTTCACCCAGCAAGCCCAAGAAAGTGCTATGATACCATATGTGATGCACCTGTAACAATTAATTAATAAAAATATGCGAAATAGCAGAAATGACAGAACTCAGAATCACTTTTATATTGATTACAGGCCACTTTGAGGGGGAAACCTCCTATGAGCAAGCTCAATACAAATAACTTCACGGTGCCTTCATAGGTCTCAACACACACTTATATACTAAGTCTAGGCGCCAATACTATGGGTTAAAACCATGGGCCACTACAAACTATGGATCAACAATACTACGGGCAACTTACAAAGCATATGCGCCAACAACAATAACATAAACTATTGATCAACAAATACTACGGGACGACTTACAAAGCATATGCATCCAACAACAATATACTAACAAAGTAAAGACATGGGTTCCTAACACAGATCAATGCGCGGCTCCAGCTAAGGAAGTATAGGAAACCATGGATAGCATTTAATTGGAAGTGACGAAGTGCCAAGATTTACATGAAGCAGTAAATATAGCATTGACAGGGTTGAATGAGGATCTAGCGCTGCAAAAGGTAAAGGGGGATCTGCAGCGGACACAGCAATAGGTAGAATCTGTAAATGCAAAGTTAAAAAGTGCATCAGCCAAGGAGAAAATACAAAAGTACAATGAATAAGGACCTACAGAAAGAGTTGGTTGCACTTAGAGAGAAATAAGTTGCCACATCTTCCAGGTTGCAGCCCATTGAACAAGAAGGCCTCAAATTGATGTAGCAATTCGATGAGAAGTTCGTAGAAATTCAGGCGACGGAAGGTACCATGAAAGAGTAGGTGGCCAAAGAAAAGGTCTCACAGGCCACTCTGGAAATGCTTCGAGGATTTGAGAAAAATGCCAAGGACATGGTTGCAGAGTTAGCAATTACTCTACAAACTTTTACTTCAAAGATAAGTACACCAGAAGATGCGGCGCCATCGTCCGCAGATGGAAGTTGCTCGGGACGAGCCACAGGTGAGTCTTAGGGGCCTGTTGGGTGGGGCCCAAGTTAGAATATTTGTACAAGGGTTGGAAACTGTGCATTACGTGCTGTGACATTGTAAAGGGGCAGTTTTGAGAAATTGCCCATGTCGTGCAGCGTTAATGGCTAAGGCAAGATTGCGCAGAACGCTAGTGCGCAGGACTCGCACAGGAGCTATTTTTGGTATGGGATATGGGTAAAGGTCAGATGAGGATGTGACCTATTTTGAGTAAAGAACAAGTGGAAGGAAGAAGAAAGTGACCTGTTTAGGAGAGTGGCGGCAAGCAGTTGAGAAGTTAGGCCACTCAGTCGGCAGCGACAGGCAGGTAGAAGACGTGGAAAGGGACAGGTCACGATGCAGTTGTAACCGTTTTGGTGACTACAGCTGTCAGAAGAGCGTGTGAGCCACGAGTGGCCCTGCTGGAAGGCCTGGAGCAAGCTGTTGACAGCAACAGTTGGGTTGGAAGTTAGCCACGCCATGTTTTGTAAACCTAAGGGTTTTTTCCTATGAATTGTAAAGACATGACCCATGGGCATGATCTATAAATAAGGCATGATTTTGTAAGGGAAGGGTTGGTCATTGTTGAACATTGTTAGAATTTGTAAGCTTGGAAGCTATTGTAAAGGCTTTGCAGCTGTGTGCGCAGAGACCTATATGAGAAATAAGAGAGTCTGCAGCTAAGTGCGCAAACCAAGAACTATTGTACCCTTCCCAAAAGACCAATATAACAACAGTTCTTGTGGACGTAGTCTCCATACAGGGGGTGAACCACATTAAATCCCGTGTAGTGTGATTGCTTTGTTTTTGCAACTGCTCATTTGCTTAGTATGGATGCTTAATGCCGCAATTATCTATTATGTGTTTTCTTTTATATGTATTCGTCACAGGAATGATGGGAATAATATGTTAAGTAATACATGTGTGGTTGAACATTAAGTATTCGACACTTCTAGGTCTTTGAATGCATGAATCTCTTGGATAATCACATAGTTAAGTACTGGATTTGAACGCAGTGTTGGAGTGCGCAGTATTGTGTGTTTCATTCATTTACATGCACCATAAAGAAAATAACCTTAGTGTTGTTGAATGGATAAATATCGTTATGTAAGGTCGATTAGAGTTGATCAAGTCCTGAAGTGGACGCACGGTCTAGTTGACGCACTGGACCAAGGTGAGTGTTGCGAGGTAAGTTGTTGATAGCTTATCGTCATAACGCTGGAAGTACCCAATACGGTGCAATCCTTGGATGCGTTGGTTGCGCAAGCGCCCCATATTGCCGAAGTATCTGACGTGAAGTAGAGACTTCACGCAGTATTTGTCCGCAGCAAGAGTCCTTTATCGTGTTGCTCGCTAGTTTCTTTAACACTCACATCACCAAGTTGCGGAAACCTGATTCTGCAACCACCCCCTCAGCTTCACCTCAGGTGAGACCTCAGGCTGCTCGCAGTTTGTTTCTGAAAGGGCCAGTGAATAGGGTATTTTTTGGTTCCTTGAACCACGAAGTACCTGGGTCTACATTGGAAACCTCTAGATCAGTACACACGCCAACAGGAAGAATGTGAATAAGTCAATTCCTAGCAGTGAAAGCAAGGAAAAAGGAATCTTGGAGATAATTCACTCAGATGTGTGTGGCCCCATGTCTTCCAACTCCTTAAGCGGGTATGTATACTATGTTTCTTTCATATATGATTTTTCTCGTAAGATATGGATTTATTTCCTGAAAGGAAAAGATTATGTGTTTAGCAAATTCAAGGAATTCAAAGCCTTGGTCGAAAAATCATACTGAAAAGAAGATCAAGACTTTACGATTAGACAATGGTGGAGAATTCACCTCAGAAAAATTCAAGGATCTACACAGGTGATCTACACAAGAGACAGAGGTGATTACTCTAGCAATGTAATATGTGGTCCTGGGATGTACCTACTTGATGGCTTGCTCGTATAAATGATGAAGTCCTAGATGAGAGCTAGGCCTACATCCATCATGAAAAAGGGTTGGCTTTGTAGAACTTCTCATGATGGGTAGATTCGAGAGATGTCACTAGTCAATGATCAACAAGATGAGAATTGATGCAGCAGTGATGATGATGATCTAGCGATGATGACGTTGCCCAAAGATTGTGTCCAGCTGTAATGATGACTATGTCAAGAGATTACCTTACTAGTTAAGAGGGAGTGTTGTTTTAAATGTAACTTCGGAAGATATTCTTTTGTATATTATTATTATATTATTATTGTAATTTTATTGTACCTCTGTCGAAGATTTTTTTCCTCCATTCGAGGATGTCATTATTGTATTTGGTCATGTAAGAATATCAAGGTAAAACCTCCATTATAAGTTGGGGAAATAGTCCCCAAAAGGATAAATGTAAAATGTATTTTCGAGTCTCCCTAGGAGAGGTCGGCCCTGTTAGTTGAGGAAGTCAACCCCATTGGGGATTTAGTTAAGTCACACATAAAGTATAAATAGGGAGGTGCTCTCCCTCATTTGGACACACAACAACAAGCAAGTTCGCTCAAAGGAAGAGAAAGACAAGTTTGTTGAAGAAGAAGAAGGAAGCTACATAAGTCATCTTATCTTTGGGTTTTCTATCTTGGTTTGATATTGTACTAAGTGACGAATCTATTACTGAAGAAGTTGCAAGGTTTTCTCCTTTATGGTTTCTCTGAAGAAAACTCTTGTGTTCTTTTGTATTGATGTGTGTATCTATCTTTCAAATTAAAGATCTAACATAATTGAATTAAAGTGAAAACACTAACATAAATACCAACAACTTCTCACTCATCAAAATCCATAACTTCCTAACCAATTTTAGTTGTTCAGTTACAGTCAACTTAACTAGGTCAACCTTGGTCGATCACCCATTGAGCTTTTGGTCGTTCTGTCGGCTTCTCGTCGACTAATCATTTTCCTTTGACCAAATAACTATTCATTTAGTTAGTTGAACATACTTCTATTGTCTGTTTACTTCCGAATCCAATTGAATTACATCAATCGAATATCAACTTTGACTGTCGATTTCATACAAAGAATATAACATTCCCAACATTCTCCCACTTGTTGTCTTCTTTGCATAAAAAAGAGATTTAAAAACTTTACTTTACTTGAACATGGATAATACTCCCATTGTTTCCCTACACCAAGAAAACTTCTTAGTACTGACCAACTTGGTCAATGAGTCTGTAAGATTCTTCACAATATCTACCTTCTCCAGCAGCACCTTTTGGTTCTCTATCACTTCTCTCACAAAATGGTATTGCGCATCAATATGCTTTGTCTTTGAATGATATGTTGGGTTCTTTACCAAAAATATTGCACTCTAACTATCACAATCCATCCTAACGACACGCTGGCCAAACCCAACCTCTAAACACAATCTTTGCAACCAAACAACTTCCTTACATGCATGAGTAGCTACCATGTATTCAACCTTAGTAATCCATAGGGAAACAATCAACTACCTCTTACTCATCCAACTCACTGCTTCATCGGGTAACTTAAACACATATTTGTTAGTCAACCGTCTACAGTCAAGATCTCCAACGCATTCAAAATCAACAAATCCACGTACATTGATTTCCTTTGTGTTCTCAATTTCCCCTCCATAAACAATTGCATAATCTGTCATGTGACGCGGGTACCAAAATACTATATTAACTACAGTCTAGTGCTCTTTTCTAGGTGTCGACATGTACCTAATCAATACTCCCACTAGATGGGAGATATTCAATCGAGTATAGACGATAGCATACATCAAGCTACCTACGGCACTTATGTAGGGAACATGTGGCGTGTACTCTATTTGTTCCTATGTCTTAGTACATTGTTTAGCAGATAGCTTAACTCCCGCAAGAATAGGAACCTTGACCAGTTTGCACTCATGCATGTTGAAGCATTTCAAAATTGTCTCAACATATTTATTATAATTTAACTAGAGCTTTCTACCTACTTGATCTCTCTTTATTTCCATTTCAAGAATGAAATTTGTTGCCCTGATATCCTTCATGTCGAACTTGAAGGACAACTGCAGTTTTATCTCACTAATCATATCCATGTTATTTTCGACCAACAACATGTCATCGACATATAAAATTACATATACAAAGTGATCTCCGACTTTCTTTCCATACACACAGTGATCATCCTAACTTCTCACAAACCTTAGTTTCTAGATATGCATCTTAAACTTCTAATACCACAAGCTAGGCGATTGTTTTAGATCGTAGAGAGACTTCTCGAGCTTGCAAATCAGCTCCTTTTCTTTTCCACTGTAAAACCTTTAGGATGCTTCATATAGATTTCTTCTTTAAGGTCACCATGAAGAAATGTTGTCTTTACATCCATCTATTCAATATCAAGATCAAATGTTGCAGCTAAAGACATTAATACCTTAATGGAAGTTAATTTAGCAACATGGGAGAAAATATCACCAATAGGAATATCCTTTAGCTATCAGTCAAGCCTTGTACTTCTTGACCTGTCCTGCTACATTCAAGTTTTTCTTGAACACCCACTTACCGCCAATGGGTGTCCTTCCATTTTATAAAGCAAACAGATCCCATATTTCATTCTTTCTCAAGGACTCTATTTCTTCTTCCATTGCCTTTTTCCATAGTTTACCCTCGATCGAGTCAAACGCTTCCTTTATCAACTTGGGATCATCTTCTATGGAATATAACACAAAATCAAATCAAAAGTCAGGTGAACTATAACTTTCTAGTTGTTGTCTTGCTTGACCAGACCTCTTGATGACCAGAGTCGATTTTTCTTCCTCCTTGTTGGATTTAGTCAACTCATCTAAATCCAGACTTTCGTCATTCATTTCAAACTCTTGTTTTTCTCGTTCTTTTTCTCTTTTAACCTCTTCATCACTGGAAGTACCTCCGACCTCCCTAAAGATTACATCTCTACTATAAACTCCCTTCCTTGTAACTAGATTCCACAACTTATACCCTTTCACTCCATCCTTGTACCCGATGAAGATGCATTTCTCCAACTTGTTGTCAAGTATGCTTATTTTCTCCTCTAGGATATGCACAAAGGCATCACACCCAAAAACTCTGAGATGTGTAAGAGAAGGATTTTTACTATCCCATACCTCATATGGAGTCTTTTTTACAAGAGCCATCAATGGTGACCTATTTACCAGGTAACATGTCGTGTCGGCTACCTCTTCCTAGAATTCTTGTGCGACATCTGCACCACTAACCATTCTTCGTGCTTTCTCCATCATCGTTCTATTTATTCTTTCAAAAAATCTGTCTGTTGAGGTGTGTATGCAATTATGTTTTTTCGAGCTAAACCATGCTGTCTATAGAACTGGTCGAATGGTTTCCCAAAAAATTCTCCTCCATTATCATTTCTCAGCACCTTGATATCTTTACCAGTTTGATTCTCTACAAGATCCTTGAACCCTTGGAACAACTCAAAGACCTTAGATTTCCTCCTCAGAAAATACAACCATGTCATTATGGAGAAATCATTTATGAAAGAGACATAATATTGTGATCCTCCTAGTTAAGGGACCAACACTGGTCCAAACACATCACGATGAATTAACTCCAATATTTCCTTATCCCTAGTAGCACTAGATAATAAAGTTACACGACTTTGTTTACCATAAATGCGATGTTCACAGAAGTCGACTTCTTCAAAACAGTTAGGGATACCTTCGACCATATCGTTATTATACATAGCAAAAATACCTTTCTCACCAATATGTCCCATCTGTTGATGCCATAACATAGTCGATCCGACTAGACAAGAAGATATGCTATCAAATTCAGGACAAGCTACATTAGAATAGTTGTCGATGTTTGTTCTTCTCAATAGATTTTAGAGGGTTCCAATCCAAACTCCTATCATCAATACCATCGCTCCTCGCACCATCTTACATGTATCTTTCTCAAATACAAACTGCACACATGCATTCCCCATATTACTAATCGAGATCAGGTATCAAGCCGAACCTTGGATATGCAATACCCCTAGAAGTGTTTCATATCCTTCCATATTTTAGTCTTAGTCGAAATTTCCCTCGTCCAACTATGTCGGTCAATGAATCATCTCCCAAAACATCACTACCATTTAACTTCTCATAATCACATAACCATTCTCTATTAGGTGTCATATGATATGATGCATCGAAGTCGATCATCAAAGAGTCATGATCTGATTGTGTACTTGTGGAGGCCAAATACACATCACCTGTCTCCTCTTACGAAGGCTTACCAACAACCGACTGAAATTCCTCGGACCCTTTGCTTCTCTTAACTTTCATTAACTTATAGTTACGTCTATAATTCCTAAATTTACTACATCGCCAACAAGTTTTCATCGTCGGACCAAGATATTTAGATCTAGTCTTAGATCTGCCTCTACACTTCAATTTTCTCCTAGAGATTTTTCCTTTTCCTATGTCTATCGTTTAACCTCTTACCATCAAAGTGTCGTGGGTCAAACCTTCCATGTTCTTTCATCTCATCTCTTCTGACAACATAAATACGACCACATCATCGATATTCAATGTGGTATTATTGTTTCCAATAGCCACTGCCAGGTTATCCTAGGAATCTGACAAAGAACACAACAGACTAATACATTTTCCCTCCTCTGCGATTTCAATATCCACAGACAATAGCTGACTAATCATAGTGTTGAACACATTTAGGTGCTATGTAACCAAGTCACCTTCACTCATCCTCATAAGGTATAACGTTTTTTGAAGAAACAACTTGTTAGCCAGATATTTTGACCAGTACAAGTTCCCCAACTTTTCCCATAGCTTCTTTGAAGTTTCTTCTTCTGAGACATTCAACAATATAGAATATGCTAAACAACATTGGATTTGTTAGGATATTTAGAGACTTAGGACTTAGTTAAGATCAACTTGTGTAATATATCCATTAGGGATAGTGTGTTTCTTTAGTATGCATTAGTATGCATTTGTAAATACTTAATCCGACGGTCACAATATGTTCCCAACATAGAGTGATCCGACGGCTCAACTTCTCTTAAATCATACCTAACCTTGATCCGTGGCTTAACACCCGATTGGTCCATGATCTCTATTTAAAGAGCATGGAGGGTCATTGTTTAGTTGATCGATTATGAGAAGCTCATTTGTAACTTTCTTTCTTTGCATAATAAATTGTCCCGTATAAGCTATTTAGCCGAGGCCGTGGAGTGTTTCTCTCAAGAGGGTTTAAACCACGTCAAAACATCAGTGTGTTGATCTGTGATTTGTTTGTGTGAAGTGGTTTCTCTTGGTGTTCAGTCCTTTGGTAGTACCCTGTGTACCTGAGCATGGTATCAGAGCTTTTATGAAGAGTCGCTTTCGGTTATGATCTAGATCTTGAACTGTTGTTGCCAAAACTCGAAAGACTTTATGGTTCTGGTATTTGTGTGCATTTTTGGGCTATGGGAGGTGTTCCATTGCGTTCGGAGCGTTGTTTCCATTGGAAAATAGTTTTCGTTTGATCAAAAACGGTTCTCGGTTGCTCCAGAAACGCGTATTTCATCAGATCTAAAGGTATAATGTTACAGTGACGCATTTTTTTTATTTTCTGTTTTTAAAAGGAAAAAATCTCATATTTTATCGTTTTTTACTGGTAGATTTTTTTTGGGTTCAGATTGTTGCTTTCCTGTCTGCATATGCTCTTTGCCGTGCACCTTGAGCGATCTCAGCAAATCAGAAACAGAAAGGGAAAGGGTTTTTCTCGGTTGTGTATGCTCTTTGCCGTGCACCTTGCGCGATCTCGGCAAATCAGAAACAGAGAGAAACTTTCTGGGCAAGGTAACGAGATCCAACTCCAAAAGTGTGGAAAAGTTATTTTGTTTCGATTTGTGGTGTGTTTTGCAAGAAAAAAGGCAAGCACGCAAACCAAGCAAGAAGAGTTAAAAAAAAAAAAAAAAAACTTCCTCATTCTCATATTTTACATACCTTTTAATCCAGCTCACTTGGTTAAAAGTTGTTTTATTCCTTATTAGGTCTTGAGTTCAAGTCTTAGGAAGTTACTTTTAAAAGAAAAAGTGCATGCAGTTTCTATTTTCAAGTTACTTTATTATAAAAGTGCATCTCACTTAAATAATAAAAAATAAAAATACAAGTGAGTCACTTAAGTTCTTTTTTATTGTTGCACTATTTAAAAGTAATATCATTGTAAAAGTGAAATCACTTATTTTACAAAAGTGGTTCACTTAAAGAAACTTTCTTGTAAAGTGATTGTCAAAAAGTTCATCTTGGGAAGGGGGGGTTCTTTTTTTTGCTGGACATTCTCTAGCTGCCACGTCACTATTGGGGACATCTTCAACAATTTCTTTGTTCAAGCATAACTTCATCATACAGAGTCAGTTTTCAGTGTCGTTTTTTTTAAACCGCCTATTTTTTTGAGCTCTTCACATCCAGACTATTGGTTTCTGCTTTTACAACTATTAATTTACAAATATGACCACCCCTTGTGATATTCTACTTAACAGTTCCAACTATTTCTCATGGAAATCTCGTATTGAGGATGTTCTACGAAGTAGGGGACTTTTCATAATTACCTCAGGGAAAGAAACTGAACCCACTAATGATGATAAGAAAATAAAATGGGAAAATAGATGTGACGAAGCTCGTGGATTGATTGGGATGTCAATCTCTACTGATTTGTGATTCCACATATCTGGAATTGATGAACCTAATACTGCTTGGGACAAGTTGGAATCTGTGTTTGGTAAACACAATGAAATTCGAGGTCACCAACTTGAAAATGAGTTGATTTCTTTAAATCCAAGTGACTTTTCATGCATTCAAGATTATTTATCTAAGTACAAAACTCTTAAACTCTTATGTACAGAATGTAAGATTAAGAGGGAAGACAAACAATGCATTTATCATATTCTTTCCAAAGCATTGCAGCCTAAAATTGAAAAGTGCATATTTGTTGGATATTCTGAAGATGTAAAAGGTTATAGACTTCTTCAACCACATTCTCATGATATAATCATTAGAAGAAATGTTAAATTTGATAAAAATCTCTTGTCCTGCGAGCCTAACTCGACGATTGTGCCATCTTTGGCCTGCGAGCCTGATTCGGCGTTTGTGCCTTCTTCTTCTTCTTCCAACTTCCTTGACAAGTTTCCAACTCCAGTTTCTGATGATGACAATGAGGATGAAAATCCACCTCCGCCTGCTCATGTTCCTCCAATTGCACCAGCACAAGTGCTTCCTCGATGGGTCCGTTCAACATGTGAAGTAGCTGGTGATCTTGCCGGTGATCCTAGAGATCAACGTCGAACACGTTCTCAGTTTCAGCGAGCCTCTTTTCTTTTGGCTCAAGTTTCCGAGAATCATGATCCAGAAACTTTTGCAGAAGCTTCAGGGAATCCAGATTGGGATGCAACCATGGATGAATAATATCGTTCATTAATGGCGAACGATACTTGGGATCTTGTACCTCTTCCAAAAGGAAGAAAACTTGTCAGATGTAAATGGGTCTACAGAACTAAGTATGCATCAGATGGAAGTGTTGAAAGACTTAAGGCAAGGTTAGTTGCCAAAGGTTTTACCCAAGTTGAAGGGATTGACTACAATGAAACCTTTTCTCCCGTCACAAAAATGAACTCCATTTGCCTTGTTCTTTCCCTTGCAGCCTTACATAACTGGGAAGTCCATCAAATGGATGTCAAATCTGCCTTCTTACATGGTGATTTACAGGAGGAAATTTACATGGAACAACCTCCTGGATATGTTCAGAATAACTCTAGCCTTGTCTGTCGCCTTAAGAAATCCTTATATGGCCTTAAGTAAGCTCCTAGAGCTTGGTATGCCAAAATGGATAACTTTCTCCTTGACACTGGTATTTCTAGATGCCATTCTGACCACAATGTCTATACCAAGAAAGTACGAAACCATCTCATCATACTTGTTCTATATGTTGATGACGTTATTCTTACTGGTATTGACCCTAAGCTTATAACCCATGTGAAATATAGTCTTAAGCAAAATTTTGAAATGTCAGACTTAGGACATTTGCATTATTTTCTTGGTCTCCAAGTCCTACAAACCAAAGAAGGAATCTTTCTTTCTCAGTCTAAGTATGCTTGTGACCTTCTTCATCGCTTTCACATGGAAGATTGTACGCCAACCCCTTCTCCCTTCCAGTCTGGAGTCAAACTTTCTGCCACTTGTACTTCACCTGAAGTCGATGCCACCTTGAATCGTCAGCTTGTTGGTAGTCTCTTATACTTGACTCATTCCCGTCCTGACCTTTCCTTTGTCATTGGTCGTGTTGCTCGTTATATGCAGACACCTCATGAAAGTCACTAGAAAGCAGCTAAAAGAATACTTCAATATATTCGAGGTACAGTTCAGTTTGGGATTCATTATAGTACAGGGGGGAAACCTTTGTTGGTTGGTTTCACTGATTCAGATTGGGCCGGCGATCCTGATGATCGAAAGTCTACTGCAGGTTATGTTTTTAGTCTGGGATCTGGACTTATCACTTGGGCTTGTAAGAAACAACAATCTCTTGCTCTTTCTTCAACAGAAGCAAAATATCAGGCCGCAGTTAATGCCAGTCAGGAAGCTTTATGGCTTCGACAGATCCTTTCATAGTTTGGATTCAAGCAGCAGTAGCCTACTCCACTTTGGTACGACAATCAAAGTGCCATCAAGCTTGCCAAAGATCCAGTTCTACATCAACGCAGCAAACACATTGAGCTACATATGCTCTTCATCAGAAATCATGTTCATGATCGTGTTCTTAAGTGCTCTTTTTCCCTACAGATGATCAAGTTGCAGACATCTTCACCAAGTCTCTTACAGAAGCGAAGTTTTCTAAACATCAATCTATGTTAGGAGTTCAAGAACTTGACATTAAGGGGGGATAGGCTCTAATGCCTCCTTCCTTCTCCTAATAGTGTCACCTTTGTAAATCCTTCAATCCTATCCCAAGTTGTTCTTAAGGGGGGATGTTAGAATATTTAGACACTTAGGAGTTAGTTAAGATCAACTTGTGTAATATATCCGTTAGGGATAGTGTGTTTCTTTAGTATGCATTTTTAAATACTTAATCCGACGGTCACGATATGTTTTCGACATAGAGTGATCCGACGGCTCAACTTCTCTTAGATCATATCTAACCTTGATCCGTGGCTTAACACCCGATTGGTCCATGATCTCTATTTAAAGAGCATGGAGGGTCATTGTTTAGTTGATCGATTATGAGAAGCTCATTTGTAACTTTCTTTCTTTGCATAATAAATTGTCCCGTAGAAGCTATTTGGTCGGGGCCGTGGAGTGTTTCCCTCAAGAGGGTTTAAACCACTCAAAACATCGGTGTGTTGATCTGTGATCTGTTTCTGTGAAGTGGTTGCTCTCGGTGTTCGGTCCTTTGGTAGTACCCTGTGTACCCGAACAGGATTGTACTCATTGATTTCATCATGTCTAATTTCTACCAATCTTCCTTTGACACACCAGTCGATGTCATTCTTGGGTCAACTACAACCCATTGTTCTTAATCCACAAGGAAATCCTCCATTTTTATCTTCCAAAGCTTAAAAATCTGCCCATTAAACTTTTCAATTTATATCTTCGATGTGTTAGCCATTCTAACTATAAATCAGTGTTTCTGGAAACTCCCACTGAAATGGGTATACATCAGATCCAGGACCAAGCCAACTCCTCAGCAATAGATGCGTCCCCCTACAGCCAAATATAGCTCTGATACCAATTGTTGGGTTATCATACCTATTCACAGTGGTTATTCATATAATTCATTTAGTTAAACACAATTAATCATAAAGCAATGGCTCACAACACATCAACAAAAAAATTATCCTAGAAACCCCTCTAGTGGGGGGAAACCAACAAACCAGTGAGCTTTACCACTCATCTATTCATCAAAACTCAAAATAGTGTTTACAATTGTGATTTACTATACCATAAATCACACTTCATTACATCCCACTATTTGCATAGACATTACATATTATTTATAGATGTAATACCATCAACTACACATTAATAATAATCCATAACTTCCTAACCACTTTCAGTTATTTTGTGACAGTCAACTTGACTAGGTCAAACTTGGTCGATCTCTCATTGAGCTTTTGTTCGTTTCATCGACTCCCCTTCGACTAATCGTTTGTCTTCGATCAAACAACTATTCAGTTGGCCAGTCAACCAAAATTCTACCATTTGTTGGCTTTCAACTCCAGTCGACTATCAACTTCGATCGTTGATTTCATGCAAAGAATATAACATTCCAACACATCTATCAGTACATAAAATTGGTGAGCATGTAGATATGTGTCCTTAAGAACGTATCCAAATTTCAAACTTCCATTCCAAGTTTTGAGTGTGGACTGATGAAAACATTGGACCAAGGTTTGCATAGAATTTTATCTTCATGTTGGTTTGGTGTATGGGCGTAAGGTATAAACTCACATGACTAAATGGGGTACTGAAATAAAGAGACTCCAAGGCATATAATGGTTATTCAATGCAGATTCTCTAAACAAGGTCATCCAAAACTACTGCCAACAAATAGATCGTGGCACATGGATGTGCTAAGTAAGCCTCGTAAGCTCTTCCCAATAGAATGAACGAATCTAGATACCTTACGAATAAGGAAATATGTGCCCCAAGATGCAACCAAGCTAATCAATTTGGTGTGGTGGAAATAATAATGGTAGATGGAAGAAACCAGATGTGGGGGCACTTGTGTGAATCTCCTTCCCCCACCCAAATAATAAAATTAATGGAGGCATAAAAATGAAAATGGTCTTCACAATATGGATAAGGTGGTGGGCCTATGACATGTAATGAAGTAGAGCATAAATGGTGAGAGGAAGCATGAAGTTATCTCAAAGATGTAGACTAAATGGAATCTCGATCCTAACAGAGAAACAAAAGCATGGGTGCCAATATGTGATGGGGTACTAATCTTGATCATCAATGGAAAGCTCAATCAATGCAAGTCGGTAGGTGGAGAGCTTTCCCTATCCCGAATGAAGGATGTGGGTGAGAGCTCTCATTGGTCTCAATGTATGGGTGAGCGCCTTTAGATGTCTAGATTGATGGTAGTTTTCGAGGGAGAGTGGAAGTATATATGCTCGACCAATGGTGGGTTCCTCTTAATCGAAGGCATGTTGAGTCAAGGTATCTATTGTGTTTGGATAGATGGATGGATCGTAAGTTGAGTGCCTTTAGGGTTTCCTGATAAAAGGGTGTTTTGTAGGTTGAGGTCATTTTATTTATTTATTATGTAATTCATTACAGGGTCATTATATCTATTGAGTGACTAAGTGTGAGTATATATCAAAAAGGAAACCTAACTATGTGGGAGGGGAACCCGCCATTTTGATTCTCGGATGAGTGGATCATCCTATTGTCGATCGGTCGAGTGGTTTCCCTCTTCATGTGGTCGATAGGATGAAAGTTAGTGGGTGGCAAGCTCTCCCCCGTATATCCCTTCTATCCTTCGCCTATCCCCCTCTTAGAACCTAGGATCCCCCTCCGAGAATGTAGAGAAGTTATTTCCATATGGATAATAATTGGAATCAATATATTCACATGATTCATTCATCTGAAATTTGTTATTAAAAGCATAATATTAAAGGTATTAAACTTATGTCAAAGGATTAATCTATTGTCATCGATTGCCCATTCTTCACAATATCCTCAAAATTCTTTTGATGTGAATATACCACCATTACATATTCTTAATGTTTATAGTATTTATCCCAAGTCATTTTCATTTAAGGCCTTAAAATTTTGAAGTATTCCAATGGCTTTGTTTTCTACTTTATAAAATAACCCCAACACAACCTAAACTAGTGATCAACAAATACCAATAAATACAATGAACTAGCTAAAGATCATAAAGACACCACCGCAATCTTCCTTTTCCCTCGCTTTGCTTGGAAGTAAATGGCAATGGACTTTGCATCCCAAAAAGACCACCTTCAAAATTTATCTTCCAGACATCACTTGTAATATTTTCACCGTCAATGCATTATGGAAGGTATTAAACATGATTACCAACTTAAGGAGAACCCTTTGGAGTGATCATTTTAAGATGCCCCATTTAATAGTTGTTTTTACCCCCAAATTCAAAAAGGTGCTACTAGTAGGATTTGCTTTTCGAATTTATAATTACTACATTTTACAACCATTACCTTAAAAAACTTATAACGATGTCAACAAAAATCTTTAAAATAAAAAATCAAAGTCGTGAGTACTTCTTTAAAAGCATGGACTTAAGAACCCATATTATTACAACCAAACTCTTAAAATCAACCCAAGTGTGGATGTTTCCTTAAATGAAATACACATTTTTTATTTTTTCCAGTTAATTATGTTCTTTTTATTTTATTTTTATTTTGAATTCAAGATATTTTTTTTCCTTTTTTGTTTCTTTTTTTCTTCTACATTTAATTATTTTTCCTTTCAGTTATTTTTTAATATTTTGTTTACAACAAAACTAGGTTATGTTTCCATTCTAAGTTGAAAAAAAAGAGATGTTGCTACTAATATCACCTTATTTTCATTCAAGGGTCGATTTAAAGATTTTTGTTGCAAGGGCACCAATGATCACCATTTTTCATAACATGAACACCATTTTTTCAATTCGGGGATTGATTTTAAAATTTTCATTGCAACGATACAAGTTCTTAAGTCCGTGTTTTCAAAGAAATTATAACTTTAACCTCAAAAAAAAAATGTTGGACACCCATTCTTGATTCCATGGTTGATTTTAAATTTTTTGTAGACAACATTACAATGTTGTTAAGGCCATGGTTGCAAAATGTAGTAATTTTAACCTTGAAAAAAACGTTACCAATAGAACCACTTTCCGATTCAAGAGTTGATTTTGATGTTTTCGATCCAAAAATATGTTTTTTGAGCTAGAATTCTCATTCTAAGGTTGCAGTTCTCATCAAGTTGGTAACTATGTTACTAAGCCTCTTATAATTTAGAACTCATATCATTAATGCCACAACCGATTGCCATAAAAGACATTTACCTCTTTCTTTGGAGGAATTAAAACTTCATGAATACATTCATCTTCATGCCTCATTGACATTATTTTGTAACCTTGTAATTTTGTTAACTTAGCAAGCTCCATTTTCTATAACAATCCACAATCAAGTTTTCCCTAGTATGATTGAGGAAAGCAATTCATTTTCAGTGCCAACACATATTTCAACCAAGCCACCACACCAATGGAAAAATGAACTTTTCTATGACCTTACCCATCTACTTCATGTAATGAGTCATTTACCAAAATGACTAAACTTTATGCTAAAATCCAAAGATATTATCATCGGCAATCAATATGATGCCTTTGCAATTGTATCCAAAATCCAATCATATTAAGATATTTGTCCAAAACAATTCACATGCAAAAGAATTCCAAAACCATGTCCAACTTCAACTTTTATATCAACCAATTGTTTCAATCCTTTGTTTACATTAACAAAAGGTGCTTTACACTAGAGCATAAGATTACCACCATGTGAAGGTGCTTTGCACTAAAGCATAAGATTACCACCAATACCATGTGTCACAATATGTACCATTTATGTTATTAGCATTACATTAACCATGTAGGCCATCTTGAATTTGATCTCCATGGCAAAAGCACAACCTCTAGCTCGACAACTATCTCTAGGGCTTCTTCCTTTGAAACTACCTATACCTGATAACCCACCTCCTCTTAAACTTCTCACTCTACAACTTGTGTTTCATAAACTTTTTGTTTCCCAAAGCCATAATCATACTCCTTCAAAACTCAAATCTTCAAATATTAATTTATCCAATTTGTTTGTTCCTTGTAATGATTCAAGAAAACTTTTATAAATGGAATCCAATTCAAACAACATTTACAACCAAGCCATCATCTGAATCTTTAAGCTTTGTATCTATAATTTACTTTTTAATATTTTCTATAAATTTATACATCAAGCATCACATTTAGTACTTTAGTATGTTTTTCAATTTCCAAAACAATAATTTTCCTTTCAAAATGTTTGTAAATATATTATGAGCATTCATAAGAATGATCAAAATTATGTGTACATACATGAGGAACTTCTTACTAATGCCAATGCCTTGATGTCTCTTAGATCATATTATGTTTGTTCTTTGGGTTTAATATCAACAAGCCTTGACCACTCTTCCCTTCCACTCAATGAGCTTTATAAATTAATTATTACATGCATCAAAACAATAATCAAAACTCCATGTAAATACAAAAATGAACTTTTTACTAATGTAAATGGCTTGATATCTCTTAATATATTATTTATATTTTATGAACTAGTGTCAAAAATTCATCAAAGAGCAATGTGTCTGGTAAATAGTGTTATTTTAGCAAAATCATGAAAACTAAATTCTGACACCTAGTGGAATTTAAGAAGTTAGACATTTATTACTCCAAGATAAATAAAATGTATTGCAAACAATTAATGTTTCAACCCAAAGTGAACTGTATCAATGGCTTTTTTATATTTTTTGTGATGATACTTTTAGCGTGCTTGTAAACCAATGCAAATCCATCTCAACTGCGAATCTATTATGCACCCAGACAAATCCAAAAAACAATTGAAATCAAAATTCTCAAAATCTCACAAACTATTTAATTGTATTCCACATATCACACGAGTGGTGAAAATTATGTGTACATATACATGGAAACTTCTTACTACTACCAAAGCCTTGTGTCTCTTAGATAAATTATTTTTGTTTTTTGAGTTTACTTTCAACAAGGCTTGAATCCATTTTATCAACTACTATCCAAAATTCATTAAAGACCAATGTATCTCTCACAAGAGTCGTGCAAATTTAACAAAATCGCAAGAACTAATTTATTGGACTCAAATCATGGAACTTGTTAAGTTAGACATCCTTATAAAATCAAATGTATTGCGAACAATCAATGCTTAATCCTCGAAGTGATTTGCACCAACGATTTTCTATGTTTTGTTGTGATTATAATTTAGTGGTACTTGTTAACCAGTGCAGTTCCATCGCAACTCTAGGTGTATTAAGCATTAAAAGGGATTCAGAAAGACATTGAAATGCAAAACTCTCAACTTAAAAGATCCAAAGTTTAGATGGACCTATGCTAGTGGACAATTCTGTTCGGCACCATTTCCCACTGTTCTATTATCAACCCACATTATTAATAGTGACTTGAATGCATATGTGTATGTTTGTATGTGTGTATGAGATTATTACTTCACTCACAGTAATTATGATTATATTTAGTTTTGTATAACATATCATATTGGACCAACATAGTTTGTGCCATTATGGACGTGGGACAGTCAATACAATCTCTTCAATATTGGGTTGTAGAATGCACCTCACTTCTTGGTACAATGACATCACAAAAATAGTCATGGACATTAAATAAAAAAAATCATTTTTCTTAAATAACCTTATGGCTCCTAACAAATCGCAAACAAAATAAAACATAGTACAGTAAAGAATTTTTTGCTTACATCTACAATTACAAAGACATCGACATTGACAATTACTCAACAATAAAAACCTCGACACAATTTCTCCAAAGCATATGCAACAACTAAAACAGAAGGTTTAACATTTTACAAATTTTATGTTTTTCGTCAGCATCACCAAAATCTGGCCAGGCAATCTTTGCCATTGCAATTTTGGATTGATGAAATTGTTGTTTTTAATGCAGAAATGGATTCAGTATTGCTGAGTACCCATACTGCAACCAGATTGTGTAATAATATCATATGATATCTACAATTCCATCTATCCAAAATAATGCTTGCCAGATTTTGAGACAACAAATATCAGTCCCTTTTTGTTATTTCAAGCAGTCAGAAGAGGGGCAATTCGTAACATGTTTAGACTCCAACCCAAAAAAGTACTTCTTGTCAAATATATAGTAATTGATAAAAATGCTCACACTGATCAAAATTTGAGAAAGAGCCAGGAATATAATGAAATCCAAGTATCCTGGCCTCGTCTCCGACATCACATGCTCCAAGAAAAGTTTTGCTACCAGTGAGTAATCTTCAATAATCATCACATTAATTCTTCATTTGTCTAGACTTCATTCTGTGCCACTTGTATTAACAACCTTTATGTGTTGACAATCTTCCTGTGACTCATGTCACTCTAATCAGGTCCATAATTCATGAAGCTCTGGTACCATGATAAAACTCAACACAAAAATGTAAAAGACGAACTCAAGAAGAATCTTGGATACATCGTGACTCATATCACTAACCAGGCTCACAATTCATGAAGCTCTTATACCATGATAAAACTCAACTCAAAAATGTAGAAGACAAACTCAAGAAGAAAATGAAATATACTAACATGGGTACGTCACTTACAGACCCCTACACTAGAAAAGCATTTGAATACAGGTCCTCACAAATATACGTGAGACTGTTTTAACTCTATAATGTCGTGTATCATAATTATATACAGTTAAATGGCCCCTCATATGTATTTATAAGGGGACCTTATTCAAATGCCTTCTAACTAGTCAATGTAACACACAAGGAAGGTAGGAGTCTGCATGTAATGTTTTGTTGCTGTATTGAATATAATTCAGATTCATTTCTTTAGTCTCATTCCATTTTGCACTTTTATACAAGTATTACCAGTTTTCCCCTAGGTTTTTAATCCCTCCTGTTAATTGATCCCGGGTTAGGATAGATCTGTGCAAGCAACTAAAAATAATATTGCATAGAATAGAGCTGCTTATCAAGTATTGGGGCCATCAACTTGTGTACTTCAAGGAAGCGACATTGCCATAAATGCAATGGCAAACATCTGATAATATTACAAGTAAATAAATTTAAGATAGATAATGTTTGCACCGTTCCATCTTAAACATTGCAAGGTTCAAATTCTAATTGTCTCCCAGCTATGCTCTTGGCTGTTTGAGGATCTGATGTGCTCTTTAACGTGCTATAAGACTTGATTCATTTAAACTTGTGCAGTCCGAATTAGTTACCCTCCCATACAGGGTAGTAATTGATTCATATATACTTCTGCAGTCAGAATTAGTTACCCTCCCGTACATGGTTGTAATTGATTAATATAAACTATAAGATGTTGGACTCATTCAGGCTTGCTGTAAACTCATTATTATGGCTGCAATAGCAGTGTTTGTGGCATTAGACAGTGAAAAAATACATTTTACTGGTCCCAAAATGAAACTTTCAATACCATAAAATTGCTGGGATAAATGACGAATACTGAGCACTGAGCAGCCATTAACAGCAGTCTTGAAAAGAAATAGTTCATTTCTGAGTTGTACGGCTAAAGGTACATTTGCCTCAGCATTAAACAAATACGTATACAGTACAATTAGATCGTACCCAGTCACTCCCTGCATGCCCCCCACTAAAATATGAGAACACATGGAAGTAATAGAAACGCAATTCCTAAATAAAGTGAAAATAATGTGCAGCAGCTCATTTTCCTTTGTGTTCTCGTGACTAGTGAAGGATATGCATCTATTGTGCCTCTAAATCTTCCCCGCCCTGCTGCACCATCCTAACAGCTTACTCAGGGTTTTGGAGAACTGCACCGAGTGTTGGGATCTTATTATTCTAAATACTTTCAGAGCGGAGTATCCATACAGACCAGGGAAACATTTCACAGATAATGTTTCCTTGCTCAGATTTCCCCGGCTGTCACTAGTTTGCAGTAAATCCGGACCAAATGTGCTACTACTTGGATCTGTCAAAAATAATCAGCATAGAATTCCAAAAAACAGTTGAATTTTCTTTGTAATCCATGCTCAATATCTGGCACCTTGAGAAAAATAAATCTGAGATGATATTTGTCTACTTGAGGTAAAAGTACATTTAGAAAGGTTTTAGATAATTTTGACACAATAATCCTGCCAAATGAAAAAAACAACTGGACGAAAGAAAGGATTTAAATATTTGAAAATTGATAGAGAACAATGTGTACTCATTTGAAAACTGGAACAGGCAACCTGTACATAATTGGCAATGACGCCTCGCGATTGCTTATTCAACCAACTGGTGAGAACATTTGAATTCGAAACAATTGATCTCCACTTATTGCATTCACAATGGCCAATGTCGTGTGATACACAGCTTGTAACTGACAGGAAAAATGCTGAAATTTCACAGGCACTAGTTTCTTCGATGTTGCCGTTTTGCTTTATCACCTATTGCATTATCAAATTAAATTATTCAGCAAACTTTGGAATTCTCAGAATACAATCTACAAACAAAACATTGAATATAGTTACTATTCTTGCTTAAATCAAAATGTAACAACTAGTTTTATAGGATATATGTATCATCTCTCTTTACAGACTTTCAGTTGAGACTCTTTCCAAGGGCTAAGAAGCAAAAAAATATACGGAAGAATACACAACCGAACTAATAGGCAAGGTTGAGAGCTAAGCAACAGAAGAGTTCTTAACAAACAAGAAAGGCATACTGTGAGATCAATTTGCACGCACATTACTGAGAATCTATCCACACCAAACACCCATGTATTCACTGTTCACATGCAAATATACTACTATTCACAACTATTCCTAACTTTGAAAAAATAGAGTTAGCTAAGTAATATGAACATGCCTTGTAATAAAATTAATAGATGTGAAGATTAATTATTCATATTAATAAATGCTAACTATGATGAAAGTAAAAATCAATATAAAGTTATAAACTAATGTCCCCAATAGGGATTAAGGATTGCAATGTTTCACTGTAATGTATCAGATGGAGCATTGTAAAAGATCTATTCTCTATTTTATTATTATGTTCTTTGGAATTAACAAATTATTTTTGTGTCCCGAGAATTGGTAACCAGAAACGTATACAGCAAGGATCCAATAATCACACAAAACTTGGGGGTTAGACCTTTTAGGAAAAAGGTTCCAGAAAATAGAAGCATTTTTTTTGAAGGAACATGTATCATCTATGATGTATCTACGAAATTCATAATCCCACTGAAACATAAAGTAATAAAATTAGACAACAATTTGTAAGTTGACTTTCAATGTATCAACTGGAAGATTTTATTGTAATTGCGCCGAGAGGCGCTCTACAGCCCAGTATGAGGGAGATCTTGTAACATGTGTGTGTTTGTCGAGTTTGTCGAGTAACAAAATAATACAAAGTAAAAAGTAATAAATATTATGTCGGCTATAAACAAAAAAGAATAATCCAAAGTAAAAAGTAAATATGAGACTTAAACTAGAGACTTTAGAGCTTAGGATTAGGTGGTAAATATTATGTCAGCCATAAACAAAAAAGAATAATACAAAGTAAAAAAGAAATATGAGACTTAAACTAGAGACTTTACTTTTTACTTTTAATACAAAGTAAAAAGTAAATATGAGACTTTAGAGTGTTTGTGGAGTTTGTCGAGTAACAAAATAATACAAAGTAAACAAAAAAGAATAATACAAAGTAAAAAGTAATAAATATTATGTCGGCCATAAACAAAAAAGAGTAATACAAAGTAAAAAGTAAATATGAGATTTAAACTAGAGACTTTAGAGCTTAGTATTAGGTGGCTCAGGTATTGCACTCAAGGTATTCAAGGAGAGGTTTGCACCTAGGGAGATTTGATCCCTCTCGGCGCTTGATAGAGCCTAGGATTTGGATCTACCCTGGTAAATACCTCAAATATGAAATATCTTCTATTAATATGATACATAACATAGTATGTACATGCGTTAAATACAAAACGTAGGTTGCTAAAGTAGGCCACCACTAGCATGAGACAGGAAAATTAAAGAGCCGCAATAACTATCTAATAGATCGGGTGAATGTCCAAAACTTTCACATACCATCTTGTCAAACCCATACCAAAATTCATAATCAAAATCATACGTATGTTAGATCATGCAGCTCCAGGGATCAGTCCGGGGACAAAAGGATCATCCTTCTCATTATTGGGTAGCCTTCTCAAACCCTGGGTCAGCAGTTCGGGGTACAGAACAGTGATTTCAATCCATCAGTTTCATTATACTGCCCCTCTGGGAGCCTCCCAACTTTAGAGATTGTGATCGCTAACATCAGAGTCGGAGACTTTTTGTTCGATGGCTTGCTGTTTAAGTATTAACATCAATATAATGCCACCACCTGTTAAGTGATTTAAGTATAAAGTGTCATTCATCAGAATAGTTCGGTGGGTAGGTATTATAAACCACCTCACGGGTAGCAAATAAGCTGATCTCCCTTATTGTATCCAACCACTCCATTTATAATAAAGTTTGTAATCCACATCTCCCATCTGTATTCTGTATTCCTCTGTTAACATGGTATCAGAGCATGATACCAATTTTGGGGTCCACCAATCAGAAGTTCAGCACAAGGATTTGAACTTTGAAGTTATCAACAGCACAAGGGTTTTAAGTTACCAGATTCAAAAGTACAGGGTTTTAAGCTATTGAAAGACACAGCCACAAATAAAAGTAAGTGAAAATATTTTTAATATAAGGCAAATAAAAATAAGGGCAATTAAATTCTCTGTTTGATGGAACTTTAGAATTGAAAAATATGCTTCAAGTCTCAAAACTATACACTCCAATTATAGTTTTGACTGCAGAACATGAGCAGACCAGTTTACCTGGAAGTCATTTTTATCCAGCAGAGAAATTGGGCAAAAAAGATGATGGATCTCAAAGAGAAACATGGCAAAAGCATACACACCTTGCAGCAGTGAATCTGCACATGGATAAATTCAGCAGCAGAATGGAATCCTAGAAAAACGCATCTTTTGCACACATTCAGCATTTGAAGAATGGCCAGAGAGCTAAGTCATCTCACATTGCAATAGAATGAAACAGGCATACAGGTATTCAAGTATGCGATACAGGACATTTAGACCACAAAACAGGACACTGTGCGGTACTTTAATGCACCAAACATAAGTAATCTCATTATCTGTTCTCTGTTCTCCTTCTACACTAGGGTCTCTTCAAGATAATATGTGTGAAATGGGGCAAAACACCCCTTCATTTCTCTGTTGGGTGCACTTTTTTACATCCCGCAATTCAGACATGCACAGGATCAGTATCCAGCATGTGTTTTGACTCAATGTTTTAAAACTCGGAATCAGCTGAGGGCCAACTCAGACTCGGCTGTGACTTAGACCGGTTTGAATTCAATGACTTGCTTTACAAAAAAATACTTAAAAATTTAAAATATTGAAATTTTAATGGAAAATTTAATTTTAAAGATTCCAAACCATTAGAGGCAAAATAAGCAAAGTATGTTCATGTAAGGGTGAATATATCAAAATGGCATCAAGTGCAATTTTGAAACAAAATACATAATCAATGAGGCTCTAAGTGCCTCTAGGGTCCAAAAAACAACACCTACAAGATCAACATGATCAATCATCATCAAACTCAACACCAGTGATAGCAATGAGATCCTCAGTATCAAGATTTGGCTCAGACTCCTTGAAGTCCTCAACCTTGTCAGACTGCTCATGGACATCTACAAGTGCAGTAGTAGTACTAGAACCACGGCTACATCGACTAGTGCCTACCATGCCTGGATTTATGGCTGCATCACCTAACATTGGCACTGCTGGATCCATATCCAAATTGTAGATTTTTACTTCTCAAACAGGCTTCAAGTTATACTCAGATTATCAATGTTTAATAAACAATCTGATTCAAACTTTTGACAGCTCCAAATGAAATTTAACTCATAAACATGTCTGAACTAGAAGCACACGAGAATTCTACCAGAATACTGAGAGCAGAATTAATACAAAAGCCATACACATGAAAATTGCAGACTCAGATATTCGTGCCAACTTCTCAGAATTTGTGCCCAGAATCTTCCTCGATTTTGTGCAGCATCTACACATGGAAATTGCAGACTCAGATTTTTAGCCAATTTGCCCCAGGAAAAACCCCGAAGGGAAAACCTGTGAGAGATTGAGAGTATTTATTTCTTCTTCAAAAGTTATTGACAGTACCACAGCAGAATTAAACTCAGCATAAACCACAGACTTATCTCAAGAGCTGATACAATTTCTCCACCTAGAAAAACATGCCCAGCATACACAGATTACTTGCAGAATTTCTCCTGTACTGTACAGGACAGTACGGATGTAGATTCTTTTCAGCTCCTCTGTTTTCGTGCCAGGAAGGAAAAATATCAGTTAAATGCTGCCTCAAAATTCGTGCTGTTTCTCACCTCGAAAATCGTGCCACTGCTGCTGTGTAGAGACTGTCAACTTCTGAGTATGGCCTGCCTGTACAAACGCATTTAATGCAGAATATACTCTTGAAGTTTAAATTCGTGCCATCCTTCTCGGAATTTGTGCCCAGAATCTTCCTCTTTCTGTGCAGCATCTACCTCGAATTTCTGGCTCAATATTCTACAGAAAAATCACTGTACGGACAGCCTGCTGTACAGTCTGCATTGGAATTCATGCTATCTCAGCTTCTTGGAATTCATGCCAGCTATCTCAGCCAGCTTCTCTCTCTCTCTCATGAACTCGATTTCTCTTTCTCCTCACAAGCAACTCGACCTTGCTCTCCAACTCTCTTGGGGTGAATAAAAATGGAAGAGGGAGTGCCTTTTAATTACATTTCCCATGTCTTTTGGTTTGCCTCACTAGGGTAGCTGAATGGTCATCTAATCCAAGGGCCCACATTGGTTTAGATCAATGGATGAGAATAAGTGCACTTTATTTCTCTCCATAAATTAATTTCACTCACCACCACTTAAATATATTAAGTCACTTTATAACTCTACAGTGAATTAATTGCTCATCTCAAGCAATTAATACAAGGGTCATGTCACTTTTCCCTCTCTTAATGGCTTAGGCAAAATTACTAGGGGAACACTTCCTTGGTACAAATTTCAGCACTCCCTCTTACCAAGGAAAGTGTTCTCCCTCACTCCCAACTGATCCCTGCAGAAGATAAACTGCTTCCTCACCAAAGTTGGTAATCTGCTCATGTGCTTCTCGCACAATATCGGAGATGCCCACCCTTTCTAAACTCTGCTCTAGAAAGGTCAAATCAAATGTCCCTTCATGTTAGACATCACCACATGAAGGACATCCTGAGCTGCAAAGCTCAATGCTTTCGCTTCGTGTCGAAAGACCTTCAGGCATGTCCTCCGCCAGAATCATACTCCAGTCTCACACTGTCCTTCGTCGTCCCTCTACAAGTCATGTATCCTGCACTGATGCCACATGTTGAGACATCTCATCTCACTCATCCATCAGTGACAAGTCATACAAGCTGACCCTCTTGTTGGCACTGGAGGAAGTAGCCTCTCGCTAACTCCCATAAATAGAAGATGAACTACTCGCTACCACAATAATCTCTGGTGCATCTCAGTCTCTCCTCTGAACCGCGGACTGACTACTCGATGCCACATCAATCCTGGAAGCATATCGCTCACCGTCTGTCTCAGACTCGAGAACTATTATCCACCTGTTGTAGGCTGCCCACCCACTAAATACTCTTCGATGACCTATCAACACAGGGTCAACCAAATCCACTCCTAACACAAAGATGAAAACGTGTTCACTCTTTAACAATACTGCATACCCTGCCCCCTTCAAGGCTGGAATTGAAAGTCTTCTATCCTGCAGCCCTGGAACATAGAGTACTCCTGAAATCTCAGGAAGCTCTCCAAACTCTAGTTGGAGCTATACTCGTCCCAATCCTCTAACTGCATGCAGTGTGCCATCTCTGTCCTGTACGAGCTGTCTGGAATAGTCTCAATAGTGAGGAAGGCATCTCGCTTCCCAGTCATGTGACCGCAATATGCACTATCCACAATCCACTTCCCAACATCCGTTGGGCCACTACTGCCGCAACTCGAAACAATTGAGTCAAGAGAGAACTCTTTCTCGAACTATGCAGTGTACCTTTCTATCTCAGCTGTAGCTGCAACCTGTTCCTCCCTCTCCTACTTGCCCCTCTTCTTCTTAGGACATTGGCCAACATAGTGGCCAAAATCATTGCATGCATAACACCTGATTCTGCTCACCTCTCTGTTGCTTGGCACCTCCCATATGGCCCTTCTTGGACTTCTTGCCTTTAGTTGATAAGGCAACATTCTCCTCATCCTCCTTACTGTTTGAAGAGATCCCCTGCACAAATCCTCTTCGGGTCTCCTCCTACGCAAAGTCATCCCATAGACAATCCCAGGAAGGCATGTTCTCTCGTGCAACAACCGCCTCCACGAAGATTGCCCACTGTTTGGATGCTCCATTCAGTGTCGTCCTCACTAGGTCACTACCCTGCAAAACCTCCCCAATTGCTACAAGCTCATCTCTCACCCGAGTGATCTAAGTAAAGGTAAGAGGTCACATTCTCAAATTCTGCTATCCGTATGCTTTTCAAATTCTCATTCAGTACCATCTTTCAATTCTCATTTGAACTCTGGTACAACTTGGTTAAGGCATCTGACATCAGATAAGCTCGGGTATTAGAGGTCAAATGTGGAATCACATGATCCTTCACCACATCAAGTATTATCATCTTCGCCTTGATGTCCTTCTTATGGAAGGATACCAACAGTTCTACACCAATGGCTGCGGGAATTTGAATAGGATTTGCTCGACTGTTGTTCACCACATCATCCCACAACTCATTCTCCTACAGTATTAACACTATCCTTGCTTTCCAAGGAACGAAGTTGGTTGCCCCATCTAGCCTGTCCTCCAACCTCAATCCTGTGGCCATCTCACTGAGAATATAAGTCCAAATCTACCTCTGATGAACAAAAGAAAACTCCCTCTTAAGTCTGAAAAATCACAGTCAACAATTCTGCCCCCCACGCTCTGATACCATGAAGATTTTTATTTGTCAAATAGGCTTCAATTTATACTCAGATTATCAATGTTTAATAAGCAATCTCATTCAAACTTTTGACAGCTACAAATGAAATTTAACTCATAAACATGCCTGAACTAGAAGCACATGAGAATTCTACCAAAATACTAAGCAGAATTAATACAATAGTCATACACATGAAAATTGCAGACTCAAATATTCGTGCCATCCTTCTCGAAATTTGTGCCCGGAATCTTCCTCGATATTTGTGCGAGATCTACATGAATTTTCGTGCTCAATATTCTACAGAAAAATCACTATACGAACAACATGGTGTGTGGTTTGTATTGGAATTAATGCTATCTCAGCTTCTTGGAATTTGTGCCAGCTATCTCAACCAGCTTCTCTCTCTCTCATGAACTCGACTTCTCTTGCTCCTCACAAGCAACTCGACCTTGCTCTCCAACTCTCTTGGGGTGAGTAAAAATGGAACAAGGAGTGCCTTTTTATTACATTTCTCGTGTCTTTTGGTTTGCCTCACTAGGGTAGTTGAATGGTCATCTAATCCAAGGACCCACATTGGTTTAGATCAATGGATGAGAATAAGTGCACTTTATTTCTCTACATAAATTAATTTCACTCAAACACGACTTAAATATATTAAAAGTCACTTTATAACTCTAAAGTGAATTAATTGCTCATCACAAGCAATTAATACAAGGATTTGTCACTTTTCCCTCTCTTAATGGCTTAGGAAAAATTACTAGGGGAACACTTCCTTGGTACAAATTTGAACACAAATCAACCCACCCCAAGTCTTCTACATCAAAATCATGATCAAGATCAAACTCTGCTAGGTGAGACTCCTCTACCCATTCTAAGGTTGGATCAATATCAGCCGACACAATGGGATCTGTATCTAGTCTTATGTTTAGTAATTGGTTGCGCCTTAGTTGGAGGTCGTACTACACGAAGACGAGATCATTTAATCGCTTTTGTGCCAAATAGTTTCTCTTCTTCGTGTGAATTCACTCAAAGACAAACCAATTGCACTAACACCCAGATGCATTGCATGTTTGACTTGGGACTCGAATTGCAAACTTTTGCAATTGAGGACATTGGCAAATGAATTCCACCAATGTGTTGCGAAGACAAGGTTTGTTCAAGAAATTAGATTATGAATTTGGCTAGAAGTTCAAGAATTTAAAGATTAATCATTAAACAATTGAACTTAATAAAACTTTGGAATTATTTACCTGGTTGGTCTACATCTCTTGAAATCTTTGCCAGGTTTTTTCCAAAGGTACTCGTGGCTCTAGTGAAAGCATTGATCTATTGTGCATCTCTAGTTGCTCACTCTCATTAGGGACCATGCACTTTAGGCACTCGTACAATCCCTCTTTGACCTCCTCGGTTTGATCTTCTCCCAAATGAGCTTTGTAATAATACCTTGCATTCAAGAATTACCTAGCTACATGTATAGGGCGATGGAGTTGATTGTTTCAATTGTTATCAATGATCTCCCAAATAGGCCTATACTTAACTACTCTATCCTTGTAAGTTGCCCTTATCTGTTCCTTTACCTAATCCATAGCCTCATATATGTAACCCATGCCCAATTATTCCCCATCCACCAACAACAACACCTTAACAAGGGGCTTGGCAATTTTCACAACCTATGCTGCTTTTTTCCAAAATGTGGTCCCATTAACCTTCTTCTTTGCATCTTTTCCATCTTGTTTGTGAGCCTACCAAGATGCATTCCATTCATCACATGAAAAGATCTTTTGCAAGTTTTCTGCTTGAGAAAGAAGAGATTGCAACATGAAAAAGTGTGTTGCAAATCTTGTGATGGCAGGCCTAACAAGTTCCCTACCCCCAATGTTTTTACTCAATAGGTTCAATTCCTATGAGTGGTTGTAGATGTATTTTTGTAAGGCTCTTAGCATGCTCTATAGTATTCTTGAACTAAACATGGTTGATATATCCTCAAGCATGAGGTCTATGCAATGTGTAGCACATGGGATCCAAAATATGGTTGTGTGTTTGCTCTCTAACATCAGACCATGAAGAAGAGTTAGAGGCATTATCTTTGATGGTTTGAACAACATTTGCCACCCCCACCTCCCCAACAACCTCATCCAAAAGCTGAAATAACAAGTTTGTATCTTTCACTTTATCAGACGCATCAACTAATTTCAAGAACATGGTTCCCTGTGGGCAAGAGACAAGCAAATTTAATATAGTACGATCCTTCCATCAGTCCATCCATCTAACATAATGGTTCATCCCTTTTTGACCCATGACTCTTTAAAGTCCTTCAAGTATTCTTCTATAGAAAAGACTTCTTTGTGCAAAAGAGATCCCCTTAGGTAATGCATACTAGGGCCTTTGAAGACATTACCAACAACAATAACAAAAAACCACAAAGGGTGGTACTAAGGAGGAATCCCATATAGGCCAGTAAGAAGGTGAGTGGGCAACTTTGAAGGGGATATCTGCATCATACCACCATCTAGCTATGTATTCATAAACTTCTTTATATTGCTTCTTCCAATGGTTATCTAAGGTGGGTTGAGCATGATTCGTTTGCGAGGCAATAGCAGAGGCGGGGGAAGGTGTAGGAAAATAACTTTGAATGGTCTTCTTCTTCTTTTAAGGCTAGTTATCATGACTATGAATGGGAGGAATTGGAACATAATGAAAGGGGTCCCTAACATTGGAAGAAGGGATAGAAGAAGAGTCTTCAAAATTAAAGCTCATATTTGATGGGATCCCCGCATCATGGCAAGATGCCTCTTCCTCCCTACTTCAATATTTATTTCATCCTATTTAACCTTCTCTTCTTCAAATTGTTATAGCAGTTCCACTCTTATTGCACCAATACCTTCTTGTGGTGCATCACAGGGGCAATTTGGCCTCTTATACCAGCTAAATGTTGCTTCATCCTATGAATACACCCCCCACCCCCTCGATCCATTTCTTGCAAACATCTTGTTGTCAATAACATCAACATGGATCCATGCAGGGTCTTTCCCTTTTGAATGCATGGTATGGTAAATGCAAAGTTCAACTAATCTGCAAAATTCAAATGCAAAATGTGCAAACCCTATCTTAGTTTTTTTTAACAACATAGCTTAACACAATTACTAAAAACTAAAGGGCAGATTTCAGGTTTGTTTCACATTTTTTAAGAGAGAAAAAGCTGAAAAAGTAGGGATGGATTGTTGTTAACACACTCGGACAATGGAAAACAACTCAAAGGGCAAAGTAAAATGCACAGTGACTCCTCCAAGCTTGAAGATGGGTTGTGGCTTCCTCACTAAGATGCCAACTCCACTGTAAACAGGCCAAGAAGATTGCCCAACAAGCTACAAAAACTCCAAATGCTCACAGTCACCAATTTGCTCCTAAATCTCTAAATGCTCACAACTACTCAATGAAGATGGTGTGAGGCAAATAGAGGATGGGGGATCTCTTTTTGCATTGGGTTAGGGTTTAGAGTGTGATTGATCCATTTGCAAGTGCCTCATTCATTGATCTATATTTATGAGCCCACGCACCCAATAGAGTCTAGCTAGCATTTTACTTAGCCATCACACTTTCATTTCCATAATCAAACCCCATTCGTTTTGCTCAAGTAACTTTCTCCCTTGAGCATTCACTGCTAGACTTTAGCAATCTTAGTAGTAGGAAAGCCCACCTTGTGCTAGAAAATAACTAGCTCTAAATCGTAGAAGAGGATGGTGAGGTGATAGTGACCGCCTCTTAGTTCAAATTGTCTTGTAACTAGTGATTTAGGACTTGTTCACATAAATGAGCAACAATGTGAAAGTTGTGCCTCATCATATCAAAAATATCTTTGGTCACATAAATGTACAAGGGATTCCCAATCCTTCATCATAGGTCCCTCCAATACAACATGATCCATGCACCTGTATTTTAAAAAGGGAATCAATAGAGATCAAGCAACAAAAATCCTCTAAACCAAAATTGTCCAAATTGGAGAGCGTTTGGACCTTTTTAAGACCACGCCATGTACACAACTAATGATACTCCTAATCCCACAAATCTTCCATGAAGAGAAACCTTTCTTTGTCAATCATTTTCCAACAAGCTTAGATGAAAGACCAATCTATCCATTGGAAGGTGAAAATGTTCAAATCAATTGTGATGCCAAATCCAAAGTATCCCAAGGGTACTCAAATTACCAAGAAAGAAAACCAACACAACCTACCAAGTTTCCCACACTCTCTTAAGTGGGATAGATACTACAATCATGAAGGCTTAAGCATACCCAATAATGTCAAACAACTGAAAAGGACCTTTAATGCCAAAAACGTGTTGAGCCTATGAAATTCCATGTCAAATTAAGATTTGCTAATGGAGCATCTCCCTCCACTGCGTGCACCACCCAGTTACCTGAAAGAACTACTAAATACACTTTGATGTTAGGGAGACGCAAAACCCCTTGGTCCTTCAATAATGTGAAAGCATCGCATACCACCAAGGGGACCCATTTTGCCCCCTACTTGCCCCCTACTTTCTCCAACCATCTATATTCTACTTTAGAAGGAAACAAACAAGGGGAATAATAGTCATACTCAACCAACAAAACCCTATCAACAATTGTACCCTCCTTGCAAGAAAAATATCAAAATGATTCTAAGCTTGAAGATTCTTCTTAAACTTGGCCACGAACCATCCCCATTTATCTACAAGAGAACATGTACACCAAAAAGGATTCCCAAGTGTCTAATGATCTCAACATGTTTAAAGAATTTTACCTAATGATTCAACCAAGGAGGGAGGTCATCCTGATCCACGAAAAGAACCTACATCAAAGAAAATGTGGGGCTAAAATGAGCCAAATAAGAAAAATCGCACTTTTTGACTTGGAAATTCAATAACCAATAGAATTTCAAAGAATCAAGTTAACAATAATTGTTGAATTGGACAATAAAAGTTAAGGATGATTATGTGTCATGTTTCTATTTAACAATATTTAACCATGTATACAACTCAACTTAGTTATGATCAAGGTATGATAAATATCTTTGAAATGCAAAATATGGAATGTTTCCTATTATTAGTAATTTTATTATATATTGTATGACATCTATTATTATTTATTTATTAATAATAATGTGTACTTCCTTTACATATTAATAATATAATAATAATGTACAGCTTGAGTCGGCCTAATGATTAAGAACAAGTGTTATCTCCTTGGAGGTCACAAGTTCAATTCTAGAGGGGGGTACGGTGTGTACATGTTTAAGCAAGTTGTTGTTTGTGGATATTTATGTGGGGTTGACACGGTACCAACAACCTTGTTCTCACTTCCAGGATCGAGAGTGGGGTGATTTGTATTTCCCAAGCAGACCTCAATGCCAAAAAAAAATTATAAGTCAATTAGGTCTAGGCCGAGTGGTTGTAGAATGGATTCTCCCCACCTAGGTTATAATATTATATTCTCGTAAGTGACATGTTGAGCTCATAATGAATATATTGTTGTATTGGCTTTGAGATCTTATGTTGGCTTGGTCTTGTGCTCTAAATAGGGTTTACCCTAAGTACCATCCTTAAAATGAGGGGAAATGCCAAGGGGTTTGCTCCGAGATAATTACCAAGAAAAAATTAATAATATCTTAATATATGATAATATTATATTATTTATTATTATATCGGTATCGTACTATCATATAGTTATTAATCCATAGTATTATATAGTTCTTATATAAATTTATAATAGTATCGTATAATTATTATATGATATCTAGATCATTGTTATTAGTATATAGTTATGAAATAGTGTTATTAATAGTTATTACGGTATATCTCTTATAAGAAATTACCAAGCCTTAAATGAATCATATTTAAGAGAAAAATGAAATCACATACTATTTTTGCCATAACTTCTAATCATGAAATTGGATTTGGTTGCTCTTTATACTAGAATAAAGGTCTTGAAAAGATCTACAACTTTATAGCTGTACATTTTTTTCAGATTCCGTATGAAGTTTTGCGTGACGAGCATTTTACAACGTACAAGGAATCATTTGACATGAAAAATAATTTTTCATAATTTGCAAGTAACATTTGATCTTGGACTTTGTTTTATATTGTTGGGATTCCAAGTTTGAAGTGTCTTCTTAAGCTTGGCCATGATCCATCCCCATTGATCTACAAGATAAACTTGTACACCGAAAGGGACCCCTAGGTATTAAATGATCTAACCATGTTTAATGAATTTCAACTTATGATTTAACCTAGGGGTCATCCTAATCCACAAGAAAAGCCTATGTTTTCTCCCCACCAACAATTGCTCCTACAACTTTTGCAAAACTGTCTAGAGATAACAGAGTACCCTCCCCAAATTGTTGAGTTAATTCAAGCAATAAGCCTAAATCATCCATGAAGTGGACATTAAGAATCAAGATGCTAGGATAAGTTAGAAGGGAACATGCATGCTAGTCTGTAGCTATGTCACATGGTTCAGGTTCGAATTCAAGCTTGACAATGATGAAATTCGAGTTCGAATGTTCGTCACTGGGTTCGTCCATATACAAATTTGAAAAAATAAAAATTATATATATATATATATATAATTCAAGTTCGAATGTTCGTCACTAAATTTGTCCATATACAAATTTGAAAAAATAAGAAATAAAAATAAAAATTATATATATATATATATATATGATGATGATGATGATGATGATTAATGTCCACTGAGACCCATTTGGTCTATCGGACCTTAAGAAAAGAGAAGAATTAATTAGATTTCTGTAAAATTTGATTCATGTGATTGAAAAGATGAGAAAGAAGCATTCCTAGGTCACCATAGTTTTGAGAAGTTAGAAGATCATGGAGATTAGATATATATAAACTTAAAAAAATATAACATATAGCTTGTATAATATTATGCTAAGACTAAAAGTTAAAACACATAAACGTTAAAACGTATAGCTTGTAAAAGATATAGCACGGTAGCACGAACTTCAAAGCGGGATTTTATGAGCTAGTGCACAATCCGCAAATGCCAAACACAAGTGACCGAGGCTTGACCGACAAGGGTCGATGCTTATGCAGCCCACAGGTATTCAAGTTGAGAGCTAACCCCTAAGTAGTTGGTGACAGAGCTTAACGACAAGGCGTGTCGAGGAGTCAAGGCATCGAGGAGCCGACTGAGTAGTGTAAGACATGCGTTATCACAATGAATTAAAAGGTGGCTTGAAGTGAACCGAAATTACAAAGAAGTATAATGTTTTAGATCTAATCTTTAAAACCTAAAAACTTTGCTTCGAATTCGTCCAACCAAAACGAATTCGATTTTCTTTTAGATTCGTCGAATTCCTAACTTCCAAGGCCAAAATTCAACAAACCCTGTGACATAGGTCTCTAGTACAAACTCTTTTGTAATGAACACACACATACACATAAAGATATATCATATATATGTATAAAAACATTAAATAAGTAATAATAGCAATAAATGCTAAATGAACAAATCTTACTAAGAGACAACCTATCAACCATTGTGACTAGGCAATGCTATAAGTACACCATCACATGACATTGTATATCATATCATCCCAATGCCACCTTTTCTCCAAGTGGGACATTAGGAGAGAAGTTAGAGCAACAATCAACAGACAAGGAAATCTTTCAAGCTGAATTCCTAAACATGGCATCTAGTCTCTTCAGTCCTATATTGTTGATTTATTTAACCATGTGGTTTGTTCTGGCTTCCCCTGCTTGGGCAAGACACATTATTTATCTGATCCACAAGTTAGGGAGTAGATTTGATCCTAACAATTACCGAACTATCATGGTGGGCCATACATTCTCTAAGCTCTATGCCACAGTATTACATAAGTGGCTTTCTGAGGAACTAGAGAGTAGGCATCTCAGGTCCAAAGGACAAGTCGAATTCTGCCCGAACTACCAAACAACTAACCACATCTTCACACTTTGAGCCATCATTGAGGAGGCTCGGCCTCCCTCTTCGAAAGTTTACAGTTGCTTTGTAGACTTTCGGAATGCATTTGACAGATTTTTGAGGGAGGCATTATTCTAGAGACTCTACGACACTTGCATATCTGAGACCCTCTTGGTCGCCATCATGAGATTGTACAAGTCAGTCGTGGGACACCTCAAGATGTCACACGACCTTTCCGATTTCATCCAGAGTACCATTGAGGTAAAATAGGAGTGTCCCCTCTCGTCGACCCTCTTCGGATCTATATCGACGAATGAGCACATCCAAGAGGGGGATGGTTGCCTTCTACATTAGGTGTTGATCTCCCTTCTCCTTTTTGTCGATGACTTAGTGTTGTTGGCCTCTACTCCTGAGGCCCTACAATGACAACTTGATACCTTCGCCAACTTTTGTGACCTTCAACAGCTTACGGTCAACCTAGATAAAACCAAGGTCATGGTCTTAAATGCATCGAAGGGCTCCCTTTCAGACTTACATTTTTACTTTCGAGGGGAAGAAATTGAGATCACCACATCTTACATTTACCTGGGAATACAGTTCGTGGAGCCTCGTTTTGGCATGCGACAAGCCCTCCAGCCTCGACTTAGTAAAGGATACGGTTCCCTAGCCCTCATCGAGAGACAGTGCTTCCAGAACCAGTTCCAGGACATCCCATCCAAACTCTATCTCAAGGGGGTGATCATTCAACCCACGGTTCTCTATGCCTCTAAGATCTGGGGACCTAGCTTCTTGCAAGCATACTAGGCCCAAATGGAGAGAGTTCAAACCTTCCTTCTCAAGTGCATCATCTGATGCAAGCACACTATTCCGCAACCCATTATCCAAGCAGAGTTCGATGTCCACCCCTTCCACCTTGAGGTCATCTTTCGCTTGGTCTCTTTCCTTCACAAAGTCAGATCTTTCAGAGACTTCACCACTAAGAGAGAGAGATACATGTTATCAAACCATAGTAGCTGGGCTACTATTCTTGTTTAGCAGATATCTGCACATTCTAGAGCTTCCATTATTCAGAGCATGGCTATGATGATTGTATATTTTGTGATCACTCATGATCAGAGCAATGTATTATTCAAACTTATGTCAGACCTTGTGTCAAGGCTGAGCCTTGAGAGTTCAGATTTGATGACCAATGTGACCCTTTATCCCATACAGTTTCAGTTCAGTGCTTAGAGATGTATTGCAATAGTGTTTCAGATGGTATATGATGTTTCTTGCTATGATGGTGTTATATGATCTATGGATGCTTTATCACTGACTGTGGATTATTATCTTATTGATTTAGTCATGATCACAGCATATGCTTGGTATATTATTCCTGATGTGGCAAACTGTTTAAAATGAACTATAAATCATAAAATGGACAATTGCTTGCACATTTAGGTTGTTTGACAAAACCCACTGGTTTTCTACCTTAGATAGATATGGTCTTTCCAGACACCAGTTGTCTGCTAGTGTAGGCTCCATACTCACTTGACTCCATCCATATATGACTTTCCTATTTGACTTGAAACCTTGACCTGTCTCATTTGACTTTCTGATACTGAGGACTTCCCCGTTTTTCTACCTCTATGTTTGGACCGCATCCCTGTATGTTCAGTGTCTCGGCTCTAAGTTGGTGACAAAACTTGCCTTTGGTGAGTTGGATTGTAGGCCTAAATCATTCTGGTCGGTTGTCCCGATGTTTGGCATTGGCTTGAACTCCCCCTAGTCACTTGAGATGTTGTTGGCTAAAACTGAAAGCTCATGTTCTACTTATGGAAACTTATAAATTCACCCATGGAAACTAAAAAGGGCAAGAGCGATGAACAACTAAAAATACTCCTCGAAGAGTATAAGAAAGGTCCAAAAAAAGCAATGGTTCTTAAAAGCTATATCTAAACAATTGCTGACCTTATATGTATTTGAAAACATGCCCTGGATGCAAGCTGCAACTAGTTGTGCTTATCAGCACACCTGAGATCCGAAGGGTTATGTAGACCAAAAAGGCCATGAAATGAAATTGAATGATCCTAATGAACCTGGATCAACTTGATGTAGACATGATGCCTAAGTTGAATAAGCACTCTCTAAACAACTTATCCATTTGTGAGGCACAGCCATTCCCCGTGTTATTTTGTCCAGCACAGAGTTTGTAGCTTCCCCCTTCTCTCAGTCCAAAGTATTTTTGAGTTAAGTTAGACAAGTCAACTCCTTGGCCCAACCTTGTTCCTAGCCTTCATCCTTCACTAGCAGTTTGACCATGTCCAATGGGTGAGTTTGTCATTTGAACTATTGTGCAAGTAATTTTATATAACAAAGGAATATGCTAACTTGATTAATGCCACTGAAAGGATGTTATACTTTGAGCTTGGCTGTGAGAATGATTAGAGAAGCATGTCTTAGTCTACTGATGTGATTTATCCTTGGTTGTATATTATTGGGATCCGTGATGATGTGGGCCATATATATATACCTATTGATGATGATTGATGGTCCCACATACTTGATGATGATATCATATGATGGACAGATGGTTCAGATGATGATTGATACAGTTCAGCAGGTTTTATTATTACTTCAGATTATCAGATTATGCACTATCCATATATGGTGGACCCTACAGCTGGCCCATTAGGGCAACCCATGGTGTATGAGTACACATTCCTAGTGGATTTGGGTCTTCTGGATCCAATGAGACTTATCTTTCAGTTCCGGGCACTTCTGACAGTGATTGATGCAGTTTTACACTTGTTGACCAGATTTGGGGTTGATTTCCCAGCCTGAGCAGCAGGGGCCATGAAAGGCCAGTTCACCTGGGGCACTGTATGAGGAGGGGGTGGTCCAGCCACTTGTTATTACCATTTACCCCCCCCTTCTGGAGAGCCTGGTGGGCTCAGTTGGACAGCACAGATGCCCTAGGAGGCAGTTTTGGCACTTTCACAGTTACCGAGGCAGTTAAAAAATGGGATAAAGTGGTCACCGAGGAATTCGATTTGGACAATTGAGGCAAAGTTTTGGCATTTGGTTTTCACAAAGGTCTTCCAGGGTGATCCCACTATCTTCCAGCCAGTTTTCACCATGTGGGTAGGCCCACAGCGATCATAGGAGGTCTTTTAGTGCTTGTCTGTCACAGATTTTGAGGACATATTTGATCATTTATATTATATTGGACATATTTTATTATTTGTATTGTGCCTTGGGGATGAGCTAGTAAGGATTGATGCCTCCTAGCCCCAGCATGTGCTTATTATGTCATGTCCTAGTCATCATGAGGTGGATTTTTGGTACTTTTACCCCCTCAAGTGGATGGCGTCACCCTCCATGATTATTTTATACTATGACGTCATCATTATATTGGGTGATCCATGTGATATGTTATTATGGTTCATCTTAGCCATTGATTGTATATTGAGATCTTTTAATCTCAACCACTCATTTGACGTAGTATTGTAGAGTGGTATAGGGTTTTGGTCTTTATTATCCTATATAAGAAGGAGACCCCCTATTGTATAGCTCACCTTTGGAGCTCTGGAATACTAGAATAGAACACTTCTTTGTGGAGCATATCTCTCTTGTCTTGTGGATTCTCTTGCATATTGAGTATACAGTATCTCTTCTATTTATCATTGTGGATTTTGGTGCTTCTACTAGTTTTCTTGCAGGAAAGCCGAATTGGTGGAGAGGAGGGCGATTTCTTGAGGGTTATTGTTGGAGGGATCCACATATTCTCTCTTGGGTTGATCTTGTGACAGGGAGTATCATTATTGTATCTTCGTGACATAGTTGATGCTTTCTACTACATCTTTCTATCATTTTCATAATCATCTTACTTGACTTGTTTCTTTGATCTTGTCTTGTAGGAGGAGGACGATTTGGCTATCTTGGAGGAGGACGTTTTGGTTGGAGCTCTTGGATCTCACTCTTGAATATACACATAGGAGAATGCTATCAATTTGCAAGGTGGCCACAAGCAATTGAGGTAAGATCTACAAGGTATGTGCCTCTTTCATCCATTCTATCTTCATTGGTCACAAACCCTGATTAATTAAAACCCCAATTTTGGTTTTTCTTAGATCTACTTAGATCTAGCCTTGCTTTTGAAAAGATCTTAAGAACCCACCTCTATAGCATCCACCCCTAGTTGGATCTATAGTTTGGGGGTGATTGGGTTAAAATTGACACACTTTTCAAGGCAATATAGCCCTCTTGAATCAAATCGCACTTCCTTGGAGAGGCTTGTTGGGTTAGATCTAGCATATGGGTAGGTGAGATCCCGCTTGATTTGTAATCTACACACTTGATAACCTACCCCCAGACTTTTACTTTGGTGATTTCTACCTTGCGGGCATCATTCCACATTTTAAGGGATTAAAACCCCCTTTCGAACTACTTGGCATCTTAAAACTTAGATCTAGTAAGATCTAGCCCTTGGATTGACTTGATTTTCTAGATCCACATAGATCGGTGCATAAGCTACTTGGATCTACAGTTTGGTGACCATTGGACTTGATTTGGCCCACCTTTTAGCCCTCCTTGAGCAAGGTCGCACTCCCTTGGGTGAGTGAGTTTGCCTACTTTGAGGAAGTGGGTGGTTGAGATTTTTGGGGAGTTGGAACGACCATACCTTGAAACCTAGGTCTAGAGTATCATTTTGTGACGATCTGCCTTGGGGGTAGCATTCCTTGTTTCAAGGCATTGTGGTCCACTTAGGGTCATTTCATGAAATCCTAGATCTAGCTAGATCCAACCATTCTATCTCAATTAGCCCACTTGACTTGACCTCTAGGTGTCCCGATCTACACTTTGACATACCTTTTGACTCCATTAGCCCATCCAACAAGGCACTAGTCCTCCTCAAAGCAAGTCGCACTCCTTGGGAATTGTGTCAAACCATAGATCCAGTACATGGGTACTCCTAAATTCAACTTGGATCCATAGATCTACTCATTACATATCCTCTAGTGCCAATTGCATATCCCATTAAGCCATTTTACATACCCTCTTAATTTCACCTTGTGGGTTCACTTTAAGCCATTTCACATATCCCAAGAAGGTAAAACCCACTTGTGTACCACATGGTACTATACCTTGTCATTATAACTAATCATGTGGCCTAAATCATACATTGGTTGAAACACTAATCATTTCTCAAACCACCTTCAACCAATCTTTAACTTCTAGGTCCACTTAACCTTGCATTGGTTTTCGTAACTCATTGTCTACTTATCCCTAGGAACCTTTGTTTGGGTCCAATCATCTTTGATTGGTAATAGGGTCTCCCCCTAGGTCTTGTTTCACCCTGACCTAAAGCGAAGAGTGCCTTGGTTGATGTGACTCCCACCTCGCATTGGGAACCGTGGCATCTCTTGGGTCACCTCTTTAGTCGTCCGTCTCCTCTACCGTCCCAGATGGGATACCACTAGGGGCAACTACAAGTTGTGTGATACCAATACCCCTACCTTACACTTTGCTCCTTGGAGGCCCCTGCTTTGTTGTTAGCTTTTTAGCTCAAGAGGCACTCCGCATAGTTTTGTCTTGTATACGAAAGTGACCTTGCATTTACACTATCTAGGCTACTTGACTTTGTAATGTTGATTTTATAAAGTTGTATTAATGTGACTTTTATAAAATGTCCTTGTTATTTTTATAAAGTGACTTTATTTCATAAAGAGCACTTTTGACATAAAGTGAAATAACTTTATTAAAATGTAAGTGGTTTACTTTGGAGGGAATGAATCACATCCCTTGATTTTATTAAGACAAGATTAGATCTTGACCGTTGGATTCAGGGGTTGGGAAGATGAAAAGTCATTTTCTAATTATAAGAGAGAGCCTATGGTAGTGTGCATGACATAGTTTTCAAGAGTGAGCATCTTGGTGTGATTTCTGAGTTTTGGAGAAGGGAGGCAAGTTTCTTAAGAAAAGGGCTTGTAGGTTGCTTATATTGTTCTTGAGTTTTTCTAGAAAGACCCAGGTTCTGCACGGTTCGACGAACCAACAAAACCCCTTTTCACCGGCCCTTTCGGCAACAGCTTATGAACAAACTGAGGTCTCACCCGAGGCAAAGTTAATGGGGAGGTTGCAGAATCAAGTTGCTGCAACCGGGTGATGAGCACTTAACAGACTAAAGGGCAGCGCACTACAGGACTCACGTTGCGAACTGGGGACTACATGAAGTTCACTTCTTCGCGGGTAATGCTTATACAATGGCGCGTCCAAAGGACTACACAGCTCGGAATAGTCCTTCGACAACAGGACAACGCAACTAAAGACTACGCTTCCTCTCTGGTGCTTAACCTCTTTGATAAACTTTACTTAGTGTAAAATGACGCAATTAACAAGCATAATAGACTGCAACCCTTGCGACTTAAACAATATGATAGATTGCAAGGTAACTGCACACTTCTGGTGCTACGCTCAAGGAATCACACTATACCGACTTCGCGGGCTTAAGTGTTACCCGATCAACTTATGCATTTAACATTCGTTCACATGTGTCGATACTTAACATATTATTCCCATCATTATCCTTATGGCGAATACATATAAAAGCAAGAACACATGAACTCTTAAACAAGATATTAACCATTCAACATAAGCAAATACACAGATTCAAGCACACAATCAATCACATAACACAGAATTTAACGTGGTTCACCCCCAGGATAGGAGCTACGTCCACAGGCACTGTTGTTGTATTATTTATGAGAAGGGTACAACAGTTCCAGTTTGCGCACTCAGTTGCAGACTCTCTTCTCTCTCAGTAGGTCTCTGTGCACGTAGCTTGCAGAGCCTTTTACAATATTCTCTCAACAGAGATCAAACAACAATCAACAACTTATCGAAGATTAACCCTTTCCCTTACAAAATTTCCCTTTATATAGAGATCGTGCTCGTAGGTCATGTTTGTTACAATGCATAGGCAAAAACCCTAAGGTTACAAAATGGTGCGGTTACCTGCTGACTCGGCCTGTCGCAGTCGACAGCTGCTCCACACGCTTCTGGCCGTTTTGCTAGAACACTCACAACTCACACGCCCTTCTGACATTCACAACCTTCACAAAACGGTTATATTGCATCGTGGCATGTCGCTTTCCGCCCCTCTGGCCTGCCTATCGCTGTCGACCTCGTGGCTCATCTTCTAACTGTTTTCCGCCACTCTCTTTATAGGTCGTTTTCATCCCCCTTCATGCTACTCCATACCCATTCCCGGGAATCTTGGAGTTGCTTACTCAAAACAGGTCGCTTTCGCAGCTCGACCTTTCCTTACACTCTTTACCCAAAATAGGTGCTCTACTGGCACTGCGCGGTGCTACCACTTCGCGGAGATGTCGCTTAGCCGTGCGGTTCCTACCCTACCGATACTGTGCTGCGTTGTAACTTCGCAGCTTCCCAAAACTGTCTTGATAAAAATGCCTTGACCTGAGTTGTGCTGTAACTTCGTAGCTCCGAAACTGTCTTGCACAAAAATGCCTTACTTGGGTTGTGCCCAACAGGGCTCGATTCCCAAGGAGTGTGGCACGATTCCCAAGGCAACTCTACTGCATTAATTTTTGGAGGTCATACTCTATAACTGTTGGGTCGTACTATCTCTCTTGGGACGCAAATCAAGGAGGTTGTTCTGCTGCACAAAATTTAAGGGAGGTCATACAGCTATACGGACAGATTGGGCACAGAAATTGATGAAGTGTTGGGCACGAGTTTCAAGAAGATGCTGTTGTAGTGGAGGTTGTACAGGTCGTACTGCTGCCTGGGCACATTTTTTGAGGTGCTGCACTGTTTTTCAAGGTGCTGGTACAGTCTTTTTATGCTGACGCTACTGTAAACTCTGAATTTTTGCCGGAGAATGCTTTATAAAATATGCTCTTGAACTGGTTTTCCCCTTGTGGGTTTTTCCAGGGTCTTATTGACCAAAAATTCAATGTGCATGCAATTTTCAGACTACTGTTAAGTTATTTTTCCGCTGCTAACAGTCTCAGCATGTGTATTTCAGCTGCTTGTTCATTATTTTAAACACCTGAAAATTGTCATTTAATTTGTGACTACCTAAGTCTGAAATTTGGGTTGTGTTGTGGGTTTGGATGGCTTTTCTAAGCCTGGTTTTCAACATGGTATCAGAGCCATGCTCTGAAATCTAATGGGCAACAGTGTTATAGTTGTTTGGCAAAGTGTTTTTTGTTGGTTTTTAACAGCTTGTTGGCAGGTAGACACTATCTGCAAGTGATTTGCAGGTGTTGGGAAGATAAGGGAAGCTTGTGGTTTACTTTTCTTTTGGACAGTAGAGAGAGATGGTTGTTTGCATCAGATTTGAGGACTGGTTGGATGGAATTTCCAACTATTTGCAATGGAAAGTCAGGATGACTGTTGTGCTTAAAGAAAGCAGACTGTGGGTTAATGCCAGCACTGTGATAACTCCTCCCACTGCTAACCCTATTGCTCTTAACATTCATGAAGTAAAAGAGGCTAGGGCACAGAGGGTTATTCTGGATGGTGTCAAGGAGCATCTCATCCCACACTTGGCTGAGAAGAAGTCAGCTTATGAGATGTGGGACACACTGAAAAACTTGTATGAGGCGAAGAATGAGAACTGAAAAATGGTACTCAAGGATAAATTGCATGCGACCAAGATGGCCAAGGGTGAGGGTGTGGCATCCTATCTTACCCAGGAAGCACAAGTATAATATGAGTTGGTTGCAGTTGAGGAGGTAATCTTTGATTCTGAGTTGGTGAGGATAGCCTTGAAAGGCTTCACCAAAGAATGGGAAGTCTTCGTGAAGTGTGTGGTTGGTCGTGAACATCTTCCAAATTGGAGCAGACTGTGAAATGATTTCACTCAGGAGGAGATCCGAGAAGGATCTCAGGGCAATGGACAGATGGAGGGTGTTGTTGAAAAAAATGTTGCTCTTTCATCTAAGAGAAAGAAGAAGTCAACTAAGGACTTGAGCAAAGTCAGATTTTTTGCTTGCAATCAGTATGGCCACCTTGCTTCTCAGTGTCCTAAGAAGAAGAAGAAGGAGGAGGAGGAGGAGGAGGAGGAGGAGGATGTGATTGTTGTTGCAACTGCTGAGATAGATGACTTTGCGGAAACGTTTAAGATAGAATTATCGGTGTTCTCTCTTGTATCGAGTGCCGACAGTAACGAATTTGTGCAGAACAATAGTTGGTTCATTAACAGTGGAGCCTCTCGTCACATGACTAGAATGTATCATATATTCCGCAGCATTACTAAGACATATCCAGACCGGAGGGTTGAGAGTGAAGGGGGAACGGCACGTTTAGTGCGTGGATTTGGGAGAGTCAAATTCCAGGTTCCACAAGGTGAACTCCTTCAGCAGAATGGAGTTATGTTTGTTCTAGGGTTGAGTGTGAACTTGCTCTCTATGTCAACATTGGAAGATGCAGGGTATTCGACATTGTTCCGGAGGGGACATGTCTACATTTTTCCAGAGAGGATAGTTTTGGGAAATGTTTTTATATACTCGCAGGGAGTGGAACTGATCCAGCCACAATTGATTGGTGATCGGTTCGGGAGTTGTACAAGTTAGGTGGACATCCCACGATCTACGATTCAAAGTCGAAAGAGGAGCAAGAGGCTCCTGAGGCCGCAGGGGCACCAAGGGTTCAGTCTCGATTTTCGATGGAAGAGATGGAGTCTCTCTTGAGTATCAACAGGAGGCTCAACTGGTATGAAAGGACTAATACTCAAGATTGGAGATTGGATTCTTCTAGGAGCTCAAGGTTCAGGGTTGTTGCCAGGAGGGTGTCTTCAGATTCGAGTTCAATACAAGTGGTGGCGTTGGCTCCAGTTTCAGAGGGAGATCCTACTGTGAACAATGTCATGGACATGAGGACTGGACCAACTGATGGTGATGCCAGTGAGCACCTCCCTTGCTAAAAGGGAGTGTTAGCTTTTTAGGTCAGGAGGCACTCTGCATAGTTTTGTCTTGTATGCAGAAGTGACATTGCATTTACACTATCTAGGCTACTTGATTTTGTAATGTTGATTTTATAAAGTTGTATTAATGTGACTTTTATAAAGTGTCCTTGTTATTTTTATAAAGTGACTTTATTTCATAAAGTGCACTTATGACATAAAGTGAAATAACTTTATTAAAATGTAAGTGATTTATTTTGGAGCGAATGAATGACATCCCTTGATCTTATGAAGACAAGATTAGATCTTAATCGTTGGATTTAGGCGTTGGGAAGGTGAAAAGTCATTTTCTAATTATAAGAGAGAGCCTAGGGTAGTGTGAAAGACAATTTTCAAGAGTGAGCATTTCGGTGTGATTTTTGAGTTTTGGAGAAAGGAGGCAAGTTTCTCAAGAAGGGAGCTTGATTCCCAAGGTGAGGGACACGATTCCCAAGGCATCTCTACTGCATTAATTATTGGAGGCCATACTCTATAACTGTTGGGCCATACTATCTCTCTTAGCACACAAATCGAGGAGGTTGTTCTGCTGCACACAATTTGAGGTAGGTCGTAAAGTTGTACGAACAGACTAGGCACAAAAATCAAGGAAGTGTCGGGTGCTATTGATGCCGAAAACACACCTAGGGTTAACGTGGCAGAAATCTTCAAGCCACTAAGTATGTCCTTGGGGGCAAGCCTCGAGTCAAGTACTGTCACTTGAATCTTGAGTCCTCCGTTTAGGCAAACTCCTAACGAAGCCAAGGGGGATGGTCCCTAAAGGTTACTAAGGCTGACTAAGCTAATTAGTTATGGTGGATGAGTAAGTTTTTTAGGAGTTTTTTAACAATGAAATTGATAAAGAAAATTAAAGCATAACAACCATAAAGATTAAACATGTTCACCAATCCATTCAACACATGATAGAAATTAAATACAGATTATAATGATAAAGCAAAAAGACCAGTGTTGATAATGGAATCAAATAAAGTGTTGTTATAATGCTTGAAATGAAATGTTGTGCGAATGCTCTTGGTCAATTTTAAATTAATATGGAGATGAGTGGATTATTAGGCAGGAGGATTTTCGATATACTGTGAGGTACTAGAAATATGTCAGGATTATGGCAAAGGTGGCTCCTCATTCGGAAATGTGGGCTAGATCGGAGTCTCTGGGAGGTGTTCAACACTACACCAAACGAGGGTGTAGTTTAACGGTATCCCAAGGTCGCTACCTAGTGATTCCCACTTCCTTTGAGGAATTTCCCCACACAATGCCAAGAATCGATACGTCGAATTTTCGTATATGGGAGGTTAATTGAAAATGTGAGACTAATTACTAGTCACTAAGTCCCTTCTTGGTATGATCGATCTGTTCAGTCGAGGCTGCAGTAATCTAGAGCATACGTAGGACTGTTGCTGCCTGTTACGCACCTGGGGTTAACGCAACAGAAATCTTCAAGCTGCTAGGTGCGTCCTTGGGGGCAATTCTAAGTCAAGTAGTGTCACTTGATCTTGACTCCTCCATTTAGGCTTAACTCCTAACGAAGCCAAGGGGTAGACCCTATTAATGTTACTAAGGATTTAGATACTTAGTTCTTCTAGATGAAAGATGATATTTAGGAGTTTTTGGAATTAAAATATTTGATCAAGACTTATTGCAAGATAAAATAACTATACAACATATATGAATATAAATATCACGATAAGATATAATTTAACGCAGATAACCAATATCTCAGACCAGTGCCGTGGAGTCAAATTAAATGTTGTTATAAAAGTATATGTTTTGCAATTGTATTCTTGGTCAATTTTGGGAATTATTAAGGATGAGTTGATTAGAGGGAAAATGGGAGCTCCCGATATACCGTGAGGTACAAGGAGTAATTTCCGGAAATTGGGCAAAAGTGGCTCCTCACAAAGACATGTGGGCTAGAGCGGAGTCTCGAGAGCGTGTTCAACACTACACCAACAAGGATGTAGTGTAACAATGCCCTAAGGTCGCTCTCCAATGGTTCCCGCTTCTTTCGAGAAATTTCCCCACGTTACTCAATGTTCAAGTGCCGGATTTTCACTATCTTGAGGGTTCTTTAATTTTATTAATGTGAGTTATTATTAAGTGTTTGAGAATTAATGAGTTGTTGCACTCTTTTTTGGTTTCCCCAGGACCAGTGTCCGCAAGGGGAAAGAGAACACTTCGAAAAACAACAGAATATTCGTTCAAATTTTAGTGCTTGCAGTATATGAAATTAAATAACAATAACTTGAATAAAAAGAATAAACTTGCCGAACCTATGTGTCACTTTCTGATCAACCTCCACTAATCGGTAATGCCTTTGGGTGGAGGTGAGAACATACTTCGTCGCAACGAGATTGGCTTATTTTAATGAAAAGAACACGGGAATTAACTACTTAATCAAAGTATACACCCTGCACAAAATGTTAGAAAAAATCACGCAATGAAAAAAGGAACACGCGAATCCCCCTAGGGTTAATGGGATGTGGCCGTTGTGTAGCCCACTTGCTCTCGTTTAATAATTTTTACAATACTTGCTTGAAGAAGTGCCTCTTAGTTCTTTTAAACTAGGATCTAAGGGCTTACAATTTTAGAGAGTAAAATATTGGTGAAAGAAGGTACTCGGAATGTGTTTTTGGTGTTTTTTGGAGAAAATCGGCCAAAGATTCCTTCTCTTTTTTCTTGGACCTGCTAGAAACCAGCAAGCTAAAATTACAAGATTAGTGGTTAGAACATATAAAAATACATGAAAATTACAAAATCTATACTTGCAAAAAAATGGAAATTATTTAGTGTTTTCAAGTATAGAAATGCTAGATCTAGATCTATGAATTTAGCTTTGAAAATAAGACTTATCTAGATCTAATTAAGAAGCAAGAGATAAAAAGTTAAACCTTTTAGATCTATTCTACTTGCTTTTACAATAAACGAAAAGGAAAAAAGAGTTTGTTTATTTGAAAGAGACAAAAGAAGCCAAAACCAAGCCTTTAGCTTGAAGGAATTGGAGAATCAATGGTGTCTACAAAACAAAAATGTCAACAAAAATGATATGACCAGTTGCTAAGTTTGGAAAAAGAGTCAAACTAGATCCACTTCCTTTGCTTAGCACTCTATCATGCATAGTCTCAAGAACACTTACACATAAACGTGATTAAATCCAGTATATTAATCAAAAGAGACAAGAAGGGCATTAGTATAACTAACTAAATGTGTCGCTTCTAAATCTCTAAAGAATTAAATACAAGTAAGCAAGTCAGAGCCAATGAATGCTTACTCTTTAGGCTCAAAGGCCTTTCTAAGTTGGATCAAATCCCAATTTATAACATAAGAGCATAAAGAAACTACACTAGATATACCTCGGTCCTCAACCAAAATGCATGCATAAGAATGGGCCAACAGCAGACAATCATGTAGACCTCCAAAGACTTTTGAAACATATTACTCAGTAAACCACAAGTATTACAAGAGCAGAGGTTCTATGCTATCCTTCATTGTACAAATGAGGAGCTAGAGCCTTGCTTAAGTAAAAAAATGAGAGAGCCAAAGTGGGGGGCGCACTTGCCAAGAGAGCAGCGCACTCTGTGAGTTGCAGACAACTTGTCTTGAGTTGGAATGAGTTGGAAAAGGCTGAAAATCAGCTTTCTTCCACTTTCCAACTCTGTTTCCACGCTTTATCTTACACTTGCTAACATATTTCTTGGGATTCGCGCTCTCTCCATGAGGAAATGCGCACTCTCCATTTGGAAAAAACCTCTTGCCTTTATTTGCTGAGAAAAACACTCACATGTATTTTAGAAACTTTAGGAATCTTTTGCTTTGCCAACTCAGAAATTTCACTTTCGGCATGTTTTTTGAGTTTTGGAAATTTCTGGTTTCTTTATTTTCTCCATTTTTTTGGTCTTTTTTATTATTTTCAAGTAATATTCAATTTTGGAGAGAAATAATTACTCGAAAACTTAGGAAAGTGGGTTTAGGGTTTAAGTGGGTGCTCTGAGTTAGAAAACGAGCACCCCCATATCTAATTCTTCCTCCTAACCATATTTTTTTAATAATTTTAATTTTTCCAATTAAACTATTAAAAAAATAGCCTAAGTTTACAGGAAAAAAAAAATATATATATATATATATATATATTTTGTCAAAACTGACTCAAACTCCTTGGGGACCTAGTACATGTCCATACGACTCATTATTGATGGCTAGCATGTAAAAAATACATAGACACATAGGCTTTAACAATTTCCTAAGGTTCGACAACATGGTGAATACTCCAACTTTGAAGCGTAGCGCATAATTCCTAAGGAAAAAACACTCTAGATTATTCCCTTGATAGATAAACCTAAGGCAAGCCGAGCCTGTTACAAAATACAATGCTTAGACCAACTTATTACAATTCCCCCAGGGGATCTGGACATGTAAATTTACAAAAGGGCCAAAAATGGTCTGGTGAATTGTTCAAGTCTTTGACTGCTTACTAGAAATCCACCTAAGTGCAACTTAGTGGATAACAAGGATAAAGCCTTGTTAGTTTTAAAAGTTTTTTGAACAGCATTTTCTTGTTTATTAAAAACCCCAAGAGTCTCTTTTTTGGCCAGTACTCGGGCAAGCCCTTATCCTGAACTCCGTACTTCGGGAAAGCAAGGGGGGTTAATTAAAAGTAAAAGACTGAAAAAGTAAAATGTTATCTAATTACTACACTATCGAGGTAGTGGGTTAGTATCCAATTACTTTTGCAAAACATAAATCAAATTTGTATTGAAAAGTATATGGTCTGCAAAAAACAAGATAAAAATTCCCAAGTCTTGAGTGAGCCAATGGCCCAATATTTGGATTGGACCATGACGTTAAATTTTAATTATTCTTGGTTAATTTTAATTAAACTAAGTTGATGTAAAGATTGTTAGGCTGAAAAAATGACAACATCCACAAAAAAGGAACCGACACCAATCCCCCCTGGGGGGTGAGAAGCAAGCTTTGTGAGCTTGAGCTTACTTCCAAAAATACTTTTATTACGAGATTACAATGTTAATCTCGAAGTGAAAGAACTCCTCTTTCTCCTTATAGATCTTGGAGAAGAGAGGTTACAAAATTTGAGGCAAAGTCTAGAAGGAAAGGTAAGGGTCAAGAAAGTCTTGGATCTTATCAAAATGAGTGCTCCAAAGACCTTTTTCTACTATCATGCAACAAAAACCAGCAAACAAATTAGTAGCAAAAGGTGCCCAAAATCACTTTACAAGTGACTTGGGCAGATCAGAAAAAAGCTAAAAAATTCTAAGTTAAGAAACTAGTTAACTAAAGCAAAAGGACCAAGATGGTTTGGCTAAAAAACCAACCCTCTTAGGGTCTTGGACAGCCTTGAAAAGGCAGCCAAAAGAGCACTCAAGTTGCTTGATTTATCTTTAAAATATTTCAAAAATAAGCATTCAAACAAGCTTTAAATTTGACTTGCATAACTTGCTCAAAGACACTTTTTCAAAGCTAGATCCAAAAAAAAAAAATGAAACTTTTTAAACAACTTTAGATCTATGCATAAAATCAGATCTATTCTTTTAATAAGCTTGATAAATAAATCAGATCTGAAAATTCTAAGGAACGGTAACCAAGAATAATTTAATTTTAGAAAGGAGAAAGAGTGAGGTGAAAGAAGCTTGTTGCCGGAAAGATCAACCAAACAAAACTTTTTCGTGGAGTGTCGAGGGACAATGTCTTGTGATATTGTTGGAAATGTAGTGGAATCAAGCTAGATCCACAACTCCTCCAAGCTTGGAAACCTGAAAACCACTCAAGAAACTTGCAAAACCCGTGAGATCTGGTGATAGCATATAAATTGAGACTAAAATAGCATTATAATCTTATAAAACATGTTGGATATAGATCTCTAAAAATATGTATTCAAAATAGAAAAAGCAAGTAAACTTACTAACATTACTCTACTTATAACGATTGGGAGCAATTCTTTAAGCCAGATACACAAAGCAAAGAGCAAGAAATTGAAATGATAAACAGATTACCTCATGAAATCAAGACAATGGCGATCCACACATAAAAGCACCACACAGTTTAGCCTCCAAAGCTTCTTTATTAGCAAATGCAAAAGATGGAATACGATTACAAAATTGCAAGCCTCCTCTCAATCCAACTCTCACTAGTTTGGAATGAGAGGGCTGCCATGCTTAAATAGCAAAAATGAAGAGAGGGGGCACACTTGGTGAAAGAGGGAATCATACCATGACTTGTGACTTGATTTAGGAGGTTGCCACCACCATTTGGGCTGCCATAAATCAGCCTAAAGGCAGCCTAAAAATCAGCTGCAAACTCCTTAACTCATGGGCCCACCTCTTAAGGAAATGCACCCCCCTCATGGGAAAAAGCAACCCCCCTTTCTGAGGAGTTGATTCCTTCATTTATACCCAAAAAACTTGCCAAAACCACTCCCTCAACTCCCTTACAAAATTCTGACCTTGATCTCCTACAAATTCCACCAATTAAGGAATTGGATTTTTCTCATTTTTTACTTTTTTGGGCATTTTTTCTCTCTTTTTGACTTTTTCAAGTAAAAGTAAAATAGATGAAAAATAAAGTGCTCAAACACTTAGGAAAGTGGGTTTAGGGGTAAAGTGGGTGCTCTGAGCAAGAAATTGAGCACCCCCCATGGCAGAAAATACCCCTAGACCACATTTTTATCACATTTTAATTTTTTTATCAAACCATTAAAAAATGGCTTGTTTTTATGGAAAAAATATTTTTTTCTCGGAAGTTAAAAAAAAAACTAGGGGGACCTAACACATGTCCATACAACTCAAAATTAATGCCTAGCATGGTTTAATACATTGACACTTAGGCTCTCATCACCTCCAAAGGCCTAAACACCATGCCGACCACCCCAACTTTGGAGGCATGAGTGAAAAACTCAAAAATTATTAGTCATTTGTTCAACAACAAATAATTAACAAGAAAAAAAAAACACTCTGGGCTAGTCGGATTAATGTTCAAGTCCTAGGAAGCTGAGTCTTTTACATGCAGCTACCATGCTAGCACATTTTATTACAATTTCCTCGAGGGGATATGAACATGTGGTACAAAATATGAAGGGCCTTGAAGGCCTGATGGACTTCTGAACTCTGATAATGAACAATTAGATTGTTTCAGTCTTCGACGGTTCACTCGGAATCCACTAAGTGCAATTTTAGTAGATAAAAGGCATGAGTTTCAAGAAGATGTTGTTGTAGTGGAGGCCGTATAGGCCGTACTGCTTCCTGGGAACGTTTTTTGAGGTGTTGCACTATTTTCAAGGTGTTGGTACAATCTTTTTATGCTGATGTTGCTGTAAACTTTGAATTTTTGCCTGAAAATGCTTCTTGGATTCTCGAGCACCCCCGAGCCCCAAGTACCCAGATGATTCTTGGATTCTCGAGCACCCCCGGGAAAAGCACTTGTCCCGCAGTTGGAGACAGTGTTACGTGGTACCAATACCAGCACATGTTCTAGATACACCCCAAGGAGATGGCAATCTTTTTGTTGACTTGGAGGGTGCGATATAGCCACATTTTATAGATGGGGTCATGGTTAGATCCTCTGACTCCCTTTTGGGGGTACTATGGCTTAATAGCACTGTTGATTGCCTTATAAAAGGGTTTGAAACCCTGAAGTTGGTGTCCAGGGCCACCAGGGATGGGTCATTGGACCACATGATTTCCCCATCACTTTTACACTGGTGGCATATTTTCCTTCAGTACTGGGGCCTATGACATTACCCCAGGTCTCCTTCTGCACCTTCCTACTGCTCCAGAGCTCCAGCGTCATGTCTCCCTGGCCTCCACAAAGGATGACGTCATCTTCTCATGGCTACATTGTGCTTGCTTTGAGGGGAGACGTTGAGGGATTTTCACTATTTCATGGTGTTAGTAGGCATATGACGACCCTCCCCTCCGCATCCCAGCCTTCAGTTCCATCTGATGTGGCCATTTCAATCATTTTTGACATGCAGGGGTGAATACTAGGGAAAATGTCCAATTTCACCCACTCAAATGATTATTTTATATTATTTTTGTTATATTTTTAAGTTGACATTTTTAAATATTAAATTGACCTTATTTTGTGTAAAGTGAGTGAGAAGGGTATAAATTTACCTTCTCTTGACTTCAAAACATAACAAGTACAACACAAGGGATTATACTTGCTTTTTATGATTTTCGACCTCCTTGGGCTTTTTATAAGAGGCGCACTTCCTTGAGGATGAATGTATGAGCACTTCTAGCTCTATCCTACACCCTTGGCCTCCCAAAATCTCTGATCGCTGCCCTATCTCCATCTCGGGCCTGTTCTTCCATCCCCTCTCTGTTGGCTGCCCACTCCTAAGACCTTCGGCCTCTCCCTTATCCGCTACATCCTTCATATCCCTTCCATTTACGCTGCTCCTTTATCCCTTCATCACTCCTCCCATCCGCAGGCCACCATCTCTTTCTCCATTACTCATATCCAAGCCCCCTTCATTTGCACACAGGTCTGCAAATAAATTGCAGACCCGTGTGTTTTGCCTTTCTCCTTAATACCCCCACCTGTAACACAGAACACAAACAAAAAGGGTCATGGTTTAATTAGTATTGGTAATGTGTATTGTGTAACATATATTTTGGTTCGACTAGTCTTTAATTCATTATATAACTTAGTCTCAGTTTTCATATACAGTTGCAATTGTGTAAATCAGCTTGATAATTTATTAGATTACAGATGTTATTGGTTATGCTATCTCCCACTTTGGTTACACTCATCTGATATACACACACAGTTCTGAAAACTGCACTTGGAACACATTCAATTTCAATTTCTGAAATGCTAACGTGTTGTTGGTGAATGCTAGTGGTTTGGGGATAATTTCATGAACTTTATTGGTGAATTGTTGTGCTTAAAGTTACATATTGACAATTGATCGTTGTGGTTAACTGACACATACTGTTTGATAAATATTAAATGATGTTTGAATGGTGTTAAGTCATATTGCTGAATTGCATAAGTTGATAGACTTGTGTATTTTCACAGTTGCAAATTGATCCTGAACTGTCATATGCTTGATTAGTAAATGACTTTGAAGCTACTACTGAAGCTGTATTTGGTGGGCAATGTTATCTTTTGATCCAATATTATTCATTCTCACATATTAACACGTTTCTTATGTATCTCTCGTTAGTGAATGATCTCGAATCGTATTGTGCGCTCACTATACTATTGACTCCATTAGGCACTGATCTAACTACAAGATTGCATAAGAATATATTTTTGGTTGTCTTAGTGTTCTACAGGATCCTCGTAAGGATACTTCCCCTTGGAGGTTTCGACTTCTGAAGAAGTTAGAACGGTGACTGAGGTGACATTGGGTCACTCTTCTTATTGATGCTTATCAAGAATTGGCCCTGCTAATTTGCCCAGTAACACTCTCCATCAAGTCCCATGATGTTTGAGAGATCTCCCCACTCTACAAAGTGTCTAAGAGTGTGCGTTGGCCTCTCCATCCCTTCTCAGGATGTCCGAGAGATCTCCTCACCCTATCCCAGAGTGATCCGGAGAATGCAGTCGCTTCTCCATCCTATCAAAATGTCTGAGAGATCTCCTCACTCTATCCCAGAGTGATCTGGAGAATGCAGTGGCCTCTCCATCCTATCAGGATGTCCGAGAGATCTCCTCACTCTATCCCAGAGTGATCCGGAGAATGCTTGGTCTCTATATCATCTTTCCCTCTCAATGAGGGGCACGTTCTCTTCCACACCAAGCCTTCCACGAAAGTATACAAAATTTATCCTGGGAAGAGGATTTGTAAGAACATCTGCAGTTTGGTCATCTGTCGGAACATACTATAGCTCGATTGCACCTTTCTGCACCATATCACGAATGTAGTGATACTGAATCTATATATGCTTCGACTTGTCGTGGAATACGGGATTCACTGACATCTGCACACAGCTCTAGTTATCACAATGAATCTCAGTTGCCTCTAGAATCTGGCCAAACAATCCCGCAAGGAGTTTGCGAAGCCACACAGCTTCCCGAGCTGCAATGCTAGCAGCCATGTACTCGACCTCTGCAGTATTAAGTGCTATTGAGGTCTGCTTCCTGCTGCACCAGGAAATCACTGCAGAACCCAGGGTGAAGCAACACCCAGAGGTGCTCTTCCTATCTGCAGCACATATGGCCCAATCTGAATCTGAAAATTCCTACAATCTCAAGTCACATTTTGAAGCATATCTCAGGCCATACCCCACAGTGCCACGCAAGTAACTCAGCACATGTTTTGAACAACCCAATGAATCTGTCTCAGCTCACATATGAACTGGTCGAGGGCATTCACTGCAAAACATATATCTGGTCTGGTATTTGTCAGGTACATCAAAAATCCAATCAACTGGCGATACATAGTGGGATCAAGTCTAAATCGAAAGCAGAGTCGCTTAGCTTCTTTAGATTTGCATCCATCGGTGTGGCCATGGACTTGCAGTCCAACATTTCGAATCTCTTCAATATGCCAATGGTGTATTTTCCTTGACTCAAGAAAATCTCATTCTGCCTCTTCCATACTTCTAATCCTAAGAAGTAATGCATCAATCCAAGATCCTTCATTTCAAACTCAAAGGCAAGCTTCTTTTTACACCATACAATAAGTTTCTCATTCCCAATGAGAAACAGATCATCAACATAAAATACGAAATCAATGGCTCACCATAATCAACTCCCTATGTGTTGGAGTGTCCTGCTCCCTCTGCATCTGAGCATCCTGCTCCCTCTCTGGAGCTATTCACAGAGAGTCCTGCTCCTTCTCACTTCAGGTACCAATCTGAGCACCAACTTTCACAAAGCAGAAGAGCACAGTTGCTTACTAAAATGTAAGTATCCATCCTAGTGACAACCAAGTACATCATGGATCCTCTCAACTGTCAGTCTATATCTACCTATTAAATTTTCAGAATTTACTTCAATCTGATCTAGGATCTTAACTGAGAGAACAACATGTACAGCAAATCTACAGCATATCAATCATGGACACAATAATGCAAGCACACAAGAGACACAGAGTTTACTTGGGGAAAACCATAAAGGTGAAAAACCCCAATAACTTCCTCAGAGATAGATAGAGCAATGATACAACCAGAATACAAGAGATAGTCTTCTCCTAGCAGCAGAGCCTCCTCCTCCACAAGTGCGCCACTCTCCCAAGTGTGAGTGAGAGAATAGAATGTATAAAATGAGAGAGACACACTCTCTATTTATACACTAACTTGACTTGACCTTTACTCAACTAGGTCGGCCTCAACTTAACCACTTAACATAATGCTAACTAGGCCGACCCCCACTAGGGTGGTCTAATAACCCTTTGACCCACATGGCCGACCCCCAATAGGGTGGTCTAATAACCCTTCGACCCACATGACTTATACAGGGCCGACCCCAACAAGGTGGTCTAATAACCCATCAAGTATAAGTTACAACACTTACAATATAAATGACGACACTTCCGTATAGAGGAATAATAACATCTCTATAGGAATACAATATACATATATGTGAATACATTCCGAAGTTACATATACATCAACACTACCAGCAACGTTGTCAGTGTAGCCAGGTACTCGTAGTCATCATGTTGAATCTGCTCAAGATCTCAACTATGTTCTTCCTTATCCTAGGAAGATCTCAACACATCATTAATAGGCCAAGATCCTCAACTTTAGGGGCTAACTCCCTCTGAACTGCTGGAATCTACATCGTGTTGCTTATTTATGACTACTAGTTTGAAGGGTAACAAGTTGGATTAATAGACAGATAGTTTTGCACCAATAAAATATTAGTTTCCCCTTGAAAAATTGCAAAACAATAATTAAGTTCTTAGTTGTTCATCAAGCTACTAGTTGCTTTACTCCCAGGACCACACTCCCTAACCAGTCCAAATAAATAGATTCAATATAAATTCTTAGTGCAGAACTTACCCAAAAAAAAGCTTTCAAAAGGACAAGAAATTTAGAATTTGAATGGGAAGGCCACATGACCATGGGTTTTGCACAAAGCATACAAACCGAAAATCCTATTCAATTATCAGATAAATGATAACTCGAAGCTTTAAAGTACAAGAACAAGCGCTAAGCTAGTTGTACAGTGGTTCACATAATGATAAAAAGCATGGCATTTAAAACCCTAAGCACAACTTTTCTCTTAATAGTTATAGAAAATAGGAATTCGATTCCTGGCTCCTTTAACAGAATACAGCTCTCGAGCACCTACAGCATCAATTCCAGACTTAGTTATGGTTCCTTCTTCTCGCTTTTAAGTTGTTTGCTTTCAGCATTGGTACACAAGTTGCTTTTTCACTCCCACATTGTATTCACACTGGGTGTATCGTTTAATCCCATTTAACTACTATTGTGGTCATTTGTTGGACATTTAAAATTATCTCATCTTAAACCAATACTCGAACATTTAAAAGATCAACAAAAGATCAGATTCTTCCTCGTAGTTTATACCAACCAAATGAGCTATCCAAAAGTTACAAACTTGCCAAAATAGACAAGAATTGCACAAAACAAGCAAATATTCCACAATATGGCTAGTCCATGCCAAAGATAAAAATTGAGAGTAAGTTATAAGCTGAACATAGAAATTGAGAAAGCAAGGGGAAATCATATGAACATAACAAATTTATAAACATTGATTAAGTATTTGCTCTCATACAAACATTAAAATAAAAATATATAGAATTGGTCACATCAAAATCAAAACAACATATGGGAAGTGACAATAAATCATTTTTGATACTCAAAAGTCAACAATGGCATGTGAAAGCTGCCACATGGCACTCTTAGAAAATTCTGTATTAGATGTTTGTAGTTATCTTTTTTGTGTTTTTAAAAATTAAGACTCAGGGATTTATGTCCCATTGATAACCTCTTTGACCAATGAGAAAATGGAATGCCCGAAATTTAAAAAATTTGAAATCTATTCTTAATTTTCAAAGAACATAATTCAATAAATTGTATTTTATAAACATTGGAAAATTTTACAAAAATTTCTAACATGAAATTGAACTAATGCTCGGTGAAAACACTTTAGTCTTTGACTTGCAAATGAAAATTATAGGCCATGCCTTGGCATGGACTAACAAATTATGAAGCCCAGTACTCTGGAGAACCTAGAAAAACGTCTTATCTTATGTAAGAAATTGACAGAAACTGGGACTGAACTAAACAGCAACCATGGTAATAGATACAAAAGCTAGAATTTGTAGAAAAGAACAAGTTGCACTTAAGGTGAGAAAATAAAATCAAGAATGAAATGAAACAAACATAAGAGAATAAAGAGCAAGTCGAATTTGAATTTACTAGGTGAGATTCATTCCATATCAGCATTCATGTGATAGTTCCTGCAAGCTCCTTACCAGAACTGGCTGGGGTTTTCAAGTCTTTGATACCATGCTTTTCCCCACCCTTTCTCTTTCCTCTTTCAGCAGATGGCACAATTTCCGTATCCTTGTTCCTTTTTCCTGCACTGCCTGGCACCCTCACTTTTTCTGATTTAATATTGTCGTCTTTAATTATAGAAGCTGACTCATTAGAACCATCAGAATTATCTGCTTGTTTCCTTCTATCTTGATGACGAGCAAAATGGCGTGCATTGTCAAACCATTTGTCTACCTGCACCAAAAGTCCATATTTCTTGTGAATAGAGACAAAATGCAATATACTAATGAAAGGAGAGAATCTACAGAAATCATGTTGACTTCAACAGAAGAAAATTCTATACCTGCTTGAAGGAGATGTCAAATTCCTTTGCTAAACCCTCCTTTATAAACCGCGATGGAAAGTGATTCTCACCAAAAACTACACGAAACTTCTGCAACATGTCATGCACATGTCATCTAAGATGAATACCATAGAAATATTCACTACTAAGGGAAACAGACTGGTGATGCAGAGAGAAAAAGAAATGACAGTTAATATTTGTCTACAATGGTAAAACCTTTGCATATGCTCATTCCTGCTCCTTTTCTCAACTAAAGCAAAAGCAAATTTGCATATTGGGGAGCTGTACAAGCAAACTCTTTTTGAGCCATTCTGTTGACTTCATAAAGATCAAAAGTGAAATCAAGGAACTTTCAAGTCAAAAGCTTCCCCTAAAACTGCTCAAACTTGACGTTAATTGTGATTCTTGCCTCTATCCAATGTTACATGGGGGCATGCTCCTCAAAGGATATAACCCCCGCACTTCCTGCACCACAGGGACAGCAGGATGCCTGGTGAAACATTTAACCACTTCCCCATCCCAAAAAGTGGGACATGTGGATGGCCCCAAAAAATTTCTTGAAAAAAACCTAAAAAGTTCAAAAAAACAAAAACATAAAAAAACCTAACTAGCCTAACCTAACTCTCCTTGCATAAGTTCAGGATAGTGATTTTAAAAGGGTAGGTGTCCAACATTAATGTGCAGAAAGAGTAGATGAGACAGAGACGAGTTAGGTTTGGTTTCTCTATTGTTATGGATGGGTGGACAAGCATTGCAAACCATCCCCTTCTCAACATCAACATCACAATTACATCTATAACAGGGTCTTTCTTTCTTAGAGCCACTAATTGTCCTAGAAAACACAAAGAAGTAGCATTTCAATTTAAGCTTCTTCGGGATGCTATAGAGAAGGTCAGGCCTATCAATGTCGTGCCAGTTGTGATAGGATGTAGCAGCAGTCTGTAGATCAACTGGTTTACTAGTTCAAAGTACACATGGGCATAATTTTAGGATCCCTTGTTGTGAGCATGGACTCAACAATGTATTAAGAGACATTTGCAAAATTCATTGGGTATCCAACTTGGTGACAGCTGTGAGAGATGTGCAAATGTTTATTTACAACCACCACACCTCCTTAGCCATGTATAAGTCTCACTTGAGGAAGGAATTCCAGAATCTCACAAATTTACCAACCATTATCTCTTATTGGGGAGGATGTTGGAGATGTAATCACCATTGCAAGTCATGGGAACGAGTGGAAAGAATCCAAGACAAATGCGGAGAAGAAATCAGTCTTCAGGTATTGGTCAATGATTGATGAGCACATTGCAGTTATACCGTGCCATTCATAGGCCCTATTATCCTCCAGATCCTCTATAGTGTACCCTACAAGATGTACCAAAGAGAAGGGGTCCTTTTTTCATTCTAAAGACCAAGTTGGGGCTTATTTTATGTAAAAGTGTTGGTCTAACAGGGCTAAAGACCGTTGGTCTTGTCATGGCAAGTTCTCTTGGTCTTCATTTCAAGGAGTGTTGGCCTTGTGGCTTTGCTAACTACACCTTGATGGGTGGAAGTCCCCTATCATGTTGGGCATTTATGCCCTAACTGGGTACTCCGGTGCACCTTGGGATGAGTCCATTTGGACACATGGCTTGCGGCTCCCAACCACACTTATGTTTTATGCTTTGAAGAGATGATTGCGCTTGTAAAGGTTGTCATACCTGCCTCAACACACCTCAAGGACACCCCCTTGGACCTATTTTCCTTGTACTACTCCTCCCTCTTGGTCATCCTAGTCATCAAGAGCAAATCGTCCACCTTCTAAGCAAGCAATAAGAGCTCGTACTACCATAAAGGAGGGCATTGAGGGCAAAAGCACAATGTTGGTGTTAGATGGGGCATTATGTTCTCCTTCCGAGCTCAAATTTTCATCATATTGTAGCATTTCATCATGTTTTATCATTATTTTATGTTTTATGAGGTTTAGTCCCCAGATTGTGGGTGACAAACCCTAAAAAATCATTAAAAGTCATTTTAAAGACAAATTAGGTAGGTCGGCTTAAAGGAGTGAAAAGTTGTATTTTTTTAAAAAGCATGTCCTTTCTCATATAAATAAGACATCCTTCTCTCGTTTGTAAATCAAGATCATGGGATCAAATAAGATACTTTTCTCTTTCTTCTTGTATACATGAGCTAGTAAACTGGTGCACCCCTCTTTTCTTGGGGAATTCTATGGTTTTTCAAGGTTTAAGTTGATGTTTGAAGCTTATCTACTAACTTCCAAGGCTTGTCTTGGGAGGCTACTCTCTTCTCTTTTCTTCCTCAATTGCGGAAAGATATCCAAGTCTCTTGCCTTGGAACTACCGAAGGCATCCAAGGTGAGAGTAACCTAGGGTGTTTAGGCACAATAGTATAGTCTTGTAAGTCAGACATCCCTCTTGAAGGGCCTCTCTTGTGTTAGGCCTTGGCAACTTTCTTTGCCCTAATTAGGTCAAAGCCAACACAACTCAGCATTTCTTGGCTTTACTCTAATTCATACAAATATTGAAATGCCAATTCTTAGAAGGAACGTTAACCTCAATTTCTCAGTGGCCGAAAGGAACAAGACCCTAGCCTTATTCCTTAATCTTCATTCAAATCTCCTTTTATCAAATTCCTTGCATTATATATTGCAGAAAATGCAAAAAATCAAAAATACAGAAAACCCCTAAAAAATCAAATATTTTGTGAAAAATCCAAAAAATATTTATTTTTTGTTGTTGAAGTCATTCTATTTATTTATTTATTCTTGCAATTGTTACTGCTCTTATAATTATTTGAAGTTGTTATATCGCTGAACAATCCATTAAAAAGGTTATTTATAGCCTAAAAAGCCCTAATTTAGGGTAATGTCCTCCCTAGGAAGGGTGATGTCAGCCTTCTTGAAGTTATTGCAAATCTGGGAGGGTGTTTTGCAGGTCCACTTTGACAGTAAGTTCAACCCTAAGGGATACAAGAAGTTCTAGGTCATTTCCAAGTCATTTGGGGTGACCCTAGGGTGTTTTGAAGTGCTAAATCAATATGTTCAACCCTTCCTGCAGAAAATTGCAAGCCTAAAGGTGATATCAGTCATAAAATGCAACAATCATCCATCAAAACAAGTGCACCCTAGGGGGATTGATTCTCCTCGGGCTGCTGATCACTAGGAGGTATTTTTCGATGTTTTTCCTCAGTTAATTTTGGGTTTTCTTCCATATTCATGTTGCTGGTTTTTACTGCAAAAATTTGATTAATCTTGTTACTTAATCATCAACCAAGATTCATTGCTCCTAAATCGTCGCAAGTCATTAGGTATTTATTGCATATCTTGTTGACTACAATAAGGCACTAGACTACTAACGGTGAGAAGGCCTTATAGGGATAAAATTGTTGCCAGTGTACATCTTACAAGTCTATTGCTACCTTGTTTGGAAAGCCTCCTGTGGCCCAAGGAGCAGGCCTAAAGAGAGAAGAGAGTGCATCGACGTGACAGTGGTTGCATCTCCTGAAATTTGCCAATCTTTAGCACCGGTCCTAGTTGCCTAATTGAGAGGATGCTAGATTTTGAGGTAACATGCCCCATAGTCCTAGAGAAATCTATGAGATTTTTTATTGCATGTTGATTTAAGTAAAGGCGGAGCCAAAAGAGCATTCCTTAGAGTTTATATACAAACCAAATTCGACCCATTATTCAATGTAAGCGCAAGTGAATGAAGACACCTTTGCACATGGCAGTGTATGTGCTTAACTCTAAATGATATTTAAAAGAAATCATAGAATTTCTCCCACTGATGATCATGAGATCAGGGATTTCAAGCTACCTCTACAAAGATGCACAATGGATAGGAGGAAAGAGCACTTTGGAGATAGTGGATTCAATTTGCATCTCTCACAAGCCCCTTCAAAAAGCCCGATGCAAACAAAGATCGTAGAGACTTAGGCTAGGATGACCCAATTGGTTGGCAGAAGATGCATAGGGATGATGTTCAATAGATCCAACATCTTGTTATTCATTTGTTGTGTGAAATTGTTAGTTCTTCCACAGCAACGATGAATTGTTCCACATATAGCTGCATCCACTCTATCAAGAGGAATAGACATACCTCTAGGAAAGTAGAGAAGCTAGTTGCATTATAGTGCCCTATTTCTTGCACATAGAAAGACACCAAAGTAGTATCTAAGGGAACTAGTGACAAGATGGGATGTGGATCTAAAGGAGGATGCACAAATAGATGAAGAGTATAGACCAAATGAGGTGCAGCATGATTTCGTCGGTGTGCCAAAAGTTAGACATCAAAGTGACTGATTTAGATAATGGCACTCCCATTGATGGTCCAAATGACTTAGAAGAGATGGATATCAAAGACTAGTTGAAGTTATTGACTCCTTGATGCTAATTTCTTTTAGCTACTTTTCATTGTCCATTCTTAATTGTCATTTTTTTATTATAGACACCAATGACCAAGACTTTAACTCTTTGCTAGTTGGTAATTTACTATTTCAGTACTAAATGAGTACTATTAAGAACCTAAATTAGTGTATTTCATTTTGTTATTGTTGATGTTTGTAGCTCAAACAGGTATTTCCATGAGTTTGTGTCTTACTTATGGAAATTGTCATTAATACCTCTCAGGAACCTACGAAATTCACTTTATTAAAGTCAATTATAAAACTACATGTCTTTTTAAGATTAATTGAGGTTAATTTGGAAAAATGCTCAAGTCTTGGCATTAGTGATTTAAGTTAAGTAATTGAATCTTAGCCATCGATCTAAAGTGAGTGAGATCTAATCACAGCAATTGGAGATAGGGTTTAGGTTCATCTCAATAGGATAAAAGGCAACCAAGGTGAGGAGAAAGACACAAGGGAAAAACACAAGAAAAAGTGGATTTAAGATTAATTGAGGTTAATTTGGAAAAATGCTCAAGTCTTGGCATTAGTGATTTAAGTTAAGTAATTGAATCTTAGCCATTGATCTAAAGTGAGTGAGATCTAATCACAGCCATTGGAGATAGGGTTTAGGTTCATCTCAATAGGATAAAAGGCAACCAAGGTGAGGAGAAAGACACAAGGGAAAAACACAAGAAAAAGTGGAGCACTTCCACTTTGTCAGATTTGGCAGAAAGGGAGATATTGCAACAGTTAGAAATTTTCTACAGGGTCATACTAGTTAGGTGGACGTTCCATTTTTTGCAGGGCAGTCAGCAAATCGCACAGGCTAGGTCGTACGATCAACAAGATTGTACAGCCGCACGTGTGAGGACTGTACAGTCCGTACAACAGTCGTACCAACTGCAAGAGCACCATACAGCAGGTCACGGCTATATAGACAGAGCTGCGAGAGCACAGTGCAACAGGACACAGCTTTACAATAAAATCTGCAAGAGCAGACACGTCCGTATAGTCAGTACAGACCATACAACAGCATCGTACAACAGGGTCATACAGGTCGTATGGCACAGCAGCAGGCAGTAGGGGTTTGTTGGGCAGTTTTGCAGTTGGAGGATATTTCTGTGGAGGGCATTTTGCCAAGTTTGCTGCTATATATTTTCTTGGGCCATTTTCCCCGTAAGGGAGCCCTTGTAAGCTTGGAAATTATTGAATAAAAAGCTTATTTGTGTTGGCATTATGATTAAGTTGTCATTGATAGTTGGCTGCGGGCATAATGGTGAGCCCCTGCGGGCATAATGGTGGCCACTGCAGGCATTACTGGGGGCATATGGAGAGTCCTCTGCGGGCATCCTGCGGGCATAATGGTGGGCCACTGCGGGCATCCTGCGAGCATAATGGTGGGCCACTGCGGGCATATGGAGAGCCCTCTGCGGGTATCCTAGAGAGGCCACTGTGGGCATCCTGGAGAGGCCACTGCGGGCATTACTGAGGGCATATGGAGAGCTCTCTACGGGCACTTTAAGAGGCCTCATAATCCTGTGTATATTTAATAAAAAGACAGTTACAGTAATTAATTAAAAAAATTAATATTAAGAAAGGATTCGAATTTGACTATAAAGGCCATGCAGTTACAATAGAAGATGATTGAGCTCCCGACAGTTATAAAGACAACAAATTCGAAGAGACTGAGTTGGCAGGTCTGGAATTCGAAAAGACTGATGCATACACTTCCATTTTTTTATATAAACCAGTCGATGAGGACTTCAGAAGTGATGAGAAGAGAATCACATGTGCATGGGCTGTCTGGAATGAATTTGACAAGGCAATGAACAGAACCTGAAGATGAGAAAAGATAGAGATGTACAGAGCCTGAATATGAAGATGCAGAACATAGACAATAAGCAGAACATAGATAATGAGAGAAACAGAGGATCAGCAAGCAGAGTTGTTAAGTTGGTAAGCAATGACATATCTGAGTATTTGTATATTGAATTTAAATACTAGCAAATCAGGGTGGTAGGGTGGTGCTAGGAAGGATTGTTGTCCTTTGTGATTCAAGTTGGTGCTTGAATACTGGGAGTGTATCTGCCATCTAGTTGCAGCTAGAAAAATAGGGAGTGGGTGCTTCCTTTTAGTGGGTGCTAGAAAAACATGAGGGTTGGTGATCTCACCAAGTCGCACCTTGTTAAACAAAGGTTGTAGCCTCATCTTGAGTTGGTGCTCAAAAGGTAGATGATGTACAGAAGTTAAAAGACTGCTTATCATTCTAAGAAGAAGAGGTTTTTCCCTTTATGGGTTTCCTTGTGAACATCTGTGTCTGTGTATATCATATGTGTGATTGATGATTACTATTTCTGTTATTTACCTTCTGTATTATCATGACTGTAAATTTGTGAACAGTAATAAAGTTTTGAAAAGTCTGGAAATTGTTTAAGCTTAGAAATAACTGATTCACCCCCCCTGTCAGTTATTTGAGTAATTTCAACAATTTGAAGGGAAGAAATTATGCGTGTTTTCTTTTTGAGCAGATCTGTTTTCCATTGATATCGTTTCCGCTATTTCAATTTTTGTTAATAAATCCCAGAGTATAAATAATCAGTGAGCCAAACATTGTTTTTTAGCAAAGAAAAATCACTAGGAATCGTTTATCTAGTGCTCCGGTTAGTAAAATGAACATGGTATCAGGGCTCACACTCTGAAAGGAAAGCAAATCTAAAATATAAAGGAAAAGATCTTGGTGGGTGCCTGAAGGAATAAGCACACGGCAATTATTCTGTACAGATCTAGTTATTGCAACAGCAAGTCTTAGATTTGAAGACAGGTTAGATGGGGTATCTATCTTCTTGTCTTGTTAAGCGAGGGTAACTATGCTTTTGAAGGAACATGAACATTGGGAGATCATTGAGAAGGTTGTTCCTGCACCGATAGATCCAACAGATTTGGCATCTCATGAGAAGAAGGGCATCAAAGCCTAGAGGATGATTTTAGATGCTATAAAGGATCACCTAATTCCTCATGTGGTAAAAAAATACATCGACCAGAGATATGTTTAAATCTCTAACTGATTTATTCCAGAGTAATAACATGAACAGGAAGATGATCGCGATAGATAAGAGCAGAGATGTCCGGATGAGTAGATCCGACAATGTTACTAGCTGTCTCATGAAGATCACCCAGATACGTGATCAACTTGCAGTCGTTAGAGAGAAGGTAGTCGATGCAGAGCTTGTCAATGTCTCATTGAATGGATTCACCAAGCCTTGGGAACCATTCGCAAAAGGACTTTGTGCTCGGGAGAAACTCCCCACCTGGGAGAGGCTATGGGACGATTGCATCTACGAGGAGACTTGGGAGGAGTCTAGGGCACGCAACCAGAAAGGTAGCGATGAGAACATGGCATCTGTTAGCAAGGGAATAGAGGGAAAAGGAAAAAGTTCTAGAAAGAAGGGTAACAATGAGGGGGAAGCATCACAACCAGGAAAGAAGAAAGACTTGAGTTAAATCAAGAGTTTCGTATGCCACAAGAATGGGCACTATGCATCTCAGTCTCCAGACAAGAAGAAGGGAAAAGGAAAGATCCAACAGGTAGCAACATCTGCAGAGACTCAGATGAATGAGTTTGCTATGAAGTTCAAGAGTGATTTCTCACTAGTTTCCTACCTTCCTAGCAGCACATTTGCTAGGAGTGCATGGTACTTGAACAATGGTGCATCTCATCATATCATAGAAGCATGAGAACTATTCAACAAATTGACGGAGTCAGTCTCCGAGATCCATGTGGAACTTGGTGATGATGCCAAGTATGCACTCAAGGAAGAGGGAACAGTTTTGTTCCAACTTGAGTCAAGAGGTTCGTTTGATGCCCAAGATGTGCTATTTGTACTACAATTGAAGAAGAACTTGCTCCCGGTCTTATTTATGGAGGACAGGGGTTTTGTCGTTATCTTTAGGAGAGGACAAGTACTCATACATCCAAAGGGAGCTGGCCCTGACACAGCAATAAGGATTGGAGTTACAGTGGGCAACTTACACAAGATGCAGAGAAAGCCTATCGGGCTTTCGTACATGACAGTGACAACTTTTACAAGCTTTGGCACAAGAGGATCAAACACTTGCATTACAAGGCATTGTCGAATTTGAGGGAGAATGTCACTAGTCTTCCAGATTTCAGTGTTCAGCAGAAGGGCGTATGCAGAGGGTGTGCTCTTGGAAAGAATGCCAAGACTACTTTCCCAAGTATTGAGAGTAGGTGCAAGGGGATCTTAGATCTTATTCATTCAGATGTGTGTGGGCCAATCTCTGTAGTATATGTGCAAGGAGAATCGTACTATGTGATGTTCATTGATGATTTTTCCAGAAAAACTTGGATCTGCTTTATGAAGACCAAGGATGAGATCTCCAGACAGTTCCAGGAGTTCAAGGCCCAGGTGGAGAACCTGGCAGGTAAGAAGATCAAGGTCTTGAGGTCGAATAATGGGGGAGAGTACACCTCAAATGACTTCAAGGATTTCTGCAAGGGAGCAGGGATTAAGAGGGGGAAGACATTCTCATACAATCGTGTTGTTGTAATTGTAACTTCGGAAGATATTCTTCTGTTTATTATTATTATTATTATATTGTTATTGTACTTTTGTTGTACCTTTGTCGGAGATGTTTTCCTCCGTTCGGGGATGTCATTATTATGTCTAGTCATGCAAAGTCATTGAGGTAAAAACCTCCTTTGTAAGTCGGGGCATTAGATCCCCTAAAATCAAATGTAAAAGGTATTATTGAGTCTCCCTAGAGAAGTCGTCCCAGTCAGTTTTAGTGAGGCTGACCTAGTTAGGTAAAAGGTCAAGTCAAAAGTAAAGTATAAATAGAGAGCCTTGCTCTCTCATTTGGACACACTACTCACTCACACAAGTTCGCATAGCAAGGGAGAGGACAAGTTCGCTGGAAGGAAAAGAGAGAGAGCTGCAGAAGACATATTTTGGGTTTTCCATTTTTGCTTGATATTGTATTAGTTACAAATCTATCTTTGAGGAAGTTGCAGGGTTTTCTCCTTTATGGTTTCCCCGAGGAAAACTATTGTGTCTATTGTGTTTTGTTGTGCTTGTTATTCTTTCAGTTAAATATCCTAGATAATATTGAATTAAAGTACAAACTCTAAACATGGTATCAGAGCTAACTTGAAAAAGAAGGCATTGTGCAACAACAGGAAACTAGGCTTCCTAGTTCAAGGTCTTCTCTCCACAGATCTTCAGAAAGAGAGGGCTAGGCTGACTCGCCCTAGGAGGGCGCATCTTTTGGAGGCAGAAGAATCAAATTCCAAGAATTTTCATTTCTGGCCCTGTCACTACTGTCGGGAGGAAAACTAGGGCATCAGTTTTTGGGGGCTTCTCTCCATCAATTTGGAAAAAGGAGTACATTGGATAACTGGACAACTCGCCTTGAGGAGGCGCATCTTCCAGTCAATCAGAAGTTCAAAATTCCAACTTTGGAAAATTAGGGTTTCTCTGACAAACTCGAGGCAAGCCAGCTCCAGAACCAGGTTGGGCATCTCAAATTGGTAAGATCTAAATCTCTGTTATTTCCATTTGAGATTCTCATTTCAAAATGTCTCACCACACCACCTTGAAGAAAATGATTTGCACAAATATGTTAGTGAGGAGGTTCCAGCAGTAGAGGGAGATGAGGCTAAGGCTATCCACAAGAAAAACCTCGTCGAGGCCAAGAGAATTATTGCAGACTCCATTAAAGATCATCTCATCCCCCATTTGTCATCCTTGAAGACACAAAAGCAGATGTTCGATGCCTTGACAAATTTATTCGAATGGAAGAACACCAATCGAAAAATGACATTAAGGAACCAACTCAAGAATGTGAAGATCCAACCTTCAGAAACCATGCAATCTTACTTCACAAGGGTCTCTCAAATCAAGGAGCAACTTGAAGCAGTTGAAGACAAGGTAGAAGAAGGAGAGATTGTTATGACCAACTTGAATGGTCTCCCAAGATCATGGGACTTGTTGCCAACTAAGTTGTACTTGGTTGGATTATCAAGCGAGCAGGCAAAGTTGAACATATCAATGTTCATTTTTGATGATTTGGTGTCCATCAGGCCTTTTTGAGGGCCCTTTTTTTAACTTTTTTTACCACATGTCCATGGCCCTGCGGGGTTTGTAATAAATGTACTAGCATGGTGTTTTCTAAAGGACTTGCTTCCCTAGGACTTTTTGACTAAGTCAGGTATTCCAAGGAAATTTTTCATCTATTAATTATGTCTTGCATTAGTGCATAACATAATTTTTGGGTTTTTCTCCTGCTCCTCCAAAGCTGGAATGCCTAGTGAAGTTAACGGGCCTTGGGGATTATTAAAGTCCATGGATCAATGTATATGAACATGCTAGACATTGTTTTTGAGTCATATGGACATGTGCTAAGTCCCCCTAGGTTGTTTTTTTAATTTTCGGCGAAGTTTATTTTTTCTGTAAATTGGCCCATTTTTTAATGGTTCAATTGAAGATTTTGTAAATGGCATAGAAATGTCATCTAGGAGTCTTTTTTGTCTTGGGGGTGCTCGTTTTCTAACTCATAGCACCCACCTTACTCCTAAACCCACCTTTTATAATGTTTGGGTCGTTAATTTTTCACTTATACTCAAAAAAGTCAAAAAAAAGTGAAAAAGTAGAGAAAAAATGGAAAAAAGTGAAAAATGACTTAAAAAAATTAAATAATTTTTGAGTGGTTTAAGGGTCTGATTTGGATCAGCACCTTTTATGTAGCATTGTAAGCTGATTTGTAAGGGTTTTGGCAGCCCCAAATAGTGGGAGTAACTCCCCACGTTAGCTTGGGCACATTACCTTCAAACTTGGGCGCATTTGGTAGTGGAGGAGCCCACGAATTGAGGTGGTATGCAGCACATTGGGCGGCAGCTTTGGGACTGCGTTTTTGCAGCAGAATAGAAGGAGTGGGCAGCCCTTTCTTCTCCCCCATCTCCTCCACAAGTTTCTCCACGATTTTCCCCAGCCCTTGAGGGATGCTCAAGAGCATGTTCAAGCTCCCAAGAGATCATTCAAGCAAAGTAGGCCTCCAAGGAAGTTCCCGAACTATATGGCATTGATGAGCAGCATCATTGATTCCGAGCCTTCCAATTATGAGGAAGCAACAAACCAATACGTTTGGATGGATGCCATGGTGGAGGAGTACACCTCCATCATGAAGAATGATGTGTGGGACATTGTTTAGACCGGAGGGGAAGTCTATGGTCAGTTCCAAGTAGCTCTTCAAGATCAAGCATGTTGCAGATGGTAGCATTGAGAAGTTCAAGGCGAGGTTCATGGCGAGAGGATTCTCTTAAAGAGAGGGAGTAGACTATGAGGAGACATTTTCTCTTGTCGACATATATGCTTCCATTCGAGCTGTTATATCTATTGCCCCAGTCATGAGTTGGAGGATTCACCAGATAGATGCAAAGATAGCCTTCCTAAATGGGATCATTAAGGAGGAAGTATATATAGAGCAACCTCAGGGCTTCGAGGTACATGAGAGAGAGTCCCATGTGTGCAACCTTAAGAACCTTGCACGGACTCAAACAAGAGTCCAAGGCATGGTATTCCAAGATTTATTGATATTTATAGAGCATGGGCTTCGCCAAGGGTGAGGTGGATCCCAACTTATACTTCATATTGGTTGGATCTGAGCCACTCATCTTGATGTTATACGTAGACGATTTATTTTTGATAGGTGCAGCGAAGCTTACAGCAAGGTGCAAGGCAAATTTCGACAAAGACTTCGAGATGAAGGATATCGGCTTAATGCATTATTTCTTGGGGTGAGATCAGGTGAGATCTTCCTTGGTTAGGGGATGTACTCAATGTAGATCCTGAAGAGATTCAGGATGGAGGACTGTAGACTGATGGCTACACCTATGGTCTCCAACCTGAAGAAGATTGATTCTTCAGATTCAGAGTGGGTGGATCCCAGAGTATATAGACAATTGATTTGATGTATTTGGTCAACACCAGGCCAGATATATGTTTCGATGTGAACACCTTAAGTCAATTCATGGTGGAGTCGAGGCAGGTGCATTGGATAGCAGCAAAGCATGTGCTTAGATACTTGAGGGGCACAGTGGAGTATGGATTGAGGTATCTTGGAGGTGATGGAGTGTGGCTACAGGGTTATTCAAACTCAGATTGGGAAAGGAGTGCATCAAATCAAAAGACACCTTAGGGTGTTGCTTCAGCTTGGGCTCAACAATGATTTCTTTCATTCAGCAAGAAGCATACTTCCGTAGCATTCAATTTTCCAGAGGCAGACTACATGGCAGCGAGTATGGCAAGCTGTGAAGCTCTTTAGCTTCACAAAATGCTTACAGGGTTATCTGATCAGGAGTTGGAGCCTAGAGTGATTCATTGCGATAATCATAGTTATATCAAACTCTCTTAGAATCCAGTATTCCATGATAGGTCCAAGCATATTGAGATCAGATATCATTTCATCTAAGACAGGGTCCAAAAGGGAGCAGTTAAGCTCCAGTATATTTCCACAGATGAGCAAGTTGCAAACATTCTCACCAAACCCTTGGTGAAAGGGAAGTTTGTCTTCTTCAAAGATAAGCTAGTAACGGTGGAGAATACCTTCCTCACTAAGAGAGAGTGTTCATGCTTGTAGCTCAGACATGTATTTCCATGAGTCTGTGTCTTACCTATGGAAATGGTCATTAATACCTCTCAGGAACCTAGGAAATTCACTTTCTTAAAGTCAATTATTAAAGTGAATGTCTTTTTAGATTAATTGAGGTTAATTTGAAGAAATGGCTAACTTTTTGGCATTAGTGATTTAAGTAAATTAATTTAATCTTATACATTAATCTCAAGTGAGTGAGATCTAATCTCATCCACTAGAGTTAGGGTTTTGGTTCATATCAATAGGATAAAAGGCAACCAAGGTGAGAGGACAAAGACACAAGAGAGAAACACAAGAGAAAGTGGGAAGGACTTCCACTTGTCAGAGTTGGCAAAAAAAGAGATATTCCAGCAGTCAAAAAATTTCCAGGGGGTCATCCCAATCAAGTGGAGGTTCCAATTTTTGCAAGGCAGTCAACATATCGCACAGGAAGGGTCATACACCCAGTGGGCCGAACAGCCACACGTGTGAGGGTTGTACAATTGGTACAAAAATCATGCCATCCGTGGGAGCACAATGCAGCAGGACGTGGTTGTACAAACAGAACCACAGGAGCACAATGTAGTAGATTGCAACTGTACAAGCGAATTCAAAAGAGCAGACGCATCCGTACAGTCTTTACGAACTGTACAACACGTCGTACAAGTCATACAGCACAGCAGCAAGCAGTAGGGGTCTGCTCAGCAGTTTTGCAATTGGAAGATATTTCTGTGGAGGGCATTTTGCCAAGTTTGCTGGTGTGTATTTTCTCGAGTCATTTTCCCAGTAAAGGAGCCCTTGTAAGCTTGGAAATTATTGAATGAAAAGCTATTTGAAGGGCAGAAATTATGTGTGTATTTAATTATTGAGTAGATCCATTTTCCATGGATATCACTTCCGCTATTTAAAATTTTGATAATAGATCTCTGCAATTATAAATAATCAATGAGATTAAAGTTGTGTTTTAGCAAGGAAAAATCACTAGGAATTGTTTATCTAGTTCTGGTGTTAGTAAAATTAACAGTTATAACTTATAAATTTGAAATTATAACAGTTAAAACTTATAACAGTTTTTAAAACACTTTAAATATCACCTTCTTAATATGGTGTACAACCCTTTGATTTATTTTTTTATTATGATAAAACCTTGGTCTTGGAAAACTTTATTCCACTTATTCCTTGTGTTATTTGTATACTTTATAATATTACTTTGTATAGTAACGATTCTTCTTTAATTATAATATGATATGACCTTTCTCAAAAGGTAATCACCTTTACAATAATACTTTTTATCCCCTTAGTAATAAACCAAGTTGGTAACCAAGTTTGTAATAACTTATGTATATTATGATATAATTTATCATATGACACAATCTGAGTCACTACCCTTGATCTATGCCTCTCGGACTTTTTTGATATCAATGCTACCTTAAGACATATTGGTATGGCAGCGATATTGAAGTGGATATTGATTGGTAGCTTTTTAAATTATCTTCCAAGCATGACGGTACTTCCTCCACGGTGACCTCCAACCAATGTTATTGGAACCGGACCGTTCATCAAACCGGCAAAGCCCAAAATGTGAACCGGACCAAAACCGGAAAAAAACCGGTAGACTAAAAAATACATAAAATATTCAATATTCATATTTTGTAAAAAAACATATATATTCATGTTCATACATATGAATCCAAACCATTTATACACAAATATGCAAAGTTTCTCATATATATGAATCAGTGATAGCAGCCCACAAATTCTGCACAAAACCCTTCAATAACCTCCAAAACAGTCCACGAAATAGCTCCAAATCTGCTCCAAGAAAGAAGGCTTTAAATCTCCTCCAAAGCTTCCCTGCAAAAGACACTTGAATCTTCCCAAGAAGTTCTTGCAAACCACCCAACAAACTCAGCTCAAGAAGACTCCGAAACTGCCCAAGAAACAAAGCTCTCAAGAATTCCAAAGGAGATGGAATGAATAGTGAGAGTAACGTAGGGGGCGGGGGGGGTCTTTAAATAGCTTTAACATAGGATTAGGGTTAGGTTAGAAGCATAGGATTCCTTTTTTTTGTTTTTTTTTTAAATTGAGTCCCGTGGGTCCCCTATCCGCGGCCGTACGGCACTGTACAGACCTGACTGGTTCTGTACGGAACCGGTCAGTTCCGTACCCAGTTCAGCAAAAAATCTAGCTCAGCCGGTTTTGGTCCCTGACCAGACCAGTCAACTCTGTAAACCAGTCGAACCGGCCGGTTTTGCCGGTTCCGGTCCGGTTCCGATAACACTGCCTCCAACTAGCACCCTCAGTTAGAGTTATTATCACCAAATTATTGATTAGTACGTTGCCAGGTGACTTTTTTGTAGAGATTTTAATGGTAGTTGTGTTTTATCCAAGCAGAGGCTTTAATTAATTGCATCCATCACTTTTGCTAGATATACTAATCATTTTCTCCTTGACAGAATTTCACAGAGTGGAACAACAACGTAAGGTGGTTGAATGGCGACTGTCTTTTATGGCAGTTTTCGATCTGCATCTATTCACACTTAAATATGCAGCAGTTTTTTTTAGACCATGTAGAACTAATTGCATGGTTTGAGAGACTATGGTAGTGTTGGATTGATGGCAGTTTGATCTAGACAGGCACAACACTACGTGATCACTATCTCTAGGTTACTCTTCAATAGTCTCGACCTCAATTCACTACTAATGTGGCGTATATGGCAGTTATCTCGTAAATTCCTTGGTGGTAGATTAGAGAATAGTTTTGGAGTGATCTTTGGTTACTCGATTCTCTTTATCTTTGTACTGGAAATTTTGATTTCTCTTTTTTTTCTTTTCTTTAGGCTTGCAGAGGAATCTTTTTTTTAATAGAAATCTAGAAATGACCAAAAGCCAATCGTGGTCAAAGACCTGAATCAGAGAACTCTGAATGTTTATGTTTTGGCCAAAAACCGAAATCAAACTTGGCTCTGATACCAAATGAGACGAACAAAGTTCGCTCACACAAATTATCCAAAATATCTGGAATATAAAGTAATCCATTTAGGAAAAATAATATATTGAATAAATGTATAAAAATGAATGAGATTATAGATTACAGCTGAGGGCCCGTTATATATATCTAGACGAAGTGCCCTTTCATTAATAGTGATGTCTTTACAATAAGACACATATTTTCTTATATCTTTTTATTATTATTATTATTATTATTATTTATTATATATACTATCTTATGTATATTCATGTTATTTATGTTCATAACACTAGACTAGTAATGTCGTTGAGGTCTATGGAACATAAGGATCATCCCTCAGGTCTACACTAGTATGGAGTCGCAATTGTCACTATTGTTTGTTCGTTGCTTGGTGCCCATAGCTAATGGGAGACACTATAAAAAAGGAATTGATTCACTATGAGAAGTCTAGTCTAGGAGGAGGTTGAAGAGCACGTGTGCAGAGCTGGAGGGTCTCCTACATGTAAAGGCATCTCTGGACAATGTACATGAAGAAGTTGGATAGGATCTATAGATGGGGAGGCATAAAATGAAGTGGTCCTCTATTTCGACCTCCCGAAGTTGGCATAGCTAGAAAATCCTATTTGCTCGATCAATCTGGTGATTTTCCTCCACCTGAGGTCTATGTAAACCGATTCAAAACTGGCCTAGGGGATTACAAAGAGTGTGCACCCAATGACAAAGTGTATGCAGCGGTCAAATAATGAATTTGTCCCTCACCTCCATGAAGTGCTCAATGTAGAAGGCCATCTTTGAATGCAGCCAACCCTATGGATTCATCCAAGCGACCTAAATGAATTGACTGTAAATGTTGTCTTAGATATTCCTACTCAACTCCTGCCTAGTACGTAAGAGATGGTCAAGAGCAAGGGAGTTCTAAACCAAGAAAGATGGTCCATCAAAATACTCACAGACTCCAAGAGATCCTAGACCCCCAAAAACCAACAACAAGCCTGGTTGGGGGCAGCTATCTAAAGCAATGGACTCACATGAACAATTGGCAAAGTACAGATACAGATCATGTCTTTTCAACGAGTCAACGAAATCTTAAAAAAAATCAAAAAATAGTTATCTTTTCCTTGCAATACCCTAAATAAATTTTATCTGGAAAAATTAACCATAAATAAAATTCTGCAATTTGTTGTTACTGTTTACCCTAAATTTCTTGATTTACTTTCTATAGAAAATCCATACAAAATTATAATAGAATAAAATAAAAAATTTCCTTCATTCAAAATCATTTCGATTGAGAGATTGGCTATTTATCTCATGGTTAGACATTATTTCTATATTTTATTGAGGTATTTACTGCAATTTCTGCAGTTTGGAAATTTCTCAAAAATAGGGAAATTTCCAGATTTAATAATTCTGGAAAATTTCATTGTTTTACTCCAAATTTAAACAGAATTACTTTGTTGCAATTTTCTGCAATTTCAAGCAACATATAATTCTAATTTTTAGCAGTAAGTTGAGAACCTTTGATAAGTTGAAGTGTTGTTTTTAGTAATTTTCGCAGCTGTTAAAATTCTGGAATTTTCTGCAAATTTTACTATTTTTTAGTAATTTCTAGAATTGAGTTTCTTTCTTGTTACACCTAAAGAAATTAATCACAAACGCAATGAGGAAATTTCCAGTGGTTTTAACTACTAAACCCTTCGAGCTCTAACCACCAACAATTAATAATCCAGGTGTTAATTGTGTCTTGGCATTTAGATTTATCTAACAAGTGGTTAATGCTATCATTGCTAAGTCAATAGTTCGTGCTTAATTGGCAAGATCTAATTGATTTAGTGGAATAACTAAGACATAATTGCTAATCAGATATTTGCTAAAATGTTATCATTATAGATTTAGTATATTGTCTTATTTCATTACTATTGAACATTGTACTGCATTGAATACTAGAAGTGAATTCAATTAGGTAAGCTTGAGCACATATTATTAGTGACTATCTCATTTGTTGTTTAAGCTTCTTTCTAAGTGCATGAAGTGAATTTACATTGTAAATTGTGCTTAAAGATGGTCTAGATTAATTTTTGAGATTGTTATATCATTCATCTAGACTTAGACAAATAATCAATCTAGCAGGTTTACCCCCCCGCCGCAAGCTTAGCTTTAAAGACAAAGCCTGAAGTGTGAGGTTGTGAGTTGCGGTGACAGTGACGAGCAACCTTTGTTGCCACCTTGCTTGTGCTAGTGGGTTGGGATCTTTTCCGCTTATGTACAAATTGGGTGGTAACACTCTATTGGCTTGATATGGAACTTTCATAGCATAGATGAGCGCTTGGCTTATTTTGAGGATGATTTCGCATGATTGGTTGTCATTCTTCTAGGGAGCATCCCTCTCTACATTTTCTAGATGGCTTGTGATGGTTCCATTTAGAGTACCCTAGCTTTCCAAAAATGGTGACCTAAAGCACTGGGTATAGTGATGGTAACCTGTGTAAATTGTTTTTTCTAGTAGATTTTAAAATACTGTTTGGTAAACTTCCCTGTAGCAGCATGTGCTTCAGGATGATGGTATACTAAATCTATCCCAGAGCATCCTTAACAGCCAGCAGTTACTGTTTTGTAGATGACTACTTTCATTTCTAAAGTTTGTGACATGTTCACACGGTTACGAACAACAAGGAAATAATACATTTTCAGATCTGTTTGCAATGCATCAAAGGATATAACAAAGGGATTATCAGAGAGAAATGCCCAGAATAATGCTGATTGTGTACAGAAATGAAGGATTGTTGCTGTCTATGAAAGGTCATCTCAGCCAGGCTGCCAGACCTTCAAACTGCTGACCTTCAGAAAAATCAATTCCAGCATCCTAAGGGATATCTATGTGCTTTCTAGATCATTCTTCAGCCTTTGATACACATGGATTTGATGTATGTATGGCCTACCTTGCCCTAAATGATGACAATCAGCTCACCATAAAAAAGTGGCAGTTCTGCAATAGAGGAAAAATCAGTGACTAGACCTGCAGCATTCTCTTTTCAGAATAGATTTTGTCCCCAGCTCACTAATTTGCTGAGTCTTGCAGATCTGGGAGTGTATTAGCAGAGACTAAGGGTATAATCCTGTTCCCAGCATCGGTATACAGAGAACTGGAAGTGCCAATAAGCATAACCTTTGTAGCATACTGCTCTTTCCAGCCAGCAGACATATCCAGACTGAGGTTTGTGACTGGAGGAGTCTTGTTGAGCTGTATGAGGTTACACCCTAGGGGATTGGACTATATTCAGGGCAAGTATTCTCTGCTTGACTTTTCACTTCCTTTCATAGTGAGTGATCCATGGTATGCAGTATCAGTGCATCCATGCATAATAATTGCATGGGCCAGTGTTCACTTATTGGAGGCCTGCCTATTGGAGTGTCCGCCCCTTTTGACCTAATTTGTGGAGGGCATTTACTGTGGGAGCAGCCCATTTTACCTTTTATGCCCTATCTCGAGACAGAGTCCAGCTTTGGAGGGGTTTTGGGCCATGTTTGGAGGAGTGTCCTACTTTGACAAGTGGGATGATGGTGTTTGATCCAACCTTTGGAAGGCTTTCCATGGAGCAACCACCTTTGTGGGACCTCTGGCTCACCTTTTGACGGTTTCCTTGGAAGGCATTCACCATTGGAGTGACTTTTCCACACTTGCTTTGCTTCCTTTGGCCTGGCCTTCTTGGAGGATATCTAGGGGTCAAAACCCTAGGTTGGGGGTTCATCCCTTGCTTGAAGACCCTTCTTCTTTGGAGCATTACATTTGGAGGTACCCTTCAATCACTTTTGAGGATAGCATTACATTGTTGGAGAGTTTTCATTGCATTTATTGGAGGTCATTTGATTTGGAGTTGGTCCAAGGGCTCAAACCCTAGATCTAGGGTTTGTTGGTTGCCATGTGGACACTTTTGTGGAGCGCTACCTTAAGAGAGCCTTCGGTGGCGAAGACATCGACCTTGCTTGCTATATGATCCCTCAATTGGTGGAGGCACCCTCCTTATCGAACCTTGTTATCTCTTGGATATTGTACTTGTGGCTTTGACCACCATTTTCATGGATCCCATTAGAATTTGTTAGTGTTTAATTGGAGTATTTTGATTTGTTTACTCCAACCTAGGCTAGATCTAAGTTTTATCATTATTTCATTGTGTAGGAAGTTGAGCTAACTCTCTATCTAAAGAGTATCCCTCCATCATTTTTTCTCATGTTTGGATTTTGAGAGTGCTCTCTCTTTTCGAGCTTAACGGACATATCTTTCATGGTGCAACTTTAAGTCTAAGGGTCTCTTCTCCATTCAAAGTGTTATACCCTTATTCCTATTTATAAATGTTGTTAATGAATGGTAGTTTTACCACTCAAATTATCAGCCTAATGAAAGTCCTAAATCGCAGTGCTACAAGGGTAAGCACAATAGAAATTGCACCCAATGTCACGATAGCACAACTCCTTCGCTTCAGGCCAACTCCTAGAGGCAAAGGGGGAGTCCCTAATGTAGGTGAAGTAGACCTGCAAACCAACCAGATAATGCACGAATACCTCACAAGCAACCTATTAACAAAGAGCAGTGCCTTATGGAGTCAAAGCAATGAATACAAGGATATTTACCAAGTACTTAGAGAGGCTAGAAGTTGAAATAATAAATGCACCCAATTTGAGCAGATGACAAAAAGCTTGCTGCTGTTATGAGATGATAGCCAACAAAGAGGGGTAGAAATCATACCTTTAAAACAGCCAACAAATGAGTACAGCACATCTGGAAATGACATACCAGATCTGGTTGACGGCTAGTAACAGCATTGCTAATCATGCAAGAGAGCTACTAACGACGTCTTCAAACACTTCGAACCTTGGAGGCTCTTCCACACTGCTTGTAGACCTTGAAAACTAGACCAAATGATAGCTGTAAATGAACCTGCAGACCTGGTTTATGCCTTAACCAGCCCCCAAAAATCACAATAACTCCAATTCAAGCCATTACCTGGAGCCCCGAGACACGAGGGTTGGTAGTAGGCCTTGCGCTTAGCTTATAGGTCCCTTCAAACTTGGATTTGGATAGAATGATAGATGTACATCCTAAAATCAGATCCGAAAACACACCAACACTTCCACAAATTGTTAAATAACCTAAACTAACCACCAAGACAAGACATCCTTGGAGATTAGCCACAAAACCAAGGCAGCAAATCACTTTTGATGGATTAGATTCCTCACAAACTCAATATTTTTTGGGTTTTTCTATTATGCAATTTTTAGGGCTTTTTATATATTTGATTTTTAGAGCTTTTTGGAACATAATTTTTTTTGTATTTTTTCAAATATAGATATAGAATTTAGTAAATTTTGAAGAAGAAAAGGTAATTAGACCTTAGTTTTATTCATAGGGCAACAAGAGATCAAGTTTAATGTCCCTCCCTCAAATTGGCAATTCAATATTTATAAATTAGGGCAAAGATTAGCAACCGCAAGGTTAGAGTAATCCTTGACCTAATTAGGGCAAAACATGAAATCCAAGCCCCACAAGAAGAGCTCCTTCAAGAGAAAAGTCTCCACTAACAAGGTTAGCAAGGTATAGAATAAAATCCTGACTGGTCTTGCCAAGGTGCATTAAGAGTAAATTTAGACAAGAGATTACAAAATTTTACCCTACACCAATCAAGAAAAAGAATAGAGAAGAAACCCTGGAATCGTTTCCTTACCACAAGTAATCAACAACCGTTCCTAGGATCACCCTTGAAAGCTTAGCAAAACCCTAGAGAATCCACAATTTGTCCTTCACATCAAAAGAAGCATGCCAAGAGAGAATTGTGCTACCCTTGAGAGCTCATGTATACTAAGAGAAAAAAGATAGAAACATAATTGAACCCTTGTTCTTGCTTACAAAATGAGAAAGAGAGGTACTTTATTTATACGAAGCAACCTCAACCTTTTTAATATTGAGCCAACCTAACAAAATGGCATATAACTTAAATTTGTAACTTGTCGCCCACAAAAGCTAGCAACTAAGCCCTAAAGACAAAATAATGACAAATAAGCAAGAGGCTTCAACCAAGATGGAATGTTGAGCCTAAGAGGAGGATGCCATGCCCCAACTAACCCCAACAATGTGTTTTTTTTCCCACAACATCCTCCTTTTTGCTAGGTAAGGCCCTCTAAATGGTCTTTTAAGGTAGACGCCTTTCATTTCTATGATCAAGATGACCAAGAGGAGAGGTAATAAAACAAAATAAGGTCCAAGTGGGTATTATAGAGGTGTGCTAAAGCAGGTATGACAACCCTTTCAAGTATAATCACCTTTACAAAACATAATATCATAAGTGTGGCTAGGGGCTCCGCAAATCATGTGTCACAATTGAGTAACCCCAAGACGCAGCAATACCCACCTAACGCATAAATGCCCGACAAGACAAGGAGTTACCACCCATCAAAGGGTAGTTAGCAAGGCCACAAGATCAATACACCTTGAAATGAGGAACAAGAGGACCGGCCATGACCAACTAAGGGGTCTGGGTCACCGATAAACCAACACTTTTACATAAAATAGCCTCAAGTTGGTCTTTTACAATAGCAAAAAGAACCCCCTCATTAGCACATCTAGTAGGGTACGCAACAAAGATTCTAGGGCGTAACATCTAGCTCCAATTGTGGGACATGTGCTCGTCTTGGGAGTGCATGAGAACCTATTGAATCTTCTTATACCTGTAGACCTACTCATACTTTAGACAACCAAAAAGTCAAATGCATCAGAGGTAGACACGTCCATCCTACCTTGCTCAAAGGTAAATCAAAATTTGAAATGCACAAAAAAACGACACAACAAATGCTCATTAGACAGCTTATTCATCCTACGTACCTACTCTAATCATGATGAAATGAGCAATCAAGTGAAGTCATACAACCAATGAAGCCACCTTAGCATAACATCAATGCTAGGGCTTTTCCCTTGTCTTTGGCCATAGTCAAAGACAAAGTCACATCAATGATGAGCTGAGTAGATGTCATTATCTTCATTGAGATAGGGTTGGAACAATTGAAGAGATAATGGACCTTGCTCTTAGCTTGTAGGTCCCTTCAAACTTGGATGGCACATCCTAGCTAATTTCAACATTCATTTTTCAGCATGCTAGGGCTTATTTCTGGCATGTAAATTGTAATGTCCTCTTCTGTCTAAGCACCAAGAACCCTCCCGCTAACCTATTTAATTCCCATAAGTTCGAGCGTGTAGTGACAATCAGGGAATTGACTGAGAACTGATGCCATTCGGAATAAAAGAAGATCTTAAGCAGTAATATCAAGTCATCAATAAGTAAAAGAGGGCCACCAAAGCAAGTAGCAACCGACATGCATAACATGCGGGCCAAACTCATTGTGCATGCAATAGAAGTTAATTAAATTGCATGCATGCATATGGAAGTGAGTGCATTCAACCTCAATTGAATAAAAGATAAAAAATCGATTAAGTGCATGCAAAAGTGAGGGCATGCAACCTCAACACAATAAAAGAAGGAAAAACGAGTTGCTTAGCATGCATTTGTTATTATTGATCATTTAGAATTCGTATTGAGAGCTCTGAGAACCAAGCTAGGGTTGAGGGCGCATTCCTTAGCCAACCAGTGGATTTCGACAGCGACATATATCTGCCTTAATCACTTCCATGGGTAGATCATCCAGGTCTACCATTATTCTTCATCATTACATCATATTCAACTTTCTTCACAGAGATTGGAGGGTATCTCAGCAAGCTAAAGGATTTGAGAGGGCGATTCATATATTCTTGGATCATTGAGGGCGCATTCATCTAAGCCATCCAGGCTCTATCATTCTTATTATTCATTGGATACACTGCTATTGATCCTTCATGTTGCTTATTAGATCCATCCAATCAATTCAAAGGTTATCTCCAGAGATCTCACCAAGAAGAAGGTGTCTTTCCTTGCATGGGCGAATTACACACATTGGATTGATCTCATTCCTTGACCTAATACTGATGCATGGTCTGCATGTCTCTTCTATACTATTGAGAGGGCTACTACAAGCCTTACTGTTGATTATTGGACACATATCATATATCATCTTTTTGGAGCATTATACATTGATTTGAAGATTAAGGAGGGCATAGCTTCTTGCATGGGCAATTTACCTCAAGACTTGGCTCACACAACCTGACCTAGATCCAGTGCATGTCTTACATGCCTGCTTTATGTTATTCTACGAGGAAAGCACAACCCATTGGTATGTACATGCATCTCTTTTGAACTTCTTTATGGCATAGATCTTATTACTTGGGTTTTAGGGTTCATGCAACCCCATGCAATGCTCATGCAATCATAGTTTTGTTCATGCAAATACATTCTCTTTGACTTTTGGGCATCAAGGCATCAAACAAACAACAACTCCATAAACCTTACACAAGAGCAGAAAATATCAGTTTGGGATATTACAGTGGTATCAGAGCATGTTCCTCGCCAGTTGTGGGAGCATGCAATTATAAACCGTTCAATGCAGCCAGAAGACTTGCACAACATCACTTATAGAAGGCAGAGATTCAGGAACAGGGGAAGAGGATGTAGAGTTAGAGGATATAGATCTAGAAGTTTTTTATATAAACGGAATGGAAACAGAGACTCGGTTTGGGAAGGATGAAGGTAAAGGGACCATGGCAATCGATGATAAAATAGCTTTCCACAGTCTCATTAATGCTTTGAAGGATTTGACTACAGGACAAAAGGAAATGTTAAATGCAATCAACAGGTTAGAAGATAAATCAGGGCCCAATCAAAACATCCCATAGGTTCCTAACGATGACAAAGTATCCACGAGTGACAGTGGAAGCCACTTACATGTTGTAAATGTAACTTTGGAAGATATTCATTTGTATATTATTATTGTATTTTTATTGTACCTCCGTCGGAGATGTTTTTCCTCCGTTCAGGGATGTCATTGTTGTATTTGGTCATGCAAGAATATCGAGGTAAATCCTCCATTGTAAGCCAGGGCAATAGCTCCCCAAAGGATAAATGTAAATTGTATTTTTGAGTCTCCCTAGGACAGGTCGGCCCAATCAGTTAGACAAGTCAGCCTCATTGAGGAATTAGGTCACTCTCACTTTAAGTATAAATAGAGAGAGTCACTCTCTCATTTGGCACTCATACACAATCAAGCAAGTTCGCACCAGGTGAGAGAGAAGACAAGTTCGCTGGAGGAGAAAGAGAGAGAGATGCAGAAGAAATCTTATATTTTGGGTTTTCCATCTTGGTTGATATTGTACTAGTGACAAATCTATTTCCGAGGAAGTTGCGGGGTTTTCTCCTTTATGGTTTCCCCAAGGAAAATTCTTGTGTCTTTTGTGTTTTGTTGTGCTTGTCTATCTTTCAGTTTAAAGATCTAACTAAATTGAATTAAAGTGCAAACTCTAACATGGTATCAGAGCCAATCTAAAAAGAAGGGATTGTACAGCAGAGGGAAACTAGGGCTTCCTAGTTCAAGGTCTTCTCTCGACATATCAACAGAAAAAGAGGGCTAGGCTAACTTGCTCTAGGAGGGCACATCTTTTGGAGGAAGCAGAATTCAATTTGAAGAATTTTCATTTTTGACCCAGTCACTAGTGACGGGAGAAAACTAGGGCATCAAACTTTTGGGGTTTTCCTCCATCAATCCGGACAAAGGAGTACACTCGACAACTCGCCTTGAGGAGGCGCATCTTTCTGTCAAAGCAGAAGTTCAAAATTCCAAGTTTGGAAAATTACAGTTTCTCTCACAAACCCTAGGTTAGCCAGCTCCAGAACCAGATTGGGCATCTCAAATTGGTAAGAACTAACTCTTTGCTATTTCCATTTGAGGTTCTCATTTCAAAATGACAAACAACACCAAGCTTGAGGATAAGCTTGAAGGAGCTGACAACTTCCGAGCATGGAAGTATAGAATCTCTCATCCTAGAAGAAAATGATTTCGACAAGTATGTCAATGCGGAGGTTCCAGAATCAGAGGGAGAAGAGGCAAAGGCAATCCACAAGAAGAACTTGGTCAAAGCCAAAAGGATTAGTGCAGAATCCATCAAATATCACCTCATCCCTCATGTATCATCATTGAAGACTCCCAAGGAGATGTTCGATGCCTTGACGAAGATACTCAAAGGGAAGAACATCAATCATAAGATGACACTAAGGAACCAACTCAAGAATGTGAAGATCCAACACTTAGAGACCATGCAATCTTACTTCACAAGGGTCTCAAATCAAGGAGCAACTTGAAGCAATTGAAGACAAAGTAGAAGAAGGAGAGATAGTTGCGACCACCTTGAATGGTCTCCCAAGATCATGGGACTCATTCATTCAAGGAATATGTGCCAAGAAGAAGTTGATCACCTTCAACAGACTATGGGAAGAATGCACCCAAGAAGAAGCTCGAATAGTAGCAAGAGAAGAGAAGATGGGAGCTAATGATGACCAAGCTCTAACTGTTCACACTAAAAGAAATCACAACAAGAGGGAGGACAATCATCACAGAAGATCCAGAAGGCACCATGGACCTAGAAGGGACCTCTCCAATATCAGATGTTACACATGTGATGCAAAGGGACATTACTCAAGAAATTGTCCCAGAAATCAAGGATCCTCCAAGAAGAGCAACAAGAAGAGGCATCATGCTCACACTGCTGAAGATGATGAACTAGCAAGGAAAAGAACCAGAGAAGAAAGGGACGATTCTTCAAGTGATGAAGAATATGTCTTAATCTCAGCACTCACAGGCACCATACCACATGGGAGCAATGATTGGCTTGTAGATAGTGGAGCATCCAAGCATATGACGAGGTACAAGGAATCTTTCATCAATCTATCAGAACATGAGTCACCTCACAAGGTGAAACTTGGGGATGATTATCAATATCCCATCAAATGAAGTGGAGAAGCTTCCTACAAGCTGGATTCTGGCAAATCATTAAAGATGAAAGATGTTCTCTATATACCAGGATTGAAGAAGAACCTTCTCTCCATCTCATCATTAGATGCTAAAGGAATGTGGGTTGCATTTGTTGATGGCCAAGTTCTGATGTGGCCAAAAGGAAAGACAATAATGATGCAACAGTAATTGGAGAGCAAGAGGGAGGCTTATACAAGTTGAAAGGTCAACCAGAACAAGCATTAGTCCATGACTCCATGGAACCAAGTGATTTATGGCACAAGAGGCTTGCACATGTGCACTTTAGAGAACTACCAATTGCAAGCAAAGCAGTTTCAGGACTACCAGAAATCCAGACAAAGCATGCATGAAGGCATTTGCAAGGGATGTGCGCAAGGAAAGAACGTGAAGAAGACATTCCCCAACAGTGAATGCAAGGCAAAAGGAATATTGGAGATAGTCCACTCGGATGTGTTTGGTCCCATGTCTTCCAACTCATTAAGCGGGTATGTATACTATGTTTCTTTTCTAGATGATTTTTCCCGTAAGACATGGATTTATTTCTTGAAGGGAAAAGATGAAGTATTCAGCAAATTCAAGGAATTCAAAGCCTTGGCTGAAAATTACACTTAGAGGAAGATCAAGACCTTACAAACAGACAATGGCGGAGAATTCACTTCCGAAGAATTCAAGGACCTTTGAAGAGAATCTGGGATTAAGAGGGAGTTGAGCACTCCTTACATTCCTCAACAAAATCGCGTTGCAAAACTGAAGAACAGAACAATAATGGAAGCGAGGAAGGCAATGCTACATGATCGGAATCTTCTGATGCACTTATGGGCAGAAGCAGCAAGGACAGTTGTGTATATACAAAACCGTACACCTCACCGTGTATTGAACAACAAGAATCCCGAAGAAGCCTTCTCAGGTGAGAAACCAAAAGTCAGCCATCTCAGAATATTTGGCTACCCGGTGTAGATATATATCCCGAAGGAAAAGAGAACCATGCTAGATCATTCAGTAAAGAAGGGAATATCCGTGGGATAAAACGACACATCAAAATCCTATCGAATATACTTCCGAGGATTCAAGAAGATTGAGATCGACAGAGACGTAACTTTCGACGAAGATTCAGTAGACAACAAATCAAGAAAATTACCTATTGAAGAAACCGAAGAACCTGAAGTTCCCAGAGCCAGACACACAATCATGGAAGAAGCAATTCAAGAGGATCATGAAGACCGCGACATGGCAGAACCACAAGAACCAGTAGATCCACCTCGTGAGAAGAACTCCCACAAGAGAAGACTGACATGGGCACGTGAAGCAATAAAAGATGCAGAGAAGTATAGTGCTCCAGATGGGATACATAGAGAAAGCAAGAGACCCAGACCACACTCCAGCTATGTGGCCCTACTATGTGACATCATTGATAAAGAACATTCCAGCTACGAGGAAGCAGCATAGAAGAAGGAATGGAAGGATGCCATGATTGAGGAGTACCAGTCGATTATGAAGGCATAGACTACAAGGAGACATTTGGACCTGTAGCAAGATACACTTCCATCAGATCTATACTTGCATTGGCTGCAGTAATGAAATGGAAGGTACACCAAATGGACATCAAGACAGCATTCTTGAATGGTGTAGTTGAAGAGGAAGTGTACGTGGAACAACCACTAGGATTCGAGACATATGACAGACAGACTCATGTGTGCAAGTTGAAGAAAGCCTTGTATGGATTGAAGCAGGCACCCAGGACATGGTACGGCAGGATGGATAGCTTTCTGATGAGCTTAAGCTTTACCAAGAGTAAAGAAGATTCCAACCTTTCCTTCAAGGTTGAGGATGGAAGACCAGTGATACTACTACTATCTGTAGATGACCTGTTTGTAACAGGGCAGGATGAGCTCATTGCAGATACAAAGAGAAGGCTTGTCACAGAGTTCGAGATGAAGGACCTGGGAATGATGCACTACTTCTTCAGCATGGAGATGTGGCAGAGTGCGGATGGGATTTTCCTTGGTCAAGGAAAGTATGTAGTAGAGATTCCGAAGAGGTTCGGAATGATGGACTGCAAGGCAATGGCCACACCTATGGCATCGAACTTGAATCTACTATGTGACGCTTCTTCAGAGACAGTTGATGCCACGATGTACAGGCAGATGATTGGTTCGTTAATGTATTTGACAAACACGAGACCAGACATATCTTTTGTTGTGAACACCATGAGCCAGTTCCTGACAAATACAAGACATGTTCACCTGATGGCTGCAAAACATATATTGAGGTACTTGAAGGGTACAATTGAGTAAGCGCTCAAGTATGAGACGAATCAGAGGATTAACTTGCATGGTTATGTTGATTCGGATTGGGCAGGCAATGCCACAGACAGGAAGAGCACTTCGAGATGTTGCTTCAGTTTGGGATCCGGTATGATCTCCTGGTTTAGCAGGAAGCAGTCATGTGTGGCACTGAGTACAGCCGAAGCAGAGTATGTTGCAGCTTGTTCGACTAGTTGTGAGGCAGTATGTTGCAGCTTGTTCGACTACTTGTGAGGCAGTATGACTTCAGAAGCTACTGTCAGATTTGTTTGATCTCGAGCTCGAAGCGACTTGTATCTTCTGAGACAACCAGAGTTGCGTGAAGTTGTCTAAGAACCCGGTGTTCCACGACAAGTCGAAGCATATTGAGATCAAGTACCACTATATCCGGGATATTGTGCAGAGAGGAGCAGTGCAGAGAGGAGCAGTGAAACTCCAGTATGTGGCGACAGATGAGTAGATAGTCGATGTGTTGACCAAGCCATTAGCGAGAGTGAAGTTCGAGTACTTCAAAGAGAGGCTTGGTGTTATCTAGATCGATGTTCCTCAAAAGAGGGAGTGATGAGACCGGAAGACGCAGGTGCACCAGGGCTATATCTCTCATGGTGGAAGACCTAGGTGGTCCAAAGTGACATAATGCACCTGGGGTGCTCCTGGGCTATATCCACATATTTGGAGACGTCGGTAGGTCCACCGGTCATAAAGACAGCTGGGGTGTGCATGTGTTGTATCTTACATGGTCGAAGACGCAAGTGGTCCATAGGGACGTAATGCACCTGGGGTGCTCTTGGGTTGTATACATGGTGGAAGACGTAGGTGGTCCATAGGGACGTAATGCGCCTAGGGTGCTCCTGGGCTGTATCCACATGTTTGAAGACACAAGTTGACCGAGAGAGACGTAATGCACCCGACGTGCTCCTGGGTTGTATCCACTAGGTGGAAGACACAGGTGGTATGATGGATATGATGTATGCACCTAGGTTGTTCTCCGTGTGTGATGATGAGATGATCCGTATACAATTATAGTAGGAGACGCATGTGATTGTTGTGGCAATGTAATGTGTGGTCCTACATTGTACCTACTTGATGGCTTGCCCATGGAGATGATGAAGACCTAGATGAGAGCTAGGCCTACATCCAGCATGAAAAAGGGTTGGCTCTGTAGAACTTCTCATGACGGATAGATTCGAGAGATGTCACTAGTCAATGATCAATGAGATGAGGATTGTTGCAGCAGCAACAATGATGATCCAGTGTTGATGATGTTCCAGCATTGATGATGATCCAGCGATGATGATGATCCAGTGATGATGACGTTGTCCAGAGTGATGATGACTGTGGCGAGAGAATACCTTCCTAGTTAGGAGGGAATGTTGTTGTATATGTAACTTCGGAACATATTCATTTGTATTTTATTATTATATTATTATTGTATTTTTATTTTTACCTCCATCGGAGATGTTTTTCCTCCATTCGGGGATGTCATTGTTGTATTTGGTCATGCAAGAATATCAAGGTAAAACCTCCATTGTAAGTCGGGGCAATAGCTCTCCAAAGGATAAATGTAAATTGTATTTTTGAGTCTCCCTAGGACAGATCGGCCCAATCAGTTAGACAAGTTGGCCCCATTGAGGAATTAGGTCACTCTCACTTAGAGTATAAATAGAGAGTCACTCTCTCATTTGGCACTCATACACACTCAAGCAAGTTCGCACCAAGTGAGAGAGAAGACAAGTTCGCTGGAGGAGAAAGAGAGAGAGTTCCAAAAGACATCTTATATTTTGGGTTTTCCATCTTGACTGATATTGTACTAGTGACAAATCTATTTCTGAGGAAGTTGCGGGGTTTTCTCCTTTATGATTTCCCCGAGGAAAATTCTTGTGTATTTTGTGTTTTGTTGTGCCTGTCTATCTTTCAGTTTAAAGATCTAACTAACATTAAATAGAACCATCCAAAGTCATCTTCATCTATACAACAAGTCCTCCAGGCCCACCATGCCGCAATTTTTGGATAGCCAAACCACAAGACCAATAGTACATGTAAAGCCAAACGCGCCATTGGGTGCATATCTATAGGAGTACAGAGCACTAGGAGATGATATCCACTAAGCCATGTCCTTTACAGACTTTTTCCATTTGATGAGCAAGAACGGGTCGAGAAGATACAACAGGGCCTTCAACTGGAATTTAAATTTAGCGCACAGTGGGTAAGTTGATTATTCCTACTTTTGATGGGACACAGAGTTGCCCAGCGAGGATTTGGGTGCAAAAGTTGGATACCTACTTCCAACATAACCCCATGATGGAGGCGGATGCAATCAAGTTGGCTACTTTGCATTTGGATGGGAAAGCCCATGAGTGGTGGTACCATGGGCTGGTGACACTGGGTCACATCACTATCACCTATTATATTGATTTCACACAAAGGCTCATTGAGCATTTTGACAGAAAAGACCTTGAGGTGCACTTTAGAGAGCTAGCTCAGCTCAAACGGACAGGTAGTCCTGAAGCCCTCATATCGGAATTTCAGAGAGTTGCAGTTATGGTAACAAACATTTCAGAGAGCAAGTTAGTCGTGTTGTTTACCGAGACCCTTACTGAACCCTTACGTGGATGGGTTAATGCTTATAGACCCACCACACTGCAAGATGCCATTAGTCGTACGTGAGATTTGCAAGACTCAGTTCCAAAAAATAGGTTCCCTCCTAAAACAATTGTGCCTATTAAAGATAAGGGTAGGAGACCTTTCCAAAAAGAGTGGCCCAAAAGAGATTGGATAGATGATGATAGTCGTAGGGAACTAAGGGAGAAACTATACTTTAGCTGCTAGGAGCCATGGGTACCGGGTCACAATTGTTCCGGGAAGGGGAAGGCCCATTACGTAGAGGTGTACTCAGACAACGGAGAGGATGAGGAGAATCAGGATCAGGTACAGAGGGAGGCACTTCACACAACAGTGGAGGAGCAATTTCTAGAGAATGTAAAGGGAGGTGTCATTGCTACATTATCCGGAGTTCCCAAGTTCCAAACTCTTCGAGTTAGGGGTGTCATACAGGGTAATAGGGTTGGAGTTCTGATTGATGGTGGGGCAACCCACAATTTTATTGATATTGCATGGGTGAAGAGGCGAGGCATCCAGACAGAGGAATTTGAAGGGTTTACAGTGGCAGTAGCAGGAAACCACAATATGGATTGCACTAGTTGCATTCCAAAACTGAATGTAACCCTAGGAAACTATACAACGACAGATTCCTTTTATGTGGTGGATGTACCAGATACAAATGTGGTTTTGGGAGTTCAATGGCTCTATTCAATTGGAAAATATTCTACGAACTACCAAACCATGGAGATGGAGTTTCAGGGACCGAATGGACAGCGGGTTGTTTTGAGAGGTTTTACCTCCTAATTTGTACATTAGGTGGATTTCTTACGACCCGCCAGAGTTGTGAACATTTCTAATGTTCATCATCAAAGTTCAGAAGTTTATCAGGCCAATTTTTTTCCCTTTGTAAAATTTGCATGTCCATACCCCCATGGGGGAATTGTAACAAGTTGGTCTAAGCATGGTCTTTTTGTAACAAGCTTGGCCTACCTTAGGTTTAGCTATCAAGGGGATACTCTAGAGTGTTTTTTCCTTAGGAATTATGTGTTGTGCTTCAGTGACGTATAATTCCTAAGTTTTTCACTCACACCTCCAAAGCTAGAGTATTTACCAAGGTGGTCAAATCTTAGGAGGTTATTAAAGCCTAGGTGTCTATGTAATTTTACATGCTAGTCATCAATAATGAGTCGTATGGACATGCACTAAGTTCCCTAGGAGTTTGAGTCGCTTCGGAGAAAAATAACTTTTCCTGTAAACTTGATCTATTTTTTAAATAGTTTTAAATGGGAAATTTCAAATTGTAATAAAAGTATGGTTTGGAGAAGGAATTTGGCGGGGGGATGCTCGTTTTCACACATAAAGTGTCCTCTTTACCCTAGGACCCACTTTTCCTATGTTTCGGGTGATTAAATTATCACTTAGATCATTTTTGCTTCAAGGGGCGACAAAATGTCACATAAATGCTAAAAAATACACAAAAGGACAAATTGAGAAAATCAAGTGAACATGTTGGGTGACATGGCAATCTTGTCTCCCATGGAAGGTGAGTTAAACAAAAGTCAAAGGTGTTGATTTAGGAGTCATTTTGGAGGGTAGTGATTCACTTCAAATTAAAGAGATGCGCCATCCTTCACGTGTGGGTGACTTGCTTATTGGGTGGTCTCTTATTCGTTGGAGAAGGTTTCGAGGTTGAGAGGGATGCCCCTCTTGTGAGGTGGCTGCCACCTCTTCCATCCACGCCAACCAAGGCTTAGTTAATCCTTGGATCAAGCCACAAATCACTCCCATGATTGTAATATGCGGCCTCCTTGCCTTATTTGAGCCATGCGCACCCCATCTCTCTTGTAACTCTATATAATGAAGGTTTTCTCACTCGTTCATGGATGGATGGTGGAACCTCTTCCCTTGTACTCTGTATTGCAATATTCTGGAATAAAGTTTGAAGAATTTGGAGGTCCATGTGGTGCAAATTATTTGTTATTGTGCATGTTGTGCTTTTACTAAGGTGATTTTGTTCTTGTTACTCTTCTTTTGTTATAGCTTGTTGATCTATCTATCTTAGAAGGCTGCTACCAGCCATGGAGCAAGCATGGAGCAAGCATGTGTAGTCTTCAACTTGCTTGTTTATGCTTTATCATTAGAGATCTAGGAGTAGCAGAAAGTAGTCAGTCATACTTATGCTCTCGTAATTTCTTTTTATGAATCATACTAGATTTGATCTCGCTTGTGCAAGGTTTTGTGGTTGTGCAGGTCATCTATTTTTAAGGAAGAAGTTGAGCTCAGTTCCATCCTCTTCTGCCTTCCGAACCTTTTTGGATCTAATGTTTTGTTTCTCGCAGGCACCTCTTTGTCTTCATACGATTCAAGCTTGGGCTTGAGTTTTCTCTTCCATCTCTTAAACTCAAACTTCACCCTCTTTTCAGTTACTTTGTTTCTTTACAAGTAAATTGAATTTAGAAAAGTTTTATTATTCATCATTTACTTGCTTCGTATTAGATCTAAAAAAGCTTAAAATTTTCATTTTTTAGTTTAGATCTGAACACTAGTTGCTTTAGCACTGAAAGAATAAATGTTTCCTAATTTTTGTAAGTGCTAAGTTGTAGATTTTATGTAATTTAGGCTAACAAACACTAACGCTTAATAAAATTTGTGGTTTGTTGATTTTTAGCTTTTCGTTTTAGGAAACCGAAGGAACTTGGGCGAATCTGGTAGATTTGAGCCTCTAAAGAGAATCATTTTAACTCCTGTACTTATTTAAACTTTTTTCAAGCTTTTAAAGTCTCTTAAATCTCATTTTTACAGATCAAGAGCGCTCTCTGTCGGAAGTTAAACTTGTAATAATTTAATTAAAGGCAAGTGGGATTATGGCTCCCACACGCCCTTCCCCCATTTTGTGGAAGCATGTACCTGCCTCCTTTACTTTCTGCTTTAGATTAGTTATGCTTGGTAGATTAGTTCTTCTTATTTTTTGTAACTAGATCTAGATTTTCTTTCAAAGTTTTACTTTACTTTATTTTGAGAATAAACTGAATACTAACCCCCTTGCTCTCCCAAGTACGGACTTTCGACCTAAAAGAGATTCTTGGGTAGATAATTAGAAAACCTCTAATTCTTTTGAATCATTAGTTTTTGGTTAGTTTTTAGTTTTACATCTTTGCTTCTTTTTCCATAATCAAATAAACCGACTCCTTGCCATGAAGTATGCTCTCGCCACCAACTAAAGGCTTTGTCAATTAGTGGTGGATGATCAGAAAGTTGACACATAGTCGTTAGTCATTAGTATAACATTTTCTTTTGTACAAACAACTTGAATAAACCTTTTTTGCTCCTTCGATCCACAGGTGGAACTGTAGCACTTAATAAATTCTCACATTTTAAAGGACTCATATTAATAAAATTAACGACCAGTAACATAGTGAAAATCCGACACTCTAACATCAAACATTGTGTGGGGAAATTTCTCAGAAGAAGCGAAAACCACTGGAAAGTGACCTCAGGGCACCGTTAGACTACATTCTTGTTGGTGTAGTGTTGAACACACCCTCGAGACTTCATTCCAGCCCACACATCTTCGTGAGGAGCCACCTTTGCTTAATTTCCGGATATTACTCCTTGTACCTCACAATATATCTAGAGCTCCCCTTTTCCCCCTAACCTTTTTCACCCTAATAATCTAAAATTGACCAAGAATACATTCGCACAACGATTTTCTTTACAATAGCACTTGCTCCATTTATTTTGACTCCACGGCACTGGTCTTTTTCATTATATTTGCTATATTTTACGTTCTCTATCCTATGTCGTGAAATGTATTCATGTTTATGTTGTTGATTTAATTTAAGTTGCAATATCTTGTGTCGATTATTAGTCCTCATTACAAAAACTCCTAAAAACAACTTACTTCCATTTGTAACCAAATAAATTTAAGAGCCTTAGAAACTCTTTATTAGGGTCTACCCCCCTTGGCTTCGGTTAGGAGTTTGCCTAAATGGAGGAGTCAGGATCAGGTGACTGCACCTGGCTTGAGACTTTCCCCCAAGGTCACACCTAGCAGCTTCAAAAGATTTCTGTTGTGTTTCCCCCCAAGTGTGCATTTCGGTGGCAACAAGAGGTATGCATACCTACCCACCTAGGGCAGCGTCATCACACAGGATTGAGGTTGTGATCATATAGGGAGACATAGAGTGGGCAGCCAAGTGCTTGGTCACATTCAGGAAGCCACCAAAGAGCACCACACAACATCCAACAAACATACAGGCACTACTACAGAAGCACGAGAAAGTATTCAAGGATCTTCCATCAAGTAGGCCTCCCAATCGCAGATTTGAGCATATTATTGAGTTATACGAGGGGACCCAAGAGGTCATCAGTACACCTTATCGACACCCGAAGAGGTATAAAGATGGAATAGAAAATACAATTAAAGAATTGCTCAAGTTGGGCTACATACGACCCAGCTCCAGTCCATTTGCATCCTCACTGGTATTGGTAAAAAAGAAGGATGGGACTTTACGTATGTGCATTGACTACAGTGCCCTTAACAAGAAAACCATTAAGAACAGGTATCCAATTCCAAGAATAGATGAATTGATGGATGAGTTGCAGGGGCCAAAATACTTCTCTAAAATTGACCTCCGATTAAGATACCATCAGATGCAGGTGAGGGAACGGGATGTTCCGAAGACAGCTTTCCGTTGCCACTATGGACACTATGAATTCTTGGTGATGTCGTTTGGGATCACTAACGCACCAACCACCTTCCAATCATGCATGAATCATACTTTCAAGGCTCAGTTGCATAAGTTTCTTCTGGTATTCTTTGATGACATATTAATCTATAGTAAAACATGGGAAGAACATTTAAAGCATCTAGATGAAGTACTAGGAATTTGGGAAGAACAGTCCTTATATGCGAAGATGTCCAAGAGTGAGTTTGGTATGCAGGAGATGTTGTACTTGGGGCATGTGATAGGAGAAAACAGAGTATAGGTACACCTAGATAAGATTAAAGCCATACTGGAGTGGCCTACATCTAGAAATGTGATAGAATTGAAAGGATTCTTGGGCCTTTGCACTTACTACAGGAGATATGTCAGAGGCTTTTCACAGATGACAGCACCCCTTACATATTTTACAAAGAAAGGGCCATTCGGTTGGTCAGAGGATGCACAGCAGACATTTGAGAAAATGAAGAAAGTAATGAGCTCATGCCTTGTACTAGCCTTACCAGATTTTACCAAGCCATTCATATTAGAATGTGATGCTTCAGGAGAGGGTATTGGAGCAATATTGATGCAGAACAATTTCCCTATTGCATTTGAGAGCCGGAAATGAAAATACTACGAGCGCCATTACTCGATCTACAACAAAGAAATGCTAGCAATTAATTCTCCATGCCCTAACCAAAGTCAAACAATACTTAGTGGGTGGCAGATTTAAAATCAAAACAGATCATAACAACTTAAAGTACTTCTTGGACCAAAAAGAGTTGAATGAGAGACAACAAAAATGGGTAAGTAAGATCCAAGCTTATGATTTCGAGATCGAGTAGGTGAAAGGCAAAAACAAAGGGAAAAACAACGTGGTAGCAGATGCCCTTTCTAGACGATCGACCGCCTTATCCCTTATGAGCATTTCCACAGATTGGAGGTCTCATCTTTTGGTCGAATATTCAAAAAATAAGTTTGCTTGCAAGTTACTGGATGGACAGATACAAGGTGATAGATGACATTATCTACTATAAGAACAGAATCTATTTGGTTCCTGAGTCCGCACTTAAGAAAAAGATCCTACAAGCTTCTCAAAATTCACCATCGGCATGACACCAGGGGTTCCTCAAGACTTTCAAAAAGATCAGTGAAAGGTTCTCATGGAAGGGCCTCAAGGACGATGTAATACAACATGTGAGGGAATGCAGTGCTTGCCAGCAGAATAAGGTAGAGCATACACATCCGGAAAGCCTACATCAGCCATTACCCATTCTCGAGCAAAAATGGGAAAGTATTTCAATGGACTTTATACAGGATTGCCAAAGGTACAGGATCGAGACTGTTTGTACGTGGTTGTGGACAGACTAACTAAATTGCACATTTCTTTGCCATTCCTTTCGACTATTCTACAGCACAGGTTGCAGAGTTGTTTTTCAAGGAGATATTCAGGTTGCATGAATTGCCTAAGACCATTGTCAATGACAGGGATAGTAAGTTCACAAGTGCATTTTGGCAAGAGCTTTTCAGGTTGGTTGGGACAGCATTGGCTATGAGTACTAATTTGGCAAGAGCTTTTCAGGTTGGTTGGGACAGAATTGGCCATGAGTACTAATTATCATCCTCAGAGCGACAGATACACATAGATAGTTAACAAGTGGATTGAGGGATACTTAAGGAACTATGTAGCAGGGCAGCAGAGGATGTGGATTAAATGGCTACATTTGGGGGAGTATTGCTACAATACTACTTACAATATGTCAATTGGGATGACTCTTTTCAAAACATTGTATGGTTATGATGCCTTAACTTTTGCAAACCTAATATTCAGTGGCAGTAGAGCACCTAAAGCTAATGAGTGGATTCAAGAAAGTCAGGATATTCTCAAGGTATTCAAAGAAAATCTATAGACCGCACAGAACAAACAAAAGTTATATTCAAACAAGCACAAGATTTAGTGTAGTTTTGAGGTAGGGGATTTGGTATACTTACGGCTACAACCTTATAGATAATCATTCCTTAAGAAGAAAGGAGCAGAGAAATTAAAGCCTCACTTCTATGGTCCTTATAAGATAGTTCAGAAAGTCGGAGAGGTAGCCTATGAGCTTGAGTTACCAAAAGAAAGTAAAATTCATAATGTGTTCCATGTGTCTAGTTTGAAGGCGGCAGTAGGCCAACAAATTACTACATCTGAGCTATCTCCCCTTGATGACGAGGGACAACTGATTTTGGTCCCAGAACAAATTCTGCAAGTTCGAGAAAGAAATTTAAGGAACATAATCATACGGGAATACTTAGTTCAATGGAAAGAATTACCAATAGAAGATGCCACATGGGAAGGGGAATAGGTACTACAACACCCAAGCTTACAGTTGCTTGAGGACAAGCAATTTTGAGGAGGGAGGATTGTAATGTCCCCTTCAATCGAAGCACCAAGAACCCTCCCGCTAACCTATTTTTGTATTTTTTAAGTCTGTCGATATATTGCCGATGTTTGCCGACACTTTCACCGATAAATCCGATAATTTCTTTTTGGACCCTCGGCGATATATTCGCCAACACGATATTTGTAACGCTGATGTATCCTCAATATTATTTCAATAGCTTAGGAAGCATCATGGTGTGGTTATAATTCTTCTTTCCTCATCTTAATAAAAGTGTATGGCATTTTCAATTAGGTGTGGCCCTAGGGATCTAAGCAAGTGTGACCTTCATTTCATGTCATTAACAACATTTTACCAAGCCATCTTTCATATCATGTCATTTCACTAGCCACTTCACTCATTTCCATCATGTCCCTCTATCCCAATTAACTTATTATATGCCATGATCTAGGGTCTCTACACACCACTACTATGTATGCTGCCTAAATCAAAGTCAAATGAGTCAAAGTACTATAATGGAAATCAGATTAAATGATGGATGTGAGTTATGCCCCCTTGCAAAAGCCATGATCCTTGTGTCCCAACATAGCAAAGCTTAATCCAAAGAAAGGCACTAATATTGTGAAAATGAAATAAAATAAAATGTTGAATTTTTAATCTATTTTCAGATATTGAAAATTATTTCACAATGACTTCAAGCATTCATTTCATCCCATAGATTTCATTGAATAATTGCACATTGAAAATATCAACTTAAATTGCAGCAGAAACAAAGGATCATAGAAAGATAGTCATGCACAAGAGACACAAGAATTTATCGTGGGAAACCCAATAGGGAGAAAACCCAGCTAACTTTTCTTAGTAGAAATCAATCCAATCCAAGTACAATTCCATTCATGAAGATGAACCCTAGCACATAAGAGTGTGCCCTTCTTTCACAAGAAACCCTAGCTAATCTCTAGGGAGGAATAGCAAACCTCTAGAAGAGAAAGAAACCAAAAATATTTGCTCCTTGCCTTTGTTAGGCCTTCCTTGAAAAATGCACACAAGTGGAGAAGAGCATTGATGATGTTGATGAATAAGAATGAAATGTGTGAACACTTTATTTACATTCTTCTGTGCACTTGAATTTCTCCTCTTGGGGCTGACTTGTACAATTTCACTGGGGCCGACTAGTTCTTTTCGTCTTCATCTTTCATTTATCTTCAGGACGACTTGTCTTCTTGTCTTCAATTTTCTTCTGGGACTTCTTCAATGGTTGACTTGACTTCTTGGTTATTTCTTCATCATAGACAAGTTGTCCTTGTTGATGTTCATCTCCTCACATGCACGTCTATTCACGCATAGAGCTCTCATGTTGACTTGACCCTATTAGATTTTAATAATATAGAAGTATAATTTTCATCTCTTTCAACTTTAACTACACATAAGGATCACTGAAAGGTGCACGTATCCTTTCTTACTCATTTGACCATCGTACTTATAAGGGCGAGTTGTTACTTTTCACTTCTAATGGATATGTATAAGGTTGTTACACTTAGTTAGATTTTGAACAAACTATTATTATCTTGACTTGTTTTGTTTAGGCACCCCTCTCTGTCATGTTCCTATTTTGTCAGCACCATGAAGCAGATCAAACCTCACGGATCCTAGTGACAAATTGAATTAATTAATTAATGAGGGGTTAAGTTAAGGTATTTAATTAATTAGGAGTTTGAATTAATTTGATTCCAAAGTTTATTATGCACTCGGAATATTTTGTTTACATGCATTTAATATTTTTATGTGGAATAAATAAGGATAATGCTCCACTAGGGTGCATGAGAGGATAAGGTTGACTTGGAGTTAGCTTGAGGAAGAAGCAAAAAGAGATTCCAAAGCTAGGAAAATCAAAGAAAAGAAAAGAAAGTGGAGCAAATCAAAAAAGCAGCAAAAGCAACATAAAGCAAAAAGCAGGCAAAATCAGAAAAGCAGGAAAGCTCAGAAAAGCAGGAAAGTCCAGAAAAGGAAGAAAAAGCAAAGGCAGAAAGTGGAAAAGCGAGGAAAAGCAAACAAAAGCAGAAAAGAAGGAAAGCAAGGCAAAAGGGAAAAAGAAGGAAAGCTAGTTTTCCTCATCCACTCAAGGAGGGTGCATTAGCTTGGCTTACTTGCTCATTAAGTCACCCACTCTCCATAAATAACCCAGTGCGCACCACATTAATGCTTCTTGACAGTTTGTGAATTGGTATGAGAGAAATTTTGCCTCTGAGACTTGGGAGATGTGCCCCTGGTCAAGTTTGGGAGATGTGCCCCAGCTTTCTGTGAGAGGATGATGGCATTCAGCCATTCTCATTGATTTTATTTGCAGGACTTGTAGCTGATCAAGTCGAATTTGAAGTTCAAAAGAAGTCTCATTCAGTCTATGGTTCGAATCTCAATGCTTCTTTTGGATTTCTAGAGCTAGATTGTTGTGTAGGAGAGGATTAGGGTGCATGAGAGGATAAGGTTGACTTGGAGTAGGCTTGAGGAAGAAGCAAAAGAAAAAGATTCCGACGCTAGGAAAATCAGAGAAAAGGAAAGAAAGTGGAGCAAATCAGAAAAGCAACATAAAGCAGAAAGCAAGCAAAATCAGAAAAGCAGGAAAGTCTAGAAAAGCCAGAAAAAAAAGTAGAAAAAGCAAAGGCAGAAAGTGGAAAAGCAAACAAAAGCAGAAAAGAAGGAAAGCAAGGCAAAAATGAAAAAGAAGGAAAGCTAGCTTTCCTCATCCACTCAAGGAGGGCGCATTAGCTTGGTTTACTTATTCATCAAGTCACCCACTCTCCATAAATAACACAGTGCGCACCACATTAATGCATCTTGATAGTTTGTGAATTGGTATGAGAGCAATTTTGCCTCAGAGACTTGGGAGATGTGCCCCTGGTCAAGTTTGGGAGATGTGCCCCAGCTTTCTGTGAGAGGATGATAGCATTCAGCTATTGTCATTGATTTTATTTGCAGGTCCTGCAGCTAATCAAGTCGAATTTGAAGTTTAGAAGAAGTCTCATTCAGTCTATGGTTCGAATCTTCGTGCTTCTTTTGGATTTCTAGAGCTAGATTGTTGTGTAAGAGAGGAGGAATGTTTATCCAATGATCTGAGCGGCATCATGGCTCTAATATGATGTAATAACAGTAAATAGTAATCTCTAATATCATTCAATACGTTTCAGTTTGCAGAAGTCTGATATTTTCTTCATTTTCTACACCCTCTCTAGACTTGCCTAGATTTTGACTAGTTTTCAGACTAACTAGTTTTAATGATGAAGTATAGATCCAAATGAATTGCTTCCTGTTCTAGGAGTTAATTAACATGTTATATTAACCCATCCATGTCTGAGATTGAGAATTCGTGAGCCTTCTCAACCTGTTTGGTGTTGAAAATCCAGGTTATGTACATTTTAACGCATATATAAAAACTTGATACAAGAATATGTAAACAAATGTACTGCAATATTTAAATTTAAACTGATTTAAAACATAAATAACATAATTTTCATCTCTTTCAACTTAATGCTCCATTTAGTCACTGCATTAATGTTGGTCCTTGAGAATCATCAAATACTAAGTTTTAGAAAAAAAAAAAAAAAAAAAAATGAACTATAGTAAAATAAACATGGACTGCATTAAACAACCAATTGGATTCAACTTATACTCAGATAGTTTTGATCTTGTCACTGAAAGGACAAGTCAAACTAGATAAACCATATACATACCTTAAGAGAGAGAAGGTTTTGGTAGAATAAAACAGACCTCAAGTTCTTCAATTAAAATGACAGTAGTAAGAAAGACAAATAGGTGCTGCAGACTACAAAGGTTAAGCACATAAGCAATCACTCACTCAGAGTTCAATTATAGTGATGACTGCTGAATGCTACAGCCAGAATATAGAAGTTGTGAGTCAATCAAATGCTACAGCCATGCTTCAGCAAGAATACACAATCAAATGCATCAAATGCTATAGACAGTTAGATGCTACAGCCATGAAGAGAGACATTCGTGAAGGAGAGACAGCCGTGGAGTGATAGCTGTGAAAGAGAAATCCGTGAGGATAAAACCGTGACAGGGATACCGTGAAGAGAGAGAGATCACCGTGAGGATGAGCCCGTGATAGGGATACCACGAAGAGAGAGAGATCACCGTGAGGATGAGCCCGTGACAGGGATACCACGAAGAGAGAGAGATCACCGTGAGGGTGAGCCCGTGACAGGGATACCACGAAGAGAGAGAGATCACCGTGAGGGTGAACCCGTGACAGGGATACCACGAAGAGAGAGAGATCACCGTGAGGGTGAGCCCGTGACAGGGATACCACGAAGAGAGAGAGATCACCGTGAGGGTGAACCCGTGACAGGGATACCACGAAGAGAGAGAGATCACCGTGAGGGTGAACCCGTGACAGGGATGAAGCCGTGGAGTGAAAATGGATACAACCATGAGGATACAGTCGTAAAAGAAAAGCAACTGAAGATAAACCTCGATGAGAGACAGCCCTGCGTGAAGATAAAATCAGCCGTGGAGAGACAGCCCTGCGTGAAGGAGAAAGTCAGCCGTGGAGAGACAGCCTTGCAAAGAAAAGCAACGTGAAGAAGAAACCCGCGAGAAAGAGAAACCCGCGTGAAGGACAAGGACAGTCGTATAATCTGAATTAGGAGCAGACCCGAAAAATAATACCTGAGAGAATACAAAACAAAAGTGAAGTGTTAGCTCACGTAAGATATATGAGAATCATAAGTTTGTAAAGTTTATATAGATTGAGAGTTAACAACCTTAGGTTAGAATAGGAATAAAATAATAAGAAGAGAGAGGTCAAAGGATAAAGTACCAAGGGTCCAATGTAATAATAGGATAAAACTTAAATGGGCAAATAAATAATAATAAAATAATAAAACTTTATTGATAAAATCTCAAAGTCTTTATTAATAAAATCATAAAGATTTTATTAATAAGACTAAAATAAATAATTAATGATTTTATCATTAAGTGAAAAAATCAAAGGTCCAACATAAAGTTAATAGACCAAAAACATAAGTGGGACAAGGCCCTATATCAAAACATAATAATACATGGTCCAATGGTCTTTAATAAACCCGTAGGTCATCATAGTCAAAGGTGCACAAAAGTGAGAGTGCTAGGATCAAGTAAGAATAGGACCATGGGTCAACAACCACAAGATCAAAGTGGACAAGCAATCAAATAGAACCAAACAAGACCAAAGACGTTTCTCTCTCTTAAGATACATAGTTTATATATTTTTGTCATCACTGTATAAGGGAGAAGATCCAAACGGATGGTGCAATCCTTTTGTCCTTAACGCTGCTCCTAAGAGTTAGATACTAGGGACATCGTCAAGGGGTGGCCAGTCCCTTGAGAAACAACCTAGCAATAACTGATTAGGAGAGGGGACAACAATATCTTCCATTCTCAATGAATGGCTTTCAGCTCAAGGCTGAACCTCAGTCCTAGACTGGGACATGTTGATCAACCATCTGGTCCATGACCAGGATCTCCATTCTCCCAGAGAATGGTCCTCAGCCTCAAGCTGAGCATTCAGTCCTAGGCTGAATGTTGATCAACCATCTGCAGGACCTAGGAAGTCTCTGTCTCAACCTGCAGGATCTGCTTGGTCATCATGACCAAGAAACCGTCTAGTTCTAGACCAGAATACCCTAGAGACAAATAGGGACCCTAGCCACATGCTAGGGACTTTGCCATGGCATCAAACTGCTTGGTCCTAGACCAAGAACCCCAAGAGACAGCTGGGGGCCCTAGGGTACCTTCTAGGGTCTTACTCATACTCTGCCTGGTTAACTTGACCAGGAACCCTAGTCAAATGACTAGGGTACCATTCTCTCTGAGAATGGGTCTCGCAGCTGCACTAAAAATCAACATTTGGGAGCTCTTGAATTTTACTAGTCAAGCAATCCTGAGAGACCAATTTTCTTATATCTTTGTCAAACTTCCTCAGAGCTTTATTAAACTTGTTGGTTCGACCCCTGACTGTGTTTTGACTGATATTTAATGTTATTTAACCTCTGTAAGTCAGAAACAACTATCCCCAACCTCCAATTAAATATCTCACCCATACTAGTATGCATATGTTGAAGGGCCCAGGAGCGTTGGAGTAAATTGCAGCTTGCTACTCTTGAAAAATCAATGGTCTCATTACATTGTGTAGAGGTATAAGCCAAAAATCAGAACAACACTTCCACCCCAAGCCTTTGATCCAGTCCATATTCAGTCCATCTAGTTCCTACAACTACTATTTTAATTAATTATGTGAAGAGGAGAGTTTTTGTATCACAATCCTCAGTTGGTACATTACACTCCCTTGAGGATTATTTGTATCACATTTCATTCTCTCCTTCCTATCTTAGTGGTGTGCCCCCCCCCCCCCGCCTTTTGACTTGTCAAGGTTGTTAGGAGGTTGAGTTAGGGCTTTGGACTCTAGAGTTAGGGTTGTTATTTTTTACCGTGTCATTTGAGGATTTACCAACTCTCCCATCTATATAAGAGAGACTCCTCTTATTTTTCTCTTTGCTAGAAACTGTGGTAAATAAAGCATCCTTGCTACTTTGTGTATATTTTTTGTTATGTGCTAGTGTACTAGGTTAAATCTTAGGAGCTAGATGTGGATTTAATGGTGAAACTTAACTAAGAATTCCTCCCTTTGTTCAACAATACTTGGAAAATAAGGTCTATTGGGTTTAGCCTGATTGGTTTGAGAGGAGGAGTACTATCCTCCCTATCCAGGTTCAATTCTCACTAGTGACATGCTCGGCTCTTAATTGAGCTAACCTTGTTCCGACATATTCTGCCCTCCCTACATCCCTCGTGGAATAAAGGGGAGGTTTCCGTGGATGTAGTGAGCACCACCAATTCCATGAACCATGTGTAAATAAAAATAAATAAATAAAAACTTGCAAGCTAAGGTAAGATCTTCACATAATACTAGATAATTTTGCTAACTAGACAGTAATATTTCATCACTTCAAGTCTTGCATCTCTTTGTGAACTATGTAGTATCTATTTTAGGTTTTATCTTCATCTATTTTAAGGTTAATTGGAAGGTTTTCAGCTTATGAAATCCTCTATTTTGAACAAGAGAAGGGTTGCTTGGATATCAAAGACCAAGACTAAAGTGTGAAGTTTTTCCACCCACTATTGCCCTTTCACCAGACTTTAGGCACACTCACATAATGAATATTCGCTTGTGTTTTATTTTTACTTGTGGTGAATGGTCATTTCAGATTTCTTTTAGCTCTAAGTACTAACATTTCACACATTTGAATTTACAGTTGAAGTTAAGATTGTTGAGAGTTGGTTTTTTCATTCAAGTTCTTTAGCATGCTCTTGATCAATCTCCCTTTTATTTTCAGATCTTGAATAACCTCGAATAACCTTGAATAAATCTTTACTTAAATCTGAAATTAAACTTTTCCTGTTGAACATTAAGCGAATAAAATTAACTTGGTTAATTAACAACGTTATATTCATTCTCATACACTTAAAGTGCTGGAAATTCTAATGATTATGATCGTGTGCTCATTTCATAACTTTTATTGACACGTTAAAACCATCTTAATGCAATTCATGAGCTTAAGATTTTTGAGTTATTCCAGCATGTTGGCATTGTTAGTAATCAGCAATTCCTTCACTCATGATAACAGCATATTTAAGTGACTAAGCACAATCTATTTACACATTGGCTACTTATTTCATGGTTTAGTTTCTAGTATTCATGTTAATTCCTTTATGGAACTGAATCATTATTGTTTACAGCCACATATTTTCATTTGTTAACATCCTTTTAAGGCTATTAAGAAATTATTCTAGCTGGTTTATTTTCTATTATGAATGTCCTCATTCTGTTGGCAAAACCAGCAACAGAAATGAATTTATATTGATGTCTTATACATATATTTTAAAGTCAATCTTATGCAGAATTTATACCACAATTTTATTGGAGCATTGGGTTGGTTAAACTTACTTATTTGATACTTGTAATGCTTCATTCTAATTGATGTTCATACAAGTTTATTTCAGCACAATTTTTTACAACAATTTCTTTAGATCAATGGTGTTGGTTATGAAAACTTTTAATGAGCATTTTTTACTTCATGTTCTTACAATCATGATCTAAACTTTTGGCAATAAATCTCACTCCATTGCATATTCACTAAGTGGTTTGGATTGATTATTCATTTCTTGAAGTTATCTTATGATCATGGTTTGAAGTTTAATTAATTATACAATCATTTTGCAAGTCAGTCACTTAACTTGCCTTAGTTGTTAGTTAAACTTTTGAACCATTCACCAAATCACATTGAGAAGATCCTTTAAATTAGTTGCCTGAGGAAAACCCCCCTTTGTGGTTTGTCTAAGCCACTTAAAGTGAAGGGAAGTAGTTGTATGTTAATGTGACAGCTACCATATTTCCATAGTTGCACTTAGCCAGAACCCTTTGAGTCCTTGCATTTCAGGTGTTAGTTTGTGGCAACAAACCCAATTTATTTGTAATCAAAAATATCCTAGAATTATTAGCATAAAAATTAAACTTGAAAGAAAAACATGTGCCAAATCAGATAGATAAATTTAAGCATACAACTACTAAGACAAATAGATGGATCCAAGAATATTTATGGATATATGCAATAGCTTAGGACTTTGTGGGCATACACCACCATGAGAATTATTTTCCATGTGTCCTAGTGAATGTGTATGTATACGAACTTAGACTGATAGAAAGCAATGTAAAAACATATGCATAGATGTAAGCATCGACACGAACACACAGATAGGCACATGTAAAGGAAAAGTGTATTAGGAAATGCCATAAAAAATGTCATTTTCATTGAGTATTAATAAGCCTCTAAGCCTATTTAATAGAAAAACAGACGCCATAACAGGAGAAAAATGGCGGGAATATGGCAGCAGAACCTCAAAAGAGAAACCAGGTGAAAACCAGAAAGAAGGAAATACCTATATTTATTAGTATTATAGGCACGACAAAGATGAGTAGGTCTAAGCATCATTTTGAATCAAGCAACTATAAGGGTAATGCATTAAGGACAACAAATAGCATCAAAAATAGAAAGTAGAAATGAATAAAGTGATAATAGAAACCAGTCTGAGTAAGAGGTGCATCAACTACTCCTAAAGAATTACCACCACAGAGCCATACTCGTTTAATACCATCCAGAAGTATATTCAGAAATAACAAAAAGAATTTTGCATGTAATGGGAGTTGAAATTGCACTTTCTTTGGAAGGAGGCACGTTGTGGTTTGAAGGACACATAAACTATAAAAACTATGTCTTATATTAACAAAAGACTACTAAGTTGAATGCTTTCCAACCCATCTATAGGTTAGGCATATGTTTGTAGAAAAATCTCAAAAATCATGCACACTGCATCCATATAGTTGTTTGTCTTCAATCTTTAGCGATCACATGAGCAACCTTATTTAACACAATTCTCCTAATCTGAACTCACAACTAATTTTGCCCACACATATCCAAACTTCTGACTTGTTGATAAGGGAGACAGATGAAAAATGGGAAAGCAAATAGACAGACCAAAATAAATATAATTCTCTCAAGCGACTATTTCGCCAAAAAAAAAAAAATTGCTGAGATCAACTGCAGCATACCTCAATTGCAGGAGTAGGTAACCTAGAAAATCCTTTTTGCTTTGCTGAAACTGGTGGACTTCCAAGTAGCTCCTGCTGACTAATATTTTCTTTTGCGGATGCCTTAAATTCTGATGGAGCAACATCTTCTTGAGGACCACCTTCTTCATTCTTCTTCGCTTTCTTTTTAATTTTGCAGTCTTCATTTTCTTTCTTGACATCATCTTTTCTCCATAAATTCAACTTTGATAGTTTGGTATCTTCTGGGGAGTTGGCATCGTGTCCCTTCCCTTTTTTCTTCAGCACTGAGACTTTATTGAGCTGCATTAATTCTGGCTCACTAGAAACATCTTGTTCCGTATCGAATTGCTTCCCTTTTCTCAGCCGCTTTCTAGGTCCCCACTCTTCATCATCTTCACTCATACTCTCTTCATCAGAAGCAGCATGTCCAAACATCTCCTGCATAATTAATTCTGTAAGAAATACACGCTGACAGGTGCAGTGAAACTCACCATTTCAAGGCAACAATTAGCATGCAATCAAGAAGAATGCCATGCATGATTTTCTAAACAAGGTTATAAATTGACAACAAATAATTTCAGAATCATAAATAACATCTCATTAAATGGCAAACCACATTTAAAACTACACTATTCAACTTTAGCATTTCATGTACAAGAATAAATATAGATTTCCATCATAAGATAAATGACTTTACCTAAATTAAAAACTAAGTCACATGGTACATAGATACGAGATACACATATACAATATGCAGTACATAGACCCACCGAAACAAGATATGTAGGATACGTAAATAATATATATATATATATATATATATATATAGCCCCCAAGGCTAGCACAATTGGTCTTGAACCAGACCTGAGATCTCTACCCCCATAGTAGGGGAGGTCACGGGTTCGACTCTCCTGATCCCCGTAATCAAGGCCAACGATTTACCATATATATATATATAGCCCCAAAGGTTAGCACAATTGGTCTTGAACCAGACCTGAGATCTCTACCCCCATAGTAGGGGAGGTCACGGGTTCGACTCTCCTGATCCCCGTAATCAAGGCCAACAATTTACCCCATTTACCATCCATGAATTATGGGGAGTACTCGAAGGATTTTCCATGATTTATTCAAAACAGAGCCGTTAGGGTTAAGCTTAGATGGTTTTTAGGTCACAAGAGTTCCACTCTATTGATCCCCTCGAGGTTGGGCTCCGTAATCAAGGCCGGCGGTTTACCCTGTTTACCATTCATGAATCATGGGGAAGTACTCGAAATAAATAAATAAATAAATATATATATATATATATATATTGTTCCACCAAGTTTCTGAGACGCAGGAACATGGGGGTAGGAAAACGCAGGAGTGGCCTATATAGAAGTTTCCCTCAAATTTTAGGAAACATCAAGGGGACGTCGAGGTCTTCAACATAGGGGACCCCACCAAAAACATTACAAAATTTATATTAGAATACATAAAAATTGAAAGTTGGAGCATAAGTCATTAAAGTCTTCAATCTTATAATCTAAAGATTAATACAAGTTTACAAAATACATCAAGTGAAATAAAACGAAATACAACCATACATACCATGCATAAAGTGAAATAAAACGAAATACAACCATACATACCATGCATAAAGTAAAATAAAAGGAAATACAACCATATTGAACAACGACGTGAAATCGAGGCTAGACAAAAGGATAATAGTGGACAACGTGGCCCTTTTAATTTTTTGGTCAAAAATAGTCAAAGGAAATGTGGGGACGCCATTTTTAGGAGGGGAATGTTTCCCTTTTTACAGGAAACATCCCCTTCTTTGTTTCCTTGAGTTTTTTTCAAACGTGGACATGGGGCATGTTACGCCTTAGAGTATCTGCAGCGTTCCCTACAGATCCAACAGAGTGAGGGGTTATTTTTTGGCTTTTGCTATGTAAAGCCCTGTCTTTGAGCGTTTTTGTATGTAGAGTGTTGATTTGGGGCTAAATACCCCTAATCATGTCATGGATGCTCCTCTTGACTTCCACTTCCAAGACGTGCTTTCCCTATAGGAGTTGAGTCCCTTGGGGGGCAATCACTTGGACACGTGACCACACTCATTTATTTGCTATGTAAAAGGTGATAGCGCAAGGTTTGTATACCTTATCTAGCACACCTTATTTGCTTACTTGGACCTATTTTGTGATATAAAACCCCTCCTCTGGGTTGTGTTACCCACAAATTATACTTCCTTATCGAAGAAGCCTGCAAGGATAATGAAGGAGGACGTTGACGGCACACATCTATTGGGGTTAGTTGGGGCATGACGTCCGCCTTTTGGACACCTAGCACTTGGTGTAGCCTAATTGAATTTTTATTATTATTTTGATGTCATTTACAGATATTTTATTGTTATTTTATGAGTGGTCTAGCCCCGAAGTTGTGGGTGAGCAAGCCAAATGTTATATTTTGACATTATCATGTAGGCCCATGACTGAAAATTAGGTGAGGCTAGTCTTATATAAATAGCACCTCCCTCTCATTGTAAAAACACAACAAGATATGGGTTCATTATGAGATCTTTTCTATTTCTTTTGGTTTGTTGGAGCTCTTGATGCTATGCGCACCTCTCTTTGGATGATCTTTCTTTCTTGAAGCTTGATTTGATGAAGTTCTAGGGCTTCTTTTACACATGCTATTGGTTGATGCTAAAGAATGGTTGTAATAACTCAAGAACAAAGGTGACCTAAGGCGCTATCTTGCTCATCTTTGTTAAATGTTGGTAAGTTACTCATCGAGATCTTGCATGAGGAGACCTTCCTTTCATAGGAGCTCTCCATTGCTACTGGGCCTTGGACTTCTTATCTTGCCGTAATTAGTCTCTTCTACTTAATTCTTGTGGTTGCTAGTTGATGCCCTAATTGCAAGTATTGAAAGCCATTATAAGAGAGGGACGTTGGTATCAATCTCTCAATGCCCTAAGGATTGAGACAAAAATCATATGCCCTATCTTTTCAACAAATCTATCTCTCTTTTATCAATTCACATGTCTTTTATTTCACATGCATCTTTATATATTGAAAAACACTAAAAAATATAATATTGTTGGAAAAACCCTAAAAATCCAAATAAATTATGAACTCCAAAAATAAACATTAGTTTGTAATTCTTGTCCACCCATCAAATTCGCCCTAGTGGATTTATCCACGAATCTATGAGGGCTTCCTCATTTTTCTTAGTGCATTGGGAAACATGAAATTGCCCAAATTAGGGTTTCTACAGGGTTTTTTGCAGTTCTAACAAGACCATCAAGTGCACCCTAGGCCACTTGATCATCTCCACTTCAGAGTTCACTTTTCTAGGGTGGTGCCTTGGGATTTGTCAAGTGTATTGAAGTGGTGATATTTATGATATTGATTGGTAGATTGAAATAACTCCTTTTATATGATTGTTGACTCCATATAAGGCATTGATCTTGGCCATAAGGCTTGTAGAAGGGTATTTGCAGGTGTGCTGGTGTCTACGGGTGCTCTTCCTCCATTAGGGACTCTCCCCTGGGTTTAGGAGATACCCGAAGAAGTTGAGGAGTTAGGTTATGGTGACATTGGACCTAAGTCCTCCCTGCTTACCGTAACTAAACCTTTGGTCTACACAACCTTGTTACGTTAGGGCTGCTAGTTTGAGTGGTAATAAGGCGAACGTTTCCAATGAAGTTTCCAAGTTTTCAAGACGTGCGGGGGCATGCAAGCACGTTTCCTACCCTTGGGGACGTGTCCCCGTGTCACACTATATATATATATATATATATAGAGAGAGAGAGAGAGAGAGAGAGAGAGAGAGAGAGAGAGAGAGAGAGAGAGAGATCTAACTTTTCTAAACATTTAGAATAGAAAACGACATCAAATGATGAAATGTTGAATGATTTACTAGCTCAAACGTGCCTTTTATAACAAATTTGAAACCCTAATTTTTGTACTATATTATTTTAGCACCCCACATATCAAAAATGCGAGGACACATAGGTTCTATGTGTCTGACACATGTGGAATACAATTTTGGCATAAGACATATCACATGCATGTTGGACATGTATGACCCACGTATCCACATTTCTGAGGATATATGGGAGTCCACAATGTATCTTATATCTTAGACTAACAATTATACAAATAATTGTAATTAAATCATTATAGTTACACATTCATACAAGAAATTTGTGAAGCATGAACAAATTTTCTTTTTATGGAAATCTACTACCTAATTTTTAATTACACCCATTTATATGCATTCCATGTGTGTATCTGTGTGTCACAAGTGTATATCGAGGTACATGCATGAATAAACACGTCTATTTTTTATTTACAAAGTGGTTGTATTTTGATATGCATAACTATAACACAAGAGATAAGATAGTATTATTTCATCAATCAAGGAAGTCATCAAATACATCAACATGGCTTTCTTTTATATGCAATGTAATAAGTTATAAGGCCAATCCTATAACTAACTTATATATAACTAATGTGGGTCATTAAAAATGCTAAGATTAAAGACCCTCTTAACAACACTCTATTTTTACTACAACTTATAACATATTGAGTGTTACCTCTCTTAACACCCACAAAATACAAATTTTATTTAAAAAGACGAAATTTGTTTAGCTATATTATTCAAAAATATGTTTACAAAAACATGATAATGAGTTTCAAAATTTGAAATTCTAGCTAGTAGTTAATATCCTCCTCCACATAGTTGGAACTCATGTATCGTGCTCCATCAAATTATCGTCACCCTTGTAAAGGTGGAATTCCCAAACTCCCCTAGACGACCATCCATGTCGGGGCAAGCTTTTCATGAGTCTCTTTGTCGCTGAAATCCAATTGCTTAAAAATAGAAAATCATCGTCATCAATTTTGCCACCTTCATACTTAGTTTCTCATCAATAATATTTTCAAGAACAAGATAGTTTCTATTTCTTCCTCTTATATTTAAATTTTCCTTTCAGAGGAGCAAAGGCTCTAATTTTACAATTCCAAGTTGTATGGCCTAGTTTTTTACAATAAAAGTAGTTTAGGTTTTCTTCTTTGTTATTGCCATTTCTTTTCTTGATCTTCTTATCTATTTTATTTCTAGCAACAAGGGCATTTTCCAAAGGCATTTTCTCTTTGGTTAATCACATATCCTCTGCCATTAGAGATGATATTATATTCTCCAATGATTCTGAACTTAATTTACTCAATGTGAACATAGCATCCCTATATCTCAAAGGGAGACTAGTTAATAACTTAATACTACAACTTTTGCATCTTATTCTTCAACTTGTATGCCTAAACCTGCTAATTGTTTGATCAAGTATATTAGATCATTTGTAAGACTTGACATAATTAAACCAGGAGCCATTTCAAACCTAAAACCCTATAGTTTAAAGGAAAATATGACATTTAATGCCTTCAATACAATCAACCCTTTCAATTATGCTGAAATGATGGTAATCATCACTTGTGAGTACTTGACATTCTAGTTTATGTTGGATCAGGATTTGCTTGAGTGTTCACCATAGATCCACAATCTTTTTATCGTCCCAACATGGTATAAGAACTAGTGTAGACTCTTCCTTCTCTATAAAACGTCCTTTCAAGGATGTTTAAGTCTAAAACTAGGGATTTTCAGCACTCCTCTTAAAACTATAACAAACTTTTAGGGCATTTTTATACTCTCCTTCATCAGCAACCTCTATTTTGACAATTTTTGGTCCTATTAGTGAATTTAAGAAGATATTTTGCAAGTTTGTGCCCTGCTAGCACTTAGATTTGATTTCTTTAAAATCTTATCAAAGTGTTTATCTTTGTTTGTTCATGGGTAAATTACTAGATGGATTGTTGGTGGATTCATCAATGCAACATCAACGATTCGTAGAGTGCCTTTCAAAATTGGCACATCATTGCATGTTTTTGTTACTCAAGGATAGACTATCAAACAAGTTCTTGGATAGATTGTTCATATAGGTACATTCACATATTACATCACACGTAGAAGTGGGAAATTGATTCACCGCCAACAAGGGTCTCATGCTTGCGGGTTTAGTACAATATTCAACACAAGTATGGGAAGCCAAAAAACCCCAAAGGGTAGGGTGTGGTCAGGTTAAGCATAAATATATTTTTTGGGATCTAATCATAGACTTGGATACCCTTTGGGAGAGATGTGCATGGAGTTCAAATTTTAAGCAAGTCTAAGAAGTTAATTTTGGCAATTTCTATTTGTTACAATGACTATTTTAAACAATTTTTGGAGAGTGGTTCGATTGTCTATCGAATTTTATATTTGACGACCCAGTTGGAGGATTTTGCATTTGGTGTGAGTTTCATCCATTTCTGATGATGGTCTATTTTTAGCAAATGATTGGATATGTGGGTTGGCAAGCAATGTCAATGTCTCATTTCATGCCATTCCGAGCAATCTGAATTCTCAAGGACCAATTGCATTTTGACATGGTCTATATTTAGTTCAGTGCGCCCACATGGAGATATTAATTATTTACTGGAGAGTGTTGAGCCCTAGGGGGCTTGCATATGACCCTGATTGGTGCATCCTCCTTCATGATCCCTCATTTTCCCTTTGACTTTGTGGTGGAACAATCTAGAAGCCACACACCTTGTTATTTTTGCCTTATCCACTTTCCTTTCCTAAAAATATCCTCATCCACTTTCCTATTTTCATGCCTTGAACATTCCTATAAAATAAGCCTATCCAATCTACCACTTTAGAAACCTAAAATTTTGATTCTAAATTAATCCTCCCTCATCCCATAATTTAAGGCTTAATTTTAGGGAAATCTTTCCTTATAAATCTCGTAGCGTTTATTTTAGGCATGAAAAAATGCATTAAAATAAGAAATTAGCCACATACAAGTCTAATTTCTCTTATGGGCGATTATTATAAAAATAGGGAGGTATTTTGGAGGAGTATTTTCTCCGGACATGTTATTTTCACTCCAAAAATGAGTGTTATATTTGGAGACTACTATTCTTAATTCCCATCTATTTTTTATCTTGATTATTCTTACTCTCTCAGTCTTCTATATATTGTACAGGTTATGAAGGGCAAAAAAGGAGTTTTTGTAAGTGATTTGATCACTGGAGCTTTGATAATTATTGCCTACCCCCATTTCATCACGATTCTTTTACATTTCTAGGAGCTTGTTCATAGTAATTTTTGTGGCTCTGAAGATTCTGTAATAATAAACACCAGTTCCTGAGTGAGGGATATTGAGAGCTAGCAAATTGTACCTATGATAGTTGGAGATTTCTTTGTTGGAATGTGATTGTACCTATCCCATTCAACTAAAGATGATTGTACTTGGAGAGTTCTTTCTTGTCTGGGCGTGTCAAGGACTTTGCCCTTTGAGTGTGAAAATTTCTATAATTTTAGTAGACAATTATTCAATATTGCAAACATTGTTTCGGGGAATATATCGTTGATTGTCTACAAAGAAATTTATCAAGAACATCTAGGAAAATATAGAAAAATATTGGAAAATATCGACAAGAAAAAACTTAAAATTGAAGAATTATGAAAATATAGGAAAAATCAACAACCTAAAAAACTCAAGAAATTGGAAATATTGGGAGAAATCAGAGATAATTGCACAATTACAATTTTAGAGCCTACATAATTATAATTAGGGTCCTAGACGACCAATAAAGATAAAACTAATATTATAATAGAAATGTAATGTCACAATATATAGGGATTAACATGACCCTCCCCTTCAAACAAATGGTTGCCTCAACACTTGATTAACTATGGATGTTTCTGCATGAAAAAACTCATCTTTTTATGTTGCATCTTCTATGAGCAAGCTCTTCCACTTGATGAGGTACTCAGCAACTGCTTGATTCCCTTCTTCATCGATCCCTAGTAAAATAGTCTAGACTGGAATCTTGTCACCAATTACCCTTTTAGACAAGAAACATGGAAGACAAGATGTACACGTGAAATGACAATAACTCCAATTTACAAGCCATACTTCCAATCCTTTGCAACAGCTTATAGGGACCATGGTACTTCAGAGCTAATTTGTTGCCTTCTTTTTGCTCCTTGAGGGACATTTGTTTGTATGGTTGTAGCCTCAAAAAAAATCCAATCTCCTACTTCAAATTCCCTTTCACTACGATGTTGGTCTACTTGTTGTTTCATCCTATTTTGTGCAATAACCAAGTTATCCTTCAATAATTGGAGAACATCTTATTGGTGCTCTATGTGATCCTACATTGCTTGAACCTTAGCTTTCTCTTTCAAGGATGATGTGTTGGAAGGAGAATGATAGCCATAAAGTGCCATAAATGATGACATTTTTTATGAAGTATGGAAAGATGTGTTGTGCCACCATTATGCTAAGAGCAACCACTTGACCCATTGTGCTTGTTTATCAGATTCAAAGCAACAAAGATACCCTTCTAAGCATTTATTCACAATCTTAGTTTGTCCATCAGATTGGGGATGGTAAGAGGAGCTCTGAGCCAACTGAGTGCCCAAACAAGAAAATAATTCCTTCCAAAAATTACCAATGAAAATTGGATCTCTATCACTTACAATAATCTTGGGGGTTCCATGTAGCTTTTGAACTATTTCCATGAATGTCGCAACTACTCTACTTGCTTTAAAAGGACGAGAAAGAGAGCAAAATGTGCATACTTTGTGAGTCATTTTACCACTACCATGATGACAGTTTTTCCTTCTAGCTTTGGTAAACATGTGATGAAGTCCATTGAGACCTCTTCCTAACGCTGACTTGGTACGGCTAACGGTTGTAAAAGACCTGGTGTCTTGATTGTCTCTCCTTTGTTTTGTTGACAATCCAAACATTCTGCCACAAACTTTTGGACATCGGTTTTAATACCTTCCCAGAAGAAATCCTTCTTGATCCTATGGTATGTTTCCAAGAACCCTGAATGTCCTTCTATAGTATAAGTGTGCAATTCCAAAAGGGTCTTTTGTTTGAGTTGAGAATTTTTACATAAATATAGGCGATCTTGGTACCATAGTGAATCATTTTTCCACACAAATTTATCTAGTGAATTGGGGGAATTAGGGTCCTCTTGTAGTTGTTGAATAATCTTTCCTATCTTTTGATCTTGTTTCCATTCTTTCCTTGCTTCTTCTACCTAATCAGATTGCATAATGGAAATAGCACAAAATAAGCCCTCAATGTCATCTTCTTTTCTTGAAAGTGCATCGGCTACCACAATCTATTTTATGTTTTTGTAGATAATTTTGAAGTCATAGCCTAACATTTTTGTAACCCATTTTTATTGCTCTTCTGACGATAATCATTATTCTAGGAAGTACTTAAGGCTGTCATGATATGTTCTTACCTTTGAAGTGTCTTCCTATTAGGTAAGGGTGCCATTTCTTAATTGCATGTAGTATGGCCAACATTTCCTTTTCATAAATTGGTTTGAGTAAGTTTTTTTGTTTAATTTGGCAACTTTCAAAGACAAAAGGGGCCTTCCTTGCATTAAAACCACATCAATGCCATTCTCTGAGGCATCACATTCCACAATAAAGGTTTTTGTGAAGTCATGTGTGGCTAATACAATAGTTGTACACATAGCCACTTTAATTTTTTCATTTGGTTGCTTCTTGAGGCCACGAGAATGCCTCCTTTTTCAATAGCGTTGTTAGATGGGTTGCTATTTAACCATAATTCTTGACGAATTTGCGGTAGTAGCCTGCCCATCCTAAGAATCCTTTAAGATTCTTCAATGTTTAGGGATTGGCCATTCCATGATAGCATTAATTTTATTACGATCCACTTTGTTGCCTTCGTGAGATACAATATGACTCAAATACTGCACTTCCTAAACCCCAAAAGCACACTTAGAAGGCTTGGCATACAGTTGGTGCTCCTCCAATAGTTTTAAGATCCTGTCATTGTGCATGCTCTTCCAAAGATTTGTTATATACAAGTATGTCATAAAAAAATACAAATACAAATTTTCAGAGGAACGATTTAAATATAGAATTCGTCAAGCTTTGAAATGTGGAAGATGCATTGGTAAGGCCAAATGGCATCACCAAAAATTGATAATGACCTTGATGTGCTCTGAAGGTTGTTTTTGGAATGCCTTCTTTCCTCATTCTGATCTAATGATATCCAAAACAAAGATCCAATTTGGTAAAGAATTTTGTTCCTTGTAATTCATCTACTAATTCATCAATGATATGAAAAGGAAACTTATCTTTAATGGTCCTCTTATTGAGCTCTCTATAATCTAGACACATATGCCATGAACCTTCCTTTTTGTGAACCATCACCACTGGTGCAAAGAAAGGACTTTGCCTAGGTTTAATGATGCATACATCTAACATAACCTGAACGAATTTTTCAATCTCACTTTTTTGTGCATATGGGTACCTATAGGATCTAATGTTAGGCAGTACACTTCCCCGTTGCAAGTGGAAGGCCTTTAGGCATCTCTCCCAATACCTTGGAATGATTGTCAATAACGTGTTGGAGATCCACTAGAATAGAGGGTATAGGTGCATGAACATCTAGTGAGCACAATTGTATAATTACTCCATGGTGTCCCATTTTCAACAATTTTTTCATGTTGTTAGAGCTTAATACTTTAAGAGGGTTTCCCTGGAATACCTCTGGGTTCAATTTCCTTTCCTTCTTAAGACAATCTCATGAACAGTTCCTATAAATTAAGAGCCATTGCTCTCAATGATTGTAGCCATTGGAGCCCTAGTACAACATCAACACCACCCATTTGGATTGCAATTATTAGGCTATCAAATGAATACGCACCCATAGTGAGCTTAATACTATGGCACTTCCCTAAACAATTTAGGGCACCACCATATGCAATCATTACTTTATATTATGGTGCGAGATATATAAAGGAATTAAGAAGTTTGGCTACTCCACAATCAATGAAGTTATAGGTACTACCAAAATCAATCAACACAGTTACCTTTCTCTTTTTTATATATCCCTCTATCTTGAGAGTTTGAGGACTATTAATGTCGACCAATGCATGACAAAATATGGTTGGAATAGTATCTTTTATATCTACATGTTGAGATTGTCCTAGATTTGGATCATCTTCGTCTTCACAGTCTATGTAGAATAATTTCTTCTCACTATACTTATGCCCCTTCATGTACTTGTTGTCACAATTGGAACATAGTCCCTTTGCTCTTCTTTCCTCCACTTGTTGAGGTGTCAACCTTGTAGGATTAGGCTGAGTGGAGTTGGGAGGGTAAACATTTCCCTCTCTATAGGTGTTAATGGTAGTTCTTCTAGTAGCCATATTTTTACTTTCAAGCCCTCCTAGTGTCATATTTTTACTTTCAATTTTCCTTGCCAAACTAAAAGCTTTCTCCAATGATTTAAGTTCAAACATACGTACCTTATGTTGAATATTCTCCTTTAAAGTGCCCATAAAGAGATCCAACAAATTATCTTTTGGAATGTTCTTCACTCTAAGACGTAACTCCCGAAGCTGCTTGATGTGCTCAATAACTGGACCTTTTTGCTTGAGATTTATTGATTAGATAAAGAATCTGTTGTTCTCAATATCCCCATAATGTGCAATCAATTCATCAGTAAATATAGATCAAGAGACAATAGAGACCATTTTACGATCATAAAGCCATGTGTACCATACAAATTGATCAAGCTCTAAATACAAGGATGCAACAGTTACCTTTTTGTAAAGATGACATTTGGTGTAGATCAAAGAATTGCTCTATCTGGAATATCCATGTTATTGTATCATTGCTAAACTTTCTCAAATCAATCTTGGGAATCCATTAGTTCCTTTTCCCCAGGTTGAACCCATGAAAATGTAGACTATGCAATGATGAATGATCAAGTGTCGAATAATCGAACCTCTTATTCTCTAATTGTTTTTCAACTTTCTCAATCAATGACTACAAGTCCTTATTTTCCTGCTTGTCCTTTTCTTGAGGAGATAAATTAAGGAGAAAGGTGTGTCTTTTATCATTCAGCATTGCCTTCACCTCTTGAAGATCCATTTTTACAAGATTCTCTTTACTAGCCATCTCACTGGTCATCTTTTCCAGATCCTCTTTGGTAGCCATATTTTCCATCTTCTTTTGATATCCTCTTTGAATTTTAGGAATTCAACATTATTTACCATAATGTCAAGGTCTCCTAATTGGTTGAAAATCTTGGATAACTCATTGTTCACTTCATCTCGCTTCTCTTGCGTCACAATTGAGCCTTAAGGAGGTTTAAGGGGGGTAGAAATTTTTGCTTCAACTCTTGCCATTTTATCCCACTAATATTTAATAGAGTTCATCTCTATTTGCTCTTTATCCCACTTTATGAATCACCCAAATCAGACCTTCCAATCAAAAGTTATGAAAAATTCAAAATAACATACATACCTTTTAAAACCCTAATTTGGAGACAGTCTTGCTGGCCAACCTTCAAACAGAGGTAACTCTGAAATTTCAGCTCCTCTGAATCTGAAATTTCTTCCTGTAGTATCCAGATATGTCTTCTCTGCAATGCTATGGGTCTGACCTAATCCTGATGTGCCAAGGAAAAGTTATGGTGATGTTACCAAAACTTGTAATTTTTGTCCTTCTCAGGAAAGCAAACTTGTACAGCCTGCCACATGTCCAACTTTTCGAATATGATTCTAAAAATTTTACCATGAATACAAGATCTGTCTACTATCCAAGGCAACAAGTCTCACCCAATTTGGATCTTTCAAGCTCTAGGTATAACTGTTTTGCCTGGAACTCGTTGTAGACAAGTTTTTGGACTAGTAAAAAACCCTAACTTCCACAGGGTATAACTCCACACCTGTAATGAATCAAGACCTAAAAATCGTACCACAACTAGTTTGGTATCTCCTCTATGGCCCCTCCAAGTTTGGTTGTTTGAATCATATCAAAAAAAAAATTATAGCAAAAATGGCTTTGATACCAAATGTTATGCACCAAATTCCCAAAAACAGCATAAGATAAGAAGAGATAGTATTCCAAAGCCTTACGAATACAATAAAAAATGAATAACCAACCACTTCAAGGGGGCAACCTCTTTTACAATGTATTTCAGATACAAAACAAGATGAGATGAGATGATTCCAAACTAGATCTCCTTGGTATATATATAGGAGATAGTGTACAAATATAATTCTAGAGCCTACATAATTACAATTAGGGTCCTAGCCGACAAATAAAGATAATACTAGTATGATAATAGAAATGTAATGTCACAATATATAGGGCTTAACACTTTCAATTTCATCTTGATAGAATTTTATTAGTAGGGCTAGGATAATTTCGTCCTCCCTACTCGCCGCCTTCTTTTCATCCTATTGACTCCATAAGACACTAGTCTATTTGTTCTAGTTATTTAAAATTTTAATTATTCACATAAAAGCAAAACCACTTCTTTATCTAAAAATCTGTGCATCTTAAGCTTTCTACACATATAGCTTCAGCATTTTATGACATATTTAATCAATTTTCTATTAAATTACAGCAAGCTTGATTTGCTGTAACTTCATTCTTAATGCAGAAATAGAGAGAAGCTTTACATTTTTTCCCGATTTCCACGCTCTGGGAAAGTCTAAAAACATTAAAAAAAATACTCAAAAACAGCATTCATTTAGCACTTGGAACCTTAAAAAACTCATATTAGCTGCTTGTAATTTTTGTTTTTGCACCTTAGTTTATCAGTTTTCAGCATACACTTGCATTGCTAGTCAAGGCCATAATTTAGACTAGTTTTCTACATCACTTTACGTGCAAAATTCCAGAGTTTAGGACAGATTTAGCTTGCTGTTTTTAATAATTAAGCCCACATTTATTCTAAGACAGCAAGCATTAACTATGATTTTAAGCATTACTGATAAATCTAAACTTTGCTGTTAGTACCTAGATCATTTAGGGATACACCCTGAATTTAGCAAGCACTATCTTCAAAGTGAGGGCAAATAATCAAGGTGGCATTGCTTATTTCTGAAGTGAACAGTTCCTGTTCATATAAGAAATATCTAGAATAGATAGGATAGATTACAGTAATCCATGTAAGATAGTAAAATATAATTGAATAATGAATAATGAGATGATGATACAATGACCATGTGACAGTGTACTTATAGCACTGACTGGTTACAATGGTAAGTCATGTCCTTTCAACAGGTAATGTCTTTTAGATTGGATGTGTCTTTTCATTAATCAATATTATTATTATTATTATTATTATTATTGTGTACGTTACATTACCTTCCCCTTAAAAATTTTGTCCTCAGAGCATATATGTATGCAAAGACTATCACGCTTACTTGGCTCGTACTATCTTCTCATGATTCTTTGCTCTCATAGCTATGATAGTTGATGATACAAGACGATATGATTTGCGAAGTGTGGAACAAAATTGTTTAACTATAATTGGGTTAGAACACCCCAATCTGATCTATTTTGGCAATGTGCACTCATAAGCTCCTTGGAAAGAACCTGAAGTGTTATGATTCCGATGATGACTTGTACCTTGAGACTTAACTATACTGATATTTAAATTATTTGGGATATACATCATTTTTCCTATTCAGAATGATGTTAATACATTAATTGGTTAAAACATCGAATTTTGTGAATGGGATGTCGATAAGGTGTGTCTTTGTAGCATTAGTATTCCTCATACTTGTAGTGTTTTCCCGATTCACCTTTGGTATTAAGTCCCCTTCATATGCCTGAGTCGCCTTATGATCAATGAACTTCTATTAGTGAGTGCACTTGGATTTTCCATGGTTTGTACTTTGACAGTTGAAGATATCCTTACTTCAACTGGATTTGCATCTTTATGAGTTATGTTCTTGACTAGATCTTTATATTCATGATGCACCAAGCATTATGTGTACACTTTCTCTAGACATTATTGTAACATTGAATTGCGATATGAATTTATAACCATCTACGTTTAACTGTAAGTCCTTAATTTCATATCCATCGCCAAGAAATCTTTTATTAGGTTATGGAATTAATAATTGATTCACCAATTTGATATTAATGTAATTTTCCTTCTCATTTGGACAAAGATGGATGTCAACATTTTTTCTTTGAATGGTACCTTGGAATTTTATTATTGTAGAGGACAGAAATGGAAGGCCTTTAAAAGAAAATCTTCCCTCCTTATTAGAATCCCTTTTTTCTTTTTTAAACTTGAAATGAAACTTATGGTTTAGTTAATAAACCCTTTATAACCTTGAATTTTTTTAATATTGAAAATGTTTTTTATAACCCATAAGAAATATTTTTGTATGTTATATAATAAATATATAACATCAGAAAATAACTTTAACTTATATTATAGTTTAATATTGTCCCCAATATTAATCCTTTTCAAAGGGTCACAACTATTGATTCCCAACGCTAAGCAAACAACCCGCAACTACTTCAATGATAATTATTGGCGTAATGATAATTTGTGGCATACAGATTCTCTATTGACTATATTTTGAATTGGTTAAGTTATAAACTTTTTAAGGGTTATATATCCTTTTGTATCCTTTTGATTTTTTGATAATAGCATCCATATTCTCCTTGTAGCTCTGACGACGTAACCCTTAACTTGGTGAATCTCGTTAAATGATTATTTTTTATGGGTGGGTCTCACAATGAAAATATATGTAAAATGATACTTGTTAATAATTCTTTGGAAGGTCAATAATTCTTTCAAATGTCACAATGTTCAACATATTGATTATGCTATGCAGACTCCCCAAATTTCTTTTGCTTATCTAATGGAGCTGACTTTCTTACTCCCATTGTGATCGCCACACTAGATATCTAAAGCAGTTATTATTTATTTCATATTCAATGTTGTTCCCATCATTAAATCAAATTTCAAAAATGGCTCACTCACACATGGTTTCACCAATTATCACAAAGGTTGTGTCTAGGTCTGGATTTGCATCTTTAATGTCTTGCACAAAATATTTGGTTGAACACCAAGCAAACAAGTTGGTTGAAAACACCTCTCCAAAGAATGCACTATTAATGCCCAAGAAGGAGAAGAACATGCTTGGTTGAAAACACCTCTCCAAAGAATGCACTATTAATGCCCAAGAAGGAGAAGAACATGGCTGGCCAAAATTTACAAAAGGAAACTCCTCAAGAAACCCTACAACATCATCATGGGTGGATACACAAGGCTGAAAATGATCATGAGAATTATCCATATCAAAATGCTCATCAAGTTTAGTACAAATATAAAATTTTGATATTACAATTTCTTGAGTATATCAGAACAAAATCCTGAAAAGAAGGTCAAAAGTGATGTCCGATTAGCCCTCAAGCGTTACACTTGAACGAGAGGATAAAGGATTTGCCCGAGCACTAGAAAAGAGCAATCATATGATCGGGTGCCATAACTTATGTCTACGCAAAAAGGCACTAAAGACAAGAAATGAGCATGATCAAATGATAATGTATCAAATCAACGGTCGAAAGCTACTCAAGCTCATCAAAGTGCTCAACGGTTAACAAATTATGCACAAGCCTAAATAGCGAAACCGCAGTTTTGATGTGTCAGCTTCTCATTTACTCAGGCTCCCAACAATTGTTTACAATGTTTTCTTTGGCATGCTGGGGGAATACTTCTCAAGTTATATGACCAAGTGGGCTAGAACCCAAAGCTTGGGAAAAAGGGGCTATCATCAACAACACACACAATCAAAATTTCGAGCACAGGATCAATGATTTCCAATCCTTCAGGATCACAAAGATGCGCGGAAGATATTGTAAAACATATGAGCCTGTAATTCATTACCATGGTTTTGATATGGCAACCTCACATTCATTCATGCCCGTGAAAGCAGGAAAGTGAAACCGCTCATCAGCTTGAAACCACCAAAACAGCGAGTCGTAGCGTGAAATGACAACCTGCTAGGTAAGCAATACATGGGCAAATGAGACACCGCCATGTGGACACAACCAACGATCTATAATTAAATGTAAACCACATCATGATTCACTAACAAATGAAATGGTGTGGCATGTACCCACAGTGAATGCGCCACATGCCACAGTAAATGGTGTGACAAGTACCCACAGTAAATGTACCCACAACAAATGTACCCACATGTACGTGGTACTAGTACCAACGCACCTGCAAATGTGCCCCAGGGAGAGAGGGTCATATTTTCCTAACTAAGAGGGGTGTTATCCAACTTTTTTTGAGTGGGGGTTATGGCCAAACCCTTGGGTTTCTCCTCTGGGAGTACTATGGCTTAGTGGCATTGTTGACTACCTCATAAGAGGGCTTGAAGCCTTGAGGTTGGTGTCTGGGGCTCCCAGAGGTGGGTCACTGGGTCACATGACCCCCACCTTGTTTTGTCATTCTGGTGGCACTTCTTTCAGCACTGAGGCTTATGTCTCTCCTCCATGTCACCTTCCACACCCTCCTGGTCCTCCAGTACTGCAGCGCCCTCTCTCCTTGGTTGTCTTTTTATGATGGTGTCATCCTTCTTCCAGGCCTACATTACTTGATTAGGGGGGGGGTGTTGAGGGATTTTCACTACTATTGAGGTTAGATAAGACATGACGTGCCCCCCTCCCCCTCGCTACTCCAGCCTTCTGTTCGGAGTGTTTTGCTCATTGTTAGCTATTTATGTCATTTTTGGGTAAACTCTGGGGAAAATGCCCCAAGTTACCCACAGATTTGATTATTTTATATTATTTTTGTTATAATTTTAAGTTGACATTTTAAAAGGCATGTCGACCTAGATATTTTTGTAAAGTGAGTGTGAGAAGCTATAAATAAACTTCTCCTCACTTCATTTGAACATAACAACTTATGGGATAAAAATATTATGTTAGTTTTTTACCCTTCTTAGGACTCTTGGATTGATGCGCACCTCTTGAGAAGGATGTATTTTTTGGTTCGAAGGCAATCTCTTGAAGTTTCTTTGGTTCTCGCTCTTTGCTAAGGTGATGCTAGAGTGGTTTGCTTAAAACATGCACAAGGAGGTATCTATGTTCTTCTCTTGATTTCTCTTTGTTAAATGTTGAATGATAATGCATGTTCTTGGTTGAATGGTAGCCATTAATGATGCATTTTGTCCTAGCTAAGAAATTTTCGGCGTTTAGTCACCATAGCATTGTGAGGGACGTCTTCTAGAAGGAGTCATTTGAAGCTTGAGCTTTAAGTCTCCAAGTTTTGCCCTAACTAGGCCTCCTTTAACCAACTCTTGTGATTGTTGAAGAAGGCCCTAGTTTGGCAAACTTTGCAAGTACCTTTCTCAAAAGGAATGCCATCTTCCTTTATGCCATAGGGTTAGGGTAAGACTTTAAAACCCTAAGTTTGATACTCTTTCCAAACCCTAGTTTGTATATTTGTAATTATTATTTGGGGTTAGATCTTGCATTTTCATGGTAGAATTAGAGTTAGAATTAGGTCTGGAATTTTATGACAAAAACCCTAAAAATAACAATAAAAATAAAAAAAAATTCAAATTTTGGCCTCCCTAAAATTTTAAATTTCGGCCTTCCCTCCTACAAAGTCAGCCTACCCTATTTGTCCCTAGAAACCCTATGGCGAAATTTTAGGAAGCCCTAAAATTTTAAAAATATCAAAAACTCCTGAAAACCTAGCTTGTAAATTTGTAAATATTGTTCTAGGTTAAATTTTGTATTTTTTATGTAATTAGGTTCAATTTTTATATTTTTTGTATATAAAACTAAATTTCTAAAACCCTAAAACTCTTTCCTAAACCCTAGCTACAGTCTGCTCCAGCCCTAGTGGCCTTTCTTTCCTTCACTTCATACCCTCGCCTTTCTTATTTTCTAGCTCGCCCCCTTGTCTTCTATCCTCCTACACCCTCACTCCTTTCATCCTCACCTACATCCCTCCATTTCCTACCTTCGCTGCCCTCTTCTTTGCTGCCCCTTCTCTTCCACCTTTCCACTTTCATTCTTCCATCCTTGGGCCTCCCTTGGTAACCTCCCCTAAGCCTTAAACTCACCTTTTCAAAACCTTTTCTGCTGTTATAGTAGACTTGACAGTCATAGAGCTCCTTTTTCTCTACCCTATACCTGTACATTAAAGGACACCAAAAAAGGGTTAAACATTCATGCTATTTTTGACACTATTTACAAAGGCTGTCATACCATAGAAGGTGGTCTAAAATTCACTTATACAGGTCTAAAAAAGTAGTGTTACAACCTGATATACTACCTCTGATAAGTGACCAAACAAGAAAGGATTAAAGAATGATCATTCTATGCTAACGCCTCCTTGAGTTCTGACAGTTCTGGTATCTTTATACTGCTGTTAGGACTGTATGGTATGAGACTTATAATCTCTTGTTTTGGAAAGGAAGTGGAACAAACTAATACATTGTCTTCGCTAACATTTGCCTCCATTACTATCCTCATTGATGCCTTATATGTAGATTTTTCTGGGTTTTACTGCTTGCTCGTTTATGTTAACCTTTCAGTGGTTTTCACCTTCAGTCGGTTTTGCAAAGGCTGAAGGTTACTTATGAAAAATCCTGTAACAGTTAAACACACAATAAAATACCACTAACATGCTGAAAATAAATATTTAAACACATGCACACCATAAAAAGTAGACTCAGTATTTTCAGCAACTGTGCCCTGGAAAAACACCCACAGGGAAAACCAGTAAGAGAGAGAAAGAGATTTTATTTCTTCAGCAAAGCTCAATACATAAATATTACAGCAGAAATTTACTTATCTCCACCATAACATTTCACCCAGCAATTTATCTCGAAAACTCTGCCAAACTGCAATCTTGATTTCTGTGCATGGGTGACTCGAGTTCTGTGCTGAAAGTACAGAGACTGTAGGGTACAGTCCTCCTCAATTTCTGTGCAAAATACAAACTCGAAATTAGTGCCCCAAATCTGCCTCGAACTGTGTGCAGCAACCTTGAAAACTGTGCCACTCAAACCCCTCGATTTCTGTGCTGAGATTTTCGGGAAGAGTGCCCAGAATACACCTCGGGCTGCGTGCAAACAATATTGAAATTTGTACCCAGAATTTCTTGAAACTCATGCCCAAATTATCTTGAAACTCGAGCCAACAAATGGCTGATGTACCTTCACCTCAAGATGTGTGCCTCCTTGATATCTGGGCCAAACTAAATGCCTAGGGTTTTGTGCTGTATGGCCAGCAATAACTATTGTTGTGCTAAACCTCGATTTATGTGCATTAATGGTTGCCTCGGGATATGTGCCAGCTAAAGGAAAATGACTAGAAGATCGTACTGTGCATTAAATGCCCAAACTAGTACCTCGATTTCTGTGCCAATGTGAAATGGCTGCCTCAAAGTGTGTGCTGGTCTCCAAGCTCTTCTTCTCTCGATTTCTCTCTTTCTCAATCTCAAGAATGAAATGAAATTTACTCCCTCATGCTTTTTGTCTAACCCTAAGTGGGTTCTAATCCAACGATGGAGAAAGATCCAATCCAATGGACAAGATTCGATGAGAGTGAAAATCACTTTTATTTAATTCACATAAATAAAATCACTCACCCACTTAAATTAAATCAAAAAGTGACTTTAATGTTATAAAGTCTCATTAAGTGACATTTAATGTGAGGGTCACCTTTTTCCCCCTTCTAAGTGACATTAGGCAAATGTCACTTGGGGAACACTTCCCTAGGTACAAAACTAACACTCCCTCTTACCGAGGAAGGTGTTCCGCACCACTCCCAACTTATCTCTGAAGAAGACAAACTTCCCCGTCCCCAAAGACTTCGTCAAGATATCTGCTACCTACTCATCAGTGGAAATATACTGCAACTCAACTGCCCCTCTCTGGACGTAGTCCCGGATGAAATGGTACCTGATCTCAATGTGCTTCGACCTGTCATGGAACACCGGATTCTCAGAGAGCTAGATGCAACTCTGATTGTCGCAGTAGATCACCGTAGGTCTCAACTGCTGATCAAATAAATCTACCAATAACTTACGAAGCCACAGTGCTTCGCAAGTAGCCTGAATGGCTGCCATATACTCAGCCTCGGCAGAACTCAATGCAACAAACTTTTGTTTTCGACTGAACCACAACACTGCTGCCGAGCCCAAACTGAAACAACAACCGGAAGTGCTCTTCCGATCCCTCACACACCCTGCCCAGTCTGAATCTGTGAACCCAACCAAGCTAACTCCACCCGAACACCTGTAGTCCAGACCATAATCCACTGTACCTAGGTATCTCAGTACGTGCTTTGCGGCAGTCCAATGCACACTCCTAGGCTCCACCATGAACTGGCTAAGAGTGTTAACCGCAAAACACAAGTCTGGCCTGGTGTTGACCAGATACATCAACGAACCAACGAGCTGACGATAGAGTGTGGGATCCACCAACTTACCCTCGGAAGCATGAAGTTGCTTCCAGTTGGTGATCATCGGTGTAGACATAGGCCTACAGTCCTCCATCCGATAACTCTTCAAAATATCCACTGCATACTTCCCCTATCCTAGGAAAATATGTCCAGGCTCCTGCCAAACCTCCATCCCCAAATAGTAATGCATCAGCCCAATATTAGTCTTCTCATACTCAGCTGCAAGGTCTCTCTTGCACTGTGCAATAAGACGCTCATCTCCAGTGATAAATAAGTCATCAACATATAACAGAAGAATAAGAATGAGAGGATCTCCACCAACCACAATGTAGTAAAGGTTGGGATCAGCCTCACTCTTCTGAAATCCCATCGAAGTCAAATATGCATCGATCCTGGAGTACCAAGCTCTAGGAGCTTGCTTCAGACCGTACAAGGCTTTCCTAAGCCTGCACACATGAGAATCTCTCCCATGTATCTCGAATCCCTGTGGCTGCTCTAAATACACCTCCTCCTGCAGAAGACCATTGAGAAATGCAGTCTTCACATCCATCTGGTGGATCTTCCAACCCATCTCTGCTGCTATAGATATCACTGCTCTGATGGAAGAATACCGAGCAACTGGAGCAAATGTCTCATCATAGTCAACTCCCTCAACCTGTGAGAACCCCCGAGCCACAAACCAAGCCTTGAATTTCTCTACACTGCCATCTGCAGCATGCTTGATCTTGTAAAGCCACTTGGAAGTCACCACTGACTTCCCCTCAGGTCTCGGCACAATCTCCCAAGCATCATTCTTCATGATGGAATGGTGCTCTTCCATCATGGCATCTCTCCATACCTGATGTTGAGAAGCCTCCTCAAATGTGGAAGGCGCAGAGTAACGGAGACTCGCAACAAGGGCCATCCCATATCTGTCTACCTCAACTACTGACCTGATCGCCTCCTGAGGTCTACCAAATGCTTCTGCTTCCTTCAAGGTGTCCTGAAGCCACTTAGGCTTCCTCTTCCTTGAAGGCTCCTCCCAAACCGGTCTATCCTCATCTGAGGAACTCCCAGAAGCAGAAGGTCCAACACCCCGAGGACCAGTGACTGATGAACCAGTCCCTGAAGACCCTGTAACCTGTGAACCTGAACCTGTGTCTGTCCCTGAACCTGTCCCTGAAGTACCTGTCACCTGAACCATTGATACTGTAGAAGCTGTGCCTGTACCCTGTGATCCAGTCACTCCAGAAACCTGTGGACCTGAAACCTGTATCGAAGAAGCCTATGTCAGCTGAGGTGTGGGAGCTGATGGCTCCCGCTACTCCATCTCTCTCGACTTCCTGAAGGCTCTCTCCTCATCAAACTTCACTTCCCGCCTCACTACAACTCTCCTCTGGCCAAGAATGTAAAGTCGATATGCCTTCGAAGTCTCATCGTAACCCACAAAGATAACTCTCTCTGAAGTGGGCTCGAACTTCGTCCTCTTCTCAGAAGGGATGTGAGAGTAAGTCAGAGAACCAAATATCCGAAAGTGGCTCACCTCAGGCTTCTTGCCTGAATACATCTCCTTTGGAGTCATCCTCCCCAAAGCACGGTGAGGACTCCTGTTCTGCAGATACACTGTAGTGTTGCATGCCTTTGCCCATAGAAAGATCGGTGACCCCTGATCATGAAGCATGGATCTCGCTGCTCCCACGATCGACCTATTCTTTCTCTCTGCTACTCCATTCTGCTCAGGAGTGTAGGGAACTGTCAGCTGTCTCTGTATACCCTCCTGACTACAAAAAGCATTGAACTCCTTGGAGGTAAACTCACCCCCATTGTCCGATCTCAACATCCTAATCTTCCTCCCCGTCTGCTTCTCCACAAGGGCTTTGAACCCTTGGAAGACACTCAACACTAATGGGGACTTCTTGCTCCTCAAGAAGTAGATCCAGGTCTTCCTGGAGTAGTCATCAATGAAGCTAATGTAATACTCGTGACCAGTCAAAGATACTGAAGACATAGGACCACAAATGTCAGAATGGATCAAGTCAAGCACTCCTGCTGCTCTCATGTCACTGCTTGGAAAAGCAATCTTGGTGTACTTTCCCAAAGCACACCCCCTGCACATATCACTCTGCTCAGTGCTGAACTCAGGTAAACCTGTAACCATGCTCCTCAACAATCTCAGAGCTGGGTGATGTAGGTGGGCCATCCTCCTGTGCCATAGCTCACATAGCTCATTGCTGCTGCTGTGTGCTAGAGCATGCTACGGCTGAAACAATAACTTGTACAGTCGTCCACATCTAACTCCAATGTCCATGGGGGTAGATACACCTATAGTCCTGGGGAACACCTGCACTCTCCCATCTGAGAAACACACCCCAAGACCCCTGTCCTCAATAATGGAAACTGAAACAAGGTTCTTTTTAAGCCCAGGGACATACAACACATCCCTCAGAGTCATGGGACTCATAGACTCCCTCTGAAATGTAATGGTCCCCTGACCAACTGCTCTAACAATGGTATTGTCACCAAGTACCACCTCCACGTCTCTAGTTGTCTGTGATAGCTCGGAGAACAACTCTCGAGTACCTGTCATGTGTCTCGAGGCTCCGCTGTCAATGTACCACGTACTAGTGGTGGATGGACCTGTCTGATGCCCTGTCAACAATGAATGCTCACTCTCCATATCCATATCTGTGCTGGTGGCTAAAGAGACTCTCTCTCTCTCTCTCAATCTGTCCAGCATATAGGAAAAACTCCCTCTGAAACCTGTCACCAAAGTCATCAACCTCTGTTGAGGCTATTGTCTGATGTCCCTGTCCCTTCTTCTTCTTCTTGCTTGGACACTGTGAAGCATAGTGCCCAAACGCCTGACAACAATAGCACTTGATTTTACTCAAGTCCTTCTATCCACCCTGCGGTTGTTGTTGCTGCTGCCTCTTGGCCCCACCCTTCTTGGGACCCTTCTTCTTCTTCCCCTTGGCTGTCAAAGCCATGTTCTCATCATTTACCCCACTATGTGATGAACTGCCCTGTACAAGACCTCTCCTGGTCTCCTCACGCACAAAGTCATCCCATAGTCTCTCCCAAGACGGTAGGTTCTCTCTACCCACTATGGCCTGCACAAATGCACTCCAAGACTTTGAAGCCCCATTCACTGCTGTACGTACAAGCTCAGTAGCAGATACCACTTCACCAACCACTGCTAGTTCATCACGAACTACAGAATTCCTAGTGAGGTATGCTGTGACTCCCTCTCCTCCATTCATCTTTATACTCTTGAGTTTCTCTTTGAGAACCATCTTTCTGTTCTCATTGGAACTCTCATACAAGCTGGTCAAGGCATTCCACATCTCTTGTGCCCTAGTCTTCCCAGAAATGTGAGGGATTATGTGGTCTTTAACTGCGTCAAGGATAATCCTCCTAGCCCTACAGTCCTTCTTGTTGAAGGCTGATAGAGCTACTGCATCTGTACCATCTGGAATGACAATCAAGCAGGCTGTAGTACTTTTAACCACCTCCACCCATAGTTCATTCTCCTCCAAAATCAACAAAATTTTGGCCTTCCATGGCACAAAATTCTCAGTCCCATTCAGCCTATCCTCCAACCTCAGACCTGTAGCCATCTCAACTTCAACACAACAGAATGTTGATCACTAACAGAAGAAAATCACAAAATTTCTGAGTACTGGAAATTTCTGTGTGCTGCAAAAATATTACTGTTTTCTGCCCCTGCACTCTGATACCATGTAGATTTTTCTGGGTTTTACTACTTGCTAGTTTATGTTAACTTTTCAATGGTTTTCACCTTCAGCCGGTTTTGCATAGGTTGAATGTTACTTATGAAAAATCCTGTAACAGTTAAACACACAATAAAATACCACTAACATGCTGAAAATAAATATTTAAACACATGCACACCATAAAAAGTAGACTCAGTATTTTCAGCAACTGTGCCCTGGAAAAACCCCCACGGGGAAAACCAGTAAGAGAGAGAGAGAGATTTTATTTCTTCAGCAAAGCTCAGTACATAAATATTACAGCAGAAATTTACTTATCTCCACCATGACATTTCACCCAGCAATTTATCTCGAAAACTCTGCCAAACTGCAATCTTGATTTCTGTGCATGGGTGACTCGATTTCTGTGTTGAAAGTATAGAGACTGTAAGGTACAGCCCTCCTTGATTTCTGTGCAAAATACAAACTCGAAATTAGTGCCCCAAATCTGCCTCGAACTGTGTGCAGCAACCTTGAAAACTGTGCCACTCAAACCCCTCGATTTCTGTGCTGAGATTTTCGAGAAGAGTGCCCAAAATACACCTCGGGTTGCATGCAAATAGTATTGAAATTTGTGCCCAGAATTTCTTGAAACTCATGCCCAAATTATCTTGAAACTCGAGCCAATAAATGGCTAATGTACCTTCACCTCGAGATGTGTGCCTCCTCGATATCTGAGCCAAACTAAATGCCTAGGGTTTTGTGTTGTACGGACAACAATAACTGCTGCTGTGCTAAACCTCAATTTCTGTGCATTAATGGCTGCCTCAGGATATGTGCCAACTAAAGGAAAATTACTAGAAAACCATACTGTGCATTAAATGCCCAAACTAGTACCTCGATTTCTGTGCCAATGTGAAATGGTTGCCTCGAAGTGCGTGCTGGCCTCCAAGCTCTTCTTCTCTCGATTTCTCTCTTTCTCAATCTCAAGAATGAAATGAAATTACTCCCTCATGCTTTTTGTTTAACCCTAAGTGGGTTCTAATCCAACGGTGGAGAAAGATCCAATCCAATGGACAAGATTCGATGAGAGTGAAAATCACTTTTATTTAATTCACAAATAAAATCACTCACCCACTTAAATTAAATCAAAAAGTGACTTTAATGTTATAAAGTCTCATTAAGTGACATTTAAAGTGAGGGTCACCTTTTCCCCCTTCTAAGTGACATTAGGCAAATGTCACTTGGGGAACACTTCCCTAGGGGTACAAAACTAACATTATACTTCAGATTTCCTACTGCTGTTGACAATTGTACCGTATGCAAAGTTAAATGTATAAAAGTGATAAAGTAAATCTTGTTTGAAACCACTTTGACATACTCATTTGGCTGTCTTGGAATTGCTACAAATTAATGGTACATTGTCAATACATAATAGTTATTGCATGCTGCTATAATTCTGTGGTTATCTTGGTATACAAGTGAAATTTTGAAATTATATTGGTGGCATCCTCATTGTTCTCCATTAGTTGATGATAACATTCTCACCACTAACACTCTTCCATGCAAGTCTGACATGAATGCTATTTCATTGCCTTAGAAGTGATTGGATTATTGGAACTACATACATTGCTTAACAAACCTTTACACCTAATTGATTATCATTGGACACTTGTTATAACCATTTCTATATTGACTACCTATACTAGTGTTTGCATTGTTGTCATTGGATGATTAAATAGTATGTCCTCTTCATTCTCTTGAATTCATTGTCCAAGGCACTGGTCACTAATATTGTTGTCAATAAGACATAGCTTCTCTTGTCCTAAGGTGTTTTGCAGACCACATAAGGGCTCTTCCCCTTGGAGGTTCTGACTCTCCTAAGAAGTTAGAGAATTAGCTAAGGTGACAGTGGTCACTTCTCTTACACAGAGACTGGCCCTGCTAGTTCATCCAGTAACAAGCCTCAACTTGGGAATGAAGTGTACATATGATCCTCACAAGGTCATATCAGACAAAAGGAAAAAGGTGAAGTTAGCTAAATATATCCACCAACCCAATGACCAACTAGACAAAATTGCAAATCTGGAGAAATGGGGGAATGTTCAGAAGATCCTATAGCCAGACAACAAGTAGAAATCACAGCTGATCTCAACTCCCCAAAAGCAAGAAGTTGGGAGAAAGAGATCAGTAATAGAAATTCAATCCGATGTACAGATGGCGGTGCATAGCCAAGAGCATTCCAACAGCAAAAAGAGCAATATTGAACCACAGGGTACCATAATTGAACATCAAGTTCAAGGAGCTACTTATAGCAGGCCAGTTCTATCCATTGAACAATTCCCTACAGTATCCTGGCCTCCACAGCAGGAGTCTTCCATAATACAACCAAGCCCAAAGGAAAATTTTGGTTTATTTGTCCATTATACACATACCAAGAGTCCAAATTATCAAGTGAAAAGGGAATTACACCCCAAATCACACACATCTACAAGAGAACAATCTAAACTCCTATATGCTTTAGACATGAAAGACGAGATTAAAATGGCAACTCTGGAACCTACTGTTACGTGGGTGGCTAAAACTACAGCCCATTACAAGGCCACGCAGTTTTCAATGGACCTAGATGCATTAAATCCCACTAATAAGATGGACTGGTCAATTTAGTATCTCTCGGATTCTCCCTCAAAACCGTTCTCCGATTTTGATCCACTCTGAAACAACTTTATCAGGGTAGCCCACATCTCATAGGCATTCTTCTTCCCAGTCACATGAGGCATGATGTGGTCTTTCACCATGTTATGTGGTACCAGTACCAGCACACATTCAGATGTTTTCCCAAGGATAGGGTTCGTGTTTTTTCAGGGCCATGATGGGATGTTACCAATACTTTGTGAGACGTGATTATGGCCGGACCCTTTGGCTTTTCCTTTAGGAGTATTATGGCTTAGTGGCATTGTTGACTGCTCCTAGGGGTGGGTCACTAGGTCACATGACCCCCTGCTTGTTTTCTACACCGATGACTATATTCCAGCTCTAAGGCTCCTGCCTCCCCTTCAGGTTACCTTATGCACCCATCCTGGTCCCTTTCCACCAGAGCGGCCTCTCTCCTTGGTGCAATTTCCTTGATGATGTCATCCTTGGTCACCAGGCCCACGGACTTATGGAGAGGGGACGTTGAGGGATTTTAAACATTATTGAGGTTAGATGGGGCATAACGATCCTCCCTGCTCACTCCACCTTTCGGAGTGAAGCTTTCTGCTCAGTTTTAGTCATTTTTAGCACTTTTTAGGGACCTAGGGGGAAAATACCCCAGGTAGCCATCTTTTAGCCATCTTTTGGCAAGCTTTAGATTATTTTATATTATTTGTTATATTTTTACATTGACATTTATTTGGCTTGTCGACCTGGTTATTTTGTAAAGGTGAGTTGAGAAACACATATAAATACAACTCCTCACCTCATTTGCAAATCATAACTCAAGGAATAAATTACATTATGTTTCTCTTTTACCCAAGATAGCTCTCTTGGAACTGATGTGTCCCTCTTGAAGTAGGCTCTTCTTGCTCTTGTGGATAAAATTGGATGCTTGTCTTTGCTTTTGCTCATGCTTGGTGGATGTTAGGGATTGTTGGAAGAACACAAGCTCAAGTAAGTATAGTTTTTAGCCTTGCTTAGTGAAAAGTAGGTGAATTCATGCTTCTTGAATGATTGAATGGTGGCCTTAGGGCTGCATTTTTTCTGAATAGGGCCTTTTTGTCTGCCTTCTATCCTCTTTGCATGGTGGAAAATGCTCCCTAGAGAAGGTTTTCCCAAGTTTAGCCTTGGATCTCCAATTTTTCCCTAGATTAGGGTCTTATAATGAACCCTAGAGGTTGTTATAGGAAGGCCTAGTTTAGTAGACAAGGAGAAATTACTCCAAGAGGGAGGCTGGTCACCTCTCCTCTAGGGCTAGGGTTAAGGCTCTCATCCATAAAAACCTTAAGTTATCATTCTTTTCCCTAATTACTCTTGCATGTACATGTGTAAATATTAGATTTCATGGTAATATAGACCTTTTAGTTAGGTTGAATTTATTACTATTTTAAGTTAGTTTTTATTGTATGTTTATTATTACAAAACCCTAAAAAAATAGTCCCTAAAACCAAAACCCTAGCAACCCTAGGGTTGCTCCCTCTTCCTCACGGCCCTCTCTCTCTTCTTCCTAAACAGGCCTCGGCCTGCTCTTAAGGAGCTCGACCTTCCTCCTTTTCCCTCCTCCTACCCTCGACCTTGTCCTTCTCACCCTCGGCCTCTTCCTTATAGCCCTCGACCTCCTCTTTTAGGGCTTGGCCTCCCCTTCCTAGCCTGCTGCAACACTCGGCCAGCTTCCTTTCTACCTCGGTTCCCCTCCTTTATCCACATTGCAACCTCAGCCCTCATCTTCTAGGCCTGCCCTAAGGCTCGACCTTGTGTAGGCAACCTTTTCCTCCCTCATTCAGCCCTGCTTTCTTCCATATCTCAAGTCTACAACTTTAGGTCAGTCTGTGCATAAATCTTTTGCAGCCCTAGACCTGTAACAAGACAAACAAAAACATCTCAAGGGTTAATCAAACTTGGATTTTAATTACTCCTAAGTGAAGCTAATACAAAGGACTGAAATGTCATATTAAATGCATGCTACAGGATTGTTATTTCAGAGTTAGATAAATCACGCGAAGGTCTATTAGTAGCATTGTGATTGTGGACACTGGGCATTATTATGTGATATCATAATTGTGTTGTCTACTATATTACCTACTACTGCAATCATTGTCCTAAAGAGACTGTCTACTGTTGTCAATTGTTATCATAACTATTGGTTGCTATTGAAGTGATAAGACTCATATGTTTTACTCTCTTGTTAATGGTAAATGACCCCATAAATGAATGAATGATCTTTAGACTGCCCACTATCTACCTTACAGCAGTATACATACTCAGTTGAAATGGTTACTTGTCTACAGTAAATGTTATATGAATGATCTCTTAATATTGAATTTGACATTGATACATTGGTTTGGCATCTACAACATGACAATTTAAATAATATGTATTCTTCATTTTGAGGTTGATTAATTAAAGGCACTGGTCACTAATATCAATGTACAGAGGACAAAGTCTTTTTGTCCAAGTGTCTTGCAGAGTATCTAAAGGGCTCTCCCCTTGGAGGTTACGACACTCCTAAGAAGTTGGAGGTATGCCTGAGGTGACAGTGGTCACACTCTCCCTACATTTTTCTATTGGACACTAGCCCTGCTAGTTCATCCGGTAACACACTGCATCAAGAAGAATGTGCTTGGCCTTCACATTCTTCCTCTGATATTCATCCAAAAGAATATGATCAGTGGGAATTGTGACTGCTATCACACTCTCAGGAACCCTTGATTGCTCACTTCAGTGGCTGCTTACTGCTGTTCGGAACTTAGACCACTGTTTAATGCTACCTATGTGCTCCTAGATACTCAGAATGCTGCTCCAGGGCTGGTTTTCATGCCCAGGTCTACCAAGACTTAAAGAATTGAGCCATTTACTGCTGTAGGAGGTCAGAACAGGAGTTTTTGGGGCTGTTTGCATCCACAACATTGCCCAGAATTAACAATGATGAAATACTACTGCTGTTCTGAAGCCAAGAGACAGGTATTTTCTGTTACAACATGCCAAGGATACTTTTATGCTGCTGTTTGGGATATGAATGTGCCCAGATTTGATTTAACAGTGCCAAGAACCTACCAAAAACTGCCCAGAATTCCATGAAATGATGGTATACTGCTGCCTCTGTCTGTAAACTTGCCCATGATCAATTTTTTGTGGCTGCTGCATGAATAAGATCAGCCCAGAATTGAAATTTATTGCCGTTAGGGCATGCTGCTACAAGGGTTTATGTCTCTTGCTGCCCAGGATTGTTAGACAAAAGCCCAGGTCACTTTAGATAATGGCCATAATACTGCCGGAAGGTCTGAACCATGTACAAGTTGGCCTAGAACCACCCAGAATGCCTGCTCTCAACTATTAGGGATGAAATAATGCTCATGTCAGCCAATAGCAGCCTCATTCATAAGGGAAATTCTGTCATCTTCAAGCCCAAACATAATCTTGAGAGCAGAATCTACATGTTCAAACAAGGCATCAACCATGGCACCCACTTCTCGAGAGTGATCAAAATCACATGTGAACACCCATACAGAATGGGAGGTAACAGTCTCCATTTCAAACTTTGGTGGGATTACAGCTTATAGTCATATCCATGCTTACAACCCGTGCAGCAAGGGTACCCGTACCCAGGGGTAGGGTATGCATACCCGTACCCATGTACCCAAAACGGGGTCCAGGACGTCACAGCCGTACCCGAAACTTGGCCGAAGTACCTGAGACGTTTGTCACGGAATTAGGGAACGTTGATCGCAGAGGTGATGGGTTACCCTTGTTTTGGGGACGCCTAGGGACCATTTTTGTACGAGCCCATCCAGTTTTGTACAAGTGACATTAAAGTAAGTAATATTAAATGATAAAATTACTTAAACTTGCTATTCTTTTACTTAAATTTTTAACATCACCATTAATTGTTTCAGCATGTTTGAGAGTGGTTCCAACCTCATTGGACTTCATATGCATAAAGTAGAAGTTTAGATCCTATTGCCGCCAGATCACGCACCTGGTTAACGCAGCAGAAATCTAAGCTACTGCTCGGTGCGCCCTAAGGGGCAAGTCTCGAGTCAAGGCTGTCACCTGATCTTGACTCCTCCATTTAGGCCAACTCCAAACCAAAGCCAAGGGGGGGTAGTCCCTATGTAATGTTTCTAAGGTTAATTAGAATGTTTAGTAAATTCATTATGGATGTTTTTAAGGAGTTTCGGGGGGTTTGATTACAAAAGTCCAAGTTTGTTTGCAAAATGATTTTAAGGAGAAGCTTTCACCAACAAAAAATAAAGATGACACAACAATTTACTGATATTAATCAAAATATGAAATAGTGTTGTTGTGGACCATTGCCGATGGAGTCAATACATAAAAGATGCTGCTGAAAGGGAACGGTCTGCAGATGTCTCTTGGCTGATTTTAAATTATTAAAAGTTCAAAATTGTTAAGGGAACAAGGGAAACTACAGAGATACCGTGAGGTACAAGGAGCAATGTCCGAAAATTGAGTGGAGGTGGCTCCTCACGAAGACGTGTGGGCTGGAATGGAGTCTCTAGGGCGGTGTTCAACACTACACCAACAAGGGTGTAACCTAACTGTGCCCTGAGGTCGCCTCCCAGTTGTTCCCGCTTCTTCTGAGAAATTTGCCCACGCAAAACTCAATAAACTTAGTGTTGAATTTTCACTATGTGAGGAGTTGTTGTTTTTATTAATATGAGTTATTAATTAAATGTGAGAACTTCGAGAATGGTTACAGCTCTTTCTGATTTCCCACAGGGCCAGGCAAAGTAAATCATAATAAATATTTGGTCTACAATTCAAAGTATGCTCTTTCCCCTTGCAGGCATTTCCCGCTTCTTCTGAGAAATTTGCCCACGCAAAACTCAATAAACTTAGTGTTGAATTTTCACTATGTGAGGAGTTGTTGTTTTTATTAATATGAGTTATTAATTAAATGTGAGAACTTCGAGAATGGTTACAGCTCTTTCTGATTTCCCACAGGGCCAGGCAAATGCCCGCAAGGGGAAAGAGCATACTTTGAATTGTAGACCAAATATTTATTATGATTTACTTTGTGAAAGATAAACAAATGAAAACAGAAATGTTATACTAATTACTACGAGCAAACAGTCTCTTTTCTCATCATCCAATCACGTACTCAGGCAAAGCCCTTTATGTGATGGCGAGAGCATACTTCGGGAAAGCAATGCCAATTTATTTCCTTTAATCTACTTTGCAAAATGAAAATGAAATAATTTGTAAGTATACAACCCTGTAGTTAAACGTGTTTTGTGTGTTTGTGCTTTGTCAGAAAAAAATTACACCACAAAATCGACACTGCAAATTCCACTAGGAGGGATGGGGTGTGGGCGTTGTGTAGCCCACTTTCTATTGTTTAAAATTTATTACAATGCTTGCTCAAAGAAGTGCCTCTTAGTCCATTTAAAATTGGATCTAAGGGCTTACAATTTAACAGAATGATATACAAGTAAAAGGGGGTCCATGGAGAGTCTTTTTGGCTCTTTCTGACAAAAATTTATCAAAAATTCTTTCTCTTTTCTCTTGGAACTGCTAAAAACCAGCGAACTAAAAATGCAAAGTTAGTGGGTTAAACATACATGAATGTACAAAAATTTACAAAGCTCATACTTGGAAAAAATTGGGAAACTTTTGTATGCTTCAAGTATGAAAACTGTAAATCTAAATCTAGTTTTTTAAGATGAAAATGAAGTTATTGATGAACACAATGGCTCACTAAGAGGGGGGGGTGAATCAGTGAGCTTGCACTTAATACCAATTTTAACATCTTCAAACCCCATTCATCATTTACAATTCCATTTTAACATTCATACAAAGATCATCATTCATACTGATCTATACATCAATAAACATTAAGCAAGTAATCCATATCATTGACACGTCACAAGAGACACAAGATATAAGCTTTGTAATCTTTTTATATTTTGATTCAACCGGCTACAACTGTTAGGTATTATCAGGCACAACTGAATCAGAAGCATCAATTTCTATTCCAAGACTCAGATTGGTCTTTTTCTCAGATCCAACTAAGAAAAATAGTACAAGGCCCAGCTTGTATTACATAGACAATTTCATCAATTTACCCTTGTCAACAAAATCATATCACATGTCCTGTTGCCTATCACAATCACATCATCATGCACAACTTCATTCTATCCATATCATTTGACTGTACATCCTGTCATCAAAACTGCCATCATATCACCAATCATAAGCATGCAATCTGTCTATGTCTTCAGCAATCTGCTTCCCCAGAATATCCAGCTGTCTCTGTCATCATTTTAGCCACCCAAAATCAGAGATGTAAATATTATTTCACTGTTGCACCTGTTGATCTATTGCTTCCACCGAACCTGTCCTCATCTCCTCAAAACCCCCGAAAACAAAGCTCTATTGTACCTCCGAAATCTTCCACACAAAATTCCCACCACAAATAAAACTTTGTCTTCTTTATTTATACTTGTTCTTCTCCACAAATTCTTGAGGTCGACATCTCTTTTATTTTATTTATATCATTAAATGATTAAATCAAAATGATATTTATCATTTCCATATTATCTTCAAAAATATAAATATATATATATATATGTCTATTTAATCTTTTTGACACATCACCAGGGTGGGGTTGTTACCACTTTTACCCTTGCTCCTTCATATGCCCACAAGGGCTCTATTTCATGCCTTCCATATGCTTGAATAGACCCTTACATATGCTCGAATGGGAGCTTTGAAATGCCCGCAAGGGGCTTCAACAAATGCCTACAAGGGCAACTTGAATTATGCCCGCATTGACTCATTTAAATGCCCGCAAATGTCTCCATAATATGCCCGCAATGACCTCATTAAAATGCCAGCAAGGGCTTACAAATATGCCCGCAGTGCCTTATGAAAATGCCCACAAGGGGCCATTAAGTTCTTCCATCAAATGCCCGCAAGAGGGCTTTGAAATGCCCACAAGGGGCCCTTCCAAATGCCCGCAGGGGCATATGAAAATGCCTGCGGGATGTATATAAAAATGCCTGCAAGCTGAGCTTTGAAGATGCCTGCATGGGCCAATAAAAATGTCTGTAGGGCTACCTTAAAATGCTCGCAAGGGCACTATGAAATGCCTGCAGCACCCTCCAAATACCCGCAGCCATCTTCCAAATGCCCGCAGCTGTGCTACCTTGTCTTGCTTGCCATCAGCCTTGTCCACCTCATCATCAATCCAGGTTCCTGTCCTTTGTGCCATGTCATCCATACTTGCCTTGTCATCATGCATGTCATTCATGCCATCCATGCTTGCCATTTGTCATACATCATGTCCTTGTCCATGCCATGTCATTGTCCTTGTCCACTTGTCCTTTGTCTTCCATGTTTGTTCTTCAAGTCTTTGCCATGTCTCCAGCACCTTTATCAGATCATCAAGTCATTGCAATGTCCTTTTGCCTTTTGCCATGTCTTTGTCTTCCTATTAACCTTGTCATTAAGCCATGTCACCAAGTCATCTTTGTCATGTCATTGTCTCCATGTCCTTGTCCTCCATTGTCACATTTTCCATTTGTCATACTATCAATGGTTGTCCTTTGTCATCATGTCCTTCATGTCACCAATTTAACCTTTGTCATTAATGTATTGTCATCAATGACAATCATATTCATCAATCTCCGCCTTTGTCATTGATGGCAACTTCAATTACTCTCCCCCTTTGAATGCATCATGAAATCATATTATGTCAAGTCTTCATTGGGTGATCTCCCCCTTTGACTAAGCTTGGCATTATTTCTTGGAGATCATCCTTGTCATGCTTTTCACTTGCCAACTTCAAAAAAAAAAAAAATTATAAGCCTGCATACTTATCCTTGCTGAGTTGTATGCTCCCCCTATTAATTGTACTGTTGTAGCCTTTTACTTGAACAAGCTCTCCCTGTCAATCAACACTTTGGTTGCTAAATTCCACATGAATTCTCAAAAACTTCAAGCATACTGTAGCTTCCATAAGTCTAGTTGGATTATAACCAGTTCATTTGCTCCTTTTTGTCTAATCATACTGATCTTCATTTTTCAACAATCGGATGTGTCTTCAAAAGCCTTCACAAGATTTGATCATTGTGCTTTTTATATGAATATCTTCCTTTCGCATTCAGCTCCTTGGTCTTCATATGTCTGCTTCATCTATCAAGTACGCTGTTGTAACCTCTTTGAACTAGCTCCCCCTTTCATGTGTACTCCTTCATTTTATGTGGATGCTTCAGAAATCCTTTCATCTATGGGTTTTATTGCTGCTGGTACCGATTGATGATGAAAGCATTTCCAATTGTTCACTATAACTTATACAATTAGATGTCAGTAATAAGTATTTCTTGAACTCATACTTGTCAATCATATCTAGTAAATTCATAAAAGGTAAGCATGTATCAAATTTCCAAACATCAATATGTTGATTCACTTCCTTTCCTATCCATACTCCCCCTATCAATCATTCCATTACTCAATTTTTCATCACCAAACTTCTTTTAACAATATTCTCTTCAAAAGTCTTTAATCATGTTTTTTTTACAACACTCCCAAGACATTCACAATGCATCTTCAAATGCTGTACTACTTGCCAAGTTCCAAGTCACACTCAACAATCATCTAGCATGTATCAATCAATATGTTGATTTACTAACATAACTCAACTTGTCATCATCATTATTACTCCTTGTCACTCCTTTCCAAATTGTCATACAAACAAAGTTTGTTTATTTAACCCCTGTTGTACTTGTCATCCGAACTGTCTTCTTCAGGATTAAAGATTTGGGCACATTGACCACTATGCTTTTTCATTTTCCCTATGAATGCTTCAAGTTTACATATTTATATTCCAAGTTCAACCAACTTGGATCCACTCTTTGCTTCTCAATATCCAACTCAATTCAAACCAATTTTTTATTTGACAATTACTTCTTTTGCTCAACAAACTCGTTCGAACAATGCCAATTTTTCTCAAGACTTCAAATCTAATCTTGTATGAATGCATGCCTAGGCTTTCTTCAAAATTACTTATGTTTTCGTTTTTATAAATTTTCATATGTTCTCATCCATGCTCATAGTACCATATGCCAAGTTGAACCATTCCTGCCATGCATTGGTTGTCCTTCTCCAAACCCGATCCTAGGACCTGTTTCTTTGCTTGGAGTAGTCATCAGCTTCCCTTGAGTTCATCCTCCAATTCCATGGACTCAAGGTGTACCCAAGGTCTTTAAAAGACCCCAAACATGGCTTGCCATATGGCAGCCACCTTCATTTGTGCAATGATCATCAACTTCATTTAAATTTAGCAAAAATATTATTTTTCACCCATACCTTAGAATGTCCTTGGCTGTGATCATTTGTCCTTTGACCTTCAAATCTGTCTGTGTCATTCTTCTTCCAAGATTCATTGACTTTCCTTGCTGATGGATATGAAAAACTTCTCATGGATTGTCTTCTTACACTTGTGCATGCTCGAGCTTTATGGCCAACACCACCACAGGTGAAGCATCTCAATGTATAACAGTTTACAGCAACATCTCCAATTCGGTCACATGCCCAACATCTCATTTGATTACTTCGACTTTCAGCACTTTTTCTTTAATGGAACGTACAATCCATAACCCTGTGACCAAAACCATTACAAGAATAGCAATAACCATTAAAGTTGCTATCATACCTGAGTGCTTGATTCCATCTTAGAGCTGTCTCTCTTCTTCTAAAGAATTTGCTTTGAGTGGGAGCAACTTCTTGATGCATTTTTTATCTTCCAACTTCTTTGTTGTCATGTGCAGGTGCATGAGGAGCTTTGCTTTCACCTTTGAAGGATGTGGATCCAACTTCAAGAGTCTTGGGGGACCACATGTCTTCTTCAGATTTATTTTCTACCGTCTTGTACCCAAGACCAGATTTGTCAAAGGGAGATCTTTGACAATCCAATATTTTATCCAATATAACCGAGTTGTTATTGAACTTCACATGATTGTTTGACTTCTCAATTTTCTTTCTAAGATCAACAACTTCCATCTCAAGCTTCTGATTTGCCTTTTCTTGTTCTTCCAGCTGAAGCTTCATAACTTCTCTTTTTTTGGCTTCTTCCAGCAGAGTCTTCAAACCAATATTAGCTCTTCTTGTCTCTTCAAGCTCTTTAGGGATTTTACTGATCTCTTCTTGTTCTTTTGCTAATTCAATCTTCAATCTTCTAACTTCATCATTTTGATCTTCTAGTTCACCTTGTAAATCTTTGTTCTTGAGTTTCAACCTCATGAGCAATCCCTTTGTCTCCTTTTTCTACTTTTCAAATGACCCCAAAATCTTCTTCTTAAGCCTTGGGTTAAATTTGAGATCAACATCCAATAGGGTGCATGCAAATGCATTATTAGTTTTTAACAAATCTTCTTCTTCATCTTCTGTAAGTGGAATTTCAATATCATCACATTCAGAATTATCATCAATTGAAGAGTACTTACCTTCACTTGTATCTGAAGCTTGTACCCCGCTTTTCTTCTTGCTTTTCATCCTTGGCTTCTGTTTCCTTTTCTTTGTCTTGACTCCTCTTTTGGTATTCTTCTTCCAGCTTGAACCAGAGATCCTTGCAAAGGTGTATTCTTTTACACTTTCTTTGATAGGGCTTGAGAGTCCATCCATCAGAAACTTCAAGGCAATAATGTTGTCTTTCTCAACTGTTGTCTTTGTCTTCTTGTTAGACTGAACGGGTGGGTTAACCACAATTTCCCAAACACTGAACTGCTTCAAATAATATTTCATTCTGCTTCTCCAAACAAAATAATCTAATTTCTCAAAAACTGGAACTTCAATGTGAATGAGCTTTGTTGGTCCTTCCATCTTGTGTTCACAGATCCCTTCAAGCTTGCTAGGCTTGTGATGAAGGCCCGCTCTGATACCAATTGATGAACACAATTGCTCACTAAGAGGGGGGGTGAATCAGTGAGCTTGCACTTAATACCAATTTTAACTTCTTCAAACCCTAACATTTATCATTTACAATTCCATTTTAACATTCATACAGAGATCATCTTTCATACTGATCTATACATCAATAAACATTAAGCAAGTAATCCATATCATTGACACATCACAAGAGACACAAGATATAAGCTTTGTAATCTTTTTATATTTTGATTCAACCGGCTACAACTGTTAGGTACTATCAGCTACAACTGAATCAGAAGCACCAACTTCTATTCCAAGACTCAGATTGGTATTTTTCTCAGATCCAACTAAGAAAAATAGTACAAGGCCCAGCTTGTATTACATAGACAATTTCATCAATTTACCCTTGTCAACATAATCATATCGCATGTCTTGTTGCCTATCACAATCACATCATCATGCACATCTTCATTCTATCCATATCATTTGATTGTACATCCTGTCATCAAAACTGCCATCATATCACCAATCATAAGCATGCAATCTGTCCATGTCTTCAGCAATCTGCTTCCCCAGAATATCCAGTTGTCTTTGTCATCATTTTAGCCACCCAAAATCAAAGATATAAAAATTATTTCACTGTTGCACCTGTTGATCTGTTGCTGCCGCCAAACCTGTCCTCATCTCCTCAAAACCCCCGAAAACAGAGCTCTATTGTACCTCCTGAATACTTCCACACAAAATTCCCACCACAAATAAAACTGTCTTCTTTATTTATACTTGTTCTTCTCCACAAATTCTTGAGGCCGACATCTCTTTTATTTTATTTATATCATTAAATGATTAAATCAAAATGATATTTATCATTTCCATATTATCTTCAAATATATATATATATATGTCTATTTAATCTTTTTGACACATCACCAGGGTGGGGTTGTTACCACTTTTACCCTTGCTCCTTCATATGCCCGCAAGGGCTCTATTTTATGCCTTCCATATGCCCGCATAGACCCTTAAATATGCCTGAATGGGAGCTTTGAAATGTTCGCAGGGGGCTTCAACAAATGCCGACAAAGGCTACTTGAATTATGCCCGCATTGACTCATTTAAATGCCCGCGGATGTCTCCAGAATATGCCCGCAAGGGCTTACAAATATGCCCGCAGTGCCTTATGAAAATGCCCGCAAGGGGCCATTAAGTTCTTCCATCAAATGCCAACAAGAGGGATTTGAAATGCCCGCAAGGGGCCTTCCAAATGCCCGCAGGGGCATATGAAAATGACCGCAGGATGTATATAAAAATGCTCGTAGGCTGAGCTTTGAAGATGCCCGCATGGGCCAATAAAAATGCCTGCACGGCTACCTTAAAATGCCCGCAAGGGCACTATCAAATGCCTGCATCACCCTCCAATTGCCCGCAGCCATCTTCCAAATGCCCGCAGCTATGCTACCTTGTCTTGCTTGCCATCAGCCTTGTCCACCTCATCATCAATCCAAGTCCTTGTCCGTTGTGCCATGCCTTCCATGCTTGCCTTGTCATCATGCATGTCATTCATGTCATCCATGCTTGCCATTTGTCATACATCGTGTCCTTGTCCTTGCCATGTCATTGTCTTTGTCATCAAATGCCATGTCCTTCATTGTCCTTGTCCACTTGTCCTTTGTCTTCCATGTTTGTTCTTCAAGTCTTTGCCATGTCTCCAGCACCTCTATCAGATCATCAAGTCATTGCCATGTCCTTTTGCCTTTTGCCATGTCTTTGTCTTCCTATTAACCTTGTCATTAAGCCATGTCACCAAGTCATCTTTGTCATGTCATTGTCTCCATGTCTTTGTCCTCCATTGTCACCTTTGCCATTTGTCATACTATCAATGGTTGCCCTTTGTCATCATGTCCTTCATGTCACCAATTTAGCCTTTGTCATTAATGTATTGTCATCAATGACAATCATATTCATCAATTATTCTAGATCTTATTTTTATGCCAAATCAAAGAAGATGTTTGATTTTGCAAAAATACAAATCTATCTTTTACTAAGCTATAGTAACAAATAACCAAGATATATTTAAAGAATGGAGACATAATAGAAGCAAACACTCAAGCTCAAGCTTGATATTGGAAGAAGAAGAAGAGGAGAAATTTGTGGACTAAAAACTTGTAGATCCAAAGCTTGAAAATGATGGAGAGAAAGTGGATGCAACCAAGCTCCAAACTCCCTTCACCTCGAGGCTTCTTGTAAAGCTTACACAATTCTCACACAAGCAAGATTAAATCTAATATGTTCATCAATCAAAACCAAGAGGATAATCGTACAATCGAATACTAATATTACTCTTTAAAATCTTGAAAGCATGCACATAAAAAAAACAAATTGACAACCACAAATGTTTGTTCTAAAATAGCTAGATCTAAACATAAACTTGCATAAAAAATAAATCTTAGAAAGATGTCACCTCAAAAAAAATAGCACATGGATGGAACAAGAGCCACAATCGACCTCCAAAGTCTTCAATCTTATTACTTGAAAGAATTTCACACATTACAGGAGCAGAAGTTCTATGCCTTCATATCATATCGAAAGAGCATGAGAGACCTCGCTTTTATAGAGTTGAGAGAGAGGGATGGGCGCATTCTCCATGAAGGAGTGAGAGCGCATCATGTGAGGGATACGAGGGAGTGAATCCCATTGACTTAGGATGAAGTGGGAGTTAGAGTAAGTGAGGGAGGCGCCCCCTCTACATTGGGATCTCCACCCTTTAATAAAATGATGCCACCTCACGATTCGCTATTTAAATGGGACATGCGCTCCACTAATCCTCACGTGGAGTATGGCGCATCCAAAACTTTGGTTTATTCGCTATCCATAGATTGACTTTATAAAACATGTGCTTTATTCTCTTAACATGATCGCCCTTCGTAATAAACCACTTTGCCACCTTTTCCCCACTTTTTTTAAACATATTTTTTTATTTTCACACTTTGTCATTTGTGCAATTTGTAGCACTTTTAGCATTTAAATGAGATTTTGTCGTCTCTTTAAGAAAAAATGCCACAAATGACAATTTAATACCCGAAACATAGAAAAAAGTGGGTCCTACATTAAAGAGGATGCTCTGAGCGTGAAAACGAGCATCCCCGCGCCAAATTACGCATGCAAAATTTACAAAGGGCCAAAAATTTGGCCTGATGAACTTTTGAACTCTGGCAATGAACAAGGTAAGTTGTTCAAGTCTTCTGATTTGCAGGAGAGAGAAACAGCAGCAGGCAGAGGTGACCGTACGGAATTCTGTACAGTACAGCAGCAGCAGCTTGCTATGTTGGGATCCATGCCCGCTTACAAGTTTTTCTCTTTGTTTTTCTGTGGTACGATTTTGCTAATTGGGCAGAATCGAATTCTGATTTGTATTGTTCCATATTTTCTGAATAAAATAAAGATCTCATACTGCTGCACCGGTTTTCCCATCTTGGGTTTTGTCTGGGGGTTTATACCAAAAGATAGTGTTGTCTCGATTGATGTGATTGCTGCTATATTTCTTTCAGTATTTATTTTCCGTTGCATAGTGAAGAAATCCATGTGTGGTTATTTATTAGAAATTAATTTGGCATGCATTTAGCCCTAGTTGGATTTTAAGGAAATTTACATGGTATCAGAGCTCTTCTGAGCAAACTGAGAGATAGCAACAGATTGCTTGGATAGATCACTGCATATCTATCCAAGGGTTTACAGTTACTATTCACTATGGTCGTACAGTTGAGAGTTGAGGATAGCCTCCAGGGGGCACAGAACTTTCCTACTTGGAAAGAGAGGATCACCAGGATCCTTGATGTCAGTGATGTTGAGGAGCACATTGATGATCAAAAGGTAGCTCCCACAGATCCGGATGGGTTGGCTAGATGGAAGAAGATAGATTCCAGAGCTATGTTGATCATCTTACATGGGGTGACGGACCATATAGTCCCTCATCTGTCTGGGAAGAAATCCGCATTAGAGATGTGGAAGGCTTTGGAGAGTCTTTACCAGACCAAGAAGGAAAACTGGAAGATGGTGCTGCAGGAGAGATTGCCAGTACCAGGATGACCAAGGGTGAAGGAGTGGTGCCTTATCTTACAAGGCTCACACAGGTTAGGGATGAGCTTGGAGCAGTGGGCTCTAAGACTGAGGATGAGGAGCTAGTTCGTATAGCTCTCAATGGATTTTCTAAGCCATGGGACATCTTTGTTAAAGGTGTGGTGGCTAGGGAGAAGCTCCCTGACTGGCAGAGATTGTGGGATGACTTTGCACAGGAAGAGACCCGCATGGGTCAAGGTTCAACTTCATCCAGTGGTACTACAGAGATCGTGGATGAAGAAGCTCTAGCCCTATCGAGCAAAGGTAAGGGGAAGGCAAAGAAGAAGAAAGGTGGCAAGAAGAACTTGGACATGTCAAAAGTCAGGTGCTTCATTTGTCACAAGCAGAGTCACTTTGCTTCCCAGTGCCCAGAGAAGAAGAACAACAACAACAACAGTCAGATGGCAGGTTCAGCAGAGGTGGATGATTTCAGCAAGAGTTTTGAGGAGGACTTTTGTTTGATAGATTGCATGGCAAGCTCCATCAATAGCAGTATCGGCTATGTAGACAGTGGTGCATCTTGTCATATGACAGGATAGATATTTCCTCAAGACCTTGAAAGAGGGTGGAGTAAATCTCCATATTGAGTTAGGAGATGATGCGCGGTATCAAGCGCAAGGTGTTGGCACTGTATCCTTTCAGAGGGAGTCTTGCAAACCTATCAGCTTTGTTGATGTGTTATATGTCCCAGGGATGACGAAGAATCTCATATCAGTTTCCACACTAGAAGACAAGGGTTTTCTAGTGACTTTTTGGGACAGGAAAGTATATATCAGGCCACATAGGTCAAATTAGAGATTGGATAGGATGATTAGGGTTCGAAGTGGGAAGGTTTACAGACTACAATTTGAGCCTGCAAAGGCTCTGGTCAGTAGTAGCAGTAGTGATGGTGAGTTATGGCATAGGAGGATGGCACACTTACATCATGGTGCACTGAGGCATATGAGACAGACAGTCATTGGAGTTCCTTCAGTACAGGAGGACAAGCACAACCACTGCAAGGGTTGTGCGTTGGGGAAGAACATCAGGAGACCTTTCCCACATAGTGAGCACAAGTCTGAAGGAGCCTTAGACTTCCTGCATTCGAATGTATGTGGACCAATGAGTGTACATTCATTCGGTGGTTACAATTACTGCGTCACATTCATTGATGACTTTTCCAGGAAAACCTGGATCTATTTTCTAAAGGCCAAGTCAGAGGTCTTCGATCGGTTCCGAGAGTTCAAAACTCTCGTGGAGAACCAAACAGGGAGAAAGATCTGGATATTGAGGACATACAATGGTGATGAGTACACCGACAAAGAGTTTGTGGAGTACTGTGCATCAGAGGGGATCAAGAAGGAACACACTGTTCCTCATACCCCACAGCAGAATGGGGTGGCAAAGAGGAAGAACAGGACACTGGTGAGTGCAGCCAAGGCCATGTTATTTGATCAGAGATTACCACTATTCCTATGGGCCGAGGCATTTCAGACTGCAGTATATGTCTAGAACAAGTGTCCCCAGACTGCATTGGGGAGGAAGACACCTGAGGAGGTATATACAGGTACTAGACCAGACGTGAGTCATTTGCGTATGTTTGAGAGTATTTGCTATTGTCACATTCATGCTGACACTAGGAAGAAGTTGGATCCTTCTAGAGAGAAGGGGCTTGCCGAGGCATTTCGAACTGCAGTATATGTCCAGAACAAGTATCCCCACACTGCATTGGGGAGGAAGACACCTGAGGAGGTATTTACAGGTACTAGACTAGACATGAGTCATTTGCATATATTTGGGAGTATCTGCTATTGTCACATTCATGCTGACACTAGGAAGAAGCTGGATCCTTCTGGAGAGAAGGGGCTTGCCGAGGCATTTTGAACTACAGTACATGTCCAGAACAGGTGTCCCCACACTACATTGGGGAGGAAGACACCTAAGGAGGTATTTACAGGTACTAGACCAGACGTGAGTCATTTGCATATATTTGGGAGTATCTATTATTGTCACATTCATGCTGACACTAGGAAGAAGTTGGATCCTTCTGGAGAGAAGGGGCTTCTAGTTGGGTATAGTGAGACTTCCAAGGCTTATAGAGTATATATCCCAGCTCGCAAGAGAATCATTGTCAACAGCGATGTCCAGTTTGACGAGGACAGAGCCTTGAGAAGATCTATGGACTTACAAGCACAAGAGCAGCCAACTGAGGACTCAGAGGGAGTCAAGTTGGAGGAGTCACAGGTACAGATTCAGACACAAGGCACAGGCTCTAGTAGTCAGAGGGAGTCAAGTGGACAGGATCCTCCTATCTTTGATGGGGAGGATGAGCAGCAGCAACAGGAGGACATCCAATAGCCGCAGCAGGCAGACACTAGGCCACGGCCTAAGTAGTATAGGTCCACAGTTCAGGATTCCAGACAAGTGAGTCTTCCATGTTGGATTTTGTACAACTTCAGAAGATATTATTCATTATATTTTATTGTACTTTCATTGTACTTGTTTATACCTCCTAAGGGAGAAGAACCTTATGTAATCAATTATGTAAACACATAAAAGAATCAATGTAAGCCTTGGGGTGCAAAAGAAACAATTAAAAAGATTAAAATTAAATTATTTATTGCCCTCAGGTGAAGTCAGCCCCATAAGGAAATTTTCTTGTTTGCACGTGTATAAATAAGTGGCTCGTGCACCTCATTAGATCATTCTCACACTTGTGAAGTGCGCATCACTTGGAGGAGGAGATTTTCGCATCACTTGAAGAAGAAGGGTTTATTGGGGCATCTACTTGTGAAAAACACTTTCACATTCTTTCTTTATTCTTCATTTGTACTCTGATCTCAGAATTATCATCTCTCTGCAAAGGTTGTTGGGTTTTCTCCCATTTGGGTTTCCCAGGGTAAACTCTGTGTTGTTGTTTTGTGCTTTGTCTTACTTCTAGTGATCTTGGTAATGCATTTATGTTTTATGTTATGAATGTTTGAAATTTAACATTCCACAGAGATCCTTCAGACGTAGCGTACCACCAAATAGACTGAGTTATATGGCACTGATGACAAAGTTGATGGACTCTGAACCTTCTAGTTTCGAGGAGGCTGCACAACATGATGTGTGGCAAGAGGCCATGGTTGAGGAGTATGACCCAATCATGAAGAATCAGGTATGGGAGGTTGTTCAGAGGCCACAGGATAAGAAGGTGGTGGGATCTAGATGGATCTACAAGGTAAAGCATGCAGCAGACGGAAGTGTGGAGAAGTACAAGGCACGCTTCGTGGCGAATATTCGCAGAAGGAAGGTATTGACTATGAGGAAACCTTCGCCCCGATGGCTAGGTATTCTTCTATTCAGACTATCCTATCATTGGCAACAAAGATGGGTTGGCGCATTCATCAAATGGACGTGAAGACAGCCTTCCTCAATGGAGTTATTGAGGAAGAGGTTTATATTGAGCAGCCAGAGGGGTTTGAGGTGGAGAGTAGAGAGTCTCATGTGTGCAGGTTGCAAAGAGCTCTTTATGGGCTCAAGCAGGCACCCAGAGCATGGTACTCGAGGATTGACAGCTATCTAGGAGAGATGGGGTTCCAACGGAGTGAGGCAGACCATAACCTATACTTCTTGGCAAGTGAGGTACCTCTCAAACTAGTTCTATATGTGGATGATCTCTTTCTTACAGGAGATGAGGTGTTGATCAGGGACTGCAAGTCCAATCTTGCAGTGGAGTTTGAGATGAAAGACCTTGGGTTGATGCATTACTTTCTAGGTCTGGAGGTTTGGCAGAGAGATGGGTGCTTCTTCATTAGATAGGGGAAGTATGCAGTAGAGATCTTAAAGAGATTCAGGATGGAGAACTGCAGACGTATGGCTATACCTCTAGTTTCCAACTGGAGTAAGATTGATGCATCGAGATCAAAGGAGTTTGATCCTACACTGTATAGGCAGCTTATCGGGTCGCTTATGTATCTGGTCAACACTCGACCAGACATTAGCTTTGCAGTCAACTCTTTGAGTCAGTTCATGGTGAACCCTCGAAGAGTACATTGGACAACTGTGAAGCACATACTTCGCTACATCAGAGGTACAGTGGAGTATGGATTGGCTTATGAGCGCAGTGGGAGTATACAGTTGGCAGGTTTCACGGATGCTGATTGGGCAAGATGTGTTGAGGATCAGAAGAGCACTTCAGGTTGTTGCTTCAGCATTGGGTCAGGAGTTGTCTCTTGGTTCAGTAGGAAGCAGAAGACAGTTGCATTGAGCTCAGCTGAGGCTGAGTACATCGCAACGAGCATGGCTGCATGTGAGGGGATGTGGCTGAGGAAGTTGCTCTCAGGATTGTTCGAGAGTGAGATAGAGACTACTATAGTTCACTGTGATAATCAGAGTGGTATCAACCTTTCTGAGAATCCAGTGTTCCATGACAGGAGTAAACACATTGACATCCAGTATCACTTCCTCAGAGATTGTGTTCAGAGAGGAACATTCGGTTGGAGTACATTCAAACAGATGAGCAGGTGGCAGACATATTCACCAAGGCACTTTGCAAACTCAAGTTTGTGAAGTTTAGAGACAAGTTGGGGTTGTTACCGAATCCCTTCCTCCTTGAGAGGGAGTGTTAGAAAATGACAACGAAGGAAGGTCTTCCTGCATGCATGTGTCCTTGCATGCAAAAGACATTAATTGGAAGCCAATTGTATTTAATTAATTATTGACTTAATGAAATACTTTTTATAAAGTATAAGTGAAAAATTTAAAGTAATGGCAAGATCTAATCTTGACCATCCATTCTCAGCGAAGGATCTCAACCTTAGATCTATAGTGAGATTAGGGTTTTCGCTTAGCATTGAGTTATAAAAGAAAGATCAATTGGTGGAGAGGACACACAATTGCATTCCGACAGAGACGGAGAAAAAGGAGTGTGAGAGAGAGAGTTTTGAGAAGAAGACGGAGGAGCAGAAAACCAGAAAACGAAGGCAGATTTGCAGGAGAGAGAAACAGCAGCAGGCAGAGGTGACCGTATGGAATTTCGTACATTCCGTACAGTACACCAGCAGCAGCTTGCTGCGTTGGGATCTGTGCCCGCTTACAGGTTTTTCTCATTGTTTTTCTGTGGTACGATTTTGCTAATTGGGCAGAATCGGATTCTGATTTGTATTGTTCCATATTTTCTGAATAGAATAAAGATCTCATACTGCTGCACCGGTTTTCCTATCTTGGGTTTTGTCCAGGGGTTTATACCCAAAAGGATAGTGTTGTCTCGATTGATGTGATTGCTGCTATATTTCTTTCAGTATTTATTTTCCGCTGCATAGTGAAAAAATCCATGTGTGGTTATTTGTTAGAAATTAATTTGGTGTGCATTTAGCCCTAGTTGGATTTTGAGGAAATTTACAGTCTCCCATTTCAAAACGTGGTGTCCCTGTCCCCATTCCCATCGTTGAACCCAAGTTTCCTGGCAACTTAGCTTACAACTAAGTGGGAAATGGAAGATCCCACAAAACATAATATTGTTTCAAGGTCCTTAAAATATCTCAGAAACTTAACGTTGTATATATTTCGGTTTTCTTTTTCCAATTAAAACCTAAAGCACTTTAACCATGGCTTATACAAACATGTAATAACTTTTATAATCATATAGAATATATTATTACTCTTCCATGTTTCCTTGATAGGGACCTTTTTATACACATCAACTATATAATATTTCAGGCAGTTAAACCTCAAAACAGTGTAACTTACCTTAACCCTTTATTAATTAAAGCGGTTTGCTATGTTTCCTAGGCTGCAACTATGAGGATGGACAGTAACACTGTTTGCAGCAGTCACAATGGCAGAATTACATATTTGGCTATTTCTCTTCATAACAAATCGTTGACCATCGCAACATTTACTTACAGTGGACATGATTATTGATGGTGGAAATATCCCATTCAACTTGATATCTCCCTCTTTAATCTTTAAAACAGCTGCTATGCTTTCTTCAATCGATATACTATCTCAGTTTGTTCCTGTTTCTCTATCAATCACCCACAACACAATGGTGAAAAACACACCCTCTACTGATATGCAGTCTATATGCACAAAATAAAAATAGAAGGATTGACGTCCGCATCTGCAACAATTATGCCACCAATGCATGATTATTGTGCTGCCAAAAGTGGCAACTGGCAAACTATCATAGATTTTATGCTTGTTTTTCTCTGTTGTAGTTTTTGTTTACTAATGTGTGGCCACAAGGCATCAATTTTGTTGTCAAGGGAAACGAAGTTTGACCAAAGGTCAAGTGGGAGGTTTTTCTATCTCCTATCATAGTTTTTGCCTCAAGCCAACAGAGATTGAAAATCGCTCTAATACCAATGCAATGAACCAAACTGGTCCATCAACTGAATATCGAAAATAAATAAAAACGGTAAAGGTATCCATAAAGGTTAGAAAATGTATATTTTGTAATTGAATAATATGAATCATGCTTTACTAAACCACTCGTAATGGTAAAACTAGTCACGAGGAGAAGGGTTGTGTCCCCTCAGCTATCTAATTATATATATATATATATACAACACTTAATGTTGTCGCAATGTTTGACACCACACAGAAAAATACATTTACATTGCCAATCTTACACATCAAAATAATTGTGCAATAAATTTAGTGGTAAATAATGCTATTGAAAGTAAACTAATGGCATGGCTAGGAAACTGCCTCCACTTTCTACTTGTGACTTTTGGGAATATTTTAAAAATTTCCACTATGTGCAACTTTCTCATTGTCTATGCGCTTCTGGGTGACACTCTGTATGCACACTAAACAGTAAACTCACAAACATTTTGCACAATCAAGCACATTGCACTTGCCTATTATCTATGCATTCGTCCTACACATCCTCAGATGAGACACCCTCTTGCACGTGTGTAGCTCAAGGCCATTGCTACGTTATAAGCATTAGTAATGTCTAGTTTCTATCAATGTTGTAAATAGCGTTTTGGGAATCTATCATCGAGGGTCCATAAAGAAACGTATCAGAAATATATGAGAAAATATCAAAAATTATCAAAAAAATATTGACCAAAAAACTTGGACCTAAGTAAACTGGAAAGTATTGGACAAATTGACAACCTAAAAAAACTCAAGAAAAATCAAAAATATCATGAAAAATCAGAGGTATTTGCAACACTGCCTTTTATAGAATTCTCCTACAGACATGTATTTGTGCACACCCACAACTATTGGGAGCCTATTTGTTGTGCTTCAAAGCCCATCTGAACATATATCGACCTACCTCCTACAAGCCTCATCAAAGTCGGTCAAACTTCCTACTACGTTAATCTTCCACCCACTGTCAACCAACATTTGTTCGATGGGCTACTGCTCAATCATCGGTCTGCACATTCTATTCATCGGACCTACTGCCCATGCCCTATCAAACAGATGCCCTTCGAAACTCCTGATGTCTAGAGTCTGAGATAAACAATGCTCTCCTCTCTCCTCGATGTCTAACCTACATTTTTCAGGCTACCAGTCACCCCCTTTGTCACGTGTTCTAAAAATTCATACAAATGTAATGTCACGAGGAGATTTTCTCTCTCCACTATTTACTTTACATCATCATTTCTCGTTTCCCTTGAAATTTTATTTTTAAAATCTTTTCTAGTTTAATACTTGGGCTATTTGAATTGGTTTTGAATGAACTAAATAAACTTCAAATTCGTACTCATCTTTGTCACTACATCTTTGTAATGCTTTCCTGTGCTCTGCTTAGCGTGTGCCATATCCGGCCTCTGGCAGTTTAACGTGTATCATAGTCCCTGACCTTTGCCTTCTCCTTCACCCTGTATCCCCAAATCATTTCCTCCACGGCTCTAACACCATGTCAAATTTTTAGACACACTTAACTAATGACTTTATAACTTAAGTCATAAGTTATAACTTATTTAAAATTACATTACATCACAACACCTTTGCCTTCTCCTTCACCATGTATCCCCAAATCATTTCCTCCACGGCTCTAACACCATGTCAAATTTTTAGACACACTTAACTAATGACTTTATAACTTAATTCATAAGTTATAACTTATTTAACATTACATTACATCACAACATAATTTTATAATAAAGTTCACCTAACAGAAGTGTCAAATTTTTAGACACACTTAACTAATGACTTTATAACTTAATTCATAAGTTATAACTTATTTAACATTACATTACATCACAACATAATTTTATAATAAAGTTCACCTAACAGAAGCTCCTGCATACAAGATATGGCCACTATCGCTCCTACATACAAGATAGGGCTATCATCACGTATCTATGTTAGCATTTATTATGCAGTGTACCACAACATAATTTTATAATAAAGTTCACCTAACAGAAGCTCCTGCATACAAGATATGGCCACTATCGCTCCTACATACAAGATATGGCTATTATCATGTATCGATGTTAACATTTATTATGCAGTGTAATCATATGAAAAACTTGATTAACATTTAAAATAAAGAAACAATCTCACATTTGTCATCCACTCCATATACACCAGCATAGGTCCATCTTAAACCCGGATCTATCAAGCACTGAGAGGGATCCAATTTATTGAAGTGTAATTTTTTTTTACTTTTTATTTTTGGTGACTTATTAGCCAACATGAAATTTTTTTAATTATTTTTTATTTTTGGTAACTTATGAGTCGACATGAATTTTATAGTTACTTTTTTTACTTTTTATTTTTTTAGCGCCATGAGACAACATCTCCCCCATACTGGGTTGTAGAGCACCAAGATTAATTATTTTTTATTTTTGGTAACTTATGAGTCGACATGAATTTTATAATTATTTTTTTTACTTTTTATTTTTTTAGCGTCATGTGACAACATCTCCCCCATACTGGGTTGTAGAGCACCTCGCTACTCTCGGTGCAATTAATTACTTTTTTTACTCTTTATTTGTTTAGACATTACATAACGTTACGTGACAACGTCTCCCTCTAGAGCACCTCGCTACTCTTGGTGCAATCAGCAAGGACTGATAATTTGATAAGTGCATTAGTGGTAAATCAGAGACTTTGTCTGAAAATGTAGTGTCATACTACACGAGCATCTTGGTAGATAAAGAGGAAACAACTTACATCATGAAGCTTCTTGTAGTCGATGTCTTGACGATGCCTTTTCCCTGAAACTGAGGAAGCAATATTACCATTCTCATCTAGATCTGATATGACAGGTAACTCGGAACTTTCCAAACACTTCTTGCCTGTTGCAATTTTTGACTTTCCTTTTCCTGAATCTGCCAAGTGCTCACTGAAATGCTTCGAGTTGTCTTCTGAGGAAACCTCAGAGCTGTCATCACTTTCAGAACCTTCATCATCACTGCTTGATTTATTTGAATTCTCCGCATCACTTGTGCTGCTGGCTTCTTCAGAACTTGAACCCTCTTCCTGCTTGTTACTATCAGGCTTTTCTGGACCTTCAGGGTCATAATCATCATCTTCTGAATCATCAGATGGCATGCCTTCCAAATCAAAGGGGTTCTCATCTCCGACTGTGCTTACAACTGCCTCAGCAAAAACTTTCTGCACATAAAGTGCATTAACCTAAAACTTAAAACTAAAACTCAGAAATTTGCTTCGCTTAAATGGAAAGTGCAAAAACATAACACTGTCTGTGCAATGCCAATTGGAACACAAGATAGATCTTTAAATAGAAATTTAGCATGAGGCAAATTTACAACTGCTAAAATACATACCTCTCACTTTTCTGAACTGAAATTCCATTCAAGGTTTTCTATTCAAATCTATTGGGAACTCACCTCCCAGCTATCCCCAAGTTCAAAAGTTGTTCCAAAGTAATCATTGACTAAATGAAAGCAGTCAAGTTTGCAGTCACACTCTGGACAGAGCCAACCCTCGTCTTCAGGAGGAACTGGAATAGAGAAGTCCACACTGAATGTAAATTTCAGTGAAAACAATAAAAACTCCATAAAAAATCAGTTTCAACTTTTCTGCATATTAATTTTCAAGATCAACCCAACAAGTTACAAGATAACAAGACTAGAGCTAAAAGATTACTATTTGCAGTTTCCAAAGGAGGTTCCAGGCATTTCTGATGAAAGCCACGATCACAAGCACCATCACAGAGGATGATATCATTATCAGGAACCAAGTCTTTTGACCCACACTTTGCGCAGAAAATCTGAAGTCATAAATGTGTATTTAGAATATTAAATATTGGTACGGCCACATAAATCTTAGAAAATGTAAACAAAGAGCTTGGGATGTTCACTTACATCCTCGCTGTTGATCTGCCCTTCAGAATCAAAGGCAGATTCTTGAAGACTACCCTCCAAACACAAAGAATCAAGATGATGGAAAGCTTCACGAATTGCAAGCTTGCAATGCAGTATCTTTGATGCAGCCTTCTGAAGCTCCTTTTCTGGCCTAATCTTTTCTTGACTGTCCAGATTTGAAATAACAAGCAAGAAATGTCTCTCGTTAATCATCTTCACAGGTAGTCTTAATTCTTAAATATTACAAAAGAAAACATTTTGTTTCATGGGAAATACCGCTTATACAAAGGAAACATTTGAAACAACCTCCAAGATAGAAAGACAAAATCTCCAATGAACATTGTGAAAACATAAATGGCACTCAACTAATAGAAAAAATTACAAACAGTTAAGTAAAGGGTAAACATAACGAAGAGTCCATAAATGAGATTTCAAGTCTTTGATGGAAAAGTTGGAAAACTTGCAAGAAAAAATAGCCAGCTAGAAGAATCATACAGTGGAATCATTGGTAATTATGTTCGGTAATTTTGGATTTTCAATCAAAATACTATTAATTTTTTTAAATAAAATAACTCAATAATACAAAAGATTTTCCCAAATATACTATTTCAGAGTCTACGACATGATTACAAGAGATTCTCATTCACCGTGTCCTTTTTTTCTCCTGGTTTGAAAGGTGTTATCATTTTTCAAATGATAAAAGTATTATCATTCTCAAGGCTGGTGGCAAATGGAAACACAGACAAGATTTGATGAATATGATCATTTAGCATATATTCATTCCAAAAATGGTAAATTATGTTAAACAAGACAATAGAGTTGTTTCTCTGGTCAGGGGATAATGAAAAGTGTGGTCTAGCTTGGGTCAACTAAACGAAAATTCTAATCCCTAAGGAGCTTGGAGGTTAGCGTCTCAAAAAATTTCATCAATTTTCAAAAGCACTGGCTGCAAAATGTGGCTGGGGGCTGATTTCAGGTATGGGATTCTCGGGTCAAGTCCTAACACAAAAATATATAGTACCTCAAAATGATAAGGACTGGAAAAGGAAAACTGCTAAATCCTATCATAATGCTTCCATCATATGGGAAGCAGTAGTTCTGTCATTCCCTTTGACTGGTTGATGGTTGGTGTGTGTTACTCCCCACATTGTATGAGGATCACACAAGATTTTCATCACATCACTTGTGAAATTGTTTACAAGGATTGAGCTTGCAGTTCTTCATGGCTAGACATTTCGATGGGCAGGAGGTACATTTGTGTTCTTAACTCAAAGATGGTGCTTCCTCATGGTTGACTCCAGGTTGAGTGGTGACCATGGTGATTGGCTCGGAGGAATGATGTGATGTGCTCCCATGTCTTCATAATGATTACTGGTAAAGTATTATGTGCCTAACAAGTTAAACAATGCTCATAAGATGATGCACTCCCTCTATATGATGATTAAAGGATACTTTACTAAGGTGATAAGGCAATTAATTAATACTTAAGTATTTTATGGAATGGGGACCCATCCACTTAAGGTCTCCCTATGTTTTGAAGTGTTAATAATTGCAATTTTCAAGTGATGGATTAATTGAAGTATTTAACCTTTGGTTTCTAAGGTTTTGTGTGATTAATTAAAGTCATCGAAGAAATAGAACTAATCACACTAATTAACCAAAGTACCTAAGGCTTGCACTTAGTATTAATTTAAAATTCACCTAAGAGGGGGATGCTAGGCACAATAGTCTCTCATGCAACTAAATTGATGATTATTAAGGTTGAGGAGCTCCTAGATGATACGCTCTAGGGGATTTGAAGGCACTTGACATACGGGTAGTTGCTACACTTTTGGAGGAGCATCCCAACTTTGGGAGCAGTTATATTTTGACAAAGTGCCTAGAATTTTGCCAACTCAACGACATTAGAAGCAGAGTGATCATTGAATTTCCAAAACGTGGTTATAATAGAAAATCCAATAAATATTGAGGAAGTCAACAATTTCAAAATTGTTGCCTTGAAGCACTCACCATTTTTCGAGAGCGCCCCACCTTGGATGCTTGAGCGTTTTGATGATTTCGAGAGAGCATCATTAATACATGCTTATGGTGAAGAACACTTGGCCAATCACTCAAAGGGGGTGCACCCTCTTTCCTTGAACCATTTTGGGGGTGGTTGGTAACTAATGGTTTATTCATTGTTGAAACTTTCTCATGGAGTTAGTTACTTGTAGCAAGTGGATCTAACCAACTCCATATGTTTATTATTGTTTAACTCTTCTCAAAAGGTTGGTTAGATGAGAACTCTTATTGTATTATTTCTGCTGGAGAAAAAAGTGGATCTAACCACTAGTTTGTTGTTTCCAAAAAAAATAGTTGAGCAAGGAAAATTATTATTTTATTCTAAAGGAAGTTGACCTACATTCTATGTAAAGAGTAGCCCTTCCTCGTTTAATTTCAAGGTTGGATTTGGGAAAAAATCCCAATTGAGCCTAGTTGAATATCTATTGGTCCCCTTTGGATGGTAAATCAAAGTGTTTTCCATCGAATGGTATTGTGTTTCTCATGTTTTGCTCATGGATGGAATCTTAAAAGATAATGGTTTTGGTTCAATGAAGTAAGTAGAGCCTGTAATATCTCAAACTGATATTTTTTCTTTTTTGTTGTACTGTAGATGGCTAGTAGGCTTATGTCTCAACAGAATATGAAAGTAAACCCTAATCTCTGCAAGCATGTAGATCTGTAACCCAAATAATACTGAAATGCTAGAAAGTAGGAGGAATTAATGCATGTACATACCAGTATGTAGATTTGCTGATGTTGATGAAGATGATACCAGCATGCAAGAATTGTGCCCAAGGAATAAGAAGATACGCTAAGTCGTCCTCCAATAGATAAGTGCGCCCTCCTCCAAGCTCTGATGGCTCCTCAATAATTAATACTTTGCTGATGAAGGCTGAGATAAGGTGCAATAGGGTTATAATGCCCTTCTGGAGATGATGGAAGATGCATGCAGAAGAAGTGATTGCTCAATAGCCCAAAACGTGAGTCTCCTCCCAAGTAGATTCGCCCTCAGGCATGCAAACGTCCTCCAATGATGGTAAGTGTTGATAACTCGCTCAATGGTCCAACTGAGAAGCCCTTCTTCCAGGGGAAAGGTAATAGGGGTGCTCTGAGAAGAATGAAAGCTGCATGCAGAGAAACTGAGCCCTAGATGTTGCAATGCAAATAGGAGGCTATCTGGACAATGCGTCCATGCAAGGGAGAGCAAGCCCACAGTATAACATAAAAGAGAGCTCTGCAGAATCTGAATGATAGTAATACCTAATGATGAACAATGCTGAACCTGGATGATCCGACCTGATGATGAACTAGGGGGCAGATAGATTTCGCTGCCGAAATACACTAGTTAACTGAGCATGCACTCAACCCCAACTTAGCTTGTTGAGCTCTCCAATTCGAATCCTCAAATCAATAATCATATAAGTGTGTTTCTCCATTCACTTTACCTCTCTTTTATAACTCTCAACTGCAATTAACCTAACTTTTGACCTAATTAGGTCACTTTACCTTCTAATTCGCAGTTGACTTGCATGCAGGTGCCTGGAGACTCAATCAGGTGCATGCATCATGAAATAATGCTCAAATGTCATGCATGCAGGTGGCCTTTGGCTCAGGTGGCCCCTGTCTATCTAATGATGATATAATATCAATGCCCTAGATCTTCTTATATGGCATCATCCCTCAGCTAATTCCCTGACTGTCAGTGCCCGCTCAAACCTATGGGAATCAAATAGGTTAGCAGGATGGTCCTCAATGCTTAAGCAGAAGAGGACATTACAAAGCCTCTCTTCTTCTATGTGATGGTTATTAATTGGAAGTGATAAGTGCAATATGTCTCTCATGTTATGGTCATTTACTCACTTGCCCTTGCATAATAATTATCCTTCAAACATCAATTAAAAATATCTACTCTAATATTTTCCATTTGTAGATTTCTAAAATTAGTAAAGCAATTAGAAAAGGACGAGGGTATGTAAGTTTGTTGCCGTAATTCTCTCGATCATTTCTTTGAAAATCCTTCATTGAGCCTTTGCTTGACTCCATTGCCAAGTGGATAAGACACTAGTCTCTAATCCATTCATCCTTATTTCTCATTTACTAGCATAAACCATTTTGCTAAAGCTCTCTCTTGAGTTCACCTTGAACCTAATTGCAAGCTTTAGTAATCCTATCCTAAGGAAACCTCCCCTAAGTTGGAGAAGAGCCAACCTAAAGAGAAGAAGGGCTTTGGTGTGGAGACATTGGCCTCCCTCTTAGTTTCACTAAGCCCATACCTAGAGATTTAGAATTTTATCTTGAGGGATGTGAGTTTGGGTGATAACAGTGTGCAAGGTAGCCAAGGGAACAGAGTTGGACTTTGTGGGGATCCTTGGATAGGATGTGATAAAAATTACAGACTTTTAGGTAATTTGGTGAACCTATTGCATGAAAGGGGATACTTCACTCTTAGCCAAATAGTTGATCATGATCTCACTTCAATATGGAAGCAAGAGTGGAAATCAACAAATGTACTTGGATTGCTTGGTGAGAATGCTATTGCCTTGGAGGGGCTTATTGCTTCTTTAAGACCACGTCATGTTCATATTAGTGACTTGGAGGATGAATTGATATGGTCAAAAAAAATTGTTGGAGGTCTATAAGCTCCTAAGTTGGGTTAGGAGACTCTTTGCGAGGATGATGTGGTGGTGGATCCTAAATGGTGGTTTAAAGTTATTTGGAAATTCAAATGTCTTCTCGAGTCAATGATTAATGCTTAGAGATAAGGTTATGAGCTGGGATAACTTACAGGAGTAGTGATGGGCCTCGTAGATGTACTCTGTGCAAGGAAGCTGAGGAGACCATTTTGCATTTGCTTATATTGCTCCCCCCTTTTGTTGTTCAGGTATGGGAAGAGGTGGAGAACTTTACAGGTCTTAGAAGTGTTTGGAGTGGGGATTCAAATGAAGAATGTCTAAGGACCTGACGTGAGAACATGTAATATCCCAAACTGATATATTTTTTCTTTTTTGTGTTGTCTAGTAGACTGATATCTCAATAAAGTATGAAAGTGTGCATTGATCTCTGCATGCAGATCTATAACCCAGATAAGCTAAAATGCTATAAAATAAGAGGAATCAATGCATATACATACCAGTATATAGATCGGCTGATGTAGATCAAGATGATCCCAGCATGCGGGAATTATGCCGAGGGAATAGGGAGATAAGGTAGGACGTCCTCCAATAAATAAATGTGCCCTCCAAGCTATGAATGCTCCTCAATAAATAATACTCTGCAGATGAAGCTCCAGACAAGGTGTGCTAGGGTTATAATGCCCTTTTGAAGATGATAGAAGCAGCATGCAAAACAACCGAAGGCTCCAAGCCCTAAAACAAGTGTCCCTCTCTCAGGAAAGTCGCCCACATGCAAGAGGACGTCTTCTTGAAGATGGATATGCTGAGAAATAGCTGGAGACTGAAGCTAAGGTGCCCTTCTTCCAGGGGAAGGGTAATATCACTGCTCTGAAGAGGATGAGAGCAGCATGCAGAAGAAGTGAGCCTTGTAGACAGTGATGCGAATAGAGAGGTCCTTGGACAATGCGCCCATGCAGGAGGACAAATCCCTCAATAACTCAAACTGGAATACTGCAAAAACTAAAAGATAATAGTACTTGATGATGATGCAATATTGAATCTGGATGATCCAACCTGATGGTGACTAGGGCAGATAGATTTTGCTACCGAAATACACCAGTTAGCTGAGTGCATGCACTCAACCCCAACTTAGCTCGTTGAGCTCTCCAATTCGAATCCACAAATCAATAATCATATAAGCTGGTCTTCCTTACTAGCTTTGCCTTTCTTTTATAACATTCACCTGTCAGACCTAACTTTTGACCTAATTAGGTCACTTTACCTTCTAATTCACAGTTGACTTGCATGCAGTGCTCGAGAGACTCAATCAGTGCATGCATCATGAAGTAATGCTCGGATGCCATGCATGCAGGTGGCCTATGGTTCTTGTGGCCCATGTTTACCTACTGATGATCTAATACCCCTGCCAAGATCTTCTTAGGGTGCATAAGGCATCAATCCTCAGTTGATTCCCTGAATACCAGTGCCCGCTCGAACCTATGGGAATCATATAGGTTAGCGGGATGGTCCTCAGTGCTTAAGCAGAAGAGGGCATTACAGAACATAATTGTAAAACACTATTAAGGTTTGCCAATTATTATCTCATGGGGTATTTGGATTGCTAGGAATGACAGTTTATTTGAAGATAAGGTTATTCCAGCTATACAATGTGCATCTCAAGGACTGAATATTCTTAGCAATTTTAAACAAACAAATCAGGAGAGCCCTGCAAGGCAAATAGTTGTGGAAGAGGCAGATAGAACAGGAGCCTGAGCATTCTTTGATGGTGCAGCTCAAGGTGATCCACAGGTCATTGGGGCTGGTAATATCCTATACCTGAGGGAGTCACATGTTATAAAGTATAAAGCTGGATTTGGAAGAAATCTAATAACTTTGCAGAGCTAATGGCACTTAAGTCATGACTCACGACTCATGCTTGAGATGGAAAAAGCTGTTCAAAAAATTGAAATTTTGGCGACTCCCTTGTGGTGATAAACTAGATAAGGGGACTATCCCTTGGAAAATTTCATGTGAGGCCCATCTACGAGGAGATCCAAATTTTCACTTCTCATTTTTATCATATTTCTTTTCATCATGTCTACACAGGGAAAGGAACAAAATGGCAGATGGATTGTCCAAGGCCGGATTATTGTTGGATGGTGGACAATGGCACATCTGGGAGGATGTGGATGGGCAGCTTTCTGAATTTGATCATCCTTCTTTTAATTGACAGTGATATGGTGATTTATGTACTAACTTTATATGATGGTTCCTTGGATAGTTCTGAGACTGCAGGTGATGATTTATGCTGATATTTTAAAATATGGCAGCTCCTTGGAGAACCCTGTTTTAGACAGACATAGTTTGAACCAATGTTAGCAAAACCCAACCAGTTTTGACAAAACCGGCCAGTTGGACCGGTTTACAGGGTTCACCAGGTCAAATCAGGCATTCAGACCATTTTTTGGCCAGTTCCGTATGGAACCGGCCGGTTTCAACGCTGAACCGACCGACCGGTTCCATACGGAACCAACTAATTTTCTCCAAACCAACCGGTTCAGTACAGAACCGGCCAGTTCTGTACAAAAATGCCAAGGACCCCCAAAAACAGCGAATTTTCAAACTTTTTTTAATAAAATAAAAAATAGGGTCCACGTGTGATCTATTTAATTGACTCATGAAAATGCGATTAAGTTCATTTGGTGATCCAAAGGAAGAGAGGTGACCTTTTCCCATCAAAGGGGTAGAGTGAATTGATGATTCCTTAGTGCATTTCTCACTGTTATCTCTAGATGCCTCATGATGAATCATCGCATGAGATACATTTATTTTTGCTTTGATGTGATTTCCTATCATCCTGCCGAGTCTTAGGGCTCGGGATAGATATCAGAATTCAGTGTCGATATGTAATGTATCACTTGACGTCTTATATATCAGTTTTATTTTGATATTATGTAGCAACGTTTTTGTTTGATGTTCTTGTTGCTTTAGATGTTTAAAAATTGAAAAAAAAAATGTATCTTTTTAAGTTTTCTAATATTTTCCCCCATATCGTCAATAAGTTATATTCCAGACCATCGGCGATAATAGATATATTCACTAACATGATAAATGTAACATTGATTTTTTAACTTCCAAATGAACTTAATCACATTTTCGCTTTGCAGATGACCAGTGCAGACAAACAATAAGCAATGCTGTGGGAATCTTATGGAAACTACTTCACCATAATACTCCTTCAAAACCTATCACAGGCTGATTACTTGCAGCTCAAACCAGTCCAGTGAGATTGTTTTAATGAGAACCCAGAGATGGTTCAAAGGCATAAGTTTTCCAGAAAGGCATGTATTCATCTACAGGAGAAAATAGAAAATATCAAAATTGAAAATAACATCAATTATTTACAAACCTTTGCCCTTTCCATCCTTCACTAGAATATGCATCAATCATGTTCTGCTCAAAACCAATTCGAAGCAATAAATATTTTATGCGCTTTCTGGTTCGAGAGAGTTCGTCCTGTACAACATTTATTTTCTTCTTGTGCTTTTTTCGCTTTTGTTTGCTTTGCTCTGCACTAATTTCCATGGAATGGATTTCAGTTTTAGGAAGAGCCTTTGGGGTTTTATTTTCTCTTGATCTAAGAACCCGGACACTATTGGACAATGACCTCAATATGTATTTTTTCCCAGCTGCAGATGTACTCTTGCCAACTTTGGTAGCAGACCTGCTAGTTTTTTTGTCCACATTCATTTGCAATTCAGGCTTATCTGACTCAACGTGATTGTCTCCAGTTACAGGAGCTGCTGTAGACTCATTTTCCTCTCCATTTGACACACTTTCTTGAATCTCAGATTTCTGAGAGTTTATCCTCGCCTGTGCAAAGTGGTGGGATGATGAACCAGAGCTCTTGCTCTTTGAGTGACTCATAGTCGCTGATGTCCCAGAGGCCTCTCCATTCGCCAAGTTAGATTGTTGATTTGAGTTCTCAACTTTCTTTGTATCCTTCTTTGGGCCATTAGTAGCCTTCTGACCCCTATTTCTTACCATTTTTCTATATGAAAGGTCGTAACTCAGGTTTACTTCAAGACTGTCCACTATTCATCTGCAACCAATTCCCTCTCAATTCTTTGTTATTTTAGTAAAGGAAACATATCACCTGCCATCCACATCCACTACTTGATATCAATGGTCAACAAACATGTGAATCATACAAAATTTCAAGCTTTAGAAAAAGTTCAAGAAATTGTACTCTTATACAAGAAACCATGTCACAACAACTTCATCCACAATTAAAAGGTGAAGAATTCACACTGCGTTTTAAAATTTAAAGCTAGACGCAAACCCTCAATGTTATGCATTACACTCAAGTTGAGATTCTTCCATGCATGCATCATATTATTATATAAAATAAAATATTCTGCAAAATTGCTGGACATTAGATTTTCATACTTGACAAAAGCACCAGCATAGATCCATCTTAAACCCGTATCTATCAAGCACCAAGAGGGATCCAATTTCTTGAGGTGTATTTCTTTTTTTAAATTTAAACTCAAGAAATTTGATATCTCTTGATTGATAGACCCTGGTTTAAGTTTTAAGTTTTTATTTTATAAACGAACATCGATTTTTTAAATACTTTTCATAATATTTTATTTTATGAGCCAACATGGATTTTTTTAACTACTTTCATTAATTTTTTATTTTATGAGCCGACATGAATTTATTAATGGGCGACATAATATAATTTATTACTTTTTACTATTAGATGTAACACTACATCACACATGTAACGCTACACATACACGTTACAACATCTCCCCCATACTGGACTGTAGAGCACCTCGTTTCACTCAGTGCAATAAATATTTAAAAAACAAATATTTTTTCAGGTATGCCCTGCTTATCACATTAAAGCTAAAATAAAAAGCTATTTTGCAATCACAGAAAAGAACAAATATTTAAAAAATCTAGCCACTGAAAGAACCAAAGGATAAAGAGTTTACAAAATTTTAAAAATTAAAATTAAACAAACAAAAGATAGTTAGAACTTCTGGAATAAGGTTGCCTAAAAATGAAATAAATGAATAGTAAATTACTGAAAACTAAACGAACAAGACATGATTTGGGGAAAGATCGATGCAGATGTTAAAGATAAGGACATAGAGAATGCATAGTCATACCGGTCCTCACATTTTGAAAATATCAAAAATTGTCTCTGAAAATAGATCAACCAACTCCAAATAAAAATCCCAAACTTCAACAGATCAACTATGATAAAAGTAAACTTAGAGAATGGCAACAAAATTGTTTAACTTAGAAAACAATTATCAAAATAGGATTACTTGTTGCTTCAAAAAATTGGAGTGAGAGACTCAATGTTCTATGCAACCTATCCACAAGCACAATCACAGAGTACATTAGAAGAACATACACTGAAAGTATGTTAAAAATTTGGCACATTCTAAACAGGTATAGACGTATGTAAAAAATATAGTAGAATACAAATGAGACAGAATGCAATGTGTGATAATATTATAATAACTCAACAAGGATATTTTCAGCTTAAGGATATGATCTCCAGAGCCTCAAATTCAAATTGTTAGGCAATAAACCTCAACAGAAGATAGAATTCAAATGCACCATATTAACATGGGGAAAATGACAAGAGTAGTGCCTACTGCCTCCTTTGAAAATTCTGGAGTATCCATGTCTACATAGTACAAACTAATCAAGGCAGTGAAACGTTTATGCAAACTTCCATTCAAAATTACAACAATTGGATCTGCCTAACATGCAAGCAATGTTGATGTAATTGTAACTTCGGAATGTATTTCACCTATGTATATTGTACTTCTATAGAGATGTTATTATTCCTCTATATGGAAGTGTCGTCATTTGTATTGACAAGTGTCGCAAGTGTCGCAACTTGCATGTGATGGGTTATTAAACCACCAAGTGTGGGGTCGGCCCTGATTAGTATTACCATGGGTTATTAGACTAAGTTAGACAAGTCGGCCCTGCTAGTTTATTAGACAAGTCAGGTCATGTATAAATAGAGTGCGGGAGACACTCTATTTGATCACTTCATTATTCACTTCTACACTCTCCAGAAAGTGGCGCACAAGTGAGGGAGGAGGAGTAGCTACTAGGAGGACTATCTCTTGTACTTGGGTTGCATCATTGCTCTTTCTATATCTGAGGAAGTTGTGGGGTTTTTCACCTTTATGGTTTTCCCCAGTGAAACTCTGTGTGTCTATTGTCTCATGTGATTGCTTGTTGTGATTGATATGCTTGATATGTTGTACATGTTATTCTCTCAGTAAAGATCCTAGAGTATATTGAATTAATGCTCAAAAATTAACATCGTATCAGAGCTAACCTGAGAAGAAGACACTATGTAGTTGCGAAAACTAGGGTTTCTTGTTTATTGGGTTTCTCTCCACAGATCTTGAAAGGCAGTAGGGTATTTTGACTCTCCTCAGCAAGGTGCATCTTTCTGTCCAATCAGAATTCAATTCTGGGCACTTTCATTTTTGGCCCTAAAAATTAGGGTTTCCACAAAAACAGGAATTTCTGAAATCTGAGGACATAGCTGGAAGCTCCTTGGAAAAATCGAAGTTTAAAGCTTTGGATCGAACTTTTTGGTTGGGTGAAGCTCCGGGAAACTCAAACCCTAATTCAGGGTCCTCCCTAATGAACACGGGAGATTGAAAAGCATTTATGAAGAGTGAAACTTTGCAGTTTTCAATTTATGAGTATACCAGGCTGATCAGCTCATCAAGGCACATCTTTCTATCCTTTCAGAAAGTTGAAATTCACATTTTAAATTTTTAGGGTTTCTCTAACAAACCCTAATCCGGCACCAGATCCGGATTTCTGCAAATCAAGTGGTAAGACCTAAATCTTTTCTATTTCCATTTGAATTTCTCATTAAAGATGTCTCACCACACCAAGCTTGAGGATAAGCTTGAAGGCGCTTATAACTTCCAAGCCTGGAAGTATAGGATTGGGTTAATCCTAGAAGAGAATGAATTGGACACCTACATAAGTGAAGAGGTTCCTGTCCCAGAGGGAGAAGAGACTAAGGCCTTTCACAAGAGGAACTTGGTCAAGGCCAAGAGGATCATTGCCGATTCTATCAAAGACCATCTCATACCACATGTGTCATTTCTGAAGACATCTAAGGAGATGTTTGATTCCTTGACCAAGCTATTTGAAGGGAAGAACATAAATTGGAAGATGATCTTGAGGAATCAATTGAAGAACATCAAGATCCCGAATGCGGAGACCATGCAATCTTATTTCTCAAGGGTCTCTCAGATAAAAGAACAACTTGAAGCTGTGGGAGAAGACATAGAAAATGGAGAAGTGGTAATGACCACTCTTAATGGCCTTCCTAGGTCATGGGATTCCTTCTTCCAAGGAATTTGTGCCAGGAAGAAACTTATCTCTTTCAGTAGGCTGTGGGAAGAATGCTCACAGGAAGGAGCTCAGATTATAGATCAAGAAGAAAAATGAAGATCAAGCTCTCACAGCACATACCAAGAAGAGTAAGAAGGAGCCATCTTATAATAAGAGATCTTCACACCACCATCATCATAGAGATAAGAAGATCTGAGATGCTTTTTCCTAAGAACAAAAGGAACAACAACAACAACTACTACAAGCAATCTGCCAGGTATGACTTACAGGTATGTTTTGAAATCTGTTCATGATTAAGTTTACAATATGATCGTCTTCATGTTATTGAGTTTAGTAACAATCTTGTTTAAATTTAAACTTGTCTTATCACCCTAGTAAAAATATGAATGCATGATAGAAGACATTCATTAATTAGGGTTATGACACTTATAATTGTATTATGATTGTACTAATGCACTGTGATGTTGTATGAAGAGAATGTTATCCACTAACATGAAGGTACAAATCAAGTTCTAGATCAAGACCATGGTGACATGAAGATAGAGACTCATCTATAGTCATGGATCACATAGAAGCTCTACTTACAAGGTATGTATATTCTTTGTTCTACAATGGTTAACTTATGAGTTATTCAGGTCATTGAAGAGAACAAGAAAACATTGATAGACATAACTAGCAAATATGATGACCAGGTATGTTTTGCCTATATCAAGTTAGAATCCTACCCTATGTTAGGATCCTATACCTTTGTACATGATTATTCATGAAGTTAGAGATTTAAGTAATCAAGGGTTTATGCATATTATGTCTCTTACCTTGATTAATGATATGATTAACCAAAAGAGTTTTATGGTCAAATATGAATTTGCATGAGTAAGAGAAGTCTTCCCTGAAACCTTGAATACTAATGCTTATTATCTATGTTTGAACTGTTCATGACTATACATGTTTAAGATTATCTTATTTTGAGATTATACTAATGAATGTATGATTATGTATGAGATCTTGAGGATGACACATTCATGACACATGTGCACACTTGAGCATGCATAGTGGTCCAGGATGAATATAAGTCAAGGACAAGTAATCCAGGAAGCAAAGATCAAGAGGGAGCACACTCGAGGAAGCAAAGATCAAGAGGGAGCACACTCCAGTAGTTCCTGCAAGGAAGCAAAGATTTAGAGGGAGTCCACCCTACAAGCAAACGAAGATAAGTATTTGAATTGTTATGTATATGATTACTTAAATGATGTTGTTCAACCATGTACATACTCATGATTTAGGATGTATATTATGCATATTAGAAAAGTTGCATTAATGAACAAGATACTACTAATATGCAAGTAATGGGTAAGTGGCCTATGGTACTGTACAACATTCCATTGCTACTTATCTAGAATGAAACCTCTTTGCTGACATGTTGGAGTTGTGCACACTCTTAACAATGTTCTGGTAGAGATGGAAGGCATCTAGAAAGTTACGGAATATGGATAAATGTTGTATTGAGGCATTGGCTAAGATAATTGCATGACTGCATGACATATGTACTTATGTGTAAGATTTTGTTCTTGAAAAACTATGAGAAGTTTCTAATCATGCAATTGAATTTGACTTGTAGGAAAGATCGTGTACAATCACCTACAAAAGAAGGACTACAACATTTGTTCCAGCAACGAAGAAAATTATCTATTGAAGATATTGAAAAATCTGAAGTTCCCAGGATCCGGGATGTAGTAATGGAAGAATGCCATGATCCGTCGATCATGAAGAATGATGCTTGAGATGTGGTCCCAGACCTGAAGGGAAGTCTGTTGTGACTTCCAAGTGGATCTATAAGATCAAGCATGCTGTAGATGGTAGCATAGAGAAATACAAGGCAAGGGGCAAGGTTTGTAGCTTGTGGCTTCTCTCAGAAAGAGGAAATAGACTGTGAAGAGACTTTTGCTCTTGTAGCCAGATATACTTCCATCAGAACAGTACTTGCCCTGGCTGCAGTGATGAAATGGAAGATACACCAGATGGATGTCAAGACAGCTTTCTTGAATGGTGTAGTCGAGGAGGAGTGTATGTGGAGCCGCCACTTGGTTTTGAGACACATGACAGGGAGTCATATGTGTGCAGGTTGAAGAAAGCCTTGTCTGGCTTAAAGACAGCTCCTAGGACTTGGTATGGTAGGATAGACAGTTTTCTATCCAGTTTGGGCTTTACTAAGAGTAAAGCAAATTCCAAACTTTACTACAAGGTTGAGGAAGGCAATCCTGTGATACTACTTCTGTATGTAGATGACCTGTTTGTTACAGGTGAGGATGGATTGATTGCCGATACCAAGAGGAAGCTTGCTGTCGAGTTTGATATGAAGGACTTGGGGATGATGCACTATTTTCTAGGCATGAAGGTGTGGCAGAGTGCAGATGGGATCTTCCTTGGACAACGGAAGTATGCAGTAGAGATCCTGAAGAGGTTCGGGATGATGGACTGCAAGGCCATGGCCACACATATGGCATCGAACCTGAAGCTTCTGTGTGATGCTTCATCTGAGCCGGTTGATGTCATGGTGTATCATCAGATGATTGGGTCCTTGATGTACCTGACGAACACAAGACCAAATATTTGCTTTGCGGTGAACACATCGAGCTAGTTCCTGACGGATCCCATATGTGTTCACCTGGTTGCTGTAAAGCATATTCTGAGGTACCTGAAGGGTACAATTGATTATGGGCTTAAATATGATGTGAATCAAAAGTTTAACCTATAGGATTATGTTGATTCAGATTGGGCAGGCAGTGCTGCAGATAGGAAGAGCACTTTTGGGTGTTGCTTCAGTATGGGATCAGGTGTGATCTCTTAGTTTAGCAAGAAGCAGTCCTGCATAGCACTGAGTACAGCCGAAGCAGAGTATGTTGCAGCTTGTTCGGCTAGTTGTGAGGCAGTTTGGCTGAGGAAGCTACTATCTGAGTTATTTGATCTCCCGTTGGATGCTACTGGTATCTTTTGTGACAACCAGAGTTGTGTGAAGCTATCTGAGAACCCGGTGTTCCACGACAGGTCGAAGCACATTGAGATCAAATATCACTATATCAAGGATATGGTGCAGAGAGGAGCAGTGAAGCTCCTATACGTTGCGACGAATGAGCAGGTTGCAGATGTCTTGACGAAACCACTAGCTAGAGTGAAGTTTGAGTACTTCAAAGAAAGGCTTGGTGTTCTTCAGATTGACAACACTTCGAGGAAGAAGTGATGGACACATTTGCTAGAGCCATTCCAAGCATGGTGAGAGGAGGATCCTTCCCATGGCTATGGATGTAAGCGCTGGTTGATGAGCATCAGGACAATGCTCCAGTTACTGCTCTGTATATGCATCATGTTAGATGTTGGATATGATCAGTTGGATCATGTATATGTATATGCATCATGTTGGATGCTGGATATGATCAGTTGGATCATGCATTTGTATATGTATCAGGTGGATACGTTATATGATCAGGTAGATCATGTATGATGATATGTATCAGGTAGATCATGTATGATGATATGTATCAGGTAGATACTGTGTATGCATCAAGTGGATGCATTGTATGATCAGGATGATCATGGATGATGAGCTTCAGGATGTTGCTCCAGATGATTTGCATCAGGATGATGCTATGATGATGATCAGGATGATCATGTGATGATGTACACCAGGATGATGTATGGTGAGTATTAGGTTGATACTCTGTGGTCGTGGACAGGTTGTGCAGATAAGCATATAATAGCGCCCTGGGAGATTTGCAGATACTCTTTCGAGGTTTTTCCTATGGCATATAATAGCGCCCTGGGATATCTGGCAAATGCTCTTTCGAGGTTTTGCTTGGGAGGACATATAATAACGCCCTGGGAGGTTTGCAGATACTCTTTCGAGGTTTTGCCTATGGCATATAATAGCACCCTAGGATATCTGGCAAATGCTCTTTCAAGGTTTTGTCTTATGGCATATAATAGCGCCTTGGGAGATCCGATAGGTTGAGCTGTGTGCTCGTAATCAGTCCTGGGATGCTCTTTTGAGGTTTTTCCATGACCACATATAATAGCGCCCTAGGAGATCCAATAGGTTGAGTTGTGTGCTCGTAATCAGTCCTGGGATGCTCTTGCAAGGTTTTGTGGTGACCACATATAATAGCGCCCTGGGAGATCCATTAGGTTGAGCTGTGTGCTCATAATCAGTCCTGGGATTCTCTTTTGAGGTTTTGTGGTGGGGTCACATGTAATAGCTCCCTGGGAGATCCGATAGGTTGGGTTGTGTGCCCGTTATCAGTCCTGGGATGCTCTTGCGAGGTTTTGTGACGCACGTAATAAGTCCTGAGGATTCCACAGTATGGCCAGTGATGATGAAGACCTGCAGGTGGTGGGCCTACATCCATTATGAAAAAGGACTGGCTCTATAGAACTTCCTATGACGAGTAGATTGGAGATTGATTGAGATAGCAGCAGCAGTGACGATGACGATGATCCAGAGAAGAAGACTTGTGCTAGCAGATCTGTGTCGAGAAATACCTTCCTAGTTAAGAGGGAGTGTTGATGTAATTGTAACTTCGGAATGTATTTCACCTATGTATATTGTACTTCTATAGAGATGTTATTATTCCTCTATACAGAAGTGTCGTCATTTGTATTGACAAGTGTCGCAAGTGTCGCAACTTGCATGTGATGGGTTATTAGACCACCAAGTGTGGGGTAGGCCCTGATTAGTATTACCATGGGTTATTAGACTGAGTTAGACAAGTCGGCCCTGCTAGTTTATTAGGCAGGTCAGGTCATGTATAAATAGAGTGCGGGAGGCACTCTATTTGATCACTTCATTATTCACTTCTACACTCTCCAGAAGTGGCGCACAGGTGAGGAAGGAGGAGTAGCTGCTAGGAGGACTATCTCTTGTACTTGGGTTGTATCATTGCTCTTTCTATCTCTGAGGAAGTTGTGGGGTTTTTCACCTTTATGGTTTTCCCCAGTGAAACTCTCTGTGTCTATTGTCTCATGTGATTGCTTGTTGTGATTGATATGCTTGATATGTTGTGCATGTTGTTCTCTCAATAAAGATCCTGGAGCATATTGAATTAATGCTCAAAAATTAACAAGCAATTGTATAAATAAGAGTGCCTTGCCTCTCATTTAGGCTGGAGAATTTGTGCAAGTACACTCTAGAGAAATTTGTAATATTTGTTTGAATTTAAATAACGCAGAAGACTTTGGAGGTCCATGTGGGAGTTCTTTGTATGCCATCTTTCATCTTGTTTGAGGTGATACCTTTCTTAGTTCATTTCTTTTGATTCTTAAATATTTGATCATATGATTAGAAGGCTAACAATCTAGCACAACATTATTTGATCTATGCTTTTCTCTTAAGATTTGTGGCTTTCAAGTATTCTCAAGTGCAAGAGCTCTTGGTTGGTTAATACATTCATCTTACAGGTTCCCAAAGAAGGCTTCTACTTCAAAAAGTCAATAAACAAAGCTTGCTTGCCTCATCCATCAAACTACAAACTTCAAAAAACTCTCTTGGTTACCTTGGTTACTACAAAGCAGATCTATATTCTCAGGTTTTATCTCTTGATTCGTTTTTCCAAATAGTGCAACATTCTCAAATCATTTATATTTCTAGATCTTGCATCATGTTTGGCTAAGTAGATCAAAGCTTCACACTTTGATCTATTTTTTTGGGTTTAAATCTACTATTTGCAATCTCTAAATTTTCTTAGATCTAAGATCCTTGTTTCATCCTCAACTTATCCACCATTTGCTTTTACTTGTCTTTTTGTTCTTTTATTTTTCCATCTTTTTAGAGTGCCAAATACCTCTAAGTTGGTGTCCAAAACCATCAATTTTCTTGCCAAAGTTTTGTCTTGAGAAGTACTTTGGGATTCGATCCCAATTGCCGCATTGTTTTGCGTGCCACTTCTCTTTCCCCACAGTTTTTTGCGTATTTCCAGCTAGCTGGAAATTTCATGAACAGTGAAAAAGACACTTTTTGACTCATTTTTGCCTTGGGAAGCGTGCACTAGTTTTCTCGAAAAACATGCAAATTTTCCACTTTTTAGCTTGCTGATTTTTTCTGTGTTTTTTTATCTTTTTTCAATTCTGGAAATTCATTTAAAATCAGTAAATTTTTCGAAAATTTCCAAAAAAAAATATTTTTCAAATTTATTATCATTTTTCTCGAAAAACGTGCAATTTTATGCTTGCTGGTTTTTTGTTGATTTTTGACGTTTTTCTGCTATTTTCCATTTCTAGAAATTAACGTAAAAAAAATTTTAAAAAATCGAAAAAAATTTCCAAAAAAAAAATATTTTTTAATTTTTTTATCATTTTCTCGAAAAGCGTGCAATTTTAAGCTTGCTGATTTTTGACTGATTTTTAGTAATTTTCTGCTATTTTCCAATTCTGGAAATTAGCCTAAATATTTAAAAAAACCTTTAAAATTTTCTTTTTCAAAAAATTTCAAGTTTTTTCATTGAAAAACGTGTTTTTTTCATCATAAAAAGTGAGCTTTTCCTTTAATTTCCAAGGTCTGATTTTTTGTGTTATTTTCCTGTTTTGGGCCATTTAGTCATCTCATTTGGCACTTGTCATCTCATTCACTCTCATCTTTTTCAATCATAAGTCGAATTCGGTTTTTCTAACAAGCTAATTAGTTTGCTGTGAAGAGCTCTTATCTACAGGTGAACGAATGTCCAAACTAGCAAGAGAAGAGCCAAAAGGCTAAAAGAAGCAAGCAAAACCCTTTTTTTGACAAAATTCCAAAATCCCGAAAAACATTGTAATTCATAAATAAAAAAGCAAGTGGGGTTTTTAAGCTCCCACATCCTACTTCCCCTATTTGAGGGAGGCTTGTAGTGTTGTGCCTTTTTGCATCTTTAGCTTAGTTTCATTTTCGGTACTTAGATTAGTTTTCAATTTTCGCATTTTGAACAGTAATTGTTAGTTGTTTATTGTTGGCTTAAGTAGTTCATTTTGACATAAACTGTTTAAATTAGAAATCTCTTGAATCTCATCAATAGTGGATCAAGAGTGCTCTCTGTCAGAGAGTTGCTTTTACTTTCATTTTTACTTACCCCCATGCTCTCCCGAGTACAGTCTTTGACTTGAAAGAGATTATTGGGTAGATTAGATTTTATTTTCAGTACAATACTTTAATTCCGTGCATCATAAGACTCGTGAACCTCTGTCATAAGACAAGGTCAAGAGCGCTCTCTGTCGGAGAGTTTTTCTTGTGTTGTAATAAAATTCGCAACTCATCATTCCCCATAAATAAAATTTGAATTTATTCGTTGTTTCCTTACCGAAGTATGCTTTGACCAGCCTAAAAACCAGAGTATGCTTTGACCAGCCTAAAAACTGGAGTACTCAGAAATGGTATTGGACTGATTAATCTTGCAAGATTCAAACATAATAAAATTTTCACCCCATAACCAACGAACCGGCGTTGTTTCGATAAACTTGGACAATAAGTTATGAGCTGACATGGGAACGTTACGTTATGTAACGTGACAAACGTGACATCCAGACTGTCGTCCAAGTTTGCTTCTTGCACTTACCACACTTAGCTACCCTAAGATCTGTACTCAAAAATGTGTCAATAGAAAAAAAATAGTCCCTCAAAAGATCAATTATCTCTTTTTCTTCACCTGTCCTCCCAAACCCTAGGCATTACCTCAAGATGATTGAATGCACAAAAATCTAGGAACAGGTCAAAAGTAGGTGTGTATTATCCTAGAATAGGACTTTAGTTGCTAGAACTCCACTCATTCATGCATATACACAACATATATTTTGCGTGTGTTAGCACTTGAAATGAATTTCTTCCAAATCCATTCACGTGTTTCAGCATCAACAGTTCCTGGGTACATTGCAAGGTAGAGTAGTCAAAAAGTTTATCATTTGACATCAACACTACGGGGTGAACTTAAAGTACAAAGTTCACCATTCGACTTCAATGGTTTGACGATTCATGAGTACAATCATACTTGGCACATGTTCCCGAACCTTTGTGAATCAAAACTGAGGATTGGACAAGAGTTTCTTATGGGCAATTCTAGAGGATATATTCAAAGCACAAGATTACATGCCTCCCAATACATTGTTGGACAAGTTTACAGGTTTATTTTCGAGTTCAACAGGTTCTCTATGCTTGCATGTGATATGCAATATTCGATGCATGGATGGGAGAATGTGAGCCCCAAAAGGGTAATTTTAATTTTTCAAGACTAGTTTTTTGGGTAACTTTCTATTTTTAGAAGGTCTGTAATTTTTAAATCTAACGACTTTTAGATAACGTTTATTGAGAAAGACGTAGATTTTAGTTTTGACAATGATTGCAGAAAATGCATTTTTTCTGTTTTTGGTTTTTTTCAAATTGGTCATATTTTTTCTAAATACCCTTTATGGCGGGCAGCATGGGTAGTTGGGTACCAATTTTGGTGGCAATCTAAAAACATGTGCTTTATACTTTTTGTTTTTTTCTATAAAAAAAGTAGCTGCCTTGGGTCCTCCTTGTAGTAATGATGGGTTTCAATTTTCAAAAGATTCCAAGCACTTTGGTATTTTGTGATGTAACCTATTTTTAGCATTGGAGATGTGCGCCTTAAAAAAATTTAGCTTTTCAGCTATGGAGATGTAACCTATTTTTTCATGGTTCTATCTTGTGTGGATATAAATGGGGTGCACCCTACTTGTGGACAAGTATCATCTTTCTAGATCCCATGGAGGTTTGCAACCTCACTAGAGAGGATTCATGGAGGAGGTTGAGTGGCTTGTTGAAATGTGACATTTATCCTTGACTAGTGCACCCCACATTGAGATGGAATCTTTGACATGCATTGCTTTATAAAGTAAGCTTTCTCCATGTTAACTTGCACACCTAAAAAGCTTCGATACTAGGAAAGTCACCTTTGTTGACTTACCTGTCTATCAAAGCAAAAGCTTTCTATGTTGGAAAAAAGGGCCTTATTGGGACTCCACTTGGATGCAGACTCCCTTTTCCATCCTTGGCATGTTTTTTCCCCTTTTGTTTTATCTTCTCTAAGTGGGCACATTCCTTGAGAAGGATTCTTAGCCTTTTTTGCGTTTTTTCTTCTACATGATGAACTAGAGAGGTAGAGCAACCTCCTTGAGACCATCTCTTTGATTTTCCACTACACAAGTAGGGTATTCCGGGCAGCTTTTAATGCTTTCACAGGTGTGACATAGCATGCTTTTCTCCTTTTATATATTCTATGACATTAGGATTGTATGCACACTATCTTTAGCAAGAGAAGCGTGCCCCCACTTCTACTATTCTAGCAAATCTCAATGGCTTTTCAATACATGACAAGGGTTCTTTCTTGCTTTTTCCAAGTGCTTTATAAAGCAAAGCACGCCTTAATTCTTTATTCTCCTTTCTTCTCATCTTCTCTTGGCTATAAATAAGAGTGCAAGCAAAGTAAACAAGCATCAACGCTTTGTGTCTTTCTATATTCTTGCTTCCATTATTCCCTTGAGGGATCTAGTTGTTGAGAGTGGGTGCTTGAGACCATTGCACTAACAAAATCTTCCATTCCTTTATCATGATTGTATCTATCCCATTTCAAGCAAAGAGATTGGAGATTAAAGTCCTTTTGGACTGTTGATGTGTTCCTACCTACTTGGAGCTTCTACACTGTCCATGGACTTAAGTAATAAAGTTAAAATCATCATACTTTTGGCCACCTATTGATGGATTCTAGTAATTGGTATTAATTTCATTCACTTGCTTGAGACTCGTGTTCTTATTTCCATTCACCTTCAAGTTTTAGGTCATTAGATACATACAATTTTGTTTTCCCTATTTACTTTCTTTCAATTTATTTCATCAAGTCCATTTAAGGACAAACACTGGTCAATAATTCTATTAACTAAAAACACTAGGCAAACGCAATGAATATCTTTGCAGCAACCCCATATAGAGTGTCGACGATGCAAATTAAGGGCAAGCAAGAGGTTTGTCCCTTCAGCTCCTAGGTGGCAAGGCTAATGCATGATGACAACACATGTTAGGTTAATGGGAAAAATCTTCATCTGATCCCCTAGCCCATCGATGAGTATCACATTTACTCTCCTCCTCATCATCATGATAGCTTCATTTGGGTTGGTTCGACGATAAATACTGCTTGGAAGGGGTGCTCTGGAGCTCCAGGGCTTGTGGTTATTGTTTCTTTTGATTGTTAATAGGTTATGACTTGAGTGCTTTAGGCCTGCACGGCTTAGTTCCTAGGACCTCAAAAACCCCACTCCAAGGTGATCAAAACACTAAGCAAGAACAAGGCAAGGTGGGCAATTGTTTCCAGCGTTAGAGGTGCACAAGGATAATGCATGTGCAATGGCTCTGTTGGCAAAAGGAGGCTTACTACCATCAGGCATGACATTCATTGTGACCACTAGGGGAGTAGCTCTATAGGTTCTAAAGGTGAGATTTTTTGGCCCTTCCCATTTCTCCGCTCTATCTATGAGGAGGGAACAAAACCAATGTTTAAGCATGGATAGGAAGGTGACCAAAGTGTAGAATATATCTAAGGTAATGAGGAGAAGAAGGCCTCGATCCTACAAAAATTCAAGCAAGGGTTCCTTTTTCAAGTAGCCAACCAAGGCTAAGAAGGAAGCTAAAGAAGCTGCAATTTGCCACCACCAAAGATCCGCCCCGCCCATAAATCAAGGTCGAGGCTGAAAGACTTGAACAAAAGGTTAGGGAGAAACAAACCAACACATTGTTGAAGGCTATTGATGCCAAATTGATGGATTGAGTACTAGATATTGGATTCACTCGCAGCTAGGATACCAAATACTTCAAATAGATTGATATCCATTGGTACACTAAATCAAACATTTCCCAAGTGATAGAAGTGCAAGGTAATCAACAGAATGTCGTCCTCAACACTTTGAACATGTAACACGAAGCTACAATGAATAAAGTTATAAACTGGGCTACTTGGACAAGAAAGAGGAGGCTTTGGTAAAGGTCCTATGGGATATTGAAACAGTTGGTCAAGCTCAAAACCAAGAGAACCAGTCACCAAGTACAGAAACTCCTACAGACACCAATCCTCCTCTCATTTATGTGAATTCTGTCTCTAAAGCTAAGAACTAGATGCTTTGTTGTTTGTTCCTAGTTTTCTCTTTAATTCTTTGTTATGTCAACCATTCGGATTAATAATTACCTTAATATAGGCTATAGAACATATTGTCGGTCTGTTATTTTTGGCTCAAAACCACCAAATGCAATTCTTGTATAAACATATTAAAAACTCCTAGAACAGATAGTCCTAAGGATTACATGAACAACTTTGAAAATTTTGATGCCTATCATAGGAAATATCATCGGGTAGATTCCCAAAAGCCAAGGAAGAATGTAATCTTTTTGTAGAACTTTTAATACATGAAACTTCACAAAAAAATGAATATCTTTGTAACAAGCAAGTAAATTATATAGGAAGTGAAGGGGTTGCTTGCTATCGATTGTCAAAAGTTTAATGCAAGTGTTTTCTTAGCTTTTCTGTTGATTCAACTTATTGATCTGCGACTTCTATGGCAAGAATGGAGTAAATAAATTAATGCAAAAACAAAATAAATTACAGAACTAGTACTGAAAAACAAAATAGTACAGCAATATTAGTAAATCTAATTGACAAGACAGATTTAGATTAAGACATAATTTTCATCTCTTTCAACTTTAACACTCCCCAAAGATCACTGTGTCAAATTTAGGGTTTGAGACTAGATTTTAATAACTACAGATAGACATAAAAATAACCAGTAGGACAGCAGCAGTAATACAGTAGTCTGATCAACAGAAAGATAGAAACAGTAATAGATCTAGCTACCAACAAAAAAGAATTAATCTGATAAATATCTTGATGTGATGGGACCTACCTTATACTCAGAATTTAACTTTCAGAATAGGCTTTGCCTCTCAGAGGCAAGTCAACACATGGAACAAAAGTTACAAAACTGACCGTTACCTAAGGGTTTGTACAAACCTGGGAGAGAGATAAAGTGTTGTAGGGAAAGGGTTACACAGGTACAAGATCAACCCCAAAACTTTAACAAAAACAATCAATAGGAGATGGACACCTCACAGCAGTCCTCAGTAAACAAAGGCAGCCATAGAACCGTCAAGAACAGACCTCAACCAAACAGCAGCAGTGGAGTGGCAGCCCTAACATGAAGCAGACATGCAACGGCTGCCTCAATAAAGGTCTTAACAGACCTCAAACCAACAGCAGCAGCCGTAGCAGCCTCCCAACAAGGTCTCGGTGGTCACTTACAGGCCATAACAGACCTCAAACCAACAGCAGCAGCCCTAACAGCCCTTTAAGAAGGTGTCAGGGTCACCTACAGGCCTTAACAGGCCATAAACCAGCAGTGGCTGCCCTAACAGCCCTTCAACAGGGTGGTGATGGGCATCTACAGGCCATAAACCAACACCGGCCATCTCTCAAGCAGCAGCGGCACCCCTAGGCAGCCTTTAAATAGCAGCGGCACCCTCTCAACTGACAGCGGCAACCCCAGGTAGGCCTATAATGGCTGCAATACCCTCAAAACAGGTGGCGGCATACTCAAAACAGGCAGCAAAACCCTAGAAAGGTTAGACAAGGCAAAACTGAAGACGACAGCCCTTAGATCAATGTTATCGGAACCAGACCGGAACTGGTAAAACCGACCGGTCCGACCGATTTAGGAAGACCGGTCCAGTCAGGGTCCCGAACCGGCTGTGCCGGAATTTTGCACTGAACCGGTACGGAACCGGCCAGTTCCATACGAAACCAGTCAAAACCGCCAAACCGGCCGATTCCGTACGGAGCCGGTCCAGTCCGTACTGTGCTTAAGCTTCTAGGCTCTGTTCAATAAACAAAACTGTTTTCAATCTTAACTTTCTGTTAAACACACTAAGCCTCTTGCTAAATACATGGGCCTCTAGAACTCTATTAAGGAACTCTATTACCCTGTCACATGAGTAGAGAAAAGGTAATTTTTCCCTACACAAGATAGACATGGACTGGTCCTATAATAATGTCAATATATGTCACTGATGTGAAATCACTTAGTTTTCACCTCTTTTGCTTAGGAAATTGAATTCTTATTCCATGAATGCTTGTTCCCAACTCTGGGATGTTAGGCCATATAGCAGGTTAAAAATCCAATTTCTGCTGATCAGTTTATGGTTATTCATTAGTACTATGCTTTCTTTTTGGATTGTAGGGGCCATTTAGAGCCTCTTTGTTGATGTACTGCGGTTCAGAACCTTAGAGATGTATTGCACTAGGTGCTATTTTGGTTATTTGCACCCATACTTTCTATATATATGAGAAACTTTGCATATTTGTGTATTAAATTATTAATGGTTTGGATTCATATGTATGCACATGAATATATATGTTTTTTTACAAAATATGAATATTTTATGTATTTTTTAGTCAACCGGTTTTTTTCCTGTTTTTTTCCGGTTCTGGTCCAGTTCACATTTTGGGCTCTGGCGGTTCGATGACCGGTCCGGTTCTGATAACATCGCCTTAGATAACCCTCTAACAACTAGAAATACCCTCAGGAAGAAAGTGGCAGCCATAGGAAGATGGAAACCCTAGATCAGTCACAATAAATCGGCGCTGAGTTATGTCTTCAAGATGCACACACAATGAAGAATTAGACTTATATTTATAGCCTCTTAATGGCTTCTAGAAGGATCTCCCTTCTAATTCTGCAGTGACTTAGGGTTCCTAAAAGTTAGGTTAAGACATCATACAAACAAGGAGGGTTACCAAAATTAAAATATAAATTAATGTTATGATGTCTTTAGGAGAGGGTACTAGGGACAAGACAAAGGGTAGGGTGACATGCTCAAGGGGGTGGCTAGCACATAGGACCAATAAGGAAGGGTCAGCACAAGACAAGGCTAACACACGGCTAACCACCATAAATCAAGGGTAAACACCCCTCAAACCACAAGACCAAGGATGTAACCACAAGGTGGGAAGACAACCCTTTTACCCACAAGACCAAGAACAACAAGGTGGGAAGACAACCCATAAGACCAAAGGTGTAACACAAAGGTGGGAAGATAACCCCTTTATCTCTCTCTCAAATGTACAAGTGTTCCATACAATAACTGAAAGTTCATCATCACCATATAAGGAAGGTCCACACTAGATGATGTGATCATGTGTTCCTCCTGACTGCTCCTGAGGTCAAGTGCTAGTGACTTCATCAAGGGGTGGCCAGTCCCTTGATGAAACAGCCTAGCTCAACCATCTCAAAGACCTAGGAGAGGAGGGCATCACACATCATCATCTTGGTTAACTTATCAAGATCCACTTAGTTAACTGACCAAGTGTGTACCTGCAGGAAGTGCTTGGTCCCAGACCAAGAATCTGCCAGGTCCCAAACCAGGATGTCTCTGTCTCTGCCTGCAGGTTCTGCTTGGTCCTCGTGACCAGGAACCTATCTGGTCCCCGACCAGAATGCCCTAGAGACAGATAAGGGCCCTAGCCACATGCTAGGGACTTTGCCATGGCTCCAACCTGCTTGGTCCCAAACCAAGAACCCCAGTAAACTATTGGGGGCCCTAGGGTACCTGCTAGGGACTTACTCTGCCTAGTTAACTGACCAAGAAACCTAGTTAACTGACTAGGGTGCCATCCTCCCAGAGAATGGCTCTCGCGGCTGCATTATCTTTAATAATTATTCCAAAGGAGAGATACCAACAAGATGAGCAACTCAATGGCAATCACTAGGGATAGGTCCCTCTTCAAGTTGACCTCCTAAAATTTAGGAATATTCCACAAAGCTTTGGAAATAGCCATTTATTCAAGGAAATGAATCAACAAATCATACAAGTAAAGTACCTACTTATTCCCCCTACTATTAGCATTCCCACTCACTCTCACCGCATGTCACAAAATGTGTAAGTGGATCCCATAACGCTCTACCTCAGGAAACTCGATCTTCAGGTGGGGTATGAGGCTTTGGTTGTGTGGCATGCTTAGTGCGGGAGTCTCTTCAAGGTGGAGTTTTTTTTGTCACAGCAGATGATTTTGCAAGGTTTATGTGGGTTCGGCTTAGCAGATCACCCCCTCTCCTCAGAGATATCTTCATAGCAATTTACTAATTTCCCCCAGCCTCATCACAATTCGCTATACATGGCGAATCTGATAGCAATCCATATTTGGATATTTACTCTGGCATCATCCAGCATTCCACAGTGGGAGAGATCATCCTATTGGGTAACTTAAATGCACGCACCAGAGCCCTCCAAGTCCCTCTGCATGACTACTCTGAAGACGTGTTCTATGTTCAGGAGATTGATCCAACTTTTGTGGGACTTCATCAATCATCTGATGATATTTTGGCACCTCTTATAGGATATGGCAAGCACCTCTTGCGGCTTGGAGTCTCCCACGAGCTATTGATCCTTAAAGACCTCCCCTGCTTCTCAACTTCCCGCTCTTTCGAAGAGGTATGGCAAGCACCTCTTGTGGCTTGGAGCATCCCACGAGCTATTAATCCTTAACGACCTCCCCTACTTCTCAACTTCTTGCTCTTTCACTTGTTAGACTCACCGTGGTGGTTAGATTGTGGTGGATTTGTCCTTTCCAGTCAGGACCTTCTCCCCTCCCATTCATTACTTCGTCGTAACCCCCATCCCTCTTATTGATCATGTTGTCCTCTCCTTGTCCCTCCAAATTAGCACCCCCAACCCCCCCTCCCCCATCCTCAAGTCCACCTCAGACCAATATTCTTTTTGTTGAGGTAGACCCCGACACCTTTACTTCCACCCTCCATCAGATCCTCCCTTCTGTATCTCGATTTGCTTCCATCGTGTCTGCCTCCGCCAAGTACACATGTCTTTCTTCTATCATTTGGGAGACACCCTTCAAACCTACCCCCACTCCACTTGATCCACCCCCTTCCCCCAAAAGCTTGGGTCCGACCCCATGAACCAATGGCAGGACGATAACTACAAGCACCTTCACAACCAACTCCAGCACACCTTCCACCATGGTCACCCATCCTACCTGTTATCCACTAAATTGCACTTAGTGGATTCCAAGTGAACCATCGAAGACTTGAACAATAAAATTGTTCATCATCAGTGTTCTGAGATCCATCAAGCTAGATTTTGGCCCTTCTTCAAAAAATTGCATGTCCATACCCCCGTGGGGAATTGTAATAAATTGGTCTAAGCATGATCTTTTTGTAACAGCCTTAGCTTACCTTAGGTTTATCTATCAAGGAGATACTCTAGAGTGCTTTTTCCTTAGGAATTATGCGTTTCCCTTCAGTGACATATAATTCCTGAGTTTTTCACTCACACCTCCAAAGCTGGAGTATTTACCTTGGGAGTTTATTAAAGCCTAAGTGTCTATGAATTTTTTACATGCTAGCCATCAGTAATGAGTCATATGGACATGCACTAGGTCCCTTGGGATTTTTGGTTAGTTCCGACAAAAATAATTTTTCCCGCAAAACTTAGGGTATTTTTAATAGTTTAAATGGGAAATTTCAAATTGTAATAAAAGTACCATCTGGAGGCAGAATTTGGCGTGGCGGTACTCGTTTTCACACTCAGAGCGTGCCCTTTACCCTAGGATACACTTTTCCTATGTTTCGGGTGATTAAATTATCACTTAAAGCATTTTTTCTTAAAAAGGCAACAAAATGACAAAAAAATGCCAAAAATGACACAAAATGAGAAAATCGAGGAAACATGTTAAAACATGTTGGAAAAGGTGGCAATCTTGTCTCTTGTAGAAAGCGACTTAGTTGGGAGACATAGCGACATATTGGAAGCTTTCTTCTAAGGTGGCAAGTATATCTTATGAGAGGTGATACCTAAAGTGGCAAGTATATCTTATGAGAGGTTGTGCGCCCACCATCTCATGAAGGCGATTGGGTCATGTGTCATCAAGTGGAAGGACGTGTTAGCATTTGAATTAAGAAAACAAAGGTGAGTTCATTAAGATGATCAACAAATTGTTGGATGGTCAATCTCTTAGGTGGCGAATTGATCTATTGGGAGGATGTGCCATCCCTATCATATGGGCGTCTTCTTGCATGTGGCGGCGCTTTCTTCCATGATGGAGATTCCAAGGAAAGCATGTGCCTACCTCATGAGAGGTGGCGCATCCTTCTTGGATGCAAATCCCCTCCATATCAATCACGTGAATCCTTTCAATATCCAATCACTCCTAAACTCATGTGATGCGCCCACATTCAATCCCTCAATGAGTGCGCCCCCCCCTCCTTCTCCATTTTCTATTTAAGCAGGAGCTTGGGCTCTCTTTTGGTCATGGTCAGAGAGGACCGAAAGGCTGTTGAAGTCTGAGCTCTTTCTTTTGCAATATTTTGATGGAATAAAGAAGGCTTTGGAGGCAAATCTCTTGTGTCGAGCAATTGTGTGTGGATGATTATTGTCAAGTAATGATGAAGTAACTTTGTATTGTTTCAATTTTGCATCTTATGGTGATTAATCTGGCCTTGATGAAGGTTGGTGTCAACTCATAGGTTAAATAATTCTAGTTTGATTTTATTTGCTATTGTTCTATGCTTAGAAATTTAGGATTTGCATGTATAATTTGTTTATTTGCATGCTCTTCCAACCTCTTGTGTAGGAAGTATCGGATTTAATCCCCTTGTTGCAAGTATTATGAACTATGCAGGTTTCCTAGCTTTAATGTGCGGATGATCTTATTTGACTCTACTGCTTTTCAAGCACCTAAGGACATAGTCCCTCCGCTTTCCACTTGCAGGCTCCATAGCTCAAACATTCCCAAGCTCTCAGCTTTTCTTCTATCTCTCTCTTTCCTTCAATTTTATTCAAATTTCTCTTTGGTTACAGTTACTTGCATGCTTAAGTAAATTTAGTTTGCTTTAAAAGAATATCTAAAGGCTGATTTATTTGAGCATGTTACTAGATCTAAGATTTAAAGCTTACTTTAATATATCTAGGTTGCTTAAGTACTTGTGCACATTTCCTATCTTTCAATACTTAATATTTTATGCTTCTAAAGCTTTATTTGGTGCATTTCAGGTAGTTGGTTTCTTATTTTTATCACCATAACAAGAGGAGGTGTTGCTGTAAAATCGGAGATCTAAGCCATCCAAGGCTTCCCGGAGCACATACTTCCATCTTGTACCATTCTTTTGAAACTTGTAAGGCCTTTGGATCCAGATCTATAAGGACCAAAGGCATCCACCTTCTCATTGTAAAATAATTAATAAAGGGAATAAAGGCAAGTGGGCTACTCAGCGCCCACACCCCATCCCCCCTGGGGGGATCTCGCATGCTCAATTTTGTGGTTTGCAAATTTTTCTAAACTTTTCTTTATTTTATTTTATCTTCACATGCACATAATCCGCCCCAATAAGGTTGTATAGTTAGTTTTATTTTTTACTACTACGATCTTTCTTTCACAATTTTCTACTTTATTTCAAAGTTTGTCAAAGTTAAACAAACTAAACCTAAGGCTGTGTATTCCCGAAGCAAACTAAAAGGGTTTATCCCCGGTAGGTGAAAAGAGATTCTCAGCCACATAGTAAAGCTTTATTTTTTGCTTAATAAAATCTACCAAGGCTTAAAGTTCCAAATATGCTCGTGGCCGCTGCAGCTCAGTCTGATCAGTTGCTCAATCAGAAAGGAACCTAAGTGACTAGTTTAATAGGGCAATCCAACGAAAACTTGAGCTCTAGAACTTGGGAGGTCGCATGAAACTAACTACAAAGTCAGTGGGCTACTTTAAGCAAGTTATGCCTCGCCCAGTTGGACCCTTGGTTTAGTTGTCACTACACTTAATTCAAAGGCCTAAGTTGGAATTGGGCCAAACCAAGAACTAACCCATTCATTAATTCACACATCATAATAAAACATTTAAAACTAACCAGCAAGACTTGCAACTCTTTTCACAACACAGCAGCACTTCAAAAATCTCATGTGACTCCATTTGGCACTGGTCTAATCTACAACAATCAATTCAATTAAGTAAATCAATGTATCAGATGGACGTATCATTTTTCATGATGTTGTCTTAAATCACAAGTTGGAATCTATGGTTTAGTATTAATTCACCTTCAAAACTCCTAGATTAATTTCTTTCTCTAACTTAGCTTAAAAGCCTTAGTTTTTTTTCATAGGGACCACTCCCATTGGGTTCACTGGGAGTTGGCCTAGATGGAGGAGTTGAGTGTTGGGTGATGGTATCTCAACTCTTTGCTTGGCCCCAAGGACGCACCCACGCACCCGGTGGCCTAAATATTTCTACCACACTAATGGTTAACCCCTTTTCCCGGAGGTGTGTATCCGACGGCAACACTACCCAGTTCTCAAAGCTTCCTATCGTCATCCCCTCCATCGCAAGAAACACCTCTTCATCTCTTGTAGGCAACGAGAGCTGAGCACTTCCCTTATTCATTCCCCTAAACATTTATGGTGTATCATCTTCCCCCTGCCACTCCCATCTCCCGTTGATCTTGATCCAAAATCCATGTCCTCCCACACCTCTACCATCTGACATCTTGAGGCGACCCCTTATCCAAGTTACCTCTCCCCGCCCCACTCTTGTTACTTATTCACCCCCCATGATGTCTGAGAGGTTGTTTGGGCCATGAGCTCTAGCAGAGTAGCTGATGAGGAAGGGTTCTACGTTGAACTCTTCAAGCATGGCCTTCAACCACTTAATTGTCAATTGGTCGATCTGTTTAACCTTGTGGTTTGTATTGGCTTCCCTGAACCGTGGTCACATCATATTATTCACCCAATCCATAAATCAACCCTTAATACCAATCCCAATAACTACAGAATGATCATGGTTGGCCACACTTTCTCCAAACTATATGCTTTTTTTTTAACAAAAACTGAAAAACTTTGATATTATAAGAAAGTTGTGCACAACCATTCATTACAAAGCCATAAGAAGAAGTTTGAGTTCTGATGTAGTCTGAGAGGATATAACCAAAACTTGCCCTAGCTTGGATCTACAAAAGTTTTTAATCTGCTTCCTAGATTTCACCATGACAGAAGAGGGGTACCCTTACAAACTGATGGTTAAGCAAAACACAAAAAAACCAAATAAAAGACCAACCCTGCTATTCCTGCTTGCGTTGAAAACCAAACATTGGTTGCAGAATTGAGGTTTCATCCATTGGGTGCACATCTTCTACTGGGGATTCTTGGCAATCACTGCATTGAGTCATTTTTGCCATCTTCAAGATTTCTTCTTTAATAATATCCACGGTGCCCATCAATTCTTTCAGATTTCCCTCTAAATCATCAATGGGAGAGTCTTGACAGGAAAGTTGCTACGAAATATAGCTCATGTCTTCAACAGTCTCACGGTTGGCCTTAACCCCAACACAAACAACTTCAAAAACCCTGCGTAGATGTTGTTTGAAGTCTTCAACGTTGGCCTTCATGAAAGCAAATCCCTCAGCAAAACCCGCCATTGAACCCTGTGTTGAATTCCGCGAGAGGACAAAATCTCTAGGCTCCCGAATCCAAAGATAGGGCTTCCAACTGTTCACAAGACCTCTACGTCAGACCGCCATTCGCATCCACGTCTTCCTCGTACGCTTGAAGAGAAATAATGCTCAAAACTGAACTCCTCTGCATATCTGCCCATCTTATCTTCCCATATGTGCGAACTTCACCCAAAAGGTTCGCAATAAAAGCCTCTTCAATGCTCTTGTCGTCGATATGACAAATGGGAGACTTGCCATGTGATCGCCCACGCGTCTCCCATCGTGGAGAGAGGGGAGACCATTCTGAATTCAAAAGTTCCAAGCTAAGGGTGGCAACGTTAATGGGACCAACGCTACCAAGGGCCGTAGGGGACATATTTAACCTTTTGATCACCATTATCATATTTCACCATTCCAAGAGTAAACTTAGCTCCTTGATTTGCTAGTTCATCAGCACGATTATTGTTCTCCCTTGGGATGTCGAGAAAAGAGACCTCAAAAGGTTTATTTAGAAGAGCAATTCTACGATATATCCTTTTGCATCGAGAAGCCCCTTTTTCATATCCTGTTCTCATCTTTTGTAGGACTTGCCTAGAATCTCCAAAAACCATTAGTTTGGAGATGTTTAGATTCAAGGCGATTTCCACGTCGTAAAGGAGGGCTAGCCATTCTGCCTCATTATTTGATTTTATCCCCAGTCCCCAAGCGAAAGAACAGACAGTTTTTCCTCCTCGGTCAAAAATGATCCCTCTCGCACCTGCCTCCCCTTCTCCAAGCTATATGCTACAATCCTTCATATGCAACTTTTTGGGGAGCTTGAGAGGAGACAGCTCAAAGCTAGAGGACGGGTAGGCTTCAGACCAACGCACCAAACCATTGAACACGTTCTTACCACTCTGAACCATCATTGAGGAGGCACGTCACCACTCTTGGCATTATTCCAGAGGTTTTGAGACATTGGCATTTCCGAGACCCCTCTGGCTACCATTATGAGATTATATGAGTCAATCCTTGGTCGTCTTCGCACGGCCCATGGGATTCCAAATTTTATCCGAAGTACCATTGGGGTTAAGCGGGGGTGTCCACTCTCCCCCACTCTATTTGGTATTTACATCAATGAGCTAGTCTTAGAGGAGCACATTCAGGATGACAACGGGTGCCTTCTTGGAGACGTGGTCCTCTTGGCCTCATCGCCAGAGGCTTTGCAGAGACAGTTAGATGCCTTGGCCCTCTTTTGTGATCTTCATCAATTGACGATAAACCTAGGTAAAACAAAGGTTATGATCTTCACAAGATCAAAGAGGCTACTCACTGATCTTCATTTCTTCTTCAGAGGGGAGGAGATTGAGATCACTAGCACCTGTACCTATTTGGAGGTTCAGTTCATGGAACCTCATTTCATCCTACGACATGCTCTTCATCCCCAACTTAATAAAGGATAGGGATCCCTAGCCCTTCTATAGAGACAATGCTTCAGGCACCATTTTCAATACATCGCATCCAAGATGTTTATCATGGATACTCTCATCCAACCCATAATCCTTTGTGGCTCTAAGGTGTGGGAGCCATACCTACTTGACTATGATTGGACCTCGTGAGAGAGAGTGTAGATCCTCCTCCTTCGTCACATCATCAAATGCAAAAGACAACACCTTAGCCCATCGTACTCGCAGAGCTTGGCGCTCGACCTTTTCAACTTGAGGTTGTGTTCAACCTTATCACTCTCTTACACTGGCTTCGGAGCTTCACCGACACGAAGAAGGGGAGTGATCGATACCCATACTTGGCCTATCTCTCTTCAGAGGCCATCGCCTCAACCAACCCTTCAAGCCACTCTAGATGTTGGTTTGCAGGTGTTGCGGATCTTTTAGCATCTATCGATATTGCGATGGATTGACTTCCTACTTTTGGATATTCCATGGACGCAATTGACTGCCTCTTACCTACTAGGCAGGAGCTGAATAGAATCACTAGATATGACATTTACAAAGAATTTGTGAAAGTTACTAGGGATCCAAAGGGGTTACATCCCAAGATGGCCTTCTACGCTACGCATTTCTTGGATATGAGGGACGGTCTCATTGTTCATCCCCCTTACACATCTCGCCATTGGGCACATGCTCTTTGCATTCCTTTGGGTCAGTTAAAAGTAGGCTCTCATCGCCTCCAAGTAGAGACATATCACCAACTCAACCGATCAGATAGGATCTGTCAGGTATATCACCTTCGAGTGGTTGAGACTAAGGAGCACTTCATCTTTCGATGTCCTATTTACTACGAGATCCGTAGGCAGTTTCATTGTCTTTCCAGGGACCTTCTTCTCGTAGAGCTCCGGACTTTGACTACATTCTTCGAATACCTTAATCATAGATGTCTAGCCTCATACTTGCAGGAGGCCCTTCAACTTCGCTCCTTCACCGTCCAACGACATTCTCGATCAAGACCAGGCTCACTCAGAGTATCACTTCCTTCTTTCTAGAGCTTCCTTCCTCTAGGGGCACCAAGAGACAAACAAATGGTGGCACAGACCTTGACCACTCAATTAGGACACAACATTCCACCTCTACCTCTGCCCAACACCAGAGACGGGGACAATCTCGGCCCCATCCCAGTAGACGGACAACTTCATCCAAGATGCAGCATCGAGCTCCCTCCTCCAGGCAGCAACACACTACTCATTGCAGTTCCTCTTCTATCCCTTCCTCTAGACAGAGTACTTTTGAGCTTCCTTCAGTTGATCTCGGATGGTAGGAGAGATACTCCCAATGCTTCCATTGTTTCCAGTGCTTCTAGTGGCACATCACAGTGACAGTTTCACCATTTCTACATCACAGCTCTTGGATCCACTCCCTTAATACATTTTCCTTACTTTCCTAGATCATCCCTCTTCATATCTCTCCTTGTATAATTTTCTCCAAGATCAGCTCTCCATTTATGGAGCTAGGGTTTGGTTTGGGTTCTACTTTTAGCTTTTCATGGGAGCTACTTTTACACTCCCACTTTGTATTGTTATCATGATACCGCACATTCTCATTGACCTACTTTTGTGATCATTTGTTGGACATTAATAAAATTATCTTATCTTATCTACCGCTAAAGAGGGTACATGACAATGGGAGAAAGCAAAGGGGTTCAAGATTGATGCACTAACAAGATGAAGGAAGAATCATGGTTATTAATGGGCATACAAACAATCACAACTCCTCCAGCTTGCAAACAAGATTTGCATTTTTCCTCAATAACTTAGGGCTCTTATAATAGTTCAACTGGAATTTTTTTCCATTTTAACATATCATTCTCAATGTCAATTCTTTGGTTTATGTATGTGTTTTTGGTTCAATGGTCTCTTGGATCAAGTTTGCAGTGGAAAAATGTGCACACTGACAAGTTTGGGCTTTTATTCATCCCGTATAGTGTTGTTCCCCTCCACGATAGTAATTACTCTTCTCAAACGTGGGCTTATTTCTTTCTCTTTGTTTTCCAATCTTTATATGTTCTTTCCTTGAGAGCATTAGCAATGTTTAGTGTTGCATATTCTCTATCCTTCACTAGCAAGCATTTCCCATTGGAGTATTTATTGTCATTTTTTAATGCCCGCACCTTCTAGGACTTTTCTCACTTGTCTTATTTGGGTTTTTGGCTATCCAGTGTTGGAAGAAGAGGCAAGCTTTTCAAGGTCCAATCAGACCTTCTAGTGAGAAAGCCATGAAGAATAAAGGTGAATTTTTCTATGGCCAAGCCCAAGAAGGCGGCTACTCTAAGAAGGGAAGGTGGGAGGAGATTACAAAGAAACAGCATGCTAATATGAATAGACTCCTCCCCCCAAAAACTCATAAAGAATATACAAGAGTGGACCAAGGAAGAGTCAAAGCTCAAAGAAGGTATGTTTCAAGGAGTTGCTCAAGGATCGATTCTCAAAGATAATAGAGGATGGAAGAGACTCTATAAGGTTGCACTAGATGTGGATTTCCACTTACAAGGTGTATTGATCAGCCAATGGTTTGTTTGGCTGCAAAAATTTGAACAGGCACAATGGATGATTAATTGTGTCAAGGGAGCAAGGGAAGCAAGGGCAAAGAGGTAGAATGGAGGGAGGAAGTGGACCTGCCGATGGACAATCTAAAGGATTCTACTGTGCTGGTACAATAGTAGATGGAAAGGGATAAAAAAGCAATTCTCATGGTTATCAAGCCTCTGAAGCATATAACAAAGGGTACAAGAAGGAAAGATAATAAAAAAAGGTGAAACCGGTATTCTATGACAGAATGAGAATGAGGAGAGCACTAAATGTATAAAGATAGAAAAATGAAGACTTCCACTCAGCCTTGGATTGGAGCAAGCACCCAGGCACCTACAGCACCCTCATTTTTGACAGTCCGGCAAACTTTGTCATCCTTGCAAGAAACAATTTTGTAGTATATATCTAGTAATTAACAGAGTAAAATGATATGAAGGACAGTCTGGACTCTGGATATATCCTAATGTTTAATAGGCAAATTTTGAGTCAGGATAATTACAATATATAGATCTCAAAAACCCTGAATCGCACAATATTATCTATACCAGCCTCGTATAATTCTCTTGAGGAACTGGTCACTCCATCCCAAGTTTGTATCATATTAGTGTATGATTAATACAATTCCACTTTTGATCTATCAAAAGAAATGTCCCCGTTCATCCCCTTCACGTGCCTAGTCTGAATCTAAGGTAGTGTAAATGTTAGTTGAATATAAGAGATAAAAGCAACTGTACTGCTGGAAAAGCCCAGATTGTTATAAAGGGTTCTTATAACACATGTAAATCTAACAACATTAGGAACAGGTGAACAGATAGTATTTGTGAAAAACTATAGGATATGGTTGTTAATTTCAATATATATCAAAAGATATCCCTAATCCTACAAATAATGCTCAAATAACAAAAATCAAGCAAAGGTCCACGCCTGGATTTAGAACCACTGATTGTTGATATCTATCAATTAAAATTCTTGAATGTTTATAAGTCTTGGCTTATTCTGTGTCTGCGGGGGATCTACTGATAAGTTGAAGTACTTGCCATGTAAACAAAATAGGTTCTATCCCTTCTGGGCAGGCTCATTGTACAATCTGTCGAGGTCAGGGGCAAGTCCTGGGTCATTTTGAGGGAATAGGTATGACTGAGTCACGGCATCTAGAGGCTTAGATAGGTAGACTTCATCTTGGGGAAAAAAAGGCAATAGCTTATCCTCTGGAACTGTTGCCTGGTTGTAAAACAGGAGTGCCGTCACTCAAAAGGTACAAGTTAAAGCATGGACAGCACACTCATTTGATAATCCAATATGGCAGCACAAGCAGATATAGAAGCAATACCTAGCTGAAGTTTGATATATCAGGTTCCCTCCTCTGTAAGTTCAATAGCCAACACAACAGCATTACAAAGAGATGAAAAGATATCTCAGTAAGATAGACTACTAGATTGGCAGAGGCGCGACAGCTTCAACCGTCCACATCAGGAAGGTTCAGTTGGATTCTTCCTATATATCAGCGGTTGCTTCTTATTCACTCAGAGTATGTTTAGTTGCAATCTGTTTGTTTACTGATTTCCTTATATGTCTACCGGCTTTTTCTTGTGCTTTTGCAAATATTATCACTCTGTTATTTAAAAGGATTTCCGGAACGTTCTAGTGCTCGATATTAACACGGATATCCAATCGATCCTAAAGGGAATACCCAAAATGACAAATTCATCTTAGCCCCAACTATTCATCTCTCAAGGCTATTTCATACCCAATTCGGCCCCAGATTTGATCGGTTTCGCTGTATATTGAAAGTATCAGCCGGCAATCAATAAACTTTTTTAAAAGAACTGGGCATCAGTTGCATGTTCGATGGGTTTACCTCCACGTATAGTTCACAATAATATTTGCCAAGAGGGGGTCGCCAGTTCAATTCCAGCAAACATCATTCTGCTGGCAATATGGATCTCACCGCAAACACACCCAAAACAAAACAAGAAACTGTGGAGGGAGCTCAGTTCACCTGCTCTGCTTAGCTGCCCATGCGAATACGGAAAGGTTATGGAATATATATTTGTGTGACAAACCTAAGACTGCCCAACGCGAGGGCATATGAAGAAAACCAATTACCTTGTTTTTTCTCATCGACGAGGGAATAACGAAGAGTAATGATTGCATTCACTGAAACGCTATTTTTTATTGAAAATCTTGTCCAAGCACGTGAAAATAGGTGATGTAAAGAGATGAAATAGAAGCTGTGCAGAAGTTAAGTAGGAGAAGCATACCATTATTGATTGACTGATGATGATGCGGCGGCCTGATAACGCCTCGGAGTTGTGCTCAGTCGAGATAGTGAATGTATGCAGACGACCTTGCCTGCCCGCCAACGTTAGCCAGGACAGCCAAATCCGGTCTGTTTTATATATAAAAAATAATATCGACCGAGCCCAAAGCACAAACATGGCTAAGGTTCCAAGTATTCCCCAACCCCACTGTCACGGATCTCAAAATTATATTAAGCTGGAATTAAGCTTTCCCGCCTCTATTGGGAATCCTCAAAGTCATTGTTATTAATAAATGAGAGAAGGCGTCTACATGATAAATTTCTTGCGAAACCATTCCAAGGCCCATTTTAGGGTTTTTGTCCACTAACTCATTTTTTAAATTAAGAGATGTGTACTTTTTATTAGTTGCTTCTTTGGTTGCAGCCTCGATTTTCAAATAGATTTATGATGGAATGTAATAAGAATCAAATGGGTTAGTTGTAGTAAATTTCATGGGAAGGGTTGAATGTGGAAGTTACTTGAATTTCACTTTTCCAGGGGGCATTTAAGTTCAATCGAATCTTGTACAATCTTGGTGGAAGCATCCCACTTGTGGATAGATCATTCTTTCATCCAATATTTGGGTTGGCCCCGGTCTAGGCTTAGCTTAGCTTGGAAAATAAATAAATTCATAGTCAAAAACAATTTCTATTTAGTTTTAAATGTAATCTAGTTTTTAGTTTATTTGATGTTATAAAACTCTGTTGATTATGTGGCGAGGTTTTATGTAGGGAAATTAAGTTAAATTCAACTTATGTCATTCTATATGTAGATTACATCCAACATAGATTCACATTCATCTTCATGGTCTAAAGGTCTTGTTGGTGGCTTACGAGGCTTTAAGGGGTGAGATTGAATTAACATCGTCAAATCAATTTCACATCAATCGATGAAAAACCATATCAAACTTTTGGAGGGGGTTTAGGGTGAAACTCTTCCTAAAATCCCAAGATTTGTCAAATTAAAGGGAGATAAACGACTCTCGTTGCATCTCAAGGTTTCGTGAAGGAATCGGGGGAATGATGTCAAGAGTTTGGTCAGATTCTTGAAGATCAAAGGCACGGGATTAATCTCAACACATTCCTTTCCCAACTGAGACCTAACCATATCTCATTAGGTTAACCAACATAACTTTTAGTTTTAGAACTCCTCGACAATTAAGGAGTAAAGTAGTAACTATCAATAGATAGGGAAGGCATCATTGTAGACATTTGGGAGTTCATAACTTAGGGGTCATGACAGTTTCTAGGGGGGCTATATAAATTGGGGAAGTTTCATGTAATTCAATCTTTTTGGCCCTATGCGGAATTTATAAAATAAGATTGTGTAAACTTGGCTATCGAAGAAATGAAATGTGATCTCACTCATTTCCATTAAATTTTGTTGAATGATATTTTGTTTACAAATTGTTTATGTAATATTGTGTGCTCTTAAACGTTGTAGTCAATAGTTGTGTTAAGTGGTATCAAAGCAAGTTGAACTTGCGTGATATTGTGAGATTGAAAGTCTACACCATGACTGCAAAAATATAATATGCAATAAGAAATTACTGGAGGAGGAGATTGCATTGTGGATTATGATGTGGAGGTGAGAGGAATTCATGCTAAATGAAGTTGAGGTATACCATGAAGGCTATTTGTTGGAGAGGATATTGTAGAAATGTTGAGAGAAGTGTGGGCAAGGATGGATGTCATGGAAGCAATACAATGAAGGGTTGTTGAAACTTAGCTAGTTGACTACAACAAGGATGAAAGAGAGGAAGAAGACCCTAGAAAATATGCAGGATAAGAGCACAGACCATGGGAAAGGATGATAAGGGCCCTCACAAATATAGGAGGCATCACAATACTTGACAATCCTACATGTTCAAATTTGAATATTGGTTGTCTAATAGATTTGATTGCGGAGATTTAAATGTATATTTTGAATTTGATCAAATGGAAGACCACATGACAAAAAAAAATTGCATGTATCAAGTTAAAAGGTCATGTTTCATTATGGTGGGATAGTCTATAATTGGACAAACAAATAAGAGGAAGGGGAAAGATAAAGACGTGGGACATAGTGGTTTCCAAAATAAAAGGTAAGTCTTTACCCATTAATTGCTCATTGGATTTGTTTAGAAGACTTGAAAGCTTTCGGGCATGAAGAGTTGTCCACGAAAGCATACACGAAGGAGTTTTACAAACTAGCTATAAGGATTCGTTGGATTTGAGAAAGTAAAGAGAACATAGGAAAGTATGTGAATGGTCTTAGGCCCTCCATTCGAGATGAGATAAGTATGGTAAGGTTGAGCTTAATTGTGGAACATACTAGATGGCCTTCAAGGTTGAAAAGACAACAAAATGCAAGAGGAAGAGGAATGAGAAGGCAGATCTATGGGAGAGGATAGATAAGTGGAAATAAATGTGAGGAGAACAATACAAATACTAGTGCCAAAAATTCCAAAGGAGGTTATGTCACCAATAGAGGTCGAGGCAAAGGCAAAGGATACAATGGCACTTGTTTTATGCATGGAACATTTGGACACATGGCACATGAATGTTTGGAAAACCATAATATTGGGAGAATAAATGGTGTAAGAGCACATGTTGTCCAAGGAAAAAGAGTGTAGTTGAGGAAATGTTGTTGATGTTTAGCAAGAGTGGGGAGAAGACTAGATGTTTTACTTTTGAAACCAAAGAGGTAGCTTGGAGAGGAAGAACTAAAATAAAGAAAATAGTCTTCAAATGTGTAAGATTGCAACAAGCATTGTAACTTGATCATTGACGGTAGTAGTACAGAAAATTCAATGTCTATAGTAGTTAATTTGAAATGTTCACCTATCCCCAATGCATGTAGAGTATCTTGGCTACAAAAGGATCATCAAGTCGTTGTGTGAAAAACAATTCTTGATCAGCTTTCACACTAGAGACTACCATGATCAAATATTGTGTGATGTTTTTTCGATGGACAACTAGGAAACTTGTTACGAGATGCAATGAGATGATAACATCATTCCTTGGGATGTGAGGGAAAAATTGGCTTCATACAATTGACAATGTTACCAATAATAGTGTTCCACACTATGGTGAGAGAATTTGGTTAGGAGAAATAAGGGGTAGCTCAGGGGGGCATAGTTAGCCCTACTAGTAAGAAGGCCAAAATAATATTATAAATAGTTAGACCAATATAGATATAACAACGAACATTATTAATGAAGAAATATTCAATAAATGTTATATCTATATTTATAAAATGTTCATGAAGAGAATAGGAAGACATAAGAATAAGAATGACAGTTAAACCTTGTATGCTTTGAGAAAGGTTTAATCAAATAAAAAGGCAAAAGTTACACACCACTTGTATCAAGTAAACAAGGGGGTATTGGTTCACTTATTGTGAAGAGGATAAGGGGGGTATTAGTTCACTTATTAGGAGGTATGTGAGTAGGTGTGGATCGAGAGAACTACACTTATTTACTGATAATATATAATATTAAGAACGTTGGATTACAAAAAGTGAAGGTAGGGAGTGAGCTACTAAAGAAATGACCAGGTTTTATGTCTAGGGAAGGATGGTTCTAAACCTGGTGGATTACACATCATATCCATTAGTAAAAAATGGCATATGAGGGTCGACTGACAACAATAATTGGATTGAACCCCTATGGAATTATTTAGTGAAGGGAGGTGTTAGGAACCTGTTGATGCACCGAAATTCGCAGCACCAACAGTAGGGATTCTCCCCAGTAAGCAAGCCCAATTAGATCGCTCACCGTTTGGTGTGGGGAATCCGTCGGGTTAATGGTTCGGCTACCGTATGTGTAATTGTTTAAGTTCTTTACCGGTTGCGGCCCGATTCACCGTTTATGTAATTTTATCTTTAATTATGAGATGCAAATTCCCTAATTAAATGCATATAATTGACAGGCAGAAACCACATTAATGATGCGCAGGTTCTTACCTCTCGTCTTACCGCTCCTACCTTATCAATTATCTATTTATTAACTAATCTAAACTAACTATCCTATCCCTGTAGGGAGCAAGTTTGAATTAAGAGTAATATGCTGAGAAATGTAAATAAAATTCTAAAAGATAGTTGTTCCAACACAACACTCACATTTATAGCAGAAAGAATACCAAAGATAGCTCTGATATAATTAAAACAATTATTACTCATTCACACATAAATCTTTGCATAGAAAGTAAAATCATTCATCACCAATGAATTAAATCAAGAAAGTTAGAACGATTTCACATTATGAGTTATGGATGCAAGAAGAAATAGTTCCACATTAAGCATGCAACACATTCCAGTCAAAAATCTCTATGCAGCTTTCCCCAGCAAACAGATCCTTCTTATTAAGCAGAAAAATAGTTCTCTTACATAAATGGTCCAGCTCTATTGTGCTAGCAAAAAGTCCTTACATATGTGTTCTCTTCCTCTATTTATCTTACAAAAGTTTGTCCTCTAGTGACTCTTCACATACCCTAACCCTAGGGATTCCCAATTTTGTCTTTTAGTGTTTATACAAAGAAAAATACAAATATTAATTTCCAGTTGGCCTTTCCAAATCAGAAATGTATTTGGCCCACATGTCAGTTTCTTCAGCAATAATATTACTTTGCACGAGGTCCACCATTTTCAAAGTGATCTCATGATTATATAGTTATGCTTCTACACTCTTTACTCCTTCAGTCGCTGCCTTGTAGCTGTCTTCTAAAAAGTAAGCATTAATGGAAGCTTGCCCAATGAAATGATGAAGGTCTTCTCCTGTGAGCACGTCCAGCTTCTTAATGTAGTTCGTATCATCATTCAGCATGTTCTACAACTCTGATAGGCGTTGATCCATATCAGGAAATTCTTCCATAGTCGGAGGCATAACTAGTTGACACTTTTCATGGATTTGATGAATTTTCTGATAAATGTATGTACACTTCTCGATAGTTTCCAGAATATTATTATTAATCCGTAGACCATCTTTTCTGCAAAATTCAAGGAGGCTTGAGTTCATATTTGAATCTGCAGTGGTCTTGTGAGGCAAGTACTCAGAGAATTCTGATTTCCCTTCTCTCCATTTCATTTGTCTCCCAATCTCAGCCATGGTGCGTACTAATTTCTGCCTATTTCTTAGAGCTTCAACATTGTATTCCCCCATCCTTGATATCATTATCTTCATTTTGCAGACTTCCCCGGTGATAAGTTCTTGTGAATGATAGATCTTCTTTTGAATGTCACATGCTTTCTCATGAAAAGGAGTCAAGTATTGCTTCTTATTGTTCACAAGTTCCATTTGTTCCATTGTGAACTCCTTTTCCTTTATCAATTCCTCCAAGTGAACCTTCAAGTCTTCAACCTGCCGCCTGTTGTCAGCCTCGCTTTTCTCCAATTCATTGATGCGAGTTTCCAGGTCATTCTTGCCTTCTGTAATCATTAACTGCACATTCAGTGCATCCTTTTCTGTTTCCAAACTCTGGTATTCCTCCACTATCCTTTCCTTCTCGGATAGAATGGCGTCATGCTTTCTTTTCAGTTATATTCCTTCTCCCCATATTTTCACCAAATTATCTTTCAACCTGAGCATTTTCTCTTTCTTTCTCTCCACGTCGCTCGTCAACTTGTTAACATTATCTGCACTTGCTTGCGCAATAGCTACGCTGACAAATGCTATGATCTTGGGATCCCTATGAGTACCTTCTAAGATTTTGTTTTCCTGAATAGTGACAACATCTGCGTGGGTTGGTAATTTCAGCCTCTTTCCAACCTCTTCATGATAGTCTTTCTTGTTGATTCGAAAAATATTGTGTCTAATCTTGCTACCATATGCTGCTTCGATGGGGTGAACGGGGTGAGACCGATCTCCTGAAGTGGGAAGTGTCCTCCAGCGATTATCTATGGTGGGTCTGTGTCCATATCTTGCACGTTCGGGCTTCTCTATTCCATAGCTTTCTTGGACTTTTCTTCCACCTCCTTTTGCTTTTGTTGTTCGGTTGCTTCTGTGTCCGCTCTTTCTCTCATCCCTTGCAACCTTGCGGCTTCTTCCTTCTGGATTCTTTCGACCTCTTCCAATCTTAACATGTTCGCTTGTCCCTTTTGTAGCCTTTCTATTTCCTCTTCAAGCTTCTTCTCCGCTTCCTTTTGTTGTTCTTCAACAGCTTCTTTGAGCTTCCTTTAGTTGTTTGTAACTCTCCTTCTTTTGCAACTTTGGCAGCAGCACTGGAACTACCCCCGCTTTTGGGACGAAAGTGCTTGTTCAACTTAGTCATGTTTCTTGCGCTCCGATATACTTATTCATCTTTCAAGAAAAGATGTGCATATTCAAAGGTGATCCTGCAAGAAGCACAATGGACAGCTACCTTACCTTCGTTATCGTTCCTTCTGAAAATCTTTGTCCCAAAATGAAAGGCCTCCAAATCCTCAACAAAATCCTTAGCCTCTTTCACCTTTGGGAATTTGTATGCTCCGATAGTGAATGGCAACTGTGGATAGGAAGCCTTCTTCTTGTGATGAAGAAACCTACCAATCCCATTGATGAAAACTTGTCTCACGGCCTCTTTATGTACAACAAAATCAGTGGCATACCGAGGCAATAGAGAAGGGGGTTGGGTTCCCCAATACATCCTGATATACATGCCTTCTGCGAAGAAGTAATAATCTCCATGTTCCTTGATAACTGACAAGGCATTCTCGGACATACAATTCGGTTCTTCTTCGAAGATTAGCTGATATAGTGGCATGATCAACCCCTCACAAATGAGCTTGTAGTTACTTGCGTATTTGTGATCCATGTCGTCTGATAGGCTACATGGAGGGGAGATTCGGCCGGCTTCCAAACACACCCCAAAGCAGGGAAATGATGTATGATCAACAAGCAATACAAGAGGTAAGAGGACATGAAAAAATCATCTTTCTTCTTTGTCAGTCCTCCTTGCGCTGCGACAATATGTGACATCATGCTCTCGGAGATGATATCTGCCAAGTTGAAAATCAAACCATGTGTGTCGACGTGGTACATTACTAGTACCCAGTTGAGCTTATATGTACTCTCGCTTGCTGAGCCAAAAACCTGGCTTAACATCATAGCAATGATTCCATATGGGGTCCTCAAATATTGACTATCATATTCCCCACTAGCTCTCGGTCTCAACTGTCTCTCAGTGACTGTCATCTTCTTATCATACTCAAAATGATCCATCTTGGCCCCAGCTATCCAGTCATTGGTCAACATGATTTTAGGGGAAGGCAACTTGTAGGCTGTAGCTATGTGAAGTGGTTGGAACGATGCAATCCCTTCTCCTTTGACATCTAAGATGATCCTCATGTTAACATCTACGTGGGGCAAGATCCACCCGATGAATTTTGAGCACGGGAAAAGTTTTGGGCGCATAGCTGCCTTGTGGAGGCCGGACTTCTTTATGTTTTGGTAGACCATTAATTCTTCAACGGGAGTGTCAGGGACATTCTCATCTCTTATAGCTCTGTATAGTTCGCCCCATTTGAATTCTGGGGTGATCCCTATCACGGCTTGAGTGTCTTTGAACATTGTCTCTAGCGAGGTATCCAATAATATCTCAATGTCTGAGTTTGATTCAACTAACTTAGATTTTCGCTTGGCGGCCCGCTTATGCATAAGTCTGATGAGACACAAGATGAACAAATGAGGGAACAAATTATTCATGAACAATTCATTACTCGTGGTATAAATGAGCATAAATGAAATTAACATCTGAATGTTTCGATTGTTTGTTTTATGCATGAGCAAAATAAGGTTTTCAGTCACTTTCGAAATTCTGTATGGTTGGCAGCCTATCCTATGCAAAATATTACAGAAGAAACAATTTGGAGACAAAACAGTGGTTGATTAACTGAAGAATTTTATACAATTATTAACATTTGTTTGTTTTAGTGAGCATGCAAATGATGACTTGTTATATTTTGACAAAAATATTGCGAAGAATTTCGTTAATACACAGGCGATGAATTAGTTGCAAAAAACTTTGTGTTTCTTCTATGTGAACTTAAGGTTTAGTGCACATGTTGTATAGAGGCCATTAAAACTGTGTATAATCAATTTGCCTTCTCTGTATTCACATTTCACCCAAAAGATTGAAACAACCATAGTGCTGAGCATAATGAGACTTTAAGCATTTGTCTATCGGCAGGGGAAGCATAACGCCTTCACATGTGAAAATCATAACAACTAGCAATACAATGTTTGGATGAAAACACAACTGACGACGAGGTTCACGCCTAGACACTTCTCTTGTTCCGTTATGTAAACCCCTAAGTTTGCATGGCCCGCGACGGTCCAATAGGGTGAAAGGTTTTAAAAAATGCAATGCTGCAGTTAGAGGGTGCTTTGGGCGTGCATGAAAGCAACGCTGCTTGTGCGTACCCAGGGCCTCGGCCTTTTCCTGGAGAGGAAAGGGGAAACACTAACACGACAACCTCGGTGAAGCTCATGGTTGCACAGGGGAAACGACAATCAAACCTACATCCTCATCATTCAACTGACTCCCTCCCAACTAGTCAAACGACTCAAACTGTGCGAGGCTATGGCAAGCCTCTAGACACAAGAAACTTTCACGTCCATGGCTGTTGTGGGGAAAATGCACCTATAGTTCAGGGGAGAAACTACCAACTTACGGTGATAAAGATAGACTTACAAGCATTCTGCAAGTACAACAACAAGTGAAGAGATTAGGGTTTAGAGATGTATGCACCTTATTCAGAAGGTTGATCCTAGCTTTGCCTCCCTCGCTCTTCAATGCTTATCCAGTGCCGCAATGTCTAGACCTGCAAAACAACTTGATACCTTTCTCAAACACATTTGACTACATATATAAGATTGATATTCATGATAGAAGAAGACATCAGATTATAAACAAATTGTAATCAAATCAGAGACACACATGAAATAGGTCATATTTGGAAAGAGAAGAACGTCTGATCTTTATTAATGAATGAAAGCAAGTACATAAAGTTATACCTTCTTTCAAGCTTGGCACTTCGCGAAACCTAGATTCAAGGTCTCCTGCTTCTGTTCTCCAAGGATCCCAACCTCTAATCAGTTGTGCCAGGGTTTATGAGAAACCGAGGCACAAGAGAGGGGGATGAGGGTCTCCATTCCTCTAGCATAACTTTTTTATAGGCTTGGTCCCCTCAAAGGGCCCTTCTACCCTCCTTATATAGTCAGTGAGGAAGAGGAAAAGAAGTTATAACCGCTCAGGAGGTTTCCCAACCAACTTAACTTACTCAAATTTTGAGATTTTGACCAAAACAGGGGTGTACGCTACTATTTCACAGTGGAGTAGCGCTCAAGAGGGTTGAGCGCTACTATTGTAGACTAGAGTAGGGTACACACGCTAGTTTGTTAAGGTAGAGTAGCGCTCATGTGAAAAATGGCCAAAAACAGGCTTTTCTGCTCATTTTCAGGAGATGGTTTGGTCTGGAAAAATGTTCCTAAGGGTTGTAATCATCAAATGGGTCAAGAATGAGGTAATTTCAACCATTTTTAGTGTCCCAAATGACTCCTCCATCCACAAGTGTGTTGTTGTGTGACTGAACTTGATCTCAAGAAGTGTTGTCATGCAACCAAGGGAAGCAAGTGTCGTCACGGACAGAGAGGTGTCATTTCAAGCTGTAACAATGGCATATTCGAAAACTATGCTGGCTAAACCATAGCCCCAAAAGGACCCTCTATACCCGTCTAGTTAAAACAACCAAACCAAAACCAAAACATTTAAAAGAATAAAAGAGGGGTTGAAGGTTTCCTACCTGACAGTCGTATACTGGACGAGAAGGCGAGCTCAAAAACGTCGAAATCTTGGCGAGCGATGGTAAAAAATGACATTTTCTCTTGTCCGAACAATGGTAAAAAAGAAATAACTCCCTTCGCTATATATATAAAAACAAAATCCCCTATCATAAATGCTTAACGGGGTTGGGTAGGTGGGGTCATTAATGACCGTGCCCCCTTTCCGCTACGAAAAATCCAACTCCACTGACCGTTTTGGTGTGAACTCTTCATTCACCGCGAAACGGTTGGCGCATATCTGTCACGTCGCTACGACTGGTCGGAGTGCTTCCTCCAAAAGCTCCGAAACAATCGACGAAAACTGTTAAGAAACTGCGACCGGCGGTGGGAAACTTTTCCCAAGTGTGACGAAAAGGGCCGACGACGAAAACTTTAGTCAGATCCAAATGGTCGGTGAGTTTTGGCCAGGCCCTGGTGAAACGGTCAACAAGTTTTGTATATATCACGGTGAATTCTCCTGGCAAAGAATTCTTTGGTCGGAGTGAGACGGTAGGGGTGTTCAGCCCAGAAGGTAGCGAAACGGTCAGAGGATTTGCCCAATCGTCGGCGAAACGTCGGAGAGAAACTGTCTAAAAAGCTGCGAAACGGTCGGCACCGAATTGCTGGAATGTTGCGAAATAGTCAGCGAAAACTCGTCAAAAAACTGCAAAACGATCGGCGAAAATTCATCCAAAAGCTGCGGCCGTTTCAGAGTAAAAACCTGAGTTTGTACTTAGGATGAAAAAGACTGGTTCTTCAAGATTTTGTAAGAAAATTCTAAGTGTCAAAAGAGGAAAAGTTCCAAGAAGCAAAAAAAAAAACCTCTAAAAAATAAAGGAGGGGCCCTAAATTGTTTTGAAAATTATGGGGATCAAGTTGCAGCAGCAACAGAACCCATGTCAACCCTTCTCTTTACTTTGTTAGTATATTGTTGTTGGACGCATATGATTTGTAAGTCGTCCCGTGAGTATATTGTATTATCCCACATTGTTAGTATATTGTTGTTGGACGCATATGCTTTGGAAGTCATCCCGTGGGTATATTGTATTATCCCACAATCATGGGGAGTAATAGTTGTTTAGCTTAGACTTAGTATATAAGTACATGTTGAGGCCAATGAACACATCCACGAGTTATTTGTATTGACCTTGCTCAAAGGAGGTTGCCCCCTCGGAGTGGCATGCGATCAATAAATCCCTTCTGTGTTCTGTTATATCGTGCATTTTCATCATTTAACTGCTAGAGGACCCCCCACATCTGGTATCAGAGCACTTGCTTGGGCTCGCTAGGTGGAATTTTTGCCAAATTCTTTTCTTTTCTTTTCGCAGTGGCTTCTAGGCACTGTGATTATTGCAGTAGTTCTTTTTCTGTGCATTTGTATTGTTCCTTTCAATTGCAGGTTCGGATCCGGGAATAATCCCTATCTGTTTAACTGTGGAAAGTACTTGGGCATAGCCCTAAAAATCATTGTGAGGAGTACCACAGGAACCCCAAAGTAGCGGGCCCATTGAGAGGACCTGCTAGCGAAAAGGGCAAGGGCCCCTACCTGATTAACTGGTTCCCACCCATGAGGTAAACCAAGAGTTTTCGTTTGTGGCAAAGCGATTATCAGTTTTACCTGAGTTGTGGAGTGAGGGGTACTACCTTAATACGCAAGTCGTTAGATAGCATTGGCAGCCGAGTGAATCCCTTGAACCTTTAGGAAGCCGAACATACCTGGGGTCCATATCTATTTCTAGTTGATAAATAGCATATTACATTTGTCCAGAGCCGTTGCAGATCAATTCTGAAAATATATATATATATATATATATATATATATATATATATATATATATATATATATATATAAAGGTTCAAGGGATTCATTCGGCTACCAATGCTGTTGCACACATTTCTGTTTTTTGGCCATATCTTCTTTACTTTAGCTCTGTTTCCCTTGAAAATTCATTGGAACCTCTGCACTTCCATTCTGCATATTTCCTTCAAGAGGACCCTATCCCAAATTCCACTTCCCGAATCCAGAAATCCCACATCTGTCAATTTTTAGGGTTTGTCATAACTTCTTCGATTTTCACCCAATCGCATTCAAATTTTCCCTCAATGTTCATTTCCTATTTCTGCTTCTTTGTTCCTCTTGGAAAAAAATTTCTTATTCTTTCACCCCACTTCTGAAATCTCCATTTTTTGCTTCCCTATCCATTAGAAAGTGTCCAAAACCTAGTCAAACCCCAATTACCCATCAAAGTTTTTCCCAAATACAAATTTTCCTTTACTAAAGAAGTTTTTGTTTTTGTTTTTCTACCCATTCAAAAAAAAATCATGGTTATGGTTCTCACCCGCGCAGGATAAAAAAAACATGGAGGAAGAACTTACAACCCTCAAAACCAAATTCCAAGATCTAGATGAAAAAATATTCGACCTCCATCTTCAGCATTCAACCATGAACAATAGACGTCAAATGGAGTCTTTTGCAAACACTAGGTTCTCTTCTTCCAACAATTTTTGTGGGTCGAAGCTTGATTTTCTTCGCTTCAATGGTGATGATCCGACTAGATGGATATACCAGGAAGAACAATATTTTAGTCTGCATAATACTTTTGATGTCAACAAAGTTCCACTTGCATCCTTTCATTTGGAACATGAAGCCCTTCAATGGTACCGTTGTTACATCAAGGCTCATGAAGAGCCAAAATGGAAAGAATTTTTCCAACTCCTTTTGCAACGATTTGGTCTGAGTGCTTTTGATGACTTCACAAGAGCACTCACTAAACTTCGCCAAATTGGCACTGTGAGAGAGTATTAGACAAAATTTGAGAAACTTGCCAATCACATAGAAGGATTTCCTGATGAATTCTACAGGAGTTGTTTTGTCAGTGGTCTAAAGAATGCAATCCGATTTGAGGTAAAAATGTTATGTCCCGGCACAATGATGGAAGCCCTAGGGTTGGCTAAGTTGGTAGAGGATAAAATCACAACCCAAAAACACTCCAAATCCACTTGTGTTCCATTCATAAATATGGTTTCTCAACAACCTCCCATCACGCCAGCTCCTAGAGAAACTCATATCAAGCATTTGTCTGAAGAAGAGATGCGGGCACGTAGAGAAAAAGGGCTTTGTTATAATTGTGATGGGAAATTCACTCGGGGACATTTATGTGTTGAGCAAAAGCTCTATCTCTTGGATGTGGATTCTCTGCCTGCAACTGAAATTGGTGAAGAAGCTCAGGATACAATAGATGATTAGGTCACCATTCAACAATCGCTTGTTGATCCTCCTTCTCACGATGACCACCCAGAGATATCTCTCCATGCTTTAGCCGGAGTCACCACCCCACAAACAATGTGGGTCAAGGGTTACTTCAAGAAGCTCCCTCTTACAATACTCATTGATTATGGTAGCACTCATAACTTCATTAACCCTCGGATCACCAAACAGGATGATTTTTTTGTCCATCCTTGCTCCAACTTTGAAGTCATGATTACCAATGGGGGCACCTTACCTTGCAAGGGGAAGTGTTGCAATGTGCATATCTCTATTGGAGTTTATAACCTGCGCTCCCACATGTTTGCCTTTGCCTTAGGAAGATGTTATGTGGTTTTGGGCGCTCAATGGTTACGTACACTTGGCCCCATATTATGGGATTTTGCTGAACTTTGGATGCAGTTTTCAGTCAATGGGAAAAACCACACATTGAAGGGCTTACAACCAGTGTCTCTCAGCATCATCAGTTCACATCGCATGGAAAATCTCCTTAAGAATAATTCACATGCTGTCATCTCTCATCTCCATTCCATTCAGATGCACCCATCAGCGGTCTCCACTACTCCTTTGGATCTACAACAATTTTTGGATAGATATGCATGTGTCTTTGTTGAACCCGTGGGATTGCCACCTTCAAGACTAGAGGACCATTGTATTCAGCTCCTTCCTGGAAGCGTTCCTCCCAACATTAGGCACTATCGTTACCCATTTCACCAAAAAACAAAGATTGAGATGCTCATTTGGGACTTACTGGAGCAAGGTATTATTTGCCCTAGTACCAGTTCCTTTTCTTCACCAGTTCTTCTTATCCAAAAAAAACTATGGGTCACGACGCCTGTGCATTGATTTTCGAGCACTTAATTACCTCACAATCAAGGATAAGTTTCGAATTCATGTTGTTTATGAGCTTCATGGTGCTCATTTTTTCTCCAAGTTGGATCTTCGTTATGGGTATCATCAAATTCGGGTTCATGAGGATGATATCCCTAAAAAAACTTTCCACACACATGATGGCCACTATGAGTTTTTGGTCATGCCCTTTGGCCTTACTAATGCTCCTTCTACATTCTAGGCATTAATGAATAAAATATTCCGGCCCTACTTGCGGAAATTCATTCTGGTCTTCTTTGATGATATCCTCATCTATAGTAAAACATGGGATGAGCATCTCCAACATCTGGATCTTGTATTGCAACTTTTCTCTGATCATCATCTCCATGCCAAACAATATAAATGTGTTTTTGGACAAGATGAAGTAGAGTATCTCGGGCATATTATTTCAGCACAAGGGGTTCGCGTGGATCTTGCCAAAATAGATGCCATGAAAAATTGGCCGCATCCTCAGACACTCAAGAGCCTTCGTGGTTTTTCGGGATTGACTGGATACTACCGCAAGTTTGTCAAGGATCACAGGAAGATTGCAGCTCCATTAACCGCTCTATTGAAAAATGATGCTTTTACATGGACACGTGCTACTGAGTGCGCATTTAACAAACTGAAACAAACTATGTGTACTACATTTGTTCTAGGTATGCTCGATTTTTCAAAGCCCTTCACTATTGAGAGTGATGCTTGCGAGAATGGACTTGAGGTTGTTCTCCTTCAAGATGAACATCCCATTGCGTTCACTAGCAAATCCCTTTCCAGTAAGAATTTAGTCGCCTCTAGATGTATGAGAAGGAAATGATGGTTATTTTGCATGCAGTACAGAACTGGTGGCCATACCTATTAGGGAATCATTTATGCATCAAGGCTGATCACTAGAGTCTAAAATATTTATTGGAACAACGGGTCTCCTCCCCAACACAAAAAAATGGGTTAGCAAACTCATAGGTTATGACTATGAGATCACTTACAAGAAGGGTAAGGACAATCTTGTGGCAGATGCTCTTTCTCACACATTTGATGACCAAGTTTCTCTTTCAATTATTTCCATGCATGTTCCAAATTGGTTGCAATCTGTTTAGTAGGGCTATGCCAATGACTCCTCATTATCTCAAATCATCCAATGGTTGGCCAACAACCCTTATGTTGTACCGCATTACTCTTGGGATGGTGCTTCCCTGAGATACAAGGGTCGTCTGGTGCTTCCCCGGAGCACAAATATTGAACAGGCTGTCTTTTATGAACTCCATGCTTCTCCATCGACAGGGAGCTCTGGGCTCCTCAAAACGTATGAGCGGGCACGACATAACTTCTTTTGGAAGGGAATGAAAAGGACAATTCAACAAATGGTGGTTGAATGTGATACCTGCCATCGCAACAAGGGTGAAACGACACTCCTTTCGAGGGTTGCTCGAACCCTTGCCCATCCCTACACAGATTTGGACAGATGTTTCTATGGATTTCATTGAAAGGATCCCTAAATATGGAGGGAAGACAATGATTTGGGTTGTGGTTGATAGCCTCTCCAAATAAAGTCATTTTTGTGCCCTCAGCCATCCCTATATCGCCTCCTTAGTCGCACAAATTTTCCTGGACCAAATCTTCTGTCTTCATGGAATCCCTTCTTCCATTGTCTCAAATCACGATTGTAATGTCCCCCGGGGCTATCAAAGGGTCTTAGGGACATATCATTAGCTCTTTAGGGCTAATTAGAATTTTTTAGCCCATCAAAATAATTTTATAAATATTTAATTTCATTTTCTAGAATTGAATTATGACAAAATATCAATAGCTCAAAATAATTTAAAATAAAATTCATAACTGATTAAGCAAATTGAACCAAGGTTGGGAAAGCTTATCCAACACTATCTAACATCATTATGCATCCATCCAAAGCCATAACATAGGTTACTTGCACCTAAAAAGGTCATTTTTACTTAATCATGATTAACTAGTAATTAATGTACTAATTGCAACACTTGGCGCATAATTGACGCCACTTAACATAACTTCATTTGTTTATCACCTAATCATCATTTATCAAGCACAATGACTAATTAACACTTAATATCATGTAAATAAGGCCTAATTATCATTTTCCAATTTATTAAACAATGCAATTACGAAAATGACTCCAAAAGACTAGTTAACTAGTATTTAACACAAACAACTAGTCTTGCACGAATTCAACACACAAAGATGCCAATGAACCAAAAAGTGAACCTACAACCACTACACACATATTTAAGTATGCACACACAACCAAATAAATTTGCATTTGCAGGTCAGATCCTTTTACATAAACGATGGTTCTTTCAAGCTAAATCAATGCAACTAGTTAATAAACAATGCTAGGAATTTAACACTACCAATTGTACTGAGTTCTGAAGCACACATAGGCAAGGGTAAAGATATGGAAAATAGCATTCTACAACAAAATTAAAGTACAAAAAACAGAGCATATGGTTGTACATTCCAAAAATTACGAAAACATAGATTCAATCTACAAACTAGTCACCAATTTCCATCGATTTGAAGCAGTTCCCGTTTTTATTTTCCAAATACCAAAAAATAAGAAAGTATTGACTACTGTAGCTCATGGAAATCATATCATAGGTCCACTATAGCCAAATGGATGTAGCTTTCTGCTCATAAATAGTCCTCTTATTAATTCACAAAACTATCTAATTCTACTCATCCAAATTGACTAGTAATTCTAAGAATCGCTAGAATAATTAAATCCATAGCTCATAGAATCATTCAAATGCCATTCCAACTTCCAAATAACATGTTTTATCAGTCATAACAGAGGTATATCTCATTCAAACATTTTATCAAACACTTCATATGCAAAGTCACAAATCTACTCAAACAATTCCATTGAAGGAGCTAGAAATTGTAAATTGATCTAGAATTTCTGTAGACATTTCCCAAACACTATCAAGAAGATTTACCCTCACATTCTCGCACAAATTTCAAGTTTATTTATTAGAAATAAAAATACAAATAACATTGAGGCATTTTTACAAACACTTCATGTGCCAAGTCTCCAAACTACGCAAAACAATCCAATCGAAGAACTAGTTTTCGAATAAAAGGTAGAAGCATTGAAGAGAAGTGCCTTAAACCATTCCGAGGCTATGAGCCATCAAAATACACATTATATAATGAACAGGGGCAAAAATATCATTTCTATAGCAAAGGTTCCAAAGAATCATTTCCTCGAACAATTTGTGCCCAAAATCCCCAAAAACTAGTTTCCAATTTCTTCACAAACTTTACTTGCATAAATAGATTGAATTCCATGAGAGATTTGTTCCACAATTAGCTCATACATTTCGCCGAAAATTTCATGCGAGTCCATAAATAAATTAGATTAGATCCAAATAAAGTAAATAAACATGAGAGAAAGCACTTATCTTGCAAAGTACGCAAGTGAAATTGATCATGCCACGCTCCACCCAGTCGTAGACACAATGAAAGCCACAACCCACTTTGCAATGGTCACCCCTGAGCCAGAACCATGATGCCACAAGCAAGAGCACACTCAACCACCAAACCCATCTAACATTTGTCCAACCACAATCCAATGGCAAGTGGATTCCACATCACTTCCAAACCAAGATCTCTAGTGGTAATTCTAGGACAAAGTTTTTGGGAGAAATCAATCCAACCACAACCCAATGGAAAGTCTTCCTCGACTTCCACTTCACGGAAATTACAGTGTAGCTCAACTTGGGCATAGGCTCAGCAAGGGTGCACCAACCAGCCAAAAACTCATGTCAAGAGCCACCCAAAACCAATCACATCAGTACCATAACAAAAAAACAAGATCCAAGCTCATGCATAACCCCCCCTCCACCCAAATCCCCTCTCCCAAGAGCAATTCGAATTGTGGGAAGAGATAGAGACACAAGGGAGGAGTTACATTCCCAAAATAGTAAATTGGAGTTACACATCATGAGGCTACACCAAGAGACACACTGACCCAACTCAAGAGGGCGCAATAGGTGAGAGAGAGACTCTAAAACTAATAAAAAAATATAATCCCAGAACAAAATAAAAACCAAGGGGTAGCATAACACATGAGGGTGCATAAATCAAGAGGGTCCACCAAGTCCTCAAGAAGGGTGTATCACATCCACATAGTTCAAAACACAAGGTGACACTTTTCCCACAACCCCTTGCTTGTAACATCATGGTTCCTCATACTCTTTTTCGTGGCATCTGTCGATCCGATTATTTTATTTTAATAATTAATAATGTTCAACATAATAAAAATAATGTGCAAACCATAGTCCAGGCACCTTGTGCCACTATGTCCAACATAAAACAATAATAATATGTCCAGGGGCTAAACCAGAGGGTCATTACAACAATGCAACTTTCACCAGTCATTTTTGGACAGAACTATTTCATCACACTGACACCAAACTGAAGATGAGTTCAGGGTATCACCCACAAACAGATGGTCAGACTGAAATTATCAACAAATGTTTGGAAACTTATCTTCGTTGCTTCACCTTCGAACAACAGCATCAGTGGGAAAAGTGGCTCTCTCTCGTTGAATGGTGGTCCAATACCTCATACCACACTGCATCTAAAATGACTCCATATGAAGTAGGCTATGGTCAGGCACCGCCATTTCTTCTTCCATACACCCGCAATAGTTCACCAGTTTAGGCAGTTGACATGGTTCTTCGAACCCACAATCAAATTCTTTGCATTTTGCAGGACAATCTTCACATGGCAAGAAATCGAATGAAACAACAAGCTGATCAACACCGTTCTGAGCGCACTTTTCAAGTAGGTGATATGGTTTTTCTTCGTCTACAACCTTACAAGCAATCCTCCCTAAAACTCAAAGGGAATCATAAGCTTGCTCCAAAGTTCTATGGGCCATATAAGTTTCTTCAAAAGATTGGGTCTGTTGCTTATAAATTGGAACTTCCTCCTTCTTCCCGCGTACATCCAGTATTTCATGTCTCTTGTCTAAAGAAAGTTCTTAGCACCAACGTCAGAGCACAAAATGTTTTACTAGAGCTGGATAATGAAGGATCCATCATTTTGGAGCCGGAGTCCATCCTCAATAGGCGCACTCGTCACTTCACTCTCGATCCATCACAGAGGTATTAATTCAGTGTCACAGAATGCAACCAGAGGATGCTACATGGGAACCACTCCTTCAAATTCAACAATAATTTCCACATCTAAAGCTTTGAGGATAAAGCTTTTTCTAAGGGGGAGAGGATGTTAGGAACCCGTGTCAACCATTCTCTTTAATTTGTTAGTATATTGTTGTTGGACGCATATGCTTCGTAAGTCGTCCCGTGAGTATATTGTATTTTTTTTCCCAAGAAAAAAGCGTAATTTTATTCATCAGAGGTGAAAAATTACATTCTGTATATGCGTATAGCATGCGTCTATCCATTGCAGGACGTTACATTAGTAGAAAAATATTTCAGTTTTGCAGTCCCATGAGTTCCATCAAAAAACCATATATGTTCAAAAGTTACAGTAATAAAACCATCATATCAAAATATGTCAAAATGACAAAATAAAAATAGGTGGTTCCCCGAACCTCCTGTTTTAAAAAAAAAACATAGTCTAATGAGTATGAAAGGTCGCAGCCTTTCTATAGTAACCAAAAATATAATAACCATCCATAGTATATAGTGCCATCAACAAAAAAAAAAAAAAAAAAAAAACCCTACTCCCGCAGCTAATCCTGTATACCAGGGTCCATAAAGGGTCGATGATAAAATGCATAGTCTGTCCCATCTCTATGTTCTATCACTTTCCACAGCCCCACTGCCAAGTCCCTGCCAGTCTTAGCAGCCTGGTTCGCCTCCTGGTTGTTCTCCCTGTATATATGTCTGCAAGAAAAATGTAAGAAGGACAGCTTCAGTTCCAATATATCCCGTAGTATATTATCAAGTCTAATATCCCTGGATTGTTGTGTACCAGATGTCCAATTTGTTACATTCATAGAGTCTACAAAAACATTAAGCTGTTGACAGCCAACCTCCCTAGCAAACAATAGAAGCAGCATAAGGCTCATTAATTCTGCATAATTGTTTCCTCCCTCCCCCAAACCCCAGTACAGGTGGTAAGAGTGGGTTCGTGATAAGTGTAAAATCGCCCCTCCCCCACATTTGTAATCTGAAGTAGAACCATCATAGAAAACCCAAGGTATGGAGTCATCAATCTCAAGTGCAAGGACATCTCGTTGTTTTGCAACTGTGATGTGGTGTGGATAGGCCTTTAAAATTCCACAGATCTGTACAGCAGATACCACCGGAGTACAAGGTTTATCATTGAAAATCATTCCATTCCGTGCCAACCAGATTCCCCATGCCACCAGTAACGGAAGATTTCTGTAGGACATGCCAATAGGGTCCCTACACCACTGCGTCCATGCATCCAGAATCGTATCCCCATCCCAATTATACATGGTGTTTGTCAGTCGAGAGCATTCATCCCATACCTGCACCATGTATGGGCAACGCAGGAATAAATGATGACATGTTTCCTCATTAGCTTTGCATAGAGTGCACCACCCTGGCCCCGACCTATTCTTGCGTTGTAAGAAATCCCAGGTAGGGATGGAGTCATTTAGAACACACCACATGAAAATACGATGTTTCAAGGGGCAGTTAATCCTCCAAAGGATTTTCCACCACCCTACCAAAGCACGTGGATTATTAAAATGGCATAAGCTGATGTAGCCATTCCTAGGTGTGTACATACCATTTGGTGCCCCCTCCCATGCCAGAACGTCCTCCCTATTACGAATGTGTACATGTGAGCAATTGAGTGCTTGGTAATAAGTTCTCAATTCCCCCTGTTCCTCCACAGAGAGTGCCAAAGTATCAGCCCCGATCCACGACTGATTCCATGGGTTGGTTCTATCATGAACAACAAGATGGGATAAGAAAGTGATGCCTATTCCACGCAGGGATATAATCAATCCATCAGATAGAATGTGTCTGCCAGCACTCCCATACCAGGGATCTTCCCCAACCCGTAGAGACAATCCATTCCCAGCATTCCAAGTAAGTAGATCACCAATCACCGAAAAAGATTTTATAACAGCTTTCCAAATAACAGAGCAACCAGGATGAGTTTTATTCGTGGCCCGAACCCATTCCATTAAAGAAACAGGGAAAATATACTTATGTATGACAACTCGTGTCCAAAGGCTTTCAGTTTTCAGCAGTCTCCAAACCCCTTTCGCCGCCAGTGCACTTGAGAAAAGATGTATGTTCTTTAGACCCCAACCCCCCAAGGATTTTGGGATAGCTAATTTCTGCCAACGGACCCAAGGTGAAACAAAATCTCCTTTCCCACTCCATAGGAATCGAAAGCACATTTTCCTAGCAGTTTCCAGCGTCCCTTTGGGGATCCAAGAGAGGGACATCCAGTACACCGGTATGGCCTCTAACACAGATTTTACCAGGACCAGCCTCCCAGCTCTAGATAACCACCTGTGACTCCAAATCTTCAATCGCTTGTGAAATTTTTCAATGAGCCAGTGCCAATCCTGTTTGGTATATGAATTAGGTTTTAGGTGGTATCCAAGGTAACATAAGCCATCATCAAGAATTAAGAAAGTGAATGGGAAAAGCCTCCGAATAGTGGTGATATCATCATCCCCAAGAAGGTGAGTCGAAATAGTAGATTTTCTGTCATTGATCTCCATACCCGTAGATCGAGAGAAGAGTTTAAAAATGTCCTGGAGAGTTCCCATATCCCTAGCCGACCCAGTACAGAAGATGAGTATATCATCCACAAAAAGTAGATGTGTGATAAATAAATCAGGAGCCACTTGTATCCCCTGTAGTGTGCCATCCCTACAAGCCCCCTTCAATGCTCTACTAAGTCCTTCCGCAACCAACAGAAACAATAAAGGGGACAGAGGGCAACCCTGACGAAGACCCCTTTCAGACCGAAAGAAAGGAGATGCTGCACCATTTATTAGTACCGCAAAAGATACTGTAGATATACAGCTCATGATCCACCTAATAAAATCCACAGCAAAACCCAGATGTGTAAGAAGTAAATGAATATACATCCAGCTCACCTTGTCATATGCTTTTGACAAATCAATCTTGATAATGGCTCCTTTGATTTTCTTTGATTTCATACTATGGATGCCCTCTTGGGCTACACCAATCGCCTCGTGAATTTGTCTACCTTCCAGAAATCCAAATTGTTCCTCAGATATATGCTTGGACAGGATGATTTTCAGCCGCCTGGCAATAATTTTAGACACTACCTTATATACACAATTACACAATGAGATGGGTCTGAAATCACTTAAGGAGGAAGAATTGTCAGATTTAGGAATGAGGGCTAAAAAGGTGGAGTTTAATGCAACTGGGATCTGCCCAGAAATTCTAGTATCTTCCACCATCTGCAGTAGATCCTTCCCAATTAGCTCAAAGAGTGCTATGAGGAATTCCACAGTCCATCCATCCGGCCTCGGGCTTTTGTCTTTTTGGAAACTCTGTAACACTCCCTTCAGCTCCTCTTCATCAACAACAGCCATAAGTGCGTGATTATCCTCCTCATCCACAAACCGAGGAAAAAGTTGTGCCATCCTGACAATCTCCAGAATACTAGCCTGTGCAGGTGCTTTAAAGAGTGATTGGAAATGATCTACCCCCACCCCAGCCATACTTTCAAAAGAAGTTTGGGGATGCCCCGAAGAGTCTTCCAGGCTCCATATGGTATTAGACGCCTTTCTACCTTTAGCGTAAGCATGAAAGAATTTAGTATTCTCATCCCCAGCCGAGAGCCACAGAGCCCTGCTTTTAAGTCGCCATGTTTCCTCTTTTTCCAATAATAGCAAATTCCTCCTACCTTCCAGAGATGTCAAAAATGCTTTTTCTTCTACAGAGCCAAGTCCCCCCGTGCCAGAGTCATAAATAGACTGTAGTTCCAATTCAATCGCCTTCAGTTCTCTTTCATCCCTACCCCTCTTTTCAAAGGCCCATTCCTTCACAGGTCGCTTAATTCTTTTAATATTAGCAGAGAACTGATGAGAGGCAGAGTGACCCCCCCCTGGGTTATAGTGTACCCAAAGAGATCCCACCAAGTCAAAAAAGGTCTCATCTTGTAACCAGATCTTATTGAATTTCATCGGTCCTGCTGGTTTTGTAGGTCCGTCTCTAATCTCCAAGAAAATGGGAAAGTGGTCAGATGAGCCCCCCGACCCTACCCATTGTCTCATTAGATATCTTCTGTCCACAAAAATTTCTGACACCAGAAACCTATCCAATCGTTTCTCAACCCTGTAGTCACCTGTCCTGTTATTCGTCCATGTAGCTTTAAGAAGGGTAGGTTCAATATCCAGTAAATCATGTGTGACCAGCTGGTGGGTGAAGTAGTCAGCCAATGGATCAGGCCTAGCCCTACTGCCCCAAACTTCAGCCGGGCCAAGAGAAAAATTTAAATCCCCACCTAGTATCATATTTCCTTCCTGCATCACAGATTGCGAGAGGAGAGAGTCCCAGAATGGAACCCGTATCAAATATGGTCCATATACATTTACCACCGTAAAGAGTTCACCAAAATCAAGAGAGCTACAGGTCATTCCCAATGCCGCTTCCATTCTCCAGAGGTTGAGGCACTGCACCGAATGAGAGTTCCAACCCATAGCCAGGCCACCGGACCGACCACGAGCGTCCAAGGTAGCAAAGTTCCATCCTCCAAACCAGCTTTCAAGTAACGTTTTAATAACCTCACCAACACCCATAGTCTCCTGGAGTAGAATGATATCTGGGTTCTCAAGGGATACCACTCTACGAAGTGCTGCTTTTTTATGGGGACCAGCAAGACCCCTGCAATTAAAAGACATAACCTTCATTAACGACCCCTCTTCGGGGCTCGCACTACTCTAAGCGCCCGTTCAATCGTCACCTGTTTGCCATCCATCAGATCAATCTTGGCCTTGGATTGTGCTTTAGAGAGATTAGATTTCCTACCACGGCCCTTCCCAATTTTATTCACCCCAGCACCTAGCCCACTCGGGGAAACTTTGGTAAGAGATCGAAGAAAATATCCAGAGTCCGATGAGGTAGTAGGAGTAGGAGAAGAAAACCCATCCACAGGCCCAGGATCATATACAGGCGGTAGGTTCAGCAGCCTCACCTCCGTGTTTGGCACAGTAGGGTGGGTGGAGGAGGGGGTAAGTGGAGAGGTAGGGATGTCAGATTCTATACCTATAGGTTCCCCCAAATCCAAAGCCGAGGAGATATGCAGATTTTTTAAAGCCTCTAACCAGTCCGGATTATCCAAAGTACAATTTTTTAAAACAAAATGAAAGGAGAGGGGATTAATGGAATGAGTAATACCCGCCGACGACGGCCCAGGAATCGTTGCAGGATCAGTTTGTAGCACCATCGCTGAAGATTCTGGTATCTGCTGTCCAACATTGGTCGCCTCCAAACCCTGTTCCTGTAGTAAGCCTTCAGTCCCAGCCGCTGAAGCCCTAGGTCCCGTATGTGCAACACCCAGTGGGTCATCCATATCCCGTGGGTTGTCATGGCCCTCATCCGCATCCAAAGCCGCGTCAAGAGGAGATCCAGTAAATGGAGCAGCAGTCGGCCGAGTAGCTTCCGCAACAAAAGTAGATTTTAGAGTCCCTCCATATTTCCTCCGAAGAGGAAGATTACATTCAGCCACCGGGTGGCCATAAGCATGACAACGGCGGCATCTGAATGGAACGTTTTCATAGTCCAATTTATGAACATAAACGAAGGGTCCCCAAGTGAGGGTTACATCCGGTGCTAACCCATCTTTGATATTCAGGTTAACAAGAATACGGGCAATCTTCCTTTGACGAGTCTGAAGAAAACTATAATCCCCATCCAAATAGGTACCAATCAGGTTACCTATCCCTCTAAAATGCCTCTCCGACCAGTAATGTAGTGGCAAACCCGGCAGCCGAACCCACAGTGGTACAATATCAAGCCGTTCACGGCTCGCATCAAACATCGGATGCCAGGGTTTGATCATGACTGGGCAATGATCCCAGCTCCAGTTGGAGTTAAGTACCCATCTAGTATGTGCCTCCGAGTGGAAATTAAAAGCGAACCAGTTGCGGGTTAATTCCACAACTTCAGGGGAATAACCTAATTTTGCAGCCCAATTTTCTCCCACCCATGCCTCAATGGTGTGCAGAGAAAAAGATCTCCCCAGAGCTTTACCAACCAAGGTTATATTGGACATCGTTAGTAATTGATTCCATTCAATGTCTTCCCCCAGGGCATAGTTATATTTGTGCCGGCTCAGCTTGAGCCATCGTTTTCTGCCTCGTTTCACCTGATGTGAGGAATCATCTGATGATGGGCCTCCCCACTCTTCAGAACTAGTACCAGATCCCACACAGGGGCTAGTGAACCCACGATGTTCATGCACTTCCAGTAAACCCTGCCGTGAAACCTCCTTCGCCACATTGTTAGTATATTGTTGTTGGACATATATGCTTTGTAAGTCGTCCTGTGAGTATATTGTATTATCCCACATTCATGGGGAGTAATAGTTGTTTAGCTTAGACTTAATATATAAGTACATGTTGAGGCCAATGAAGGCATCCACAAGTTATTTGTATTGAGCTTGCTCGAAGGAGGTTGCCCCCTCGAAGTGGCCTACGATCAATAAATCCCTTCCGTGTTTTGCTATTTCTAATATATCGTGCATTTTCATCATTTAATTGTTGGAGGTTCCCCATAGGAGGAAAGACCTTGAACAATCAATAAAAGGAGAGAGGGTTTAATGTTGGTACCATCCCATGCATATAGGTGGAAGGGCACACGTACCTATCTAGTGACGTGGCAGGTTTCTAGTGGGGATGGCAGAAGCAAGTATTAAGTACCTCCAAACCGAAGGCCCATTACTCGAACGACACCTTTAATCAAGAAAACCTTGAAAACCACCAAAAACTTGGAAATGTATCCATTGGACCTATGATAGTGGAGATGTGCAGGAGGTATTGGTTAGAGCTCTTTCGAGGGGTTTGGATGACAATGTGAATGCATCGAAGCATCCCTTGATTGCATGCAAGGAAGGTGTAATCCCTCCGTAGTATTTTCATGTGATAAGGGAAGCATAGTCGTAGACATGATTCTCAGATCGCAAAGGTATAATGGTATGTATGAGGAGTTGTTGGCACAGGATGGATCCGCAGGAAGTGAGGAAGCCGATAGGTGCGAAAGGGTCATCCCGCGGAAAAAGGACCTTTCACCACTTTTTGCGGAAACATAAGATTTGTTAGATTAGTCGAGTCGATCATGTGGACCATATTGTAATAAGATGAAAGCATATAAATAAAGTAAGATTGTAAGCCTAAGGGCATTAGAGTTTTGGAGATTAGTCCCATCTTTTCGGGTTCGGTTGTATCTACGATAGGATGACTTAATTGATTCTCCGAGGTTTGTTCCGTAGGTGTTGATGAATGAATGAAGATGTTCGGTTATGAATTCTATTGTTATGTAATAATGCGATAATGGGTTGTGTGAATGCTTTTTGTTGAGTAATGCGGATAGATGTTTCTATTGATTAGTGCGAATATGTTGTTTATGCTTTGAATGTACGTATTATGAATAAGATGCGAATGATTGGTTAATGGAATACTATGAATGTTGTAATATTTTGTTAATGTGCACATATCCTCTTCACAACTGCAGAAGCTTGGTTCCAGCAGCCCTCTTATGCACCTCGGGTGAGACTGCACTTGCTTTGCAAGTGTTGCTGGGAAGGGTTACACCTTTCCAGGCTGGTGTATAAGGGAGTTAGGTTGATAGTTTGTTAGCGATAGTGTGGAGTGAACCCCTGTTGATAGACTCTGCGTCAACAAATGGTTCGGTTGCCGGGACCCTAAGGAAGAAGAAAAGAGGATATGTTGTGGCACCCAACAAAATCAGAAATCTAGGAGTGGTTCGATAAGAAGGCGGAAGAATTCACAGGAAGTGAGAAGCGGGATCCTAAACAGACATCGACTGATTGGATACAAAGATACATCCATTCAGATATTCATGAAATCTTCTTCTACGAATTTCCAGTATTACTGCATGAGTGGCTAGCGCAGTTGACGTTCCGCAAGAACCACTGCCAGAAAACTGAACCAGACTGTTGGACTCCAGAGTTGGTGCGACAGTAATATTCCGACATCTCGAGAAGAAGAGGAGGACCGAGAGAGAGTCTCCTGAGAGGACTGGAACAGAGAACCATGAGGCAGGACCACAAGGGAGGAAGCGTACTTATTGCGAAGAAGATGTCGACCAGGCTACCCCAGTAGCAGAAGAAGGTCAGATCGTAAGTTACCACGTACCTTCGACCCCGCACACTACTCCAAATTTTATAGGAAGAAACCAAAACTACTCACGAAATTGCCCCACTTGCAGTACTAAGAGAAGCGCTTTAGTGAATAACAATATTAGTAGTGTTAGGATGGAGGACAAGGTGAAGATGCCCACATTTCACGGAAACAAGACTGAGGATCCCGAAAAGTACTGGTTCGTATTGGAAGCAATCTGGACTATGAAACAGGTCCAGGACGATGCGATAAAGTTAGGACAGCTGGCGACAACCCTTAGGGGTCGGGTATTAGATTGGTACATGAAGTTTGTAAAGGTTCCGGTGGGAACAATGACCAAAACGTTGGAGCATATCAGGACGACGATGATTGACGAATTTAAGAAACCCAAATCGGAGTCGCAATATGTCACTGAGCTTAAGGAGATTAAGCAGTTCCCGAATGAGTCGGTGTGGGAATTCGATCAGTGATATAAGATGTTAATAGCGAAAGTAAGCTTTCTGTTAAACGAGTTGCAACACAAAGAATGGTTCATCGCAGGACTGGTGTCACATATCCGAGGGCCGTTGATGCAACAAAAAGTCACAACATAGGTAGAAGCATTAGAAATCTCGATGAAGCTAGAGGCTTCACCAATTAGAGAAGCAGGAATGTGAATGGACAGAGTTCAGGCACAACTGGCCAATTTAACATTACAACTGGAGGATATCAAGAAGGGCAAGGAAACCCACGCAGATGTATGGTGCACCAGATGTAGAAACGAGGGGCGCCATAAGAACAATTGCCCAGAGTTTCAGGAGTGTTTACAGGCAGGGGCACCAAACCCCCTTCGCCAAGGAGGCATGCCATGGTGTACTGTATTTCAGACCAGAGGACATCGATTGGAGGAGTGCGTATACTCGCAAAAGATGGTATCGAAGCCAACAAACTTCTACTACAAGTTTTGTCGATCGGTTGGCCATGATAAGAAGGACTGCAGGGCCTATGATTTAATGCAAGAGCAGACAACGAACACATATTTCATGAAGGGAGAAGAACCACCGGTAGTACAACAGCAATCGCAGTATAGTCAACTGCAACAATATGACCAGGGACAATATGGGCACCCATAGTATCCACCACCGTCTTATGGCTAGCCGCAACAGTATCAACAGCCCCAGTACGGGCAACCGCAGTATCAACAATATGGACCACCGCGCGGGGGTTTTGGAGGATTCCACGGTGGCTGAGGCATGGGACGTGGAGGTGTTGTTGGGCCCGGAAGAGGCCCAATCACTTGCTGTAATTACGGACAACAAGGGCACTATCAGCGAGACTGTCCGAATCCAGTGCCGTAGTGTACATATTGTAGTGCTGCAGATCATAGTATAGAGGACTGCCCTCAGCTTATTGCGAAATGGTAAACTAAGTAGAACCAGAATGTGAACACTTTGGAACCACCACCCATAGTGCAGATGATTTCGACAGAAGCTAGAGGCAACCATGCTACAGCAGGGATAGTAACACAAGGAGGGGCAGTGACTGGGGCCGATAAGTCCCACATCAGACCAACGCGAACACAACGAAAGCAGGTCAATGAGGGCGTTGAAGTAGAAAGGGACATCTTCTCGAAGGCACATGAGGCAATCAGGAATAAGAGACAGGTAGCTCTAGACAAAGAAATTTATGACATGTCACCAACATTTGACCACACGAGGTCACGGAAGAAGGCAAACACCCTAAAAACCTTCATAGGGAGTTGTTTAGACTTGGCAAAAGATCTAAAAATATTGGAGGAAATAGCCAGTATAGTACGATGACAAGGAGGTGCACGACTGGAGTAGAAAGTCAATCGCATACATAAAAGAAAGACAGGGAGGGAGATGCGAATGTCAGCACAGATCGGAGAATTTGATGTCGACTCCATCGTTCTGGACTCGGGTTCAAATGTGAACATACTGACCAAACAAATAGGGGAGACAATGGGAAATCCATGGATGACCTTGTCGCTAGTACAGCTGCGACTAGTGAACCAGAGCAAGGTCACCCCGCTAGGTTGGTTGTGTCAACTACCGATTGAAATTGAAGGACTCAGAATGTATGCGGACTTTGATTTCATTGAGATTGTGGATAACACTAGTCCCTATCCGGTACTGCTGGGGATAGACTGGGCTATGGAAAATAAAGCAATCATCAACTTTAAGAAAAGGATAATGTCATTCGAGAATCAGGAAATGAGAGTTGTTACACCACTGGATCCAGCGGAAGGGATGCACTATATGGAGCCGGTCAGAGAAGAATTCACGGAAGGATGGGACAGTCTGTATAACATCTCTGAATATTATGTTAACCCCACCACGAAGGGAGAATTGGAATGGCGTAGCACCAGTTCAGCATCCTCCGACTAAGATGAGGCCCTTGAAAACTGGCAGAACCGATTGCACGAAGTATCCTTTCGAAGGTGCGTACAGATAACACAGTCCCTGCAAATGGTGGCTAAGGAGGAGTATGCGTTACCTATCTATGAAGGATTGCCCAACTTTTATACGTTTCTCACCGAAATTGAGGAAAAGGTGGCAGAGCCACAACGTCTTTTGGCCCCGGAGGAAGCCCTGAAGGCTACTCCTGCGCGATGGTGGGCAGCGCATAAATCAAACATCACAACTTGGCCACTATGCGGATGCCTCATGGAGGTTCGGTTCGATGAAGCCTCGAAAGACGACCAGATGAGATACGGTGGACAGGGAGACCCGAAGGCACATCTAAATGCCTGTCAACACTGATGGGGATCGAGAGCACAACAAGAGTGGGTACATGCATTTGTACACACATTGGATGAGGTACCACAGAGTTGGTATGTCGCAACAGAACTGGGAAATGGGACAACATCTTGGGAGCAACTTACGATTGGCTTCATCCAAACGTTCTCATTCGTAGATATAAATACCTTAATCCACACCGCGCTACAGGCTATCTGCGAGGAGATATTCGAAGCAGTACCAACTGGACAACCAATGGCAGCCCAATGGACGACGACACCAGAAATACTGATGGAATGTTACAACGTCACTGGAGAACCTGAAGATGATCATGACCCCAGGGCTACATATGTACCGGAGTCGGAGGGTGGTCGTAGTGTGGTGGCACCAGATATACCGACGGACAAATTTTAGTAACCATTAAAGATTAAAAAGGTGAACATTGGATCAGAGGAAAACCCAAAATTCGCAAACATTGGGGATTACTGAAATGAGTTGACTATTGCAAAAGTAACCGACTTACTACATGAGTTTCAAGATTTGTTTCCAACAAAGTTCTCAGAGATGAAGGGAATCTCTGGAGACTTAGGAGAGATGAGGATCCCCCTGAAACCCGAAGCGAAGCGGGAAAGCAACGGCCATATCGATTGAACCCGTGATACAAGGAACGAGTGCAGGCCGAACTCGAGAGAATGCTGGAGGCAGGCATCATAGAACCCGTGGTAGGATCAGAATGGATTAGTCCGATGGTTGTACAGGACAAGAAAACTGGAGAAGTACGGATATGCGTCGACTTAAGGAAATTGAATGATGCATGCCTACATGACCCATTCCCGACCCCATTCATAGGTGAAGTCCTCGAAGGCGTCGGAGGCCAGGAGATATATTCCTTTACGGACGGATTTTCAGGCTACCACCAAATCAAGATTGCGAAAGAAGATCGACACAAGACCAAATTCACTACCATCCAAAAGAAGCAACTAATGGTCTGAGCCGTAGACTTTCAACTAATCGCAGGCGAATTGTATAAAATGGGCCCAGATGAGATTCTGCGACAATGCGTCCTTCTGCACGAACAGGAACAAATTCTATCAGAGGCTCATGATGGGATTGCTGGGGGACACTACGGTGGACGAGCAACCGCTGGGAAGATCCTTCGTGCAAGGCTATGGTGGCCAACCTTGCATGGCGATGTTGCGGATTATGCCAGAAGCTGCGACGTGTGTCAACGTACTGGGAAACCTTCGCAACGAGATTAAATGCCACTAGTACCACAAGTGACGTTGCAGGCCTTCGACAAATGGGCTGTCGATTTTGTGGGACCCATCCACCCACCTGGGAAGAGGACAGGGTCGCGTTACATTATCACAGCGACCGACTACATGACGCGTTGGGTGGAAGCCGCACTCGTAAAAGACTGTTCTGTTGCGACTGCAACACGATTCCTTTTTGATAATGTGGTTACTAGGTTTGGTTGCCCAAAGGTATTAATCATCGATCAAGGGACACTTTGTTAACCAAACAATTGCTGAGATGACAGAAGAATTTCAAATCCAACACAAGAAGAGTACACCCTACCACCCTCAGGCATATGGGACCATTGAGGCGTTTAATAAGATCTTGGAGCATGGTCTCACCAAGGTGTGCAATGTGAACCGCGACGACTGGGATCTAAAAATCCCAGCGGTCCTCTGGGCGTATCGCACCACATGCAAGCGATTGACTGGTTAGACGCCATTTAAACTTGTCTACGGCTAGGAAACAATGATGCCAATGGAATACATAGTAGCCAGTTTGCGCATCACCACAACAACAAAGATGAGAGACGATAGCGTGCTAGAGGAGCGTTTAACACAACTAATACAGTTGGACGAAGATCGATTCATCGCAGGTTTTCACCAGAAGGTAGAAAAGGACCGCCAGAAGGCGTGGCATGACCGATATGTCAAGACGAAACACCTACAGCAGGGGGATACAGTTCTGTTGTATGATAGCAAATTTGTGAAACACCGTGACAAGTTGCAAATGCGTTGGTCAGGACCATATGTTATCACTTTTATCACCAATGACGGCGCAGTACAGTTACAAAGCTTGGATGGGGTACTGTTACCTAAATTAGTTAATGGGAGTAGATTGAAGCCCTATCACCATGACCCGATGTAGAGCGGATGAGGACTGTGAAAAATAAAAATAAAAAAATCATATAATAATAATAAATAGATATACTAAAATAATATATCTATACATCAGATAGTTTACCGGCCGAAGGAAAATGTGAAGTTGTACCGCAGTTTGGGACAACAGTAGGATCGCGACCATATCCATTCAGTAAGGAATCACCAACAAATGGGACTTTTTTCAGATGACAAGTATGATGTTTAGTTGAATGGATCGACACCGACGCCAGACACGTTTGGCACACAACAACACATCGGGGCAGCATGGCCAGTGGCACCACGGATGATAATTCACACGGTGGTGACACGAAGAGCCGCTGGAAACAGTATGGTCACCCATCACACACGCAGGAATTCCTTTCACCATCCATTGGAGAAATGATGATAGAATCAACACATTGGGTGAAAGGATTCGCGGAGGGATTTTCGAAGCAAACATTCCAGAGGAGGAAAATGCATAAATACAGGCACCAGGGGTAAGACAAGAAAAGGGGTATTTACCAGAAGCAAGAAATACATGTTGCGAGCGAGTCAGGTCATTTCATAAGTTAGGAATTCCAAGGAGGCTATGGAAATGATCCATTTCATTTCGTGCAGTAGCACACTAGGGACACTGTGGGCCCGAATGACGAGTGTGCATGAGTGCCTTGAGCATAAAGAAGCTTGGGCACTCAGGTGTCACAAAAACGAGGTTTTATCTGAGATGTATAAGTATGTGGTAGTAGTTTGAAGCGTCATGGTCCCAGTGAACACCAAAAGAACAGGGGGGGCATCTCCTTGGCCCCGGTAGGAAGCAGTCCAAGGTGTGAAACAGATGTGCCGGAGTTGTCGGCCTGTTTTCCACCTCGGCGACATCGATGACCTTCTTCTCTGACAGGAACGAATGCAGGTCGAACCAAAAAACTCCTGAGAGGTAGATGATGAAGGTTTCCAGAGACTAGAGGATGAGTGCAAGAAGTACATGACAACGAATCAGAAATCGACGGATGGTGATGAGAAGTACACAACAGCAAGTTCTAAACAACAAGAATAGTTTCAGCGACCAAGAACAGTGCAGGGTGGGTGCAAACCAGCAACATTCGGCTGAGGTGGCTCAGGACGAGCCACAAGTTTGTGTTGGGGGATTGTTGGCACGGGATAGATCCGTAGGAAGTGCAGAAGCTGACAGGTGCGAAAGGGTCAGCCCGCGGAAAAAAGGACCTTTCGCCACTTTTTGCAGAAAAATAAGAGTTGTTAGATTAGTCGAGTCGGTCATGTGGACCATATTGTAATCAGATGAAAGCATATAAATAAAGTAAGATTGTAAGCCTAAGGGCATCAGAGTTTTGTAGATTAATCCCATCTTTTCGGGTTCGTTTGTATCTGCAATAGGATGACTTAACTGTTTCTGCGAGGTTTGTTCCACAGGTGTTGATGAATGAATGAAGATGTTCGGTTATGAATTCTATTGTTATGTAATAATGCGATAATGGGTTGTGTGAATGCTTTTTGTTGACTAGTGCGGATAGATGTTGCTATTGATTAGTGCGAATATGTTGTTTATGCTTTGAATGTACGTATTATGAATAAGATGCGAATAATTGGTTAATGGAATGCTATGAATGTTGTAATCTCTGGTTAATGTGCACGTATCTCTTCACAACTGTGGAAGCTTGGTTCCAGCAGCCCTCTTATCCACCTCGGGTGAGACTGCACTTGCTTTGCAAGTGTTGCTGGGAAGGGTTACACCTTTCCAGGCCGGTGTATAAGGGAGTTAGGTTGATAGTTTGTTGGCGACAATGTGGAGTAAACCCCTGTCGATAGACTCTGCGTCAACAGGAGTGTTGGGTATGTGTTATATTCTTTACATGTGGGTTGCGCCATTCTATGATGTGGGGATTCAGGGCAATGCCCCCAAAAAACAAAAAAAATTAGTTTTTCAAAAAATGTGTAAATAATTCATGGTTAAGGGATTGGGGTTACAATCTAGTCTAAGTTTATGGATCCTGATTTTGGATGTCGTGGAATACCTAAATGTTTTATTATGGATGGTTAAGAAAATACAATGAGAATGAGAGAGGTGTGGCTCTAAGCTTTGTTGGTTCTCCCAACAAAGGGTTTCTAAGTTAAATATTTGTGTATTATGTGTACCATTGTTTAATTTTTGTTTTGCTTATGAATTTGTATGCATTGTTTCACTCCACGTGGTTAGAACTTACATGCGGTATTAGAGCTCGATTATTGGCTTCAAGAGGACACCTTTGTTGCTAAGGGTTCGACTCATTTGATAGAGCAAATTTATCATAGGACTATAATAAACCTAGGTTCAATGGGAAATTTGTGGTGGTGATTTGTGTGTTAAAAGAGAATGGTAAGCAACTCTATAATCGAGATTGAGAAATTTAATGGTCAGAGCTATGAGTTATGCAAGCTCAAGATGGAAAATCCACCGCAAAGAAAAGGCCTTGTAGTGGAGGTTATAGCGGATGCTCCTCTAAAAAGAGCCCAAATATTTGTTTATAGTGGAGGCGAGTGAGCGGAGGATTTGTTCGGTCCTTTTATACATACCAAACACACCAGTGTGTTATTGGCATGAATGTAATAGTGCAGACATACATCATCTGGCACTGCGGTTGGAAACACCATCAAGTGAAAAAAAAACCGGTGCATTTATATTACTCAAGCTCATCAATTCACAACTGATTTGAAAGCACTGAAGTAGTGTAAACAAAAAGTGGAGGGCGCCAGGTTAGATTAATTTTTAATTTTTCATTTTCATTTTCGGTGCGGTCGTTCTAACTAATAGCACCGGGGTGTTCAAGATTAGGGCACACCGTATTAAGATTAAAAAATACTGAATGAAAAACAACGTATTAGGTTAATTTTTTATTTTTTATTTACATTTTCGGTGCGAATGTTCTCACTAACCGCACCGAGGCATTCAAGTTTTGAGTGCACCATGAAAGGGTTAAATAAAAAATTTACCAAATTAAAAAAACTACCTATTAGATTAATTTTTGTATTTTTTATTTTAATTGCCAGTGCGATTGTTTTCAATAAACACACTAGGGCGATAGAGTTTCAGGCATACCACGCTAGGGTTAAATAATAATAAAATATTCGAATTAAAAAAACCACGTATTAGTTTAATTTTTTTTCATTGGCGGTGCACTAGTTCTTCCTAATTGCACTGTGGCGTTTGGATTTCGGGTGCACCATAATAGGGTTAAATAAAAAAAATACTGAATTGAAAAAACCATTTTTACCATCTTTATAGTGCTTTTGACCCCACTTAGCATCGGTGTCGTACTTTCCTTGCTCAGATTCCCTACCATCGGTGCCCCAAGTGGTGGCATTGCTCACTTCTGTTGATTGCTAAGTGGATTTTGAATTTTTCCAAATGACAGGTAAATTTTTAAATTTGGTGCACATCGCAACCATGCCTCCCCGATGCGCAAGTGACCAAGTAAACTCTTCATTACCTCATAATTTGAATTTTTAGCGAATTAAGAGCTTTATTTGCCCTTATTTTAAATAAAATTAAAAAAACATGTGTTGTGCATTCGAGCCATTCGACTTGCATCACTAAACGGTGCAGCCTATAAATTTACAATGTGCATCGTGACTAGTGTGTTTGTATGTGTAGCGCATAGTAACCACGGTGCGCTCGAATGTTCATAATGCACCGCTAAACTAAATTATTAAAAAAAAAATCACAACGTTAACTGATGTGCATTGTAAACAAGAACACATCGACAAGATGGTGTGTTGACATTTAACATGCACAACGTCATCCCAATCCAAAAAATTATAAAACTCGCAAAGAGTTGCTCCTACTATGGTGCGCTCTATAAATATCTGCGCATCACTTACGGTGTGATGTCGTGTCCACAATGCACTGGTGCGTCCTATTGATGGACACACCACCACACAAAATCTATTAAAAAACCACCATGTTAACCAATGAGCATTGTTAACATGTCTACACCGAATAGTCGGTGGGCTGATGTGTAACAGGTGCACCGTTTGCTGATAAAAAATAATTATAAAACTGAAAAAGAGGTGCTTTTATTACAGTGCGCTTTAAAAAGTCTTGAGCATTGTTAATGGTGCACGAGTGTGTCAAGATTGCAATGGTGCTTCCTATTGATGGAAGCACCATTTTTAATTTTTACAAAATATTACCAGTACGTTTTAAAAGAATACACGCATCGGTGCGTTGTCCATAAAAGCACACTGTCAGACTAAATATATTTAAAAAATCACCACGTTAACCAGTGCGCTTTGTTAACATGTCTGCACAGATATTTCAGTGCGCGGACATGTAACAGGTGTATCATTATGCTGATAAAAAATAATTCTAAAACTCATAAATAGATGCTCCTATTACAGTGCGCCTTAAATAGGTTTGAACACTGTTGATGGTGTGCAGATGTGTCGGTACCGCACTAGTGCTTTCTATTGATGGAAGCACGGGTTTTACGATTTAGAAAATATTGTTGGTGCATCTTAGAAGCAGACACACGCTGATGCGTTGAATGTAAAAACACACTATTTTTGTTTAAAAAATGAATAGGCACATGGTGCATTACGGTCCATGTAGCGCACTGTCACAGTGCGAGTCTATCATTGTAATGCATCGGGTATCCATATGATCTAAATTTTAGTTTTATTTACGTAACCAGTGCATTTATTTTATTGTAGTGCACCGTGTGCATTGCTCTTTTGTTACAAGAGCACCGATGACAATGCATTACTATAATTTAGGTGCATTGCTTTTCAAATTCATTTATTTTGATCAAAAAAATTATTTGATGTTAATACATAACATGCTCATTTAATTGAACATTTTTTTAATGTCTATTTATAAGACTGATCGATGTTATATGTGAATTAGAGACGTTGGTGGCGAGAGGCCAATTAGCAATAGCAGGCATGAGTTGACCAATACAACTTTGTGCGTGAGTGGGAGACCAGAGAGAGGGAGAGGGATTTGTACCCTTGCCCCATTACTAATCAGACACAAAATCTCTTGATGGTTGTCGACCTCCTGAAGTTCTATTAGGAAGCTACATCCCTCAAGGGGAACTCAGATTTGCTGGTATAGTTGATCTATCATTGGGATCACTAGAGACAAGCCTTTTGCATTGGTCTTAATTAGTGGTTCCAACTCACTAAGGAGGACATTCACTTCATCACTAGGCTATCCAAGAGAGGGGAGTATTTTCCCCAGTTCCCTGATGTGCTAGCTAGTGTTATAGCAGGGAGTCGACTCACTTACTCTCAAAGATATATTAATGACCACGCCACTGATACTGTTGATTTTTAGGTATGTGGTGGACAACTACAGAATTCTTCTTTCGGTGGAGAGGAGGTTAAGTGCCTCTCATTGATGGTGATGACCATCCCACACCTCACCAGTGATGGGAAGCACATTAATTTCTCTCTTTTATTCTATGTAGATTCTTTAGTGCGAATACCTAGATGCATTAGGTGATCCACCATTTTTTGTGGCAATTTTATTTTGCGTTGGATTGATGCCATGCATAGATTGATGGGAGGGCCAACTTCCCTTTTGGTACAAAGATTTTTTGTTTATTTTTTGAGAGTATTTTGGTCACGAGGCCATAATTTGACCATTTCCCTCCTAGGTCAATGATGGAGGTGCATATGCACATGCAAGAACAGATAATACCCAAGAGGGGGCAACCCGAGTTCCCATCTAAGATCACACTATAGGTAGTGTAGATGCTAGCTAGTGAGGTGGACCATGTATTGGACCTTGTTCCATATCTGTACATGAGGTTGGACTCGAGAGCATGTCCCAACATCTTTTTCACCTAGGGCGAGTCATCAGATGATAAAGGTAATATTAGTGTTATGGTTAAATTAATCTGGCTACATTTTATTGTCTTACTTAATGCAAATGAAATATATTATAAATTGTTTTATTAAAGTGTTTAATGAAATTGTCTAATTATTGTTGTGTACTATATATTTTGTAGACATTGGCACGTTTGATGGGGAGGGGCCTCCACCGTTTAGGATGATGAGGATATGCAGGATCCTAAGGTTACTGTGTTTCTTATACCCAGCCTACAATGTAGGCCAGATGATAGGTTTCAACAGGATGTGGCGGACAAGTTGTCCACATTGTTGGCTCAACGGGGAGTCCAACCTATATGGGCACAAGAGATCATCTAAGATCCCGAGGTTGCAGAGTTATGGAGGATGCTTCCTCGTGATTTGAGGTCTTTGATGCAGTATGTCGTAGGTGCATCCATCCTTCTAGATGGTTGGAGGCTGGAGGATTCTATGTCATGCGATCCTCATGAGGATACGCAGGATATGCAGGATCCTAAGGTTCTATGTCATGAGGATATGCAGGATCCTAAGGTTCCTATGTTTCTTATACCCAGCCTACAATGTAGGCCAGATGATAGGTTTCAACAGGATGTGGCGGACAAGTTGTCCACATTGTTGGCTCAACGGGGAGTCCAACCTATATGGGCACAAGAGATCATCTAAGACCCTGTGCTTGCAGAGTTATGGAGGATGCTTCCTCATGATTTGAGGTCTTTGATGCAGTATGTCGTAGATGCATCCATCCTTCTAGATGGTTGGAGGATTCTATGTCATGCGATGAGAGCGATGATCCTCGTCCCCCTTCACCTCCTCCTCCTCACCCTGACGCAGCCTCGACATCGCGTCATCCACCTCCTCCTCCTTCTCCGGTTCACCATGAAGACCAACCAGTATCTACTCCTCCACACCTATTCAACCCACCACCATCTACAACTCATGAACCACAGGTCGACTAACCAGCCTCTCCTCCTCATCGACCCAACCATCCACCATCTTCTACTCCACCCATCTCCCAGGCTCCAGATACGATAGTCACAACTGGTGAGATACATCATAAGGGAGATATCGACTATGCTATTCTCTTTGCTAATATCTTTCCTAAAAGAGGTACTAATGCCTCCGGCTTTGCTGTTGGAGGTGTTGATGTCTCAGGCTTTGTTGGAAGAGGTAGTGATGCCTTTTGTTCTGGAGGTGGACCAAATATCTCATAGTTGGACTAGAGATGTATATTTGGCATGTATCATGAGTTTGGTATTATTACCCCCCGAGTGCGTATATGTGTGTGTGTGTGTGTGTGTGTGTACACACACACACACACACACACACACATATATATGTATACACACACACACACACACACACACACACATACACACACATATATATATGTATACACACACACACACACACACATGTATTATCATATTTGGCATGTATCATGAGTTTGGTGTTATTCCCCCTTTGGCATGTATCATGAGTTTGGTGTTATTCCCCCCGGAGCGTGTATATATATATATATATTGCATTTTTCATTTTGATGTTTATGTTTAATTATATGTTGATGGTGATGTGTATGTTAGGTAAGGTTAGATATGATTGGTAAATGTGTATGTTAGATGGTGTTTGTTAGATGTGTGCATGATGCAGGTTATGTTAGATAATGCGGCTTGTGTTTTGTTAGATGTTGTTATTAGATTTGTGTGTTAGATGATATTTAAATCTGTTAAATGTATATGTTAGACGATGTTTATGTTTATGTTAGGTGATGGTGCTGGTGGCCATTGATTTGATGATCACATTGTAATATTTTTTATTGTTATGTATCTATGGATTTATTTTTTATGAACTCAATGGGCTGTCAAATTATTTTATGATATTTATCTTCATGTGTATGATGTATTTTGTTTATGTCAATGAGTATGATTCATGTGTGTGATGCAATTTTATTTATTATTTATGTCGACGTTTTTTTATATTAGCTATAATTATAATTACAAAGTGTGCACAATCTGAGTTATAATTGCAAGTTATGATCTCAACTATAATTAATTTACAATCATCATTACAATTTCACAACTACAAATTACAATTATAATTACAAATTTACAATTGCAAATTGCAATTATAGTTACAATCAGAACCTATTTGCAATTACGTTTACAAATTACAAAACAATTCACAAAATTGCAAAATTACAAAATAATTTACAAAATTGCAAAATTACAATTAAAAAATACAAACTTGCAAATTTACAATTTCGATTACAAATGTACAGTCACACAATACTCTTACAATTACAATTTTGCAACAAGAAGATATATATAAGACAATAAGAAATGGAAATACCAAGTTCATAGTGATTTTGGTAAAGAGAAAGAGAAACTATTATGCAAATATAAGTAAAGTTTCCGATTACATTATTAAATTTGGCCACGTGAAAAGAAAATTATGTTCTTTCCTCACCTCTTATTTATCACAAATTTTACAAAATCAATCATCCCAATCTATTGTTTTTTGGTTAGATTATTGAGTAGTTTCATTATGGAGATTATAAGTCCCATTGGTTCTATTTTTGACAATATTTATTTTGTTCTTTTTGCACATAAAATTGGAAAAATAGTTTTGATCATTAAATTTAGAATTTATAAATTCCTTGTAGTATTTATGTTCCTTTTATTAATCATTTCACTATTGTCCTATTTTAAATGACAATTTAATTTGATGCTTATGTAGGGTGATACCACCAAAGAAAATAAGATGATATTTTTTCTTTTAGGTTTAATTATCATAATCTTGATTTTATCCATCTTAATATTGAGTTTATAAAAATTTTAAAATGATTGAGAAGGTTGAGTCTCTTATTCATGAAGGGATTTAAAAGTTTAAATATAAAATTGTTTAAAAACATCTAGTAATCAACTTTCCATTTCCACTGTCATAACATGAAAATAAACAATATAATTAGAGAATTAAAGATAACAATAATAAAATGATATATCAACACTGTAAATGTTGGAAAAAAATATGTACATATCACTCTCTGTAGCCATCACCCTGATTATATTCCTCGCTTGGCATGATATCACTATTGTTCTAAAAAATATGTTTAGATCTAGGGTCATGTCTTAATACAAACCACCAATCCTTATCCAACACATCCGGGTAAAAAAGCACTTGGTTGAGTGTTTATGGAAAACAAAATGCTTAGTTTCATCCCACATCTTTCTAGAGTTGATACATATCAACCCTCTATCATGATCTTCCTTTACATTATTCGTACCTAAAAATAAGACATTAGAAAGATGAGAAGTCCACTTGAATGATCTATTGTATCTTTCCAACATAGCCCAAATTCCCCACTATTAGGTTTTGATCGTGGTGGCTAGTACAACTAGATTGGTCGAACTTGACTTCCATTCCATCATCTCATGTAAGTCATCTATTGTTAAATCCTAAATGTTGGCACAGTACTCCCTATATTGTGGCTTATTACATATTATTGATGTTGGCTTGAGTATATTAGTGATAATTGTTATTAGTATTATTATATTTGTTATGTCGCCTTGGGTCCATTAGTTGTAATTGTACCTCTTTGTATCCTATATATACGAATGAGACCTTTTCATTTGAATCATATTGTCTTGTCTTGTCTTGTGTACTTAGTACATTGTATAAGGAGGTTGCCCCCTCGAAGAGGCTTTCTATTAATCTATTTTATTCATTAAAGGTGTGGAGTACTCTTTGTGGTCTATTTCTGCTCTTTTCATGCTCTCTTTGGAAATTTGTGGCTTAATATCTATCATTGGCATCCTTGGTGCGAAAATGATGCCCATGTGACCACATAGATGGGAACAAATGCACTTGTAAAAAAGTGAACAAATGATGGTGTTGTATGGCTAATAACCCGACCATTAATATATAAAATATAGATGCTATAACTTAGAGGTGCATTATAAAGTTAGAAATGTACAAAAAGATATTATTACCGAGTTGCTGCACCCAATCCCTATGTTTAGCGCATCATCATTAGCATGCAGGTAATGACTAGATGCACCATATTTCTCTCTTTCTTGGTCAATAACCCAACTTTGGGTACAAATCATTGACATATTATCTTTTAAATGATCAGGATAAGGCATGCTTCTACTGTTCAACCATCTGAATTATTTCATGTGAATGTCCCTTTTCCTCCTCTTCTCTTCATACAATTCGACCCACAACTCTGTTGCCTCCATGTTGTAAAGAATGAATTTATTGATGGCAACAATTTCTAAATTCACTATTGTATTCATGAAATCAATTGATATACAGTACATATGAGATCAAATGTAGATTATGAAGTTCACCGTTACAACTATGTGAAAAGGTGACGAAAGATAAGTGACTTACTCTTTATCATGCACATTTTTTCTGTTTGTTTAGAGTAGCTCTCCTTCCCTTTTGTCCTCATCGTGTTCATCATCCCAAATCACTATGTCCGGTGTGTGGTCGATTTGCTTTATGTACTCACTGGCATAATAGAACAACTCATATACTATGTACCCTTCTACCATATACCCCTTAGGTTTTACCCTTTGTCAAACAAATCCCTTCAATTTTTTCATGTACCTCTCTAAGAAGAGCATCCAAGGACATGAGACCACCCCAATGAATTCAACTTCATCAACTAGGTGAATTAGAAGTTGAACCTACAAGTCCATGAAAGTCGTCTGCAGTTCCTTCTCAAACATACAAACAATCTCAGTTATTTCTTAATGCCACCATGGAATGCTAGCCATGTGAATCTCCTTTGATGTGATCCATCGTACAAATGTAGATAATTTAGATATGGCACACCACATGTCCTCGGGGAAGTTGTGGTTCACACACCCATGCATGATCAAAGGATAATGACACTACAAAGTGGACACACAAATTTAATTGTTTTTTAACTTGTGGGGTAAAAGATAAAAACAAAAAATAAAAACATTTTTTTTTTACATACGTACCGTTAGAAGGTTCAAATGGTCATGCGATTTCAAACCCGACAAATGTTCATCTATAGTGAAGCAGTGTCATAGAGTAGACCCATATAAATAATGTGCCTTCACACACAATTTAGCTTCCTTTTCCAAAGAAATATCATATTTATTCAAAACCCATGGGACATCACCTTCATTAAACGACCAAGAGGGGCAAGCCTCTCCTCTATTTTCTTGTCTTGGCCAATGCTTGTTTTTAGTATTTGAAGAAATAAGATCTCTCCTTATATCCAACGTGTCACTTTCTTTTGGTGATACATGCCTCCACAAAGAGGATGAAACATTTTTAAATATATGCATGGGATCTAGTAAGTGGACAATCTTAAGATGCTCCCAGTATGGAAGCTCATAAAATATTGATTTCCTTTTCATCTCGATGGGGATTTTATCAACATAGGTGTCGAAGAATTTAAGATCATTGAACATAGGTTCCCCATTTGAATCGAACATTTATTCAATTTCCTTCTCCTTCTCTATGTCATATGCCCTAAGCCAGTGAGCCGGTGTCATTATTTAACGCCTTTGGGTTCTCTTTGGTTTACCATTGCAAACAAATGTTGCTCTTCTATAAGGATGGTTTTATGGGAGGAATACTCTCAAGTAGTCCTACACTGGATTTCATAGGTGGCTAGACAACCTAGCCTTCATAGAAGGTCCACAACATTTACATCCATGATACTCTTTTGTTACAAGACCTGCCATGTTATGGTATATAGAGCACGTTAGTTTTGAAAATCAATACAGTCACACCTAATTAAATATGCCAAAAAATATTGCTACGAATATAAACAAATCAAACAACATCTTTACCAGAGAAAACTCCTAATCTTGGATAATCATGTGTGGTTTACGCACATATGCCATACAACGTGAAACTCCTCTTTGTTGGAATGTGTCTTGACACATCATATACTTGTACCCCTTCCCATAATTCATTCAATTCATCGATCAATGGTTGTAGGTAAACATCCATGTTCTTCATTTGTCCTCTACCAGCGACTATAAGAGCCAACACAAGTTGTTCATTCTTCACAGACAACCATGGGGGGATATTGTTATTGATACTACTACAAGCCAAACATAATAGTTGGTGTTTTGGAGGGAATATGGGTTGACACCATCCGTGTCTATGCTCAATCGAAGGCTTTGTACTTCATCCTTGAATTTATTGGGCCATGTATCCTCTATATGCTTCATGGCTATTGAATATGTTAGGATTCACATAACTCCTACCTCACTTCCGTGCGAGGCATACCATCCTTTCAACATACCTAATTCTTTGCAACGAAAGAGCCTTTGATCCTTGTGATTATAAGCATGTGCCTCAATATCTTATGAGGAGGACCATGTCCTTTAGCCTTGTTTCTTGATTCATGGTACCTATCATTCCCACATATTGGACATATCTCTTTGTCTACATATTCACCTCTATATAGAATACAATCATTCGGACACGCATGATATGATATGTACTCAACACCTAGCATTTTCAACATTTGCTTTGCCTCTTTGTAGTTGTAGGGCAAGACATTATAACTCAAGAGTACCTTATCTTTGAATAACTTGTAGTTAGTGGGAAATATAAATGTACAATGTCATTTGGCATTCATAAAATCAACCATTTTCAATATTGATTGTGTGACAAGATTCCTCAAAATATAAGGGATTTGATGGTTAGCTACCTCAAAAGTGCCGAGAAACATGTGTTTGACTTGCCATATATTGCTTTCAAGTTGTATAGTAATAGTGTTGTCCCTGTCTGGTTAGACTTTGACCGGCCAGTTTCAAAGAGAGGGGTGGTGGAAGCTGATTTAAGTCTTTGGAAGAAAGTATCAGTGATATGAGCATCATCCCCTAGCTCATTGTCGTGGATTGCATCTAACAACATTACGTCCATGGCACTCGTATGTTATAAGAACTCATCCGCACCAACCTCTATTTCATTGCCTCCATTGCGAACATGTGAAGAACTAATATTACTGTAGGCATTCCTAATTGGTGAGTCTAGACGCAGTGGGAATTGAATAGGTGGTTGATTCAACCATGCTTAATATGCTTCCTCTCCGACTTGCGCTCTTTTTGAAGCCTTCTCTCGATTTGTCATTGTGATGGGGTGCAACAAAAGATGGTAGACAAGTCACTCATTATTAGAATCCTGATTTCAAAAATATTGAACATTACATTGATGATATTAGTAAGCACAATGCAATTGGTTTGTTCCAAAATTATACCAAACAATTATTATTGAAGCATGATAATTTTTTCCAATAGTAAATGTTCAACCGTAAACAATTTATAATACAAAAGTTCAAATTGAGTAATACATTAGCATCAATCTCATTGAAAATTAAAAAATACAATTATTTTTTTTATTTTTAATTTTCATTTCCGGTGCAGTCATTCTCATTAACCGCACCGGGGTGTTCCAGTTTCGTGCACACCATAACATGGTTAAATACAAATTTTATTGAATAGCAAAACATGTATTCAATTAATTTTTTATTTTTAATTCTCATGTTCGGTGTGGTCACTCTCAAAAACCACATCGGGGCATTATAGTTTTGGGCGCATCGTGAAAGGGTTAAATAAAAAATTACCGAATAAAAAAAAGCATGTAATAGATTAATTTTGTATTTTTAATTTTCATTTGTGGTGCAGTTGTTCTCAATAAACTCATCGAAGTGTTCTAGATTCTAGTGCATCATGAAAGGGTTAAATAAATAAAAAACTGAATAAAAAAAACTACGGATTATATGTAACGTCCCCTTCCATCATCAAATGCAGGGAAGGAAACGTTAACGACACACACGGGCTTTTGGCAGACTTAGCCCCAATATTTTTACTTTACTCATAAATTCATAACAAATAAAAACTTCTGTGTGCAGATCAACTCAATATAAACACAGCGGAATTAAACATAATAGCAAGCACACAAACAATAATGCCTAACATATATACATATATCACCACAGAGGATGATTCAACATATAGAGACTCAATCTCGTTCCAATACCATGCATGGATTCCAAATTAAGATAATCCATTCATTTCATTAAACATGGACAATTTAACATATTGCAGAACACAAAATGCAAATAATTTATAATACATAGAACACTTATCTTGAAGATGAAGCTGTCCAAACAACTGGCTATGTGAGAGCAACGTTCCACCCAACCATAGATCTCTGTCCAGCCTATATTCTTTCAGCTGAGAGATCACCCCCGAGCTGGGCTGTGTATCCACTAAGGAGGAACTAGCTGGCTCACTCACGGTCAGGGTTTCACTCAGACAGCCATGGTTTCGGTCATCAGCTATGCTAAGCCAACACACCGTTGGGTTTATCAAGCATACAAATGACAAATGAGGAGGATGCTAAGCCAGTGAGCTCAACCACAAAGCTACAGGCATCTCAAATGAACTCAGCAGTCATGGCACCCACAATACCTACCGCACCCAACACAAGGAAGGTCCCCTTCTCTGCTGCACAGTCCCTCAGGCGTCCCTTCCCTCCAGTGCTCTTCAGGGTGGGCATAGAAAGGTCTAGCTGCTAATTCCTTGAGATTCTAGCCTTCACTGGGTTTATCAAGCAAACCAAACCTCTGCTCAGTCATTCACACTTGGATTTCTCACAGTTCTGTTATCCAATAACTCAATCCCGTCACTTCATTTCTGGGCTGTAAAAACTGGGGTTTCCCATGGATTTCGGGATAACTAATGCTCCCAAATTCGCCCCAAGGTTCATACCAATGGATCTCCCATTGGATTTCACTGTCCGATGCCAAATCTGGGCGTTTTTGGCTCTTCAAAACGCGGGTTCTTTCAAAGTCGCGATTCTGACTTTTTCCTCCCTGCTGGGAACTCGTAATGGATGAAAAATGATGCTGGGCTCTTCAACAATGGAATGGGAATGAGGAAGAACCAATTCCCATGAGGTAGAGTGACTTGTGGTACAAGAAAAACAGAGCCCATACCTGCCATATGAATTTCTGGGTTGCCCATGCTCCATTGAAGCCATGGACTGAATTCTTCACCCACTTTCTTACAGCAAAATTAAATGTCAGCAAGGAAAGTCAAATGGGTTCCCACAATGACATTTGACAGCATATGGTTCATCCCCACAACCCCCTCACCACTCCCTAGTGGATACACGTGGCCCCTTCTCATTCGTTGCCTCCGTAGCCAGTTTTGGTATTTTATATTGCATGATGTTTATTTACATCCTTTTTACAATTTCCATGGCTTAAGAGAACATGGGCATCAAAATATCAATGCTTGCCTTTAAATCAAAATTCAGGCTTTCACTAGCGGGGCCTTGGCCTTGAGCTCCACTCTAGGAAAACATACATCACATGTACACATTATTTACATTAAATGCTAATACATCCTAAGAGTCAGAATGGGGTATTACAATCCCCTCCCCCTTAGAATAACACCGTCCTCGGTGTTCCAAGACTTAGGCATAATTTACACATGTCCAAAACTTCAAAAACTTTGCAGATCTGCCCTGCCTTCTGTTCTTTACTTTGAACTTTCAGGACCAAGTCCTTTGATTTTCACGAGCTGCTCCTGCTGATTTGGATCTTCCAGCTCATCCATAAGTCTGAAAACTTTATGGTTGCTAGGACTCACACAGTTCCACTAGCCCCATCTTTCATTACTGCTCATGCTGAGCTCTTTAGGGTGGTTACATGTCCACACGCATCCTTGAGATGCTTTCATAGTCATTGCTTCCAGCAATACCTACACTCAAACATTGAATTAATTCACATGTTTAGTTTATTTTCATAGGAAATCATAACCAAATCATATACACATGTATATTCATAAGCAAGAATTACAAGATAACCAAATACTTATCTGCATTAGATGTCTTCACTTTATTCCATAGGGTCCTTCTTTGCTTTACAAGCCTTGGAATCGCCTATGGATTTGGGTGTTTGTCCAGCGCGCACGCTGCCCCTCAACATCAAATAGTCTTGTATGTTTGGCCAACACGTAGGCTGCTCCAAATCTCCAATAATCTTGCATGTTTGGCCAGCACATAGGCTGCTCCAAATCATCAACAATCTTACATGTTTGGCCAGCACACAGGCTGCTCCAAATCACCAACAATCTTGCATATTTGGCCAGCACGCAGGCTGCTCCAAATCATCAATAATCTTGCATGTTTGGCCAGCACGCAGGCTGCTCCAAATCATCAATAATTCTTGCATGTTTGGCCAGCACGCAGGCTGCTCCAAATCATCAATAATTCTTGCATGTTTGGCCAGCACGCAGGCTGCTCCAAATCATCAATAATCAATGCCCAACCAGTCACTTTCTGGATTTACCAAGCAACTTTTAGTTCTTTCAGGGTCCTTGCTTTCTGTATTGTGCATTCATTCTCTGGTCCACAGGGTCCTGCTTTTACTTTATAAGCCTTGGGATCCTCCTGCGGACTAGGATGTTTGGCCAGCACGCAGGCTGCTCCAAATCATCAAATAATTAATGCCGTACCAGTACACCTTCACGCCGACTGGGTTTACCAAGCATTTGGTGGTGCCCAACCAGTCCCATACCTGGTTGGCCCTCTCCATTGCCGAGCCAGCACATACGTCTGGGTCATCGGCCAATGGAAGGTAACTGCGCCACCGACCATTACAGGTCAAGGCTCCACTACTCTTGCCTTAGGCTTGCATCAGCCTTTCACATGTATCACAATCCCTCAATGCGCATAACAATTCTTCACCCACACAAGGGTGGCACTTCTTCTCTTGTGTAAGCCGACGGTTCCATTAAGAAATTCTTTAGGTGACTTTCTTAACTGCAGGCTATCATGGCCCCATGATACCCACTCACCCTACACAAGGGTTACCACTGCTCATACAGTCCTCTTGAGTATTCTTTTCTTCACTTTTCCCTTTAATGTGCAGCACTGAATTTCATATGTATAATCTATCAACACAAAATGGATAGCAAGCTCATTAGTATTGCTGCTCTAGAACGGTAAACATATGTCATAACATTCACTATCCAACCTTGAAACACCAGGAATGCGTCCATTCCTTTAAGGCGTAGTCAATATTGGCATCCCTAACATAACTCAGCACCAGAAAGGCGTGCACTCCTTACTGATGTGAACTATGAAGGTCCTAATCATACTTCAAGCAGTCTGCTATAATGGAAATAAAATCAAAACATGCTCTGCATATTAACTCTAATAATTAGACATGCATGTATGTATATATATATCATTCAGGGTTTATGAAACACTTATCCATTTGCAGATGTTATTTCTCTTCTTTAATGTGGAATGGGGGCTCCTTCTCTGAGTTGACAGTCCCTCGGTTTGCCATCCCAATTCCTTTTGATGTTACATAACCTTCATATGTCTTACTGACATAATCTTCACCATCTCACTCATATTGTTTACCAATCATGTAGTGCAGATGAGACATTAATACTGTCTTATGGCGTTTCACATGAAACCCATTTTCAAATCATGGAATCCCTTCCCATGAAGTTCGGCTTCTACAGGACCTCTCTCTCTTGGTCTTACTGCAATGTGTCTCCCTGGCACACTTATTAAACATCCAAACAGTCAGCAACATTTAACAGTACCATTCAAATCTGATTGTTCCATAACCAATCCATGGCACTAATAATTAAATTCAGTATGAATTTGCAGCTCTGTCTACTACAGAAATTGGTTTTCTTATCCATGAGGCTATCCTCATATTGTTTGGCTCCTGTAAGTGACGCCACTCTGCCCGTTATGGTCTTATGCCCGCTGCCATACATGAGCATCCACTTACAGCATGTCCTCCTGACACATTTTCATATAAGCCAAACAGTCATTAGCAATTATTAGTAAAATTTCAAATCCGAAACATTTACAAATCTGATATTTACAACTGTTCCTATTGACAGAACTTAGAGCTCTCAACCATGAGATTCCTTCTCATGAGCTCTAGATCAAATTTTCAAATCCGTTTCTCACAGAAATTTGATTTGCAATTGTGATATTATTCTCATGAGAATGTTTTCAGATTTGTTTCATGCATATAATGTTTCATTATCATTATTTCATAGTCATATCATTCATACAACTCTGTCCTTCCACAGAGCACTCTAGCAGCCCATCGATCATGATTGGGCTCTTCATGCACTTACTATTCTGCATTCATAACAGCCCATGAAATGATCTCAGAATTATCATTAGTTCATCATCTAATCTATTGCTCAATTATAATGAGACATATACATATATCACAATCATGCACGCGCACAATACATCTCCTCAAGTGTAGGTACCCACATGCATGCATATTCACAACATTTACTCAAGTTTTTCATATGCATTCTCTCAATGCTTAACTACAAGATTTATAAAATCTCTTAATACACATCCACTCAATGCCACCTTGCATTGTTTCATGAGTACTATGCATTCAAGCATATTATGACTTAATCATGACTATCTCATACAACATGCATTACCATGTTCAGGACCACCGGTCCTCACTTGCTTTGGTTGTTAAGCACATAACCAACATACACCTGGCATGATATAAATTCATATGAATGCATTGAGATTTCTAAACAGTCATAGGGTGTAAGGATCATTTCCTTCACTTACCCACACCTCACCAAGCTTGGTAGGTTAACAGTCCCAATTGGTATTCAATATCACATGCAAACTAACTCAACATAGCTCAAACATAGTTGAAGAGATCTTACCAAATCCTCTTTCAACATTCATGCAATTTGGCACCAATAATCATTACCTGCATGGCTACCATTAACATCGTCTGATGTTACCTGATCAATTGGCCTCTTGCCAAGGCTGCTCAGTCATTTTGTCAACTTTATGATCATAGGTTTGTTGCACCATCCTTTCTGCATAAGGTTGTTGGCTTCATGCAACAACATCCTCAGCACATTTAGCCATGTTCTTTGTTATCTTTGGTCCTACAACCAATACCAACATCAATAGTGATTATCAACCACAATATTCTCCATTAGTGGTTCATTGCATATGCAGACTTCATTATTCTACCAATACGCAATATCCAATTTATGCACAAGCATTTCCATATGCACTATGCAATGTTTGTTAAGATGCCATCTAGTGCATATACATCTATGTAATCCCTTACATTTTTAACATTTTTATGCCATATGACAATTTCATAATTATAAGTATGATAACAAACAGGGGTTTAAAGAATTCTTCCCTTTTCGATCCCTCACTGTAACATGGAATTCCTCTTCCATATCATGCAATTGTAGAAATTGCCCACATTGACAACAAAATTTGTTTGTTAAAACAGCCGCTGGCACTCTTCTGCACTAAATATCTATGATATATGTAGACCTCATTCAAACTCTGGTCATGCATCATTGTTCCCTGCTGGATAAACTTTCCAATGCCTGTCTTCATGCTCCATTCCGACATCAGGTGCGGGAACTGCATCTCTTCAAAAATGACAACTTTTACTCCAATTCTGCACATTTTACACAGTTGTATTTTGGTCCAGAATGCCAACTTCAGCCACCTGTGGAAGAAAATCTATGAAGAATCGCAAAAACTTTTATATCGGGCAAAGTTAGTCCATATAACAAGGAACACTTGGCACTTCGCGGATCTCAATTTCGATGCACCATTCATCTTTTATAAAATTCTGGGTTTAACTACTTCTTACTTTTCACATTTTTAACTCCCTTTGCATCCCGTGCTCCACCTGTGCACCACCTGCGCACAACCTGCGCGCAATCCGCGCACTATCCGCGCGCAACCTGCACGCCATCTGCGCGCAACCTGTACGCCATCTGTGCGCAATCTGTGCACGACCCGCGCGCAATCTGCGTGCAACTGTGCGCGATCCGCGCGCAATCCGCGCACTATCCGTGCACAATCTGTGCGTGATCCGCGCGCAATCCACGCGCAACCCGCACTCAATCTGCGCGCAATACACGCGCAATCTGTGCGTGATCCGCGCGCAATCCGCGCACAATCCGTGCACAATCTGTGCGCGATCCGCGCGCAATCCACGCGCAACCCGCACGCAATCTGCGCGCAATCCGCGCGCAATCTGTGCGTGATCCGCGCGCAATCCGCACACAATCTACGCGCAATCCACGCGCAATCTGCGCACGACCTTCGTGCAATCTGCGCACTACCTGTACGCGATCTGCGCGCAATCTGTGCGCAACCTGCGTGCTTGCGGGGGTCATATCTCCCTCGTCCCTTAACCAAATTGGACGAATTTGGTACCGTTGGAAATCTCTTGGAGAGGTATATGCAATGGTGTGATCCTTTGCTACATCTGAGAAATATGATCCTGCCATTTTTCCAAATCAAAATTCTTCCCCCAACTTCCCAATTCCACATCAAAACCATTCTGTCCCTTGCCTGCAACTGCAACTTTTCACAACAGTTTAGAAAATTTTCTGGAATGTGCCCTTTCGTCCCCTTACAGAGGTGAACTACTACATATCAGACTTGCATAAAAACTTGCATAAAAACAGTAAGAGAATGACAAGAACTTGCATCTCTAATAAGGGATTTTCTTTTCATTTCACATTCAACAATCCAACCAATGGATTCACAATTAATCTCCAAGCAGCCAACAAGCATGGGTAAGGAGACTCATGAGCATAAGGGCATAATTTGGAGGCTTTCCTCACTTCTGAAAACCACCAATTAGCCACACAATGTGGATTCATTGTAATTAACAATCATCATTAAGACATGGGGCTGTAACAACTGATTATTCATGCTTTTAAACAAACAGCACTCATTTCCAGCCATGCTCAACATTCAAGTTCATGCATTCAAAGCATCATGGACATTCAAGGAACATGGATTCATCATTAATCAAGGTCTCAAGAACATGATGCATCATCTCCTATGCACAGCAATTAACAACAACAACAACAAAACAATATAAGATGGCAGAGGTTGCCCCTCCTTTCTCTCTCCTCCATGGAGGCAAATAGACCAATACCAACTGAATGCTACAACATTGGGGACAAATTAGAGCAAGCATTCAACCTGAAAATGAATTTTCTCGCTCCTTCCTCTATTTCATAAAATGCAATCAATGCAAGCAGCTTGCAAAAATCCCCAAACAGTCATGGAAATGATTTCCCATCCCAACAAATAGAAGCCATGCAATCTTGAGGTTTCTTTAATGCATTTTAGTTCCAAATACAAAATGCATGTACACACAATGATTTATATCTCTGTGAAGGGCCCAACAGCCGTAGTGTTGAACCTAGAGCTCTGATACCACTCTGTAACGTCCCCTTCCATCATCAAATGCAGGGAAGGAAACGTTAACGACACACACGGGCTTTTGGCAGACTTAGCCCCAATATTTTTACTTTACTCATAAATTCATAACAAATAAAAACTTCTGTGTGCAGATCAACTCAATATAAACACAACGGAATTAAACATAATAGCAAGCACACAAACAGTAATGCCTAACATATATACATATATCACCACAGAGGATGATTCAACATATAGAGACTCAATCTCGTTCCAATACCATGCATGGATTCCAAATTAAGATAATCCATTCATTTCATTAAACATGGACAATTTAACATATTGCAGAACACAAAATGCAAATAATTTATAATACATAGAACACTTATCTTGAAGATGAAGCTGTCCAAACAACTGGCTATGTGAGAGCAACGTTCCACCCAACCATAGATCTCTGTCCAGCCTATATTCTTTCAGCTGAGAGATCACCCCCGAGCTGGGCTGTGTATCCACTAAGGAGGAACTAGCTGGCTCACTCACGGTCAGGGTTTCACTCAGACAGCCATGGTTTCGGTCATCAGCTATGCTAAGCCAACACACCGTTGGGTTTATCAAGCATACAAATGACAAATGAGGAGGATGCTAAGCCAGTGAGCTCAACCACAAAGCTACAGGCATCTCAAATGAACTCAGCAGTCATGGCACCCACAATACCTACCGCACCCAACACAAGGAAGGTCCCCTTCTCTGCTGCACAGTCCCTCAGGCGTCCATTCCCTCCAGTGCTCTTCAGGGTGGGCATAGAAAGGTCCAGCTGCTAATTCCTTGAGATTCTAGCCTTCACTGGGTTTATCAAGCAAACCAAACCTCTGCTCAGTCATTCACACTTGGATTTCTCACAGTTCTATTATCCAATAACTCAATCCCGTCACTTCATTTCTGGGCTGTAAAAACTGGGGTTTCCCATGGATTTCGGGATAACTAATGCTCCCAAATTCGCCCCAAGGTTCATACCAATGGATCCTCCATTGGATTTCACTGTCCGATGCCAAATCTGGGCGTTTTTGGCTCTTCAAAACGTGGGTTCTTTCAAAGTCGCGATTTCTGACTTTTTCCTCCCTGCTGGGAACTCGTAATGGATGAAAAATGATGCTGGGCTCTTCAACAATGGAATGGGAATGAGGAAGAACCAATTCCCATGAGGTAGAGTGACTTGTGGTACAAGAAAAACAGAGCCCATACCTGCCATACGAATTTCTGGGTTGCCCATGCTCCATTGAAGCCATGGACTGAATTCTTCACCCACTTTCTTACAGCAAAATTAAATGTCAGCAAGGAAAGTCAAATGGGTTCCCACAATGAAATTTGGCAGCATATGGTTCATTCCCACAACCCCCTCACCACTCCCTAGTGGATACACGTGGCCCCTTCTCATTCGTTGCCTCCGTAGCCAGTTTTGGTATTTTATATTACATGATGTTTATTTACATCCTTTTTACAATTTCCATGGCTTAAGAGCACATGGGCATCAAAATATCAATGCTTGCCTTTAAATAAAAATTCAGGCTTTCACTAGCGGGGCCTTGGCCTTGAGCTACACGCTAGGAAAACATACATCACATGTACACATTATTTACATTAAATGCTAATACATCCTAAGAGTCAGAATGGGGTATTACATTATATGATTTTTTTTTCATTTACGATGCGGTAGTGCTGCATAATCGCCCTAGGGCGTTCTAGTTTATGGTGCACTTGAAAATGGTTAAATAATTTTTTTTTACCAAATTGAAAAAAAAACTTTAGTTGAGCTAGAGTTGAGGCCATTATTATTTTTCCCTTGTCAAGGGCAGGGAAGAGCAAGCCAGGTGTTTGAAGTTGGGTTTGTAATTGAATAAGCACACAATTGAATGTCAAAAGTGTTAAAATTCAAACTAATATATTTTGTGTACAAATCCTAAACCCTAGACACCCTAAGCCCCAAACCCTGCGCTTCCATTGTCTAGAGCAAGGCATATTTATATATACTCGGGTTCTATAAGTGGTGTTGTCTGATTCAACAACCCAACCAACCTCTTGCACCAAAGCTCGAAGAAACTCATTAATGTCCGTAGAAGGAGGTAGAGTGTATCCTCCATGTTTTTTGAGACCCTCAAAGATTTTGTTCGTTATAGCCTACCTATTTCACTCTCTCAACTTTGTCTTCTCCCTCTCGCTTGCGTTAGGTCTACCCATTTTCCCTTTCAAAATTTGTAAAATCAGTCTCTCCGTGGAATTCCCAAAGAAGTTGTTGATTCCAAGAGCAATAATAGATGAAAGGGAAATAAATACATGGGATAAATGTCTAAATTTGATGCAGGATCTGGGGCGTTCATCCTTCATTGCAATAAAAAAAAAATTATCATTTGATTCATCGCATTTGTCACACTAATCTCACCTGCCTTGTTTGCCATTTAGCTGGAAAGGAGTACGAATCACGTGAAATTCCATATAATATAAATGACAACTATCATTAAATACTGCGACCGTTATCAATGATTTTCTCAGCATTGGGAGTCAGAATTTTGGTGAAGGCAAATGCAAACGATGGCCTAAAAGGCAATGTGATGTGAAGGTGACTGCTGAAATCTTCATCCCATTTATTTTAAACACAATAATTCCCATAGCCTATGGTTCTGAGTGTTGCTCATTATCACATTTATTTTATCTTTCCTATTTTTCTCGAGAGTGAACCATGATCTCAAAGTTTGAGCTTTTCAAATATGGAATAATATCTACTTTGAGCTTCCTAAATAAAGAATAAAATCTTACAATAAAATAAGTATGATAAAATAAAAGGCATTGTTATTAAAATTCTTATAGATAGGAGTTTACGAAAAGCCCCTTATTTTGGCGATAAAAGAGGGGGTATTGCTATTAAGATAGATGCAAATAAATTTTATAAGGTTGGGAAGTAAGTCTCTTATTTTGGTTAATAAAAATAGTATTTCTATTATAAAATAAAAAGATTCTTCATTGTCTAAGATAAGGGAGGAGGAAAATACCAAATATTATACTAGTAGGAGACACCACTACTCTTTTGTAGTTGTCTCCATTTGAACAACAAGATCGTTGGGAGTGATGATAGAATCATTCTTAATCTTGAGATAAGAACAACTATAAAGATGAAGTTTAAGAGAAAATGACTCTCTTAGTGAAGTTCAAGTGTACTTCATATATGATGTTTAGACCTTCTCCATAATTAGTACTCCATACATATCTCTTTTAGATATCATATACTGGGGATAAAGATAGTGGGCACACCATTTGTTTTGTAATATTAAGAATATATTCTTTGCATTTTATGCATAAGATGAATGTTTTGTTCCAACATTTTACCAAACAATTATTATGGAAGCATGAGAATTTTTACCAATAGTAAATTTTCAATCACAAACAATTTATAAAACAAAAGTTCAAAACCCATGACATCCTGTTTAGCTTTTACAAAATGACTACTATCTCGAAAAAACCCTGTTCTAAGGTGGCTGTACCTTCTTACAAATTGCCCGAGGATGAGAGTGCATAAGCAATACATATTAAAAAAAGATTTATGTAGTGTTTAAATCCAAATGAAGCATATATTTCATCTTGCTAAAGAGTCTGATTGTCAAAATAGCTCATGAATTAGTAACTGCATAAGAAGGATGAAAAACCAAAATTTGCATGAGTAACAATATGAAGTACTATGAGGAAGGAACCAAATGAGCAGAGAACGATTGATCTAATTGCGATGACGAGCAATAGGTCCAGGAGTACTTTCCAAAGATTGTTCAGGTCCAACACGCGATCCTTTGTTGTCGTGAAAGCTTGGAATGCAGCGGCTAATATCCTCCCCGAGCTTATCAAATTTTCCATCCACTTCTGAGATACTTTGATAGTTGTCCTCTGTTTTTTAGTCCACATTAGCTATGTTGTTGGCCGTGTAATCCACAGTATCAAAGATGGTAGAGATTCTCCCATTCATAAGATTGTTGTTGTTCCTAATTTCCGTGCTGATAAACTGGAGCAGAGTGTACATCCTCATCATAGTCCTCTTTATTTCTGCATTCTCTGCCTTGATTAAACGAATTTTATCCTCCATGGTTCCCAATGAGACAGGATTAGAGCTGGGAAGATGTTGCGGGGAGGAAGAAACTAGGCTAAGGTCTTCTAGGGAGAGCAGATTGATATTGGAGAGGTTGTCAACAAGGGTATGCAGAGGAGATTGCAGATAAGCGCCAGAAGGTTCGTGAGCCAAGGAGTGTGGAAGCGATTTCTTGCACAGGAGACACAAAGATGGATGCAGAAGGCCGAGAGAGGCCGGAGAACCAGCGCCCATAAAGGCTGCTAGGGGAAGCGCATGAGACAAATCACCCATTACAGAGCTGATCCCGTAGCTTGTAGAGGGATGAGTGAGAATGATAAGGGAAAGTGGGATGAGGATGGAGGGAAGACCAGGGTGGTAGAGAAGCCCATGTGATGGCAATAAATGGAGCGTGCGAGCATGGGACTGAAAATGAGGAAGGCTAGTTTGGCAAAGGAGGGAGGAGACGGTGCCACGAATTGAGGAGGCAAAAAATCTTAAGCTATTAAGGAGGAGGCAGGGAGGTAGAACATCCCTAGGGGGAATCCTAGAGGGATCAAGGTACCCAACAATGATTAGGAGTGTTTCCATTGTAAACAATATAACCAAGGTCTAAATGCACCCCTTTAAATCCATTTGATCTACAGGATGGTTGTTAGTTCTGAGAATGTGGAGATGAGTGACAGAGTTGAAGTCACTGATAAGAGTTTTGAAAATTTGGCGCATCTTTGTGGAAGGAGTTTCATAGTTCATAGTGAGCTTTCGAGCTTCTCTTATGATCATGAGAGAATCCCCAAAAGAAACCAGGTCTTTTATTCCGAGAGAGCTTGCAGTTTCCATCCCCTTGATTAATGCGAGCCATTCCGCATTGTTGTTGTTTTTTTCCCTATTCCCCAAGCATAATATTTCTGTCTGTTTGCATTAGGGTAAAAAATGACACCTCCCGCACCTTCCAACCCAGTAAATAGAGCAATACATTAACATCAATCCCAATGAAAATTAAAAAATACAATTAATCAATGTTTTTTGTCTTACGCCCCAAGGGGACATCTAAAGGTAGTCCTAATGCAAGGTGTCTCTGATGAGCGGTTGGTGGTCTATGAAAGTTATAGTTTATTAACAACTCGTCACCAAGACACAACCTACATATTACATGCAAAACAACAAATCTAGATGCTTCCCCGGATGTGGGTGATCAAGGAGGGTACAACGAGTCTGAACGAGATGCTGCTACCCTCCACCACGTGGCTCCTTCTCAGTCGACACAACATGCAATTTAAGGCAAACACACTTCGATGAAATCAACCTTAAATAAGTTGATATCCCAAACGAGCTACAGAGGTGGCCGAGGTATGATGGAAATAATTTCGCTCTCGTGCGAAGTTATGACAGGCAGAAGGGTCGTTTCCAGGTTTAATTATAGGATCTACCACCACTTTTGGAGCGGATCAGGGGAAACACAACTAATATTTATCCTTTGTGTCTAGATGGTTGGCTGTGCATTGCATGTCTGAGCTATCTTGTCTCAGGTTTCTCCACGACCCTGGTATCTTGGCAACATTTTCCGTTTCTCAGTAGTTTTGGCATACACTGAGCAAAGGTCCGACTGCAGCCATGTCCCGACTTTCTAGAGCCAACCCATGTCGTGGAGGAAGAGTCTGTTCTCATGGCGGAAGAAAAACTGATAATGGGAGACACTGGATATTTATATATTTTGGTTACGATAGTTCTGTCCCAATGCAGCTACGCATCATCCTAGACGACTGGGAGGAGGAGCTAGTTGTCAAGTAGATGACAAGGCAGTGGGAAAGGATGCGACGTAAGCACTATTGGATGGTCAAGAACTCACTGGTCTAGATTCTTATGTTTTCACAATATTTTGAGTAGGGAACAATTCCCATCCCCCTCCTTCCACACCCCCTATTCCTCACACTGCTCCCTCTCCAACTGCCTCTCAGGTCTCCAAGCCTAAGAAGCACCTTGACACTCAGCATGGTAAGAAGGCCGCCACACCTAGAAACAAGTGGCAAGAAACAGAAGCATGTTGAACGCAAGAGTTTGAGGGATCCTTCCCTTTAGAGGAAATCTGAGCCGCTCCCTTCAAAGAAAGCAAATAATAGCACCTCAAGCTCTAAGAATTATCACTACCCTATTATGGAAGAAATGCCCCAGGATGCAGATGATGCTAGCAACCCCAAGTAATTCTAGAATCTTACTTTTACTTTGTTTTTGTCATCGGTTTAGATTGGGTACTGGGAAATTAGGCCAAGAAATTGTTATCTACTCTATGTCTACTTTGAATTATCCTAGTCGAATGTCGTATAAGGCTTTTGTATTAATTTCTCAGACGCTGAATCTCTTGCCATGGTCATGTTTTCTTTTTGTAAAGGGCAACAAACTCCTACATATTGCGTCTTATTTTTCATGTTTGGGAAGAATGTCAAAAGTTATTGGTTTGGTTTATGGTCCAATGAGATGCCACGGTTGGCTCTCAGACTGTCTGACTCTTATGAGCTTGTACTATTTTTTTGTATTTTAATATAATTACTCTATGGAACTTACAAAAAAAAAAATCTGGACGCTTTCCTTTTCATAAAGAACTCCTGGTCATTGAATTGTTTCTCAAATGAACAATTTGTAGAAAATAAAGAGCACCTAGAATTATTTATGAACCCTGCAATGTTCCCTTGAGTGCATCGACGACCATTGATATATAACAGGTTCTTCCCATTAAAGTTTCCGAAAACATAACCATTCTTCACATACTATACATGGAATGTTATTTTTGTATTTAACAATATTCAAGTAATCCGACCAATAATAGATAGGACCACAAAATAACATAAGTGTTATTGACTGTTTGGGAGGAACGAATACATGTGAAATGATGTGACAACCCAATATTTGCAACATCTATATTAGACTTGGAAATCATAAAACTATTACCACAAAAAGAGAATTTGGTTCCAACATCACGCACAGGTAGAAAAGATGACCAAGCGCCATACAAAGCACAGTTGTAACAAGTTTGATATTTACTTTGCAAATTTACGGGAAGAGAGAAGCCATCACTATCCTCGAACAATTGGACCAACCTTGGTGTGTACTTTGACATTTTTGCTCTCAACTCATGCAATTATTTGGATCTCCTAGTAGAGATGCTTTGGGTGGACTTGATATCATACTTTGGATCACTAGAACTTTCAGTTTACTGAATAGAAGTAGAGGGTTTGGTCAATTTAGGACGAAACATAATTGTTTTGGATTCCAACTTTTCAAAGAATGAGTATAGGGAAGTGTTCCCATGTGCCTTTTCTATATCACCTATTGGAGTTTTTACTGCAGTAGGGGGTATTAGACCATCAATATTGGGTATTTGATCATCAGTATAATGGTGAGTGTGACATGCCGAGGGTTCTCCTTCAACCCTTGACATTTTGAACAATCACATACTACTAGGGTGTCCTAAAAGAGAGCCAAATCACAATGAATTACCTTTGATGACCCAAGATTGTGGTTGGAATATTTCATGTTACAATTGGGGAGGTAAAGTAGCTTCCCATTTTCATCTACCAACTGCTTGCGATATCTTTCTCCTAATAAGAACTTACAACGTTTTGCAATTAATGGAATATCTTGTGCATCCAAACTCGATCTTGAATCAGGATCTAGCAAAATAGAATACATCGTTATTCATATTCACATGTACAAGTAACATAAATTCAATTAGATAATCAAAGTATAAATAAAATATGAACTTACTAGAGATGGAAAGGGAGAACTCGGTTAACTTTGAACAATATGCAATGAGATGGAATTTGAAGAATTGACCATTTGATATTATAACCTTTTCTCCCCGCAGTTGAGCCAAATCAACAATCAATACATGTCTACAGTCCTAAAATAAATTTTGAGAACCATATCACAATCTAACTTCCAATATAGTTTCGAAACCATTTTGTAAGAATAAGATGAGTTTAAGCAACATGTGTATACTATGAAATATTGTAATTGGTGTGGTTGAATCCTAAAAGAACATATGGGATGAATATATCATTTTAAGTTGAAATAGAAATTCATATAGCTTTTTAATTAAACCGGTGCGCCATAATAATACAACCACACTAGTGCGTATTGATTAACTACATGCACCCGTGCAACTAAATAACATATGCACCATGTTGGAACATCTGCAAAAAAACCGTAAATGAAAATATCCATTATATTTGATAATTGATAGTTATCTATGCAATTTTCAATATTGTTGACCTCGGTGCATTAAGTATATAAAGGTGCACTGATGCAACCATATTTTTAATATGCACCGCCGTATGATATTTGTAAAAAAAAATTGTATGCCAATATGGTGCGTGGTGAAAAGAGTAGCGCACCGGTGCATTCATATCTTTCTAGTGCATCACTATTCCATATTTTTTTTATAGAAATATATCTTTACGGTGTGTTTCCCATTATGACACACCGGTGTGCTTATGTAAATCGCATTGAAGTCTGGAAAATAAAAAATAAAAAATCGCAAGAATTATTTTCCATAAATTGAAAAAGGAGCGGGAATGTCAATTTCAAAAACTATTTCTATAAGGTATTTAAGAAAAAACCTAATAACTATTTCATTATTTTGCTGAAATTTCGAGAGGAGAGTTTTGGAAGAGAGACTTACAAGGGAGAAGTTTGGAGCAACCAGATTATTCTGAAGATCAAAATTTGTAGGGTATGCTGAATCAAACAAAACCCTACATAGTAGAAATTTCAAGTATGTCAATTATTACTATTTATTACAATGCATGATTTATTTACTTTTCTATTTAGATTTTAAATCAATTCATAAAAAAAAAAATACTTACCTTCAATATTGGAACCCTTGTTTACTTGTTGCTTCCTTTCGTTTTATGTGGCTACAAAATTTTATATTATGGTTTAAATCCCTCTATTGTTTCACAATTAGGAATATTATTTTAGGGATTTTGGATTTAATGGGTTTGTAGTTTTACATATAAGGCGTTGGATGCGATGGGACCACTTATTGGTCAAATCCAAAAGCATGTTGGCCTTGTCAGTTTTTTTATTTTTATTAAAAAAATGTTTACGTAGTTTTTCAGTGTGTTCGTGTTGTTTAAACGCACCGGTCCGTTTATAGTAATAGCGCATCGGTAATGTTTGACTTATCGTTTATTTATTTATTTCTTAAAAAATGCTTACACATTTTTCAATGCTGTCGAGTTGTTCGAAAGCACCGGTGCATTATGAATAAAAGTGCACCATTATGATTAATGGTGCATTATAATAAATAAATCGCACTGAGAAATGCGTATATGATTTTTTTTTACTTTGTTTTGGTTAACAATGCGTTCAAGTATGATGCACCGGTGCATTCAAATATGATAAGCACCGATGCGTTTTGTATATTGAAACACACCGAAATGACAAACTAATTTTTTATTTTGAAGATATGTAATTTATTTGTATAATATACTTAATAGCTTCTCTATCTATTGGTCTAGGTTATTTATTGATAGAAAATGCATGATAATAGTTCAATGAACAACAATTCTAGTCGACATGATGGGAGCACATCCAAAATTGCGAAGAAGGCAAGTTCTTTGTAATTTTTGTATTAAATTAATATATTTGAATTATTTGTAGATTAACTAATATGTATTGGTTAATGTGTGACATGCAGAGCCAAAAAATGATGAAGTTCGATAAGATTCTTTGCAATGTAAGTGCAGAAGAGCGTAAATCCTTGATGAAAAAGTTGCAGAGGGATGAATCAGGTGAATAAAAAAGAAATCAATATGAAATTCTTCTTGAATTTTGAGTAATACTGTACTTAAAGAATATTCACTAATATGTTTCAAACAATCTAATTCACATATGTTGAATGCTATGTAGGGGCTGATAGGAACATGAGGGAATGTCATCATAAGAAAAAACAAATTATGGAAGATGTAAATGATGATGAATTGGTCCTTAGCTCATTTGCAGTGGTGTTGGAAGTTAATGAAAGGGGTAAATTTTTTTATAAAACTATGAAAGATGTAGTGGAAAGAATTTATAGATGTACTTTCCACTTACAATACAAAAATCAATCCAATGATTCCAAGAATCGGGTTATATCTAAACTACGGGAGGTGTTTCCAGAGCAATGGTCAATGAGACTTGCAAGACTTGTAATAGCAAAAAATACAACAAAAAATAATCATTCAAAAAGCAACATTCCTAAACATGTTTTTATAGAATATGTATCTACAACTACAAAGCATTCATGTATTAATATCAATTATGCTATATTTATTTTTCACATTAGCATAAAAATAGTTGAATGTCATTTTACGTTTTAAAAAATATTATGAAAATCCCAAAGGATGAATGAGGTGATATCCGAAATATGCCAGTAGGGATGTCAAAAAACGTTTACAAGGATATGGTTAAGGAAATGGACATAGTTGCATTGTAGGAGGAGCCATCTCAACAACAACGTGCTTCAAATATATGAAATCATTGAATTTTTCTATTATGTAAATCTAATTAATTAATTTAGCATTAAATATTAATTTTCAATTGTTTTGTTGCAGAAAAGAAAAGAAAATGGAACCCATTCAACACATAAGACAGGACGACAAGGAAAAAAGGGGTTGATAGCAAAGTTTGTGAGTAGTTGTGATTTCCTTATAACATCTTAAGATTTCATATTGGTTTCAATATTTATATTTTAATTTTTTTTACACGAGCCATCCTTGAATGTCTTCAAACATGTGTTAACATACAAATAAGAGATACATGAAGAATTGATTGACATTGGGTTAAGTAAGGTTTGTGAGTATATGTTGGCGTATCAAAAATTAATTGTAGAATTTGTAAGTACCTATGTTGTTTTACTTCTCTCATTTTATAAGTAATAGAACAACAAAAATCCTTTATATTGAATTTATGATTTGTTACAACATATAAAACTTGTAGGAAACAAAGTATGGAGTGGAGCCAACATAAGAGTTGTTGAGAGAAGGCATGATATTTGGTTTTGAAAGAATGTGTATTATTCATGACTAAATTCTTTCTATCGTATGTTGCTTTTCAATTTATATTCATGTATATTGTCTATTTTAATTTTCATTATTCTCAACATTGTAGATACATTTTTTACACTTTATTTTTATGTTTGTAGATGGGAGTTGAAGAAGAGGAAAACAATCGAGGCAATCAATAAAACATTTGGCCAAATAACCCAAGTCATGCAAGTGTCTTGAGCACTGACAATAGTTCCAACAAAGAATTGTGATCCATATATTTTGGATGTTAATGCAAGATGTTGTATATTTTGAAATAATTGTCTCTAAAAATTAGACATTTTGTATAATGTACTAGACATAGTGTCCCAATTGAAAGACAATGGATTACCAATAAGTGTAACAGTTACATGGATGTTGACATTTTGATTATTGTGGACTTTATGTCGTCCCATTTTGTATGACAGAGGGCCTCTTATTGATATATAATAAAATAATTTCTTTTATTCTATTGCAGTCTCTAATGTTGTTGTGAAATGTTACATCACTAATTAAATATATGGATGATTAAATATTACATTATATGCAACAAATTAATCAAAACATCATATCCAAATGCAATAATTAAAATTTAAATGAATACTATTATACAATATATTTCAATTTCTGATGAATAATGGAATTTAACAAAATAAAGATAAAATAAAGATATTTCAATGTGATGTCAGTAGTCATTGTTCACCAAACATAAAATAATCTCTGGTGCTTTCGATTGTTTCAATTGGATTGGCGTGTTTGAGACAATGTAGCACCAGTGTGCTCAAAACAACAGACACCTGGTGCAACATAATACTCGTTGCATGCCCCAATGCTTTTTATTATTATTATGCCCTAGTGTGCTACGGTATTTAACCACATCACTAAATTTTAAATTATAATAACATACAACTTTATTGGTGCGTTTTCCTTCACTTATCGCATTGGTGCTGAAATGGTGCTTTGTAATAGTTAGTAAGCATCGATGTTTTTTAATAATTTGTAATCACTAGTGTGTTTTAATAGTTTATAAACACCGGTGCTATTTTTTGTATAATGAATCGGTACATATATTGTTCTAAAGCACCGATTCAGTTTAAAATTTTGGTCTGCACGGATGCTATATGTATTATCAAGCACATCTGCATATAATGGTTTCAATTGTTTTTGTGCACCAGTGCCTATGTTACTTTTAAAAAGACCGATGTGTTTTTCATTTGTTAGCATTGGTGTGTTTGTTTGAATAAAGCGCATCGATAAAAAACTCCGCTAAAGCCTCTGACCACCAAGTTCTTTTAGTTATAACAAATTTTCGTAAAAACATCTGCTAAAACATCAGGTACCATTGGCGGAGGTTGTAGGAAAGGTTTTTTTTTTACATTTTTGGCCAATCTTGTAACACTAAAAACATTCGCTATGACCTCTGCCACGGGCTCTTTTCCTCTAGTGATCTTCTTGTAGATAAAGAGCAATGAGTTATTGTGGATCCAGGTACACAACCTACTACTATGGCGAAACAAAACACAAAAAAAAGTTTGAAATAAAGGCGAGAAGTATGATTCGATTTCACTTATCATATTTAGTGTTGTTGAATGTCGTTGGAGAAGGCAATGCAACAAATCTATGGGATAAGTTAGGGATTTGTATAAGTCAAAGTCCCTAGTAAACAAGTTGTTTCTTCGAAAGAACTTGTATCATCTTAGGATTGAGGATAGTGACTCAGTGACAGATCATCTAAATGTATTTAATAATCTGGTAAGTCAAGTTGTCTTTGTTGATATTAAGATGGAGGAATAAGATGAGTGTATTACATTGTTATGTTATTTGCCATACTTTTGGGATAATCTCATTGTAGCAATTGGTAGTGCTACTCAATCCATGTTGAATTTTGAGGATACAGTGGCATCCTTGTTATAAGAGGAAAATAGGTGTAAAACCATGGATATTCGAGCACAGATTCCTTATTTATGAGAGGTCATCCCCAAGACAGAAATAAAAATAAGTCTTTGGGGGGAGATCTGAATTTGCGGTAGATCTTAATCTCTAGGAAATGTGATAAAGTTGGGCATTATAAGAAGGATTGCAAATCTAAAAATATTGATAAAGGAAAGGGATCTGATGATTCCCCTTCCACAAAGGTGAAGGCCTTCTCAAAAGAAGGAGGGGATGTGTACCTGGATTCTACAAGTACCCATTCAGATCATGATGTGTGGTTGACTGACTTAGCTGCTTCTTTTCATATAAATCCTCATAAGGAGTGGTTTTGTGAATATGAGAATTACAATAGAGGTGATGTTTTCTTAGGAGGTGACTCGACAACCATAATCATAATAAGACATGGAAGAGTTAAGTTGTTTCTTCGGGATGAAAGGATTATAACTCTCCCTAGGTTTTTGTACATTCCAGAGTTGGCTAGAAACTTGATATACATCAATAATACGAGTGATGCGAGAATACAAACTGTATTTGGAAAATAAACATGTAAAATGGTTTGAGGAGCAATGGTCTTGATGGGGGGAGTCTGGAATTGAACTCTATACAAGATATTGGGAAGCACTATCACTCGTGGGTGTAACAATTATGTTGTTCCCGTGCGTGGAGATAAAGAAGGAAAAACCCATAATGTCTATAGAGAATGGACAATGCTATGGAATCAAAGGCTAGGGCACATTGGATAGAAGGGTCTTCAATCCTTATATAGTAAATGTATGGTTGAAGGTATGTCTGATTGCACATTATATTTTGATTTATGTGAACATTACATATATCGTAAACACAATCGAGTAAGATTCACATATGGTGCTACAAGAGCAAAGGGAATTTTAAAGTTAATACACAACAATGTGTTTCGACCTGTGCATGTTCTATCACTAGGTAAATATATGCATTATGTTTCATTTATAGATGATTTCTCAAGGAACACATGGATTTATTTCCTTTGAAAGAAATATGAGTTATTTGATAAATTTTAATAGTTTAAGGCCCTTGTAGAGAATCAGATAGAGAAGAAAATAAAGGTCTTTAGAACAAATAATAGTGGAGAGTTATCCAGAAATAAATTTGAGGAATTATGTAAGAAGTGTGGACTAACAATGCATAAGACTACTCCGTACACACCTCAACATAATGGATTTGCAGAAATAATGAATACAATGTTGATGGAAAAATCAAGGAGCATGCTCATCGGTGCCAAGATAGGACATGAATTTCGGGTAGAGGTAGTGGATAATGCATGTTACTTGTTATATCAATCACCCATATCAACATTGGTTGAAAAAACTCCGCATGAGATATAGATTTGTAAGAAAATTTCTCTAAAACATCTGAAAGTTTTTGGGTGCGATGCTTATGTACATGTTCCCAAAAAAAGAAGGAGAAAGTTGGATAATAAAGGTAAAAATGTATCTTTATTGGTTATAAACATAATATGAAATGTTAAACCCTATATATTGTGACATTACATTTGTATTATTATATTAGTATTGTTTTTATTGGTCAACTAGGACCTTAATTGTAATTGTAACCTTTGTCTCCTAGGTATATACCAAGGAGACCTAGTTTTATGATCATATCATATTGTCTTGTGCATTTGATACATTGTATAAGGAGGTTTCCCCTTCGAATAGGCTTTTTATTCATCTCTTTAATTCGTTCTCAAGGCATTGGGTTACTCTTTATTTTTATTTTTATGTTATTTTGGTGCATAACATTTGGTAATAGAGCCATTTTCGCTATAATTTCTTTTAGGGACCATTTTATATAACAAAATTTTGAGGAGACTTGGAAGAAAGAGTGAAGGACCTATGGTAAAAATATTTGTTCTTGTTTCATTATAAGTTTGTAGTTAGGGTCTATGGAATTTATGATCCAGATGGATATAGGTGGCCACCCACCTATTCCACTGGCTCAGAACAATTTTCCATTTGGGCAATTTCTAGTAAATTTTCTATGGTTTTCCGAGTCCTGAATTTTTGGGGCCATTTTGAGGTCCTAAACGATGTTTTTTGGGTCCGCAACAGCCCATACTATAGTCATAGGCTCTTGTATAGGATTAATCCACTATTGTACTCTTTAGATAGATCTTTCCAATGGTCTTTCAAGTGCCCCAAACAAAAATCATTGCAAAAGTTATGCCTCCGGGAAGTTGACTTCTCAACTAACCACCTTGGGGCCACAAACTTTATGACATTTCATCTCCTAGGGTTAGGTTTTTGGATGTTTAGTGTTATTTCCCTCATGCTTATGATAAATAGTCCATTTCAACCTCCTTTTGTATTCAACTTGTAACGAATGAGCGTAGCCACCACATCTCTTCTCAGAGATATAACTACCACCATTCTAACTGCTTTTATTTTACAGTCTGTTATGTTTTATTCATTTTAATAGAGTTTGAGTTTACTGCATCACTGTGTTTTTTGCAATATATTTGTGCACGTGAATATATATATGCTCTTTCATTTTGTTCTCACCTAAATTTGGATCAGTGGTATTAGAGCAATATGCTCTTGTGGTTTCCCAGTGCATTTCCCCGACAATATATGAACATGGAGAGTTGGGTCTCGAGCTAGTTGAGATTGGGGAAAACAACTCTCATTAGCCCAAGAGGCCTCACATGGTGGTAGAGGAAAAGAGATATGACGGAGCAAGAGATCATATTAATTTGTTGCTCGAGGAAGCTCTCGCGTAATAGAGGAATGAGATGATGGATAAGTTTTCCCAAATCCTTCGATGAATGCCGGTCGTGGCGGATGCACCTTCAATAAGAAACCATTTTGGAGGTGTGAATCCCTTCAAGTTACAAGTTAACTTTGTCATTCCCTTACTTGAAGGCAAGATTGATACATATGCTTTGGAGAAATGGTTAAATCTGTTAGAGGTTTACTTCTCTGTTGAAAAAATTTTCGATAGTGAAAAGATCACATTCGCACTCCTTAAGTCCCTCCCCCATATCAAAGACTAGTGGGATGGGTACTGCGAGAGGAATGCAAGAGATGAGTTTGAAATATACAGGATAGAACCCACTTGTGCGGATTTTGTCGATGTCGTCAAGGAGGAATTCTACCCAGTCGAAAATTATGATGACCAATACACTAGGTGGAGGAATTTGCACCAGGAGAGAGACCAAATAGTGCCGGAGTTTACCAACATGTTCCATACCCTATGCTCAAAATTAGGTATTAGAGACTCTGAACGACACTTGGTCCTAAAGTACTATAGTGTCCTACATAGGTACATTCAGACAAAAATGGATTTCATGGACATATCCTCACTAGGAGCTGCTTATTGGTAAATTGTCAAGATTGAGCAAACGTTTAAGCAAAAGAATAAGCGAGAGTTTGGGTTTGCAAATCAACAACAAAAGAAGCTTGGCAAAGGTGCTCCTTACTCACAAAGCAAAGGACGGAGCAAGGATAGCCAAAACCCTGACAACCAGCCCAAGCCATAGGCAAAGAAGGGCAACAAGAAATTGAAGAAGGATATCGACAAGTGGTGGGAGTTGCACAAATTCCCTTGGCACAACATTGATGAATGCCGCTCAAAATAATAATTGTTGGCCGAGATGAAATACCCAGAGTCGGACTCTAGCTCATACTATGATTCAGAGCAATAAAAGAGAATGTAGATTATTTATGTGGAACCTAGTGCCACCATCGCAATTACAAATATCCAACCAAAAGATTCAAAGGAGCTAGAGGAAGGGGAGCGCCTCTTCCATTCACAACTATGGGTGTAGGGGAACCACTACATTTCATTGTTGACAATGGTAGCCAAAAGAGACTCATCTCAGTTGAGTTCGTAAAAATATTGGAGCTATTGGCGATGCCACACCCCCAACCATACACCATCGGTTGGATGAGCCAGGGATGAGACATTTGCGTGAGTCAACAATGCCGCCTATCCTATGATATCAAGCCCTTCAAAGATGAGGTAATGTGTGATGTTGCCCCACTTGAAGTTTGTGATGTTTTTTTAGAACAACCATATATGTGGAAACGTCATGGTGTGTATGAGTCTAGACCTCATAGTGTCTTATTACTTTGGGAAAGAAAATATGCAGGATACCAGAGACAATTCCCACTACTGTAGTGTCCCTCATCACAACTAAGCAGTGCAGGAAGGAAGTCTCCCAGACATGGAAATTCATCCTCTTCATGATTCGTTGTGAAGGTGAATGAAAGATCACAACAACATCCACCACCTCCACATGGGATCTCTCTACACAGTAGAAACAGGTAGACAAGATTGTGGAAGCATGCAAATACATCTTCACCACACCTTTTGGGGTGCTAGTACATTACCGCCTATCCTACGACATCAAGCCCTTCAAAGATGAGGGAATGTGTAATTTTTCCCCACTTGAAGTTTGTGATGTTCTTTTAGAACTACCATATATGTGGAAATGTCACGTTGTGTATGAGTATAGACCTCGTAGTGTCATTATTAATTTGGGAAAGAAACCCTACAGGATACCATAGACAATTCCCACTACTACAGTGTCCCTCATCACAGCTAAGTAGTGCAAGAAGGTAATCTCCCAGACATTGAAATTTGTCCTCTTCATGATTTGCTCTGAAGGTGAACGAAAGATCACATCAACATCCAACACCTCCATACGATATCTCTCTACACAGTTGAAACAAGTGGACAAGATCATGGAAGCATGCAAAGACATCTTCACCACACCTTACGGGGTTCCAATACATTGCCAAGTCAAGCACTCCATTGATTTGATACTCGAGGAGCCTTTACTTAATGGGATAGTATACATGCGTTCCCTCATGGAAAATGAAGAAATCAAACGTCAGATACAAAAATTAATATAGAAAGGGCATATTAGACCCAACTCCTCACCTTTTGGGAGTCCAATTGTGTTGGTGCAGAAGAAATATGGGACATGGCGACTCTGTATTGATTACAGATCTCTAAACAAAATCACAATCCGAAATTAGTACCCCATTCCCCATATCGATGACCTTCTAAACCAGCTCAAGGGTGCCAAATATTTCAGTAAGATTGATCTGAAGTCTGGCTATCATCAGGTGGCAATTGAGTAGATCGATGTCTAGAAGACTACCTTCAAATATCAGGAAGGCCTTTTTGAGTGGTTGGTCATGCCTTTTGTCTTGACTAATGCTCCAACAACCTTCATGAGGATGATATTCTCAGGCCATTCACCAATTATTTTGTGGTCATATATCTACATGATATCCTCATCTAAAATAGAACTTGGGAAGAACATTTGCAACATATCCACTAGGTCCTCAGCACCCTGTGACAACACAATTTATACGCTAATCTAGAGAAGTGATCATTTGGCATGGAGAGGGTTCAGTATCTGGGATACATCATGGAAAAACATGCTGTACATGTTGATCCAACCAAGATCCAAGCCCTTCGCGATTGGCCAACCCCGACAACTCTCACAGAGCTTCAGAGCTTCCTAGGCCTTGCCAACTTCTCTAATGCTCACAGTTTTGACTTGGAAGGTATTTAATCAAAATTATGTAAATGATGTAAATATGCTAGTAAGGATTCCTAGTGCGGAGCTCAAGGCCAAGGCCCGACTAGAGAATGGATAGGCATGTATGATGTATATATTTTAATTTGGACCATATGGTTGGATTACTATGCCAATTCAAAATGTATGTAAATATTATGTTGGAAATTAATAAAATGGTCCAAGATGGCCGTGTAAAGAGCATTATATGGGCTATAATTCCACCATAGGGGAAGAGGAAAGGGGGCCTATGGAGAAAAAAAATCCTATGTTTTCATGTGTAAACCTTATAACTCATCCAAAATCTTCCATGTGCCTTAAATAAGCCCATTACCTTCTCTTGACTATTAAATCCAATCATTGAATGCATATGTGAGGTTGGTGGGAAAATTCACTTCATGTAGTTATTGAAGCATGGGGGTTGTGACAATTATGTCAGATGTCAGCAGTCCTATTTCTTCTATGGTTAGAAGCTATGTCAGTTGTCTTTTCACCCTTACCTCATATCCTTGGAGTCAACACTCTTTTGATCATTTCTCTCATGCATGTTTTCTACACTCTGTAGATTTTTCCATTGCTATTCATGACCATTACCAGACTATGTTTAACCCATAAATTCGAATTTGAAGACAAAGCTGCATTTTTGGAAGGGAAAATAGATAGTTTTAGGTGAGCATGGAGGTTGGGAAAGATAGTAACCTTTACCCATTGAGTTCTGCTACTTTTGGATGCTTGACAAGTCATGGATTAATGTTGCAGGAGGTTCTCCAATAGCATACAACATGTTGGACTCTTACTGAACACACTAGTAAGAACTGTAAGGGTTGGATTTCTCGAGGGAACTATGGATCAGTGAAGGGAAATGACTTCCTCGTGTTGTGTGGGGCAGTTGGAAGGAGTGCCATGGCTGTGATGGCTTAGTAAGACCCCTGTAGAGCTCTGGTTGAGCTTTTTGGCTAAGCACAATGAGCATAATGGGTTGTGGGCTGAGAGATAAAATCCCGTAGGTGTTTCCTTTGCTCCGGTGGCCTCATAGCCCAGCTTGGGGGTGGCCTCTTATCAAAAGGAGTATATGTTGGACATAGTGCCTAAGGTTGGGTGGAAAATCGCTCTTACACAACTAGTTGCTTGGATCTTCTTTGTTTAAAATATAAGTATTATTATGTATTTTATGTGCAATGGATTTTAATTTATATGCCTATGATCATTATGCTTCGAATTGCATGTTATGTGTGTGTGTGGATCAATTTTATTTTCGCTGTGTATTTTTATTTCCATGTCTGCACACACATTTTAGCTGTATAAATTCGTAATTGTGGTTATGGGGCGAAATTTAGAGGCCCGATTTGGTGAATGTCCCCTCCTGCTGGCCGGATTGAGGGATGGGGACGTTATAGAGTGGTATCAGAGCTTCTAGTTGCAATACCGGAGTTGTATGGACCGGGAATGTGAAGTTATAGGCAGAAAAATGAGTTGCAGATGAAATGATCCTGTAAATGTCGGGTTCTGTTAAATGACAGATAAGGGCCAAGGTCAATTTCATAACAAGCCTGTTCCCCCAAATTCAAAATTTCATACCAATCCAAAATTTTAATTTTTTTTGGTAATTTTGAGTGGGCCCCACCTAAGCCATGTGGATGGGTGACATGGAGGAGCCACGTGGGCAGGAGGCATGATTTGGATTAGCCACATCAGACCCACATGCATGAGGTTACCCCTGATGGAGTGTGGAGGCCGGTGAAGATTTGACTGTCCAGTGCTAGGGCAGATCAACGGTTGCAATTGATAGTGCATGATAAATTGCGTGGTGGTTAGCAGTGGGTGGGCGAAGATCTGACTATCTGATCATATGGAAGATCGATGGATAAGACTCATCGCACGCCAATAAATTACACGACGAATAAAAAGGGATGAGGGGCACGTGTCACTTTTTGATTGATAACACCTCCTCATGAGCTGTTTTCCAAAAGTACTTCGTGGGGGCACATTACCGCTTGTGGTAAAGGGGAAAACCGCCAAACCGTTCCTGCTCACGGTTGGATGGTATGGTATGGTAGCGTGGTGAATTGGTGGCCAGTAGAAGGTGACATGGCAGTGTCACAGGGTGATAAGTAGGACATGTCTGACACCTTAGGAGGGACGTGTCAGACCATGTCAGGACCTTGCCACATTAGCAGAGAATTATATTTCCTATGTGCTAGATTGTGCAAAATTGGATCATATAAAAAAAAAGAGAGTGTTGCCCTCGACCCGCCCTACAACGGCGGAGGCCGCAAGGTGGAAAGCCCCCTCGATCCCCATATTTTTTTAATAAAAAAAGTTGGATCTAGATTTTAACAGCAGCTATTGGAGCAACAGAATTTGGGCATAGTATCAACTATGAGGGGATAGTATAGGGCTGCAGAATTTTCTAAGTCTGGAAGAAGTTGAAAAACACAAAAGTAATAAATTCCATAATTTTATAGCAAGTGATGGGAGCATCATATCAAAGAACCAAAAAATTGTTGAGTAATCCCGGTTGTTTGTATTATGGAGGCCAATATAACAATTGTTCTAGTTCTCCATAAATTTCCTTCTATAGGTGGCTAAAGTTGGCCTCTGGAGTTAAATGAACCTACAAGAAAAGTGCAAAACTTGGGCAAATTTGACAATTTTTTAGGACTGTAACTTTGAGCTCGGAATTCATAATTGAGCATGCTTATAGTATTTGGAAAGCTTGTCCAATGGGGAACAATTTTATAGAGAGAAATTATGAATTGGTGACTCGTATGCTTTTATAATTTAATTAGAGAAATTCCTGTAGCCATAATTGACAAAAACTGTCAACATGGGTATTTTAGAGAATATATAAAAAATGATTTCTAATTTTCTAAAAACTTAATAATATAACAATTGTGTTATATGAACACTTTTGTAGATCAATAATCATATCAGTGACTATTAAAGGGTAAGAAGCGAGTATAGTGCAGTTGAGAAACCTCTGATATTGGTTGGGCCAAGAAGGTCATCATCGTGGATGATGCACATGATCCTTATGAAGTTGAGGGTGATGCAATGGGAGAGAATATACAAATTGAGAATAAAGAGACATAATCCAATGGTAGGATAAACCGAGTGACTCCCCCATACATTATAGAAACCGTGAGGAGCCTAAGGGTGGAACTGCAAAGTTATAGATAAGACAATGAGAGGTTTCTTAGCGCTCAAGAAGAGCATAATCATCTGAATGCAACTATGCTCCAAAGTATGACAGACATTTAGAGGAAGATTAACTTTGGACATCATTCTGAAAATTAGGAGAAGAGTGGGATTATCTCAAGAAGGCATTCTCACAAGAGGCCCCGTAGTTCAAGAATATTTTCTAGAGGCAGGTCATATACTCCATAAATATCTTCTAGTGATTCATTTGAGTCTAAGGATTCCACTGAAGGATCAAGCTCTTCATCTCATAGAAAGAAGAGGAAGAGGTCTTCAAAGAAAAATCACATAAAAAATTTAGGAAGGCCAAACCTCCTACATTTGATGGTGAGATAAAATCTGGTCAAGAAGCCGAGGCTTGGCTTCTTGGGATGAGGAAGCATTTCCAAGTCCAAGACTACTATGGAAATATGAAAGCAAGAGTGGCTATCTTCAATTTGAATGGGGGAGCATCTATATGGTGGGATCACCTTAGGCAAATGAAGAAGATCAATTAAAGGAAGATAGTGTGGAATCAATTCAAGAAATACTTCAAGCAAAAGTACCTCTCTGATAGGTACTATGATGGAAAAATTAAAGAATTCAATGAGTTGAAGTTGGGACAAATGACTATGGAGGAATATGCAAATAAATTTTGGAGTTGTTGAGGTATGTCAAGTATATTAGGGATGATAAAGTCAAAATCCAGCGTTTTCTAAGTGGGCTTCTTCAATCCTACAAAGATGTGAGTTTGATGAGCCTCCACTAGTACAAAATGAAAGATAAGTGACCAAAAAAATGACCACTTTTGATTTGGCGATCATTGGTGGCTAATTTTCGGTCTCTTATCACGCGACCAAAAATGTGGTCATATTTAGTTTGGTCATTTATAGCTTGTCTTGTGGTCATTAATTGTCCCAATTAATGACCAAAAATATGACCAAATTAATTACCACAAAACAAGCTATAAATGACCAAACTAAATATGACCACATTTTTGTTCACATGATAAGAGACCGGAAATTAGCCACCAAAACTGCCATTTGGTCGTTTATATGCAAATTTTAGTTGTTTTTTTGGTCACTTATATCTCATTTTATGGTCACTAATTTAATCGTTTTTAACCGATATTGTAATATCATTAGGGCACAGAGGAATCGAACCACCGACCTCTCGCTTGTAAAGCAGGCATTCTTCCATTGAGCTAGCACCCTTTAAGAATTTGGGAACCTAACTTACAGAGTTATACAGAATAATTAAATGTGTTATATAGTCTAACAAGCCAATAATATATTTTTTTAAGTCCAATGTATTATGTCTAATCTCAGTAATACCTGGAGAAATGGCAACACTTATTTGCTTTGAGGCTGAGTAGATATGTTTTACAAGAGGCATTTTATTTATGAACCATTCCCCAACCCATAGGACAGAAGCTCCCATCATGAAGATACAAATAAACCCATCAAGAATATGAAGAACAAAGAAGTAACGAATCCAAGACCTATAATTGACCCCAAAACAAGAGTTAGCAATAGAATATCAATATGTTGTCAGGTTCATTACTTAGGCTCTTCTATATCATCATGCTTGTCTCTATTTGGTTATTTTATGTCCTATTGTCTGGCATCTCTCTACTTGTGAAGGCTTTACAAAATCAATTTTGTAATGTGCAACCAACACATGCACAAGATTTCGCAATGTGCAACCATCACCTAAAGAAGATGTTTTTTGTTCTCTCCATAATAAGTCTTTTTCTTTGGGAAAAAAACTACAGTCCTAATGTTAGTATGATTTTATGTCTGAGTTGGAAGGGTAGAATGTCTTTTCTTGTTAGCCTTGGTTGGGTAAATGATGTATGTACTGGAAACATCTTATGTTGTACTAGTAACACTCAGTTTCTGGGAGTTATTTCTATATAATCATAAAAAATTACCAAAAAAAATAAAATATAGTTGTAATTTCAATGTATATTATAACTGTTAATTGATGCAGATCACATCAATGGCATACCCGCCATTTGATAAGTTTTATGGCTGCCATTTAATATCTAGTATAGAATATGGCCAACATTAATGAGTAACCGTGCTTTATAAACATAATTTACATTTGATTCATTGATTGAAACAACTTCTTAAACAACCAAATAAACTGCCTAGACCCCTGCTACTATAGGCTATGATTCTATCTATGATGGTTGGAACTGCTACTTAGTATAGGGTTGGAACTATGCTTCACATATAAGGGAAGGAGCGGTGTTCTTATCGAAACAACGGGTTATGCACATATTAGAACAAAAGCAATAACTAGAACAACTACATGGACAAAAGTTGGTCGATATGCTACTTATGGTCCAGTAACTAGATCTCCATCACTAGGGTTTTGATCACAAATATCAGGATCCCGAACTGCTTCTACCTCTTCCATTACTGAAGCCTATGCCTCTATTGCTATTGGGCCTAGGGGCATAGATTTTACACTTAACTTGTTACATTGATGATCCGCAGGCTGAATAGCGCAAATGTGACATCGAGGCAGATTCTTTGTGAAAACAAAGCATTCAATCCAGCATACAAGCATGAATCAACTCATCATAATGAAAGCATGATAAATCATAACATGTCATCATTACAAATTCATCATAAATTCATAATCATCAACATTTATTCAATAGGATCTCAATACTCAATCATAGAATCATATGCCATATCAAATGTGAGTGCTTCAATGGAGCACAAAAGATCATAAAATGTGCTTATGTTAAGTGTGCTCAAAGCTCATCTTAATTAGTAAAGTGCAAAGCCTCAAGTGCATAAGACTTCAAAAGAAAGGAGAGTAATTAGGGTCAAAAGAGTCCTTTTAGATGCATGTGCATCTCATAAAGTAGTCTTCCCAAGTATCTCCAAGGTACATGCATTTTAACAATTCCCAAATTCCCTTAAAACAACATGTCCCTCCCTTAAAAGTACTTACAAAACAAAGTACAAAGAAAGGGGTTTAGTAACAATTCATAAGAACACTTATCAAAACAAATTGAAGTAAAGGACTTCCTACGCAGCACCATCGGGGTTAGGTGTAGATCAAGACTATCCAAAGCACATTATCTAACAACAACATTGTGGGATTTCAGTTCACTGTCTTGACAAAGGGGTAGTGGATAAGCAGATAGTACTGATAGAGAAACTGCTCCGGTTGGGTACTCCGTGTCAATATATGGATGGGGAGCTGCTGCTTATCTCTGCTTTGCTTATTCCGAATGGTCGATCAAGAACGTCCCACCACTTGTAAATCAATGAACTGTAGAAGGAAGTTAGCTTCCATCGGCATGTGCCTATGAAGGAATGCCCTCAACAACAAAAAAAGAACCTATTACGAACTTCCATGCCTTGGAATAATTCCCATTCACTATGTGACCCAATTATATAGATATATAGCTTTTTTATCCCACCCCACCTCTCATCAAAGGATAAAAAGTAGTTAGGTAAGAATATAGTAGCCTCCAATTCGATCCGCATGAAATTCATTCTTCCTGGATATTGCTTCAAGGAATGAGCACACCATGTGATGGCTCATATAAATGAAACTCGCTTAAGTTTACAACATCATGGATGCCAAGCCTAGTTGGTACTTCCAAGCGAAAGGCGTTGGAGTTCATTTCTTGATGTTGAGATTCAAAGAGAGCGAAGGGATCAAATGGAACCAACCTACAAACCTTAATTCCTGTAATAAACAAGAATAAAAACAACACTAGGGCAGTGCAACATAAAATCCTAATACTGCACTGGAGCTGATTCATAAGTGCACTAGAGAGAAAATGCAACCCAAGAAAAATAGACCAAACAATTTTTTTTATGGTTCCCATAGGCTAAAATCACATGTATTGGAGAGATCAATACGATCACACCATGAATACTACAAATGATACTTGAGTATGTTTTTATACACAACAAAAGTGTTAGGGTCATAGAGAATCTAATCCCATTGGATGGATATGCTGCTATTGGGGGTTGTCCCGCCCTGCTCGGTCGATAAAAAAAATCTTACCAAATAAATGTATCAAGAGGATTATTCCAATACTGGCTGGAACCCTTAGATATCACTTTCAATAAGCACGTATATAAAGCGCATAAAGGCACCGCTAAGTATTAATATATTTCATTTAGTTGTGCAACTTCCATTCATCCAGTAGGATTTTCGGGGTCCGTCCTCCCTAAAAGCAGGCACTGAAAGTGAAGTGGTACCTACCAGGTTAGGGATATAACGAATGATTGATTATTCACCATTCCCGGTTAAAGTTCTAAAATGTTGGGCATGAAGAGACTTGTTTTATAGGTAGTTAATTCAACCTAATTCTTTAATTAATAACAAAAGGAGCATTTATGACTAGGGTAGTAGGAAATAAGCATGTGAGAGTCAATTTGACATACTAATCTACAGGTAACATACTGAAGGATATAAATCCAAACTAAGATAAGTTTTGTTTATGAGGACTGGCATTTGACATTCTAAGCTAAAGGAATATTTTGTTTTACAGAGAATATTGTTACAAATCAAAACACAAAATTATTATGAACTAATCCATGGGTGAATTGGAACAGATAAATAAATATTATAAAATCTTACTCGCCTATACTAAGTTCTCATATTAAGCAAGCAAGCATGAGTTCATAATTTCTGCAAACTGTTGTGAACATCACCACTCTTTTCTGCACAATCTGCATAACTATAGTCTACAATAAACACCTGATGCAATTCCATGTAATTATTCCAATAGCTTATCTTGGTATACTCATTGAAGGCACTAGCATACATAATATGTCTTCGAAATTTGACCAAATACTTCATTTGTATGTATAATTTTCAATGGACATAAACACTCACCTCATTGTAAACTTCTAAATATGATACACGAAGAAGGAACTCTATGTCTTGTGTCTGCAACATTGCACAGTCTCTTTAGAAGTCATTTATAACTTTATTGGAAATAAGAACATAAATCACTACTTTCATACTATGGAAATTACCTTTCGTGTGATACTAAACACATCCTTCACTGCCAGCGGTATTATTCCAGGAGACTTTTGATCTCCCTGCCACAACCAAAGATGTATGAAAGTTAGTTTGAGAAATGGTATCTATCCATGATTCCATTTTTATTTTGGGAAGAACAGTTTAATGCATAAAGGGTAGTTGTACTATGAATTGGGCGAATGAAAAACTGCATACATATTTATTCATCAAAACTGCTTGCTCGAGGATAAAAGAAAGAAGACTAAAAAATGATATGTTTCAGCAGTATTATACGATTTACCTGGGTTTCTTATCCTAGTAAAGGATCCAGAACAACAAATGAAGACATAAATATACCTGTAAAGGGTTTATGTACAAACAAATAAACCTGAACAAAAACAACATATATAAAATTAATGTGTAGCAGCATATACAAGGTATTACATTAAAACACCACAAAATCTAAGAAGACAATACCTCTAGGAAATAATTAAGTTAAGGTGGTGTTTGCTCCTGAGAGAAGACCCCAAATAAATATTATCAATTCCACAATGGCAGTGCATTGTTGGCTGGAAATTAAATACCAAACACCTCAATCGCTAAACATGAGCACCTATCTGACTTTTGTAATGTAATTATGTCCTAGGAAAACTATAGTTTTATATCCCTCGAACTTCATGATGACCAAGTTGCTTCAATAAACCCACATAATATACAGAGCTAACCATAAATATGACCACTGACAACCTCTTCAAGAGGTAAAATCACCATAAAAAATGAGATAACACCATATCTATATTCACCCAAAATATCAAGAATTCTATCAAACTAATGGTCTAAACTTCTGACTAGCTACTTGAATCCCATAAGTTAGCAAGCTAACTGATGACAAGCACAAAGCAAGTTAAGTTGTTAACATAGACATGTTTAAACTATCCATTAGGGAGGTAGACAATGAAGTCTATGTGCCAGATATATTGAGAAATTTTTTAGGAAACAAAAATTTCAAACTTCTCTCTAGAAACTTTAAGACCTTAGATTTTCTAAATACCAAATATTTTGGGCGAGTGACTCTAATCTTGATACTGATGAGTACAATGCCTAGTATTATAGTCGTTAGTCATGGATTCAACATCCAAAAGTTCATGCCACTTTAGCAGTAAATACTCCATATTTCCAATGAAAATATTGGCATATTGCAGCCAAACATAGTGAAAGGGAGGATTGTCTCACCACAGATGGCTGACTCAACCTGTTGACATTAGTTCGTGAATGATGTGCTGCTTATATTGTACCAATCAAGGTTTTAACAACATAATTGATTTCTTACATGTATTGTATGGGTGTTTCCACTACTTGTTACGCCGTATGCAAACATTGTGCCTACGAAATAACATTGGAAAAACATTACAAACATTGTGCCTACGAAATAACATTGGAAAAACATTAGTTTCAACCTAAGGAATTCCAAGAATTAGGAGTTTCAACATCGAGAAGTTAAAACAAATGCACATTTATCAATATCCTAGTTGGAAAAACTTGTCAGCAAAAGACGTTGGAAAATATGATTAGTATTTATCTATGCATCACACAATATGTAGCTATAAATTTATAGTATTACCATGAACATCAAAGGTCACATAGGGAATCAGAAAATACAATCCTTTCAATAGAATATTCTGAAACTAAATGACCACATATCAATAGAGAGATTTGACAACACCTACAAATATGAAGCTTGATGCCTATGCAATCACATTATAATACAAGGTTGAAATAAAGTAAATTTGTCATTGATAGAATTTTAGATGTTGAATTTAAATATAAAGAGGATTTTCCAAGAAGATTCCTGTGTACAAATATACCACTACTCAAAGTCATGGTACATTAAAATGGTTGCAACTTAACAATTATCGTTTACTAGGAATCAAGCTCCAAATTAGTCATCAAGTGTATACTAGGAATCCAAAAAAACCACATAAGCTCCTAAATTATAGTTATAAAGCTTAAATGTGGAGGAAAATGAAACTCACCATTTTAATGGGTTGACTTTGATTGATATATGAATTTGCATTAGTATTCCTAAGAAATTATTAATGACTTTATTTTACCAACCCAACACACTAACATATTGTTTGTTGACCAACAATGACCATATTTGTTTATGCTGCTTCTGATTTGGGGAAGAGAAATAATAAATTCGATGCAAGTGCATTCCCACTTCCCATATGAAATTAGAAATGGCATTCATAATATAAGTGATTGATCTCAACCCCACTTTTTTTACTTGGTATAAAGTAAACTTGGCACAAACTTAATCTGTACTAGTAGACAACATCACAACCATTCAATTTGACTGTGAATATGATGATCCACACACTGAGAAGCTTCAAACAAACCTCCCTAACATTCAACATGTAAAGATCCAACTGGGGAACAAATCAAATTTCTAAAGCACTATAGACTGCATCTTTTGAATCATTTCCACATAGAACTCTTTCATGGTATGGTTCCTGCTACAAACAAATCAATTTATTGCTAGCATATTTTCAAAAAAAAAAAACCCAGAAAGCTTATTGTAGTCTTCTCAGAAGAAAAAAAATGGCAAATCCTATCTAAAAGAGGACAAGATATTCTAGAACTCCTCCAAATTCAAGATATATCCTTTGGTATGCATAATACATCCCTTGTAAAGAATCAATTTTGTGCCATCTCAGACCTTCATGCATGATCCATATATGTTACATTCCTTTAGGATATTTCAAATGAAATGGCAACAATAACTATCCAATCTTTACTGGCTGCATTATTACATGAGCTAGCATTAAGCTACAAAATAGTAAAGCAACATATATTGAGAACTAAAGGCAAAATTCACCCCTTAAATTTTTTCATGACTGACGAGATCCTAGTAATTACAAACTACGATGGTCAGTAAAAAACTTAAATCTCTTTTCCACAGTACTTTGTGTTAAAGTTTCTAGGTTGGCTTAATCTAGAAAACTCTATGCAAAAGGTCAAGCTCATTTCAAGAAGAATGTTTATCCTTGTATGGTAGCTGGAAATTGTTGTACAATAACTAGTGGCTAGCGGCTACTATACGTGAAACATATGGTGGCATCCAAATACACTATGGCAGCTCCTTCAAATGTTAGGTACAGATTTTTTTGTGACAACATCTCCAACAACTCTTTGTGGCTGTAGCTTAATCCCATATGGAGGACAACGATGGCTCCAACAATTCATGGCTGCCTGGTCGCACTTCAACTTCCTTTGAGACACGACAACTTCTTTCAACTAATACAAAAGCTCCCTTAGAAACCCGAGGCAACAACTCCTTGAGACAGTTGACATGTATGACTATTCTTAGGTTTTCTCCTGCTATGATACCATGTTACAACTTACAAGGTATACGCATCACAAGGCACATGCGAGAGATTATGCAATAACGCTCATTGATATTATAAATAACTAGTGCATTCATTACAATGAGATTCAACTCAAGAGGTCTTATTTGATAAAAAACCTAAGAGCTAGTAATAACAAAAACATACTTTTGATATCTCAACAATCGAGACAAGAAAGGAGGAGCAGGTCAATGCATGGAGATTAGGTCATGAGAGGAGGTCGGTGGGCGCTGTGCAGCCCAATGCAGACGACAACAGGTCGTCTGTCCTGTCCGATGGGATGCACGCTTCCCAAGAATGGCTCCAGCTGTGGTAACAAGGTCTGATCCTAACTTTTTACCGGGTTGTTTTTATTTTTACTGTTACTCTCTCCTTGGGAAGGCACCTGTTTACTATTAGGGCTACGATGGACGAGGTGGAATACGGTAGTGACACATTGCGGCACCAAGACATCTGGAGCTCGCCACTTGGCGTTTACCAAAATTTTGAAGGGAATAGTGGTTTAGGGTTTGGAGGCTTAGAAGGTAGACAGACTCCCGATGGACCACATGCAACCCCGGAGGCCGTCATTTTGCCATTCCAGACTAGCTCGCTGTTCTGGGAAGGTCCTGCAGAAAGTTTTGTGCTAGAGGAGTGCGTTGTGAGCATTTGGGGTGCTAAGGGTTTTTGTACTTCACCTTCTCCGGAGCCGTTGAGTGCTGGTATTGGGGAGCTACCGGACTTCATTAATTCCTCAGACAGTTTCAATCCTCCTTCAACTGTGCAGGGTTTCAGAGCCGAGACGGTGGCCAGTGAGGACAGACGGGAAGGCTTTTCGTCATTTCCCGGAGGTTTTGTGGCAGCGAATTTGGACTTTGCCGAACAACGTGGTTTTTCTAGCCCGTCCGGGGATTCTGATCAGCGGGATTGTGGTCGTGTAGTCGGAACAATAGGGTTGAAGGTTAAAGAACCATGCGTGAAGAGCCGAAGGAAATGGATTAAGAACACGGGCAAAGCTCCTAATTACGCGCTTGGGGAAGACATTGGCATTCAACAAATAGTCGGGATGGTCAAGTCGGTGCTGATGGGTTGGGTTTATGGAAAGCCTGTAAGTCACAAGACGGTTATCTCGTGGGCCTCGGGGGCTTGGCTTGGTCATTGTGGTTATGTCCCTCGTGTAGTTGGGCTCTCTGGAGGGTGGTTCGCTTTCCATTTTTCCTCGGATGCACATGCACAGTGGGCATTAAGCTTAAACTGGTCGATCCTTAAAGTTCCACTTTTGCTTAAGCCGTGGAATCCTCTCTTCGATGCTAGCTGCAAATGTATGGATGTTATCCCGCTCTGGGTTCGACTTCCGGGTCTTCCTTTACACTACTGGACCAAGGAACATTTCAGGAGGATAGGCAACATACTGGGGACTTATCTGGATGCAGATTTTTCCTTTGTGGCAACTGCGATGCAGAAGGTTGCATGCATTTTGGTGAGTATCAATGTCAGGGAAGGGTTATATGAGGGCATGGACCTGAAATCGGGGCCTTACACATTTGAACAAACCCTGGACTATGAAAATGTGCCATTCTGGTGTAGACGATGTCATGAATACGGACATCCGACTATTGAATGCTCTGTGCCCGTTCGTATGAAGTTTGGTAATACTCTGAAGCGACAGATTGTGGCTAAGGAGGTCAGGATGACAATGGAAGAGGATGCTGAGGACCAGCAGGTGTTTGTGCGTTCTGATATGGGGTTCCTATGGAAGGTCGATCAGATGGAGAGGTTCCTACAGGCGGTGAGGAGGTTGTTGACAATGTGGAGGAGGAAGGTTCTGTCCCGGTTGTGGGTGTCACTGTTGTCAATGAAGAGCCAAAAATTACTCAGCTACGGGATTCAGCTCAGGAGGGACCTCTGCTTTCCTTTCTTCGGTCACCGGACATGGCAGCAGGTTCTTCTTCTGTTACCCTTACAAATCCTTCCTTCTGTCTTTTTATTAAAAACTTTACTTTTTCGGGTCTGGATTGGGTGGAAGGGTTTAGGAATCTTCATATTTCCCCACAGTTGATGTCATCTCTTTCGGTCCCTTTTTGTTCAGTGGATTCACCCCTTGTTGTGGATCCTCCGTTGTTAGAATGCTCCACGGATAATAACCCTGAAAACCCCCTTGATCAGCTGACTACACCTTCCGAACCCTCTTCACCCACTGGCCCCTCGGAGTCTGGTTATTTTCTGAGGTCCATGAACAAGCATTCTGCTGGGGGGCTGGGGAAAGAGAAGACCAAACCCCGCAAACCCAGAGGTAGGAAATCCTTCATTTCCCAAGCTAAGTCCAGATCCTGCTCGGACCTTAAGAAGGGTAAACAATTGTCTATCGAAAGGGCACTTAGAGCGGTGAATGCCCATAAGGAAGGGATCCGATGAAGGTTATGTCCTTAAACTGCCGAGGTCTTGCTGGTCCCTCCAAAAGACCTGCACTGCGCCGAATGTTGCAACTGGAACATCCTGATATTTTGTTGTTTCAAGAAACTATGTGTAGTGGTGAAGAAGCTGTTAGTAGACTTAAGGTTTGGTTACCGGGTTGGGGTTTTTAGGGTTTGGATGCTAGGGGTCGCTCAGGAGGTTTGGCGATCGGCTGGAATGAAGCTAAGGTGTGTGTTTCCTCTCTTTGGGGAATGCATTCGGTGTTAGGCATGACATGTAAGTCATTGGATTTTGACAGGATTTTTACTATTGTTAATATTTATGGACCTTATTGTGATATAGAACCGTTTTGGACTGCCCTGCTGGATAGAGATCTTCTCAAGGGAGATTCAACGATCCTGGGAGGGGATCTCAATTTTTCTCTTGGGCATGCTGAGATTTGGGGGCCACACGCTCAAGTGGATCCTCTTTCAAACTTTTTTATTCAGAAATTTTCAGAAGGCAATTGGATTGATGTGGAGCCTGTATGCTTGAAGCCATCCTGGAGAAACAAGAGAGTTGGTATGGATAGAGTGGCAAAAAGGTTGGACTGTTTCCTTATTTCTAAATAGATTGTGGAGACTATTTTCTATGTTAGGCAATGGATAGGGTCGGGAGGGTGTTTAGATCATGAACCGATATTTCTGGAGTTGAAGGCAGGCCCTAACAAACCTCCCGCGCCCATAAAATTTAATAAGGTTTGGCTGGAAGACCCAACCTTTTTTGAACTGTTTCATTAGCATTGGATCCCGTATCACCCGGTCTCTGTCCATACTGTAGCCTTTCATTTTGCGGAGAACATTAAATCACTCAAGGAACCTATTAAAACATCGGCTGCAGTTAAGAGGAGTCGGGATGACAGGGATCTCAAGTCTATTGAAGAGGAAATTACCTCTATTTCTGAGGGAACAGGCGGTGGATATGGCTCTGGGGCAACAAAGGAACATCTTGTAAATCTGGTGGATAAGAGGAACAGGATCCTTATACAAAATGAAGAGGCACGGAGACTGAAAAGTAGGGCCATATGGCTGGAAAGTGGGGATGATAATACTAAGTTTTTTCATGCATACGCAAAAGGCAGAAGATCTGTCAACACAATATGGAGTCTTGAAGATTCTGATGGTAATTCTCAGGCCACCTTTGATGGATTGGCAGGGGTTGGGGTTAAACACTTCCAGGACCTTTTCAAAGCCAACAATAGAGTGAATATAGAGGAGGTCATCAGGGTAGCTCAACTTTTTCCTCGGTTTGTTGAAGAGGATGATAACCGGCTGTTGATGGACAACATTACAGGGGATGAACTGAAGGACGTTTTGAATAGTTTTCAGAAGGACAAGAGTCCTGGGCCTGATGGTTGGACGATTGAATTTTTTATAGCACTTTTCGATATTATTGGTGATGATATCTTACATCTAGTTGAGGATACTAGAAAGGAGGGCAGAGTACCTGCTAGCATAAACTCTACTTTCATTGCTCTAATTCCTAAATTGGACACCCCTTCCAATCTTAATGATTTTCGACCTATTTCCTTATGCAACTGTGTGTATAAGATTGTAACAAAAGTGATCGCTCGAAGACTCAAACCTATCTTATCTACACATATCTCAGAGGAGCAGTTCGGGTTCCTTAAAGGGCGCCAGATTCATGAAGCAATTGGTATAGCTCAGGAAGGCTTACACAGTATCAAATCCAGAAAGCAGAAAAGAGTAATTTTAAAAATTGACTTATCAAAGGAATTTGACAAGGTTAGTTGGCTTTATATTCGACTTATGCTAACACGTTTGGGGTTTGAGATTGGTTTCATTCGCTGGATCATGAGTTGTATAACCGCAGTTTCCTTCTCGGTATTAATGAATGGAGCATCGACCCCCTTCTTTCACTCAAGTCGTGGCCTGCGTCAAGGATGCCCACTGTCTCCTTTGTTATTCTTATTGGTGGCCGAGAGCTTGAGTAGGGCTATTAAGGAAGCTAAAAGAACGGGAGACCTTGAAGGGATACTGGTGGCACCTGGCACCTCTCTAACACATCTTCTCTTTGTGGATGACATTCTGATTTTCTGCTCAGGATCAAGAAGGGAAGCATTTAAATTTAAAGAAATTCTAGATCTCTTTTCCATTGCAACTGGAATGGAGATTAACGATGAGAAATCCTCACTTACTGTATCTCTCTTGTGTGAGGAGGAACTACACACTTTAACTGATCTGTTTCCCTTCCAGCTCCGTACCCTTACTGAGGGGTTAAGAATCTAGGCTTCCATTTAAAGCCAAACAACTATTTGAAACAGGATTGGGTATGGCTTTTGGAAAAATTGGAAAAAAGATTAAAAAGCTGGAGCTTCAGGTGGCTCTCTCAAGCTGGTAGGTTGGTTTTGGTGAAGTCGGTGCTGGAAGCCATTCCAGTGTATTGGATGTCCCTAGCATGGATTCCGAAGGGGATTCTGGAAGCAGCTAGAAAAATTTGTTTCAGATTTTTGTGGAATGGCAAGGAGGATGCACATGTGACTCCCTGGGTGAAATGGGAGAGAATCGCAGCTCCAAAAGATCTGGGAGGATGGGGACTAAAAAACATTTTTTATTTCTCTAAAGCATTGGCAGCAAAATGTGGATGGAGGTTAATCAAATCAGGGGGCTTCTGGGCTAGATGTATGATTCAAAAATATATTGAACCAGATATAGTGGATGAGTGGATTAGGACCCCGCACAAGTCCCATAAAGGGGGGTCTGTTATTTGGAAAGCTATGGTCTCCTCGTTTCATGTTATTGAACAGAATCTAGTCTGGGACGTAGGAAATGGGCTGAAGCTGAGGATTGGACGAGATCCTTGGGTGGGATGTGAAGCACAACACCTACTATCAGCAGGGCTGATTGAGGAACTGAGGCAGAGGGATATTATTGTTCTCCATCAATTGGTGGACGTTGAGAATATCTGGATGGGAAGGCCTGTTTGGAGGAGAGCAGAAACCTTTGGTTTAGATATGGTTAAGGAGAATGAACTTAGATTGTACCTGAGGGCTCTTAGTAGGGATTAGATTTTCCTCAAAGATGGAAATGACACCTTGGTATGGGATGGGGATCCCTTGTGCATATATAATCCAAAATTTGGTTACCAGTGGATCAGTGAGAACTTCGGGGACAGAGAGCAGGTGTGGTGGTGGAAAACTATTTGGAGATTACAGTGCCCTCTCAAGGCTAGAATTTTCATGTGGTGTGTCTTGGCTAACATGATCCCGACATGGGATTTTTTGCAAAAAAGAAGTTGTAATGTCCCTTGTTAGGAATTTTATTAAAATGGCAATTTTTCACTTTTTTCCCTAGTATTTACTTCATAATACAAAAGAAATGGGGCATGAGAAGCTCCCCCAAAGAATACAATAGCTCACCAAAAACGCCCTCCCTCAAGGATCAAGAATATGCCATCAAAACTGGAAATGGTTGAGAGAATGTGCTGCAATAGAAGAAACCATGAGCTTCCCTGTAGCTTACACCTGCAAATAAAGACTCCATTAAAGTTCCAAATGAAAGGTCTGAATGGCCTTTCCAATTACCAACTTGGAAGGGAATCTTTCACCCTCGAAATTGGCTAAGGCAAGAAACTAGTCATCCACTAGCTCCCCCCCTACACAAATGCAATTCCAAATTATACAAATGATCAAAAGCCGGTTTCATTCCTTGTTATTGAAATTTATAAAGTTCTAATGGCCTCCATGGGTCGAATTCCTTCCAAGAGACTCATGCCAACTCAAGTTGGGAAGAGATTCCAAAGAACGCCACTTGTACAACAATTCCTAGTCTCCCACTTCCACCAAATCACATGTGGAAGCATCTTAGCTTCCCTAACACCCTTGAGCGCCCTCTTGGAGTCTATTTTTAGCCCTGACATGTCATATATGTCATATGTCAGCCTTCAGGTCTGATTTGTGTCATAGGTGTCATAGCATCTTCATCATTGTTGTCATAGAGCTAGGGAATCTAGCCCAAGTGTCTCACTAGCTCCAAATTGCCTCTTCCTCTTCCATGGGAGTTACTCTTCCTCTATATTTCGACCTTGGATGAGTCATGCCATGAATAATACCTTTTGGACTCCCCCAAGTATGTTACCATTCACCTTGAATTCAAATTGGTGAGAGAATGATGCCAAATGTAGTGGGGAAATCTAGCCATATGTGGGTCCCACTTCCTCCATGTGTCTTCATGATCAAATGCCACTTTGATTTTCACTTGTATATATTTATTTAGGTCCTTTATTAAATATTTATTCCATTCTAATGTTCAAACATCATTTATTATCCCCTTTATTCCAAATCCTAAAGCTTCCACCCCAAACCTAGGAAACTAGTAATTTCCTCCTTGGCAATTATTTGAACTTTAGCATCAATTTGACAAACTCTACTGAATAGGGACAATGTGATTAGGCCATTGTGACCCAATGCCAAATTTGGGACATTACAGAAGTCTACAAGGTGCAAGTAGGTGCTACCTGTGTTATTAGAATGAAGAAAATGTACTACATCTGTTTCTCCATTGTAGCTTCATCAAGGAGGTATGGAAGGTTGTGTCTAGAATTTTAAAGGTAAATTTCCTTTGGGATGGGAATTCCCTTGAGGAGGCTTGGAGCCGGTGGTCACATAATCCTATATTTGTCAATTACAAAGGTCTCCCCCCTATTGTTATCTGGGGAATCTAGCTATCTCGGAACAATTGTTTGTTCTCGGACAAAATGGGACTTCCAGCTTTAGTGGCCATTAACAGTTGTGGCATCCTTTTAGCTCTCCAGCATAGCAGACAAGCTACTATTCCTAGAAATATTCAACCGGTGGATATCGATCGAACTCAGCCATGGGGTTTCTTTGATGGGGCTTGTCAAAATGAACAATGTGGGGGAGGGGCTCTTCTTTTTATGTCTACTACTCATTTTTATGTGATATCGTTTGGATTTGGGAGAGGGACCAATAACTGGGTTGAGATTCTCAGTCTTAAGTTATTACTCTCCTTTGCTATGGAACACTCTGTCAGTAATATTTCAGTGTTTGGGGACTCAATGAATGTGATAAAGTGGGTTAATGGCATGTATCAGTGCAACAACCGGAGAATTGCTGCTGTTTTGGAACAAATTCATAATGTCTCTTACACCTTTGATACTTTCAATTGCAGGCACATATTTCGGGAAAATAACATAGAGGCGGACAAAGCCTCGAAGAAAGGATTGCTGCTAGGAATCGGTATTTGGAAAATCATTGAATTTAAAAACGGGGTTGGCAGGGAACTGTACCACAGACCTTTTATTGAATGATCTTATGAAATTTTTGTAAATTTTGGAAGTATGATGAACTTCTAATGATTTCAGCAGAACAGTAGGTTGATGTAAATATTTACATTCTCGGTTTTTATTTGCTCCTAAAAAACATGTACAGGCAAGCTTAAAATATTTTTGTAAAACTATTCAGATATGCTAGAGGATCTCAACACTCAATTGTAATAGATGTTATTGCTCACGTGGTGAGAACATCACTGCTATTTTCAGACAAAAGCTTAAAAGCTAGATTTAGTGGCTGCATCTTCCACTCAAGCTGAGTGACGACGTTCAATGCAATTTCGTACTCTTAAGGGTGAAATGAAATTACGCTTTTTTTTCGGGGAAAAAAAAAACAAAAACCTACTTTTATAACCCGAGTTATTAAAATGTAATCCTTATATTCTAACAATATTGGACTCTAGAATAACATTCCAAGCTTTCTTTCCTTCCACAACTCACATGATTTATTTTGCACACAACACTTGGGCTTGGATATTGGCATGAATAATGTCCAATCCAACAAAATTTCTTAGGGTATATTAGAGCTCCCAATTGATGCAATGAAGCCCTTTAACTTTGTTTGTATTGGCCCATATAAAATTTCAAAGGGAATTTTCTATAGGTAAGTAGACTACTTTGGAAGGAACCCATCAACAAGAGTAGTCACATGGATCACTGACAAGATTTATATGCAAATCTAAAACTTGGATGTCAAGGCTAAGGGCTTAATTGTCCACTTGTCTATATTTTTCTATATTTGTTTTCTCTTTGGACTACCACTTCTAAAATATCTCTAGGGGAAGCTTGAAGACCTAGCCTAGTTGAATCCACAACCATTTTCAGGATTTTAGCCAATCCAACATAGGTCATTGGCATTTTCTATTGCATTGAGTTTTGGGCCATTGAACGTTTGACCTTAAGGGTATGAAAAATGTGTCCAAACGTTCCATATTCTATGCCAAGATTGAGTCATCAACAAAATGGTCATTGACCAACTACAAACATTGGCCTCTAAAAGAGGGATCCTTTGAATTACCCTAGATATATACTAGAGTTGAGTAGATAGTCGAGATATTCAACAGTCATCATGTATAAAGATGGGGTTGAATGGCACCCAATATTTTCGAAGGAGCATATATTTATAGAAAGACAAGGTGAGGCATTTGTAAATAGTGTTTCAATGATTTTAATAAAATCTAGGTCAAACACTAGATCTTAAATCATTGCCAAGTTGAAAGGCTATTCTAGTTGGTTGTATGCTTTCTAAAAATCAATTTTGATAAATTAGAACTGGGAATTGGATCAGTGTAGTAAAATATATATTGCAGAAAGGGTTGGAAGTCTACTTTCTTGAAATAAATGGCCTTCAAAACCATTTCTATTCAATACCAAGTTGAGAATATTACCCATGAATACATAAAGATGGAGTATGTTGCTGTACATTTCATCCTTAGTGAATTTCCTATGGGGCACATTATAGTCATAAGGTGGGAAATTTGGATGATGTTTTGAAGTTTAATGGGCCTAAATTGTATACCAACCAACTTGATTTTTCATTCCTAAACTTGTTCTTTTATAAGATAGATAAGAGATACACCCAGTAATTAATACCTTATAGTTTGAGAATATCTTTCTCACACTCTATTTTCTAACTAACAAGATGACAATGCAAATAGAATTTAAGTGCAAGCCTATTGAAGGGAATGTGAGTTGCAATTGCCACAGGGGAAGAAAACGGAAAGAGAGCAAAGGAGTGGTGTTTTTAAATAGCATCCATAAGTTTCTTATTAGTCATTGGCTTACAGGTTGTTGGTTGCTAACCTCGGTTAGAGTGGAAGTCAGTCAAATTGGATTTGAGACTCACTTAGGTAATCCTAACGAGTTATTGATTCTCCAAGTGCTAAAAAATGAATCATAATATTTTTTTAATAGAAATGAGTAATATTTATAATAAAAAAGGGGGGCATGTATGATCCAAATCAACAAAGAGTATAAAAAGAGCAAAATATTCTAGAGTAATTTATGAGATGACCACAAAATGCCAACAACCTTATAAGATTCAATACTATTCTGATCTACAGTCATTTTTGAAACTACTTGTTACATATAGAAACTGAAATTACATAAACATTAGTTTTCCTGGAATTTGAAAGAGGAGTCTGGCCCCTGATTGCCACTGAGAGATTTCCCATTTGTTGTAGTATCCTTACCATCCATGCTGAAGTCTTGAAAGAAGTTTAAGTCCTTGGGTTCACCCATTGCTCCCAGTGAATACCCTGAGGGGAACGATACGATTCGCTTCGCTTCGCTTTGCTTCTCTTTGCTTCGCTTCCATCAATCTGACTCTAACATCCAACTCTGCTTGTTTGGATTGGATAATTCCAATGTTTGGTTCTAGCACCAAGTTTACTTGTTATTGATCCCCCCATGCTGATACTCTAGTGTTATGCTCTCTTTTGCTCCATACTTCACGGCTCGAGACACATGATGTAACTCTCTTCCAAGATAACGAACCATGCATCTCAGGTAGTTCATGCTTGAGTCCTGTCTACAAAATTGTTGAGGAAGGAAACAATATCTCTCATGATAATCCCTGTGTGGCAGCATGGTTCCCTTTAGAATGCTATGAATATGGCTTATCAGACTGCACTCCTTATGCTTGCATCCAACAATAAAGGTTGAGGGATTTGTTTCCATTCTATAAAAGGCCATAAAGTATTATAAGTAGGGATGACATGACGGGAAAAGGTATCAAATCCATTAATTGGAGAGAGTCTTTAGATCCATTTCCATATCAATCCACAAATTCTCCAGTAGCATATATACTTTCCTTGGCGAGAGCATACCCTCCAATTATAGAGCCCAGGGATTGAAACCTTGCGGGCATCAAAGCCAATAGAGGGCTTGGCATACACCACAATCATAGCACTAAACACAAATGTATTTTGTTTCGACATTTTGTCAAACACATCAAGTGCATCCTCTAAACTTCCACATTTTATATACATGCTAACAAGTTTGGTACCTAAGATGACAGGAAGATTAACTTTTCTCTTTTGGATGTGGGTGTGGAATTGCTTACCTTTGCTTTCATGTCTGTGTAGATATTCAAGAGAGAATCATAAGTGTTGGAGTCCACTCTAATACCTTGACGATCCAGAACCTGCAAGACATCAACTGCCTCTTTCACCTGACTTTCTCTAGATACTACTATCACGACATCGGAGGCTTTGTGATTTGTTTTGGATTTCTGTGTGGGGTGTTCTTCCTCTTCCATGATAGTAGTAGAGATGCACCTTCTTGCGATATACAATAAGTGCCAGTGGTATTAACACTACCTTTACCATTTTTTGAAAGAAACTCCAATTCACCACCAAATATTCAACTACGAGGGTAAATACATTTCCATTTGGGATTTTATTATTATTAAATAATGTATAATATAATATTATATGATATAAAACTTATATAGTATCTATTATAACTATGTGAAATTATAATATAACTAATTATATAGAATTAGTATATATTATAATATTACTATTTAATATTAATATATTTATTTTGTTTTGATGTGTATTTTTGTTTTATAGTTTTTATTATGCATTTAGAGTTGACACTAAGCATCCATGGTTTGAAAACTCCACAAATTCCCCTCCGATTTCAATACTTTCTCAAGGACCCTTTTTAATATTAACTAAAATACCACGATAGCGCACAACCCTTTCTTGCCTTGGGTATCCTTTGCATAGCTCTCACAACTAGTCATTGATGCCAATAATTTTTTTGTGTAAATGGGATTAATCGATATTATACATGCCTATGCAAGATCAAGTTGTAGGATTCCTTTCAAGCATTGTGGCAGTTAAAACTAGTAGGTTGTGGTGGCTCGACCACTTTCTCATGTGCATTATTGGTAAGAAGTTTTGCAATAATTTGTTGTGGTTTTCAAATTTCAGTTTGAGTCTCTATTTTACTTTTAGCTGCCCCACAAGAAAGGGCTACTTTTATACAAATGTGTTACAAGAAAACACAAAGTAAATAATTTTAATGTACTCTAGGAGCAATTATATTTATCTATTTTGTAGTAGTATAATAATTCGAATGGTTCCAAGAGTATAAAATGAAAAAAAGAAAGGAACCAATTTATTTAAGGAAACGAAATATGAAGGGTTAGGGAGTTAAAGAAATGAAAAACGGTTCAGCCTCCTAGAATCTATTTTTGTTATAAATATAAAGCCAAAGGGAAAGGGCTTTTGCTAAGCATTGTATTTTTTTTCATGTTAATGATAAGCCAACACTGGCCACAATTATATTGGATATTTATGGTGTGTTCATTGAATTAGTTGTAGACACTTGTCTTGGTTCATATGATACACTAGAAGGTTGTGAGGTTTGATTATTTGTTGTTGTAGATTCTTCTCATGCAACTGCTATCTTATTCTAGGTAGTCTTATGTTATTTTGACTTACACGATGGTATAAATCCGTAGCTTTCAGCTATACCTGTAGGTTTTCCTCTGTCTGTTGTTAGTGGTCCAAGAATAAATACAATCCATTCAATTGTGAACTTCTTCCAAGCCACTGCATTGTATTTACTTCTTTGGTTTCATTTCATTTTCATTGCTATAAGAGTGGTCCATTCACTTTCATCAACATTTGCATCCTGCACTTTAGATTTAGTTTTATAAACCTGTAATGGCAACTAGGACATAATCCGGAGGGTTCCCCAAACAAAAAAGTGAAAGGAATAATTGAACCCCTTCGTTGGGCGAACCCATGTTATTGACAAGGGGGATTCCTCCCCTGTCAATAAGTATATGGAAATGGCCAAGAAGAAAGGACAACCACATGGTTCCAAACAAAAATACCACCAAGGAACTTCCTAGGAGGGAAAGAAGAAGTGGAAAGGAAATTAAGGATAAGAAGACGACAACCACTACACATCAGTGAAAGGATCCAAGAAACCACTAAAAACTATTGTAATATCAACAGTCATACCAAAGATAAGCGTTGCAAGCTAATCCAAAGCTGAATCCAAAGAACTGCAAGGAGGATAAGAAGAAGAAAACACTAGACATGGATTCAAGTAACCAGGTAGAGAGAAACTCAAATGTAGACGACGAGATTGTGTACACAAGTTAGTAGAAGGAGGTTAAACTTTGTCTGCACAATGATGTAGAAGGAAGTGAAACTGAGTAGAAGAGAAGGATATGACTAAACTCTTCCATATCAAGTTCCAAGTTAAGAAGACAAGGTGGATGCTCCATTTGACTTCGGTTTGTGGTCAACGACATAGCAGAGGATCTAGTAAGTAAGATTGGATTACAAGTTCATGACCATACTTGCTTCATGTCCATAATTATAATGGTGCTAGTTTTCGACAAATCAACATGAGTAATTTGGTGTATCGCTAGGACCTCGTCATGATTAGACGCAACGCTAAAATTTTGGTGTCAATTAAATTGTTAAGCTATGACACATGACGGGGTCTACAATTTACTAATTTTTAACACTGCAGATGGATTCAGAGACCACCTAAAGGTGGTCTCTGAATCCATCTGCAGGTGGTCTCTGAATCCATCTGCAGTGTTAAAATTTAGTGAATTGTACAAATTCATTGTCAAAATTGTAATTAATTTCCATTTTTGGAGTGAAAACTAAAAATGACCAATTGTTATGTGGTCATTTTTAGTTTAGTTCTTAAACCGTGACCAAATTGGTCATTTATCTTGGTCATTTTTAGTTTAGTTCTTATCCCGTGACCAGATTGGTCATTTATCTTGGTCATTTTTAGTTATATTACTTAAAATTTCTCAATTTTGGTCATTTATCCCTTGAAAAAACTATGGTGACAAAATTTTTTGGTCACCTGGTCACTTATCTCTCATTTTGCACTAGTGCTCAAACTCTAGATGAGACCATAAGAAAGGCTAAGTGTTGTTGTGATCAAAAGCAAGCCAGATTTCCATAAGGCATGGAAGGACAAGAAGAATGAGAAGTTTGATCAAAGGAAGAAAGGGTTCAAGCCCCCTTCTTTCAGAAATAAGCCAAGGCAACCACCCCAAGTTGTGACAAAGCCAGCTAGGATGATGGGAGACAAGCCAAGATAGCCACTTCAATGTTGGGGATGTGGAGAGCACCATTTACTTAGAAATTGTCCACATCAGAATGGGAGTGCAAAGCAAGTTCACAACATTCAAGAAGCTGAAATTGTGGGTCAAGTGGCAAGGACTGTCCCTAGGATTTATGCTACACTAGAGGACCGCTAAGAAGATCATCAATCAACTGTGGTTGAGATTGAAGGTAAGATTGCTAAGCAATCTATTTCTATTTTGAATGAGCTTGGATCTAATCACAGTTATATCAGTCCTAAATTTTTTGAGATTTGTGCTTTTAAGAAAACCAAGCATAGTAAAAAATGGTTTGTTCAACTAGCCATGGGAACACAGAGAAAAGTTAGTGAAATGGTGGATAAATGTCCATTAGAAATGGTTGGACTTTCCACTTGTGCATATCTGAATATTTTACCACTTGGTTCATATGACATTCTCATTGGAATGGACTGGTTAGAAGCACATAGAGTTAAACTAGACTACTACAACAAGAGTTTTGAGTGCATTGATGATGAAGGAAACCCAAGGATTGTGAAATGAATTCCAAAGAAAATTTATGTTAGGCATATTTCATCCATGCAGCTAAAGAAGTTTTGTAGGAAAGGTTGTCAATTGTATGCAGCCCATATATTGGACAAATAAAAAATGAAATTCCAAAATTGGAGGACTATCATGTGCTACAAGAATTCAAGGATGTGTTTCCCGAGGAAGTGCCAAGACTACCTCCCAAGAGGGACATTGATTTCAAAATTGATCTGGTGCCAGGAGTTGCACCAGTGTCTAAGACACCTTACAAATGAGCACACCAGAATGATTAGAGCAGAAAATGCAATTGCAAGAATTACTAGAAAAGAATTAATAGATAAGGCAAAGTGTGTCTCCATGGGGAGCTCTTGTACTATTTGTGAAAAAGAAAGATGGTACACTCAGGTTATGTACTGATTACATGAAACTAAATAAGGTGACAGTGAAAAAAAGTACCCATTGCCTCGAATTGATGATCTTTTTTATAAAATGAGAGAGGAAAAAGGTATTTTCAAAGATTGACTTGAGGTTTGGTTACCATCAAGTAAGGATCAAGGAAGAAGACATTCACAAGACAACCTTCAGAACAAGGTATGGACATTATGAATTTGTACTGGTGCCATTTGGTCTCACTAATGCACCAACTACTTTCATGTGTCTTATGAATAACATTTTCCACAAATATTTGGACAAGTTTGTTCTTGTTTTTCTAGATGACATTCTTATTTACTCTAATAATGAAGATGGGCATGAAGAACATTTGAGGATGGATTTGCAATTGTTAAGGGAGCATAAGTTGTATGCAAAGCTAAGCAAATGTGACTTTTATAAAAATAAAATTACTTATTTGGGTCACATTATTTCAGAAGAAGGAATATCAGTGGATCCAGAAAAGGTTGAAGTCATTATGAATTGGCCAACTCCAAAGAATGTGACAGATGTGAGATCTTTGATGGGTCTTGCTGATTACTATAGAAGATTCATTGAAGGATTCTCCAAGGTTGCACACCTAATCACTTCTTTGCAAAAAAAGGGAACACAATTTGAATGGACCTAGAAATGTGAAGAATGCTTCCAACTATTGAAGAAGCTTCTCACTAGTGCTCCGATTATGAAAATTGCAAACCCAGAAAAATAATTTGAGGTGTGTACAAATGCATGTAAAAATGGACTTGGAGGATTTCTTGTGCAAGAAAATCATGCGATGTGTTATGAGTCGAGAAAATTGAAGGAGCATGAAAATAATTATGCCACACATGATCTAGAACTTGCAACCATAGTGCATGTTTTAAAAATGTGGAGACACTATTTAATGGGCAGGAAATTTGAGTTGAGGACAGACCATTGTGGTCTGAAATATTTATTTGAGCAGCCAACATTAAATGCCAGGCAAGCTAGATGGTTGGAATTTTTATGTGAGTTTGATTTTGAGATCAAACACATAAAAGGAAAAGAAAATAAAGTGGCTGAAGCACTCAACAAAAAGGTGCATGAAATGCTTGTGGAAACCATCACAACTCGCCAATCAAATTTGAGACATCAAGTTGTTAATTACCTTGCCGGAGATGAATTATATGTGCAAATAAAAGTTAAATTGCAGCAACAAAATTTCGAAAATAATTGTGAAGGTTATTATTTATAAGAGGATGGACTTCTTGTTTATAAAAATAAAATCTATATTCCAAATGTGGCAAACTTAAGGAGAATTGTTATGGATGAAATCCATAAAATGCCATATTCTGCTCACCCAGGATATCATAAAACAATTACTATAGCTAGGAAACAATATTTTTGGCTAGGGATGAAAAATGATATTGTTGAGTATATATCTAAATGCATGAAGTGTCAACAACTGAAAGATGAGCATCAACACCCAACAAGTTTGTTGCATCATTTGCCAATTTCAGAATGGAAATGGGAAGTATTTTCCATGGATTTTATTACATGTTTGCCAATGATTGTGAAACAACATGATTCCACCATGGTTGTGGTGGATAAATTGTCAAAATCAACACACTTTATACTAGTTAAGTCCACCTATAAAGCATATGCCATTGCAAAGATTTTGTAACACGCCGATTTTGATCCCATTGCATTAAACTCATAAATAATGTAATATCGTTATAAAATCATATTAAGGAGCTTAAGGAAAAGGCCCCGCCATTGATTTATTGTTTATGCATCAGCAATTAAAAAAATATATATGCACGTGGATCACATGCTAGGATGGCACAATGGAAATCGTAAATATGATGTAAATATGTATTTTAATAAAAACACCCACAACTAGCTATGCAATGCAACAAGAGTATGGTGGCATGATTTTTACAAGGAATTGGGAGGGAAATATTCAAACCCTTGAAGCCAATAAAGTCAAGCCAATTGTCAAGGAGAGAACCCATGAACCTTCAACTACCCATGTTGACTTTTATACCCAATCATTTATTTCTTCCAAGAGTTGGTTGAAGTAGTTATTATTTTGGGAAATGAAGAGGTATGGATGTCCAATTTCGTGTAAGGTCAGGCCACCATTTTTGGAAAATAATGTTTGGCTTCTTGGGCAAGAAAAGAGCCACAAAATTTCTCCCCAAATCCATTGTTCATCCAGGGGTTTTTCTCTTTCACGAGTTAGAGGAAGGATGTGCATTTTTCTCCACGTTTTCCCCTGTGTTTCCTCCATTTTCAGCTGGGAGGAGGGTGTCTTTGTGATATAGAACAATGGAGAAGAAGATGAATCCGATTTGGGGGTCCATAGAGGTCTTTTTTGGCCTTTTGAAGGATCATATACTTGTGGGAGAAATCATTTTCTTCCTTGTGGTCGTTTTCCCCTCTCAAAATCCATTTTTGATTGGCCACGATTTGGTAAAAACACTCATGGACACCATGTTTTGTGAATCCCATAGTTAAAAACGTTTGTTATGCCCAACATATGTGCTTGTTGTGTGTGGGAGAGAATGTTGTGGTTTAGGTTATATGTATCCCTTGTTTTTGGGCTTGAGCTTGAGTGTTCCTACTCTTTGTAGAAATCATGCCCAACTCGAGGGTGGCAATTGTGCTGAGAGATTGATGAGCACAATTGGCCTATGGATGGGTGGAATGTTGCAGTTGCATAGCTAGTTGCTCAGGACAACTTCACAATCACGATAAGTATTCTCTCTTGTATTTCAGTTATGCAATGCTTCTAATTGATGTCTGTTTTAATTATGATTATGCTGGAAATTATGTCACATCCCCATCTTTACCCTATTGCATTAAAATTGTAAATGATGTAAATATCGTTATTAAATCATGGTGAGGAGCTCAAGGCCAAGGCCCTGCCATCGATTTAGCGTTTTATGTATCGGCAATTAAAAATAGATGCCTATGGTTCTTGTGCTAGATAGGCACAATGTAAATGAAGACATCATGTAAATATGAAATTTAATGAAATACCCACAACTAGCTATGCAATGCAACAAAGAGATGGGGGCATGATTCTACAAGGAATAGGGAGGGAAATTATTCAAACCCTTGAACCAATAGATTTAATCCAAATGTCATTGAGTGAACCCATAAACCCTCAACTACCCATTTTGACTTATGCACCCAATCATTTAATTCTTCCAAGAGTTGGTTGAGGTAGTTAATGCCTTTGGATTGGAGAGGTATGGCAGCCAATTTCGTGTATGGGCAAGCTATCAACCCGGGAAAACGCATTTTTGCTTCTTGGGCAAGTAAACACCCACGAAATGGTACCCAAAGCCATTCTTCACCCATGGCCTTTGCTCTCTCACGCAGTCTGAGCTAGCTCGGGCTTTCTCCTTCATGTTTTCCTTCATTTTCCTGTATTTTTCCATGGATGGTAACTCGTTTTTGTATTTCACAGTGTCAGGGAGAAAGGGAGTCACGTTTTGGGGGTTTATAGAGGCCGTTTTTGTCCTTGAAATGCCCATGAACGTTTTCTGAAAACGAATTTGCCTTCCCAGGGTTTATTCCCCTTTTGCCATTTCGTTTATGGTTGCCCATGTTTTTCTAAAGCTCAGGGAAACCCCATTTTGTGCACCCCACTGTAAAAACGTTTCTCTTCATGCCCAACACTTGTGTTTTTGTTGTTATGTGCATCCCTATTTTGGTTTGATATTGTGAGCAAGAATTTAGGAGTGGAAGGAGACAGAATTGGCTTGATAAGCCTAGTGAGGAGGTGACCTCAAGAAGATCCAAAGGGCTAGCTACTCTTCTATGCACACCTTGAACAATACTAGATTGGAAGGTATGGCCTAAGGGATTGTGTAGTTGTGAAGGGAATACTTCCTGGTATTGGGTGTGTAGGTAATGTGGGTACCAAGCTAGATAGATCTGATAGAGGCATCCATAGCTCTATGGGTGAGCCATTAGCTTAGCAATTCATTCCTTTCCATTTCCTTAGCAGCCTGATAAACCCAATTGTAGATTGGCTTGGCTCATTTTGGTGTATATTTGGCTATGTGGGAGTCTACTGTTCCCTTGTTCCTTGTAGAAATCACGCCCAGCTCGGGGGTGGTAGTTGTATTGAGAGATTGATGAGCACAACTGGCTTGCTCGGGACTACTCTGTTTTAAGATAAGTACTCTCTTATGTTAATTCTGTATTGTTTTAATTGATGAATGACATGAATATCTTGAATGTATGATGGATATGTAGTAGAATTTACTTCCGCTGTGTTTTCTTAGATTTATACATTGCATATGCATTTTTCTTATATATTATGTGCAACCTTATTTAATAAGTATGGGGTTAGATGCCTGGATTTAGTGTCATGTTCTCTCCTATGTTGGTATGATGGGTGGGTTTGTGACAAATTACATATAGGTGTGTGTAGTAGAATTTATTCTGTTGTGTCAAATTTGATTATGCATCTACACACATGTGTTTTATTTGCTACGAATTTGTTCATGATGAATTCGATTGAGTTTGAAAGGTGCAGTTTTTTTTTCCATCATGTTCCCTTCCTTGAGACGGATGGATGGAAAGGGACGTGACATATTTTCATGAAGGAAATTTTCAGATTGCATGGATTTCCTAAGGCAATAATTTCAGACATGGATACAAAATTTACTTCAAATTTCTGGAAAAGTCTTTTTGTTGATTTGGGTATACAACTGAACTTCAACACCGCCTACCATCCACAAATAGATGGGAAAACATAAGGAGTAAATCAGGTTCTTGAGGACATGCTTCACATGTATGTGATGGACAACCATCCAAGTGGGAATATTATCTACGTTTGGTAGAGTTTTCATATAACAATGGGCAACAAGCTTCGTTGGGCATGAGTCCATTTGAAGTTTTATATGGTAGAAAGTGCAAGACACCTGTGACATGGGATAATCCAGTGAACATAATTATGATTGGGCCAAAATTGCTTAAGTAAATGGAACAAGAGGTTGCAAAAATTTGGCAAAATTTAAAGGCATCCCAAGACAGGCAGAAAATCTATGCAGATAAGAATAGAATGCATAGAGTGTTCAGTGTTGGGGATCATATTTACCTTAGAGTGAGATCAAGGAAAAGGTCCTTGAAGCTTGGAAGTTGTGCCAAGATGTCACCAAGATATTGTGGGCCATTTGAAGTGCTGGAAAGAATAGGGCTAGTTGCATATAGAATTGCAGTGCCTGCTAACACTATAAATCATAATGTTTTTCATGTTCCTTTGCTTAATAAATATGTACATGATCCTAACCATGTGATTGATAGGGATGTGATTCAGGTGGAACCCGAGGGAGAGTTCCAAACCGAGCCACTGTGGATCCTAGACAGGAAGGTAACATTGCTCCAGAACTGAGCCATCAGACAGGTAAAGGTGCAATAGAAGCACTTCAGTCCTGATAAGGCTACGTGGGATTTGGAGGATGCAATGAACAAGGCATACCCATTTTTGTTATGATTTTGATAAAACATCGAGGACAATGTTATTCCAAGGGGGAGGGGATTGTAATACCCCCACTTTTGGATTGGAATGTATTTAATCAAAATGATGTAAATGATGTAAATATGCTAGTATGGATTACTAGCGCAGAGCTTAAGGCTAAGGCCCAACTAGAGAATGGCTAGGCATGCATGATGTATATATTTTTATTTGGACCATATGGTTGGCTTACTATGCCAATTCGAAATGTATGTAAATATTAAGTTGGAAATTAATAAAATAGTCCAAGATGGCTGTGTAAAGAGCACTAAAGGGGAAGATGAAATGGGGCCTATGGGGAAAACAAATCCTATGTTGCCATGTTTCAACCTTAGAACTCATCCAAAATCTTCCATGTGCCCTAAATAAGACCATTACCTTCTCTTGACTATTAAATCCAATCATTGAATGCAAATGTGAGGTTGTTAGGAAAAGTCACTTCATGTAGTTATTGAAGCATGGGGGTTGTGACAGTTATGTTAGGCTGTCAGCAATTCTATTTCTTCTATGGTCAGAATCTATGTCAGTTGTATTCTCACCTTTACCTCATATCCCTGGAGTCAACACTCTTTTGATCATTTATCTCATGCATGTTTTCTACACTACGTAGAGTTTTCCATTGATGTTCATGACCATTACCAGACTATGTTTAACCCATAAATTCGAATTTGAAGACAAAACTGCATTTTTGGAAGGGAAAATAGATGGTTGTAGGTGAGCATGGAGGTTGGGAAAGATAGGAACCTTTACCCATTGAGTTCTGCTACTTTTGGATGCATGAAAAGTCACGGATTAATGTTGCAGGAGGTTCTCTAATACCATACAACAGGTTGGATTCGTACTCAACACACTGGTAAGCATTGTAAGGGTTGGATTTCCTGAGGGAGCTGTGGGTCAGTGAAGGGAAATGCCTTCCTTGTGTTGTGTGGGCCAGTTGGAAGGAGTGCCATGGTTGTGATGGCTTAGTGAGACCCCTATAGAGCTCTGGTTTAGCTTTTTGGCTAAGCACAGTGAGCAAAATGGGTTGTGGGATGAGAGATAGAATCCTGTAGGTGTTTCCCTTGCCTTGGTGGCCTCATAGCCTAGCTTGGGGGTGACCTTTCAATAGAAAGAGTATATTTTGGACACAGTGCCCAAGGTTGGGTGGAAAATCGATCTTACACAACTAGTTGCTTGGATCTTCTTTGTTTAAAAGATAAGTATTATTATGTATTTGATGTGCAATGATTTTTAGTTTATATGCTTGTGACAATTATGCTTGGAATTGCATGTTATGTGTGTGTGGATCAATCTTATTTTTGCCATGTATTTTTATTTCCATGTATGCACAAGCATTTTAGCTGTATAAATTCGTAAGTGTGGTTATGGGGAGAAATTTAGAGGCCTCAATTTGGTGAATGTGCCCTCCTACTGGTCAGATTGAGGGATGGGGATGTTGCAACTTCTATCGCAGATTTGTGATGGGATTATCTAATATTGATTGGTCCCTTATCCAGGTGACCAAAGCGTGATCTAAGGCTATGTTTGTTTGGTCCAAGCCACAACAACAAGTATTCCTTTCCAGATATCTGTTGAAGTTACCGGTAGGAATGTACTTCGCACTATTGTTGATGAAGGAGCTTCTGTTAGTATTTTATCCTCAACTGCTTGGCTTCTCCTCAGCTTATGCTAGTCAGTGACCAGATATTGGCTTTCAATATAAGGCCTACTGAACCTTTAGGGATCCTTCCTTAGTTACCTATCACTTTAGGAGGGAAAATTGTCTGCATTGATGTTATGGTAGTCCAAGGTCCCTTAGATTTTAATATGCTCCTTGGACGTGATTATGTCTATGCTATGAAAGTTGTGGTGTCCACACTCTTTCGAGTGATGTATTTTCCCCATCATGGGAATATGGTGACCATTTATCAGCTTTCCTTTGTGACACCCACTCATCGCATGACTCCTAGTCATCAGACTTCCCTAAATGTTCCACATGTTTTAGTGGTTTATTCCCCTTCAGGATAGGGGGCATGTATCCAGCCTTTGGACATCATGCTGGAGCTACCCCCTGGTTCCTTAGGCTGGGGGGAACCCCACCAACCTCTGGACATCATGTTGGTAGGAACCAATCTCAAGCATAGTTTACTTTTGGTTTTAAGCTTGTGTAAAAATGAAACCAACCATCATTTCGAGTAGAGTTTTATTTCGTTGTAAGCTCGCTAAAAAATGAAATGGGCCATTTCGAGTATAGTTCATTCTATTTCAAGCTCGTTAAAAAATAAAACAGGCCTCTACAAGCATAGTTTACTTTCAGTTTCAATCTTATGTAAAAATGAAACCCATCATGAGCAGAGTTCCCTTTATGTGTCAAGCTCGTTAAAAAATGAAACAAGTCACCATGAGCATAGTTCCCTTTCCGCGTCAAGCTTGTTAAAAAATGAAACAGATCCCCTCCCCTTGAGTCGATTCTTTCGCCAGATTTAATATCTGAACCTTCATTTCATTCGCCTATGCTATTTAATCCTATTTTTTCGTCCTCTCGTGGTGAACATATTCCTATTAGTAACCATGAGTTTTATTGGATGAAGAAAAAGAGTAGACGAACGAAATGAAGCTTGGGGGGAATATCTCCAGCCTTTAGAAATAATACTAGAGGTAAGCCCTCAGCTTCTTGTTCTGTGGGAAAACTTTCCAACCTATGGACATCATGTTGGGAAGTAACCCATTTCGAACAAACTTTCTTTTGGGTTTTGAGCTTGCTAAACCATGAAAATAATCCTGAGCATAGTTCATTTTCTGTTGCAAGCACGTTAAAAAAATGAAGCAGATACCACAAGCATTCTTCCAACCTTTCTTCGAGCTCGTTAAAAATAGTAAGAGATGTCGAGCTTACTTTTCACTTTTTCGTGCTCTGGTTAAAAATATGCAAAGTGGTTTGAGCTTATTTTTTCCTTTTTCGTGCTCTGGATCCAAACATGAAAAAGATTCCGAGTGCTTTTGATACCATTGTCGTGCTCGTTAAAAATTGAGTAAAAAGGTGTGTCTAATGAGTATAGGTTTATCACTTTATCCAGCCTCGCTAGACTATTTACGGAAAAGGAACTGTGCCGAGTTTACTTTTCCTTTGTCGTACTCGGTCACCAACCATGACAAAGTTATACATGGAGTCCTCTTTAAGCCCTTTTTAGACTCCTAAAATAGGAAAAGATTGCCGAGCGAACTTGTTTCTTTTATGCTCGTAAAATGATTTGAAAGGACGTCTATTCGGCGGTAGGTTATCCCTTTTTTGGACCGTTTAGACTATTTACGAGAAAGGTATACCTCAGTCAACCTTTGACTGGAAGAGTTCTTCCAAATATTATTTTACACTTTTTCGGGTTTGGGGACTAACTTTTATGAAAAAGTCAAAACCTGGAGTCTTCTTTAGATTATTTCAGACTCTCTAAACATGAAAAATCACCGAGTTTCCCTTCCTTGGACTCATAAAATCAAACATCGAAGGACCCTTTTGGGACCAAACCCCTCCTTTCTTAGGTTTGTAAAACGTGTGAGATTCGACTCATCCAAAGGATGAGCTATATCGAGCATCTGTTATCCTCCTCAAGCTCGTTAAAAAACAAAGAGGTGCTCATCAAGCATGATGGGGGTTGGGGAGAAATAAGCTAAGTTTGCTTTAGAAATCTTTATGGCAACTTGTATCACCCTTGAACATGGAACCTATTTGCATCTCGCCATACAATTGGGTAATCTTCTTGTCTCTAAGTCATGCCAATTCTATGAGTCATCCCGCTCCTTAAAGTCATCTGAAGAATGCCTCAGTCATCGTTGCATTATGTCTTGGTCTCTGCCTCGTTAAGTAAATGTTGCCGATTCATTATTGTCATGCCATTCATGTTCAAGGGAAGTTTACCTTAGTCATACTCTGCAATATTGTTAGCCTTTTCATACTTGTGTTAGTGCATACTCATCTGATTCATTAATTCACATCACTTTCCTATGTCCGTTTCGTGTCGATGATGTGGGATTCATTATGGCCCTCCTTCGACGAGTCTATTCCTGTCGACTTCAACTCATTATCCAGGAATTAGTCTTAGAAACCAACCTTAGTACCTTGGTACCTGCATGCCTCAATGGCAGGTTTCCTCGTATTCGACAGTAGGTTTTCACCATTGGCCTCTGATCGAATGATCTCGCAGATGTTCGACGTCAACTCATCTATTCACATTTCGTCGAGATGTACTATGATACCTTGGGAGTCATTTTCATCATTGGTGATTTCCCTCACACTTGTTAACGGTTCACATCATTGACTGGTAATCAAGTGGTTTCTACCATGTTCGACTTCAACACCTTGTAATCACATGATTAGATTCATATCGATTTGGGATTGGGTAGAAGACCCTGGATGGTTCTGAAGTTTATTTATCACATCCAGGTTGCGATGGTGATTTTTTGAGTAGGTTCCCACATGGACATTATGTTGGTGACCTCATTGATGTACTTTCACACAGATCCACTCTTGTATTGGTCGTGGCTGTGTCATTGTCTTGTCATGGATCTACGCTTGTAGTCTAGTAGCCATGATTTTTCTTTAGTCATTGTTAAGTCAGTACTATCATGGAACTGCAATGTATTGGTTGGAAACCATGCTTTGAGTTAGTTGTTCCGAGCATGGGTATGCCCGCCTTAGGGCCGTTAGACATATTCTTGATATTTTCTTACAGCTTTTCTCCAGTTCTCCTTCAGATATCCTTGCAGACTTATTATTGGTAAAGTGTTTCGGCCATCAGATTCCTTCTGACCTCACACTTTAGGGGGCATCTGTTATACCTCAAATTGCCACACCATATGTAAGTGAGAATATACATGTTTCACCACCATTGAAAACATGATGTTTATGCCTCCTAAGGGTGTTAGGACCCTTCATTCTAATGTTGATCCCTTCCCTAGTGACATTTGGAAGCAAATCCAACAAGCAAGGGGTCAAAACCCACCTTAACCACCTCCAAAAATTAGCCTTATGGAATTGTCACACCCTGCATGCCTATGGGGGAGCGACAATTTCAAATTATCACACCCTGCATGCCTATGGGGGAGCGCCAATTTCAATATTGTCGCGCTTTGCTTAGTTATAAGGGAGCGACAATTTTGGTTTAGGCTTATCCCTTTGATTTTGGATCTTGGATCTCATGGAGATTTTCTTGACTGTTATACCTCAAATTGCCACACCATGTGTAAGTGAGAATATAAATGTTTCACCACCATGGAAAACATGATGTTTATTCCTCCTAAGGGTGTTAGGACCCTTCATTCTAATGTTGATCCCTTCCCTAGTCACATTTGGACGCAAATCCAACAAGCAAGGGGTTGAAACCCACCTTAACCACTTCCAAAAATTAGCCTTCTGGAATTGTCACGCCCTGCATGCCTATGGGGGAGCGCCAATTTCAATATTTTCGCTCTTTGCTTAGTTATAAGGGAGCGAAAATTTTGGTTTAGGATTATCCCTTTGATTTTGGATCTTGGATCTCATGGAGATTTTCTTGGGATGAGGTACCCCTTCGAATCCCATCTCACATTCCTTCCTTGGCATGGTTTAGATCCTTGATCCACATCTTCCTCACTTAGATCCATAATCTCCTCTTAGTGGTTGGCCTCCCAAATCCTAATTAAAGAGAGCCATCCATGAGCTATGGGGGGGTGATCTTGGAAGCACTAAACTTATGATCCTATGATTCTTGCAAGGGTGATGTTGGAGAGCTTGGAAGGAGGTGCTGCTACTTTGGACATCAAGGTATAACATTGTAATCAACTTCTTTTGGCTTTCTTATCATTAATATAACTTAGCCTATTCCTCTCATTTTCATGTCTTTAATGATGAATGCATGAAATTGTCTATGTTTTATAGTTAGATCTTTGTTTATACATATATTTCTTTGGAGAAGGTGTTGTCTTTCATTTGTGAATAGGTTCATAAGTCCATGATCAAAGGCTGGAGCTGGAGCAACTTAGGAGCAACAAGGACAACCATTAGAGTGAGGTACGCCATCTACTTGGTTTGTTTTTCCATAGCTTGTTAGCTGATGTATGAGCTAGATCTAAGAGGATTATAGTGTCTATTTGTTTCCTATCTGTCCTGGGTAGGCAACTAGGGGCCTTTTCTAATCCCAAGGGGATATCTACCTATTCGTAGGAAGAAAATCTCACCACAATTCTAGCTGCTTTTATTTTTATAGTCTGTTATGTTTCATTCATTTTAATAGAATATAAGTTTACTGTATCACTGTGTTTCTTGCAATATATTTGTGCATGTGAATATATATATGCTTTGTCATTTCATTCTCACATAAATCCAGATCAATTTAGTTTTTTTTACTAGTCCTAAAACTAGTCTCAAACATGTGTTCTGGGAAAAATGCTATATCTAAAACTCGAGGACTCCAAATTGAGAGCCACCTGTTGGATCAGATAGAATACATACCATATTGTTTGTGGTAAAAAGGATTGATGCAGATAAGGGAATTCAGACATGTGGCAGGCCACACAGTTTCCCTCTTCTGAATGGGACAAAAATAACAAGTTTTGGGAAAGTTACCATAAATTTCCTTGGGCACATTGGTACTGGGTCGAAGCTATGGCGTTGTAAAGAAGACATACCAATATACTATAGGATGAAATTTTAGACTCAGAGGGGCTAAATTGTTTGAGATAATTCAGGAGCAAGGTTGGCTACCAAGATAACCTACAAACTAGGGTTTCTCATGGTATGTTAATTTGAAACTTGCATAGATTTTGATTGGAATATCTATTTTGGGTGATTTGAAAGTGTAATAAATATGAAATAGAGGAGAATTATAGGTAAATATTATTTTGGGCTCTCATGTCAAGTGTGTTCTAAAAACAAATCACCAACTAAACCTCTAGAGATCTCAACCATGACTCATGAAGAAAATGAAGAAATGTGTAACCGACTATCCAATTTTGAGGCCAAAATCAAGGAATTGAATGTTAGTTCAGTGACACATGTTCAATTGGTAAACACAAAAAAATGATATAGATAGTGTGTTGAAAAATATAGATCAAAAGATGGCCAGTAAAGATGATCTCAAGGTTATGAATGGGGGTAATACTAAATGAGACGAGACATCTCGTGCCTCATAATTGAGCTCCTTGAGAAGATGATAATGATAACAAGAGGGACTTTTCCCAATCATAGATTGAAAAAAAGTTGGAGAACAAGATGTTTGAGTCCCTGACATTTAATCAGTCATCACATCATCGTGGGTTCAACTCGGGCCCAAGGAACTACTTTATTCCCAATATTGATATGAGGATGTTTGATGGAAATGATCCAATAACATGGATATTCCAGATGGAGCAATTCTTGATCTACACCAAGTTCCAACTTTACAAAATGTAACTATTATATCCTTTTATTTAGAACCTGATCAATTTGTATGGTACCAACGGCTTAGTGACCGTAAAATGGACACTACTATCTCTTGGTTTATATTTATGGATGTATTGATAACATATTATGGGGATATTAAGAGCAACATATTCTTTATCCAATTGACAAATATCAAGCAAAAAGGTCTAGCTGCAAAGCACACTAAGTAGTTTCAGAAGTTGAGTCTTAGAGTGAAGAACATTCCAGAGGATAATTTGTTGGATCTCTTTATGGGTACTTTAAAGGAGAGAATTCAACACGAGGTACATAACTTTGAAGCTAAATAATTTGAGAATGCTTTTAGTTTGGCAAGGAAAGTTGAAAATAAAAATATGGCTACTAGAAGGGATGCTATTAACACCTATAGAGATGGAAATGTTTCCTACCCAATGTCACTCAGCCTACAAGGTTGATGCCTCAACAAGTGGAGAAAACAAGAGCAAAGTGACTATGTTTCAATTGTGATAGCAAGTATAGCAACATGCATAAGTGCAATGAGAATAAGTTATTCTAAATGGATTGTGAAGAGGAAGAGGATCCAAAACCATAATAGTATCAAGACGTAGATCTAGAGGATACTACTCTAACCATATCTTTCCATGCCTTTGTTGGCATTAGCATGACTTAAACTCTCAGGATAGAAGGATATATCAAAAAGAAAAATGCTAACAACATTGATTGATCATGGTAGTGCCAATAACTTCATTAATTGCAAATTAGGCAAACTTCTCAATTGATTTATATATCCTGCACCATAATTTCAAGTAATGATTGAAGATGTTGGTACCATAAATTGTTTAGGGAATTGTCATAGTATTAAGCTTAATATTGGGGAGTATTAATTGGATAGTCCAATGATTTCAATCTAAATGGGTGGTGTTGATGTTGTACTAGGGGTCTAGTGGATACAATAATTGGGAATATTGGCTCTTAATTTTCATAAATTTTTCATGAGGTTCTCTTTAGAAGGAAAGGAAATTGAAGTCAAAGGTATTCCATGGAATCCTTCTAAAGGAATAAGCTCTAATAACATGAAAGTTTTTCCAAAAAAGGGACACCATGGTGCAATTGCACAATTGTGATCACTAGATGTTTAAGAATTTATACCCTCTATTCTTGTGGATCTCCAAGAACTTGTTGAAAATCATTCCAAGGTATTTGGAGAGATTCCTAATGGTATTCACTTGCAACCAGGAAGTGTACCACCTAACATCAGACCCTACAAGTACCCATAAACTCAAAGGAGTGATATTGAGAATATGGTTCAAGAAATGTTAGATATATGCATCATTCCATGTAGCCAAAGTGTTTTCTCTGCACCAATGATGATGGTTCACAAAAAGGAATGTCCATGATGCATGTGTACAAATAATAGAGATCTCAATAAGATGACTATTAAAGATAAGTTTCTTATGCTTTTCATTGATGAATTATTAGACAAATTACAAGGATCAATTTTATATTACCAAGTTGGATCTTCATTCTGGATATCATCAAATCGAAACAATAAAACATGACATTTCGAAAATAACCTTCAGAAACAAGAAGGTCATTATGAATTTTGGTGATGCCATTTGGCCTTACCAATGCATCTTCCACATTTCAAAGTTAGATGAATTATATTTTTAAACCCTCCCTCATAAAAAATGTGTTAGTATGTTTTGATGATATACTAATCTATAGAAAATATTGGGAAGATCATGTACAACATGTTGAGATAGTCTTAAAACTATTGGAGGAGCACTGACTATTTGCCAAGCCTTCTAGGAGTCCCATTTGGAGTTTGGGAAGTGGAATATTTGGGTCATATTCTCATGAAGGCGTCAAAGCGGACATTGACAAAATTAAAGCTATCATGGAATGAACAATTCTTAAAACCTTGAATAATCTTAGAGGATTCATAGGGTTGATAGGCTATCATTGCAAGTTTGTTAAGAATTATAGTCAAATAACAACATCTCTAACAAGGTTATTGAAAAAGGAGGCATTATCTTGGACTTAAGAAGCAACGAAAGCTTTTGAAAAACTTAAAGTAGTTATGTGTACAACTCCTGTATTAACCATGCTTAATTCACAAGAACCTTTATTGTGGAATGTGATGCCTGAAGGTATGGCATTGGTGCAGTTTTAATGCAAGAAGGAAGGCTCCTTGCCTTTGGAAATTGCTAACTCAAAGGAAAAATACTTACTCAAACCAATTTATAAAACATGATATGTTGGCCATAGTACATGAAATTAATAAATGGTTCCCTTACCTAATAGGAAGAGACTTCAAGGTAAGAATAGATCATGACAGTCTTAAGTACTTCTTAGAACAACGATTAACTTCATAAGCACAACAAAAATGGGTTACAAAGATGTTAGGTTATGAATTTTGAATTACCTACAAAAAAGGAAATAGAATGTGGTGGCAGATTCACTTTAAGGAAAAGAAGATGACATAGAGGGTTTACTTTATGTTATTTCCATTATGCAACCTGAATGGGTGCAAGAAGCAAGGATAGAATGGAAACATGATCAGAAGGCATGCAAGATAATTCAACAACTATGAGAGGACTCTAGTTCACTAGAATTTATGTGGAAGAATAATTCAATATGGTAATAGGATCGCCTACAATTATTAAAGAATTCATAACTCGAACATACTGTCCTTTTGGAATTGTTGTAATACCTTAGTTGTTAAGCCCCAGACTTATGATACTTTATGTGACTGCGTAATTATGTTCTTTTGAATGTTAATGTGATTATGGACTGCAGAATTCTAAATAGGTTCAACACCATGCAAGAATTTTAAAATCCAGGATTTGGAAAGAAAGTAGTCCTCACCAAAATTTACACAGAGTTTAGCAGAAAGTAGAAGAAATATTGAAACATGAATACACGAGATAGAACACAATTGATGTAAAATCCACTATATTATTATTCAGTAAGATGTGTACAATATATAATACATCTCAAGAGAAAAATTCATGAGCCTTAGGAGGCAGTTGAGTAGCTCACATGAATGCTAGGCTTATTGGAGTAATTTCCCCAATCTATGACATTGTGCCAAGTGTGACTCATGTATTGGGCCATAATTAGGTCTAATGAACCTATGAGGATCATAAGTACATTAGGCTAGTCAATTAATGTGGATGGAATCATTATGAGGGAAAATTAGGTGGTTTAGGGATTTGGTAGTGGCCATTAATGATCAATTTGACCACTTCTAGTGCATTAGCGCCCTTGGTCCAACCTTATCCCATAAAACATGGAACATGGGTGCCTCCCTCATTAATTGAATTAAGTTGGGAACCTTTGAATCCCAAGATTAAGGAAATAGGGTGCACTTGTGGACAAACTTGGCTATAATGACAAACCACTAGTCTAAGATATGGACAAACCCCCTAGACTAGGCATTATGAAGCCAAACCATGGAACAAATTACACCAAACACTTGGAACCTTATGCAAGGAGTATTAACCAAGGTCTAGATGGGAATTATGTTCCAATATGGAATTATGACCTTTGTTTGATAATATGACTTTGGACTTTGTCACTATTATTAATATTAATGTTATTATTGGCATTGTTGTTATTGATTAATTAAACAACTGGCTCAAAAAAGGCACCTAAAAGAGTATGGGAGACCATGGATCTCACAATGTGAGGGGGAATGGGGGAAATACCTAGAACCTTAGAACTTGTTGTTGGATGGGAGTTGTCCATCCTAGTTTATCATGCACCCTAGTGACATTAGTAGTGTTGGTCACCCAAACATTGTACAACAGACCCTATTTTTATTTTTATTTTTATGGACTATGGAGTGTTGAAATTTGGTTGTCGTTTATGTTAACTAATGTCAAAGAGGATGTCAATTAATTTAGTTTGAGTCATTGATGTCAAAGTGGATACAAAATTCCTATGCCAACTTAAAGAAGTATATGGAAGCCACTTTGAAGAAGTATATGCGCAAGATGGTGAAGGACATGGATGCCAATGTGAAGAAGTATATCTAGAAGTTGCATCTAGTCTAAAGATGTGTGTCCAAGGATACATCATGCATGATCAGTATGAATAAGCACATAAGGAAGGTACATCATGCATATCCAGTTCAAAGAAGCACATGAGCAATGTATCCTACTACATGTGGTACTAGCACAAATATCAAGTCCACCAAGTCACACTCTCTCAAGGAAGCAACCAAAGAACTGGTTGGACAAAGGTACATGTGCACGAGCAACCAAGGAGTTGGTTAAGCAAAGATACAAGTGTGCAAGCATGTTGAAAGAAGACTCTAGAATGCGCAAGCATTGCTTGGTCAAAGATCAGGAGTGCACAAATAGTAAGAAACTGAATAGTCTTAAAAGCGTGTAAGTTTTTCCAATCAGAAGACGCTTTCAATTAATAAAGGGTGTACGAGTTCCAAGAAGGGTACAAAAGCTGAAGTTGTTTATGCGCAAACCACACAAGCTGATGATACAATAGATGCGTAAGTCCCACATGTAATGGTACTGCAAGGGTCAAAGTCCCACCAAGTAGAAGTTAGTTTATGCGTAGATTCCGCAAAGCATTATTGCATCAGGAGCACAACACCCATAAGGGATGGTACAAAAAGGGTCAAAGACTCATTAAGTTGAAGAGAAAGGATGCGCACATACCTCAAAGAAATGGTACATCAAGAGCACAAGAGTACACCACTAAGGTGTAAGTCTCACTAAGTCGTGGACCATGGATGTGCAAGACCCACAAACGAATGACACATCAACAACGCAGAAGATGACATGTGGCGAAAGCAAAATCCGTGAAGTATGGAATAAGGGATGCCACAATCAACTTGTGGACATACAATCCATGAAGGACATGTATAAAAAGAGATGCAAGTTGGAGATTTGAAATAAGCTTGATGGTGAGATCATAGAGCTTCAAGTGGAAGATACATATTTATATTCGGGGCATCAAGGGATCGAGGACAAAACAACATGATCTAGTGAGGATCCCAGTGCGCACATACATAAGAATGATGCAACTGATAGTGTGCATAATGCTTTTGTATATCTGTCACGAATGTGAAAATACTGAAAGGTAGAAACATAGAGGAATGCGCAACTGCGTGAAGATTGAATGACAGAATTATAGACAACATGGATACAGTCACAGATGTTGTAAGTAAGGAAGTAGCACATAAACAAAACCGAAGTATATCAGGTTATGTGCAGATGTTTGGCTGATGCATGAAGACTGAAGTGAAGTGTGCGAAGTTGTCCATCTGATGTGTGATGATAAAACAACAACATGATCTAGTAAGCGCATCATGATGAGGATGATCTGAGACAAGTTCGTTAAACCAAAAGGACAAATCAATTTATGCATGACATGCCGTAGGTTGTCTAAAATACCGTGGTACTTAAACAGAATGGACACATCAGTAAGTGCGCAGTTCCATATGTTACTGGTTCATTATCTCAGAGCAACATACTATCAATTGAAAGCACAATATCAGTTGGCAACTACAATTGCGCAGTAGCAGATCGACAAAGCACACCTTAGCACAGACTGCATAATCAATAGCACACAATACATGAAGTAAGACATCAACATAAGTGTTTAATTGAGAGGAATGAGAAGTCAGGTGATGTATGCAGCACAGTGACAATGAATCATCTGCATACTAAGATAGCGCACAACAAAACTAATATCAGAAGATCAAAAGTGTGCACGAGTTGGAAGTTCAGTAAGTCAGAATTGTATATTGGATATCTAGGCGGAAAGATGGGGCAAGGAGAACATGGTTGTATCCTCCTTCTAGTTGGTGCTTGAGAACATAGGGAGTTGGATCTTCCTTCAGATCGGTGCCTGTAAAACTAGTGGGTCAGTTCCTCCTTCTAGTTGGTGTTGGTAAATACAGGAAGTTGGTGCTTCCTTGAATGTATTCTTTTCATTAAAAAAGAGCGTTCCGTGGTTTTCTCCCAATTCCACATCGAAAGTGTTGTGTGTTCTGTGTTCTTTGTCTTGGTGCATATATGTATGAATGATTTTGTTTATGTTGGATGCATAACTAAAGATCAATATTAAGTTAAGACTAATATTTTAAAGAAGGTAAAAAGTGTTGATAATTGCGCTAATAATGATTCACCCCCCCTCTCAGTATTAAATCGATTCCAACAATTGGTATCATAGTGGGTGCCTTCAGTAAAAGATTAACATTTGGAAGATATATCATTGCGCAGATATGGACAGAGCACCAAGGTTTGATGATACCAATTATACCTTTTGGAAGGTCAGAATGGAAGTATACTTGCAATCACTCGTAGCAGATGTTTGGAAATCTATTGTTGACGGTTACAATATCCCAACAGGCATACCAGTTAATCCAACACAAAGGAGAATCTATGAAAGTAATGCAAAAACTAGAAACATGCTGCTATGTGGTTTGGCAAATAATGAATTCATCAAGGTTATGCACTGTGCTTCAACCAAGGAAGATTGGGACAAGCTCAGAGGTGTCTATGAAGGCAACGAAAAGGTAAAGAAAGAAAAGCTACAAAACTACTATGGATTAATTGAATCTCTGAGAATGAAAGATGAAGAAAACATTACCTCCTATTTCTTAAGAGTAGATGAGATAGTTAATTCTATCAAAGGTCTCGGGGTTACTTTGGAAGAAGAATCCATGCTATAGAAAATATTGAGAACTTTACCCTCAAGGTTTGATGTGAAGGTGTCTGTGTTACAAGATCGAGCTAATATTGAAGACCCGATGAATGACGAGCTTCAGGGGATTTTGACTGCATACGAGATGAGAATTGAGAAAGAGACTCCCCTTAGAAAGGGAGCTGATTTTAAATCCACTGGAAAGGATAAGCATGATCATGAAAAAGATTGTTGTGATGAGTCAAATGATGAGGAATCAAACTTTGTCAAAAATTTGAAAAGATGATGAGGTAAGTACAAGAACAAGTTTCCCTTAAAATGTTTCAAATGTGGAGGAATGGGTCATTATGCCTCTAAGTGTCCTTACAAAGAAAACAAAGACAACGACAACGACAAGGGCTCTAGTTTGTATGATCGGAAGGTTGCACGATCTCAACACAGACCTTAAAGTAAAAGGAGGATTCCAAAACAAAGGAAGAGTATGTACACCGAGGAAGGAAGCAATGCATTTGAAGGAAGTGGTTGTGATGAAGAACCAAAAGAATTACTTTTCATGGCTCACGTGGAAGAAGAAAGCATAGATGAAAATAAGAAGAGCAGTTCGAAGAATAATCTAGTTGCGCAAAACAAACCATGATCACTAGACAAATACTTCTTTAGTGGATCATTCAAAACACTTGGAAAGATAGTTACACCTCCAAAGCCAGTTGCTGAGGTCAATATTGATAGTCAATCTGAAGAAGATGAAGATACTATAGACATTGAATGGGAAGGTGAATTGATTAATTCCCTAGATGACTCAATGAAGTCAAGGAAGAAGAATAAATTCTTGCAGTTGTCGAAGTATGAAGAACATGACAATCCGTTTCAAGAATCTCTTGACGCAAAAATTCGTGAAAAGGTAACCAACTATGACATTTAATTGATTTGCGCACAAGACAAGGTTAAAGTGCTCGAGGAAGAGAAAGCTGCTTTGAAAGGTTCTTTGGAAGAAGTAGTACAGAAAATCAGGATGCTGACAAATCAGCTCGAGGAGAAGGACAAATAGATATTCCGTCTAGAAGACAAATTGATCGAAGTAAAGGGAAAGAAACAAGTCTAAGATCCCACAGTGATTTGTGCACATCAAGAAAACAACAAGGTTAGTATTGATGATGAAGTAAAATAAAATTTCAAAGACAACACATCAATCTTGAACAAAATTATGGACAATCAGAGATCACCAAAAGACAGAACAGGTATTGGTTATGAAAAGTCATCAAAGAAGGTTTGCGACAAAGAATATTTCCCTAATCATGTTAAGTCCTTCAGGTATGATGATTCCTTCAACTACAACTCTTTTCAATCTACTAACCAAATAATGATCAATAGGGTGAAGTGCACAAGATGTAATCGTTTCGGTCACACTGCAAAATATTGTCAAATTGTGAGATGCTATGCAAAATACAACAATCCAATTACTTAAATTCCCATCCTAATATATGTATGAAATCCTACCATGAATTCATACATAATTATAGTAATTAAATCCATGCAAACATTTTTTTTCCTAAAAAAACCATATTTTTATTTCTAGCAAAGAAATGAAAATACAATATTCATCTGTTCACAAAATAGTGGGCCCTTTGCACGAGCTCTACTATTCACAGATCCATCATTTGATCCCCATATTTGCTCTCATACTTGATATCCCAATCCCATATATACATCATTTAATATTTAAATCCACGCAGACATATTTACATAAATTATAAGATAAATAAATATAGAACTTAAATATAAACATGGCATTTGTACACATTTAAAACATATATACATGTTCCTACCAAACTTGGGCTCTTTGTAACTCTTAATGTCTCTACGATAGAAGCCACCCTTGAGCTGATGCTATCATTCCGCAAGGGTGAAGTCCCTTAGGTATGGCTCTATGTCTCATTGCACCCATAACCCATAAAACTCACTAGTCACAAATCCCCTCTAAAACTACCCCAATCAACTTGCACTCTTCATGCTTAGCCTGCACAACAACGAGAATGGGATCCCTTCCTCTGCGAGCAATCCCTCGTGCTATCCCAATTCCCTTTCATTGCTCAAGTATAGGATGGATAATGAATATCACTACTGGGACTATAAGGATTCTCAACTATAGGGTGACTATAGGCCAGGTTTCCTCTCACATTAGCACTATGATCAATACCAACAATTTTATTTGAACTAGCACAAGCATCCATGAAGGTAGAGTCCTCTCCTATGACTTATAGTTCATACAAGAAAAACATCATGAATGAATGAAGAATTTTATAATTCTAAAAAATATATTTGCATGATCAAAATTTAGGGACCTTGGGATATATCACTAGATAAGGTTTATAGTCAAGGTATAAGGTCTTAGGTTAACAATATCTTTGGTCATCCTATACCATATATATTCATCTTCTAGCCACTTCATCATTACATACATATTTACATTCTAGGGTAAAAGATTAGGTGTTAGGGGGGGCATCCTTTTGTTGTTGTTGTTTTGTTGCTTATTATTGTTGATAAAGACCAAGGATCAACTTCTTTGGGTAACTCGTTGATTGATTAACCGACTGATAATAAACTCATAGAGTTTTGAAATCCTATTTAGCCATGGGTGCGTTTGATGAAGACGAGGAGCTTATTTTCTATAAATTGAAGGAAATTTGTGAGAAATAGGTTGTTTCCTTGCATAAATCTCATGATCAACTTCAACAATAAGTTGATTCCTTGCAAGATATTGTTGCCTTGTTGCAGATAAAGAATGGAAGATTGAAGGATCAACAATAGATAGGCCATACCTAGTTGGAGGATGAGATTGGCCTCTTTCATACCACTACTTTTCAGAGGGATGATGAAAAATTTAGGAAGATCGATGTCCTGGAAAGAACAATTAAGCAGGTATTTTAGAAGAGTATGGATGAATTTGAAAATAAAACACATTCATATGATGAAACGGAGGAGGAATTAAAGACCTCTCTCTCACATAAATTAATGGTTTGAAGGAGAAGATTAGTAGGGTGGAGGTAGACAATACCTATCTAGAGAATAATGTTTCCCATTTGCAAGCCTCTAGACGAGCTTCATGAAGAAGATGCTCCCTTTCAGACATTATCTAGTTATTTGATGAACACCAAGAATTCAAAGAAGATTATGATGTTTTATTGTTGCAAATGACTGAGAAGGATGAGACTATTCAAGATTTGCAAGATTGCAATTCGGGTCTGGAGAATGAATTCAACTGACTGACGATTGTTGTGAAGAAGTTTGATGTTGAGAATCTTGATGGTGTCTCTCATACTACTTCCCTTGTTGCAAATTATGATGTTACATTCGATGATGGTATTAGTAGCCATGATTGTAAGAAGGATGGTATTAATGGAATGACTCCTCTTCATTACTCACTGACTAATACTATTGAGATTTCTCCTAAAATTGAGAAAAATTCTACTGGTATTGGATATCAACTATTAAGAAATATGGGCTATGCTGGAGATGGACTTGGGAAGAATGGACAAGGCATTATTGTTTCAACTATTATTGAGTTGAGGCCACCTAGAGCAGGTCTTGAGACTAACAAGAGTGAATCTACATTGATGGTTGTTTTATTTATTGCAAGTGGATATAATCCAACTAAGTTGCTTGAAGAGAAACTTATTGTTGATGTTTTTATTAAGTCAACTGAAGATTTTCGATTGGACACTTCCTCCGATAGTGTTGTTGATGTACAAGGTTGTCTTGAATCTTTGATTGAAAAAGAACTTGGGAATTACACATTTCTTCATCTAGAATATAAATCTTTTCCATACCAACATCCTCATCATAAGTATTGGAATAATGTAACAAGGAATTGACATTATTGGAAAAGTGGCCATTCTTTTTATCGATTTTTTCAAAAGAGGCATGAAAGACAAAACTATATATGGACCAAAGCTGAATATTAGGGTTGATTGTGGAGGATTTGATGACTGGCCGTGGCAACATTTGAATAGGTGTTTAAGGAATTCTCATAGGTGTATATCAATGATCGTACAATATTGTGGTTCTATTATTTTTAATTTTTGATCCATTGGAGTGGTTGAATAAGATTTGACTAGTAATACCAATCAAATTAGTTTTGTTTGATGATGATGTTTTGCTTGCAAATATTGTTAAACATTATGTTTTCATGTTGCCTACTATTTGCAGTTGTATTTGCTTATGGAAAATTGTATTGATCCCTCATTTGAGTTTAAAGGGGTTTGTTATTGATGTTATTGAAGAATGCAAACCCAACTTGAGTCATCTCGTCGACTAAAAAGTTTGATCAGTTTGTTATTGGGAAGGTTGGGGATAATTTGATTTGCTATTATAGATCAATGATTAAAGGCTAATGATGAAACTAGTATGTAGCTTGCGATTGAGTTTTTTTATGGATTGTTGGAATATGCGAATTGTACTATTGTAGGCCGCATTGGTACCATATTTTGATGTTTGTTGGATTCATGGAGATCCCATTTTGAGTTTTTGTTTATATGACAGATACATGCTAATTAATATTGATGCATTACTATCTTGTCAACTAATTAATTAGGATTGTGTTGTATTGTAGTCTAGTTGTCTCATCATCTGGGAGTATGTGCTTTATTTGTTTAATCGACTCATCAATTGAGACTATTTGGATAGAAAATTGTTTTTCAGCATGATTCAAAGACCATTTCATTGATTTCATTGTAGATTAGGTGAACAATCTTGTTGTGGTGGCAATGCTTATTTATTGTACCTTGACTATTAGTATATTGGAGGTGGTAGTGTTTTATTATACCTAGTTGGATCTATTTCTTTGGTGATCAACATTTGAAATTCATATCAAATTGAGGGGGATGTTATGTAATTTGATATTTCCTTCAAGTTGAGTTTAAGGTGAGGTGTTGGAACCTTTGTTTTTTTTATATGCAAACTCACATGTTTGACATATGTAGTCAACCACATTGAGGAAATTGACCATTGAGAGTGGATTTGATTGGCATATGGAGTTAACAGATCCACCTTTCATGGAGAAGTAAGGGGAGTAAACCCATACATTGGGATTTTTGGTTATAGACCTTAACCTATATATATATCTATATATATGATATTTTTGATTAGTCTATCATAATCATATCATGGAGCTTTTCTCATTGTACTTAAATTCTTACTGTGTCTCTTGACACCGCCACTTCTATTGGAATATCTGTTATCCACTTGTTTTATTTTTGCATGTTATAACATTATGCGATGCCCATACAACTATAAGAAATGTTAACATAGAGGATGATTTCCTCCTATGAGTTAGATTGTATAAGACCGCAATATGATTTGACAAGGCCTCCAAACTATCTATGAGACTTGTTTGACTATTTAAAATCATTGAGAGGGTTGGGTCAATCATGTATCAACTCACATTTCCATCAGACCTATATAGTGTGCATCATGTATTTCATATTTCGATTTTTGTAGAGTAACTACCATATAAATCCCATATTGTTCAATGGGGTGATTTAGAGGTGGTTGATAAGGGATCATTCCAAGTAGAGACAGTGGAGATACTAGATAGTTGATATTGGCACCTCAAGCATCACATGATTGATGAGGCAAAACTCCAATGGGACATGCATATCCTGGGATCTACTGCTTGGGAAGACATAGAGGAAATGTGTCATGATTTTTCTTACCTTTTTGGTTGACCATAACTTCGAGATGAAGTTTCCTAAAGGGTGGGTGCATGCAATACCCCACATTTTGATTACCTACAAAACCAATACCAAATAAAATTATGTTTTCACTTTGAATCACGCATTAATGTCATAGAGTTGATTGAACCATGTATGCTTATGATAATTATAAATTTATTTTATGATGTGACACTTACAAACTTTTTCCGTGTGACATAAGGTCACAATTATGTGTGTGTGTTATGTTTATGCATGTTGCTTTTGTATACTAATCATGGTTCCCCAATTGGCGCTAATCATGCTTTAGCCTAATTAATGACTTGTGGGGTTCTAGTGTAGGTTCTCAAAGAATCATCAACATCCCTATTGAGATTGTGTACACACAACTTGTAAGCATGTATTATGAACTAACTTGTAGCTTTTCATTCTATGGGAGTCCAAAGGCAACAATTTTTCACTTTAATTTGATAACGAGAAGCATGACACTAATTATTTATTTTTTACATTAACTATATCAATCACGATGTTATTGGAAAATGTATATGTTCACGTAGGACACATGAGACATGTCAAAACTATTTATCATATGGACATGATCTAGTGTTTTGATGGATAGGATGGAGGGAAGGGTTTGAGAAGGTTGTTTAGGCTCTATATATTCTAAGGGTATCAAGGCATAATTTATATGGAGGGTTGGAGTGAGACAGTGTACATTCTTCATTAATATTGGTATCCTATGAATGGACATCGAGGTTCAGTTCCCCTAGATGGATGTGGTGGATAACTATGAAACTTGTCGCAGGATTCGAGCATGCGAGGGTATCCATCCTTTGTTCTGACCCCCAAGTTGTTATTGATCTCATAATGTGCGGGAGCATATTAATTTTCCACTATAGGCCTTCAATCCAATTCTTAGACCAAGGGGTATACCCTTAAATGTTCTTAATGTATTTTCTAAGAATCTCAAACTAGTTTTATTGCGAAGGAAGGTTGATGCATTGTGTTCGCCTTTATAATTTATTTATATAAAAAAAGCAAAACACAGAGATGGTGTATATGTTGTTTAGGTTGAATGGGATGAATTGTTTAGCATTACATACATAGGATCAAATGGTTTAATGTACAAGGGTCCCTCAATTATGATTTTATTCTTATAAGATAGATGCTAAAAAATATAGATGTCAAAATAAGAGGAGGCCTAACACTCCTTTCTTAATAAACTCATTCATGAGATGGAGAATTAAATGGGGATGCATGTAAACATAGATCCATTAATTTATTCAACATAATTGAAGATGTACAATGGAAAAAAAATACCATAACATGCTTGAACTTTATTTATTCATTGATGGCAAAATGCCTCGATCCTTATTACCAAATAAATTAAATAGTTCTTTTGATACAATAATAGAGTTAGTTGGGGACTGTAAAATCTCAATCATAGGGATATATTGACTCTTTTTCTCATAACCCATTACTTACGATTGTGATTACAAAGAGAAAATAATGAGAGAAGAGGAAATAACGATCCCGGTGTGAAATATCCCTTTACAATAAAACAAAAGAAAACTATTACAATGAAAGGATCTCGCCCTCTCAAAATTATAGTAGTGTAACAATATGATAACTCTTGATCCTTTGTTTTATTGGTGAATTCTCATTTTGTAGACATGAAATACCCCCATAACCATGCTAACTAATATTGAATTTTTATGGAATCAATAGGATTATCGATGAAGTATTCAATCATTAACTGCAAAACTAGGGGGCGTTCTGATGAGGGTAACTGAAAGCAATTTCCTTTCTATTTCCATGATTTTTTTCTTTTGGAGGTGCTTCATGTTGAGGGTTGTTGGGTTTGGCCTGTCTACTTTGATAATTTCTAATTGCGTGGCATTTCCAAAAGGTGGGTCTGGTTTCCCTAATAGAGATTGCATTGAATGGGATTATAGTCTGTAGTACTTTCTACAAGGGGTCTCTCCAATCATATTCATAGATGATAAACATATGATATCAAACCTCCTAATTTATCACCCTCTCTCCTTTTACAAATCTAAAATATTTATATAGTGTCATCTTCTTAGTGTGATTGATAGTTGGGAAGGAGCGAGTTAGGTGCTTTATATGGGTCCATGTTGTTATAGAAGGTTAGATTTAATTTACAATATCTACTTATGCGTGTATGACCCCTTTACCTTTAATGTTTGAGAGATGGGATCATGGTATCGTTAACATCTCGACATAATTTTTTGGAGAGTGCAAGATAAACTTATCATTCCAAGGACAGGGAAAACCACAGGATACCATCAATGAAATATCATCCATAAATATCTTGATGTAGGTGTGCATTGTTGTAGCTTTTCCATTAGCAATGGTTCAATTCTGAAGGTTTTCAAGGAATACATTGACATCCATGGAGACAAAGGTCCCATCTTTGATCCTCATATTGTCAAGTTCTTAGGTGGGGATGCTAGTTAGGACCTTTCTTATTGCAATGACAACTTAGCCCTGTACTCCACTTCCTTCTGTACATCATCTAGGTACTTTCAACCTATTTGTGGAGATCATCAAAGTCTAATGACAAAAATGTAGGTTTTGCATGATATGTGTTGGATCAATGATAATATATCCTCACACAATGATTTTTATTTCATGGAGCTTTGTGTGCAAATTACAATCCTCCAAGATTTCCTCATATTTTTTTTTATTTCTAAGCATGCTTATCATCTTTGTTTAGTGGCAACTCAACCTTTACCTCTACCAACATTTTTTGGGCTTCATTTAGCTTCTACCATTAAATTCCTTTAGGTCCTCTTTCCTCTTACCAGTTAAAGCTCGTGTTTCAATTATTTGATTTGTGGTCTCCTACTATTTGACCTTTTGGTCCTAACTCTTTCAATAACTCATCTTTTTTTTGCTGGAGTTTGGAAGTGTTAGAATCACCTACTCGTGAAAAATGGGGGTATGGAGTATATAGGTTCTCTCTTTTCCAACAATGTTGGCTTTCAAGGTTCTCATCCAACCATGGGTATCAACTTTGTAGCATTCATGTTTTCCACTTCCAATGATCTCCTTTCCGAACTAAATATTTATTCTTGAAATTTAGTATAGTGTTTTCCCCTTCAATAAATTAACTCTGTCTATTAAATTTTACCTCTCATCTAGCTCCCGTTGGACTAGGAGAAATACATATGAAACATGGGTCTCTTTAAGGCCTATATTTCTCCTTGATTATGCTTAAGTAGGGAGACAACTACTTTAGTTACCCATGGATCTTTGTTTAAAACAATCAATTTGTTCTCTAGTACCCTTTTTCAGTCTCTAGTCCTTTACCATTGTAGTTAGATACTTCTTTTATGTATTTGGGGAACTAGAACTATGCTTTAGGCTCTCATTTCTTTTAGTACCTATGTAATACTTGTTCTATATCATATTATTTATACTCTTGTCCATTTAATATTGTCTAAAGGGGGACAAATAATAAGTTTGGAATCTAATTTATGTAGCCGTTCAATCTTTAGCTCTCATCTCATAATAGAGCTTAATGGCCAAGGGATCCAAGATAATCATTGTAAACAAATCACTCTTGATATTACTCCAATATCCCCTCCTAACGCCCCCCCACCCCCCTACTCCCTCCCCCCCTTTTATTTTTCTAGAAGGTCCCCACATTAGAGAAATTTTGAGATCTAAAATGGGCCTCTTAAGGAAAACAATCAAATAATAGTTAAAGTAATAAAATAAGGGTTATAATTTTTTTATGGAAAGGAAATAAACTAGTTTTTTTTATCATATTTCAAATTATCTCCTTGTAAGTTTACTCAAATTTCGAGTGTGGAATTCCACATCCAATGCGTACTCACTTGAAATACTTTTCATAAACCCCAGGTAGGAAAAACTCTAATTACATTAAAAAATGTATTTCCTTCAACAAAATATGTTTTATTTTTAATGTATTTCACATTTTTTCCTACTGATGGTTTGTCAGAAGTATGCCAAGTGGGTACTTATTGGATGCAATATTTAATTCCACATCCAATGAGTGCTTACACTCAAAATTTGAGTAAACCTACAAGGAGATAAGTTGAAAATACGATAGAAATAAGTATTTTTTCCCTTTCCCTCTAAAACTATTTAACCTTATGTTTGACATCATCATCTTGAATTCTATTGGTTCTTATAAAGTTGATTTAGATAGTACCTTTTGTCTTTTGAGATCCGTTTTCTACCTCAATATTCCTCTAATGCTACCTTCACCATTATCCCCTTTCCTCCTCTTGTTTTATTCTTCTTGTTCCCTATTTTGTTGTTCATCTTCACCCTTTTTACCATTGATTTTCCCTCATCTTTATTTTTCTCTTTGACATCTTTCTTATCACTATCCTTTGTCTTCCCCTTATCCTAGGTCTTGTCCTCATTTATAACTTTCTTTTCATCTTCCATCTCCTATTATCCTTCTTCTCCCCTTCATCTTTCTCCTTAGTCATTATCTATGCATGATATTTCTTTGTTTCCTCACCAATTGCTTCCTAAATAGGATTTTATTTCATTCCTTCCCTAGTTATTTCTTGTACAACATATTCCTTTTCTTTCACCATTCTTTTATGCACAGGGTCTTTTGTTTCCTTTTCCTCCATTTCCTCATGTTTTTCTTCTCTTTTTTCTTCATTCTCATCCTTCCACATGCCTTCATTTTTTCATTTCTCTATGTTTCCTTCCGTTTCTTAAGGATTTTCTTCCTTGTTATCTATAGGTGTAAGGTCTTTATTACCTTCCTAAACAATTTGTTGATGCCAGGGGAAACTTGGTTCTAAAAGGTCAAGGACAAGTTCCCCTCACTTAATTCATCCATTATATCCTAAAACTTTTCCTACTTGTCCATGATTGGTGTGAAGGTTGACTGAATATATTCCATCCCAATCATAGGAACATCCAGGTTTGCTCACAATCCTAGCGCATTGGAATTATTCTCTAATGTAGGAAATTCAAATAGGAACTACTTATGTTTGCTTATCGATATTAACCCTTTGAAACCCATAGCATTGGGCATTAATAATCCCTTATTTTATGTGAGGATAACCTCAATTTATTCTTGTGCATTTAAATAAGGCACATGACCCTCCTTTGATTTCTCTGATTCTTTGCACCATGGAAATAAGGCTTTTTCCATCTTGTCCTCATCATCATCATCTACATGGAAATCACCATAAATATTGGAAAAATTCTCATATAGAGGGATAATACCATGAGAATCCTATTCCTTCCGAAGGTATAGCCTCATTTTCCTCCAAGAACCCATCTTGTGCTCATTAAAATTGTCATCCACCTCCTCCTACCTTATATTCTTGGGCAAGGCAATAAACTTGGTGTCATTTTTAGAGATATATGTACCCTCTATCCTAGAGAATGTAAAGTATGGGAGAAACTTGGGATTTTATGGTCGAGGAGGAGGAGGAATGTCCTCTAAAGCAAATTTGGCAGGGTCTAGTTCAACATCCACGATAAATTTTACTTCCAAACCTGAATATCTATTAGCCAATTTTTCATCTCGAGGGTTTCTCTCATGATATTTTCATCCAATTGCCTTATTGCTGCTTGTTGCTAGTAAAATAAATCGAGGATTGTAGATTCTAAATAGGTTCAACACCATGCAATAGTTTTACAAGAGGATCTAGAAACAAAGTAGTCCTCACAAAGAATTTACACAGATTTTAGCATAAATAAGAAGAAATATTGAAACATAAATACATGAGATAGAACACAATTGATGTAAAATCCACTGTATATTATTCAGTAAGATGTGTACAATATATAATACATCTCAAGATAAAAATTCGTGAGCCTTAGGAGGTAGTTGAGTAACTCATATTAATGCTAGGATTAGTGGATTAATTCCCCCAATCTATGACATTGTGCCAAGTGTGACTCCTGTATTGGGCCATAATGAGGTCCAATGAACCTAGATGGACCACGAGCACATTAGGCTAGTCAACTAATGTGGATGGAATCATTATGCGGGAGAATGAGGTGTTTTAGGGGCTTAGTAGTGGCCATTAATAAGCAATTTGACCAATTCTAGTGCATTAGCGCCCTTGGTCCATCCTTATCCCATAAAACAGGGAAGAGGGGCACCTCCCTCATAAAATGGATTAAGTTGGGTGCATTTGACTCCCCAGAACAAGGAAATTGTGAAGAACCTGCAATAATTAATTAATGAAAACACACGAAATAACAGAAATAATAGAACTCAAAATCCCTTTTATATTGATCGTAGGCCACTTCCAGGGGGCAACCTTCTTTGAGCAAGCTCAATACAAATAACTTCACGGTACCTTCATTGGTCTCAACACAAACTTATATACTAAGTCTAGGCACCAATACCATGGGTCAATACCATGTGTCAATACAAACCATGGGCCAATACAAAATATGGATCAACAATTACTACGAGACGACTTACAAAGCATATGCGTCCAATAACAATAATACAAACTATGGATCAACAAATACTACGGGACGACTTACAAAGCATATGTGTCCAACAACAATATACTAACAAAGTAAATAGAAGGGTTGACATGGGTTCCTAACATCCCCTCTCCCTTAGAAAAATCTTTGTCCTCAAAGCTTGAGATGTGGAAATTGATGTAGAATCTGAAGGAGTGGTTCCCCTGTAGCATCCTCGGGTTGCATTTCGAGCTACTGACGCCTGTTGAGTTTCAGGGAGGATTGCTTGGAAGGCTGTAGACGAAGAAGAACCATATCAACTGCGTGAAAATTGCACTCAGAACGGTGTTGATCGGCTTGTTGTTTCAGGTGAATTCTTGCCATGTGAAGATTGTCCTGCAGAATGAGAAGAGTCTGATCGCGGTTTCGAAGAACCGATTCAATTACCTGAACTGGGGAGCTGCTGAGCGTGTATGGAAGAATAACTGGCGGTGCTTGTCCAGAGACTGCTTCATATGGTGTCCTTTTAGATGTGGTATTGTACCACTGGAGTGCTTCTAGGAAATCCATAGAAATAGTGGTCCAAATCTGTGTAGGGATGGGCAAGGGTTCGAGCAGTCCTGAAAGGAGTGTCATTTCACCCGTGTTGACCTGGAAAGTATCACAGTCAACCACCATCTGTGGAATTTTCATTTTCAGTCCCTGCCAAAAGAAGTTGCATTGATCCCGGTCATAGGTTTTGAGGAACCCAGAGTGCCTTGTCGATGAAGAAGCATGGAGTTCATAGAAGAGATAGCCCTGGTGAACAGATTGCAACCAATTTGGAACAAGCAGAGAAATAGTTGTGAGAGAAACTGGGTCATCAATTGTGCAACAAGGAGCATCTACCACCATATTGTCCTTACCCTTCTTGTAAGTGATCGCATAGGCATAACCCATGAGTTGGATAACCCATTTCAGGTGTGCTGGGGAGGAGACCCATTGTTCCAAGAAATTTTCCAGACTCTGGAGATCAGTCTTGATGTAGAAATAATTCCCTAATAGGTATGGCTGCCACTTCTGTACTGCATGCAAAATAGCCATCATTTCCTGCTGAGATGTAGATGCGGATAAATTCTTACCGAAAAGGTCTCGTGAAGGCGACAAGCCCACTGGTTCAACAAAGACACCTGCATATCTATCCAAGGAAGTAGAGGAGACCGTTGATGGGTGCATCTGAATGGAACGGAGTTGAGCGATGACACCATGTGAATTCTTCTTACGGATATTTTCTAGGCGATGTGAACTGATGATGTGGAGAGACCCGTGTTGTAAGCCCTTAAATTTGTGTTGTTTCCCATTGACTGAAAACTGCATCCAAAGTTCAGCAAAATCCCATAAGATGGGGCCAAGTGTGCGTAACCATTGAATGCCCAAAACCACATCACATCCGCCTAGGGACAAGGCAAACATGTCAGACCGCAGGTTATAATCTTCCAGAGAGATACGCACATTGTGACACTTCCCCTTGCAAGGTAAGGTTCCCCCATTGGCAACCATGACTTCAAAGTTGGAGCAAGGATGGAAAAAAGAATCAGCTTGTTTGGTGATCCGAGGGTCAATGAAGTTATGAGTGCTACCAGAATCAATGAGTATTGTAAGAGGAAGATTCTTGAAGTAGCCCCTGACCCGCATTGTTTGGGGGTTGGTGACGCCAGATAAAGCATGGAGAGAGATATCTGGTTGTTCATCCTGAGATGGGGGGTTAATAGGCGGTTACTGAATGTCGACCTGATCATCCGTTGTATATGGAGCGTCTTCACCAATTTTAGAGACAGACGGAGAATCCATATCCAAGAGATAGAGATTTTGTTAAACACATCTATGTCCCCGAGTGAATTTCTCATCACAATTATAACAAAGCCCTTTTTCTCTGCGTTCCTGCATCTCTGTTTCAGACAAATGCTTGATAGGAGTTGGTCGAGGAGCTGGACGGATGGAAGGTCGTTGAGAACCCATATTTCGGAAGGGAACAAAAGTGGGTTTGGAGCGCTGTTGGGATGCAATCTTGTCTTCTTCCAACTTAGCCAACCCTAGGACTTCCATCATTGTGTTTGGAGAGAACATTTTAACCTCTGAGTGGATTTCATCCTTAAGACCACTGATAAAACAACTCCTATAGAATTCATCAGACAATCCTTCTGTGTGATTGGCTAGTTTCTCAAATTGTGTCTGATACTCTCTCACAGTGCCACTTTGACGAAGTTTAGTGAGTGCTCTAGTGAAGTCATCAAAAGCACTAGGACCAAATCGTTGCAAAAGGAGTTGGCAAAAATCTGTCCATTTTGGCTCGTCATGAGCCTTGATGTACCAATGGTACCATTGAAGGGATTCCTGTTCCAAATGGAAGGATGCAAGTGAAACTTTTTGGACATCAAAAGTATTATGCAGACTGAAATACTGTTCTGCACGATAGATCCATCCATTCGGATCCGTACCATTGAAGCAAGGAAATTCAAGCTTCGGACCACGGAAATTGCTGGAAGAAGAGAACCCATTGGCTGCAGAAGATTCTTGCTGTTGGTCATTCATTAGAGAGATTTTGAGGTCAAAAAAGGGCCTCCTAAGAGATGTACTACAAAAATATGAGATATATTAAAATATTATGAATTGGGAGTTTTATGGGGTAGGTATATATGACAAGTCACCTCCCACACTATTTTCTATGCACAATATAAATAACCATGGTTGAGTTACTTTTCAAAATTCACTAGAAATAAAATTAATAAAATAAGTCTACATTGATGTGACTAAGATTCATTGTAAATTCCCAAAAATGTATTGTCCTTTAACATTTATTTGTCTTGAACTTGCAAATGAAATTAAATAATAAAAAACATTTTTAAGAGCTTTTTTTTTAATTTTATGTTGACTTTTTATATTTAGTACTTTTCTCATGAATTCAATAATGTAATTTAATTGAGAATTTATTTACATGTAAAATGTCAATAATATTATTATAATTCACATTGCATTATTATTATTATTATTATTTATTAGTTTGACATTATGTTATTAAATAGAATGGAGTGAATATATAATTTAAAATTAAAAACATAAAATGATAATATATTATTTTATAAAAAAATGTGAAAGGACTTTCTTTATGAATTAAGAGTACTTCACTTGAAAATGACAATAATATTATTTTATGTCAAAGTGTGAAAAGACATTCATTATGAGTACTTTACTTGAAAATGACAATAATATTATTTTATGAAAAGACTATCATTATGAGTACTTTACTTTATGACTTAAAAGTACTTACACCACTACCTTGGTTAACAATGTGTTTTCATCCACCATAGAAAATTTGACAAATAAGAATACTTAACTCATGCAATGCCACCTCACCAAGGGGGATGATGTCATCTACTAGAATGTGATTGGTTGTATTTTATAGTACATTTTCTTTGTTTTGAGGCCCTTTTTTGACCTCAAAATTTCTCTAATGGTTCATGGCTGAATGCTGAAGATGGAGGCTGAGAAAATTTTCATCCAGATCTTGGAGTTTGGTTTGGATGGCTGCAAATGCTTCCTCCATGGTTTTTGCTCCTGTGTGGGTGACAACCATAACCAGGATTTTTTTTTTTTGGGAATGGATAGAAAAACACAAACAAAAGCTTATTTAGTAAGGGAAATTTGGATTGGGGAAAAACTCGGATGGGTAATTGGGGTTTGAGTAGGTTTTAGACACTTTCTGATGGACATGGAAGCAAAAAATGGGGATTTCAGAAGAAGGGTGAAAGAATGAGAAAATTGGTCAAAGAGGGACAAAGAAGCAGAAATAGGGAATGAACATGGTGGCAAAATTTGGAGGCGAGTGGGTGAAAATTGAAGAAGTTATGGCAAACCCTAGAAATCGACAAATGTGAGATTTCTGGCTTTGGGAAGTAGAATTGGGGATATGGTCCTCAGGAATGAAATATGTAGAATGGGATTGCATGGGTGTCCAGGAAGTTTCAAGGGAAATAGAGTTAAAACAAGGGAGATATGGAAAAAAAATGGATGGATCTACTACGACACAGAAGGGAGCGGAAACAGATGGATCTGCAACGACGCGAAAGTGATCGGCAACAGATAGATCTGAAATGACGCCAAATGGATCTGAAATGGCTTTCAGAATAGATCTGAAACAACTGGATTTGGAACGACTTTCAGAATGGATTTGAAACGGCTAGATCTGAAATGGCTCGGAATGGATCTGAAACAGGGCGGAAGTGCTCGACAATAGTTCAACTGAAAATAGATATGGACCCCAGGTATGTTCGACTTCCTAACAGTTCAGGGTTTTCACTCGGCCACCAATGCTGTCTGACGGCTTGCGTATTGGGGAATTACCCCTCACTCCACGGCTCAGGTAAAACTGATAACTGCTTTGCCACAAACGACAGCTCTTGGTTTACCTCACGGGTTGGAACTAGTCAATCAAGTAGGGGTCGTTGCCCTTTTCGCTGGCAGGTCCTCTCAATGGGCCAGCTAATTTGAGGTTCCTGTGGTACTCCTCACAATGAGTTTTAGGGCTTATGCCCAAGTACTTCCCACAGTTAAGCGGATCGGGATTATTCCCAGGTCTGAACTTGCAACAGATGTGAAAAAAAAAATTAGCAGAAATTCCACCCAACAAGCCTAAGAAAGTGCTCTGATACCAAATGTGAAGAACCTGCAATAATTAATTAATGAAAACACACGAAATAACATAAATAACAGAACTCAGAATCACTTTTATACTGATCGCAGGCCACTTCGAGGGGACAAACTCCTTTGAGCAAGCTCAATACAAATAACTTCATGGTACCTTCATTGGTCTCAACACAATCTTATATACTAAGTCTAGACGCCAATACCATAGGTCAATACCATGTGTCAATACAAACCATGGGCCAATACAAAATATGGATCAACAATTACTACGGGATGACTTACAAAGCATATGCGTCCAACAACAATAATACAAACTATGGATCAACAAATACTACGGGACGACTTACAAAGCATATGCGTCCAACAAAAATATACTAACAAAGTAAATAGAAGGGTTGACATGGGTTCCTAACAGAAATAGGGCACACTTATGGACAAACTTGGCTTTTATGGAAAACCACTAGTCTAATATGTGGACAAAACCCCTAGACTAGGCACTATGAAGCCAATCCACGGAACAAATTATACTAAATACTTGGAACCTTATGCAAGGAGTATTAACCAATGTCTAGATGGGAATTATGTTCCAACACCCCCCCCTTAAGCCAAAATCGTTGTGAGCAATGAAAATTATTATAAGGGCCCAAGCAACAAAGGCTTATGGTCACCCTTTATAATTTATTAATCCATGTAAGTGAGGAAAGAGGAAAAACCACATTGGGAAAATCCTCCCTCTAGAATGGACATGGTATACACCAAAAAATAAACTGCTCCAAACTCAAGTAGGTGTGAACTTGATTAGATGTCTAGAGGAACCTTCTTCATGGGAAGAAGTGGATGTTTCTCCCATGCTTGGATCAAATACTTGATCTTTGCAAATGTGGAAGCAAGTGCAAACAGGTGCTATTCAGACTTGATCATCATACCAAATGTGGCCAGAACAAATCCAAATGAGACTTGATGAGCTTGAGAATAAATCCCAAGCGAATGATGGTGTCCTCCATATTCTGTGCAACTATGAGAACAAGTGCCAATCATAATCATGCAATGGATAGGAAACATGACAGTGAGAGCCAATGCAACAACTCTATACTGAAATTAAGCCTCCATAGCATCCAATGTCTCACCAAATTGTGAACCAATGAGAGGCACTAAGTGTGAATGAGTTGCAACAACTGACTGATGATCCTTAGAATCCAAATGTGAAGACTTATGAGAGAACAAAGGGGTTTGGAGATCAACTTGAAATGCTTGTATATGGTCCAAATGCTTGAACTTGGAACCAAATGAAGCTTGATGTGCTTGAGACTTAAACCCAAGCGAATGCATGCCATCTCCAACTTCAATAGTACCTTTAGGAAATGTGCATGTGACCATGTAGGAAGTGAGAGGAGGAATGGGACCAAGGAGTGTGAATGCATAAACTCCATAATCTGATCTAGACTCCAAAATATCCAAGGAATCACAATATTCCACATCAGAAAACGCATAGGATTAATGCTTATCTTCTAGAGCAATCACTGATGGATAATTCTCAGTAGAAGAAGTATGATAGGAGAACAATGAGTGGAGAGGGAGTTCTTATTCAACATTGGAAGCTCCATTTTTTATATCTTCATCATTAGCAGCAACATCTTGTGCAATAGATGATGTCTCTTCACATTCTACTTCATGACATGCAAAGGAAGCATTCAAATCAAAGAGATCTACACCAACATGAACTTGTGTTGAAGATTCTTCCATTTGATATTCATGAACAACTTCATCAAAGAGAGTAGAGGCCAAGACATTAGGAGAGAGAGAACATGTTGAGGTGTTCATAGGCTCTCTCCATGCACAAATATTCTACTTATCAAGAGCCTTGTCCAAGTTGGACCATAGCTCAAATGGATAGTTTGCAGAACCAATCAAGTAGTGCATACTTGGAGACATGGCTAGACACATAGATCTGAGTGCTCTGTCACAGTCATTTAGCCAATCTTTTTTCTCTTCACAAGACTTTGGTTTGCTCACAGCACCAATGGACACATCATAGAGACATTATCTCCTGATATATGCACACATTTTAGTGTAATACCCCATTTTGACCCTTATGGTTTATTGGCCTCAATGTAAATATTGTATACATGCTAGTGTGGAGCTCAAGACCAAGGCCCCACTAGTGGATGTTCAGGTTTTAATTGCATAGGAAAGTATTTGACAGTTTGATTATCCACGAGCTGTTAAGCCACGAAGATTTGTAAATGATGTAATTATTAATTAATGCAATGAAATACCCAAGAAGCTGGCTAAGGAGGCAACCAATGAGAAGGGGCCATGTGTATCCACTAAGGAGAGGTGATGGGGTTATGGGATTGGTTCCCATGATGCCACATGTCCAATTGTGAATCCATTTGATTCCCCATGCTGACATTAATGCAACTGTAAGAGGGTGGTTGAGAAAACTAGACCCATGAATTCGATGGAGTATGGGGCAACCTGCGAATCCGTATGGCAAGGTATGGCCCTATGCGTTGCTTGTCCCTTAAGCCACTCCATGCCTGGGAATTCTCCCATCCTGTTTTCTAACCATGGATTGGCCAAGAACCCAAGTCACACACGCACCTGCAGAGTCCAACCGTGAAGAAAACAAGTAAAAATCGCGATTTCCTGGGTAAGCCGAGGTGCAAAACCGAGAACACCCAAGGAAACCATGTACAAGAATCAAACCGGTTGGGACAACCATAGATCAATTTATGGGATAAATTGCAGAGCTTGAACGACCTAGAGAACCCGTAAGAACCCCTAGATTGATAGTAGGAGACCAAATTTGCCGAGTAGAGTTTAGGGCGCGACCCTATGAAGAATTTCTTGTATACCAGAGAGAAGAATGTCACTTAGGGTTGGGTCTACTTGATAAACCTAGTGAAGGGTGTAATCTCATGAAGAACAACAACTAAACCTTTCTATGCCCACCCTGAATAACATTGGAGGGAAGGGGCATTGAGGGACTATGAAACAGAGAAGAGGGCCTTCCTTGTATTGGGTGAGGTAGGTAATGTGGGTGTCATGCTTGCTGAGTGGTCTGAGATGCCTACAGCTTTGTGGTAGAGATCACTATCTTATCAGTATCCCCCTTGTTCCCTGGATTGCTTGATAAAACCAACTATAGGTTGGCTTAGCATTGGGATGAGACCTTGACTGTGAGATAATTCATTAGCCCTCCTTAGTGGATACACAACCCACCCCGGGTTGGTCTATCAACTGAAAGAATACAAGCTGGACATAGACCCAAGGTTGGGTGGAAATTTGTCCTCACTTAGATAGTTTCTTGGGGCAGCTTCAAGATTCAAAGATAAGTGTTCTAGGTGTTAAATGTTGTCAATTCATGTATTATATCTAGTTGTTATACTATGCTTGTCATGATCTAGGAAAATGAAAGAATGATTACATGGAATGGATCAATATGGGGCTATGTGTGAGCTTCAACATAAGATTGAATGCATGTTGGAATACTACATTATTTACATGAATGATGTGCATGGCTAACCCCTGCAGGTTGTTGATATGTTAACTAGCTTAGTTCATTATATGTGTCTATTATGCAATGTATTCACCATTCCAAGGGATGAATTGAATTCACTTGGTATTGGGGAATGAAGGGGATAACCCCTGATGTGTTATAGAGCCCCTCTGTGGGTCAGGTGAAGGGAGAAGTCATGGAAGGAAGGAGGCAGAGTCCCTTGCAAAGGGTTAAGGCACTTAGGTGGAGTTATGATCAGAATTTCAGTTGGGAAATTGGCATGGTTGGAGTGATTAGATGAGGTGGGGATTTCACCATTGGATAGATCTATCCAAGAGATTTCCAACGGTACCAACCTTGTCCCATTTGGCTTAAGGATGAGGGAGTTATTCCCCTGGAAAGTTTGCAGGAGCAGAGGAGGTGATTCCGCATTCTCGCATCCGCAATGCGGATTGCAGACGTTGGAAAATAATGTTGGAATTGGACTTCCACATTCCCACATTCTGTAATGCAGATTGCGGAATGCGAAAGGAGAAATTTCTCGGAGGATTGGAATTGGACTTCCGCATTCCTGCATTCTGCAATGCGGAAAGAGAAATTGTTGAAGGATTATTTTGGGGATTTTGCATTCCAAATCCCGCAATGCGGATTGCGGATAGTGGAATGCAGACTGCGGATCAACTGCCATTGTAGCTTTGTGTGAGTTTAGAAGAATTTGGAAGAAAAAAAAGGAATAGAGGGTCTCCCATGGCCTTTGAAGTCCACCAGGGAGGTGTGGGAGCGTGACAAAGTGGTACTAGAGCTTCAGTTGCGGCACTGGGAGCTGTTAGGGCTGAACCGTGCATGAAATTACGGTCAAGAAATGCGCCCATGGCGTGATTTGGATAACACTATTGATTAATTGATTGAACAATGAGTAATTCCATATTTGAATGGATATGCTAGGTTTATTTACATGCTTGTAATGTCTAATAGATGCCTCTGTTATGCACATTGGTTGTAGCAGTTAATCCTTGAAACGTACAACAGGGCAACGTACATAAAGGCGAGAGAATGGTTAACTTCAACAATGCACAGGATTCGTCTGAGCCAGAGGACGACGTGTTGGGTGAGACCGTGTAAGAGGCACATACAGAGGCCGAGTCTGATGGAAGAAGGGCACAAGTGACACCCCCAAACTTGGTTGAGACCATGGTAAGATTCAATGAGCGGATGATGAAAGTGCAGGAAGAGAAACACCAGCTCAATGCGACCATCTTGTAGAGCCTCACAGACATGCATCTGAGGATAAATGGTGGGGCTAACCCAAGAAACGAAGGCCAAGAGGAAAGAAATGCATAAAGTTACTCTAGGGGCCGTTCTAGGAGAAGAACACCAAGCTCTAGAAGGGATTATGTGAACAGAAAACACAGAACACCCTCTCCTAGGTTTTCGTCCAGCAGGTTAGATGACTCCCAGCGTTCCCAAGGAATCCCAAGACATCCTTCCAGCAAGAGTAAGAGTAGGAAGACACACACAGGTATTCCATAGAGTGAATTTAGGATGGCAAAGCCTCCCACTTTTGATGGTGAAAGAAAAGAAGGTCAAGAAGTAGAGGCATGGCTTCTTGGAATTAAAAAGTACTTCAGAATGCATGAGTATTCATAGAATGAAAAGGCTAGGGTTTCCATCTATAAACTTAGTGGAAGAGCTTCAATTTGGTGGGAACATCTCATGCAAGTGAAAGGAATTAGTGAAAGAAGAATCAGTTGGGAAAGGTTTAAAAGATACTTCTAGGAGAAATACCTATCAGCTAGGTATTATGATAACAAAAGAAAATAGTTCAATGAACTCAGGTTAGGGAGGAATACCATGATGTGTTGGAGCATTTTCCAACCACACATCATTTATTTGAGCTTCACAGCTTAATTTTCCACTTATCCTAAGTATTTTGACTCAATTATGTGCTTACATCATCAATATATCATCAGTTTCAGTGAACTGGGCCTCCTCCTACATTTAGGGAGTCAACTGGGCCTCCTCCTACATTCAGGGAGTCAATTGGGCCATTAATATTAGTTAACTAGGCCTCCTCCATCATTCAGGGAGCCAACTAAGGTGATTTGCATGACTAAAGCGCCCTACTCAGTCTAATTGACAACTTTTATTATTATATTCAGCCAACTGGAGATAGAAGGCACCCTACTACACTGGTTGACTTCATCTGGTGTTATTTTCACCTAATATTCAGTTAACTGCAGATAGAAAGGCACCCTCCCCTAATTTTAGGCATTTAGTTGAGTTATGGATTTAGTTAGACTCAATTAGACAGTTTCATAGTCTATTAGAGTCAGTTACATGGTAGTTAAGTGGTTAAATGATGTGCCGAGTGGTGTTAACTGCCAAGTAAACCACTCTCATGCATTCAATTCGAATGACCTCTCTGGAATTCGAATTGCTTGGCTTATTGTAGCCATTGTTACACATTGTAATCATCTTTTGAGTTTATAATAATGCATGAAATGCTGCAAACCTTTTGCATTAGTGTTTTGACATATTATTTGCTGCATGCATATGTAGTAACTATTGTCTTTGTTTCATAGATCTGTTGTGCTTAGATTTTACTGGATGAGCATGTCCACAAGTTTTTGGAGCTGCTGAGGTATGTATATTACATCAAGGATGAAAGAGTGAAAATACAATGTTTCCTTGGTAGTCTACCACATAATCACAGAGATAGGATAGAGTTTGTAAATCCACCAAGCTTGGATGAAGCCATCAGAATGGTAGAGCATTGCTATGAGTAGAGTAAAGGTAAAACAAAGATGGAGCCAGCATGGAAAGGTAAGCCCAGTGGAAGTTTTGAACAAAATAAAAGTGAATTCAAACCACCATTGAGAAATCATCCCAGAATATTTCCACAGGACCAACAAGTAAGAAGAGAATTCAAGCCAGCTGTAGCAGCATAAAAGATACCAAAAGGGCCACTCCAATGTTGGGGATGCAAATGAAATCATATGCTTAAATATTGCCCACATCGGAAGGAAAATCCAAGGGGCTTGCATAATATAGAAGGAGCAAATACAATGGGATATATGGCAAGGACAACACCTAGAATTTATGCAGCACTGGATGATCACCAAGCAGACCATCAATCAGTAGTAGTGGAGATTGAAGGTAAGATTGCTAAGCAATCTATTTCTATTTTGATTGATACATGGTATACTCATAGTAATGTGTCTCTTGAGGTAGTTGAAAGTTGTTCTCTTGGTAAAGTAAAGCATGGCAAGGCTTGGCTAGTTCAATTATCCACAAGTACCAAGAGGAAGGTAAGTGAGGTAGTGAAGGAGTTCCCCATAGAATTGAATGGACTCCTCACATATGCAGAATTAAATGTCTTACCACTAGGACCATATGATGCCCTAATTGGGATGGATTGGTTGGAAAGACACAGAGCCAAGTTGGACTGTTATGAGAAAGCACTCGAATGCATTGATGATGAAGGAAGGCCAAGGTTGGTGAAAGGAATTCCTAAGCAAGTTCAGTAAGGAAGATTTCAGCCTTACAACTGAGAAGGTTCTACAAAAAGGGTTGCCAAGTATATTTCATTCATATATCAGATTCAACAGAAGATAAAGGACCCAGGTTAGAAGAATTTCAGCTGTTACAAGAGTTCCAGGATGTATTCCCAGGACTTCCACCTAAGAGAGACATTGAATTTTCCATTAACCTTGTTCTAGGGGAAACACCAATTTCCAAAGTTCCTTATAGAATGAGCACATTAGAATTGGTAGAATTGAAGATGCAGCTGCAAGAATTAATGGACAAAGAATATATCAGACCTAGTGTATCTCCTTGGGGTGCACCTATTTTATTTTCCAAGAAGAAAGATGTGACATTGAGACCGTGTATTGATTACATGCAACTCAATAAGGTGACAGTTAAGAACAAGTATCCATTTCCTAGGATTGATGACTTGTTTGACCAAATGAAGGAAGCAAGAGTGTTTTCAAGGATTGACTTGAGGTCTATGTACCATCAAGTGAGGATTAAGGAAGAAGACATTCATAAGACAACCTTCAGGACAAGGTATGGCCATTATGAATTCACTGTGGTGCCATTTGGCCTTACCAATGCACCTGCTACATTCATGTGTCTCATGAATAGTGTCTTCAACAAATATTTGGATAAGTTTGTGATTGTGTTCTTGGATGACATTCTTGTGTATTCAAATAATGAAGAAGAACATAATGAGAATTTAAGAATGGTGTTACAAGTCCTTAGAGAGCACCAACTATATGCAAAGCTGAGTAAGTGTGAATTATACCAGCAGAAAGTATAGTATTTGGGTCATATTATATCAACAGAAGGAATTGTAGTGGATCCAGAAAAGATTGAATCCATAGTGGATTGGCCTACTCCAAGGAATGCAATAGATGTTAGATCTTTTATGGGTCTTGCAGGCTACTACAGAAGATTCATTAAAGGATTTTCCAAAATAGCTCACCCAATCACTTCATTGCAAAGGAAAAATATCAAATTTGTATGGTCTGAAAAGTGCGAGAAGAGTTTTCAACAGTTGAAGGAATTGCTCACTAGCGCTCCTGTTCTGAAGATTGCAAATCCAAAGATAGATTTTGTGGTATGCACATATTCTTGCATTGAAGGGCTCGGTGGAGTACTCATGCAAGAAGGGTTTGTAATTTTCTACGAGTCCAGGAAGTTAAAAGAGCATGAAAGGAACTATGCACCACACATGATTTAGAGCTGGTAGCCATAGTTCATGCCCTTAAGAGATGGAGACATTATCTCTTGGGAAGAAGATTTGAACTCAGGACTGATCACATGAGTTTTAAATATTTGTTTGACCAACCAAATCTGAATGCTAGAAAAACCAGATGGATGGAGTTTCTTTGTGAGTTTGATTTGGAGATTAAGCATGTCAAAGGTAAGGAGAATAAGGTTGCTGATGCACTCAGCATAAAATTCCTTATTGCAGCAGTAAGTGTGTGTAAATAAGATTTGAAGGCAAGGATTCTAGAATCTCAAATCAGTGATAAAGTTTACCTTTAGGTCAAGGAGAAATTGCAACGGGGTATTGTGGATGAGAAGTATGCAAGGTATGAGCTGGGTGGGGATGATGTTATCATCTATCAGGGTACCAGACTGTACATTCCAGATAGTGCAGATTTGAATAAGCTTGTGATGGATGAGATACATCAAAGGCCATATTCTGGACACCCAGGATATCAAAAAACTACAACAGCAGCAAGGAAGCAATAATTTTGGCAAGGTATGAAGAAAGACATAGCTGAGTACATTGCTAGGTGTCAAAAGTGCCAACAAGTCAAGGAAGATCATCAACATCCAGCAAGATTGTTGCAGCCATTGCCCATTCCATAATGGAAGTGGGAAGTGATCTCTATGGATTTTATAACAGGTTTTCCAATGACAGTAAATATGCATGATTCAATCATGGTAGTGGTGGAAAAGCTATCAAAAGTATCTCATTTCATTCCAGTCAAGTCCACTCATAAGGCCAATGACATTGAAAATATCTTCATGAGAGAGATATTCATATTGCATGGGTTTCCCAAGGAAATAATTTTAGATCATGACACAAAGTTCACATCTAATTTTTGGAAAGGATTATTTCAGGAATTAGAGACTTAGCTGAAGTTTAGCACAACCTATCATACTCAAACTGATGGTCAGACTAAGAGAGTAAATCAGGTTCTTGGAGACATGTTGAGGATGTATGTGATGGACAAGCCATCCAAGTGGGAAGAATATCTACATTTAGTAGAGTTTGCATACAACAATGGACATCAAGCATCATTGCAGATGAGTCCTTTTGAAGTGTTGTATGGCAAAGGATGCATAACTCCAGTGAATTGGGACAACCCAGTGAACAGGGTAGTGGTGGGACCGGAAATGATCAAGGAGATGGAACTAGATATTGTTAAGATCAGGCATAATTTGAAGGCATCACATGACAGGTAGAAGAGTTATGCAGATCTGAAAAGAGTGCATAAGGAATTTCAGATTGGGGATCATGTCCACTTGAGAGTGAAACCAAGGAAAAGTTCCATGAAGTTGGGAAGTTGTGCCAAGTTGGCACCAAGATATTGTGAGCCATTTGAAGTCCTTGATAGGATAGGACCAGTTGCATATAGGATTGCATTTCCTGCTAACATGAAAGCTCATAATGTTTTCCATGTCTCTTTTCTTAAGAAATATGTACATGATTCTAATCACATAATTGATTGGAATGTGATACAGGTGGAACCAGAGGGAGAGTTCCAAGTGGAGCCTATATGCATCCTCGATAGGAAGGTCACTTTGCTTCAAAATAGGGCCATAGGGCATATAAAGGTGCAATGGAGGCACCTTAGTCCCGAAGAGGCCACATGGGAGTTGGAGGATGCCATGAAAGAGGCATTCCCATTTTTGTTTAGTTTTGAGAACACCCAGGACGGTGTTATTTTAAGGGAGAGGGAATTGTAATACCCCATTTTGACCCTTTTGGTTTATTGGCCTCAATGTAAATATTGTATACATGCTATGTGTGTGTTTTCTCTAGCGTGGAGCTCAAGAACAAGACCCCACTAATGGATGTTCAGGTTTTAATTGCATCAGCAAGTATTTGACAGTTTGATTATCCATGAGCTGTTAAGCCATGGATATTTATAAATGATGTAATTATTAGTTAATGCAATGAAATACCCAAGAATTTGGCTAAGGAGGAAATCAATGAGAAGGGGCCATGTGTATCCACTAGGGAGAGGTGAGGGGGTTATGGGATTGGTTCCCATGCTGCCACATGTCCAATTGTGAACCCATTTTACTCCCCGTGCTGCATTAATGCAACTGTAAGAGGTTGGTTGAGAAAAACAAACCCATGAATTCGATGGAGTATGGGGAAACCTGCGAATCCATATGGCAGGGTATGGCCCTGTGCGTTGCTTGTCCCTTAAGACACTCCACGCCTGGGAATTCGCCCATCCTGTTTGCTAACCATGTATTGACCAAGAACCCAAGTCACACACGCACATGCAGAGTCCATCCGTGAAGAAAAAAAGTAAAAATCGTGATTTCCTGGGTAAGCCGAGGTGCAGAGCCGAGAATTCCCAAGGACACCCTCTGCAAGAATGAAATCGGTTGGGACAACCATAGACCGGTTTGTGGGATAAATTGCAAAGCTAAAATGACCTAGAGAACCCATAAGAACCCATAGATCGATTGCAGAAGACCGAATTTGCAGAGTAGAGTTTAGGGTGTGGCCCTATGAAGAATTGCTTATATAGAAGAGAGAAGAAGGTCACTTAGGGTTGGGTCTGATTGATAAACCTAGTGAAGGTTGTAATATCATGAAGAAATATAGCTGAACCTTTCTATGCCCACCTTGAATAGCACTAGAGGCAAGTGGCCTTGAGGGACTGTGCAACATAGAAGAGGGCCTTCCTTGTTTTGGGTGAGGTAGGTAATGTGGGTGTCATGCTTGCTGAGTGGTATGAGATGCCTACAGCTCTATGGTAGAGCTCACTATCTTAGCAGTATCCCCCCTGTTCCCTGGATTGCTTGATAAACCCAACTATAGGTTGGCTTAACATTGGGATGAGACCTTGACTGTGAGAGAATTCATTAGCCATCCTTAGTGGATACACAACCCAACTCAGGGGTGGTCTCTCAGCTGAAAGAATACAAGCTGGATAGAGACCTAAGGTTGGGTGGAAAGTTGTCCTCACTTATCCAGTTGCTTGGGGCAGCGTCAAGATTAAAATATAAGTATTCTACGTGTTAAATGTTGTCAATTCATGTATTATATCTAGTTGTTGTACTATGCTTGTCATGCTCTAGGATAATGAATGAATGATTACATGGAATGGATCAATAGGAGGATATGTGTGAGCTTGAACATAAGATTGAATTCATGTTGGAATAATACAGTATTTACATGAATGATATGCATGGCTAACCCCTATAGGTTGTTGATATGTTAACTAGCTTAGTTCATTATATGTGTCTATTATGCATTGTATTCACCCTTCAAAGGGATGACTTGAATTCACTTGGTATTGGGGAATAAAGGGGTGTTAACACCCAAAAAGTGCTCACTATCTCATCTACCACATTATATGGCTCATTTGTCCATTTTCCTACCATATTTCCCTTAAAATCCCAAAAAATCCCATTAAAAAGCCTCCAAAAGGCCTAAAATGCCTCCAAAAGGCCACAAAACCATCAAAATAGCCTCAAAAAGGCTAAAAAACCCCTTTTTGCTCCAAAAATATCCAAAATTCCTCAAAAATAGCAAAAATCCCCTAAAAAGGGAATAAAAAATATAAAATAATGAGGAAAAGGGGGAAAAAACCCTATACAGCTGCACAAAACCATGTGTTTCCCAAAACCATGGGTCAGCACTCCACCACCAAAAAACTATAAATAGGTGATGGAGATCCCTTATTCCATATCCACAATCACAAGCACCCTTACTCTGCCAAAATCTCTCTCGAAACCCTAGTTCACCATTGAACTACTTTCACCTTGAGAGCCACTTTTGGCCCATTCCCACCATTGGAGAAGGAGAAGGAGCATATTGAAGCTTGGAGCATCCTCTTGGACACTGCAAAGGGCTTCATCAAACCTTCACATTGAAGGTAATATCAATACAAAAAGCCATCTTTTAAATTTATTGTTTATGTTTCATGCATGTTTTAGAAGTAATTTAATTTCTGTTTTAGCTTAATTATTTACATTTACTGAACTGCTACTAAGGAGTCCATTCTCCTTAGTAGGTGCTCATTTGCACAAGCTAGGGGTAAAACCCTAGCTACAGTTTTGGCGACTCCCCTAGATTTTGAATTTCTGGTTTCCGTTTTTAAATTTTTTCACTTTCGGCTGTCCCTTTCGGCCGCTGCACACCGCGTCTTTTCCCTCTGCAGTCGCGTCCCGACCGCGCCTTTCAGGCCTTTACCTGCGACCCGACCGTGGCTCTCAGACTATTTCCGACGCTCTGCCAGCGGATTCAAGTCTGTTACCTGCGATCCGACCGCGGCTAATCAGCCTGTTTGCCGCGATCTGACTGCGCCTGTCGGCCTTTTTCCCGCGTCCCGACTGCGGCTCTCTGCCTCTTTCGTGCGTCCCGACTGCGCCTGTTAGCCCTTTTTCCGCAACCCGACTGCGTCTTTTTCCCTATTTCCCGCGTCCCGACTGCGTCTGTTGACCTGAAAGCCGCGACCTGACCGCGTCTGTTTGCCTCAAACGCGCGGTCTACCTGTTCTGATTCGCCACAGACCCGCGGTCTGATTTCTGCAGTTTTTCCTGTTTTGAGCCCAGCCCCTTTTGCTGCAATATTTTCTGCATCTGAACAGCCCTCTGTCCCACCTGCAGCCTCACTTCCTTACAGCCTTTCTGCACCATAATTTCTGTTCCCTTTACAGAATTCTTTTAAAATTTCAGTATTTTTAATTCAGAAAATTTTGCAAGTTAAACTTTCAATTTCAGCATTATTGATAGTTGGAAGTTGCCCCCCTCGTGGCACTTCTATTTTTGGGTTCATCACCTCACGAGCACACACTCTGTCACATAATTCAAGTGAGCCTTAAAAAGTACCTAACTAAACCAACATTATAACCCCACTTGGGGAACACAAAAGAATCATTGTAGTTAGGTAGGATCGGGGGGATAGGCTTCCAATAACACCCCTCGGTTATTTCACTTTGTTTGGATATCCACATCATCTATTTCGGGATACATCATCTATTTCAGGATCTTGCATGATCTATTTCAGGATATTATCTATTTCAGGATTCCTATTTCAGGATATGATCTATTTCAGGATTCTGCATGCACAGGCATGCATCCCAGTCACCAGTTTGATGCCTCCAGCACCTTATCCACCTTCTTCTAGCACCCGGGAGCCACCTACCACAGAGTTTTAGCCCTCATAAGCTGAAAGGCGCCCACTTCTCACCTACTACCAGAGAAGGGCGCACTTGTTCACCTACCACTGCAGTTCCACTTCAGTTACATTCAGTTAGCTCCGATTCTCCCTGATTTGAGGCTAGTTTCACTCCCGACTGACTGTATCACTTCCGTTTGACCTCCAGTTTGATTAGGTGACTTGTTCTGACTTCAGTTAGCCTCCCATGCGCCCCCACTGAGCCTCCAGATCCTATATCAGTGCTACACACTTCAGTTACATTTATTACACTCAGTTAGACTCAGTTTGACACCTGGATGACTGGTTGTTGTGATTGATGAGCACCACCGATGATTGATGAGGACTCCTAGATAGAGTCAAGCTACTCCATTCAGTGATTCAAATGACCTCCTTAGGCAATTCGAATTGCTCAGTCATTGTGACAGTTTGTATTGTAATTCATTCACCCTTTCTGGGATAGAGAGCACTGCTGCATGTTTTGCACAGTTTTGCACCATATTTTCTATGTTCATCTGTTGTGATTGATTTACTTGTTCATTAGATCTGCTGTGACTAATTTTACATGGTATCATAGCCATTGCAGGGACAAGATCTCTTTTCTACAGGTGTTTATACAAGAAGATTTGACTGAATTGCTAAAAATTGCAATAAGTTTGGCATGAGATATCTCAAGGGCATTCGCTCCTGTGCATGCAAAGCTTGAAAATTATTCCAATACCACTCCAGAAGCTTGAGTTACCACATAATTCCTGGATTTGATACATTGGACCCATTCAACATTGCTTGAAATCCAATCCCAGGTGTGATGCAACTCTCAAAGGGTGGATTGTTCGACCTTATTGTGGTTGTTTTGATGTGATTTGCAGGTTTCTTACTTCCTCCATGTGCATTCGCTAATGCAAAGATGGAGACTTCTTCTTCACAAAATATTCTTACTCCATTCAACTATGATGAATGGAAACCAAAGATGATTGCATTATTGAAGAGACAATGTCTTTTTGATATGTGCATTGGTAATACAAGAGATTTTGATTCCGATGAAGAGGAGAATGATTGGCTCAATGATTGTGATAGAGCTTTTGGAGCAATATGTCTTGCTATGTCTCCTTGTATGCGCTACCTCAGTAATACTGCTGAAAATCCAAGTGATCTATGGGTCCAACTTGACAGAGAATTTGGAAAGCAGGAAGAAGAGGATCATGCTAGTCTTTTGGAGGACAAGCCCAGTGAGATCTCCTTATGTGTTCTTTTCGATCATGTGTTGGCCTCAACAATTGTTCAAGATGAAGAAGAAACTATAGATTCAACACTCATTCTCTCAAAGTCTTCTATTTCAAATTCTGAGCAAGATAAACAAGCTCATACTCTAGATTCCGAAGAGGTTCTTGAATCCTCTCTTTCACATGAGTTTGTCGGCATGCGGAATAATGATCTACTTGATGTTTTGGAGGTAAAATCTGATTTTGGAGGTGAAGCATTCGCCCTCCTTGATTGCATGCCTTCTATAAACTTATGTTCTATCATTTGCAAAGTTTCTCAGAGTTTTAATGAAGATGAAGAGCACTACCATTCGCTTGAGTTCAATTCTCATGCACTTTTTGCTGATTTTGGTTTTGATCTCACCCTTGTTGGTTCAAAGGAGATCTCAAGAAACCATTCATCTATTTTTGGAGCTGATTTAACTTCTATTGATAAGAAGTTCAAGTTTCAAGATCTATTTGATCCGATTAGAGCTATTCCTACCTCACTTGGTTCGAATCACAGGTTCCAGGATCATCCTCATATTTTCAGATTTGTTCTCACCTTTTTCGGTATGAAGAGCAAGTTCTTAAAGTCTCCACATTCGCTTGCATCCACTGATGGAGAATTCAAGCACATGTTTTTGGAGCATGATCCATTTACTCCCAAGAGTAAGATACCTCCAGACATATCTACTTGATTTTGGAGCAGTTAAATCTTTTGGTGTACTACAGTCTATTTTGAGGGGGGGTATTTTTCCCATGAGGTTTTCCCCATTTCCTCGGTTTATTGACTGTTATTAGTTTTTGGATTATTGTATTGGGGTGACCTTTGGTCTTAGTTACTAGGGCCCCACATTATTTTTAGTTGGCACATCATAGTCTAGCTTGAGGGGGGGTGTTCGGATATCCACATCATCTATTTCGGGATACATCATCTATTTCAGGATCTTGCATGATCTATTTCAGGATATTATCTATTTCAGGATTCCTATTTCAGGATATGATCTATTTCAGGATTCTGCATGCACAGGCATGCATCCCAGTCACCAGTTTGATGCCTCCAGCACCTTATCCACCTTCTTCTAGCACCCGGGAGCCACCTACCACAGAGTTTTAGCCCTCATAAGCTGAAAGGCGCCCACTTCTCACCTACTACCAGAGAAGGGCGCACTTGTTCACCTACCACTGCAGTTCCACTTCAGTTACATTCAGTTAGCTCCGATTCTCCCTGATTTGAGGCTAGTTTCACTCCCGACTGACTGTATCACTTCCGTTTGACCTCCAGTTTGATTAGGTGACTTGTTCTGACTTCAGTTAGCCTCCCATGCGCCCCCACTGAGCCTCCAGATCCTATATCAGTGCTACACACTTCAGTTACATTTATTACACTCAGTTAGACTCAGTTTGACACCTGGATGACTGGTTGTTGTGATTGATGAGCACCACCGATGATTGATGAGGACTCCTAGATAGAGTCAAGCTACTCCATTCAGTGATTCGAATGACCTCCTTAGGCAATTCGAATTGCTCAGTCATTGTGACAGTTTGTATTGTAATTCATTCACCCTTTCTGGGATAGAGAGCACTGCTGCATGTTTTGCACAGTTTTGCACCATATTTTCTATGTTCATCTGTTGTGATTGATTTACTTGTTCATTAGATCTGCTGTGACTAATTTTACACACTTGAGACATAGTTGTTGTCTAAATAGGGAACCAAAATCCCCTAGTACTTTTTGGCACGGTCACGACCAGTTTATCAGAGGGCCTCTCCCTTAGGAGGGTTGAAGTCGAGAGACTGGTTCCGGAGGCCTGAGTGGAATACCGCACTCCATTCAGTAACCAAAGGGCTACCTTTCGCGGTTCGCGGGATATCCCTGTATAGGGGTATTGCGGTCAACGAACTAAACGACAGATTCACCTTTCTGGACGTGTCATGAACGGGGTATCTTAGTTGCCATTCTTCTAGGATTGACTACCCGGTGTCCCTCCCGGTAGGGGGATATCATAGCCACTTGGCTTTCCTACTCATATTGTCTGACTTGGATTTCATCACCTTGCAGAGGATATGTTTAGTTGAGTCAGAATACTTTTAGTTAGGTGTTTGCATGCTCCTTTACCTCCCTTTGGTCTAGTGAGTCCACCATTTTTTCTTTTTAGGAAACCTGCTGCTTGTTGGTATTCTGACCATCTTTGTTGACACTCCACCTATTGTAGCACAGCTGTTGCAGTGGGTGTTTTGAGTTGGTTGTTGGCCTGAGTGCCTTGTTTTTTAGCTCTCCTTCTGCACACTCGGTTGCATTAGGCCTTTTTGAGCTGTTTTTATACTCACCTCAACCCACAGAGATTTGACACCATCCGTCACCATTGAGTCCCCGAGACATTCTCGGCGCCTCAGGGGCGAGCCCCCACAGCACGGTTCTCTTGACACCACACGTCATAGATTTCGATCATTATCCGTTGATACCACTCATCACAGATCTAGAGCCTTGTCACTTGACTCCACTCGTCAGCGACGTAGGACTCCGTCACCACATAGTGACGCCCCTTACTTTACTTTCGATTCTGACGAAGAGTCTGAGAACCCTATTTACACGGCCCCTACTAGCCCCATGGCTGGCACGACTTCCACTCCGTTTGTTATAGGGACCATTGGTGGCACATCCACCACTACACCAGTTACTACACCTGTTTTGGGTATGCCCTCCATGGGACCCTCATCTACCGTTCCCCTCACGGTCCCTATTCCCACAGCGGGAATACCTATCCCCACTACATCAGTGGCTCACACTACCTATGGTGGTGCTGGACCATCCTCCACTACCTCAGTTCCCCCACTTGGGGGCACCACCCCAAATCTTGTCCCTCCACTTGGGGGCACTGGCCCCAACTTGGTCCAACCCACTACTGTGTCACATCCTTCTTCCAGTTTGCCATTCATGGCTAGCCTCAACCTACCTGACCTGGCCAGATTGACCAACGACCCTATTCGACACGACCCTACGTGGCCTCATATGCCCACCAAGCTCCCCTCTGACATCCCTAAGTTCGAGGACAAGGCCAGTGAGGACCCACAAAACCATATCATGTCTTTCCACCTATGGTGTTCCTCTAACTCCATAGTGGATGACTCTGTTCGCCTCCGTCTCTTACAGCGCACCTTCACTGGCTCTGCAGCAAAATGGTATATCGAGCAACCACATGGGACCCACGCCACCTTTGCTTCCCTCGCCTCGACCTTCCTGCAGTTCTTCCAGCTGCCTGTCCGCTATGACGCGGGCGTTGAGATCCTTCTATCTTGTAGACAAAACACGGCTACCCATATCACGGACCACATCCATGAGTGGCGTCGACGCCGTAGCCTATGCAAGATCAAACTAGACGACCGTATCTTCCTAGATTGGTTCCTCAAATCCCTTCTCCCTGTTATTGCTAAGGATGTGGCCTCAGAAAGACCCCAGTCTGAAGAAGAAGCCATCCTTAAGGCCCAACAGTTCGACCTCATTTACGCCCAATCGGGTTACCTTTATACCATTATACCTGAGGCCCCTCACGGCGAGTCCTCCCAGCATGATGCGCCGGGGGCATCCCACGCTGCAGACGGTATCATTGGCCGTGTTTCCTCGCATCCCCAACCATTTTCCATAGCACGACCTACCCCTGGCCTCGACCTGTCGCGGGCTACCTCACATTCTGGAGCAACCACCTCGTATGCTCCCATGAAACATCACCATGGACCCTCATGTCCACCTCAGTGCTTCGATTATGCGACTCCTACTTATGCTCCCCCAGTCGCACCTTAGCCTTACTACCATCAGCAGGCTGCCCCAGCTCCTGCGCCTTCACAAGCCCAACCCGCTTATTATCCGCCACAGGCAGCCCCTGCGGCACACCCACAACCTGCTCCGCAGCCATATCAGCAACCCCCTCAGGTTGTTGCACCTGCTCAGCCTCAACCTGCATATCATCCACCGCAGCCTGCTCCAGCACCTGCGCAACCTCAAAATCCACCTGTTGCCCAAGGGCAAGTTTACGCCCAACAAAACCCGCAGCAAAACCAGAATAACCAACGCAACCAGGGCCAACAGAACCGCGGCAAGGGCCGTAATCGTGGGAACAACCAACCTGCAGACCAAGCTGGTCAACCGGCTAATCCCCCCGACAACAACAACGCGGCCCTCGCTAATCAAAACCCTGATCGCCCGCCCAAGCAGGCTAAAAACCCCAATTTGTGAACAAACCATCCTTGTTCTATTTGCGGGGTCTATGGCCATTACACACATGCTTGCCCACACTTAGAGCGAGCTCGGCAACTCTGGGTTGACGAGGCCCATCGCCAAGGGAATGCGGCTCCCCAAGCACCGCCCAACCCCCCCCAACCTCAACAACCCCCTTTGGTGCTGCAAAACCCCTTACCAACCCAAGGCGTAGTGAACACTCAGCCGTTGGCCCCCCCTCAAGCCAACGCACCCCAACAACAGCAAATCACGTACGCTGCTCCTGATCAACCCATGTTTGACTCAGGAACCCACCACTTGTTGATGATGTCATCTGCTGACGTCAACCTCCAGACCCGTCGGAACCAATACGGCTCCACCTCTGAAGCCCTTCCCACGGATAAACCCACTAATGCCCATCCCACTGATCAGGCGTTACGTATACCTCCACCTCCACTAGATGGCGCTCCCAAAGCCCCTCGTTTTCCACTTCGCCGTATCAACAATAACCCCAATGCGCGCGCTGCGTCAAACTACAGCATTGTAGACGACCTAGCCCAATCTCCCGCAGCCATGTCTGCGTTAGAAGTCTTGAAGAACTGCCCTTCCCAGCGCAAGACTTTACTCTCCGCCATTGGGGGGATTGACCCAAATGATTCGAATTTGATGGCATTTGATTTAGACCAGTCTGAACCACGCCTACCTTCCAGCTTAGCCTTCCAAGTTACTGTCTCCGTTAGGAATATTGTCATCCATCGGTGCATCATCGATGAGGGTGCCTCCACATGCGTTATGTCTACATTCGTATGGCAGAAGTTGGGATCCCCTACACTCCAGCAGTCAACCACTGCGTTACGCGCTTACGACGGACGTTCGGCTCAGCCCCAAGGTCTCCTAGCCAATGTCCCTGTCCAGTTAGGTGGCAAAACTGTACTCATTGACATTGAGGTAATCAACGCCCAATTGGACTATAACCTTTTACTTGGCCGCAGCTATATGTATGCCATGCGGGCGGTTGCCTCTTCCGTCTTTCGCACCATGATGTTCCCCCATGAGGGACGCGTGGTTAAGGTTGACCAACTCACCTACTATGATCCCAGTGCTCCCGCGGCACCTGAAAATGTTCTCCCCATGGTCGAACAACCTGTTTCTCGTGCCAACACCTCGTTTGTTTCCTCTACGGGGCCTGGAGTCTACTCAGACGCGCCGATGACCTCCACCTTTCAATCCATTCCTCCGCCGTCATCTACGCCCGAAATGTCTGACTTATGTACCTTGTCCCACGACAACCTACCACCTAATACTCAACCACCCTTGTTGCCTAAACCACCATTGGTACCTAGCCACATTGGTGTTACACCGATCCATACGATCCCCTTCCTAGTCCCTCCATCGGGAGTAGTAAGCGCCCCGGTCATGGCTACCCTTAGTCTCCCTGGGTTAACTTTTGGATTACCTGTATGGTATCTTTCGCCTCCCGTTCGCCCGCCGACACCAGATGTCGTCCTCCAACCGGTGCAACCCATGGCTACTACCTCTCAGCCACCTCCTGGTGTCTCTACCCCTTCGTCCTCCACGACTCCCACTCCTCCTCCCAAACCCACTGGGGGAAGAGGCCCACAACCTTACACTGCTGTCCCACCTCCCAAGACAGTCAAAAACCCTCCAACATTTCGTGCTCCTCCCAAATGCTCGCTGTGTGACGAGCTGGGCCATGCAACCCACCAATGCCCACAGTTACCAGCATTGCAAGAGCACATGCAAATGCTCGATGATGACCCCAACATCCCAACTGTCGAACTTAACCCCACTCCCAAGCCTAAAGATAAGTCCCTACGCACTAACCACCCCTGTGCCATATGCGGTATTTACGGGCATTACTCCCATCATTGTCCCGATCTCCCGGATTACAGAGCCGCTCTCTATGAGATGAACAATCTGGATCTTGAGACGGCACCACCTACCATTGAGGAGATCTACCCCCCAGACTCTTCACCTGCAGGAGAGGTTAACACCATTTACATGATCTCTTCCATTACCATTCCCTCGTCAACCGATTTGACGACGCAAACTTTCCGTATTGATGAGGAAGTTCTTGAGGCCCTGACTGCCCTGGATTATCCCTGGGACGACATGCACCACCGTTCCTACTTCATCCCAGAAGCATCTTCCTCTAGCACCGCTACCCAATTTGCGGTTGAATCCAAAGACTTCCTTCCCACTAAGGTCGACTGGTTCAAGGACCCTATTCCTGCTCCTGATGCCTTCGAGGAAGGTCACATGGCCAACATCTCACCTGTCATCCAAGTTGATATCGCTGCCCCAGGACGTGCCCCTGAACTCATTACTTTAGGAGCATTCTGCAGTAAACAAGAGATTGAGGACTACATAAACCTTTTCAGAGAATTCCGTGATGTCTTTGCTTGGTCCTATACCGAAATTCCTGGTCTTGACCTTGCCATTATAGAGCACCACATTGACACATGGCCTGATGTACCCCCCGTCCGTCAGAAACATCGTCCTCTTCCTCCCTCAAATTTCCCAGGATGTGCCCTTGAAATCATCACTTTAGGAGCCTCCTGCAGCGAGCAGGAGATTGAGGATTATAAACAACTCTTCCAAGAGTTCCGTGATGTCTTTGCTTGGCCCTCTACCGGAATGCCTGGGTTCGACCCCGCCATTCTCAAACATCACATGGACACACGGCCAGAGGAACTTCTCGTTCTTACTGAAACCGACTCTGAAGGCTTTCCTTTTCGCAACCCCCATGCTGGGTTGTATCCTAAGGAGTCTCTATCCCTAGAATAACTGGCGACCTCATTGGTCCGCATTGTACAGTTTGCTCTCTTTTTGTTTTTTACTTTTTTACCATCATCTTACATTCATCATTTTTGCATAATTACAGATGGACCATCTTCCACCTTGTTACACTGGCTTCGCTGATGGGGCAAGCCGCTGGTCTCCCAACCTGGCTTCTGCAGCATGGGTCTTGTACTCCCCTTCCAACGAGATGATTCACCTTGACGGAATATGTATAGGCGCTGCTACCAATAACCAGGCGGAGTATGATGCTGTGACCGGTCTCTTGACTGCCGCCCTTCACATGGGCATATGTCACCTTCATGTGTTCCTTGACTCCCAGCTAATTGTCTCCCAGCTCAACAATTGCTACCAGGTGCGTGATCCCTGCCTGTATAGAAAATTCCTGCGCGCAAAACAACTCAGCCGACAATTTGAATCCATCACATTCACACATGTCCCCAGAGCCCAAAATAGTGTCGCAGACCAAATGGCCAACACCATCCTAGATTGGCATATCAATCACACCATGTAACATCATGCATCACAAACCCATAGCATCTCATAAAAATATATAAAAGACCAAAAAGATTGCATCGCATCCACATTTTGCATCAATATACATAAAACCACATGCATATCCATAGGGGCATCCACGTGCCTAATCACACATACATCATGTCGTATCACATAAAATACACAAGGGGCATCCACGTGCCTAACATCCTAACCTACTTGCATCCACGTGCAATGAAAACATATCACAACTCATAAAGCGCATCCACGTGCGTACAAATAAAACAACATCATACAAAAAGGTGCATCCACGTGCATATATATATATAAAAAAATATACATGTTCAGTGCTATACATGTCCTGAGTACCCCTGTACTCAGCTATACAAAAAATGGATATACATGCCTAAAGCCTCATCACCATACATGCCGTAGCTACAAAACTCGGGGGGAGTCCCCTGTACTCCCTAATGAGAGTCCTATCCTGCATCACTGCCTGCGTCGGCTGCCTCTGAGTCCTACCCTCGCTCCTCCTCCGGCAAGTCCTCATCTCCTCCGGCCTCCTGTGCCCGTACCCGGTCCACCAAGATCGCCACCCGGATCGCGATGGATCTAAACTCTCGGGGTGCCCTCATGCAATCCTGAACCACGTCTGGATCGACGTCCCGCCATCCCTCGTCGGTCACCCCTATCAACAATCGATCTAATAATGCCCGGATAGACTCTAGGGTCACCTCTGGATCCCGGCGCCGCACCTCTCCTCGCCCAGGTAGAGCTGGAACAGCCACAATCCCCCTCCGTGCCACATGTCCTGGAGGCGGTCTGGGGCCCACATCTGTAAGATCACCCATATGTCAGTCACAGTATATCAATCTACTATCATATAAATAAAACCTGACATACATAACATATAACAAAAACACATACGTACCGTCGGGTCCCCATGCCTGTCCCGGTGCTCGTGGCGCCTCCGGATCTCCCGTGAAGTCCATGTCCCGATACGGGAAGTCGTCCAGTGTCAGTGGTATCTGGAGCCACTGCAGGTACAACTCCTGCGTGAAATACCTACCCACGTCACCGCCACCACGGCGGCGCATCATCTCGCCCCACCGTACCATCCGGGGATCCATCAAACCTCCTGCTCTGATCGGCACCCGCGGTCGCAGTGTGGGTACCCTCTCCATAAAGAAGGCACACAAGAAGGAACCAAAACAAAAGCCCTTGCCCTCTTCCTTCGCTGCCGTCAGCTGCCGCGCTGAACGCAGGTCAGGAACATCTGGCCCCACGCGTAGTATACCCCATCCAGTACGCGCTCGATCATCTGCATCTGACCCCCAGACACCTTCTCAGGTGACTGGGACCCCAATATCCGGACCACACATGCTGCCATGGCCTGCACCGCCGACTCCTGTAGGTCCCTCACTAGGAGTGCATTCCTATGCACCCGTGCCTCTGGAACACAGTACCTATCCAGCATGTCCTCCATGTCGACGTCCGCGGCAACCCGCGGCTGTGTGTCTGCTACCCTGCCTAGGCAGGGCAACCCCGTCAGAAAGTACACATCGGTCAGGGTAAGGTCCACCCTCTCACCCTGTACCCGGAAAGCCTGTATGTCCGGCTCCCAGAAGCTGATCAACCGGTTCAGCAGCAAGGCTTCTGACCGTATCATGGGGATCTGTGCGAACTTCAGTAGTCCGCACATTCCCAGCACAGATCGTACATGGCGCTCCCCTCGGATCACAGCCATGATCTCATCAGGGATCTCCCGCTCTCTCTAGAGCACCTGCGGCATCCTGTCAATCACACAGAAGAGACTCATCAGACTCACGTCAACTAAATAAGTACCTTTTCCCTTTCCCGGAAGACCCCACTAGCTTGGCCCAAAACCACATCTTTCGGGCTTCCTGCCGCGGTTTCCGACCGCGGCTGTCAGGCCTATGGTCGCGGTTCTTAACTGTGCCTGTTAGCCCTAAACCTGCGGTTTGGAGCCGTGTTCCTCCTTGGAACTCGCGGTACTCGACCGCGTATCCATCCAAGAAACACGCGGTCCCCAACTGCGTGATTCACCCCGAAACTCGCGGTCGCCAACCGCGTTTTCGACCCCCTAACCCGCGGTCCACCCCACGTGGACCGTACAATAAACCCTGGGACCCACTACCCAACCCCCGACCCTAAAAAAACAGGCAGGTATAAGTTTAACGGAATACCTGTATCTCCCGGATCTGAAACCAGCCAGACGGATCATCCATAAATGCCACCTAAGCTCTGGTCCACTCTATTCACAAGTCAAAGTCAACACGTACAAATGACACATGTCATGTTGGACCCACCACTATTTATAGTCAGTTGACTTTTTCTTGTTTTGGCCATTCTGACCCCATCCGGAGTCCGTTTTACGAACCGTTTCCACCATTGGAATCAGTACGACGAGACCGTCATGATGGTCACCTCGTTGCATTATTTTTGTTTCATTATTTTTTGCCCATTTTTCAGACGCCACTAGTCGCCTCGATTTGCATGCCACATCGCCCGTTCTCCGTTTTTCACATGTTTTATATCATCGGATTCATTTTTCTGAGCTGGTGATGATGCTTGAGATCATTTCTCGCTCTCACCCCCCGATCTTTTGGGTATTTTTCCAAAACGCCCCCGTCACCTCGGTTTGCGTGCCACATCGACCGTTACCCGTTTTTGACATCCTTTATATCGCCGGATTCATTTTTCCGAGCTCGTGATGATGCTTGAGACCATTTCTCGCTCTCACTTGGTACAATTTCAACATTGTGTCCCAACACCTTGCTTCCTCGGTTTGCGTGCCACATCGGTCGCTATCGGATTGTTCCACATTTTTACATGAGCCATTCACTCCTGTCATACTGCAAATATCTCGTTATTTTGCCACCATTTCATCTACCCCGCAAGGAGGCCCACCAGTGTTCCCTCCTACCCTCGTTCTTGGTCATCATTACTAATCCTTGATTGAACACTTCCTCCTTGCCTGGCCATTCCTTTTGTTCGGTATAATTTTATCCCTTTTTCGGGCCGGACAAGTCCTTTACGAAAAAGGCACTCAGGGAGTTTTCGTTAAGCTCTTTTCTGACTCCTAAAAGAATGAAAAGATCGCCGAGCAATCTTGCTTCCTTTCATGCTCGTTAAAGTACCTGAAAGGGCATCTATCTGGTATAAGTTTAACCCTTTTCCGGACCTGGTAGACTAATTACGAAAAAGGAATACTCTAGTGACACCGGCTAGAAGAGTTCTTCATTGCATCCTTTTATGCTTCTTTGGGCCTTGGAGACTAAATCTACGAAAAAGCAACCCCCTGGAGTCTTCTTACTTGCTTTCAGACTCTCTAAAATTGAAAGCAACCACGAGCATGCACTGTCCTGGGCTCGGAAAATCCACACGACAGTACCATTCCATCATTTCAGAGTCTTCTTATCGCTTTCAGACTCCTTAAAATTGAAAGCAACCACGAGCATGAACTGTCCTGGGCTCGTAAAATCCACACGACAGTATCATTTTACACACACTTCTTCTAGTTCCTTAACCCATGAAGAAGTCCCCTCCCGTGCCTCCTGGCACTATGATCGATCATATCGGCAGCACCCCCAATCAGGTCGCCTTTGTTCAGAGTATTCTGCAATCTCCTGCCATTTTACACTAGCTTGAGTCTCCCTCAGCCCAGTTACCCTCCCAGATCCATTACAGCTATGCTCCCTTTCCCCTCAGTCAGTTTCATATGCTGCCAGATCATTCCCATTATCATACTCTGAACAAAGGAAGTTTGAGTCCACCCACTCTACTTGCCCAGTTGTCACCACCAGTTTGTCAGTCCTGCCCTCAGTACTATCACATTTCGGTTCTTCACCTCGCGCTCCTGTCAAGGAAACATCATTGCCTTGATAGTTGCAGGTCTCCCTCTGTCGACGACAGCCCCTCTATTCCAGAGGATAGGCCCAGAGGTCCCTACGCCTTGGACTTATCACCATCTGTGGTAAGTGCCTATGGACCATTCTGAGAGGAGTCATCATTGCCTCTCCGAGTGGTTGTTCCTCACATGCTCGACTTCAGCACCTTGATCGCATCGTTGAGGATCGCGTAGGATTATATTTCATCAGTTTTTTGTCGAAGACCCCGGATTTCCCCCGACTCTAGCACATTGGTGAATCACTTCGGAACGGCCAGTTATATGTTCCAGTGGATGTCCGGGCTGCGTTGGCGTTTGTATTCGGAAGCCATCCAGTTCTATGCTTCCTTGAGTACCCATTTCAGTTCCCGTTCAGTGTACCATTGCGAGTGTACCCCTTGTCACTCTGATCCAGCAGCTCATTAGTTCCTTCGGTACCACATTCAGTAGCACTGTTGATTGTTCCAGTGTATTAGCTCTTCAGCACAGACATGGTCAGCCCAGCAGTATGTCCCAGATTTGTGTCCCCTCTGGACCCTTATGATGTACACAGTCGCTATGTATCTTACAGGTCCCCCTTTTCGGGCCTCACAGTTCTGTTTATGTATCTTGATACGAGCATGGGTATGCCCGCCTCGTCCATATATTGAGATTATTCCTCAGTCAGTATTTGAGGTCATGTATATTTCAGGTCCCCATTTTTTGGACCCCATTGTTATTGTTATGTTATATCCTGATACGAGCATGGGAATGCCCGCCTCGTCCATATGATCAGATGATTCCTCATCCATTAGTGAGGTTATGTACTTTTAGTTCTTGCAGTTGTTCGGGATCGTTGTTCCGGGCTCCAGTTTGTTTCTTCTCTTCTCTCCACTCCCCAGGAAAACCATTCATGACTTATGATGTCCATCGGCCATACGATGAGCTCCTGCCCTCGCACATCAGGGGGCAATCTGTTAACACCCAAAAAGTGCTCACTATCTCATCTACCACATTATATGGCTCATTTGTCCATTTTCCTACCATATTTCCCTTAAAATCCCAAAAAATCCCATTAAAAAGCTTCCAAAAGGACTAAAATGCCTCCAAAAGGCCACAAAACCATCACAATAGCCTCAAAAAGGCTAAAAAAACCCCTTTTTCCTCCAAAAATATCCAAAATTCCTCAAAAATAGCAAAAATCCCCTAAAAAGGGAATAAAAAATATAAAATAATGAGGAAAAGGAGGAAAAAACCCTATACAGCTGCACAAAACCATGTGTTTCCCAAAACCATGGGTCGGCACTCCACCACCAAAAAACTATAAATAGGTGATGGAGATCCCTTATTCCATATCCACAATCACAAGCACCCTTACTCTGCCAAAATCTCTCTCGAAACCCTAGTTCACCATTGAACTACTTTCACCTTGAGAGCCACTTTTGGCCCATTCCCACCATTGGAGAAGGAGAAGGAGCATATTGAAGCTTGGAGCATCCTCTTGGACACTGCAAAGGGCTTCATCAAACCTTCACATTGAAGGTAATATCAATACAAAAAGCCATCTTTTAAATTTATTTTTTATGTTTCATGCATGTTTTAGAAGTAATTTAATTTCTGTTTTAGCTTAATTATTTACATTTACTGAACTGCTACTAAGGAGTCCATTCTCCTTAGTAGGTGCTCATTTGCACAAGCTAGGGGTAAAACCCTAGCTACAAGGGGATAACCCCTAATGTGTTACAGAGCCGCTTTGTAGGTCAGGTGAAGGGAGAAGTCATGGTAGGAAGGAGGCAGAGTCCCTTGCAGAGGGTTAAGGCACTTAGGTGGAGTTATGATCAGAATTTCAATTGGGAAATTGGCATAGTTGGAGTGCTCATATGAGGTGGGGATTGCACCATTGGATAGGTCTCTCTAATATCTTTCCAACGGTACCAAGCTTGTCCCATTTGGCTTAAAGATGAGGGAGTTATGCCCCTAGAAAGTTTGTAGGAGAAGAGGAGGTGCTTCCGCAGTTTTGCATCCGCAACGCGGATTGCGGACGTTGGAAAATAATGTTGGAATTGGACTTCTGCATTCCTGCATTCCGCAATGTGGATTGCGGAATGCAGAAGGAGAAATTTCCCGTAGGATTGGAATTGGACTTCCGCATTCCCGCATTCCGCAATATGGACTGCGGAATGCAGAAGGAGAAATTTTTCGGAGGACTGGAATTGGACTTCCGCATTCCCGCATTTCGCAATGCGGATTGTGGAATGCAAAAAGAGAAATTGTCGAAAGGATTATTTTTGGGATTCCGCATTCCGAATCCCACAATGCAGATTGCGGATAATGGAATGCGGACTGCGGATTGACTGCCATTGCGGCTGTGTGTGGATTTAGAAGAATTTGGAAGAAAAAAAAAGGAACAAAGGGTCTCCCATGGCCTCTGAAGGCCACCAAGGAGGTGTGGGAGCATGACATTTAGGATTCCACTCAACATAACTAAATGGAGTAAGAAGAGGAAATTTCAAATCCATGTAGACGTTGGTTTACTTGCAAAACAAAATCTGCAAACATATACTGGAAGATTATTTGGATCAATATGAGCTCTTTACTTCGACAATAGGCACATTCAAGAGTGCATCACACCTGTGTAGACTCCAAAGGATTTCTCCAATGGCTTCCAGGCAATTTCCCCAAGGATTTCTGTGGTTGCTCCACTGCTTCTGGTGCACTACTGGAAGCATATATGCTCAGTTCTCCTAATCTTTGATACCATGTATAATTCTAAATAGGTTCAATACCATGCAAGAATTTTACAAGCCAGGATCTAGAAACAAAGTAGTCCTCACAAAGAATTTACACAGAGTTTAGCAGAAATGAGAAGAAATATTGAAACAAAAATACAGGAGATAGAACACAATTGATATAAACTCTACTGTATATTATTTAGTAAGATGTGTACAATATATAATACATTTCAAGAGAGAAATTAGTGAGCCTTAGGAGGTAGTTGAGTATCTCACATTAATGCTAGGCTTAGTGGAGTAATTCCCCCAATCTATGATATTGTGCAAAGTGTGACTCCTGTATTGGTCCATAATGAGGTCCAATGAACCTAGACGGACCATGAGCACGTTAGGCTAGTCAACTAATGTGGATGAAATCATTATGAGGGTGAATTAGGTGGTTTAGGGGCTTAGTAGTGGCCATTAATGAGCAATTTGACCAATTCTAGTGCATTAGCACCCTTGGTCCATCCTTATCCCATAAAACATGGAAGAGGGGAACCTCCCTCATTAAATGCATTACGTTGGGTGTATTTGACTCCCTAGAACAAGGAAATAGGGCACACTTGTGGACAAAATTGGATTTTATGGAAAACCACTAGCCTAATATGTGGATAAACCCCCTAGAATAGGAACTATGAATCCAAAACATGGAACAAATTACACTAAATGCTTGGAACCTTATGCAAGGAGTATTAACCAAGGTCTAGATGGGAATTATGTTCCAACAAGGATCATATTTCAAAAGGGAATTTCATAACCTCATATATTTGGGAAACCTCCATGGCACCATTAGGGCTTGTGAATGCATACCCTCCCATAACAATGAGATAAGTGTGAAAACCTTTCTTCTTGACTGGGAAGTACTCGTCCTCAATATGGGACAATTGTATAACATACTCCAACACAAATATGTTGGGATTGAGAAACATAGGGAGTCTGTAAGGGACCAGGTATGACCCACATGTCATGATACTATAAAATCATCCCCTAGGAACCACCCCCCTCTCTTGATATCGGTTGCTACTTGTAGATAGGGCCTAATTTCAACATGCATTATTGCACCAAGAGGTGCTTTCTACAACTCGAGTGGGTAAGATGTGTCATGTCTGTAATGATGGCCTGACATATATTGACTTCAAAAATGTAAATATATACAAAATATATATAAAACCAATCACACGTTAGCTCCAAGTTTAAATTGGATAACACCGTGGGGTGAGGGATTTGTCATCTTTGTGAGACAATGGGCATTGAGGATGAAAAACACTATCTATTTTAGTGTCTTGCGTACACCCACATTAGGTCTCAATTTCAAAATATTTGGTACGATATAAACCTTCTTAATCTTCTAACCTATCAAAACTAGAGTGAGTTAGGAATGCTTCTCTTCAAGCTTTTTAAGCATAGGAATAAAATTCTAAAGCAAATCAAATAATTCATATTCCTTAGTAGAGTCTGATAGACCAAAGTTGGTCTGAGTGGACATTAACCATCATCATCATCATCACATAAGAAAGTAAAACCTTATATAAATATGACATTCATATCAAGAATAATTATTTTACATCATAATTATAATGGAAAATATATTGGATTATGTATTGTTAAGTTAATAATATTACAATGAATTAGATATGGGACATGTAATAATTGCAAATTAACCAATAATCATGTAAATTAAAACTATTTTACTTCATAATTAATTAATTAATGCAATGTTTTCCCATTTGTAGGATTTATGTGTTATCATTTATAACACGATTCCAAATTGGAATAGTTGGTGCCTAATATTATAATGGAAAATATATTGGATTATTTAATGTTAAGTTAATAATATAAAAATGAGTTAGATGTTAGTTTATGATAAATCACTAGTTTAGTTCATAATTAATTAATTAATGCAACTTTTGCCTATTTGTAGGATTTATGTGTTATCATTTACAACACGATTCCAAATTGGAATTGGGATAGTTGGCCCCTGGAAGATTATAATGGAAAATATATTGGATTATGTATTATTAAGTTAATAAAGAAAAATGTGGTAAATAACTATTTTAATTCATAATCAATTCATTAATGTAACTTTTTCCTATTTGCAGGATTTATGTGTTATCATTACAACACGATTCCAAATTGGAATAGTATTGAATTCGATATTAGTTTGGTAATAATTGCGTATTAATCAATAATTGGGTAAATTGCTAGGTACAATTAGGTAAAGATATATGCATTGCTATGATATAATAATCTATGTCTTTATATGGAGATTTACATTTTTTTTTTTTTTTCCTGGGAAAATGTCCGTAATTTTATTTCAAAAAGATGATTAAAATTACATATTGCAGATGTAGTGAGATCAACAAGGATCCCTACATTTTCACATATTGTCTCATATATGCAGAAAAACAGCTTATAATGAGCTGAACCAAAAGAAAGAGAAAACTAGACAAAAAATAGAACAGATATATCATGAACAGTGGTGAAATTGGGGCCACCGGTTTCAGGTTTGGTCCCTGAAACCGCCGCCGCCGCCACTGGATCATGCAGACCCAATGGGTCGCCGCGCAAAGGCACCGCCCTCTCTCCATACTCAGAAATATCCATCACGCTCCTGAAAGCAAAACGCAGGCCCAACCATAGAGAGATGGCGAGATCGGATTCATCTTTCCAGAGAAGCAATCAGGGTTTCCGTCGACCTTCGTTTTCGATTTGAAATCTTGGACTTCTTGGAACCCTCGAGAACCCTCTCACGAACCGCTTCAGATCTGCCTGATGCAGAGCCGTAGCTGCTGAAACCATCCGCCAAAAACGTCATCCGCGCCAAGATGAGTGCTATCACAGATCTTACTGTGTCGATGGTTGACGGAACTTTGAATACAGATGCTCCGGACTTTGAACAGCTCGCCTCGTTTGTTATCCCCGGCCTCCAAGAACCCAAAGAACAGGATCCAACGGCTCCGCAGAAGCAGTGTAATGAGCCCGACGACCTTCAAAGGAGGGACCGGAACAAAAGATAGCCGCCGTTTGTTGCAGAGCCGTCGCCTCTCCGTCTGCCGCCGTTTGCAGGAAAGCCGTCGCCTCTCCGTCTGCCGCAGATGAGCCCGACGACCTTCAAAGGAGGGACCGGAACAAAAGATAGCCGCCGTTTGTTGCAGAGCCGTCGCCTCTCCGTCTGCCGCCGAGGAAAGCCGTCGCCTCTCCGTCTGCCACCTTTGGAAGTCGTTGTGGAGAGCCCCGTTGGAAGCCATCGAGAGCTGCTGTTGGAAGCCGCTCTGCATCTGCACCCGCCGCCGCCGCCACAGGAATGCAGAACCTTGCTGCGCCTCTTCCCTCGCCGTCGACCTACAGGGCAGAAGGATATGGGTTTATATGGAGATTTACATTATTATCTAATATCCCTCTAATTTTAAATCTATGCATTGGGAAATGCAATATAATCTAATAGTTGTTAAGATGCAGCGATTTCAGTAATATTACATTTTGTATCATACCATTCTTGCATTACTTTGATTTCAAGAATGTTCTTTTTAGTATTGTTAAGAGGCATTGCTTACACCAAGGGACATTATGATATATTGATCTATGTCTTTAGATGGAGATTCACGTTATTATCTAACATCTCTCTAATTTTAAACCCGTGCTTTGAGAAATGCAATATGATCTAATAGTATTGTTAAGATGCATTGATTTTAGTGATATTTCATTTTGTATGACATCATTGATTTAAATAGTCGAAACCCTGATCTGATTTAGTTACAACATTTATTTGAGTAGATAGAATCATCATAGTTAGATGAGTAGAATGTCATATATGATCTATTCATAAGGTCATTGTTGGAGACAAAAACACCGTGGCTGATCCATCCATTCTAGCCATTTTGTGTGATATTATTTAGTTAAATAGTCAAAACCCTAATTTGATTCAGTTACCATAGTTAGTTGAGTAGATAGAATCATTATAGTTAAATAGTTGACATCCCTAAGTTCGAGGACAAGGCCAGTGAGGACCCACAAAACCATATCATGTCTTTCCACCTATGGTGTTCCTCTAACTCCATAGTGGATGACTCTGTTCGCCTCCGTCTCTTACAGCGCACCTTCACTGGCTCTGCAGCCAAATGGTATATCGAGCAACCACATGGGACCCACGCCACCTTTGCTTCCCTCGCCTCGACCTTCCTGCAGTTCTTCCAGCTGCCTGTCCGCTATGACGCGGGCGTTGAGATCCTTCTATCTTGTAGACAAAACACGGCTACCCATATCACGGACCACATCCATGAGTGGCGTCGACGCCGTAGCTTATGCAAGATCAAACTAGACGACCGTATCTTCCTAGATTGGTTCCTCAAATCCCTTCTCCCTGTTATTGCTAAGGATGTGGCCTCAGAAAGACCCCAGTCTGAAGAAGAAGCCATCCTTAAGGCCCAACAGTTCGACCTCATTTACGCCCAATCGGGTTACCTTTATACCATTATACCTGACGCCCCTCACGGCGAGTCCTCCCAGCATGATGCGCCGGGGGCATCCCACGCTGCAGACGGTATCATTGGCCGTGTTTCCTCGCATCCCCAACCATTTTCCATAGCACGACCTACCCCTGGCCTCGACCTGTCGCGGGCTACCTCACATTCTGGAGCAACCACCTCGTATGCTCCCATGAAACATCACCATGGACCCTCATGTCCACCTCAGTGCTTCGATTATGCGACTCCTACTTATGCTCCCCCAGTCGCACCTTAGCCTTACTACCATCAGCAGGCTGCCCCAGCTCCTGCGCCTTCACAAGCCCAACCCGCTTATTATCCGCCACAGGCAGCCCCTGCGGCACACCCACAACCTGCTCCGCAGCCATATCAGCAACCCCCTCAGGTTGTTGCACCTGCTCAGCCTCAACCTGCATATCATCCACCGCAGCCTGCTCCAGCACCTGCGCAACCTCAAAATCCACCTGTTGCCCAAGGGCAAGTTTACGCCCAACAAAACCCGCAGCAAAACCAGAACAACCAACGCAACCAGGGCCAACAGAACCGCGGCAAGGGCCGTAATCGTGGGAACAACCAACCTGCAGACCAAGCTGGTCAACCGGCTAATCCCCCCGACAACAACAACGCGGCCCTCGCTAATCAAAACCCTGATCGCCCGCCCAAGCAGGCTAAAAACCCCAATTTGCGAACAAACCATCCTTGTTCTATTTGCGGGGTCTATGGCCATTACACACATGCTTTCCCACACTTAGAGCGAGCTCGGCAACTCTGGGTTGACGAGGCCCATCGCCAAGGGCATGCGGCTCCCCAAGCACCGCCCAACCCCCCCCAACCTCAACAACCCCCTTTGGTGCTGCAAAACCCCTTACCAACCCAAGGCGTAGTGAACACTCAGCCGTTGGCCCCCCCTCAAGCCAACGCACCCCAACAACAGCAAATCACGTACGCTGCTCCTGATCAACCCATGTTTGACTCAGGAACCCACCACTTGTTGATGATGTCATCTGCTGACGTCAACCTCCAGACCCATCGGAACCAATACGGCTCCACCTCTGAAGCCCTTCCCACGGATAAACCCACTAATGCCCATCCCACTGATCAGGCGTTACGTATACCTCCACCTCCACTAGATGGCGCTCCCAAAGCCCCTCGTTTTCCACTTCGCCGTATCAACAATAACCCCAATGCGCGCGCTGCGTCAAACTACAGCATTGTAGACGACCTAGCCCAATCTCCCGCAGCCATGTCTGCATTAGAAGTCTTGAAGAACTGCCCTTCCCAGCGCAAGACTTTACTCTCCGCCATTGGGGGGATTGACCCAAATGATTCGAATTTGATGGCATTTGATTTAGACCAGTCTGAACCACGCCTACCTTCCAGCTTAGCCTTCCAAGTTACTGTCTCCGTTAGGAATATTGTCATCCATCGGTGCATCATCGATGAGGGTGCCTCCACATGCGTTATGTCTACATTCGTATGGCAGAAGTTGGGATCCCCTACACTCCAGCAGTCAACCACTGCGTTACGCGCTTACGACGGACGTTCGGCTCAGCCCCAAGGTCTCCTAGCCAATGTCCCTGTCCAGTTAGGTGGCAAAACTGTACTCATTGACATTGAGGTAATCAACGCCCAATTGGACTATAACCTTTTACTTGGCCGCAGCTATATGTATGCCATGCGGGCGGTTGCCTCTTCCGTCTTTCGCACCATGATGTTCCCCCATGAGGGACGCGTGGTTAAGGTTGACCAACTCACCTACTATGATCCCAGTGCTCCCGCGGCACCTGAAAATGTTCTCCCCATGGTCGAACAACCTGTTTCTCGTGCCAACACCTCGTTTGTTTCCTCTACGGGGCCTGGAGTCTACTCAGACGCGCCGATGACCTCCACCTTTCAATCCATTCCTCCGCCGTCATCTACGCCCGAAATGTCTGACTTATGTACCTTGTCCCACGACAACCTACCACCTAATACTCAACCACCCTTGTTGCCTAAACCACCATTGGTACCTAGCCACATTGGTGTTACACCGATCCATACGATCCCCTTCCTAGTCCCTCCATCGGGAGTAGTAAGCGCCCCGGTCATGGCTACCCTTAGTCTCCCTGGGTTAACTTTTGGATTACCTGTATGGTATCTTTCGCCTCCCGTTCGCCCGCCGACACCAGATGTCGTCCTCCAACCGGTGCAACCCATGGCTACTACCTCTCAGCCACCTCCTGGTGTCTCTACCCCTTCGTCCTCCACGACTCCCACTCCTCCTCCCAAACCCAATGGGGGAAGAGGCCCACAACCTTACACTGCTGTCCCACCTCCCAAGACAGTCAAAAACCCTCCAACATTTCGTGCTCCTCCCAAATGCTCGCTGTGTGACGAGCTGGGCCATGCAACCCACCAATGCCCACAGTTACCAGCATTGCAAGAGCACATGCAAATGCTCGATGATGACCCCAACATCCCAACTGTCGAACTTAACCCCACTCCTAAGCCTAAAGATAAGTCCCTACGCACTAACCACCCCTGTGCCATATGCGGTATTTACGGGCATTACTCCCATCATTGTCCCGATCTCCCGGATTACAGAGCCGCTCTCTATGAGATGAACAATCTGGATCTTGAGACGGCACCACCTACCATTGAGGAGATCTACCCCCCAGACTCTTCACCTGCAGGAGAGGTTAACACCATTTACATGATCTCTTCCATTACCATTCCCTCGTCAACCGATTTGACGACGCAAAATTTCCGTATTGATGAGGAAGTTCTTGAGGCCCTGACTGCCCTGGATTATCCCTGGGACGACATGCACCACCGTTCCTACTTCATCCCAGAAGCATCTTCCTCTAGCACCGCTACCCAATTTGCGGTTGAATCCAAAGACTTCCTTCCCACTAAGGTCGACTGGTTCAAGGACCCTATTCCTGCTCCTGATGCCTTCGAGGAAGGTCACATGGCCAACATCTCACCTGTCATCCAAGTTGATATCGCTGCCCCAGGACGTGCCCCTGAACTCATTACTTTAGGAGCATTCTGCAGTAAACAAGAGATTGAGGACTACATAAACCTTTTCAGAGAATTCCGTGATGTCTTTGCTTGGTCCTATACCGAAATTCCTGGTCTTGACCCTGCCATTATAGAGCACCACATTGACACATGGCCTGATGTACCCCCCGTCCGTCAGAAACATCGTCCTCTTCCTCCCTCAAATTTCCCAGGATGTGCCCTTGAAATCATCACTTTAGGAGCCTCCTGCAGCGAGCAGGAGATTGAGGATTATAAACAACTCTTCCAAGAGTTCCGTGATGTCTTTGCTTGGCCCTCTACCGGAATGCCTGGGTTCGACCCCGCCATTCTCAAACATCACATGGACACACGGCCAGAGGAACTTCTCGTTCTTACTGAAACCGACTCTGAAGGCTTTCCTTTTCGCAACCCCCATGCTGGGTTGTATCCTAAGGAGTCTCTATCCCTAGAATAACTGGCGACCTCATTGGTCCGCATTGTACAGTTTGCTCTCTTTTTGTTTTTTACTTTTTTACCATCATCTTACATTCATCATTTTTGCATAATTACAGATGGACCATCTTCCACCTTGTTACACTAGCTTCGCTGATGGGGCAAGCCGCTGGTCTCCCAACCTGGCTTCTGCAGCATGGGTCTTGTACTCCCCTTCCAACGAGATGATTCACCTTGACGGAATATGTATAGGCGCTGCTACCAATAACCAGGCGGAGTATGATGCTGTGACCGGTCTCTTGACTGCCGCCCTTCACATGGGCATATGTCACCTTCATGTGTTCCTTGACTCCCAGCTAATTGTCTCCCAGCTCAACAATTGCTACCAGGTGCGTGATCCCTGCCTGTATAGAAAATTCCTGCGCGCAAAACAACTCAGCCGACAATTTGAATCCATCACATTCACACATGTCCCCAGAGCCCAAAATAGTGTCGCAGACCAAATGGCCAACACCATCCTAGATTGGCATATCAATCACACCATGTAACATCATGCATCACAAACCCATAGCATCTCATAAAAATATATAAAAGACCAAAAAGATTGCATCGCATCCACATTTTGCATCAATATACATAAAACCACATGCATATCCATAGGGGCATCCACGTGCCTAATCACACATACATCATGTCGTATCACATAAAATACACAAGGGGCATCCACGTGCCTAACATCCTAACCTACTTGCATCCACGTGCAATGAAAACATATCACAACTCATAAAGCGCATCCACGTGCGTACAAATAAAACAACATCATACAAAAAGGTGCATCCACGTGCATATATATATATCAAAAAATATACATGTTCAGTGCTATACATGTCCTGAGTACCCCTGTACTCAGCTATACAAAAAATGGATATACATGCCTAAAGCCTCATCACCATACATGCCGTAGCTACAAAACTCGGGGGGAGTCCCCTGTACTCCCTAATGAGAGTCGTATCCTGCATCACTGCCTGCGTCGGCTGCCTCTGAGTCCTCCCCTCGCTCCTCCTCCGGCAAGTCCTCATCTCCTCCGGCCTCCTGTGCCCGTACCCGGTCCACCAAGATCGCCACCCGGATCGCGATGGATCTAAACTCTCGGGGTGCCCTCATGCAATCCTGAACCACGTCTGGATCGACGTCCCGCCATCCCTCGTCGGTCACCCCTATCAACAATCGATCTAATAATGCCCGGATAGACTCTAGGGTCACCTCTGGATCCCGGCGCCGCACCTCTCCTCGCCCAGGTAGAGCTGGAACAGCCACAATCCCCCTCCGTGCCACATGTCCTGGAGGCGGTCTGGGGCCCACATCTGTAAGATCACCCATATGTCAGTCACAGTATATCAATCTACTATCATATAAATAAAACCTGACATACATAACATATAACAAAAACACATACGTACCGTCGGGTCCCCATGCCTGTCCCGGTGCTCGTGGCGCCTCCGGATCTCCCGTGAAGTCCATGTCCCGATACGGGAAGTCGTCCAGTGTCAGTGGTATCTGGAGCCACTGCAGGTACAACTCCTGCGTGAAATACCTACCCACGTCACCGCCACCACGGCGGCGCATCATCTCGCCCCACCGTACCATCCGGGGATCCATCAAACCTCCTGCTCTGATCGGCACCCGCGGCCGCAGTGTGGGTACCCTCTCCATAAAGAAGGCACACAAGAAGGAACCAAAACAAAAGCCCTTGCCCTCTTCCTTCGCTGCCGTCAGCTGCCGCTGAACGCAGGTCAGGAACATCTGGCCCCACGCGTAGTATACCCCATCCAGTACGCGCTCGATCATCTGCATCTGACCCCCAGACACCTTCTCAGGTGACTGGGACCCCAATATCCGGACCACACATGCTGCCATGGCCTGCACCGCCGACTCCTGTAGGTCCCTCACTAGGAGTGCATTCCTATGCACCCGTGCCTCTGGAACACAGTACCTATCCAGCATGTCCTCCATGTCGACGTCCGCGGCAACCCGCGGCTGTGTGTCTGCTACCCTGCCTAGGCAGGGCAACCCCGTCAGAAAGTACACATCGGTCAGGGTAAGGTCCACCCTCTCACCCTGTACCCGGAAAGCCTGTATGTCCGGCTCCCAGAAGCTGATCAACCGGTTCAGCAGCAAGGCTTCTGACCGTATCATGGGGATCTGTGCAAACTTCAGTAGTCCGCACATTCCCAGCACAGATCGTACATGGCGCTCCCCTCGGATCACAGCCATGATCTCATCAGGGATCTCCCGCTCTCTCTAGAGCACCTGCGGCATCCTGTCAATCACACAGAAGAGACTCATCAGACTCACGTCAACTAAATAAGTACCTTTTCCCTTTCCCGGAAGACCCCACTAGCTTGGCCCAAAACCACAGCTTTCGGGCTTCCTGCCGCGGTTTCCGACCGCGGCTGTCAGGCCTATGGTCGCGGTTCTTAACCGTGCCTGTTAGCCCTAAACCTGCGGTTTGGAGCCGCGTGTTCCTCCTTGGAACTCGCGGTACTCGACCGCGTATCCATCCAAGAAACACGCGGTCCCCAACTGCGTGATTCACCCCGAAACTCGCGGTCGCCAACCGCGTTTTCGACCCCCTAACCCGCGGTCCACCCCACGTGGACCGTACAATAAACCCTGGGACCCACTACCCAACCCCCGACCCTAAAAAAACAGGCAGGTATAAGTTTAACGGAATACCTGTATCTCCCGGATCTGAAACCAGCCAGACGAATCATCCATAAATGCCACCTAAGCTCTGGTCCACTCTATTCACAAGTCAAAGTCAACACGTACAAATGACACATGTCATGTTGGACCCACCACTATTTATAGTCAGTTGACTTTTTCTTGTTTTGGCCATTCTGACCCCATCCGGAGTCCGTTTTACGAACCGTTTCCACCATTGGAATCAGTACGACGAGACCGTCATGATGGTCACCTCGTTGCATTATTTTTGTTTCATTATTTTTTGCCCATTTTTCAGACGCCACTAGTCGCCTCGATTTGCGTGCCACATCGCCCGTTCTCCGTTTTTCACATGTTTTATATCATCGGATTCATTTTTCTGAGCTGGTGATGATGCTTGAGATCATTTCTCGCTCTCACCCCCCGATCTTTTGGGTATTTTTCCAAAACGCCCCCGTCACCTCGGTTTGCGTGCCACATCGGCCGTTACCCGTTTTTGACATCCTTTATATCGCCAGATTCATTTTTCCGAGCTCGTGATGATGCTTGAGACCATTTCTCGCTCTCACTTGGTACAATTTCAACATTGTGTCCCAACACCTTGCTGCCTCGGTTTGCGTGCCACATCGGTCGCTATCGGATTGTTCCACATTTTTACATGAGCCATTCACTCCTGTCATACTGCAAATATCTCGTTATTTTGCCACCATTTCATCTACCCCGCAAGGAGGCCCACCAGTGTTCCCCCCTACCCTCGTTCTTGGTCATCATTACTAATCCTTGATTGAACACTTCCTCCTTGCCTGGCCATTCCTTTTGTTCGGTATAATTTTATCCCTTTTTCGGGCCGGACAAGTCCTTTACGAAAAAGGCACTCAGGGAGTTTCCGTTAAGCTCTTTTCTGACTCCTAAAAGAATGAAAAGATCGCCGAGCAATCTTGCTTCCTTTCATGCTCGTTAAAGTACCTGAAAGGGCATCTATCTGGTATAAGTTTAACCCTTTTCCGGACCTGGTAGACTAATTACGAAAAAGGAATACTCTAGTGACACCGGCTAGAAGAGTTCTTCATTGCATCCTTTTATGCTTCTTTGGGCCTTGGAGACTAAATCTACGAAAAAGCAACCCCCTGGAGTCTTCTTACTTGCTTTCAGACTCTCTAAAATTGAAAGCAACCACGAGCATGCACTGTCCTGGGCTCGGAAAATCCACACGACAGTACCATTCCATCATTTCAGAGTCTTCTTATCGCTTTCAGACTCCTTAAAATTGAAAGCAACCACGAGCATGAACTGTCCTGGGCTCGTAAAATCCACACGACAGTATCATTTTACACACACTTCTTCTAGTTCCTTAACCCATGAAGAAGTCCCCTCCCGTGCCTCCTGGCACTATGATCGATCATCTCGGCAGCACCCCCAATCAGGTCGCCTTTGTTCAGAGTATTCTGCAATCTCCTGCCATTTTACACTAGCTTGAGTCTCCCTCAGCCCAGTTACCCTCCCAGATCCATTACAGCTATGCTCCCTTTCCCCTCAGTCAGTTTCATATGCTGCCAGATCATTCCCATTATCATACTCTGAACAAAGGAAGTTTGAGTCCACCCACTCTACTTGCCCAGTTGTCACCACCAGTTTGTCAGTCCTGCCCTCAGTACTATCACATTTCGGTTCTTCACCTCGCGCTCCTGTCAAGGAAACATCATTGCCTTGATAGTTGCAGGTCTCCCTCTGTCGACGACAGCCCCTCTATTCCAGAGGATAGGCCCAGAGGTCCCTACGCCTTGGACTTATCACCATCTGTGGTAAGTGCCTATGGACCATTCTGAGAGGAGTCATCATTGCCTCTCCGAGTGGTTGTTCCTCACATGCTCGACTTCAGCACCTTGATCGCATCGTTGAGGATCGCGTAGGATTATATCCCATCAGTTTTTTGTCGAAGACCCCAGATTTCCCCCGACTCTAGCACATTGGTGAATCACTTCGGAACGGCCAGTTATATGTTCCAGTGGATGTCCGGGCTGCGTTGGCGTTTGTATTCGGAAGCCATCCAGTTCTATGCTTCCTTGAGTACCCATTTCAGTTCCCGTTCAGTGTACCATTGCGAGTGTACCCCTTGTCACTCTGATCCAGCAGCTCATTAGTTCCTTCGGTACCACATTCAGTAGCACTGTTGATTGTTCCAGTGTATTAGCTCTTCAGCACAGACATGGTCAGCCCAGCAGTATGTCCCAGATTTGTGTCCCCTCTGGACCCTTATGATGTACACAGTCGCTATGTATCTTACAGGTCCCCCTTTTCGGGCCTCACAGTTCTGTTTATGTATCTTGATACGAGCATGGGTATGCCCGCCTCGTCCATATATTGAGATTATTCCTCAGTCAGTATTTGAGGTCATGTATATTTCAGGTCCCCATTTTTTGGACCCCATTGTTATTGTTATGTTATATCCTGATACGAGCATGGGAATGCCCGCCTCGTCCATATGATCAGATGATTCCTCATCCATTAGTGAGGTTATGTACTTTTAGTTCTTGCAGTTGTTCGGGATCGTTGTTCCGGGCTCCAGTTTGTTTCTTCTCTTCTCTCCACTCCCCAGGAAAACCATTCATGACTTATGATGTCCATCGGCCATACGATGAGCTCCTGCCCTCGCACATCAGGGGGCAATCTGTTAACACCCAAAAAGTGCTCACTATCTCATCTACCACATTATATGGCTCATTTGTCCATTTTCCTACCATATTTCCCTTAAAATCCCAAAAAATCCCATTAAAAAGCTTCCAAAAGGACTAAAATGCCTCCAAAAGGCCACAAAACCATCACAATAGCCTCAAAAAGGCTAAAAAACCCCTTTTTCCTCCAAAAATATCCAAAATTCCTCAAAAATAGAAAAAATCCCCTAAAAAGGGAATAAAAAATATAAAATAATGAGGAAAAGGAGGAAAAAACCCTATACAGCTGCACAAAACCATGTGTTTCCCAAAACCATGGGTCGGCACTCCACCACCAAAAAACTATAAATAGGTGATGGAGATCCCTTATTCCATATCCACAATCACAAGCACCCTTACTCTGCCAAAATCTCTCTCGAAACCCTAGTTCACCATTGAACTACTTTCACCTTGAGAGCCACTTTTGGCCCATTCCCACCATTGGAGAAGGAGAAGGAGCATATTGAAGCTTGGAGCATCCTCTTGGACACTGCAAAGGGCTTCATCAAACCTTCACATTGAAGGTAATATCAATACAAAAAGCCATCTTTTAAATTTATTTTTTATGTTTCATGCATGTTTTAGAAGTAATTTAATTTCTGTTTTAGCTTAATTATTTACATTTACTGAACTGCTACTAAGGAGTCCATTCTCCTTAGTAGGTGCTCATTTGCACAAGCTAGGGGTAAAACCCTAGCTACAAGGGGATAACCCCTAATGTGTTACAGAGCCGCTTTGTAGGTCAGGTGAAGGGAGAAGTCATGGTAGGAAGGAGGCAGAGTCCCTTGCAGAGGGTTAAGGCACTTAGGTGGAGTTATGATCAGAATTTCAATTGGGAAATTGGCATAGTTGGAGTGCTCATATGAGGTGGGGATTGCACCATTGGATAGGTCTCTCTAATATCTTTCCAACGGTACCAAGCTTGTCCCATTTGGCTTAAAGATGAGGGAGTTATGCCCCTAGAAAGTTTGTAGGAGAAGAGGAGGTGCTTCCGCAGTTTTGCATCCGCAACGCGGATTGCGGACGTTGGAAAATAATGTTGGAATTGGACTTCTGCATTCCTGCATTCCGCAATGTGGATTGCGGAATGCAGAAGGAGAAATTTCCCGTAGGATTGGAATTGGACTTCCGCATTCCCGCATTCCGCAATATGGACTGCGGAATGCAGAAGGAGAAATTTTTCGGAGGACTGGAATTGGACTTCCGCATTCCCGCATTTCGCAATGCGGATTGTGGAATGCAAAAAGAGAAATTGTCGAAAGGATTATTTTTGGGATTCCGCATTCCGAATCCCACAATGCAGATTGCGGATAATGGAATGCGGACTGCGGATTGACTGCCATTGCGGCTGTGTGTGGATTTAGAAGAATTTGGAAGAAAAAAAAAGGAACAAAGGGTCTCCCATGGCCTCTGAAGGCCACCAAGGAGGTGTGGGAGCATGACATTTAGGATTCCACTCAACATAACTAAATGGAGTAAGAAGAGGAAATTTCAAATCCATGTAGACGTTGGTTTACTTGCAAAACAAAATCTGCAAACATATACTGGAAGATTATTTGGATCAATATGAGCTCTTTACTTCGACAATAGGCACATTCAAGAGTGCATCACACCTGTGTAGACTCCAAAGGATTTCTCCAATGGCTTCCAGGCAATTTCCCCAAGGATTTCTGTGGTTGCTCCACTGCTTCTGGTGCACTACTGGAAGCATATATGCTCAGTTCTCCTAATCTTTGATACCATGTATAATTCTAAATAGGTTCAATACCATGCAAGAATTTTACAAGCCAGGATCTAGAAACAAAGTAGTCCTCACAAAGAATTTACACAGAGTTTAGCAGAAATGAGAAGAAATATTGAAACAAAAATACAGGAGATAGAACACAATTGATATAAACTCTACTGTATATTATTTAGTAAGATGTGTACAATATATAATACATTTCAAGAGAGAAATTAGTGAGCCTTAGGAGGTAGTTGAGTATCTCACATTAATGCTAGGCTTAGTGGAGTAATTCCCCCAATCTATGATATTGTGCAAAGTGTGACTCCTGTATTGGTCCATAATGAGGTCCAATGAACCTAGACGGACCATGAGCACGTTAGGCTAGTCAACTAATGTGGATGAAATCATTATGAGGGTGAATTAGGTGGTTTAGGGGCTTAGTAGTGGCCATTAATGAGCAATTTGACCAATTCTAGTGCATTAGCACCCTTGGTCCATCCTTATCCCATAAAACATGGAAGAGGGGCACCTCCCTCATTAAATGCATTACGTTGGGTGTATTTGACTCCCTAGAACAAGGAAATAGGGCACACTTGTGGACAAAATTGGATTTTATGGAAAACCACTAGCCTAATATGTGGATAAACCCCCTAGAATAGGAACTATGAATCCAAAACATGGAACAAATTACACTAAATGCTTGGAACCTTATGCAAGGAGTATTAACCAAGGTCTAGATGGGAATTATGTTCCAACAAGGATCATATTTCAAAAGGGAATTTCATAACCTCATATATTTGGGAAACCTCCATGGCACCATTAGGGCTTGTGAATGCATACCCTCCCATAACAATGAGATAAGTGTGAAAACCTTTCTTCTTGACTGGGAAGTACTCGTCCTCAATATGGGACAATTGTATAACATACTCCAACACAAATATGTTGGGATTGAGAAACATAGGGAGTCTGTAAGGGACCAGGTATGACCCACATGTCATGATACTATAAAATCATCCCCTAGGAACCACCCCCCTCTCTTGATATCGGTTGCTACTTGTAGATAGGGCCTAATTTCAACATGCATTATTGCACCAAGAGGTGCTTTCTACAACTCGAGTGGGTAAGATGTGTCATGTCTGTAATGATGGCCTGACATATATTGACTTCAAAAATGTAAATATATACAAAATATATATAAAACCAATCACACGTTAGCTCCAAGTTTAAATTGGATAACACCGTGGGGTGAGGGATTTGTCATCTTTGTGAGACAATGGGCATTGAGGATGAAAAACACTATCTATTTTAGTGTCTTGCGTACACCCACATTAGGTCTCAATTTCAAAATATTTGGTACGATATAAACCTTCTTAATATTCTAACCTATCAAAACTAGAGTGAGTTAGGAATGCTTCTCTTCAAGCTTTTTAAGCATAGGAATAAAATTCTAAAGCAAATCAAATAATTCATATTCCTTAGTAGAGTCTGATAGACCAAAGTTGGTCTGAGTGGACATTAACCATCATCATCATCATCACATAAGAAAGTAAAACCTTATATAAATATGACATTCATATCAAGAATAATTATTTTACATCATAATTATAATGGAAAATATATTGGATTATGTATTGTTAAGTTAATAATATTACAATGAATTAGATATGGGACATGTAATAATTGCAAATTAACCAATAATCATGTAAATTAAAACTATTTTACTTCATAATTAATTAATTAATGCAATGTTTTCCCATTTGTAGGATTTATGTGTTATCATTTATAACACGATTCCAAATTGGAATAGTTGGTGCCTAATATTATAATGGAAAATATATTGGATTATTTAATGTTAAGTTAATAATATAAAAATGAGTTAGATGTTAGTTTATGATAAATCACTAGTTTAGTTCATAATTAATTAATTAATGCAACTTTTGCCTATTTGTAGGATTTATGTGTTATCATTTACAACACGATTCCAAATTGGAATTGGGATAGTTGGCCCCTGGAAGATTATAATGGAAAATATATTGGATTATGTATTATTAAGTTAATAAAGAAAAATGTGGTAAATAACTATTTTAATTCATAATCAATTCATTAATGTAACTTTTTCCTATTTGCAGGATTTATGTGTTATCATTACAACACGATTCCAAATTGGAATAGTATTGAATTCGATATTAGTTTGGTAATAATTGCGTATTAATCAATAATTGGGTAAATTGCTAGGTACAATTAGGTAAAGATATATGCATTGCTATGATATAATAATCTATGTCTTTATATGGAGATTTACATTTTTTTTTTTTTTTCCTGGGAAAATGTCCGTAATTTTATTTCAAAAAGATGATTAAAATTACATATTGCAGATGTAGTGAGATCAACAAGGATCCCTACATTTTCACATATTGTCTCATATATGCAGAAAAACAGCTTATAATGAGCTGAACCAAAAGAAAGAGAAAACTAGACAAAAAATAGAACAGATATATCATGAACAGTGGTGAAATTGGGGCCACCGGTTTCAGGTTTGGTCCCTGAAACCGCCGCCGCCGCCACTGGATCATGCAGACCCAATGGGTCGCCGCGCAAAGGCACCGCCCTCTCTCCATACTCAGAAATATCCATCACGCTCCTGAAAGCAAAACGCAGGCCCAACCATAGAGAGATGGCGAGATCGGATTCATCTTTCCAGAGAAGCAATCAGGGTTTCCGTCGACCTTCGTTTTCGATTTGAAATCTTGGACTTCTTGGAACCCTCGAGAACCCTCTCACGAACCGCTTCAGATCTGCCTGATGCAGAGCCGTAGCTGCTGAAACCATCCGCCAAAAACGTCATCCGCGCCAAGATGAGTGCTATCACAGATCTTACTGTGTCGATGGTTGACGGAACTTTGAATACAGATGCTCCGGACTTTGAACAGCTCGCCTCGTTTGTTATCCCCGGCCTCCAAGAACCCAAAGAACAGGATCCAACGGCTCCGCAGAAGCAGTGTAATGAGCCCGACGACCTTCAAAGGAGGGACCGGAACAAAAGATAGCCGCCGTTTGTTGCAGAGCCGTCGCCTCTCCGTCTGCCGCCGTTTGCAGGAAAGCCGTCGCCTCTCCGTCTGCCGCAGATGAGCCCGACGACCTTCAAAGGAGGGACCGGAACAAAAGATAGCCGCCGTTTGTTGCAGAGCCATCGCCTCTCCGTCTGCCGCCGAGGAAAGCCGTCGCCTCTCCGTCTGCCACCTTTGGAAGTCGTTGTGGAGAGCCCCGTTGGAAGCCATCGAGAGCTGCTGTTGGAAGCCGCTCTGCATCTGCACCCGCCGCCGCCGCCACAGGAATGCAGAACCTTGCTGCGCCTCTTCCCTCGCCGTCGACCTACAGGGCAGAAGGATATGGGTTTATATGGAGATTTACATTATTATCTAATATCCCTCTAATTTTAAATCTATGCATTGGGAAATGCAATATAATCTAATAGTTGTTAAGATGCAGCGATTTCAGTAATATTACATTTTGTATCATACCATTCTTGCATTACTTTGATTTCAAGAATGTTCTTTTTAGTATTGTTAAGAGGCATTGCTTACACCAAGGGACATTATGATATATTGATCTATGTCTTTAGATGGAGATTCACGTTATTATCTAACATCTCTCTAATTTTAAACCCGTGCTTTGAGAAATGCAATATGATCTAATAGTATTGTTAAGATGCATTGATTTTAGTGATATTTCATTTTGTATGACATCATTGATTTAAATAGTCGAAACCCTGATCTGATTTAGTTACAACATTTATTTGAGTAGATAGAATCATCATAGTTAGATGAGTAGAATGTCATATATGATCTATTCATAAGGTCATTGTTGGAGACAAAAACACCGTGGCTGATCCATCCATTCTAGCCATTTTGTGTGATATTATTTAGTTAAATAGTCAAAACCCTAATTTGATTCAGTTACCATAGTTAGTTGAGTAGATAGAATCATTATAGTTAAATAGTTGAAGCCCTAATTTGACTATATATTTGCATCTAATATTTTAATGTGGGAATTTAGTAATTGAAGTTTGTTGCATTTCTTTGATTTCAAAAATGTTCTTTCTAAGTATTTTTAAGATGCATTGCTTACAAGGAGGGACATTTATGATATATTTATCTATGTCTTTAGATGAATATTTGCATTATGATCTAATACCCGTATAATTTGAATCTTGTGCGTTGGGAAATGCAGTATGATCTAATAGTATTGTTAAGATGCATTGGCTTTAGTGATATTACATTTTGTATGATATCAATTAATCAAATATACATGTAATTCATTATCAAATTTCATAGAAGAAAATGTTATAATGATGCAGATGAGGAAAATTTTCATTGAAACATGCTTGGGGTTGACAACCCATAATTCACAATGATTAACATTGGAGAAATAAATTTTATCTCGAATTAAGGGTGAATGGTGTTCGAACTCAACCTCCTTTCAGATATGATTGATATGAGAAGATGGCAAAGGGGGGGCATTGGATTTAAGAAAATAAGAAGAAGACATATTGAGATTGATCACTCTGTTATATATGTAATTCATCATTAAATTTCATTGCATTATTTCACATGTATTATCGTTAGACATTATTATTATTTTATCAAAATCAATCATTTTGATTGTGTAAATTTCTTTTTAAAATTTTGGATGAGATGATTTCAATGTGGTAATTTTGGTTTTTAAGTGACATTGTTTTGATGCAGCCACTGCGACTAGAACCGACATAGATCCATCTTAACTCTCGATCTATCAAGCATTGAGAAGGACCAAATCCATTGAAGTGCAAACCTTTCCTCAAGTTTAGGACTCTAAAAGGGGTTTTTTCCTCAAGGAATTTGATCCCTCTTGATGCATGATAGAGACATAGTTAAGATGGATCTATGTTGGTTTGTAGGTCCTTACCCTTGATGATTGAATGCCACATATATGCACTAGTTGGTATAATTTTCCAAGGATGAACCTTCGAAATCCTTTTTAACCCATGATAACTAAATAAGACACTGGTTTGGTACACCTTATACATTAAGTTTCTCTAGCCCTAGGTGGGCCAAAGAGGCTTTCTAATAAAAATAAAAGATGTTTTATAAGGTAAGAAGGAAAGAAAAATAACTAATTAACTTCAAAATTGGCCAGTTGGTCCTTCTTAACCCTGGATATGGCTTTGATTTATATAAAAGCATTGGAGTGGTGACGAGGATCATGAAAAATATCTAGGGTAGTTAGGATGGACTCATCTACGATTGAATCATCTTTCCTCCCTAAGATCAAGGAAAACAATGAGAAAATTATTATACACACTCATGGAAAAGTTTGGTCTTGTATGGGGGAGTGTGATTTGGAGAGAAGGCTTGATTTGGAAATATATTTCTAATTAGAGCTCTCATATGATCATCAGTAATGCTAAAATACCTAGTTCTATGAATCTTGGGGGACAATGCAGTCATGTCAAGTTGGGTTCCCAACATGATAGAGAGGGATTTCAAGTGATGGAAAAAAAAGATTTTGGGTATGGTATTTAGACATGATTGATGAGGTAATGTATTTATTATTCTTGATGAGAGATTTAAAATTTTGGGGAAAGGTTAAGCCTTAAGCATGACATATTGAACAATGATAGAGGTCTAGTATGGAGTTCTCCCAACTCCTTGTTAAAATGATCGAGTGAGATCCCTATAAATTTTAGAGGTGTGGATGTTTGAAGGATAGAACTAGACACAATGGAAACAATATCCATGAAAGAGGGGAGTCTAAAAGAAGTATGGGTTAGGTTAGATCAATGGCTTGAGGACCTGATGGAGGATTCCTCATTAGAGGTTTTCTTGGTTCTTAACATGGTGAAAATTTATTCCTAAAGTTAAAGTTGATGGAGTGACTTAACTAAAAAAATATTAAGCCCCAGATGATGATTGATTACCTCAATTGGTCTTGGAAACATCACATTTTTTCCAACTGAATTGGGAGATCCCAAAGTTCTTAAATTTTTTACAAGAGCTTTGATTTTCATTTAAGATTTTGCGATAATAAGGGAACACAGACTTCATAAAATTGTTTTAATGATGAAAAACATTTAGACACGTGGCATTTAAATTTTGCAATTTTTTATTAAATACAATCTTTATACAATAACCATTGATTTGTTTTCGTAGGCTAGGACATCCAACATATTCTCATTAGGACAAGAGGATTTGGTATTTGAAATCTTGATTACATATTTTATTGTCATTAGTCACCTCTGCTTTGTTAGGAGTGAATCCCCTACCAAATTTGGGTAGTTGATATTTATTGGTAGGTGGAAACTCCATTTTTGATCATTGTTTGTGGTGCTGCAAGATTTTATATTAAGGTTCGATATGTTAGAGATATGGATCTAACTAAAATAGCTTACCTATCTATGCAAAACAATAATATATCAACAATAAATACAGAAAGAGAACACGAAAAAAGAGTACACCAGATATACTGGTTCACCCAATTGGGATACGTCCATGGGAAGGTAGTCTTCTATTATCTCCAGAATATCTCCCTCAAGCTTACAAGAGAGCAATGCCAATAACCCCAATACAATATAGCAGTACTTGTGTGAATAAGTAAAGATCATCTATGAGATGTGACTCCCTTGACTCTATTATATACTAAGAGATGAGGAGGAATGACTCTCACATATTACATGTGGGATAATATAATTCTCCATAATAACATCTCTTTATATAATAATGAATATCAAGAGTATATTTTACCATAATGAATATGGGATATAATGTATTACTCTTTTACATAATATTGTGGATATCTTCCAACATAGTACAAAGACATTATTACCTTCCAAGGAATATAAAATATTCCAACACGATACCCCCGCCGATAACTGTTTTCCCATACCCATTGTTAACAAAATATACCTTAACCATTCATGATGATCTCAAAATTTCTCCCCTTTATCTCTTAGTATCCATATGGTTTGATACAAATCATTGGTCTCCATTGGTAGGGAATATCTTGACCATTGGTCATGCCACAAGTTTTACAATGCATATGGTAGTCTCGTTGATAGTGTCTTGACAATTGATTATATATAAGTGGGGTGAACCTAACCATTCATGCTATATAAGGAATTTCACCACACTATCAGATGAAGTAACATTAGATGACTCAAAACCGTTGATGTGAATCTACATGTGAAATATCAACCATTTATATATATTTTTTAATATTTTGAACCTCCCTTTACCCTCACCCCCCATGAATGTTTATGTACCATTAATATTTATTTGTGAGGATAATATCAACCATTTGTGACTCTTTTGTAAGTTCAAGGCCCAACGTTATAATATTATTTGACACCTCTGTGTCCTTGATCTCCACATAGCCTTCATATGGATCACTTTTAGTCATTGCTCAACTCAAAAATACTTAGAAATACCTTTTTGCCACATCCATGTGCTTTCCCTTAAAGCAAGGCATGCATACGCACCTTTCCTATGTGAAAGGAATATGGACCTTAAAAAATGTGCAAAAGATAATAAAACCACATATTTTGCGCCTTGGAGTAGTTTCTATCGTATTTTTACACCAATATCTCTGTTGACACAAACCCAGTCAACAGGGGTTCCTCACTTTGTCGACATCCAACCCACCGCGATCTCCCTGAGCACTGACCCAGACAGGTTTTACCTTGTCCAACAACACATGTGGAGTAGATGAAGTCTCACCCGAGATGTTCAAGGGAGAGCTGACGGAACCATGTTTCTGCCGAATGAGGAAGGACCCTTGTGCATCCACTTATAAAATTATCACAACATTCACAAACAGATCTAACATTTCAACTTATGCATTTAGACAGAACCGCATCATCGTTCAACAAATCTAAAAATAAACCATAATGTGCAACAGATCTAGCAGTAAAACATCATTTGGAACAAGGAAACATTGCATCATTCATGTATTCAAGTCACACATCACATTCACAGCAGGAAAATAGAAAGAGACATAGTAATTCTGCTCAAAATCATATCATATTAACCTTCGCAACAACCCATAGATGCAAAAATATAGTTCTTCCGTCACATACCCAGATTAATAGACAACAAGAAAAATCATCTGTACTCAATTGTCTCTTCGATTCATCCATTGATCTCTCAACACTTACAATGCTATGTCTATTTATAGGCTTGCGCCTTTACATTCATTGTCCACTTAGGCAACCGCCTAACTACTTCTTCACAAACTCTACAAAAAGGATAACCCAAAATACCACATAATGCGGTCCAAATGACCCAAAAGTACATAAAATACTATTCACTTGTGCGCTGTTTTCCCTTTTGTGTGACATCTTTGATCTTGTGCAGAATCCGCGATGCTGCGCAGTTGACTCATAAAACCGCCTGCCAACAGCCCCCCAACACAATCTTGTGGCTCACCCTCGAGCCACGTCAACTTGACATGGTGTACTTGTTGATTTTCAGCCGAAAATCTTCGTACTCCTGACTGATCTCTTGAGCTTTCTCTTTGGCTGTTGCAGTGATCTCTTGGCACTCTATCACGTCTTGTGCTGATGGATGTTCAGTCAACTTATCAACAATGGCCTTCTTTCCGTCCTGTTCGATCTTTAGCGCGGAAAATGCTTTAACAGAAAGCTGTGCTCCAACATCTTGGAACTCATCCAATTGCGTGCTGTGCTTCCGCTGATGCTCCTGGGCCCTTGCAGCTCGCTGCTGCAACTCCTTCAGCTTTGCAGACTTGGTGACCTGAACCACCAATGTCAACACTTGCAGCGAAGCCTTCATCATAGCAAGCTGTCCTTCGGCCTCCTATGCTATCTTGGTCAGTTGCTCCAACTGCTCATCCTGGACGATGTTGCCCCAAAATTACGCCATCGCTTCGGTGAATTTCATCGCTTCTTGTTCCAACTCCCCCAGCTGGGTTGCTAACTCATCCAGAGAGCCTTTTCGTTCTGCGACTTGCTCCGACGGTGTGCTTGGTTGCGCCAAAGCTCGCAAGTTAGCATTGTCTCGCTGCAACTGGGAAATGACGGTCCCAAGTCGCTGCGCTCTCTCAACCAGATCCAATGCTGCAGTGGGCTCGAATACATATTGATAGGCCTCAGCAATAGCCTCTTCCATCCACACCCTGCTATCCCAGAGGGTCAGTTTCTCGACCGTCAACCGAACTTGGTCCTTCTTCAACTCCTCAATTGCCCGAGCCTTCTTAGCAATCAACTACTCTAGCTTATTCTCCAATTCATCGACCACCTCCCTGGCTGCTACCCGCCTTCGTCGTTAGCTCATCTACCTATTTTCAAGCCGTTGCCTCATTCTGCTGTGATCGTAAGAGTTGACCACTGATGTATTGTTCCCTGTTGTCCAGCTCTTGGCTGGCAATTGCCTGCATTTGCACCAATGTCCGCAAGGACAACGCATTGATGTCGATCGACAGACCTTGTAACTGCTGCAATGAGGCCTGGAGAGCCTCATTATCGATCGTAATCGTAGTCGGGGGAATTTGCACATTCTGAACCTGCGGCTCAGTGCTGATTGCGCCAATTGCGTACACAATTGCGCCAACTGCCTGCACAGTTGCTACCTTTGGTGCCTTCTTCAAAATAATATTAAATAAGGAATCAAGGTGAGCTTTTACCTCATTGAAACTTGCTGCCACTTACGTTGTCATAGCATTAGCTGTCGCATTCGTTACATTTGTTAAGGCTGCAATAATCCATTCCAACTGCGCTTCCATTGCTGGGGTTGCACCACTGGTCATACCTCGCTCATAGCCTGCCTTCGTTCTGCCCCCCTCAACCTCACGCTCTTCATCAGTAGGGGTCTGCAATGAATCTTGATTGAAATCCTGGTTACCCTACGGGTCCATCTCTGGTGCATCCGGTGGTATCCCCATCGATTCTTATTCCAGACTAACCGGTTCTCGCCATTCTATGGGCCAGTCATTGATGATCGCATCCATCTCCTCATTGGACAATTTGTATGGGTCCTACAACCACTGCTTCCCCGTATCATGCCGCGCTTGCACATGAATGCTGTGTGGGACAATCCCAAACCAGGAAATCCCTTTAGATTTCACGACGGTTTCTTGAGACAACCGTAGAACACGCTCAGCCGCCGCCTGCAGTGCTTCCCAGTAAAACCAGAACTGCATTGCGCAATCTTTCAGTCGCTTAGGTTCCTACACCCACCAAAGGTTCTGGTAGCGTGCTCCCTTGAAAACCTTTACTGCTTCTATGTCCATCCCTTGATAGTCATCGGGCTTCGTCCAAGTGACAAGCGCGACTAAAATTAATAGCCAGCTGTATGAAAATGGCCGCTTTCCTTCCTGGACCCCCACCGCATCCTCCATCAATTGGTTCAAAAAAAAGAGTGACCAGTTCATCTGCACCCGTTTTGCACACAGCTCGGTGCAATAAATGACCCCTACGTTGCCTTGATTGGGTCGGTTGTTCTTGACTTTTTTAGTAGCCAGGATCCGTGCCCTGATGCGAACAGCTAGATCATTGATGCTATCGAGGCGGTATTCCCATCCGTCGCGCTGCAACTCATATCCTGTTCTCAACCCTGCTACAAGCTTCTTTTCATTATTCTTCCCCTTAAAATACTGCGAGGGGTCTGGCCCATCCTTTGGAAACCCCATAATCTCGGAAATTAGGTGACTGTGACTGTGACTGGTCTGTCCAACCACAAAATTAAACCATGAAAGCAGGCCAAAAGTTGCTTAACGCAGGCATTGGCCTCTGTCAACGACCCAAAGTGTGGCATGTTGATCAAGCCCAACAGTCCGGCTTTGTCCAAGCCACGTGCCCAATCATATGGAATTCGTGGTGTCGGGCCGCCTTCTCTTACTGTTCTTGGCACAAAAGGTTTTGTCATAACATCCTGCAGCACCAGCAAATCATGGTCATCGTATTTCATTTGCACCAGAGTAGGCACAATATCCGTGCAGCATACCATTCCTTGTGGGAGTGCCGACATCCGGACGGGGTATATCTGGTTCTTGGTCAGCTTCTGGAGCGATGCATCAGGTCGACAGGGAGGGATATACCCAAGGATATCGACAACAGATACCCCTATTCTAGCCATGGATTCCACAACACCAGAGCTCGACGGGCTCGCTTGTGCAGGTCCTTCCTTCGACAATTGTGTAGATGATCTCGTCTGCCTCTTCCCTGGCGACGGGGAGCTCTATTGCACCCCCCTCTTCTTCTTCGGGATCATCGATGACCCGACCGACATACTGGCGACTTCCTCCTCAATGGTGACAGGGAGGACTGGTGATTCTACTTCACCGGAAATCCTAGCTGTGTCTGCTTCACATTGCATGCTGCACTTGTCCCCCACAACGCCGAATTGTTGCTCAACCTCACTCTGCTCAACACGATTCAAATTTGCTCTACTTAACCTTGCACAATTCAACTCAACACTACTCGACTCAATTCACACCTTGCAAAATGATGGCTTCCAACCAGCCTCGACCCGTTCTTATAGCGCCAAATTGATCTGGCCATCATCATGACCAAATCATGCCGATCATCATGACCAAATAATGCATTAACTGTCCAAATCCACCATCGATCCTTTCAATCTAACGGTCGGATCCACCATTACTACAGGTCACTTCACCGAGCGCCGTTAATTAACTGCATTTAACTGTCTGCATTTATTATTGATTTGACTGTGTCGTGACCCTACGACTATCGCAGCAAGGCTCCCAAACTACGATACAATCCCTCGGACTTGCGCATCTTATCCCTGCCGATGCGCCATCCTTTTACCTAGCATCCTGCATCTTTTTTTTTTCACAATGCAGTTAGGCATCGTGCTGCTCAGAGCCCGTCCTGTAGGGATTCAACCTGCTACCATTCACTAGCTTTGGTAGCATCACTCCATCTAACTACTACAGCTGGACTACGCCTCCTGAAGTTATGCAACTAATGTGATATGGACCGAGCCAATGCATCTGTAACTTTCTTGGATGTTTCATGAACTTGCTGTCATACAACAACACCAAGTCTCCTTTCTAAAACTGTTTGTTTTTGATATGGCGATCATGCCAAGCTTTTTGCTGATCCTTGTCCATGCACTGGTGAAAACCTGCAATAAAGCGGTCTTCCTCAAGCTGTACCAGCTGCTCTAGTCGTTCTGCCACCGCTGCTTCATCATTCATGCCTATTGCTGCCACTATGCGCAGACTCAGAACAATGTATTCCATAGGCATAACCGCCTCTTTCCCATACACTAATTTGAAGGGTGTTTGTCCCGTCAATATTTTACAAGTGGTGCGATATGCCCACAAGACTGCTGGAATCTTCACATCCCATTCATCGCTATTTGCATTACAAACCTTTGTAAGCGCATGCTCCAACACTTTGTTGAAATCCTCCATTGATCCATTTGCTTGTGGATGATACGACGTACTCTTCTTATGTTGTATTTGAAGCTCTTCTGTCAATGCACTGACTGTGCAATTAATGAAGTGACTCCCCTATCACTCATCAATATCTTCGGGCATCCAAACCGAGTAACAATATTGTCAAACAAGAACCGTGCTGCTGTCGCAGTGGTGCAACATACAACTGGTGCGGCCTCCTCCCACCTTGTCAAATAATCTGTCGCTGTGATTACGTACCGTGCACCAGTGCACTTCCTAGGTGGGATGATAGGTCCCACGAACTCCACAACCCATTTATCAAATGTCTGTAATGTCATTTGAGGTATTAGTGACATCTCATCCCTCCTGGAGGGTTTTCCAGTCCATTGACAAACGTCGCAAGTTTGTGCATACTTTGTTGCATCATTGTGAATAGTGGGCCACCAAATCCCTGCGCGAAGCACCTTCCTAGTAGTAGCTCAACCTCCATAGTAGCCACCAGCCACACCCGCATGTGCCTCTGACAATATCTGCCCTTGCTCATGAAGCATGACACAATGCCTCAAAATCTTGTTCGGTCCTAGTTTGTATAGCTGTCCGGCAATTAACTGAAAATATGTGGCCTTCACCACTAACTGCTTCTTCTGACTTGTGGTGAACTCTTCTGGTGCGGTTCCCATCGCCAAAAACTGAATTGTTTCTTCATAGTAGTTGCCAGCCACCTCGACCTTGAACAGATGCACATTTGGAAACCCATCGTCAATGTTGGTTGGTTCCTCCCCTGTCTCAATTCGCGATAGATGATCTGGCCCTGCATTCAAACGACCTGGCTTCACAATTACCTCAAAATCAAATTCTTAAAAGAGAAGCAACCAACGACATATATTCCCCCCTAACAAAGGCTTATTGACCAGGTATTTCAAAGCATAATGGTCTGTGCACATCTTGAAGTGACCTCCCAACAAATAATGCCTAAACTTCTGCAGTGCATATATCGTTGCCAGACCTTCCCTTTTGGTAGTCGTATAATTTCTCTCCGCAGATGACAACTTGCGACTCGCAAAAGCAATTGGGTGATCCAGATCTCCTTCCGCTAGTTGTGTGAGCACTACTCCTAGCGCAATCGATGATGCATCCACATGGACATGGAATTCCTTGCTCCAGTAAGGAAATACCAATATCGGTGTAGAAGCCATCTTAGCCTTCAGCGTCTCAAAACTTACTTGACATTCTGGATTCCAGAAGAATACCACATCCTTCTTTAACAAATTTTCCATAGGGGCCATGATCGCTGCATAACCACGGTTAAACTTGCAATAATACCCTATGTGCCCCAACGTCGCTCTTAATTGCTTGACATTTGTAGGTGGTGTTAAGCTCAAAATGAGCGCAATCTTTGCTAGGTCAACCAACAATCCTTGCTTGCAAACAATGTGACCCAACAACATCCCAAATGGTGCACAGAAAATGCACTTCTTCAAGTTCATCATTTCATCCAAAGTATGGACAAAGGCATGGACCCATTCATTCTTTGGTCGCGAGGCCCACAAATTCTGACATTCAATCAGATGACCACTAGGTTCATTTCGCCCATCATACCTTCCGGTGTGGTATATTTCTGTGTCGCCGAAGCGAACCGCCAACAGTCGTCGACACTATGACTACCCGGTAATTGAATTTTTATGGGTCGCGCACCGACATGCTGGTGCAGCCTTCAGTGCCTCCTCCAACTCCAGCAATCGCTGTGGTTCTCACACCTTGGCTTCAAATGCTACTAGAAATTCAAACAACCCGGGAAATCCTTCATATACAGGTAACTCAACAGTTTCAGTCACGACGTGACATAGTGAATGGGTGATCAAACCACACTTCTTGACTGACACCTCATGCATGCAATTCTGCTAGTTCTCTAATGCATCATCAGAATTGGAAGACGCAGAGCTAAAGCTATGCCAACTGAGTTCACCGTCTGTAGTCGGATGGATGTAATCTTCTGAAATGTTATATGCGTGATCCCATCCTCTTCCAAATTCATCCTTTACGGGTTTAACATACCTACGCTCTTCAGTCAGATCCAATGGAGCTATAAATCCGAGGTCTTGATTTTCAAAAGTCATCACCCACTTCTTGAAATTAATTAGTGCCATATTGTCATTGGCCCACCCGATCCCTAGCAACGCGGGATAGGATCTTCCCCCATCGACAACTTCGATAACATCAAAATCAACATATGTCTTCATCCCCTCAATATCTACAACAAGGCGCGGAACTCTCCCAATTGGTGTTACATTGGCCTGATTAGCCAATCGCAGCTGCACGGGAGACCAGCTTAGCGTTGGGATCCCCATTTTCTGCCATGCTTGCTTTGTTAGAATATTGACATCTGAGCCTAGATCCAGAATGACTGAATCTACGTCGTAGTCCCCAATCTGGACATTCATGCGCATCTCTTTTCCTATCTTCTTCCTCTGCAAAGAGTTTATCACGGACTCTTTTCATCCCTTGGTCAGTCGATGCAACAGACCCTCGATCTCAGCAAGAGCATCGGGATTGCATGCCAGTGATAAGCAAACTTCAAAGAAGTTTTGTAAAGTACCATACTTCCATGATGGGCCTGCTTCTGAAGTTGAGTAAAAAACAAGGGGCATGTCGCAAATAATTGTCTTACCAGGATTTCTTCCCATCGAATAACGTGCTTGAAAGAATGTATCTCGCTCAACATCAATATCAAACTGCACCTTCTTCTACCCAGCTAACCGGAGGAGTGGATGCAGACCATCTTCTCCTGTCGTCCAACCTCCGTGAGTGATAATAACAACAACAACATCTTGCATCCTTGGTTCTGCTGAAATCGCCGCGACAGTTGATCCATGAGTCTGGTTCGGTGGTTGGTTCGCGGGTTGATTCATGTTCTGATTTGCGTCCTGATTCGGACGCTGATTTTGGTTCTGCGGCTGGTTTTGATTCTGCATTGGTTGCGGATTCTGCAACTGATTTTGATTCTGCAACTGCAGAATATTTCCTACCTGCCATCTCGTGATCAACTGTGGACAATTCTCAACCGTGTGATCAATACCAAAACAATATGTATACTGTGTTTGCAACTGCGGGCAATCTGTCTGGTAATGTCCCAATACTCCACAATTATAACATTGCACAAGTCTGCAACCTCATCCTCCTCCTCGACCGAATCCTCCACCGCGTCCTCCGCAAAATCCTCCTTGCTGTTGATATTGCGGTTGATTAAATTGTTGCTGCAAGGGATTCAGTTGCAATTGAACACACTACCCTGGATGAACATATTGCACCGACTGAACGTATTGTGGCTGCTGCGGAGCCATCTGCATCTGATTGTATTGTAGTTGTGGCACAAACTGTTGTTGTGGTTGCGGCTGCGGTACAAATTGCATCTGCGGTTGAGGTGGTTGCAGCTGCAGTTGCTGTACTGCACGGTGGTCGTCCTTCACATAGTATGAGTCGTACGTTCGTTCCTGAAGTAGGCCATATGCGCGACAATCCTTATCTTCGTGCCCAAATGACTTGCAAAATGTACAATACAAATTCATTGGCTTCGTGACCATCTTCTGCATATATTGACACTCCTCATGTCGATGCCCATAGACTTAACAAATGAGGCACCAGGGCATACCTACGCCACCCAATGGGTTCGGGGCGCCTGATACTAAGTAATTGCGGAAATCTAGGTAGTTATCCATGGTGTGTCCCTCTGCACGACATCGAGTACACCAAACTTCTTCGCGGTGCTCTTTTCCCTTCTTAAGATATTGCAATTGAATTGTCAGGTTGGTCAGTTGCGTATAAATATGAGACATGCCGGCTGCATTCTCACCAACCGGTGAAGCTTCTAACCGCATCGCAATATCCAGAGCCTCGCTCGGTGTTGCAATGTTTTGCTACATCAACGAGAGTCGAATATGAGGTAGTAACGCTGCGATGAACCATTCCTTATGCTGAACGTCGCTCATCTCAAAGCTGACTCTTTCCATTAGTTTTTTAAACCTCTGGTCAAAGTTCCAAACAGTTTCATTCGGATACTGCTTGATGTCCTTCAGTTCCGTAATGTATTGTGCTTCAGACTTTGGTTTTCTGAACTTTGCAATTAATCCTTTCCTAACTTCATCCAATGTCTTCTTTGGACTTCCTACAGGAACTTGTACAAATTTCATGAACCAATGCAGTGCGCGACCACAAAGAGTCGTTTCCAATTGACCTTTCTTGGCCTTGTTATCTCCTCAAATAACATAGTCAAGTTTGTTTTTCTAGGTGATAGGAAGTCATTGAAAAGTACATTTTTAAAATTTATTCTTGGATCATTTTTTAGAGTTTTAAGTAGGTAATAAGTTTGAAAAAACATTGCATTTTACTTTTTATTCAAAAAAGAAAACTCAGGTTTCGGTGGCTTAGGAAGACATTTCAATTGTTCATTAGCCACTGAAAACCCAGCTTTCAGCAGCTTACAGCATAAAGATGAGATCCTTCAAGCTACCAAAATCAAAGTCGGTTTCAAAATTTTCGGTAGCCCACATGCTTAAAAGCAAAATTATCCCAGCTACCGAAAGTGAGGCGGTTTCAAGACGGTTAAAGATCAAATCAAAGGTCAAATCTCAGAAGTTTCAAGGAGGCTCATCTTTCACGTAGCCGCCAAAATGAATCAAAGCTAACTTGACATGATCTGAATAATTCAAAACTTGCTGCAATTATGATCTGTTATGATTTGATCCTAATTGATTGAACCCTACACCTATCCTATCAAGCTGAAATCTAACCCTGCGCATCTATTGTAATCATTTGAACCTCAGTTTCAAAAGTCCCATGTGTTTTTCCTCCACTTCTTGAATTTACCAAGTCGGTTAATTTCAAATCCCAAACTGTCAGTCCATCTCCCTCAAAATCAGGGCTTAACCCAAACACGCCCCTCATCTCTCGCCTCTGCCTTTGTTGAACCTAAACTTTCCTAATTCTACGCTAGTCCTGTCTCCCCTATCCCGAATTGTCCATTGCAGGTACAGAAGATCAGGTCCATAATGAAGAAAGGAGGAGCTGCGCTTAGGAAGGAGCTAAATGATATTGACTATCTTGAGTCGCATCCTGAAGTATGTCAGTTCTTCAAAGACGCAGGATGCTACAGCTACTGTCAAAAGCTTCAAAGCTCTCATCAGCAAGTTGTAGAGGCCTTTGCATTGTCATTTGATGGAAACAAAGCTCAAATTGGGACATAAGAGTTCCAAGTGGATGAAGCCCTCATAGTAGTAGCCACAGAAATTTCGGGACAGGAGAAAAATGGTTTAAAACCACCATCACTAAGAATGTTGAGTTCAGATCATATCTAAAACCTGCAGACAAGAACATCACCTGGAATAGAGATGTCCCCATGTCTTTCCTAGAGCATAATTGGAAGCACCTACTGAAGGCCATCTTGGTCTATTTTACATGTGAAGGCAGATATTCTAGAGTTATGATCTATAATTTCAAGTTATTGAACCATTTCACTGGCAGAACTCCTTTAAATCTGCCCTTCTATCTTCATAAAATCCTAACAAAGATGGCTCACCAAGCCCAGGCAAAGCCAAGAAAAATTCAAGGCAGGCTATCTCACCATGGCCTCATTAAACTTTTAGTATCAGAGCAACTGCAAAGGAGAAATAAAGATTGGGGATTTTTCCTTTTCTGGAATGAATTTAAAACAGAATTACAGTCTAAAGACAAGGAGAAGAGTCCATCTAATAAGTCTTCCACCCCCAGAAGTGAAAAGAGAAAAAGGAGAGCCATCTCTCCATTTCCAACGGTTCAGCTTTCCCCTTCTTCTAAACCTGACAGGATTAAGAAGAAGTTAGATTTCAGCAAGGCTACAGAGGGAGAAGTTTCTCCAAAGGTTAAGAACATCCTAAATATCCCCTACACATACTCTGAGGATGATGAGCAACAAGAAGTCACAGCAGAACATGAGTAAGCTGCAACAGAACAAGAGCCTCAAGAAGCAACCCGACTTGGAGAGCAGATGACAGGATATGAAGATTTTCCTTCACCTACACCTAAGGAAGAGCAATATCAACATGTTGCTGAAGCATCAACCAGCAAGACAAAGAAGTCTTCATCTCAGAAAATCAATCAGCTTCTTATGTAGGTATATGAACTTAGAATTCTTGAAAGAGTAATTAAGGAAAGGAATAAAAAATTAACTGAAAGTAATGCTGGATTATGTAATTCCTTCCAAGAGCTTACTATAAAGTATACTAAGTTAAAATAAAGGAACTTGATGTTGATAAATGACAACACCAAATGGTATAGGAAGTCCAGGCTGTTGAGAAACAAGATGATGCCTCCAAAGCCTCAGCCTAAGACACACTCAGATCTTGAAACCCTAGTAGCAACAACCATCAGTCTTGCCGATAGTCTAGATTTAGCCTAGGATGAAGAAAATTCCAAAGAACAAAATGATGAGTAGCAGAAGCCAAAAAATATATTTTTGTCAAAATTTTGCAAGTTAGATCAAACAGAGTTTTCGGTGGCTTAGGTGAACATGGTGATTGTTCATTAGCTACTAAAAACCTAGTTTTCGACAGCTTACAACATAGAGATAAGACCCTTCTAGTTACCAAAAGGAAAGACAAGTTTCAAACATCTCAGAGAGGGTTTCAGTGGCTTAGGTGAACATGCTGAATTGTTCATTAGCCATCGAAAGAAGAGCTTTCGGTAGCTAACCAAATTAAAATCCAACCTTCCTAGCTACCAAAACTGTAAAAAATTACAGAGGGATGCGATTTTTTCACAGAACAAGGAGTCCTAAAGATTTATGCTTTTAAGATGTTTTCAGCAACAGGATGAAAATAAAGGAAGAAATACTAAGTTTCTGACTCAGTTTTGGAAATGCCAAGGAAGTGGAAGAAGCAAAACTTCTCACCTATTTTAGCAAACAGCTGGACCATCTGCCAGGTAGCAGTCTCGACCTCCTCCAGCAAAGAATTTTACAACTATCGAAGACCCTAAAGATCTGTTGAAGATAGAAGTCTTAACCAAGAAAATAGGATCTTTCCCTAGTTTATAGTGAAGTTGTTTTAAATGAACTATTTTTAGTAAAGCAGTTCCATTTTATGAGGATCTAAAACTGTCATTGTAAAGGCTATAAATCTCAAAACTTCAGATGAAGTACAGGTTCGATTTTGGAGATTAGCACACATACTGTACTGTTTTCAGACTTCTCATTATATATCATAATCCAAACTTCTTTTTCCTATGATGTTCAGTTTCACTTATTGTCCATTCCATGCTTGTATTTGAATGAGTGTTTCATTTCGTTAAGCTGATCTAGTGTTTGAGAATTGTCATCTTTTCATTACACCAATTGACTGAGTTGTACAAGTATCATTTGCTTATAATGTTGGCCATTCATATATATTGCTTATGCATGTTTCTGCTGATTATATAAGATCTGTCCATCCTTTTATTTATCTAAAACTCCTGAACAGAGTTGGTTAAAATCCTTTCCCATTGATATATCTATGCATGCTTTGACTTAGTAAAACCTTGTGTTCGTCATCCGACTTGATCCAATTGAGAAAATAATTAAGTTACCAGGCATCTTCGAGCTACAACCTAGAAGAGTTTCCTGGAGAGACAACATTTTGGTGCTGTTGCCGGGGAGAAGAGATTGAAGCTCAACTTCCTTGGGAAACGACGTAGATCCAACTTTGATGATAGACAAAGTTTGGACATTATCCTGGTTGTAATCATCTATCTGGCGACTCCATTGGAACAATGTAGCTTTGAGAAGACCAAGTACCAGAGCAAATCCTCAAAGGCCACCAGTGACACTTGTTTCAGATCCTGAATAGATTATAAGGAGGGGAAGAGCTTCGCAAAGACAGATTTCCAGATCTACAAGGGGAACCACATCAGGTACTTCTAGAGGTACTTCTTCTGTTATATCAAATAGCCCTCCCTTTAAATCTTCTTCTATTGAAGCATCTAGTTCTCAGAAAATTATAAGTGAATCAGAAAATTTGAAAGTTGAGGAATCTTCAACCACTTCTGTTGTTGTAGATCCGATTTCTGAACATATTATCCAATCTGACTTAGGAAAAGAAGTTCTTGAGTCTATCAAAGAAGAGGACTTTTCCTCTTTCTTGAATCCCTTACAAACTGAGCTTGGAGAAAACTATTCTCACGTTCATACCAATTTGCATGCCATCGAAAATAGCTTGCAAGATCTTTTAGATAAACGTGAAGAAAAGTTGGCCTTATTACTTGGACAGTTCTACAAGGATTCCTATTTTCCCAATAAGCCAACAAATCTTTTCACCTCAATTCTTGGTGACTCCACTGTGGTAAACCCACCACCTTTACCACCACCTATACCTCCTCATCTATCATCCACACCAAAAACATCTTCTTCTTCTTCTTCCATATCCACATCCACTATGGCTGTTCCTCTGTCTAATATGGAAAAGATCCTCGCTGCCAGATATGCCCCTCTAAATTTTCCTAACCCGCTTTCTGCTATGCCTACTGGAGATTACCAAAAATACATGCCTAAGTTTACTGGAGAGGGAGACTTTACAACTGAAGAAAATTTAGAGGCATTCTACAGTTATGCTGAGAACATAAATATTGATCAAGATGATGTGTGGACTAGGGTTTTTGTGCAAAGTTTAGATGGTCAGGCTAGGAAATGGTTCAAAGAATTACCTGTTGGATCAGTAGCTGACATCGAAGCTCTAGATGACATATTTTTGAAGCATTGAGGAGAAAGAAGAGACCACCTCTATTACCTCACAGAATTTGGTAATTTGAAGAGATAAAATGGCGAGATTGTTTCAAATTTCACAAAGAGATTTAATAAAATGTTCGGCAAGATCCCTGCTGAGATCAAACCTACAGATACTTTAGCCAAAATCACTTATGCAAATGCTTTTGATCCCGATTTTTGTCTTCTTCTCAGAGAAAGAAGATTTGCTTCTTTATCACTCATGCAAGATGCTACTCTTGAAGTTGATTATAATATTGTTGCATCTCAGAAACTTAAGGGAAAAATGGACAGGAAGAAGCAAACTCTAGATCCTCCTTCTTCATCAGAAACAAAAATGGAAAAAATGGCCAAGATGTTGGATAGCTTAACATCTGAAATGTCTAAACTAAAAGTTCAAAGTCAACAAACTGCAAGAGGTAAAGGACCAAATGACTTTGTTCCCATAAACCCTAATACTTTCCCTTTCAGAAGAAATAACCCATAGGCTCAGATCCTCCAAAGGTGTTATACCTCCATATTTCACAGTGTCACATCTTCACCATAAAAAAAGTTGACGACACTTCCCCTACTGCTTAAAACACATAGAAGAGAAATATGATGAATGATCCTTGAAGACAAACCTATCTTGTCAAGAATCAACCCACCCGAGACTTCATATACCTACACTACCGCGCCTTGCTCAGCATTGAGGGAGCGATAGTCCCCACTACCCGCGCTATGCTTCTTCTCTGCCACGCGGTACTACCACGCTATGCTCAGTTCAAGGGGCACGATACTCTTTTTTTATCCTTTTTTCCATGGCTTGTGGGATCTTGATTTTTGAGAGATTTTTGAGGATTGGTATCCCTGATTCGATCCTAACTCACTTTCTCAGATTAGTGGGCCTGATCCACTAAACACTCCCAAGATCCATCCTTCTCTCTTGTTGGTTAACCCTACTACACACTATAAGAGAGAGGCCTTCCATGAGCAAAAGGGAGGACACTTGGAGACATCAAACTTATGATCTTGAATCTTTGTGGAGATAGCTAGAGGAGAAATCACTTGGAGATGGGAGTTGGCTTGGATATCAAGCAACCATTGTAAGTGACTTCAAGTTGGTAATAAAACATAACTTGTCTTGTTTCCCAAATCATGTATGTTGATCTTGTTTCAATCATATGATTTGTATCTTTTATAGATTTAGATCCTAACTCATATTTCAAGTTGCTAGAGGATCGTATATGCTTGTATCTTGGTTTCATTCTGACAGGTTCATTCGCGAGGACTTGGATATTGGAGCAACCATTAGGACGAGCAATTGAATCAAAGGTCAGTTAGATCTCTTCCATTTCTTACAGCAATATAATCTTGAGATATTTGTTTAGATATAGGAATTCAAGGTAGCATTTGTTATCTTTTTGTCTTAGTTTAGAGTCAGTTAAAGTCTACTTTAAAGTAAGAGAGTTTCTACCTATCCGCAGGGAGAAATTTCTACAACAAAAACTGGAGACTCCGCTGGGTTGAACCCCATTTGATTGATTTATCTCACTTTCAGTCATTTTTAATTGTGATTCTTCTTTCTCTTCAAACCAGTACTGAATTGTGGTCTCTTTGACCTTTATTCACCCCTCCTCTCTACATCTTTCCTCCCTCTGTGATTAGTGAGTCCTCTGGGTCTGCAGCAACCCTGAAAAATTCAATTTTTTTTTCAAAAGTTGCATTTTTTCCATCCTTTGCAACAGTACCACGCCCCCACTACTGTCTACAGTGTGGTAGTACCGCATACCCAACATTCTTACCAGAGCGATAGTGTACCAGTACCGCGTTCTAGCCTATTTCTGACACGCGGTAGTGTTTGCATTTTTTCAATTTTTCTTGCATGTTTGGTTTCCTGAGTCATTTTTGATTTTCTCTGCTTTAGTTTGGTGTTTTCTGTTGCTTATTACTATCCTGTTCATTGCACAGTCTTTGTTGTTTGTTTATTTCTCTTGTGAGCTTGATTATTTTATGAGTTAGTGGCATTATTTGCACATTGGGTCACCCCTTCATTCTGATTGCATTGGCTTGATCTTCCCATCACAACCAAACTGTTACTACTATACTCTCTTACAAGATTGTGCATTTTCATAATCACATTGTTCTTATAAATATCATCTTTTCCATTATTATCATTAAAATCTATATTGGAAATTTTTATTGCAGAACATTTGTTTTGTTTGGATTGAAATGATCTAGCAGTATTATTGTGCATTAGGAAGTGAACCATTCAATTTGCCACATAAATTCTCATTTTTTGAAGCATTCTAGTTGCAAGATCAGTGAATTGGAAAGAAGTGTTTATTTCAGTTTGGCTTTACTTAGAAAAAGAAAACAATTTTTTTTGTTTTGAAGTGGTTTTTCATTGATTGTGAAAAGTTTCATGCATTTATGATCGAAGAACTCTCTCTCTTCCATAGCTAGTTTTCATCGAATACAAGGCTTATTTCAATTCATTCTCACTTGCATGGTTTGGGTCGTCACAACACCACCAAGTTTCACGTCCATTTACCCGATTGAGTAATACAACCACTAAAATTAATCTCCCTAACTAAACCAACATTAACCTCACTTGAGGAAATCAAAAGAATTTGGTAGTTAGGTAGGACACCGGGGATAGCCATCAAAATAATTCCCCCTTGTCATTTTCATATGAGACATAGTTTTTGTCCTCTAGGGAACTAAAATCCTCTAGTATTTATTGACACGGTCATAGACCAGTTTGTGGAGGGGCCTCTTGACTGTTTTTAACTTTCAGGGGTTAAACCACCGTGAGCTCGAGAACCGGATGGACTCTGTGGAATGCCGCACTCCACTTAGCCCTAAGGAAACATCGATCATTGTCTTCCTTGTATTCATAGTAATGCAAGGGTGATAAGGCAGAAGCGCCGAAAACCTTTTCCAACGTGTCATGAACGAGGTAGCTTAGTAACTTTTCTACTAGGGCTCTTTTACCCAGGATCCCTTTCGGTAGAGGGATATCCTTCTCATATTGGTCTCTCACGTTGTATTGTTCGACTTGGATTTCATCACCTTGCGAAGGATACAACTTGTTGAGGTCTCCATCTCTTAGTTAGGAGGTTCCTTGTTATCTCATCTTAGTAGAGGGTCATTTTTCTTTTTAGTGACTGCTTGTTGGCATTTTGGCCATTGTTTTTCTCAGCTCGCTTACTGGGACGCCGGTCTCAGTATAGATTTTAGAGCTTGCTTTTTTGGCCTGCGAGCTTTGCTTTTTCTAGCTCCTCTTTTGCACACTCGACTGCATTAGAGTTTTTGAGTTCTTTGTTACGAGACTGCCCCCGGATTCCATATTCCTACCATTATGTCAGAACCACCACGGAGATCACGAAGAGTACAGGGCAAAATCCCTCCACCACCACCACCACCACGGACCTCCGGTCCACCTGCATCACGTATTCCCGCCCCTCCTGGCTGCGGTGCTAGTCAAGAGAACATTCCACCGCTGATATGCACTACATCTTTAGTTCTGCCTGTAACCATTATCACAGCACGGTCTCAGAACCTCTTGCAGTTTCTGCAACCACTAGTACATATGAGACTCTCACTGTCACTTCACCCACTGTTATTCCAGATATATCTGCCAAAGTGGACAACATTACATCGGCTGAATCTAGTACAACCCAAGATACTAGACCGGAGGCTATCCTCCTCCCCAATGTCAACACTTCCCTTCCACCAGAAACTTTCTACGATGACACAGAAGGATCTGTTGGCACCAACGAAGGATCCGACCAGGATATATCTGGATTGATTCTAGTCCCGGGCGAGTACGTCAAAGTTATTGAAGAAACCTAACTTCCTGATACACCTTTTGAACCTGACTATGGCTTTATCACTTCCCAGGCGGAACCTCCACCTGTTACCACGGCGCCATCCAATGTTCATCCACATGAAACCGGTTCTTCCAGCAACATACCTCGTACAGTATCTCTCCCCAACCTCCCTTCGGGACATGAGATCATGGCCTCCATTCAGTCTAGTATGGTTAGTCTAGCTAATTCCTCGTTAGCATTGGCACAGTTTAGATGTGATACAAAGCAAATGCTCTCGTCGGATTCTAGATATCCCCCTGCTACCCGTCCTCCCAACTATCGGGCTCCCAACGTTCCGTCTAGCACAGAGTTTCATCACTCTTATGTAGACGGTTCCGTACCTTCAGACATTACTATACCTCTGTTCCCGTTGGACCTCGAAAACCCTTTGCAGGATACGAACCCGGACCCAGTCTTCGATAGTCCTCCTATTGTTGAACATGCTATGGACGAAACCCCCGATACCCCTCGGTTAAATTCCCCACATTTGCTGCCATCATCCATGTTTGGCACACATTCTATGAGGGATAACCCAGTTTTTTCTCCGTCCCCGCCCGTCACATATGGAAGACCCCCTCCACAAATAGGCACCTTTGGTGCCATTGGCCAATCGACACTATATTATCTTACTAGTGTCGGAAGAACACCAAGTCATACCGCTGGATCATCCATATTGATCGAAGGTTCACCTTCGGCCACTATCTACACCATTTCAGGAGGTGGACAATCGACTGCTGCGACCCCTAATCCCAACAACCAACCCCCTCCTGGCGGGCCATCAACCCAACCTACTAGAGGAAAATCCTTTGTTGGAAACCCCACTCCTAGTCACCAACCGCCTCCCATCGGGCCATCAACCCAACCTACTAGAAGACAACCCTTTGTTGGGAATCCCGTTCCTAGTCAACAACCTCCTCCTATAGGGCCATCCAACCCATCTACTAGAGGGAAACCCATCGGCACCATCCAACAACCCTCCCAAATAGCAGCATCTGCTCAGTATGGTATGTACAACACACCTAGCAGCGGACAACCTTATACCGGTTTCCCAACCGGGCCTCATCTTCAACATCCCTCGTCAGGCACGCTTCCTTCTTGGGGATCTCAAATCCCACAGAGCGGGGGGTACTCATTATTTGAAAACTGGAACCAAGCTGGGGGGCAATCTCAGATTCCCCCCAACTTGAATTCCAGCCTCCCTTATCCTTCAACTGCAACAACTCCATGGAACCCATCCCTTCAATTCCCACATCTTCATCAAAGTGGAACCAACATTCCATGGACACCACTGTCGCAACCACCCCCCAACCCTGCTACGGGAAACCCTCCACTTACTCAAAGTAGTGGTAACATTCCTGGGACACAACAACTCCAGGGAACCTTTCCCCAACAAGGAGTAGCAACCATTCCTAGGACACAACAACCCCAGGGTACCATACCTACCATCCCCACTCAACAGAATATCCAAAAACCGGTTACCACCGTGATTCCTAGTCAGGTAATGACTTCCAACACACAACCGGTTAACCAGATGGCCAACTACCCCCAGAACTTCTAGCAGTACCCTACGGGAAACACATATGGGTATAACACGCAGCAATATGCTATGCAGGGCCCCCCAGGTTTTTCTGCACCATACGGTTATTACTCATACCCGCAGACCAATCGTCAACTTCCTTTTTTGGCCACGCTAGATTTACCCGATTTGTCGAGGCTCATTAACGATCCTATATGGCATGAACCTCACTGGCCACCCATTCCATCCAAACTTCCATCGGACATTCCTAAGTTCGATGCTAAGCCCGGGGAAGACCCCAAGAACCACGTGATGACCTTCCATCTTTGGTGTTCATCCAACTCATTGATGGACGATTCCATTCGACTACGGCTCTTCCAGCGTACGCTTACCGGCACAACAACAAAATGGTACATCGATCTGCCACAACACTCTTTCCATGATTTCAACACCTTGGCTATGCAGTTTCTGACCCATTTCCAGCTCCCCATCCGGTATGAGAATGGAACAGAACTGTTAACTTCGTCGCGTCAAACCACTTCTATGCACATTTTAGATCACATCCATGAGTGGCGTCGATGCCGTAGGTTAATCAAGGCACCCATTCCAGATCAACTACTCGCTGATTGGTTCACAAAGTCATTCTTGCCTCCCATAGCCAGGGATATTGCTATGCGCGGGCCGGTCATGGAGGAACAAGCCATCTCGGCAGCCCAGTACATGGATTTGGTATATACCCAATCTGGAACTTTACATGAACTTCTTCCCCATGCCGCCCGCCTTACCACTGATCCAATGAAACCTGCCACTGAACCCCCCATTGATGGTATTGTCGATTCAGTCAAGGCCTAGCCTGCCACCAACTCGATGGGGCAACCAGCTTCCGCTTCCCCTGTTCTACCTCAGGCTGTTTCAAAAGATTCTCCCTCTCCTACTTTCTCCTCCGAAGTGAACGCAGTTCAATCTATGACACAACCATCCGGAGGAAAGAAGAAGAACAATCGTGGTAAATCCAAGAAAAACCAGCAGGAGAATCCCAAGCCACAACCCACCCACAATGACCCGAAACCACGTTGGAAGGGTAAGTTTCCCTGCCTCATTTGTCAAGATGATCATTACACGCGCGACTGTCCCTACAAGGATGAAGTCAACAAATTCGTTAAAGGATCCTCTCGCTCGGTAGTGTTAATTGACCCTTTACCTTAGCAGCAACAACAGATGGTTGCCCAAGAAACCCCACAAGGGTGCAACCCGAGCAACCCAACTCGCGGAGAGACGTTCACAAATTGCAAAATCCTGATGATGAGTAATGAGGAGATTCATATAACCACTCGTTCAAAGACATATGAGAACCCCCCAAGTTCAAACAAACAGTCAGAGACAGCCAAAGGAAAGTCTCCTGTCGAAGATCCGTCCCCTACCCCTCCCCCCAATGACCATCTCCATATCGAGAGACCGCTTACGGACACAGTGCTATGCCCACCCAAGGGCACCATATGAAAGGCGACTTTTAATCCTAATGCGCGAGATGCCCAGAATTACAACATTGTTGAGGATTTAGCTCAAGCACCTTGCGCCATGTTGACTCTCGAGGTTCTTCAACACTGCCCTACGTTGCATAGAACCTTATTTTCAGCACTGGGGGTAGTGGACCCAGATACTTCAAACACTATTATGTTTAACTTGGAGTATGCCAAACCTCGGCTTTCCCACCAGTTATCCTTCCAGGTTCATACAAAAATCCATGGAAATAACATCCATCGCACTGTTTTAGATGAAGGTGCCTCCACGTCGATCATGTATTTGAATTTTTGGAGAGCCTTAGGCTCACCCGAAGTCACGACGTCTCCCATAACTCTTAGGGAATTTGACGAACACGGTTTTCAACCTTATTGACTCATTCCTGCAATTGGTGTTGAACTGGGGGGAAAAACAGTATCCGTACACATCAAAGTCGTGGATGCACCATTGGATTACAATCTTCTACTTGGTCGGAACTGGTTTTACGCCATGACCTCCATAGCATCCACTGTCTTTCGGATCGAGCAATTTCCTCATGAAGGGAAAATTGTCACCATAGATCAACTTGATTATTGTATCCCATACTCTTATCCGAACTCTGCCAACACCGTCTCGTTATTGGATCAGCCTCGGTATCGGTTCCAACACATTGGTGTTGGTCTTATGAAGGATTCTTCCCTTATTGGAGTTTTTCCAGAGCTGGGGTCCCATGTTCAACCAGTCAACATGATATCATCGAATGTCACCCCTTCCAATGATTCATGGGTGATCCTGAGTCCCACTGAGGTTGAACACCACGGAAACTCCATGCCATTGAATAGAAACCTCGCAACATACGAAGTGATCCAGTCAGTCACCGATTGGGTCGATTGTTCTACCCATCACACTGTGGCACAGCTCTCGTCTGAGACTCATTCATCCCCACCACTCATCGATCCTCTCACTTTGATTTTTCCTACTGATGAATCAATTATGGAGGTTATGTGTAGTGATGAGCCACCATGGGGAGATTTTCATCATCGATCTTCATTCCCCACCATTCAGACGATTGAGCCCGATGCAAAATCCAGCCCTTCACTTGGAATAGTTCAAACCAAGTTTCCCACTTCCCTCGACGAAGTATTTTCCGAAGGAAACTTGGCCAACCTTATGGTAACCTCTCCCATTGACATTTCAGTGAAGCCTGGTATCGTGGAAAACATTCATATTGGAAAAACATGCACTCCCCTCGAAATGGAGTTCTACACTGCCTATTTTAAAGCCTTCTGTGATGTTTTTGCTTGGAGTTATGAAGAAATGCCAAGAATAGACCCCTCGATTGTGGTACATGAGATTCCAACCTTTCCTGGTGCCCGACCTGTTCGGCAGAAACTCCTACCTGTCCATCCTCGTAAGGTAGCCACTATTAAAGCAGAAGTTGAAAAACTTTTGCATGCTGGTTTTATCTATCCTGTCCCATTGACAGAATGGGTATATAACATCGTTCTCGTAGCCAAGAAACATAGAACGATTAGATTCTGTGTCGATTACCGTGACTTGAACAAAGCTTGTGCAAAGGACAACTACCCAACTCCGTTCATTGACCAGATCATCGATAACTCCGCCGGGAGTGTCATCTTTTCATTTATGGATGGCTTTTCTGGATATAATCAGATTGATATCCTCCCAGCCGAACAACATAAAACAACCTTTATCTGCCCTTGGGGAATTTTTGCATATCGAAAGTTACCTTTTGGCCTTAAAAATGCCGGGGCAACTTTCCAACGGGCGATGTTGTATGCATTTCATGATATCAAACATATTGTAGAACCGTATCTTGATGACCTTCCCGCTCATTCTTAGACTCGGGAAGACCATCCCGATCACTTAGGTGCCATTTTTGAAAGGTGCCATCGCTACAATATCCGTTTGAATCCACATAAGTGCGTCTTTTGTGTTGAAGCCGGAAACTTTTTGGGATTCATAATCTCCAAAAGCGGGATACGCTTAGATCCTGCAAAGGTAGAAGCTATTTTAGCCCTACCTTGCCCCATGAACATCCCAGAACTTCAAAGTTTGCAAGGGCACGCAAACTTTCTACGCCGTTTCATTTGTAGTTTTTCCAAGATAACAAAAGGCTATATGAGGCTTCTCAAGAAGAACACTCCCTTTATCTGGGATGACAAAGCCCAATGCTCCTTTGATAATCTAAAGGCAGCCTTAACTAAAGATCCAGTGATTCAACCCCCTAAATACACACGGGATTACATTCTTTATCTCGCCGCTTCAATTTCCACCATCGGTATGGTGCTAGTCCAAGAAGAAAATAATGGCATTGAACATGTGGTATACTATCTTAGTAAGAGTCTCCTCGACTCCGAAACTCGTTATTCACATGTTGAAAAACTGGCTCTGGCAATAGTTTTCGCTGTCCAGAGGTTCCGTCATTACATTCTACTCCGCTGAACCACTGTTATAGAGGATTTCAATCCAATGTATTATATTCTCACGCGTCAAGTGCTTGGGGGAAAATATTCTCGTTGGATCATCATCCTACAAGAGTTTGACTTGGAATTTGCCAAAGCCAAGTCCAAGAAGTCTTTGGTCTTTGCTGAGTTGATTTGTAACTTGCCCCGTGCTACCGAGCAATCCAAGCCCATCGATTCTCTTCCTGAGGAATCGTTGTTCCTCATTAGCACGTCTGACCCATGGTACGAGGATATTTTATTATATCTCCAAACCCAACGTTTCCGCCCTGACCTCACTCGCTATGAACGTCGACGTATCCGACATCACGCCAAGTACTACCTCATAGTCAACGATACCCTTTATCGGCGTGGTGTCGACACTGTTCTTCGATGCTGTTTGACTTTAGATGAAGCGGAACGCGTTCTTAATGACTGCCACACTAGAGCATGTGGTGGTCATCTCTTTGGGATGGCTACGACCCAGAAGATACTGCGAGCGGGATCTTTCTGGCCCTCGATCTTCAAAGATTGCATTGAAACGGTTAAGAAATGTCCACCCTGTCAATTCTTTCATAGTAAGACACGCTCGCATCCTGCTCCACTCCATCCTGTTATTGCCGTCGGCCCCTTTTCCAAATGGGGCATAGATTTCATGCACTGTAAGCCCACTTTAGTTGGGGGGCATAGCTATGTCATAGTAGCTGTGGATTATTTCACAAAATGGGCTGAAGCGATGCCTACTTATGCTGAAGATGGAAAAAAAGCAGCACAATTCATATTCAATCACATTATAGCTAGGTTTGGTGTCCCACAATCCATTGTAACCGATCATGGATCCCACTTTAGGAACCATATGATTGAGGAACTGAGTGCCAAGTTGGGTTTTCGTCATGAAAACTCAACCCCATACTACCCACAAGCTAATGGCCAAGTTGAAGCCATTAACAAAGTTTTGAAACGAATGATTCAGCGTATTGTAGGTACTCATAAGTCTAACTGGCACTCAGCTCTGTTTTCGGCACTATGGGCATACCGAACCTCAGTAAAAAGTGCTACTGGGTTTACACTGTTCCAACTAGTTTACGGCCTGGAAGCCATTTCATCGATTGAATGTGAAATTCCATCACTTAAGATAGCCATAGAACTACTTCCCCACACCACTTCCGAAGAGGAACGGTTTCTATACCTAGCCAATCTAGATGAAACCCGTTGAGACGTTGCTTTAGCCAACAAAGCTCATAAAAAATGCATCAAAGCAAAGTATGGCAAATCCGTTCAACCTTGGGTTTTCAATGAAGGTGATCTCGTACTCACATATGATCAAATGCACAATAAACTTAGAAAAGGAAAGCTAGAATCTATGTGGTACGACCCCTTTGTTGTAAAACGTGTCTTGGAGAAAGGAGCCTATGAACTTGTCAATTGTGGTGGCACACCATTGGCACGGCCCCGCAATGAGCTATACCTCAAATGATTCTACGCATAGGGTTATCCTGCGTGAGATACTTTTTGTACATAATGTACCTAGCTTGTTTTCACTTATCTTTTTTGTGTGCACACACGGACCTCATGTATCCATTCTTACCTTGACTTGTGCCTTTATGCGCAGATGTCTGCCTACTTTAGATTCGTCGACGGTGTGAGTCGACATACCCGGAACCTCGCTTCTGTAGCATGGGTAATCTATTCTCCCACTGGCGAGTTGCTATCTTCAGGAGCCAATTGTTTGGGTCCCGCAACCAACAATATCGCAGAGTACCATGCAGTCATTGGACTCTTAACGGAGGTTGCTTCCCTTGGAATTGACTCCCTATCAGTCTTTTTAGACTCCCAACTCGTGGTTTCTCATCTGAATTGTGTTTACACAGTTCACGATCCTATCCTACTTCGCTTATTTCGAAGGGTACACCTCTTGGAACGATCTTTTAATTTTATTTCATATCAACACATACCAAGATAATTCAATTGTATAGCTGATTCATTAGCTAATTACATTTTGGATTGGCATCTTGCCCATACATAAAAACACATGATGCCCATACATAAATACACATCATAAAATGAGCACACAAGTCATTGTAAATAAATAGGTCATAAAAGTAGCCCATGTATATATCACTGTATATAAAAGTGTTTTTTCAAATACATAAAGTTTGTGTTTTAAAGACAAAATTTGGGACCTAGTCCCATACAAAAATTTGGCTCTCAAAGCCTACATATCGTATACATGCCGCAAAAAGATAAAAGCTACCATCTAAGGAGATCTGGGAGATCTATCATGTTCCTCCTCATATTCCTCATGCTGCTGGTGATAACACACTATAGCCCGAGCCACCCTACGAAGGAGTCAGCCAATACGCCTAGGCACACCTACGATATGCCGCTGGAGATGCAAAGGGATGTCGTCCATCCTCATAGCGGGGACACCATGGGTTAAACCCTGTAGGTTCCTCTCTATCTCCTGGACCCCTCCCGCCTAATCCTCGTCTTCTTCCTCATCTGGAGCGGCTCGGTGATCAACACCACCTCGGCGTAACGGTGAGTACCCTGCAGGTCTCTGTGGTCCACAATCTGCGACATGCACACGTATATATATTAAAATATTTTTTACACATTCTAAAAAATAATTAAAAATCATATATTCAAAAAATCAAAAAATACATTTATGAAGGTCATACCTGTATTGTCCCAATCCTCATATTCCGGTAGTGCCAAGTCTATGTCCTCGTGGAAGTCCACCCCTGCATAGGGGTAGTCATCGATCATCACAATCTGTTCCTCGAGCCACGAGAAGAAATGCTCACCGATAGCCAAACGCTGCGGCCCTCCAAGTCATCCTGCATACTCGCTCCATCGAGCCATCCATGGCTTAGTGGGTGGACGGGGGGGCATGGTCAGCTGAGGATGCAACAACGACACCCTTGCCAAGAAGAAGGTGACCAAGATGCTCCCGTACCCAAATTGAGAGTTCTCTCCAAGACTACACTTGTTCACTTGCTCTTTGAGGTTGGTTAATACTGCCTCACACCAGTTGAATACTGTTTCTGCCATGCAATCCACTGCAAGATTCATCTGTGTGGGACGCTTGATGGGGACCCGTACTCCCTACTGCACATGTGATGGTGAACAACACGGTTTTTAAAGGAAGTTCTACGATATCCTTAATGACCACCTTACCGCTTTTCTTCCTCGAACCATGGCGGCAATAACGAGCAATTAAAGCATCAGTGCTCGCCTCTGAGGCCGTGAACCCTGTAAAACTCACCCGGGCTCCTCTCTTTGAGAGACCTGTGAGAAACTAAATGTCCTCGAGTTCAATCTCGAGGGTGTGTTCTTCAACTCAGAGAGCTTGAATGTCGGGGTCCCACATTTGAATAATGTGGGAGAGAAGTTTGGCTTGCTTGCAGATACCTTTGGTCTTGAATAATTTCAACAAGCCACATTCCCACAGTGCAGTCAAGGTTTCTTGGTCATCTTCGGCCAACAAATCATCCGCCTCATGCTCTCTTTCTTTCCAACTGACCATTTTGCTCCAAACAAGTTGCAAACACCTGCAAAAGGTCATGGGAAACATTCATTAATCATTTAACAACTCGATCTCAGCTAAAAATTAGAGAAAAACCATTTTTTTCATCTTAAAAATCGTCACTATCACGCCTGGGGGCAATGTGACTGCGCAGTACTGCACAGTACCATGCCCCTGTTTAACCCTACAGCGCGGTACTTTTACACAGTACTGCGTTTCCCGATATAGCTGTCGCGCGATACTGTGGAAGGTGAAAATTGCCTATTAGGGCTTGCCCAAAAAATTGTTTTTCCCTACTAAAATCAAGTTATTTATATATGAAATGAAAGAGGGGCTTGGAAGCTCTTACCTGGCGCAGACGGTTGTTGAAACGGTGCTCTGGACCTCCAGATATGAACTCTTGAAGTTTTTGCTCCTCAATGGGTAAAATCTCCTCTTTTGGAAAATGCACAAGTGAAATGGTAACTTTCCATGTTTACCTATTCCTTATATAACTTTTTCACTTATTTTTTTACTCATTATTTTATCTGGTTAAATTAAAACCCATTTCACATTACTAATATCTGGTTCCATGAGCATTTGTTGACAGGGTCTCCTTTAAAAAATGTTCACACTGGCGTTCATTTATAATTTGACCTTCATTTCGAGCCTACTTTATCTTTTTCGTGCTCTGGATTAAAACTTGAAAAAGATTCCAAGCGCTTTTACACCCGTGTCGTGCTTAAGTAAACAGTGTCGAGCTTAGTCAACTTTACTCATGCTCGTTAAACGATGAGGAAAGTATTATCCTGGTTGTATTTTATTCTTTTTTCGGACCAGAATAATTAAAAATTACGGAAAAGACCATTGGAGTCCATAGTTAAGTTCTTTTCAGACTCCCTAAAATTGAAAAGATTGCCAAGTGATCTTGTCTCTTTCACACTTGTAAAAGTATTTGAAAGGTCGTCTATTCGATGATAGGTTACCCATTTTTCGGCCCGTTTTAGACTATTTACGAGAAATGAATACCCCGGTCAATTTTTGGCTGGGAGAGTTCTCTCGGGAATTGTTTTACACTTTTTCGGGATCGAGGGACTAAATTTACGAAAAAGTACACTTTGGAGCCTTCTTTAAGTTTTTCAGGCTCTCTAAATGTGAAAAACTACCGAGTTTTCCTTCCTTGGACTCATTAAAATTTGACATCGAAGGACCCACTTTGGGACGAACCCCTCCTTTCTCAGGTCCGTAAAACATGTGAGATTAGACTCATCTATGAGATGAGCTATACTGAGCATCTGTTATCCTCTTCAAGCTCGAAAAAAAACAAAGAGGTACTCGTCTATCATGTCGGGGGAAAATGGGAAACAAGTCGCGTTTATTTTGTTGGCAGCTTGTCAGTCGTCACTTTTGAACATGGTATGCGTCTGTCCCTTGTCGATTTTGGGTATCTATTTTCGCTGAGTTATGATCATCATCCTGAGTCGTCTCTCCGGCCATGAGCCTACTCATTCGGTGTTTGTCCTCTGTTATCAATAATCCCCGCTGCCAATTCTTGTTACATGCCGTTATATGTTCAAAGGGTTGCACTGTTCAGAGTAATTCATCGTGTCAGACCTCCGCTGTGTCAGTACATGTTCCAGTGTTTCATCATCCTATACTATCTTTCGTTTCGATTTCATGTCGATGATGTGGGAATCATTATGGTCCACCTTCGACGAGTCTATTCCCATCGACGCCAAATCACTATCCAGGAATTGGACTTAGGAATCAACCACTAGTACCTTGGTACCTGCATGCCTCAATGGCAGGTTTCCTCGTGTTCGACAGTAGGTTTACAACATTGACCTCTGATCGAACAATCTCTCGAATGCTCGACATCAACCCATTCATTCACATTTCATTGAGATGTACTACAGATACCTTGGGGATCATCGTCATCATTGGTGATTTCCCTCGCATTTGTTAACAGTTCACATCATCGACCGGAAATCAAATGGTTTCTACCATGTTCGACTTCAACACCTTGTAATCACATGGCTAGATTCGTATCATTTGCGATTGAGTAGAAGACCCTGGGTGCACCTTTGTATCTTGATTGTGTCCAGGTTGCGATGGAGATGTCCTTTGTATTGTCACACAGATCCATTTTTGCATTGGTCGTGGCTGTGTCATTACAGTCTCATGGATATACGCTTGTTCATAGTAGCCATGATTTGTCTACAGTCTATACCATCTCAGTACTCATGGATCTGCAATGTATTGGTTGGTAACCATGCTTTGAGTCAATTGTTTCCGAGCATGGGAATGCCCGCCTCAATGGTATATCTGACATTTTTGTTTCTGTTTCAGCTCCTTGTTGCTCTCCTCGATGCTATCTCCGCACAGTATTTGTAAAGTCTTTCAGCCATCAGTCCCTTCTGACCTCACACTTTAGGGGGCATCTGTTATACCTCCATATTTCACAATGTCACATCTTCACCATAAAAATAGTTGACGACACTTCCCCTATTGCTTAAAACACCTAGAAGAGAAATATGATGAATGATCCTTGAAGACAAACCTATCCTGTCAAGAATCAACCCACCTGAGAATTCATATACCTACACTACTGCGCCTTGCTCAGCATTGAGGGAGAAGTAGTCCCCACTACCGCGCTATGCTTCTTCTCTGCCACGCGGTACTACCACGCTATGATCAGTTCAAGGGGAGCGGTACTCCTTTTTTAGCCTTTTTGCCATGGCTTGTGGGATCTTGATTTTTGAGGATTGGTATCCCTGATTCGATCCTAACTCACTTTCTCAGATTAGTGGGCCTGATCCACTAAACACTCCCAAGATCCATCCTTCTCTCTTGTTGGTTAACCCTACTACACACTATAAGAGAGAGGCCTTCCATGAGCAAAAGGGAGGACACTTGGAGACATCAAACTTATGATCTTGAATCTTTGTGGAGATAGCTAGAGGAGAAAGCACTTGGAGATGGGAGTTGGCTTGGATATGAAGCAACCATTGTAAGTGACTTCAAGTTGGTAATAAAACATAACTTGTCTTGTTTCCCAAATCATGTATGTTGATCTTGTCTCAATCATATGATTTGTATCTTTTATAGATTTAGATCCTAACTCATATTTCAAGTTGCTAGAGGATCGTATATGCTTGTATCTTGGTTTCATTATGACAGGTTCATTCGCGAGGACTTGGAGATTGGATCAACCATTAGGACGAGCAATTGAATCGAAGGTAAGTTAGATCTCTTCCATTTCTTACAGCAATATAATCTTGAGATATTTGTTTAGATCTAGGAATTCAAGGTAGCATTTGTTATCTTTTTGTCTTAGTTTAGAGTCAGTTAAAGTCTACTTTAACCTAAGAGAGTTTCTACCTATCCGTAGGGAGAAATTTCTACAACAAAAGGGATAGGAACCCAGTTGAAGAACAAAGAATCAGATCTCCTTTCCAGAACGTTGTATTGGAAGAGGAACAAGAACTTACTCAGGGAGAAGGAGAAAAAGAAGACAATATAAATTGCATGGAAGATGAAGTTGAACCCTCTTTCTTAATACAATCAGATTATGAGGAATCCCTCATGAATGAGCAGATTATTGAAGAAGCTTTGTATCAGGAAGATGATCAAGGAGGTTATAATTTGAAGTCCAAGCCAGCTACTCATAAAACCTTTGCTTGTTGCTCCTGGAAAGAAGAATCCTGTCCCTACAAAGCAGTCTGCTCCTCCTGCAAAAAAGATTGTTGCTCCTACAAAAAAGATTGTTGCTTCTTCAAAACAGCAGCAAAGGAAAATGCAACCTTCAGTCCACGATCAGATTCAGCTTAAAGCTCCATCACAAGAGGTAAGAACTTCTGACAAATTGTCTTACTCTTTCAATCTTGAATCAGAAATTCAGAAACTGAAAATCCCTTTTGCATTGATAGAGCTTATGAAGAATGATTCCTTCAAGTCATCTATATTGAAATCCCTTCAAACAAAGACACACGTAGATGTTGACTTTGTAAATTTGCAATATGATAAGCCCTCAGTAACCCTAGGTCCTATGGTTGAAGAACTGGATGAGTCTTGTCCACCTTTCTATATATCCCTGAACATACATGACAAGATACTTCACAATTGTTTGCTGGACTCTGGAGCATCCCACAATCTTATGCCAAAAGCAGTAATGGATGAGTTTGGGATTAACATAAAAAACCCTACCATGATCTTTTCTCTTTCGAATCTAGAAAAGTAAAATGCCTAGGCCTCATCAAAGACCTTTTCATAAACCTCTCCTAGCTACCTTCAAAAAGCATAGTGATGGATGTAGTAGTTTTTGATATCCCACCCAAGTTTGGCCTTCTCTTATCTTGTTCATGGAGTAAAAGGATAGGAGGTACTATACAGATGGATCTTGCTTATGCTACAATACCAATGTTTGGAGGTGAAACTAAAAGACTCTACAAAGAAAATCAGCTTGCCTACATCATCAGCAACGAAAAGAATTCTATAAATCATCCCATATTTGCATTGGACACAGAATTTGGAGCATGTATTTTGCAAACAGATGAATCTCAACCAGCACCATTGCAGCTCACAAAGCCTACTTGTCAGCACTCTGAAGAAGTGACCACTGCTGTCTGGAGCATGTTATTTGATGGTGCCAGTACTCAAGCCTCAATAGGTGCAAGTGTAGTGTTAATCTCTCCTTCAAAGGATACTATGCATTTGTCTTATAAACTAGATTTCAAGACTACCAACAATATAACAGAGTATGAAGCTTTTCTATTGGGAGTAAAGGCTGCTAAAGAAATGGGAATTATGTGTCTGAAGATATTTGGAGATGCAGATCTCATCCTACAACAAGTGAACAACACTTTCCAAGCAAAGAATGTCAGGCTAAAGGCATACAAAGATGAGGTATGGAAACTTAGGGAATCTTTCATGATTTTTGACATTTCTTATATACCTAGAGCTATGAACCACCAAGCTGATTCCATTACTGTCTCCGCTAGTATGTTCGTTCCTCCTATGCCTCCTAAATTGAACTATGAAATCCAAGTCAAATACAGGCCATCCCTACTTGATAATGTCAAATATTGGAAAGTCTTTGAGGATGATGATGAACTCAGTAGATTTCTCCAGGCCGTTGATGAATTTTCCGATATACATATTGACCAAGAAAATCTAAATGTAGAGGAATCCCAGAAGCCTAAATTGAAAGGGAAAATGGGTCAACATAATATTGTTCAGTTTCCAAGCAATCATATACCTCGAGGTCTAGTACCTCTTGAGAAGCTTTTTGACCATAATGATGTCCCCTTCAAACCTATGAAAAAGGAGAAAGACCCTGCTGTCCATGAGCATAATATAGGCAGCCAAAATCATCCTAAATTCATAAATTTGTCTACTGAGTTGACTGCTGATCAGAGGGAAGAATATTGTAGTCTTATGAAAGCATTTGCTGATGTATTCGCTTGGGAATACAGTGATATGAAAACCTATGATGAAGATATCATTCAACATGGAATTCCTCTGGAAAAGGACACCATCCCTTTCAAACAAAAGTTAAGACCTATCAGTCCTCTCTTGTTACCTGTGATTGAGAAAGAAATAAAAAAGCTCCTTGATGCTAAGATCATAATTCCCCTGAGATATTATAAATGGATTGCAAATTTAGTAATAGTAAGGAAGAAAAATGGTGAGATCAGGTTATGTGTTGATTTTAGAAACCTGAATAAATGCTCCAAGAAAGATGACTACCCCCTGCCCAAGATGGAGCATCTGTTGCAAAGAGTTTCAAGAGCTAGTGTTATGTCATTTCTAGATGGCTATTTTGGCTATAACCAGGTTTCTGTACACCCTGATGATCAGGAGAAGACAACTTTTACCACTCCTTGGGGTACCTTCACACATAGCTTTCGTGGGATTAAAATATAAGTTTTTCCTCATATATCTCGATGATATCACTGTATACTCAAACAGTTATAAAGAACATTTGCAACACCTAAAAAGGTTTTTTTTATGAAATGTAGAAAGTTTGGAATATCTCTGAACTCTAAGAAGTCTCAGTTTTCTCTCAGGGAGGGAAAACTCCTAGGCCACATAGTTTCAGCATAGGGTGTAAAGATTGATCCAGTTCGGGTTGAAGCAATTCAGAAACTGTCCATACCAAGGTCAAAGAAAGACATCCAATCATTCCTTGGTAAGATTAACTTTGTTAGGAGATTTATTCCAAATTTTTCTGAGCTAGTGAAACACATAACTTCCATGTTGAGGAAGGAATATGAAATTAAATGGACAGACAATGCAAGAAACTCTTTTGAAGCCATCAAGCAGGCTATCATGGAAGCACCTACTTTAATTAGTCCAAATCTCACCAAAAGATTCTATATTTTCTCTTTTGATTCCTATGATACAGTGGCAGCAGTCTTGTTGTAGAAAGATGATGAAGGTCTTGATCACCCAATTTCCTTCTTTAGCAAAACATTGAGGGATGCTGAACTAAAATATGATCCTATAGAAAAATAGGCTTATGCTATGATCAAGTCATTGAAGGTATTCATAATTTATATCCTACATACAAAGGTCATTGCCTACATCGCTTCAGCTTCGGTGAAAGATGTTTTAACTCAGCCTGACATTGATGGCAAGAGAGCCAAATGGATTGCTAAGCTGATTGAATTTGATATAGAAGTAAAGCCCACCAAGCTGGTAAAGGGCCAAGGCTTAGCTAAGCTTATGGTTGAAGAAAATTGTGAACTACTAGACATGAATTTCATTAGGATAAGTTCAACAAGTTTGCAAACAAAAGTAGTAGCAGAAGAGCAGCATGATAATCAACAGGTGGTTGAGAACTTGTTCTCATGTGAGTGGTATTAAGGTATTATTCATTTTTTGCAAAATTTAGAAGTTCCCTCTGAACTTAGCACAACTCAAGGATGAGCTCTTAAGCTTAAATCTATTAAATTTTTCATAAGTAACAATCTGTTGTATTGGAAAGATCTTTCTGGTGTTTTGCTGAGATGTCTAGATCAAGAAGAGTCAGTTCAAGTCATGCATCATTTCCATTCAAGTATATGTGGAGGCCATCATTACTGGAAAACTACATCTCATGAGATACTAAGGGCTGGATACTATTGGCATGTTCTTTTCTCTAATGTATACACCTTTGTAAAGTCTTGTGACAAATTACAAAGATTCATAGGAAAACAACAACTTAAATCATTGCCCCTGAAACCTATTATAGTTAACTGTCCCTTCCAACAATGGGGTCTAGATTTTATAGGTGAGATTAATCCTTCATCCAGTGGTCAGCATAGATGGATCCTAGTAGCCATTGATTATTTTACCAAGTGGATAGAGGCAATTCCCACAAGCAAAGCCAATCATCAAGTCATCATGAAATTTCTCTATGAAAATATCTTTATCAGATTTGGTTGCCGAAAAAGGCTGGTAACTGATAATGCACCAGCTTTTAAAGATGATGCATTAGTTGACATGTGTGAGTCAATGGGCGTTTAATTGGTACACTCTACTCCCTACTACCCTCAAGGCAATGGCCTTGCTGAGTCATCCAATAAGAGTCTAGTCAGAATCATCAGAAAGCTATTGGAAGAAAATCAATAGAGCTGGGATTCTAAACTAAAGTTTGCTCTTTGGGCTGACAGAGTGACCAATAAAAAATCCATAGGGACTTCTCCCTTTAAATTGGTTTATGGTACTGATGCCATTTTTGCAATTCATATAGTTCTGCCAGTAGCTAAGTTATTTCAGGAGGAACAAGATGAACCAAATGACATGGTGAGAAGAATGCTCAACTTGGTTGAATTGCAACAGACTAGAGAACAATTGGTGGAAAAGTTAGAAGCTCACTAGAAGAGGATACAAAATAATTTTGACAAGAAGGCAAAGGTGGAAAGTTTTCAAGTTGGAGACAGGGTTCTGAAATGGGATGCCCCTAGGAAAGACAAGGGCAAGCATGGTAAATTTGATTATCTATGGATAGGTCCTTTTGTGATAACTCAAGTGCAGTAGAACAACACTTTCAAACTGCAAAGTCTGGAAGGTGAAGAAATGTTTGGTGGCCTAGTCAATGGGCGATTTCTAAAACTCTATTTCATCTAAGGCTTCAAAGCCTTGTCATTGTAAATATCATTTTTTTTTTTTTTAGATTTTGCAAAATAACTCCATGCCCAATGGAACACTAGAAGGTAGGTTTAAATTTTTGTTTTACAGGAAAGGCATTTGATCTATGGTCCTTGGAACCTCACTGGGAGGATTCCATCCCCGAGTAGGAGCCAGATGTTATCTCAAATAACATAGTCAAGTTTGTTTTTCTAGGTGATAGGAAGTCATTGAAAAGTACATTTTTAAAATTTATTCTTGGCTCATTTTTGAGAGTTTTAAGTAGGTAATAAGTTTGAAAAAACATTGCATTTTACTTTTTCTTCAAAAAAAGAAAACTCAGGTTTCGGTGGCTTAGGAAGACATTTCAATTGTTCATCAGCCACCAAAAACCCATCTTTCGGCAGCTTACAGCATAAAGACGAGATCCTTCAAGCTACCAAAATCAAAGGCGGTTTCAAACTTTTCGGCAGCCCACATGCTTAAAAGCAAAATTATCCCAGCTACTGAAAGTGAGGCAGTTTCAAGATGGTTAAAGATCAAATCAAAGGTCAAATCTCAGAAGTTTCAAGGAGGCTCATCTTTCCCATGGCCACTGAAAGGAATCAAAGCTAACTTGACACGATCTGAATAATTTAAAACCTGCTGCAATTATGATCTGTTATGATTTGATCCTAATTGATTGAACCCTGCACCTATCTTATCAAGCTAAAATCTAATCCTGTGCATCTATTGTAATCATTTGAACCTCAGTTTCAAAAGTCCCACATGTTTTTCCTCCACTTCTCGAATTTACCAAGTCGGTTAATTTCAAATCCCAAACTGTCAGTCCATCTCCCTCAAAATCAGGGCTTAACCCAAACACGTCCCTCATCTCTCGCCTCTCCCTTTGCTAAGCCTAAACTTTCCTAATTCTATGCTAGTCCTGTCTCCCCTAGCCCGAATTGTCCATTGCAGGTAAAGAAGATCAGGTCCATAATGAAGAAGGGAGGAGCTGTGCTAAGGAAGGAGCTAAATGATATTGGCTATCTTGAGTCGCATCCTGAAGTATGTCAGTTCTTCAAAGACGCAGGATGCTACAACTACTGCCAAAAGCTTCAAAGCTCTCATTAGCAAGTTACAGAGGCCTTTGCATTGTCATTTGATGGAAACAAAGCTCAAATTGGGACATAAGAGTTCCAAGTGGATGAATCCCTCATAGTAGCAGCCACAAAAATTCCAGGGATAGGAGAAAAATGGGTTAAAACCACCATCACTAAGAATGTTGAGTTCAGATCATATCTAAAACCTGCACACAAGAACATCACCTGGAACAAAGATGTCCCCATGTCTTTCCTAGAGGATAATTGGAAGCACCTACTGAAGGCCATCTTGGTCTATTTTACATGTGAAGACAGATATTCCAGAGTTATGATCTATCATTTCAAGTTATTGAACCATTTCACTGGCAGAAGTCCTTTAAATATGCCCTTCTATCTTCATAAAAGCCTAACAAAGATGGCTCACCAAGTCCAGGCAAAGCCAAGAAATATTCAAGGCAGGCTATCTCACCATGGCCTCATTAAACTTTTAGTATTAGAGCAGCTGCAAAGGAGAAATAAAGATTGGGGATTTTTGCTTTTCTGGAATAAATTTAAAACAAAATTACAGTTTGAAGACAAGGAGAAGACTTCATCTAATAAGTCTTCCACCCCCACAAGTGAAAAGAGAAAAAGGAGAGCCATCTCTCCATTACCAGCGGTTCAGCTTTCCCCTTCTTCTAAACCTGACAGGATTAAGAAGAAGTTAGATTTTAGCAAGGCTACAGAGGGAGAAGTTTCTCCAAAGGTTAAGAACATCCTAAATCTCCCCTACACAGACTCTGAGGATGATGAGCAACAAGAAGTCCTAGAAGAACATGAGGAAGCTGCAACTAAACAAGATCCTCAAGAAGCAGACCCACTTGGAGATCAGATGATAGGATATGAAGATTTTCCTTCACCTACACCTAAGGAAGAGCAAGATCAACATGTTGCTAAAGCATCAACCAGGAAGAAAAAGAAGTCTTCATCTCAGAAAATCAATCAGCTTAGCACACATAATGTATTGTTTTCAGACTTCTCATTATATATCATAATCCAAGCTTCTTTCACATATGATGTTCAATTTCACTTATTGTCCATTCCATGCTTGTATTTGAATGAGTGTTTCATTTCTTTAAGATGATCTAGTGTCTGAGAATTGTCATCTCTTCATTACACCGATTGACTGAGTTGTACAAGTATCATTTTCTTATAATAATGGCTATTCATATATATTGCTTATGTATGTTTTTGCTGATGATATAAGATCTATCCATCCTTTTATTTATCTAAAACTCCTGAACAGAGTTGGTTAAAATCCTTGCCCATTGATATATCTATGCATGCTTTCAATTAGTAAAACCTTGTGTTAGTCATCCGACTTGATCCAATTGAGAAAATCATTAAGTTACCAGGAATCTTCGAGTTGCAACCTAGAAGAGTTTCTTGGAGAGATAACAGGCCTCATCATCCGTAATCTGTTTAACAGTCCACACAGCTTCACATAAGAACCAATATTGCTCTGGGTTGTCAGTTCCATTTCCATGGAACAATGGTAACTTCGCATCTTCGCCCGCCATCCTGGGCTTCCTTCCGACATTCGTTGATCCGCTAGCAATTAAGTGCTGTTGACACGATGAACACAACGGTTTCAAATTTGTATTTCTTCTTGGTCGTGAGATAGTGAGCGGAGGTGTGGGTACATTACTGTAGGGGGTTGGTACTGCCTCTATCATGGGCGTAGCTTGGTTGTCCTTTTCGGCACTGTGAGGTCACTTCATCCCATGTGGTCTTCCTTTGCGGTGTTGCATTTCGATCACAGCAGGACCTTCTCATGTCCTCTACCTCTTCTCTTGTCAAAACCTTGCTCCTCCCCTCGTAAGACCACTCTCTTCCTTGGATTCATTCACAGTCTCGTCATAAATTGCACCCATCTATCCCGTATCATTCCATTCGCCTCCCCCCTTCCTGTGTGGTACCCACATCCTCCACCCACCAGGGTTCTTCTACTCGAGGTTCATCTTCAGTATGCCCTTTTCACAGATGAGCATCTTAATGGAAAACTACAGCGACAACAGGAACCTGCCTCTTGGTCCGTTGAAAAATTCCCTTTTAGCTTCGCTATAGGATTTCGTCGTATCGATCGAAAAATCGGTGATATAGCCCTCCAATATACTGTCGAACCAGACTTCAACAGCCCGTGATGCTCTGTTGTCTACCTCCTACAACTCCTGGATCAACTTTGGGGTCTAGGATGTTGGCTCACCGCCTTGGAAGTTTACCTTACGAAAGGTCAATTGCGCCAACCATTCATACAAGATAATCAGGAATTCGCAAAAAATATATTGGTATGGACCGTCATGTATGTACTTTTCCAGCCACCAATCCGTTGTCAACCCAGGGTTCTGATTCTCTTTCTCAACGAACTCTCACAACTTTTGATCAAACCAATCCTGAATTTTCGGCCTTGTCGGATGCCACAACATGTCCTTCCTTTAATTCGCGCTATGGTCCCGACAACAGAACCATTTGTTGACACAAACCCAGTCGATAAGGGCTCCTCACTCTATCGACATCCAACCCACCGCGATCTCCCTGAGCATCGGCCCAGACAGGTTTTACCCTGTCTAGCAACACTTGCGGAGCAGATGAAGTCTCACCCGAGATGTTCAAGGGAGAGCTGACGGAACCATGTTTCTACCGAATGAGGAAGGACCCTTATGCATCCAGTTATCAACTTATCACAACATTCACAAACAGATCTAACATTTCAACTTATGCATTTAGACAGAACCGCATCATCATTCAACATATCTTAAAATAAACCATTAATGTGCAACAGATCTAGCAGTAAAACATCATTTGGAACAAGGAAACATTGCATCATTCATGTATTCAAGTCACACATCACATTCATAGCAGGAAAACAGAAAGAGACAATAATTTTGCTCAAAATCATATCATATTAACCTTCGCAACAACCCATAGATACAACAATATAGTTCTTCCTTTGCATACCCAGATTAACAGACAACAAGCAAAATCATCCGTGCTCAACTGTCTCTTTGATTCATCCATTGATCTCTCAATAATGCTATGTCTATTTATAGGCTTGCGCCTTTACATTCATTGTCCACTTAGGCAACCACCTAACTACTTCTTAACAAACTCTACAAAAAGGATGACCCAAAAACCCACATAATGCGGTCCAAATGACCCAAAACCCACATAATGCGGTCCAAATGACCCAAAAGTACATAAAATACTATTGACTTGCGCGCTATTTTCCCTCTTGCGCAACATCTTTGATCTTGCACAACATCCATGATGCTGCACAAATGAATCATCAAACCGCCTTCCAACAATCTCCCTAAAACTATCTCCAATTTCCTTAACCATTTCAAAAGAATTATAAAATGAAGCCTAATGTTGGAGAAAGAGAGAACTATCATGATACTACCCTTATACTAGAGAAACTTCTTGTGATCATTTTTGAATTTTAATGACATATTTTCCCTAGAAACCTCTGTTTATGAGTAGTATCTTCTTTCTTGAGTGTCGAGGATCAAGCTCCCTAGTTTTCCTCAGTCTTGTGTATAGAGAGAAGTCAGAGTCTAGAGGCTTGTCAGTAGTGGCCCAAGATCGTAGGAACTAGAAGATTGGATATAAAGGGTGCCAATAGTGGAAGATCATGTATATTTATGTTTTGTTATTATTATTAATAAAAATAAGATCTCTCTTCCCCCAACCCCTCCCCCCCCCAAAATATAAGTGTCCTGTGATTGGTTGTTGATCTCATTTTGTATTTGGATAGGTGAATTTACTTTTCTTATCAAGTTAATTTAAATGATTTATTTTCCATATTTGTTTTCTTTTATGTCTAGTTGCATTGAGAAGGGTGGTTGTGCTTTATGTGCAGGTGTCAGGGCTCTGAATGAAATTGGCGATAGGTGTTGGCAGGTGCATTCAAATCAACATACAAGTCACGTTTCAACTCAACCATTGGAGAAGGTACACAATTTCCTTAACCAATATGTAGTTATTGCAAATATTGCAAATCTAATTTAGGGAAAGAAGTTTGCCTATTATTCCATTTTCTTTGGAATAGTCCAACCCTAACTATTTGGAATTTGATGCCTAACAGTATTGGAGACTCCACTGGGGAAGAACTTGAGTTCTACTGATTAAGGTATTCCTTTGTTGTTTTCTAGCTTCTTGTAGGGTATTTGGTAGTCATTTGTTGTTTAAACCTTGCTTGATATCCTATAGACCATGTTACGGAGAAAAATTCCTATGGCTTGGGGCAGACCACAACAGACAATTGACTACCAGAAAATAACTCAATTCCCAATGCAATGCTAAAAAATGAAAATTCTAAGACAATGGAGAATATAACCAACCTCAATCCAAACGTTCGATGTAGATCCCCGTTGAAGCTTCTAGCCAATGCACTTGAACCTGTAAATTAGTCTTGACAGCCGATACACAACAAGTACATATAATATATGAAAGACACTAACATCATCAATAGCAATGGTCCATGATATTATAAGTAAATGTAACCCAATGTAATATAAACAACATTCACAACATTAATGGATGAGAATATGAGTATTTCTATTAATAAATAACAAGAAGTACAATGTGATACAACCTCTTGCTGACAACCAATCTGAACCAAGAACTGAGTCTTTCCACTTGTGCCTCCACCACTTCAATCCTCCATGGAATGGCAAACTCAAACTATGATAGGAGTTTGGAAGGTGAACACAAGAGGTTCACAACAATAAGGATCAATGAGTGTAGACTCAAGATGTGGCAAAAATCCACTAGAGTTATCTTGTTCTCTCTTCCTCCTCCCTTCCATATGCCATAAGAGCTCAATATATAGCCTTCCAAAGGTAAGTGAAAGGACACATCGAAGCATTACTAGGAAAATGGAGGGCCAAAGGTCACCCTAAGATCGCTTTTTGGGAGTAAAAAGTAATTAACTAGTGATTTTTACCATTTTACATGCTACCCGCAGGCTATAGTGATGCAGCTCGCGGGTACGCATACTGAAGTGATACAACAAGTGTATAAGGAGAAAAAATAGGAAAAGGATGTGCCTGAAGGACATAAAGTGCCTCTGAGTCAGTGAAATGGATCCTGAGGGCCAAAGAGTGTTGATGCTCATAGGGTGGAAATTACGTTGTAACAGATGCCCCCTAATGTGTGAGGTCAGAGAATGATGCTACGATGGCCGAAATACATTATAAATCTCAGAAGTGGAGTGATGGAGACACAAGTGGAAGGAGCAGCTCACTCGTCAGAATACAATAATGTCTCTGAATACATGTCGGTATAGTACAACAATCTGATACAATGGCCATGAATAGGCAGTACGTAGTGAATACATGTCATAAGTGATCATACCCATGATCCCTCTATAGTAAGATACGGTTCCCTGTTGAAAAGGAAACAATTGGTGCAGACTGGAGGTACAAACTGCTGAAGTCTGAGAGGTGATATCTCAGATGTAAAGTCACGATTATAAGCAGCATACTGAATGCTACTATCTCCTGGGGTCTTCTACACAAATCGTCTATGGTGCAAGTCCCATCAAGTGAATAAATGAGTTGAGGTCGAACCTGATGTGACATCATCTGATTATTGGTCAATGATGTATACCATTAACAGACACGAGATAACCCACCAATAATGAAAATGGGCATCAAGGCACATAGTACAATCATCAAAGTGTGATTAGATGTGTTGAGGCCGAACACTAAGATGAATCCATCAATCAGGGGACATTGATGTATTCCCAAGACTGTCGATGGCGAGAGAACCTGCCACTAATGACTACAAGCCTCAAGGCACTCAATCAAAATCTAAGCCTCAAGTTCTGGAATAAATGGGTTGAAGTCAACCGAACGAGACTCGCTAGAAGGAGGGAATTAAGACATCCCCCATCAACCAGCACGAGGTAACAGCTATGTTGAAATATTTGGAAGAACTCAGGTGAAACAGACTGACTCAAATAAGGATGGCCGACATGCAATAGTCAAGAGATCTGAGGAGTGGCCAACTCTGGTTTCAGGACTTCCTTTGAACAAGAGCATGAGCAGATGGATAGACTTAGCCAGCATAGACTCGATATAGACTGCGCGATGCAGGAGGCATCAACAAAGGGCTCCATAATGACTGGAAGCTTAACCAATTGGTGGAGTAAACTGAGAAATGAGTACAACTCCTAAGGTCCAACTATATTCCTGACTCATAATGTATGGAGTGGAATGAATGCTCTGTTCAAAGGTGACACAACAACTGCCAACTAGAAGTAGTAACCATAATCCTGTCCGGCTCTTTGGAATATTTGATTTTTTGTTTTTTTTCATATTTTGGAAAAGATTGAAAAAGAATAAAATTGCTTATAGTACAAAAATTGAGGGAACGAGTGTCAAATGGCGAGTAAACCAGTCCCAAGCAGTGGAACATACCTATGATCAATGCAAGGAAGCATGTGCAGGATGTGGACACTCGGGGGGGGGGGGGTGCTCCCTCAGGGTCAAAAGGTCATCAAATTTGAGGGTCAAAAGGTCATCAAATTGTGAAGGGAAAATGTAAGCTCTACAGGGCTCAATAGGGAAAGTGCTCAGGAACCAGGCTAACAACTGAGTAAGCGGGAGCCGACACAAGGATCAAGCAGTAAGCAGGATGATGCAATGCAATCACAACTTGGTAAAAAGGGGGGAGTCCTTATGGGAGATGGCTAGCATAAGACAAAGTAGAGTATAAGTCTTTATCGCAAAGTCATGGTGTAACTGTAAAGGATTCCCGATCTTAAGGACAACCAATGGCATGGGCACCGAAATGAAAAAAGGGGTTCTAACTAGGGTACCCATGTTCGAAAAGGCCCTACCGCCACATAACAACACTTCCATAATAATGTGAATGTTCCGTGTCGGTTAAGAAGCGGGGTCTCACCTAGGGTTTATGAAAATGGTCAAAATGTGAAATGACATCTAACCTATATGCCAGGTGTGAAATATACCTTTCGTAGGCGCGAAACGATCAAAAACAACTTTCGCTAAAGAAATCTGGTCAAAAAATGCTACTCCAAGACATTATATTAGTCGAAAACAACGTAAAATGGAAAAAACTATAGACAAGTGGGTTTAAAAAATTATAAATAGTAATAAAAAATTACAATTCACAATTCATTTTACTATTCACCCATTTGGAGTTTTATAGTTAGTTTTCACCTCGAAGTTCAACTGCTGATTCTGGAAGCTATGGGAATCCATTCGTCGATCCGTCAGGAGTAGGTTGGTAGTCTCATCCATACCTTTCATTTCAATGCTTTTATTTAAAATTTCAGTGGTTGAATTTTTGTATGTCCAAGCCCTAAATGGTCACGGCGGTACCCGTGGGCTACAAGTATGTGGGCAGTGGGTAGGGCTAGGTACACGCGGTCAATGCATGCGTTGACCGTGGGTACCCGCCTCTGTGAGAAAAATTTCCCGCGGGTACAGCCGTGGAGTTGGTTTTTTTTAAGTGAAATTGACCAAAATCTTTGCTTCTCTTCCTCCAGGATGGTGCTAGAGTGGAGAGAAAGGGAACATGACCTTGTGGATGAGGTCGTCCACAATGATTTTCCTGCGCAACAAGCTTTACAAGCATGTGGGCTTTACAAGTTTTGGAACATAAGGGTTTTGAGGGCCCAAAACCTATTGCTCCACCACTTGATTTACTACTGGGACATAGATGCACAAAACTTCAACCTAGACGGGCAAATACTTTCTTGGGAAGTAGAAGATATCTACTTCATTACTAGTTTGTCCCGCTGTGGTGAAGAGGCAAGTCTACGATCTCGTACTGTGGGTGGTGGGATCACCATTGCCGACTACATTGAGCGGTATTGTCATCCCAACACTAGGACAGTGGGGAGTCAGGTGCCCATCAATGCCATAGTCGATCTGATCATGAAGGTTATAGTGGCTACCCTTATGCGGATTACAGGTTTGACAACGCTTCACCAATATTCGAGGCCGGTGATGTTCTAAGCCTCGCAGTGTATGTGACCCATGGTATATGACTAGTACACAATGCTATTGGGGTCCATGAAGACCCAGTTGACGGAGTGCAAGCAAGGGGAGGAAAAAAAATTTGGGTAAGACAGTATATTATGCAGTTTCTTCGTTGAGCGCGTTCCAGGGCTCAATCCAAGGGTGGAAGTCCCTCCTCATAGTCTCCATGACCCAGCCCTGACTCGGTGCGCAGAGGTATTGACGCGACAGGGTGGTGGCCGACAGGCATCACCATACTCAGTTGATTTTTTTCACTGGTGGGACCGATAGGTCATAGCTATAGATGACTACCCCTATGGCAGGATAGAATTCCGCCAGGATCGTGACATGTCGCTTCCACCAGGAGTAGCGTATGGAGACATTGGTGAGTTACTCTTTTTATGTTTTTGGTGTATTAAATTTTTATGGATTTTTGATTATATGTATGAATGCAAAAATATTTTTGGGGAGAGTATCATCTATTAAAATTCTACTGTTTGCTCGCAGACAAGGGTCTAGTAAGACCACAGGGCCTCCTGAGACATCGTCGATGGGGAAGGGGTGGTGAAGAGGTGGGTGCTTCAGCAGAGCAGACACTAGAGACGGTGCGGGTCAACTTATCACGGATGACCAACAGGGTACCAGGGATAGAGGTGGCGCAACTACCAGAGGATATGCAGTGCCATGTTGTGGGGTTACCGAGTCGCTGGGTTCAACTGCTGCAGCGTGTAGCTAATGCAGTAGTTTGTTATCATGAGACTCATCCTGCCGAGGCGGCAGCTAGGCCTCCTCGTAAGGCTTAGGCATCTCAGAGTCCTATTTTTGTATCGATATGTATATTTTTGAGGGCTACGGGATCCAGTTTTGTATTATGACACTCCCATTTTGGTCATAATATTTATAAAAAACTATGGTTCTCCGGTTCTACTATATGTGTGTATGTACAAATGTATGAATGTATCTTTTATTTGTGTGCTTCATGATGTATGTGACAAATTCCGATCTAGGAAATAATTAGCGTATGCATCAGATATATGATTAAAACTTCTCGGAACATGAATGTATGTAATTGAAACAAAATGGCGTTCCAAGAGTCTTACCCTTAAGAATCTCTGTAGTAACGTAGGATCCCTCACATGGTACCAACCATTCAATTGAGACACAACTAGTTGCGAATCTAGGCGGACTTCTAAAAAATGGATACCGTGTGAAATATAATCCCAAAGTAGCTCAACTACAACACTCTACTCAGCCACATTGTTAGATGTAGGACCGAGACAAGCACCTCTCGAAGACATAACGAGGTGATTAGGTGAATAAATAACCCAAGTAGCAGACGCAAGCTGCGCGTATGACGGCTAGCACCATCCAGGAATCCAATGAACACAGGAGATTCCATTAACATCTGTCAATCAAACGGAAGCAAATCAACAAACACGAATAACCAAGAAAAAGCTAAACTATGTACAGAAACAACTATACAATAGTATACAAAAGTATCAGCTCGAGCTAGAAGCTCAAGCATAATACCGCTTGAGGTAGAGCCCATTTCTAGGCTCCTTCAATATGTTCTCCTCATAATCCTCCAACTCAGAGGCTCCTTTTTCTAGGACACACCTCACAATGTAAGGGTCGTGCCACATGGGGTTAAACTTGCCTGCCCCCAGGGGTTCTTTAGCTTGGTCATATAAAAGGACCAAGTCACCTTCAGCATATTGCCGGGGAAGGACAGACCTATCATACTGAACCTTGATATGACGTTTATTGGCATCTATAGCCACGACGACATCTCAACGCTGCTCATCAAGCTGCTCAAGGTGAATCAAACGTTGCTCAATAATCAACGTATCAGGGAGGAGCTCTATAGCTAGTTTCAACAAAGGGATTTCGCATTCAATCGGTAATATAGACTCCACACCATGTACTAGATGAAACGGTGAGAACCCGGTGGAAGTCTTGAGTGCGGTTCGGTACGCCCATAAAGAAGGATATAACATGATATGCCAATTGTTATTGCTTTACTGGATGGTACGTTGGAGAATGGTCTTTAAAGACTTATTAATTGCTTCAACCTGACCATTCGCTTGGGGGTAGTAAGAAGATGAGTGTTTTTGACGAAACCCAAGCTTAAGTGATAAATCCTCCATCATTTTGTTCTGAAAGTGACTGCCATGGTCAGTGAAAATCTCTTTTGGAATACCAAACCAAGTGATAATTTGATTGAATACGAAGTGGGATGCTATAGTACCATCAGCTTTAACAATAGGCATGGCCTCAGCCCATTTGGAAAAGTAGTCCACGACCACTATGATATGGTGATGCCCCCCAGCCGAAGCTGGTTTGCAATCCATGAAATCCACCCCCCACTTGGTGAGGGGACCGACGGTGATGACTGGATGAAGGGGCACTGGATGCGAGTGTACATTGCGAGAAAACACCTCGAAAGGGTGACATCTCTTTACAGCATTGACACAATCTTTAAAGATCGTAGGCCAAAAATAACCCGCTACCATAATACGTTGGGCTGTAGCAAGCCCATATAAGTGACCGCCACATGCCCCAGCATGGAAATCATTAAGCACACGCTCCGCTTCCTCATAATTCAAGCAACGACGGAGAATAGAATCCTTTCCTCGACGATACAAAGTGTCACCGACGATAGTATAATCTTTCGCATGGTGTTTCACATGCCGTCACTCATCCCGTGAATAATGTGAAGGGAACTTCAAATTTTGGAGATATATAACAATATCCCCATACCAAGGGTCCTCAAACGAGATAAGAAATACATGCTCATCCATAAAGGAATCCTCATGGACGATATTCTCATCAAGTCGTAGAAGGTTCGACATAAGATCAGCAAAAACCAAGGATTTCACTGATTTCGACGAAGCAAACTTGAGATCAAACTCCTGAAGGATCACAATCCATTTATTGTACTTCCCCCCTATAAGACGTCGCGATAACACGAACTGAAATGGATTGATATGCACGATGACTGTGGTTTTACTAAGCATGATATAGTGCCATAACCATTGGACTGCATGAACAGTCGCAAGTGCTAACTTCTCCACATGAGTATATCTCAGCTCGACGTCTACTAGGTTTCGACTAAGGTAATAGATCACATGTTCCACGAGCACGTCATCAACCTGAACCAAGACCATGCCAATCGTCTCTTGAGACGCAGCCACATAAAGTATAAAATCTCTTGCAAATTCGGGTGGACTAAGCAGAGGGGCTGATACCAAATCTTTCTTAAGGGCATCGAAAGACTGTTGGGCTTGCTCATCCGAGATAGATGGCGTGTCTTTCTTCAATAAGTGCACAAAACCTTTGGTAAGATTAGCATAATTGACTACAAATTGACGCAGAAAAGTAGCTCTCCCTTGGAGGCTCTGAAGTTGTAACAAGTTGCGCGGAGGAGGCAACAGAAGTATTGCCTCAGCTTTAAGAGGACCAACTCTAATACCCTCTTTCGAAACTATAAAACCTAGAAGGCAACCTGATCTCACGGCGAAGATGCACTAATTGGGATTCGATCGAATCTTGTAGTGTATACATCATTCGAGAATCAAACGGAGGTGCTTGGGGTGGTCCACTCTCTTGCGAGAATGGCCATCAAGATAATCCAAGAAAACCTCCATTATACGTTTAAGGTCGTGAAAGGCATAGGTCATGGCACGCTGAAACGTAGCTCCGACGTTTTTAAGGCCGAAGGGCATTTTCCGGTACGCAAATGTACCCCAAGGACAAATGAATGCAGTCTTATGTTGGTCCTCGGGTTTGATTTGAATCTGGTTATACCCCGAAAAGTCATCCATGAACGAAAAAATTTCACTCCCCGCACAAGCATCCAAGATCTAATCAATGAATGGAGTGGGGAAATTATCCTTCGAACATGCATGGTTCAAATCTCTAAAATCAGTGCATACATGGATCGTTCCCTGCTTCTTATCCACATGAACAAGGTTTGATACCCTTTCGGTAAGGGGAACAGGGTAGATAAAACCTGCTTTAAGCAGTTTCTCCACCTCTGCCTTAATGGCAGCTGCCTTCCTAGGGTTAACAACACGAAGACGTTGTTGAACAGGTTTATCATTTGGATATGTTCTAATCTCATGTTCAACAATGCTGGGGTCTATTCCTGGCATCTCCTCATATGACCAGGTGAAAGCTTCCCGAAGTTCCATAAATAACTCGGTGTAAATGGAAACCTCCTCAGAAGAGCAATCGTCACCGATGTAAACGTTTTCAATATTCCTGGGAGTACGAGAGATTTTGATTGGTGTAGTCAGCGAGATCAAGGTTGGGAAGGAAATAAGAGCAATGATGCATATCCTCCCAAGGTCTCTCACTTCCACACATGGCCTCAATAATCGCTTCATCCGAAAGTAAAGTATCATCAAGGCAATCATGCGAACAAGATGAGTTGGCTTCCCAAAATGGCAGCGTAACGAGATCTTCCTCCTCTGTCCAAGAAGAGGTGAGATCCGACTCTACCGTGGCTTGTTGAATATCTTGATAAGCAAGCTCAGCAGCAGAAAGTGGCATAACCATTCCAATATGCGCAATGTCTCAAGACGTGGAATTCGTGGATGGTACGGTCCACGGATCATCAAATATGAAGTCCAGAATGGAACATTATTTAATGGAGGAGGCGCATTATCGGAAATGGTTCCAATGAAATAATGGGCGCTGGGAAATCAAAAGATCCCAGCAAGGAAGGGTATAATCCGACACACATGTTCCCAGTTGTCGACTTAGAATCTGTAACTTGAGGGATTACAGATCCCGTGGATGCTGTGGAACTAGCACTAATGAAATCCAGCTGGTCGATTGTCACAATCTTGCCTTCATGTGGAAATCAAATAAATTTGAATACAGTGGACACAACAACTTTCATAGCGTATATCCAATTCCGTCCCAAGAGAAGGTTGTAGTCGATGGGCGCATCAACCACCTCGACTTCAATAGGCACAGGTTTCCCATCCAAGTGGACATCAAGGGAAGGGATAATCCCATGCGGCTTAAAAGAGTGACCGTCAAAAGCAGTGAGCATGGTCACAGACTTGGCTAAGGGAAGAGAGCCAAGAGCTATCCAACAAGATAAGGAAATTACTGATGTAGAGGCGCCTTCGTCAACCACCGTTCTTTTGATGAAATTCTGAAGGCACTCCACCTGGATTTGAAAAGCCACGTGGTAAGGTAAGCGAGGTTGGACATCAGTAGTGTCAAAATTGATAACGTTGGGACTGCCCCCATCCTGAACTCCTAACGCACTCAAAAGGGCATGTCTCTGAGAACGACACGCCTGTAAAACCTTGAGAGCCGACATGGCACACGAAGTTTGACCCAAATCTTCGACAATGGATTAGTTCTGGGCGGCTCGAGCATTGGGATTATGCATAGAGCGCTTGAGAACACCTTTCGGTATCCGCGGCATAGTAGAGGGCTTCTCTATATGCAAGGAAGTGTCAGTAGGAGGGGGAGGCTCATTCCCCATATTCGGTTGTGGTGCTCCATAATCACATTGGAGAGTAGCAACACTTACGTCCAATTTGACCATATTCACGCATCCATAACCACTACTATTGGAAGAAGATGTTGTAGTCTCATTAGGTCCATAACCAGTAGTAGGAGCATGCGAAGCCATGTTCTGATGATGAGGAAGGTGATCTTTTAACACATCTGGGCTCTGTGCCAGGTGCTTCGATGCTTCTTCAATATGAGGACACAAGTGAGTAGGGTGATCTTACCCACAAAGCTTGCAAGGGAATTTCACTTTATGCCTAGGTTTACAGTCCCCACTAGCATTGCCGACTTCCCGGGGAGGGTTGGCATTCTCTTTACAAGGGGTATTGCGATTGCTATTATTGTTCCCACTGTTTCCACCCTTACGGCTGTTTCTCCCCTTCTTCTTACCACCAGGTTGCTGGTTACTTGATGGGGTCATCGATTGCACAATGTGTACATTGGACGACGGGGTGGAAGTGGACAAGGTGTGAACTTGTCCAGGAGTAGACTGGTTAAGCGACAAATTTTGCATTTGATTGGTAACCAGATCTATAGGTCGAGTACTTGCGGATCCCACAATGCCATAGGCATGTGGTCCAGGAACCGACTTGGGCTCATATCATGTTCGCGATGCGTCAGGAATAATGTCATATAAAATGCCAGACTGAGAATATAATAAATCTAACTGCTGGACTTTTAAGATGGCTTGTTCCTCAGTCACAATGCTGGACATCAAAACATCCTTAGCAATATATGGGAGTAAAGACTTGAGAAACCATTCGAACAGAAAATCTGGAGGAATGTTGGCTTTCACTAACCTCTTCCATCGATGCCACTCTTGAATGTGGTTAGGAATATGTGTGGCCTTATTCTGGCAGAAGGTAGAAAAAAGTTTAGTACCAGTATCGTAACGAACTGGCAGTTGGAAATGATCCAAGAAAACTGAATCTATCTCATTAAAAACCCTATAGGTACCCCCAGGAAACTTGACATACCACTTCGCGGCTTCCCCAGTGAGGGTGCGTTGAAATAGTCTCAAACAGACAGAATCGTGATTCAACGAGTTGGACGAGCACCAAAGGTGAAAGGTTGTGACATGGTCACCCGGATCCTCACCACTCTTCCCCTCAAACTTAGGAATGTACGAAGGGAGTTTGGTAGGGACCGGAGGCCAACTAGGATTGTGACACACCAGATCATTCGTGAGCTTCGAAAGATCCAAAAGATTCAAACGTGCAAGGAATGGGAGTTGTGGCTGGAAAGCTTGATTATAAGCTCCCATAAAAGGTTGGTTATAAGGACCTGAAGGATAAGAAGGACCATAGGTTTGACCATGACCATTAAAATGTTGATTATACGGACCTGACGGACCATAAGCTTGACCATGGCCATAAGGTTGATAACCTCCTCCAACCTGACCCATGTGAGGGTAAGTAGGTATATATGCATTTTGAGCACCATATTGAGGCAGATTGTATTGAGGTGGGTTGAACTGAAATCCAGCACCGACTGTATTGTAATAAGGGCTACCACCATAATTATGGGGCATATACGTGCTATTCGTAGCGGGAACCGTGTTGTAATGACCATGATGGTAAGATGTGTTCCCACCCCCTACATAAGCATTGTTAGTAGCGTGAGCAGTCATGTGGTGACCATAAGTATAAGATGTATTCCCAACCCCAACGTTGGCATTACTAGTAGCAGGAATGGTGGCGTTGTGACCATGAATATAAGGTATATGCCCACCTCCTACATTAGCATTACTAGTAGTGGCAACAGACGTAAAAGTGTGTGGTATGTTTCCACCCCCGTGATTGGGAGGATTGTTAACATTCGCAAAAGTGGTCCTAGTTTGTCATGTATGGGCATGTGTATTATTACGTGGATGGCGAGTCGTATTCTGAACAATGTTCCTATTAGGATGGGTAGTCCTAGGAGGAGACCGTACTACAACATTTTCATTGTTAGGAGGGATGTGACCGGTCCCCATACTATGTGTATGAGTGGAAAATGTGGTGCCCTCGACGAGGGTATTACCCCCAATGGGTGCAGTGTTGCTAACACCATGACTAGTGCCAGCGTGACTACCAAACATAGCAGAAGGATCAACTGTGTTGTAACCTGGCATACCAAAAGATAACAGGGGGTCGTTGGTCATAGGAACTGTGTCATCATGTAACTCTGGCATCCCATATCGGTAATCATGTGGATTCAAAGGATCGAACGGGTCATCCTCGGGTGGGTCTGGACCAAACAAACTAGGTTGGGTCTTGGGTAGATCCGGACCAAACAAACTATGCTGTGTCTTAGGTGGATCACCCCCCCACACCTTTGTAGGAGTAAGGGTGTCTGAAGTGCGTTCGGATCCACCCGATGGAGCCATAGGGATGTCTCCCATGCCAGAATGTGCAGTCATAAAGTCGTCGTAATACCCTTCAAAAGAATCGGAAAGGGCCCTCTGAGGTCCTATCTTAACACGATGTGTAACTTCGGCAACCGGTAAACCAACCAATCGACAAGACTGACGGAGAGCAGGACTTCATGCCATGATACTTCTGAAAGGTCAATAAATCAACGCATCTCCTAACGACCAAACTATCGATAAAAAACAGGAAATCAAGAGCACACACCTAGAGAAACTACAGCCATGAGCAGACAAACAGAGTGGCTAAATGAGCTCTCGACACTAGAGCCGGTATGTCTCACCTAGGAGAGGCTTAAGACTATAGCCAGAGGTAACAGAATCAGTTATAAAGGCCCCCAGACTTCACTGCGTGCACAGGGTCAAGTCTCTATACAACAAGAAACTGTGCTGTTCGACCTCTATCTGACTCAGGACACCCGCTGTATAACCACTACGAATACCCCATGCGATACCTAGGTAAGGAAACTAAGGTTACCACAATATAACCAATGCTCAGGGGGACAGTCGCAAGTGGGATCCATCGTATGGGTAGTTTTTTTTTGTATTTTCACTTATAAGCAAAAGGAAAATGCAAAACTATGTTTTTGTATTTTTCAATATATTGGAATGAAAAATGCAAGTGAAATCTACCTATCTAGTTATAGACATGCAGAGCAGATTACTAAGACAACCCAGCACATCCCAAACAGTGAGACTCAGCCAATGTAATGAGCTCAAAAAACCAAAACTGGTGGGAAAAAAAAAAGACTCAAAACAAAGAGAAAGAAGAGCTTCTGGTCACAAACAAAGCATGGAACAGTCAGGAACAAGGCCAAAGAAGACTCAGGAACACTCAGAACCAACCCAGCAACAACACAAGGGCATAAACCAATCAAAGCCGGAGTTGTATGCTACTATCGAAGGAATAACTGCGGGTACCCACGGGCTATAGTGCAGACAGAGGCAGGTAGACGTGGGAAAAACAATCTTGACCCGTGTATAGGGAAAGGCAAATGATAAGTAAAAGAGTCCAATGGGTTAGAAAAAACCTGTTTTCTATAGTGTAACCTAATGGTCAACCAATGACATAGAGACTCGACACACAACAACTCTAAATAGGGACTAAAGCCTAAGAATCCCCAAAAATGGATGTTCTCCCCAGCGGAGTCGCCATTTCTGTTACGGAGAAAAATTCCTATGGCTTGGGGAAGACCACAATAGACAGTTGACTACCAGAAAATAACTCAATTCCAAATGCAATGCTAAAAAATGACAATGCTAAGACAATGGAGAATATAACCAATCTCGATCCAAACGTTCGATGTAGATCCCCGTTAAAGCTTCCAGCCAATGCACTTGAACCTGCAAATTAGTCTTGACAGCCGATACACAACAAGTACATATAATATATGAAAAACACTAACATCATCAATAGAAATGGGCCATGATATTATAAGTAAATGTAACCCGATGTAATATAAACAACATTCACAACATTAATGGACGAGAATATGAGTATTTCTATTAATAAATAACAAGAAGTACAATGTGATATGACCTCTTGCCGGCAACCAATCTGAACCAAGAATTGAGTCTTTCCACTTGTGCCTCCACCACTTCAATCCTCCATGGAATGGAAAATTCAAACTATGATAGGAGTTTGGAAGGTGAACATAAGAGGTTCACATCAACAAGGATCAATGAGTGTAGACTCAAGATGCGGCAAAAATCCACTAGAGTTATCTTGCTCTCTCTTCCTCCTCCCTTCCATATGCCATAAGAGCTCAATATATAGCCTTCCAAAGGTAAGTGAAAGGACACATTGAAGCGTTACTGTGCAAATAGAGGGCCAAAGATCACCCTAAGATCGCTTTTTGGGAGTAAAAAGTAATTAACTAGTGATTTTTACCATTTTACATGCTACCCGCGGGCTATAGTGATGCAATCGTGAGTACGCATACTGAAGTGATACAACAAGCATATAAGGAGAAAAAATAGGAAAAGGATGTGCCTGAAGGACATAAAGTGCCTTTGAGTCAGTGAAATGGATCCTGAGGGCCAAAGAGTGCTGATGCTCATAGGGTGGAAAATTACGTTGTAATAGATCAAAGTATTAAAGAACATTTATGGGTTTTGGCAAGTTTCCTGACTGAAATTGGGTATACACACTTTTCCTAGTGGTATTAGTAGTGTGCACATAGTACCGTGCTTCACCTAAAGTGTGTGGCCACACACTTTCCCCAAAGGATAGGAGTGTGGGTTTCATGTAGGGTAGTTTTTTTTATTGCTTTTCTACCCTTTCTCTCATTGTTCAGTTAGTTTTTAGGCCATCCTTAGAAACTAAGGTCTAGATTTAGTAAAGTTTGCTTGCTTCTTGTGCTTCAACAAGTACATTTAGTCCTTCTAAAAGAAAAAATAAAACATTTTTTCATTGTATATTTTTTGTTTTTTCTTTCAAAAATTCTTGCTTAAATCAAACATCCACACACTCGTTCTTCATAAGAAGAGCATGGAAGAGCTTTTACATGTGCTTTTTAAGGGGAACTAGGCTCATGCCATGCACTTTGTGCACTGGACTGTTGTGTGGACCTATGTGTGCCATGCACAGTCACATGGACTTAGTAGGGGCACAACAAGTGTATATATATATATATATATATATATATATATATATATATATATATATATATATATATTGAATTTTCATTTTTTAAGTCTAGTGGGTATTTGGGTCTTTTTTAGATTTCAAAATTCTTATTTTTAAGCCTTGAAAGTCACCATTTAATGGCTTTTTCGTTATGCCCTGTCATGTCCCCAATTTTGGTTCATCCAGTCCCATGGGTGAAAAGGGGACCAAATCAACCCCTAAGGGAATTAAATTGTATTAATTCTATTTGCTTAGAATTAATTTTATCCTAAGTCCCATAAATTGGCAAATTTATTTATTAAAATTAATTTTGATAAATAAAATTAATGGATAATGAGCAAGTGGGCCAAGAGGGCGCCCCATGTGGATGATGTTGCCAAAATGGAGTTGGGGGTGAAGATATGGAAAAATATGAAAAGAAGGAAGGTGGAGATAATCTTTCCAAAATAAAAAAGGGAAACAACTAGACAAGCTAAGGAGTGCGCACTTGCCAAAAAAACAGTCCAATTACCAAATAGGAAACATCCTGAATGGTGTAGTTTCCATTTCAATGCCCAGTTCACAAAGCAAGCAAGTGTTATTGCAAGATGGAAGCATATAAGGTCAAGGAGGGCGCAGTTTCCAAAGGGAGAAAATCATGTCATAAGGAAAAGTAGGAAATTTCATCCACCCAAGGGAGGGCACATTTGTGAAGGGTTCTAGCAGGTCATCCAAGAGGAAACTTGTTGAGGAGGTCATCATAGATTCTATAAAAGAATGCTTCCAACTCCCATTCACATATTTTGACTATTTTGTAATTGAATGTGAGAGCTTTATCTTATCTTGTTGAGTGATGTGCCTCAATTTACTTTGGGTGATGCTCCCCATAGCCAATCTTGTCTAGTTTATTCTCTTCTTCTCCCTCCCTCTCTCTAACAAGTATTGAAGACTAATTGGAAGCCATTGGAGATCTATTTGCAGCCACTGAAGATAAGTTTGCAGCCATTAAAGTCTGATATCAAGCTGGGGTTGAATTGATTCAGATTATTTTAAGAGTTCAAAGAAGAATCCTTCTCATTATCCCCTCTCTTCTTCCCCATTCTTCAGTATTGCAGGGTGTTGGTGGAAGGTTTTCTCCATTGAAAGATTTCCAATGATCAATATGAATTTGATGATCTAATGAGTGATGGCCCTATTCATATATGAATTTGAACTTACATCCATTCATCCAAATTCTATCATGTCCAAGTGATTCCAGTTCGAGATTCCCCAAGGGTGTCATGTTTGGAACTCAAAGAGGTGAAGAAATGAGGGATTGAATCCTATTCATTCTATCATTGGAGAGGATGGTTTTATGTTATTTTGAAGCCATAAAATATATGTAATAAAAATCTAAAATCTATCCTAACATCTTCTCATATTCTCATTTGAATATGCCCCAGAGGCTCATGATGTAATAATAGCTTCCAGTATTGTTTTTCTAGCTTATTTCGGAGTAGTTTTCACTATTCAAGCACTGTATTTTAGAATGGTAGATGTATACAGATTATTAGATGATTTATAATCTTTGATATAACTCTCCTAATCCATTACATAAATATTTTCATCCATATGTACGTTTTATTGAAATATTGGGTAGACCTAGGGGGTTTTGAGGGATTTTTATGGCATATAAGTTCTCTGGAAATGCAATGAGGTGATGTAAAGTTTTATGCTCTATATTTTCAATCATATAAGCTGTAATATGTCCATTAAATACATAAGTAGATCTTACAGTGGTCAAATACACTTTTAGCTCCTTCCTCTCTGCTCATTGGGCCCCTTTTGAGGACTAGTCTTGGAAGAAATGACATATAATTCATTTAGAGGATCCAATTCAGGTTTTGTAAGTTTATTTTGTTCACACACAGACCCCTGAACAACATCCCACCTTCAAAAGTAGAATTTTTGAGGGACGTACACCATTTGGGAAGCCAGGCCCAAAAATCAGCTTAACAGTCCAACTTCTACCAAATCCTCACCAACTCTCAAAACAATGCCAAATTGATGTTTAATAATGTCCATAAGTCCCGTTGAACCACATGCATCATACTGATCCACCTTTATTCCTTCACAGTCTATTATGCATATGCTGGAAGCCCAGGAAGCCTCGAAGTAGGTAACAGGTTTATCTGTTGTTGAAAAGTGAATGGCTCCAGTACCTCGTTGTAATATCCATAGTTGGATATTCTCAATTAGTTAGGGTTGAACCCATGATTTCTGAAATAACCCACAAATCCGTAGATGTAAAATGATATATAAATTGATAAGATAAGATGATGTCTTTACAAGATAGACTTTCCCGTATTTATAATTGTTTAAAGGGTGTCTAATGCAACTCTTCATAAAGAGTTACACAATTTCACTAATTAATTATATTATTATATTATTCTCGTTTGTTGTTATTATTATTATATATATATATATGTTGATGTTCATTTTATTATTATTTTATTCATAACATTGCCTCTCTCTTAGAAAGGCTTTGTCCTCAAAGCCTTATAACATTGTCGCACCGTTCCTTGTGACGTCGTAGCTAATGAAACATGTCGGTACGAACTTCTAAGTGTAGAACATAACTTTCGATATGTTGACGGATCAATCCAGCCAAAATTGATTTGTTTCCGACTGTTGGGATTCTACATTGATCTGTTGTCAGGTGCTTTGAGCACATTAGTACCATTATCTTTCGACAATTCCCACTTTTTAGGATACTGGTTTATATGGTTGGGGTGTCAATAGGGAGTTATTGTTGTTTGTTTTTTTACAAGATTGTCTTCTTTCTGAACTGTGACGAGGACTGAATTTGTATTTGCTTCTTTTTTCTCAACGCAGATTTTTGAGTCTAAGGGCTTTGATGTCCTCTTTTGAATTTGCTCCAACTAATTGTCTAACGAGTCTTTTTCTTTTTTTAGATTTTGGGTCATTTCTTCTTTATTATCATCTTTAAGATTCTGAATTTGATCCATTAGATCTTGTTTGTGCATCTTGAGGTGACCATTCTCGTTAATGTTTTCTAATAGTTTCTTCTAAAGATCTCGATTCTCCTCTTCTAGCTTTTGATTCCGTTGTGCTTTATCCTTCGTCTTTTTTATTTGAAGAAGCAATTTCTGATTATGATCTCTTAAACGAGAGATCTCTTCTCCTTTATCTGTGACGATTTTGTCGAATTATGACTGCATCTTTTGATTTTCTTACGAAATGACCATGGCGATATCCTTGAAGTATTTAGATGCCGCGACTTTTGAATCTAACTTCATTCTAACATCCTGTAGTGTGACTTTCTTCTTCTTATACGAAAACGTTGAAATTTTTTTCTTCATATTTAAGATAATTGTCTCCAATGTTTCCATCCAAGATAAGCCAAGAATGATGTCAAATTCATTTAGATAAATAGTTGTAACATTGAATTGGGATGTGAACTTATATTCATCAATTTCCAGTTGTAAGTCCCTAATTGCATATTTCTTCTCACCCCATTTATCTTTCTTTTCGATTATACTTAGTTCTGGGACGAATAATTGATTTGCCAAGCCGACGTTAATATGATTTTCCTTGATGGTTGGGCAAATAACGATGCTAATAGGCTTTCTTTGCATAATCCCTTCAAGTTTTAGTATGTCAACAGCTGCCTTTGAGTGCATCTTCTGGAATCTTTCCCTTTTGTAACACTGAGACTCCATTTTTTTTTCCAAATAATAATAATTATTATTAAAAGATAATAATTATAATATTATTAATAAATATAATATAATAATAATTATTAATGATAATAATAATATAATAATTGTTTTTGGAGTTGAAGGATAATAAAAATGGTGTGGATTGGGTGGTTGGGAGAAATGATTGTTACCTTCCCCACCTAGGTTCAAATCTCACTTTTGGTTTTTTGTTAGAGAATAAAACCAAACCCACTTCTCACAAAACCACGTGCACCTTAAACCATGTGCGGTTTCACTTCTTACTTTTACTTTTTACTTCTACTCACTTCTAAACTTTACTTTTACTTTTTTTTTTTTTCCTTTTTTTCTACTCACTTTTTTATTTTTTATTTTTTTTTATTTCTATATTCTATTTTCTTCTTTTTATTTTCTTTTACTTTTGCCTTTTTCTTTCTTTCTCTTTTTTTCTTTTTTACTTCTTTGGGCCACAGGCCTAGTTTTGGACAAGGTCCTAGATTGGTGGCTACAAGCCTGGCTCTGATACCAATGTAATATCCATAGTTGGATATCCTCAATAAGTTAGGGTTGAACCCACGATTGAAATAACCCACAAATACGTAGATGTAAAATGATATATAAATTGATAAGATAAGATGATGTCTTTACAAGATAGACTTTTCCGTATTTATAATTGTTTAAAGGGTGTCTAATGCAACTCTTCATAAAGAGTTACACCATTTCACTAATTAATTATATTATTATATTATTCTCGTTTGTTGTTATTATATATATATATATATATATATATATATATGTTGATGTTTATTTTATTATTATTTTATTCATAACACTTGTGCATAGGAATCATTGTTTAGACCTGACTTAACTTGCTGCTGTACAAATTACAGAACCAAAATTCATCCCTACCATCCTTGATAAGTGCATATGTACACCTCACTTACATCTTGCTCACCATACAGAAATTGTCTAAAATTTTACTAGTAAAAATCCTGATAATTTGACAGTTGGAGTTAGTATTATGGCCAATTCTTGGTTGGAATATTACAATGGTATCAGAGCACTTTCCTCCACCCCTGTGGAATAAGGAAGCTCTCTGTTGAAGGAAGATTGTAGATCTTCTCCAAGGCAATATGAGGTTCATACATGCAGATGATGATGTTGGTTTTGAGGAACCCGTGGCAGAAGAAGTCATCTATGTTGATGGTAGATTATTGAAGGAAAATGAGGATGATAATTTCCTATGTGACACAATGAATAGTGGACATGAAAGTCCAAGTCCACTTGGATTGAACATTGTGTATGGCAGAGTATTCTTTGGAAGACAATCCTTAGAGGTAGATTCCCTTGAGTACTTTCGGAGATATCAAGTTTTGAGCACAAAGATCCAAGAACTCTTATATTTTCGAGAGTTTTGTATTTGGGAGGTTGGGAAGACATTCTGGACCCATGATCCTATTGGCAATCATAAAAAGAGAATATAAAACACTGTCAATAAGGTGTGCCATGGTGTGGAGAAACTAGTTTCCCATAATGAAGCATTTTCATCTCAATTCTTAGCTCCTTAGAAACCAATGGCTGTGGGAACATCAAGAGACCCTCAAAGTGTGGAAGAAAGAGGGAATCCCATGGTTAGAGATCAGCCTATTTTCAGCATCCATGAGGATTATAAGTCACCAAATCCTTCATCAGAAGGAGATGAAGAAGATCCATGCACAACTGAAGATCCAACAGTCCAACATCTAGTTGTTGGCAATGTAGAAGGTGAAATCAATCCTAGTTTCTTTGCGGATGATCTCAAAATATTTACAGTGGAGGATGAGGTGGTTAGTGGTGGTAAGACATATTTTGGATCAGATCCAAAAGAAGAGCACAAATCAGATCTGAAACCATCATTGGGACTTCAAGTTGAAATTGAAGACAAGCACTCATCAATTGGAAATGAACTAGGAAATTTGGTGGAAGGAAAAGCCACCATAACTCCACAGTATGAGGAGGAAAACATAGCACTAGGAAATGGCCTTAATTATGATTTTTATGTGTCATTATGTCAATCTGATATGGTATCCACTTCCAGTGAAAATTTCAGAATGGTTGATCCCCCTATTGACGAGGTTCAAAATCCTGGTGTCAAAAATGAATGCAGTGTGAAGGTTGAAACTTTGAGAGAAGATCTTTCTAGTGCAACAAGGATGAATGAGCACTTAAATTTCAGCCCAAATTATGTTGTTGAGGACCTAAAAGATGAATATATTTCAGTAGCAACATATGGATCAGATATCAAAACCTCGAGTGCACTGCATGAAATTGATCCGGTGATGGAAAATGAAGAGGAGGAACATTTGCAAGAACCTCATCTTCTTGCAGGGTCATTGAATATGCATGAACATAAGATCCAAGAGTCCCTGAAAATTATCCATGAAACTGATGCTTTAGTGTCAAATTTGTGTTGGGAAGCTTCTTTAATGGAAGACCAATCTTCCTTTGAAGCCATGGAGAATATCCAGAAAACAATGTCCAAAATCAAAGGTAATTTCTCACAGTTGCTTTCAGATAAAAATTACATGTTTGAGCTTGTTGAGTTGTTTCAGGAAGCATCACTGCATGATGAAGAAATTATTTTCATATATGAAGAAGAGAACTACAAGCTCAAAGGTGAGTTGTTAGCCACCCAAGATTCTTTGAGATACACTCAAAGTGCCCTCTTAGAATCACAAATGAAAATAGAGCAATTCCAACAAGAGTGGCAAGAATTGTTCGAATCTTCAATTTTTCCCGAGAGACATCCCTTTCGGGTAAATGACATAAAAAAATCCATGTAGGAACCTCATGAGTGGGTGGAACATGAGGAGCATTCTATTCAGTATGTGCTTAAAGAATGTGCAGAAAAAGTGGATGAAAAACAAGTACATGATTTTTTCCAGAATGGACCTAAGAAGTTCATTGAAAAAGGTCCCTCTTCCGAGGAAGAGGAAGATGAGTTCACCATAGATGGATGAGTCATTAATGGAAAGGATACATCCACAAATTCGGTGGATGAAATGTTCAGAAGCATGGCTCACCATCCTTCATTCCCCACTTCACATCCAACCACAAATTTTGGGAATGAAAATTGGGTAAAAGGATTCTTCCTCTTGGTGTTACATGATGAGCAGGAGGACCCAAAAATTGAGGCCAATGACATGCTCCTTAACCCACAACAGTTGAGGAAGCTCATGCATGTGTGTGCAACCAATTTTGACAAGAAGGAATCGGATCTACACTTACCTTCAATATGTGGGTCAATTGATGGAGTCTTGCACCCTTGGATCAATGGCAGAGGGTTGAGCCATTGGATGAAGAGGGAATCACCCGCTGAGTTCCATAGAGATAATGAGATCTCTTTATTTGATGAAGACATACATATGGTTGATCACATTCCATATGGTTCAACAAATCAAAGTGCTTATTCATCCATTGGTTGGATGGGCAGAGGCATCATTGCAATGAAGACCTGAGGAGGTAAAAGATTTTCTTGTTTCTGCAATAATTTTTTTGTTATAACTGACATTTTCCTGATGTGAGCAGCAACAAAGATATATTTTGCAGCCATTAGATATCTCCAGTACACATGCACAAGAAATGCATTCTGATTTGCATGCTCTCAAGAAGTTCTATGTTTGGTGGAGAAGTCTCATAGCTATTTAGTTTTGCATTGGGAGTGGCACACTTCCAGCATGGTGGATGGATCCTGGCATACCCTGGAGTGACAAGTTGTCACAAGTAACAGTGATAATGGATGGTTGTTGAGTAAAATATGCACTATCTAATTCAACACTTAATTGTCATCCCGGGGGCTCGTAAGCTTAGAGGTGCCGGTAAAGTATGTGCAAGACTGAAGGCCTAAACTACCCTAACCTAACCTAAAGCTGGTAATCTACCTAAAATTGAGTAAGGGTTCTGAACTATCAATCAACTTGTCAAATAGACCTTCAAATGGAACTGCATTCAGACAATACATACAACACTCACTAATTAATCTAGGATTCTAAATTCAATTTCTATTCTAGGAAATGCTTTAATCTCAAAAGGAAATTAGTCTATGAGCTTTGAGAATCTCCACACTATTCTAAATACAAAAGACAATGACTAACTAGATAAATAAATGTAATCCTATTTGAATTTCAAATTCTAAATCTATATTGATGAGTACTTGAAAGAAATCTAGCTACTTACTATCTAAACAAGAAAACAGAGTTATGATATTCTAATCTAAAAGAACTCGTAAAAACTATTAACAATACTAAACTAACTTTGCAATTCTAATATATCAAAAGACTTCAACAACTTGTAAGTAAATCCTATCTACTTAAGCAATGATTAATGAAAGGAAACTATCTATGACTATGAGAAACTTGAACAACAACTAAGCTTATATTGGCAAGTAAATCTATATCGAAAGCAAACCATACTACTCTATTTCTTATGACAAATTCAAGTGCAGCTATGCTATGTAATCGAAACTTCTAACTTCAAACATAAGACTGTCTTAACTCAAAGAAGAGATTTTAAGTAAGCAAACTTGAACTATTCTACAGTGAATCAAAAGTTATTGAATTATGAATCAAAAAGCGATTACTCTATGTGTACTTGAATGACAATCTATTGTTCAAAACAAAGCTTACCGTGTTGTAAAAAGGAAACTAACTATTTGCATTCAAACAAAAGATCTACTGCATATTAACTAAATGAAATTGACAAGACAACTAGCTCTAAGTAATGGAAACTATAACAAAGACATCTGATTCTTGGATCCAATATGCAATGCAACTGTTGGGTAAAATTATCACTAGTTAATTTACCTTCAATTAATTGTCAACCAGGGTGCGTAAACTTCGAGCTGCTACACTATATGTGCGGGCAAGGTAGTTTCAATGCTCATGCTAATAGTAACTTAAAGAAATTCTAGTCTACTCACAAACCAAAAACAAAATGTAATTGATGAAGCTATTACTTTATTAAGTAATCAATGCTAAGGTTACTAGGTCTGTCCTAGAGAAAAGAAAATCAATTTACTGACCACTATCTTACTGTCAAACTCAATTTAACCTATAGCAACCTACAGCAGTCTTCCAAAACAATACTAATCTTCCAAAGAAATGGTAAACTACAGCAATCTTTCAAAACAATACTAAGCTACAACAATCTTTTAAAACAATCAACAGTCTACACTCAGCTACAACAATGATGATCTATAAAAGAACTTAATAAGTAAAAGCCTAGTTTTAGAATGAATATATTCAATTAATTTGAAAACTCCACCATTAACCCTACAATTTTGTGAGCTCAAAAGTCAAAAGAATGGAGCTATTCACTAGTTATTCTAACGCTAACAGCAAAAGGAAATGTGAAATCCAATCTATTCTCTTCATGAAATCAATTCTACAGCAATCCAAGTCAAGTTCATCACACGGCTTACCAATACCATAACCATCAATCCATGCTGAAAACTAAAGAGGGTTTTAAATACAGACTGTTTCTAAATCTACTCAACAGACTAGATCAATTGCAAATGATATTAACTAATAATCTGCAGACATGCATTCTATTTCAATTCACAGATGAGCAAAACAATTAACATTCCATAAAACAGTGTCAAAGGATAAAAAACGTTACTCTACTACTGCAAAATACATAATACTGAAGTATGAAGGATCGGTGTTGAAGGTGGGCCCTGCCCTTCAACGCCTGCCAGTCTTAAATCGAAGCTTTAAAGAAGATAAACGCTGGATCTATTGATAAAAATAAAGTTTTACAGTCTTCTCCTCCCTCGAGTATCCATCCTAAGGATTATTTATAGATGGATAGATGAACAAGATCCATCCCAGAATGCAGAGATTTGAGCAACTACCCAGAAAACGGCCAACACCAAATCTGGCAAAAACATGTCTGTTCCGGAAAGGATTTCTCCACATTCATTGAGAAATTCTGAAAACTGCCGGCAGTTAGGGTAAATGGGGCCATTTGTGAAGTGGGTTTCGAACCATTTTGAAAAATTCCCAACCGTTTGTTCAGAAATTGAGCCCGAAATCAGGGTCCTGATCAAGGACGGAAATGCCATTTTGCCAGATTGCTTAAGATCCATACATTGCTAAAAATGGAGGGTAACGGCTCCTTGAACGAAGGAAATCCATGAAACAGCACCGGAATAAACTTCATAGGCATTTGAAGGCGATGTGAATCCAAGAGACATCTCCACTGTGGACAGAATCCCCCAAATCACTGGTTCAGCTAGCATAAATCTTCCTTGGAGCGGCGAGACCACTGCACGAAAGAAACAAAGACCCCTTAGTTGACCAAGTATTTGAATGGAGGCTTAAAGGCCCAATTTTATACATAAAACAAGGTAAAGTAAGAAATAAGTAATTTAAAAATCACTTTACCAAAATCTATCAACATTGATCTCCATAAAGGCATGACCATGTACAAATCAACATTAACAAATTGATTATTATGCAGTTTCATAAGACTTTGGCTATAAAATGTTGTAGTGGACAGTCAAAAATAGGAGACCAACATCTCCCCCAACCCAAAGATCTTGCAGGTCCCTATGCAAGAAAGTCTCATACATCCAAGATAGAATTAAAGTCTGAGCTTGCAGACTTTACTCATCATTCCCGCATTTAGAAAGTCAGATATGCTGATGAACATCTGTGGTGATCAACAATCAAGTGTTCCAGGAGCAAAACTTGCTAACAGAAGGACTCGATCCAAAACAAATCATAAAGCTAATGGCACAAAGCTGAGAAACTCAGCATCTAAAATAGAACAAAGTGGCCCTCATTAATGGCCTTGCCATCCAAAAAATCAGAGAAATAACCATGGCCCAAATCCAAATTCAGGGCCTTCTTAGAAAGTCCATCTGCTAGAGAATTATGCTCCCGGAAAACGTGCTTGAAGATCACCTGGGGGGCCATGTGGATCAAATATCTTATATCTTTGCACCAATGCATCAGAGAAGGAACATCAAGTGCCAACAATCAATTGAGCCATGAAATAACTATCAAGGAGTCTCCATAAATTAGCTGAAATGGGATAGCTAACCTCATAACACTTAAAAACCCCAATTGCAATAAAACAAGGTTATGATTTTTATTAAAGGTTGCCAATCAATAATAAAGGATGAAATATTGTCCAAGTTAACACCATAAAAGGAAAATTGTGATGTATCAATTAAATGAATGCCAACGTTATAGCTCATCGATTTTTGTAGTAATGGCAAAAGCATTTAATTATAATCATAATCCTTAATATATAGCAATTAAGACTTACCCAATCATGCCATGTGCATTACCTTTATCAGGTTTCTTACCTTTGCCATGTAACATGTCAATTTGCAAATTTTTTTATATTCCGACACTTCATCCAGCATTCAATCCAGTACTTCAGCCAATGTAAAATACAGCAGTGCTTTCAAGTTGATAAGAATGAATAAAAATTACCAGCATAGTAGTAATTACCATCATCCTGAGCAGCGGCTGTGCTATATCAAATAAATGCACTCACACAGTGATATTAAACCATTAACTTTCTCAAGATGCACCACTCAAATGAGTTAATAAACAAGTAAACTGGATTAAAATTTGATTGACCCCCAACAGTTCATGGCATAATGACCTCATTTCCAGCTTGCTGCTGTACAAGAAACCAAACTGTGTCATAAAATCAATGTACATTAACAATACAAAACAAACAATCGGAATGCAAACTTCAATCAATCACCCTTACTCCTATGTGACTATAATGCTCAAACAATCGTAAATGAAAACTTCATTCTTGTCATTCATACAGAACTGTTTCCACCAAGACATAGGCCACAAGACAAAAGGAATGCTAACAGAAGCTAATGGGATAGTGGTCCTCTTTGACCCAGCTTCACACAGGATAGTTTGAGTAGTGCTAAAAACTGTACTGAAATCCTCAGCTATGTTCAGGACTTAGAAAATATCAGGCATAAACCTTTTTTTTTACAAGAACCAGGTAACCAAAAATGCAGAACAGCTGGAGATGATTATCAACTGGCTATCAATTGACTTTTTCAAGGAGTTTATTTAAATTTTAATTAACCACCCTTATGACCTCTCTTTTACCTTTACATAGATACATTGTTCATACAAACAAGTATAGATGAGGCTGTTAAAGAAGATATTAGAGTCAGAACCCACTGCCAGCGAGCCCGTTCAGTACTCCGGTGGGGTAACTGTAACATCTAAGAAGCTTCTTCCCCAGGCAGATGCCCCATTGCCAACAGGCCTGTTCAGTACCCTGATGGGTTTGTCTGTTTATACCACAGGTCGGTACCCGCTGCCAGCGGACCTGTTCAGTATCCCGGCGGGTTAACCTCTTGCACCCGTTTTCTATCAGAGGCCCTTGTCCCAATTTCATCTTAAAGATAAATTTTATGATTTGCTCAAGCATAGATGAGTGGGGGAGCTACTCTGAAAACCATATAGGAGTGGGATGGTACCAGAATTGGAAGAGTATTCTTTGTACATGCCTGTAAAAATTTGCCCAGATGAACAACTAACCTTTGCAACAGTAGAAAGTGAAAGTCATAAAGTGGTTGCACTGTATATATATGTATTTGATATTTATTGAAGCCAATAGATAATAACCCCCAAACTGCCCAGTCCTGGATACCTTTTTCCAAAATGATGCCTGACTTAAAAATAATGCCCATAGCTATCACTAAAAACAATTCCCTCGCTCCATCTAGTGTGAAACCAGGTCAAATGGTCCTAGCAACCCATAAGTTCATAAGCAAAAAAAAAAAAACTTTGGAAGCTTAAAGCACTGATGTAGGCAATGCCTGGTAGATAAGCACTCATATGAATAACAAGAACAGTTCTGAAAAACCTGACAGCACACATATATTTACCTGATACAGACATTCTAATTACCAGTGCAGCTCATAAATTACCAAATTAACACAGTCCTTTGTAAGTACAATCAATGGCTGAAAAATAGAAATAATAACAAAAGACTTCCCTGTTGTTTTCAAAACAGCCTGAACCTGAAAAGAATATCTGCATCCTTCAAAAGAAACCTAATAAAAAAACAACTTCCTGTACATATATACAAAAACAATTTTATTGAATGTTATTATGAGGAAGTGGGAGATGAAGAAGTCATTCCTTCACCTACCAGCTCTAGTTCCAATTGTTGATTCATGTTATGAAGGAACTCTTGCTTAAAAAGAGGTTTGTGATATATCTTTAACCAATATCCATTACCACAAATGCAACCTGTTCACCAATTGGTCTTATGTCTACAGAACCATTATTAAAAACAACAGTCACAATTTCATATTACCTTCTGGCATTTTTTCCTTGCTATGGGCTGCTGTTATAATAAATTTTCTGAAAGTATGGGCTGGAGAGAAGGTCTAAATTCTGGTTAAAGATCTTATCATTTTATTGAAAAGAAAGAAAAACAACGAAGTTGCATTAATTTCTAAACTGAACATGCAACTTTTTTATTTATATACATATTTTCCTATTCTACTTAAGAAGAAAGAAAACATTTCTATTCAAGTATAGGAATTTTTCCAATGTAACCAAGTGCGAAATAAAATTAAAAATATACCTTTATCCACATTTGCAATGATTACCTGGATATGGAGAACCAACTGACTTACTTGCTTCTGCAACAAATGGTGTTGAAGAAGGAAATGGTGTTGTAGTCTGGTTGCCTCTTGGAACCAACTTTCGAAGTAGTCCTGGTACTCACCTTCCTTCATCATATCATATAGATCCCCTTCTTCTGATTGATTGATTTCGGAAGTACATAGAGAATTTGCTGATACCTCCTCAATTTTCAGCTGCTTTCCATCCAATGTAACACCCAAGTTGTCAATTTCCTCTGCAATTTGGCAAGGAATGTCTTTTTGTGGCTCTTGGGACTTTGGTTCATTTGTTGTGTCAGGAGAGGTAGATAAACTCTTAACTGCTGTCAGTATGTGTTCTACCTGATAAGAAGAACTCCCAACTGCAGCTAGGATTTGAGAAAGTTTTCCCAAATTGATGGTTACTTCTGTATCCATTTCTGTCAGTTGTTTTGTTCATGTTTCGCACAAGGATCAATGTCTGGGGCTCTTACAGCACCCAAGTTTTTATTTTTATTTGATTTAGATGTGTTTTAAATGATTCTAATCAAGACTACACGTTGCTCTTGCATAAAATGAAACACTCTTGAAATTAAATTGCAGAAAGTAAACACACCCAAACTTGCAAAAAGAAAAACACACTTGCATGAAATTAAATTGCAAGAAAGTAAACACACCTTACAGGAAAGGTAAACACACTTTTGCAGCAAAATAAATCAAACATACAAAAAAAACAAACACGCTTGCAAGAAGGAAACAACAAGGGTTTGGGGCAACCCACTAAAGTGGATGCGGCAGGTTGTTACACTATGGGAATCCCATAGTGAAGTCGTCTTTGCGTCTTAACGTTTCCCCTCCACCTTGTTGTGTAATGTAACAAGAAACCTATCTACCGGAACAAATTCGTAGAAAAATGAGCAAAATACCAGCTTACCTTGGAGCAACTCCCCGACAACGGCGCCAAAATGTTGGGTAAAATTATCACTAGTTAATTTACCTTCAATTAATTGTCAACCAGGGTGCGTAAACTTCGAGCTGCTACACTATATGTGCGGGCAAGGTAGTTTCAATGCTCATGCTAATAGTAACTTAAAGAAATTCTAGTCTACTCACAAACCAAAAACAAAATGTAATTGATGAAGCTATTACTTTATTAAGTAATCAATGCTAAGGTTACTAGGTCTGTCCTAGAGAAAAGAAAATCAATTTACTGACCACTATCTTACTGTCAAACTCAATTTAACCTATAGCAACCTACAACAGTCTTCCAAAACAATACTAATCTTCCAAAGAAATGGTAAACTACAGCAATCTTTCAAAACAATACTAAGCTACAACAATCTTTTAAAACAATCAACAGTCTACACTCAGCTACAACAATGATGATCTATAAAAGAACTTAATAAGTAAAAGCCTAGTTTTAGAATGAATATATTCAATTAATTTGAAAACTCCACCATTAACCCTACAATTTTGTGAGCTCAAAAGTCAAAAGAATGGAGCTATTCACTAGTTATTCTAACGCTAACAGCAAAAGGAAATGTGAAATCCAATCTATTCTCTTCATGAAATCAATTCTACAGCAATCCAAGTCAAGTTCATCACACGGCTTACCAATACCATAACCATCAATCCATGCTGAAAACTAAAGAGGGTTTTAAATACAGACTGTTTCTAAATCTACTCAACGGACTAGATCAATTGCAAATGATATTAACTAATAATCTGCAGACATGCATTCTATTTCAATTCACAGATGAGCAAAACAATTAACATTCCATAAAACAGTGTCAAAGGATAAAAAACGTTACTCTACTACTGCAAAATACATAATACTGAAGTATGAAGGATCGGTGTTGAAGGTGGGCCCTGCCCTTCAACGCCTGCCAGTCTTAAATCGAAGCTTTAAAGAAGATAAACGCTGGATCTATTGATAAAAATAAAGTTTTACAGTCTTCTCCTCCCTCGAGTATCCATCCTAAGGATTATTTATAGATGGATAGATGAACAAGATCCATCCCAGAATGCAGAGATTTGAGCAACTACCCAGAAAACGGCCAACACCAAATCTGGCAAAAACATGTCTGTTCCGGAAAGGATTTCTCCACATTCATTGAGAAATTCTGAAAACTGCCGGCAGTTAGGGTAAATGGGGCCATTTGTGAAGTGGGTTTCGAACCATTTTGAAAAATTCCCAACCGTTTGTTCAGAAATTGAGCCCGAAATCAGGGTCCTGATCAAGGACGGAAATGCCATTTTGCCAGATTGCTTAAGATCCATACATTGCTAAAAATGGAGGGTAACGGCTCCTTGAACGAAGGAAATCCATGAAACAGCACCGGAATAAACTTCATAGGCATTTGAAGGCGATGTGAATCCAAGAGACATCTCCACTGTGGACAGAATCCCCCAAATCACTGGTTCAGCTAGCATAAATCTTCCTTGGAGCGGCGAGACCACTGCACGAAAGAAACAAAGACCCCTTAGTTGACCAAGTATTTGAATGGAGGCTTAAAGGCCCAATTTTATACATAAAACAAGGTAAAGTAAGAAATAAGTAATTTAAAAATCACTTTACCAAAATCTATCAACATTGATCTCCATAAAGGCATGACCATGTACAAATCAACATTAACAAATTGATTATTATGCAGTTTCATAAGACTTTGGCTATAAAATGTTGTAGTGGACAGTCAAAAATAGGAGACCAACAGCAACGAGAAATGAATTCAAACACATGAAAAGCAAACTCAAATTCAAATTTTAATCTACACTAAGAGCATTAATGTAATCACATAAAGCAAATTGAAACAAAGAGCTCTTCCTAAATGAATTCAAATACATAATGTTAAGATTTAATATGCTAAGACAGAAAATAGCAGCATTACATTCCATTTCACAATAATAGCATATATATGATCATTGAAGAAACAACAAGCACAACATAAACACAAGAGACACAGATTTATCCTGGGAAACCCTCATGGGGTAGAAAATCTAGCAAAGCTTCCTCAATATAGATGACCAGCAATATACAAAGATGCAAACCAAAGACATGATCTCCTCCTCCACCATAGCATACCTCTCCTCCACAAGTGCGCTACTCTCAAGTGAGTGAGTGTGTGTCAAATGAGGAATACACCTCCTCTATTTATACACTACTCCGACTTGTCTTTTACACAAATCATGTAGGCTCGTATTTAACCAGTGGGTTGAATAACCCACTACAACTGACTGGGCCGACCCCTCAAGGGTGGTCTAATAACCCTTTGACCCACATAACACATACAGGGCCGACCCCCACTAGGAAAGTCTAATAACCCAAGTTACCACATTCCGACGGAGGAATAAACATCTCCGGATATACAATAAGATCTTCAAGGAGGAATGAAACATCTCTAGAATAATAAAGTACAAATATAATATTCTTTGAAGTTACAATATCTCAACACTCCCCCTTAACGAGAAGGATATTATAACAACATCTGCACGAGCAAGGAGTCATCAACATCATACATGATACATCTATAAATCATTAGAAGCTTTCTCAACATCATCAGTAACTCAAACAGTTACTGGAACATCTTCAATACTGGAATATCAACATCTTCAGTACTGAGTCTTTATCTTCTGCAGCACTCGAACAGCTACAACAACATCAACATCTGGATCCTCACGATTATCAGCATCGTCATCATACGATCATCAGCATCGGGATCATCTCGATCTACAACATCTGGATCATCTCGATCTACATCATCTGGATCATCTCGATCTACAGCATCTGGATCATCACGATCTACAGCATCTGGATCATCTCGATCTACAACATCTGGATCATCTCGATCTATAGCATCTGGATCATCACGATCTACAGCATCTGGATCATCTCGATCTACAGCATCTGGATCATCTCGATCTACAACATCTGAATAATCTCGATCTACAGCATCTGGATCATTTGTATTAGTATCCACACCAATACATCTATCATCAAAACAAGTATTCTTACTAATACATATATCATCAAAAACGTGTATTCTCACTAATACATCTATCATCAAAAGCATGTATTCTCACTAATACATCTATTATCAAAAGCATGTATTCTCACTAATACATCTATCATCAAAAGCATGTATTCTCACTAATACATCTATCATCAAAAGCATGTATTCTCACTTAATACATCTATCATCAAAAGCATGTATTCTCACTAATACATCTATCATCAAAAGCATGTATTCTCACTTAATACATCTATCATCAAAAGCATGTATTCTCACTTAATACATCTATCATCAAAAGCATGTATTCTCACTAATACATCTATCATCAAAAGCATGTATTCTCACTTAATACATCTATCATCAAAAGCATGTATTCTCACTAATACAAGTATACACAACAACAGCATACCCTGCAACACACATGATCCAATTACGGGATGGTCAATCCCTCTCACTTTAGGACATAGGTCCAAGGATGATACAATCCTGATCCACTTACGGGATGATCAATCCCTCTCAATTTAAGACATCTCTCATGACTATGGACGATGCAATCCAGATCAACTTATAGGATGATCAATCCTTATCCTTTTAAGACACCTCACCATGTCTAGGGATGATGCAATCCCGAATCAACTTACAGGATGATTAGTCCTTATCACTTTAAGACACCTCACCATGTCTAGGGACGATGCAATCCCAATCTACTTACAAGATGATTAGTCCTTATCACTTTAAGACACCTCACCATGTCTAGGGACGATGCAATCTAGATCAACTTACAGGATGATTAGTCCTTATCACTTTAAGACACCTCACCATGTCTAGGGACGATGCAATCCCAATCTACTTACAGGATGATTAGTCCTTATCACTTTAAGACACCTTACCATGTCTAGGGACAATGCAATCCCAATCTACTTACAGGATGATTAATCCTTATCACTTTAAGACACCTCACCATGTCTAGGGACGATGCAATCCCAATCTACTTACAGGATGATTAGTCCTTATCACTTTAAGACACCTCACCATGTCTAGGGACGATGCAATCCCAATCTACTTACAGGATGATTAGTCCTTATCACTTTAGGACATAAGTCCAAGGATGATGCAATCCTGATCCACTTACGGGATGATCAATCCCTATCTCTTTAGGACATAAGTCCAAGGATGATGCAATCCCGTCACGTACATTTTGAACCAAACGCTCAGGGACGATGCAGTCCTATCACATCCACTAGGGACCACTTTCTCGGAGACATATGTCTACGGATCTCTTTTAGGACATGTGTCCATGGATGATACAATCCCCTCGTCCACTAGGGACCACATTCTCAGAGACATCTGTCTACGGATCTCTTTAGAACTGAAGTCTCGGGATGATACAATCCTCTCGTCCACTAGGGACCACATTCTCGAAGACATCTGTCTACGGATCACTTTAGAACTGAAGTCCCAGGATGATACAATCCTCTCGTCCACTAGGGACCACATTCTTGGAGACATCTGTCTACGGATCACTTTAGAACTGAAGTCCAGGGATGATACAATCCTCTCCTGTCCACTACGGACTTCATTCTCGAAGACCATACGTCTACGGATCACTTTAGAACTGAAGTCCAGGGATGATACAATCCTCTCCTATCCACTACGGACTTCATTCTCGAAGACCATACATCTACGGATCCTTTTAGAACATGTGTTCAAGGATGATGCAATCCCTCTTCTTTCTCAGAGACATATGTCTACGGATCCTTTTAGAACATGTGTTCAAGGATGATGTAATCCCCTCGTCAAATTAGACCCTGTCTAAGGACCATCCAACAACCTCTCTGTCGGCATCACCAATATAGGTATCCACATCATCGACCTCACTGTCGATGTAGGCAATCTCGTCATAAGTGACCACATCACTCCCCCTCTCGAGGAGGGTCCTACCAAGCTTGTCTCGGAAAATACTCAAACTTTTCTTGAGGTAGAAGTTTTGTTAGTACATCGGTAACTTGTTCACTTGAGGTAGAGGTTTGGTTAGTACATCGGCAACTTGTTACAAATTCAAACTTTATAGTTCCTTTCTGCGCCATATCATGGAACACTGGATTCTTTGCCATCTTGATACAACTCTGTTTGTCACATAGGATCACAGTTGGGTATATCTCTAAGTCAAACAATCCAAAAGCCATACTGCTTCACAACTAGCAGAGCAAGCAGCTATGTATTCTACTTCAGCTGTGCTGAGAGCCACACTAGACTGCTTCCTGCTATACCACGAGATCATGGTTGATCCCAGACAATAACATCCTCTCGATGTGTTCTTCCTGTCTGACACACTTTCTTCCCAATCAACATCTGTGTAGTCATCTGAAGTCGTGATCTCCAAGATAGCATAGATCAAAGTCTATCATATCCTTTAGATGCCTCATCACATGCTTTTGCAACTATCCGCTGAACATATCTAGTTTCCACTAGATACTGACTCAAGGTGTTCTCAGCAAGGTATATATCTGGCCTGGTATTCGTCAGATACATCAACGACCCAATAATATGTCTGTACAGAGTTATATACACTAACTCTGATGAGTCATTCACTAATAGATTCAATTTGGAATCCATGAGAGTGGTCATTCCAACATATCAAGTCCTTTTAATATTTCTCGGCATACTTTCCCTGGTTGAGAAAGATTCCTTCTGGGCCTTTCCATACTTCTAGACCTAGAAAGTAATGCATCAATCTGAGATCTTTCATTTTCATTTCTGCAGCCATCTATCTGTGCCATCTCTCATCATATGGGTCTACTGATATGAGCCTCAACATCATTCGAAATTTGTGGTGAGTTCCTTCTTGCATCTGTGTATAGAAATCATATTCAACCTTGTAGCAAAGGTTGAGATCCACATCACCCATGGTGATCATTAAGCTCATCAATTTACTATCGATCCTGGGTACCCATACAGAACCTGATTCACACTTCTTCTTTAATTACACCATTAAGAGAATGGTCTTATCTATCGACTTGGAGCAAACATCTTGTTATGATTCTCTTCCTCTTTCTAAGAGAATCTTCTAGCCATGAGCCTTCTATATTTTGCTTGATTTGTAAATCTTCTTGTTGAACATCCATCACTTGTTCGGTGTTCATCATTCTTCATGATCTTTCCTACAAATCAAAATTAAGTACATGATTAGTAATATTTCATAATCATGAAATCATGATAACCTATTATGCATACAGATATCATTTACATAGTTATGCAACTATCTTGACCAATACTTTGGCACAACACTTTTCCATATCCTGTATGCATACAGTGGCTATCTAGATGCCTTCCATCTCTACCAGAACATACTATTGAGAGTGTGCACAGCTCTCAGCATGTCAGCAAAGAGGTTTCATCCTAGACAAGCGACAATGGAATGTTTGTCCAACTTACCAATCATATGCATATTAGTAGTATACTGTTCAATGTTCTATGAATGTTTACACTCAGCATGATATATTCTAGGAATACAAATATGCATACAAGCAATATCATTTACTATTTGAAATAACGACTCAAATACTTATCTTTTATGTTTGTGTGGTTTCCTCCCGCTTGATATTCTATATGTCTTTTGAACTTCTATTCATTCTGTACCACTGTGCATGCTCAAGTGTGCACTAGTGTCATCCTCATGATTTCATACACAAACATACATTCATTAGTATATTCTCAATATTATCAAAAACATTATAATTCTAAATAATCTTGAATATGTATAGTCATGATCATTAGTATTCATGGTTTCAGGGAAGTCTTCTTTTACTCATGCATATTCTTGTTTGATCATGGGACTCTTCTGGTTAGTTAAATCATCAATCAAGATAAGAGACATAATGTGCATAAACCCTTGATTAACTTTATGAATAAGCATAACCAATCATACCAAGTATACTTATATAAGGGATACTAACACAAGGTAAGATTCTAACATGACATAGGAAAACATACCTGGATTAGTATACCTGCTTAGTTATGTCTAACATACCTAATCAATATCTTCTTTGTTCTCTTCAATGATTTAGATATCCTATGCTAGAACCTGCATATCTCATAGGTTTAAACATAATATAACAAAGTCATACATACCTCGTAAGTAGAACAAAGATTATGGATGAGTCTTTGTCTTCATGTTGTCATGGTCATGGAACTTGATTTGTCTTTCGTGATGTACCTGTATCTTGTTAGCATACAACATCAACTTCATACAACACCATAATGCATTAGTACAATCATGTAGCCCTAATCAATGAATGTCTTCGATTATTCACATGCATTCATACTGTTACTAGGGTGATAAGACAATTTTAACATTAATCAAGATTGTACTAATAAATAATATGAAGACAAACACATTATGAACTTAATTAAGAATCAGATTTCAAGACATACTTGTCGAGACTTCTTGTAGTATTCTTATGTAAGGCCTTAGCCTCAACTCCCCCTGAAACTTGATCTGGAGCTTGATTAGGGTTTTCTAGAAAAACCCTAAAAAATTCAATCTTTGACTTTCACACTTCTGAATGGATGGAAGGATGTGTCTTGCTGAGCTGATCAAACTGGCATACTTCAATTTTGAAATCTCAAAATTTGACCCTTCAAAATTGCCTTTGAAACTTCTGGATCTTCTGGACAGGATCCCGAACTAGGGTTTGATGAAGCCCACCCTTCTGCCCAATCAAAAGGTTTGATCCAAGGCTCTAAACTCTTATTTTTCTGAGGAGCTTCCAGCCATGGTTACAAACTTCAAAAATTCCAACTTTTGTTGAAGCCCTAATTTTCCATCTTTCCGATCAAAATCCCGAACTGGGGTTTGATCAAGCCCGGTCTTCTACCCAACCAAAAAATTTGATCTTGGACTCTAAATTTCAATTTTCCTAAGTATCATTCAGCCGTGGATTCCGATTCCAAAAATTCTAACTTTCTCCGAAACTCTAAATTTCGGAAGCCATGAATGAAGGTGCTCCAAAAAATAATTCTATTTTGACAGAAATATGTACCTGATTGTTTCTGCTGTAACTCTGAACTTTTCACTCCACAGGGTCTGAAATTTTTTTTCTATGGTAGCCTGACCTGTCATCTTTCCATCCCAACAGGTCTGACCTCAATTGGATTTTCTAAGAGAGAGTTATGCCAAGTGTCGCAACGTGACCTGTTTATGGGATAAAACAGGAGATCGAACTTGTACGGCGTGCCACGTGTCACTGGTTCAACTTAGGCCTCTGAAAACGTTTCCCAAGATAGTAAATTCTATGTACTACCTGTCACTTTTTACAAAATTTCATTTGGAGCTTCCTAGCCCAAGTTATGCCAAGTGTCGCAACGTGACCTGTTTATGGGATAAAACAGGAGAGCGAACTTGTATGGCGTGCCACGTGTCACTGGTTCAGCTTCGGCCTTTGACAACGTTTCCTGAGATAGTACAGTCTGTGTACTACCTTTTACCTTTTACGAAATTTCATTTGGAGCTTCCTAGCCCAAGTTATGACCTTTGTTTCTAGGTCACTTGATTTTGACTCAGATCTGGAAGAGGCAGAAACCCTAACTTGTACTGATCATAACTCACAAAGTACAACGAATTTGAGGGTTCCCTTTGGACAAAAGGTACCTAGGGATGTAATCTACGACCTGTAAAGGTTTCAGATCCTGAACCTTCGCCAAAATGTATTTATAGCGAAAGTTCCACGATGACTGGTTTTTTCTATATAAAACCCTAACCTTAAAATTGTCGCAAGAGAAGCAAGTGTCGTAAGTGCCATACATTGCCTTCCTTCAGGTTAGCTCTGATACCATGTTAAGATTTAATATGCTAAGATAGAAAATAGCAGCATTACATTCCATTTCACAATAATAGCATATACAGGATCACTGAAGAAACTACAAGCACAACATAAACACAAGAGACACAGATTTATCCTGGGAAACCTTCATGGGGTAGAAAACCCAGCAAAGCTTCCTCAATAAAGATGACCAGCAATATACAAAGATGCAAACCAAAGACATGATCTACTCCTCCACCATAGCAGACCTCTCCTCCACAAGTGCGCTACTCTCAAGTGAGTGAGTGTGTCAAATGAGGAATACACCTCCTCTATTTATACACTACTCCGACTTGTCTTTTACACAAATCATGTAGGCTCATATTTAACCAGTGGGTTAAATACCCCACTACAACTGACTGGGCCGACCCCTCTAGGGTGGTCTAATAACCCTTTGATCCACATAACACATACATGGACGACCCCCACTAGGGAAGTCTAATAACCCAAGTTACCACATTTCGACGGAGGAATAAACATCTCCGGATATACAATAAGATCTTCAAGGAGGAATGAAACATCTCCAGAATAATAAAGTACAAATATAATATTCTTTGAAGTTACAATATCTCAACACATAAAAGAAAACCTAATTTCAAACCCTATTCTACACTAAGAATATTAATGCAATCACACAACGCATATTTAAAACAGATATCTCTTCCTATTTGTGTACGATGAGCTCATATGACATAGAACGCATGGAATGAGAAACAAGAGTATATGTTTAAACAACAACGCAAAGAGATAATGTTAGAAGCATTTGATTCAACATACAACATGTTTCTACAGTAATGAAAACAAAGAAAATACAATAACTTATCTGAACAATCAGAAGTAGAAACAAAACACAATGAAACTCACTATCCTTGAGGGGCCATCCCAGGTAGCAATGGCCAAAGCTTCACGAATTACTCAATCACGGAGTCAGAATTGGAACAGGAACAGAGAAACATTTTTATATTATCAAAAATGGATTTGTACATTAAAGTCCCTCCTCAAGACCTCTGAGGTCGAATTTATACATGAAAAAAATAGTGGGGAAGGATAGAACCGAATCCCCAAGTTCCTGAGCTATTAAAACTAATCTCTAAATTTAGAAAACGACCAACCACGTTTTTTGGGAAAGTTTGTTTCAAAGAATCACGAACTGCTCCCAAATGGATTTGAATTTCCAAAAAATTCTTTAGTGGGACCTAAGTAGGCCTATTCTGCACAAAACCCATGTGCCAGAATTTATAATTTCGCCTCCATTTGCCGAGAAATCAAGCACGAAATTTGCTGTCCGTTAAAAACATGTTTTTGATAGAATTTTTGAATTGCAAGCTGCTCACATCTGAACGGTTCTAGGTGAGATCCGATACGTAAAAATTCATGTTGAAGATGCCCTCTTCAAAACCTACCTTCTTGCTTCCAGTGTGGAGATTCGGAAGTAGGCAAACCAACGATTTCAGAGGTACGAATGAAAATCCGAATGGCCTGTAACTCTAATTAGTTCAAAGAAATCTGGATTCCTGGGCTGAATTGATGCTAGGTTTTTGGCCATATTGATTGCTGGGTGCTTGGGCAAGTTATGAACCAAATATTTACAGTCAGGAGCTCACGAACCATGTGTGCCAGGTGGGAAACAAAACACACGTCTCTGTTGGTGTCTTCAATGCGTCCAAGTAGGCAAACAAATGATTTTTGAGATGTGAACGAAGGGTTGAATCGTCGTCCGAATGCGAATGAGCGTCCGAATGAACATCCACATGAAAACCACATCCTGTAGCATTAAAACTATTTGCCCAATAGGTTTAGAAATTTTAAATTGATACTAATTTTCCATATAAGATGATAATCAATAGAAAATCATAGGATAATTAAATGTGTTTATACCTGAGTCCATATGGATGTATAAACGATGAGAAATATGGACTTGATGCATCAAAACTGGAAAAACAATATAACCATAGCATGATCATGGATCCAAAGTGATGAAAAAATTGGGCATCAATAATGGTATTCATCAGGGACAATGGGATCCATGAATTCCTTGGAGTGACAACTTTCCAGAGGTGACAGAAAAATTTGGGTCCTTACAGAGGAAGCAGTGGGATCCATGAATTCTACTCAGCTATCTTAACTGGGTTAATATTTTTGTTCATGATTTAGTACAGATAGAGTTTATGGTGTAGTTTATTCTTCATAGTCATCTTGCATGTTTTTTAGATATTTTTGAAGGCCCCAAGTTTAATTTTTAGATTGTTCAATGGATGGGGACAAATATAATCAGAGTGGTGCAGCAGAAGCATGGTGGAATCCTAACATTGCTTGAGGACAAGCAATATTGGGAAGAGAGGACTGTCATGTCCCCAATTTTGGTTCATCCAGTCCCATGGGTGAAAAGGGGACCAAATCAACCCCTAAGGGAATTCAATTGTATTAATTCTATCTGCTTAGAATTAATTTTAGCCTAAGTCCCATAAATTGGAAAATTTATTTATTAAAATTAATTTTGATAAATAAAATTAATGGATAATGACCAAGTGGGCCAAGAGGGCGCCCCATGTGGATGGTGTTTCCAAAATGGAGTTAGGGGTGAAGATATGGAAAAAGATGAAAATAAGGAAAGTGGAGATAAGGCTTCCAAAATAAAAAAGGGAAAAAACTAGAAAAGTTAAGGAGGGCGCACTTGCCAAAAAAATAGTCAAGTTTACCAAATAGGAAACATCCTGAATGGTGTAGTTTCCATTTCAATGCCCAGTTCACAAAGCAAGCAAGTCTTGTTGCAAGAAGGAAACATCTAAGGTCAAGGAGGGAGCAGTTTCCAAAGGGAGAAAATCATGTCATAAGTAAAATCAGGAAATTTCATCCACCCAAGGGGGGGGCACATTTGTGAAGGGTTCTAGCAGGCCATCCAAGAGAAAACTTGTTGAGGAGGTCATCATAGATTCTATAAAAGAATGATTCCAACTCCCATTCACATATTTTTACTATTTTGTAATTGAATGTGAGATATTCAGCTTCTCTTTTTGAGTGATGTGCCTCAACTTGCTTTGGGTGATGCTCCCCTTAGCCAATCTTGTCTAGTTTATTCTCTTCTTCTCCCTCACTCTCTCTAACAGGTATTGAAGACTAATTGGAAGCCATTGGAGATCTATTTGCAGCCACTGAAGATAAGTTTTCATACAGTAAAGTATGATATCAAGCTGGGGTCGAATTGCTTCAGAGGAGTTTAAGAGTTCAAAGAAGAATCCTTCTCATTATCCCCTCTCTTCTTCCCCATTCTTCAATATTACAAGGTGTTGGTGGAAGGTTTGCTCCATTGAAATATTTCCAGTGATCAATAAGATGAAGGATCTGATGAGTGATGGCCCTATTCATATATTAAGTTGAACTTACATCCATTCATACAACTTCTATCATGTCCAAGTGATTCCAGTTCGAGATTCCCCAAGGGTGTCATGTTTGGAACTCAAAGAGGTGAAGAACTGAGGGATTGAATCCTCTTCCTTCTGTCATTGAAGAGGATGGGTTGCTTCTGTTTTGAAGCCATCAAATATATGTAATAAAAATCTAAAATATTTCCTAACATCTTCTCATATTCTCTTTTGAATACTCCCCAGAGGCTCATAATGTAATAATGGCTTCCAGTATTGCTTTTCTAGCTTATTTTGGAGCAGTTTTCACCATTCAAGCACTGTATTTTCGAATGGTATATGTATACAACTGATTAGATGATTTAGAATATATGATATAATTCTCCTAATCCATTACATAAATATTTGCAGCCATATGTAAGTTTTATTGAAAGATTGGGTAGACCTATGGGGTTTTGAGGGCTTTTTATGGCATATAAGTTCTCTGGAAATGTAATGAGGTAAGCTGTAATATGCCATTAAATACACAAGTAAATATTATAGTGTTCAAATACAAGTTTAGCTCCTTCCCCTATGCTCATTGGGCACCCTTTGAGGACTAGTCTTGGAATAAATGACATAGAATTCATTTAGAGGATCCAATTCAGGTTCGGTAAGTTGATGTTTTTCACACACAGACCCATGAACCACATACCACCTTAAAAAGTAGAATTTGGGAGGTACATAGACCATTTTGGAAGCCATGCCCAAAAATCAGCTTAGCAGTCCAACTTCTACCAACTCCTCACCAACTCTCAAACCAATGAAAAATTGATGTTTAATAATGTCCATAAGTCCCGTTGAATCACATACATCATATTGATCCACCTTTATTCATTCCCAGTCTAGTATGCATATGCTAGAAGCCCAGAAAGCCTAGAAGTAGGAAATAGGTTTATCTATTGTTGAAAAGTGAATGGCTCCAATACCTCGTGCATATGACTCATTGTTCAGACCTAAATTAACTTGCTGCTGCACTTTTCCCATACAAATTCCAGAACCAAAAGTCATCCCTACAATCCTTGATCAGTGCATCTACACACCTCACTTACATCCTGCTCACCATACAAAAATTGTCTAAAATTTTACTAGTAAAACTCCTAATAAATTTTACAGGTGGAGTTAGTATTCTGGCCAATTCTTGGATGGAATATTACATGCCCTTTTTTATCCCTAGAAGATGCACTCTGGCTGCAAAGAGGGCATGCCTAACACATCTTCAATACTCTAATTGATTACTTGATTTTGTGTGTAGCTTAGATTAATTGGAGTTTGGATTTTATCTCACTAATAGTTCCCCTGATCATATGCTATATCCATGAAAAGAAGGCCAATAGATACAATGCTTAGACACTTGAAGTGAATATGAAAAAGAAAGAATAATAATAATGCAACTATGAACATATCACCTCACATCCTGCTCAAATGATAGATCCACAAGCCAAAAATGCCATCAACAAGAAATCCTTTCTAACCAATGGCATCAGTATTTGAATGAAATTTATGCAATACAGACAGTTACAGTAAACACTTTACTGCAATAAGAATCTATAAAACATAGTCATCAATATATCCTACATCGATGACCATCACATTCAAATAGAAGAAAGAAGGTGAACACATTAGAAAAGTAATATATGATCACTATATTTATCAGAATCTTCATTAATGTGATACAAACATAAAAAATAGAGTTACAAAATAGACTAAATGCCTCTACATGATTCTCCAAACTCCAAATCCCCCCCTTTCTTCCCCAAGAGGAAGATCCATGCTCTCTTTTTTCCTCTTTCTTTATAGATACAAGATTCCTTCTAATGGGATCTGAGATCCTACAAGTGTGAATCAAAACCTAAAATTAATAAAAATATTTAATTCATTACAAGGAATTCATATATATTGAGATCAAATTCCCTCAAATTAGGGGACCGTATTAGATCTTGGATTTAGAGTTTGTAGCAGACAATTGGCATGAACTTTCCAGTAGCTAGTCTCCAATTGTGAATGGTGTGGTTGAGTGTAGTGCACTTGGATGAGGTTGTGGCTGTACCTATGCATATATTTGGCTACTTAGATCCTGTAGTAGGTCATGGAAATCAATTTGAAGTTCAATTGTAGGTTTGAAGCTGAGATTCCCCCAAGAGAGTCAAATTGCTATGTAGAGGATTCCTTGTATTGGAGTAGAATCGGCAATTCCTCTTCTCATATTTCCCGAGCATCTAATTCTCTATATATCCTGTAGTATGTTGTTGCAAAAACATCCATTTTTATGTACCTTCACTTCCATTTACAGTAATAACAATAAGCATGCTTCACTTTCTTCTATTGCATATATTTCCAGCATTTTCCTTGTCCTATGTTCAAGATAATGTCGATAATGGATAAATTGCAAGTTTGGCTAAATACACCTATTGTATGTGCTTCCAAATATCAACTTGAATATTGTCATAATAAATTTTAATGTATTTGATCCCATCCCAAGTATTATAACATAAATTTGGGAGCCTCTAGTGCCATTCGAGCTTGTTTAGAAATTGCATCCTTCAATAGTCCAACTTTTGATCTTTGCACCTAGTCAATTTTTTTTACTATATAATCTTTGTTGGTCAAGTCAATTAGCTTCCATACCAGGTTGGGAACATTCTAGTGAGTATCCCAGTGGCACAGTAGTTTCCAGTGGTTCACTAGAAGTCGAAGAGTCCACATAATTCCCAGGGAAATTGCCTCCGGTCATTTGGCTTATCCAAATTGTATGCCCAGGTGTGATGCCTCTAGAATGTGCATACTGTCAAAACTAATTTCTTAGTTTTTGTGTGTCAAGGAATCCTCTGTGATTCCAAGTGTCATTTTTTTTATTTTGTGTGCCTTAACCTGGGTTTGGGTACATTACATATAATAACCTTTAATAACAATGTAACTAAAATGAACTAGACTTGTTTTTTCTTTGATAGAAAACTAAAAATAGTCTAGGTTCTAGAGCCTTGGTTGTAGTTTTGGGTATCAAATTATCTAAGGGAATGTAAAACAAAAATAGGAATGGATTAAAGAGAGATAAATACATTAGTGTCAAGGAGAGATTTCTAGGAAATCACATCTCACCCATGTGTCAAGCACTACGGTTAAGCTAAGCAAGTGGAGAAGATTTCCCATCTTCCCTTGTTTGGTGGGATTATTGTGTGTACATGGTATTCGGATTGAAGTGGAAAGTCCTTGAGGTGACACCACTTTTTTCAAGGTTTTTAGGCTAAGTACTTAGTCTTGTATTCCCTTCCCATACGCATAATCTTGAGCCACGATTGTTCCCCCTGACTGTTGATTGTGAAGTGGAATCCTTAGTTGCCTCTTCTAGGTTTTATCCCAGGTGAATGCAAGTGGGAATTGCTTATGGTACTTGAGACAAGTGCATAAAATCTACCTCAAGTCCCTTGGAGGGTGCTCATATTCTTGAGGGTTCCGACACCTTGGATGATTTCTATTTGTGGGTTGTCATAACTATTTATCACACCTTCACTAGTTGGACTTGGGACCTCACCATTGCAGGACGACCTTCGAAAGGCTCATGTTCAATTCTTTACTGATTGAAGTCAAGACTTAACCACCCTGGCTTGATTTTTGGGAGAGTGATTTTGGTTGGATGTATTTTATAGATACTTTTATAAGAGCGTGCTTATTGTAATTTTTCGACCCCATAGAAGGCCGTAGATATTTTCTTCTTGTTTAAATTAGAGGTTATGGCCAAATCGACTAAGGATACCAAGCAAGTGACCCTTATGCAAGGGGATCCTTGTGCTTTTCCTTTATTTGGAAACATAGGTTCTCTCATGATGTCCACCTTGAATCTTCCTAGATTCACTATGGGGCTATCAATTTGGTTGTTTTCCACTTCGAATGTCCCAAATCCTATTGACGCTTCTCAAATAAGATTTGTATGTTAGGATCATCAAACCCCTTTTCCTTGTTCGCTAGTGAAACATTTTCCTCCTCCTTCTAACTCATTTGGTGAAAGTCTATCTCCTAATACCATAAGTATAAAATGAACAAAAATAGAAAGAATAACAAGAAGATGTAAAGACAAGGGGCCATGCCACCAACCAATGTTAGTCATGCTAGGGACAATCCCGCAGGTGATGAAATTTATTCTAAGGGAAATTCACTGGTCACCACATGTCATACTGGGGACAAATCACTAATCACTTCAAGCCATAGTGGAGACAAGCCACCAACCACTGCAAGTCATGTTGGGGGGAAAGAAATCAGACAATGCAAGTCATGCTGGGAGAAAACAACCAACCAATGCATGTTACACTAGGGGTATTGATATTGCTGAGAAACCAAAATGAATACGAAGCAAGCCTATGTTCCCTTGTAAGATTTGCAACGAAGATCACCTTACTGATTTGTGCCCTGCTATTCCAAAGGTACACAAAGTGTGGTCCCTATGTCAATTACCTTATGCTCCTAAGCAACCTATGGTTTCCCAATATACCATTCAACCTTTAATTGAGGTTGAGGTATTCAAACTGATCCAATCCTTGGTGAATCCCACTCTTCCTTTGGATAGTAATGTGATTACTGCTCAAGTATTTTTGATTGGCAGTTTAAAACCTTCATAACAAGAGGAAACGCCATTCATTTCAATTTGGATCCCTCTAAGATCTAGGATAATTTAGTTTGATTGGAATAGTCTACATGGGCATTGCCTTCCTTCTTTGTACCTTTCCAAATAAGGGTTCAAGCTAAACCTCAGACGATTTTTTGATGTATTGTAAATGAAGGAGCCTCTATTAGAATTTTATCTGAATATGATTGGAAAGGTTTGGGTTCTCCCAACCTTGTGCCAATTGCTAGTTCGTTGCTGGCCTTTGACATAATACCTAGTGAACCTTTGGGGTTGCTTCCTTAATTTCCTATTTCGTTAGGTGGGAATATTGTCTTAGTCAATTTTATTGTTATGGAAGCTCCATTAGACTTCAATATGTTCCTTGGGCATGATTATGTATATGCTATGAATCCTGTGGTGTCTAGATTCTTCAGTATGATGCATTTCCCTCATGATGGAAGCATTGTCTCTATTGATCAAATTGCTTTTACCAATCCTCCTCCTTACCTGAATTTATACCAAGTGTCCCCTTTGTCTATTTTTTGTGTTTCGGTAGACACTACCCTTCCAAAAGTGAATTATGTGGTCTCATATACCATGCATCCAATTTCTACTAATAAAGAGCCTCTACATTCATGCTCTACTTCTTGGGACTTGGTTATGATAGTTGACTAGATGGGGGCATTAGAGCATGTTCTCCCACTTATTAGTCCAATTGAATGTTCCAACATATAATCTATGTGGGATGCCATTATTCCCTTAGATGAATATCTCATAGAGGATATGCTCGATTCTAACATTGCTTCAGATATTTCAGTCCTTTCCATATATCATCTCCCTAGATTGGACCCAGTTGCAATAAAATCCAATCTTAATACTTTTGAGCCTAATCTGACTATTTGTGGATTCTTAGACATTAGACTTCTAGAGTCTTTGGGCTCTATCATTGAATTGCAAGTTGGTGTTCCTAACGATTCTGATTATTTTAATAGATCTTTAGACTCATATGATGATGTGTCTAATTTTGTAGATTTCATTGTTGATTCCAACTTTGATTTTCCTTATGATTTTGATCATAGTGATTGTAGGCCCTTAGGATTTCACATTCTTGAGTCTTTGTTGGTAGACTATACCTTGGTAAAAAATATAATCTTTATCAAAGTAACTTGTATCCAATCTTTATTTTTAGATTGTTTAGATACAATCATTGAATTGTTGTTTCTTGGATACATGATTTTGAGTTGCATTCATGCTTTCTTAGAGGTCATGATTTGTACATTGTTTGATGTGGTTAGATGTATTCAAAATATTTCATATAGGTTTAGGTTTTCCCTCAGTCATGATGCATTTAAACTTTTTTCCACCTGAATTTTCCATGGGATTGAACTTGTTTGATATTGGTGCATCAACCTTTTCTATCTACATTTTACACTATTATGATAGGAGAGCCTACCTAACATGACACACTATAGTCAACATTCTCTTGCTATTTTGATGCCCATGATGAGTTTTTATCATAGGCTTGGGAGCATTTTTAGTCTTACCACGACTTTGAGAAGTAGCCTTATTCCTCTCTTCCTCTTCTATTTCTAGCCATTCCCTATAAGACTCTCATTTTTTTCATTATCCATTTTCCTTTGCTCACTGGTACTTGCACACTTATGCCTAATGATTCACTGGAAATTTTATACTACCATAACATTCATTATGTTTCTCATCACTTGTATCCATTGAATTTATATTATGGACCATGCTTTTGGAAGAAACATGCTAATGAGTGTCCACCTCTTTCCCAACATATTTTTTGGTTTTTGTTTTGCATAGGTCTATTCCATGCACTTGGAACATAGTTTCATGCATTGCGACACTCATTTATTTCAAGGTAAAATAGAATTCTTTTATTCTTTCTCAATCTTTTCTAATCTAAGAAAAACAAAAAGATCAAATATTTATAAAAAAAGAGTGAGGGGGGAAAGAATTTATATCTTCATTTTTACATGTGGTAGCAGTTGTGTCACCCTTGAGAAAAGCACTAGTTTTGAGTCTTCTTGATAAGTTGGGTCTTAGTTTTGGTGTCAAATGCTACCTAAGTCACAATTGCATCGTGGTCATGTTCAAGGGTCATCTTTAGACTTCCTTGACCATTACTTAGATTCCTTGACTATTCATGTTGGCTTTCCTTGTTGTTAAGTTGCTCTCAGTTTGATAATAATTACCAATGTTCTTTACTCGTGCTAGTGTAGAAGGTCCCTTTTGGTTTCTAATTAGCAGTTCATTTCTCATCGACCATGACACATTGCTATGAGAAATTGACCTAGAGTTGATATTACCCTCGGCATGTTTTATTCATTGGAAGGTTACCTTGCTCTTAGTAAATTACACCCCATCATCGATCATTAGCTGAGTGGTTTCCCATGTGCTCAATGATAAGACCTGTATTCACATATCGAGAATTGTGTTGTACCTTGGATTTAATTTTCATCATTGGTTATTAGTTGTTGCTTATAGGGTCTTTTTCGTGTGCTATTTTCATTTGGTGCATGCAAGATATGTACTTGCTAGTGTGTTCATGAATTTTTTTTGTCCAAGAACTTTCAAATCAAATTAGTTCCTGATATCTGATTGTGTTGGTTGATGGGGGATTCCTTAATGTCTCCCTTCCAATGGATCTCTTCTTATCAAATATGGCTCATTTGCTTTGGGAACATGATTTAGAGACCTTTATAGTACCTTAAGGCACACAGTCCTCAGTGGTAGGCTCTGCCTTTATGACAGTAAGAATGCAACAATGTCCTCTGATTGATAGATTCTACAAGTGTTTGACATAAGCACATTTATTTACACTTGCTAGAATTTACTAATTACCTTGACACCCATTATTATTATCATTGGGTTGTCTTGCATTTGTTAACGATATACATCAATTATCGGTAATCAAACAATTTCTCCCATGTTCGACATCAACTCACATATTCACATGGTGTAGATTCATACATTTTGGTGATTTAGAATTAAGACCTTGGGCCATTGTAGCATTCCATTTTTATGCTACTACTTGAGTTGCACAAGACCATACCACACAATTTGTGACAATGGTACTTTGTGGAGAACCAAATTTGTAATTCATACAGTTCCAGTTGTTCTCCTGATATATACCGAGACATAGATCCACTTTGTACATGTTTTCATGCTCATGGTTATGATTTTTTTTTAACATGGATCCACTATGTATCTGTTTCCTTGCCATGATTATGCATTTTATATAGTTCATGGATCCGTAGTGTACTTGATTTTGTGGGCATGCTTGTTTACCCCTGAGCTTGGGTATGCTCGGCTCGGGGAAGGCAATAATTTGATATTTTGGTCTCTATTGTAGGTACTTTTTGGATACAAAGTTTGGTGAACTCCACCTGGTCCCACTTGATAGCTTCCTCTATTGTTTATAATATATTTCGGCCATCAACATCCCTTCTGAAATCATACATTAGGGGTCATCTGTTATGGCATTATTTGACACCTTTATGTCTATAATATCCACATGAATTTCATATAGATCACTTTTAGTCATTGCTCAACTAAAAAAATACTTAAAAAAATAGATTTTCCACATCTACCTGTTTTCCCTTAAAGCAAGGCATGTATATGCACCTTTCCTATGTGAAAGTCACGTGGAAATAAAAATGTGCAAAAAGAAGAAGAATCCTATTTCATGCCCCTAAGCGGTTTCTACGATAGTTTTACACCTGCATATCCATGGAACTGTCTTTTACTACCTTAACCATTTCAAAAGAACTAAAAAATGAAGCTTAATGTTGGATAAAAAGAGCACTATCATGATACTACCCTTATGCTAGAGGAGTTACTTGTGATCATTTCTGAGTTTTTATGACATAATTACCACCAAAACCCTTGTTTATGAGTAGGAGATTCTTTCTTGAGTGTTGAGGATCAAATGCCCTTGTTTTCCTCAATATTTTGTTTAGAGAGAAGTTGGAGTAAAGAGGATTTCCATTGGTGGCCTAGGATTGGAGAAACACAAACGATGGTTACTGAGTATTTAATCATTATATCCCACCTTCTCCAACACTTCAAAAGGATCATATCGTAGTGTCATGATATTCTTACTAGGTCCTTGTAGTCTTTCCTTATTCAAGTGCAACCATACTCTATCTCCCACCTTGAATGTGTTCTCAACCCCGTGTTGGTCATGTATTGCTTTGTACTTTTCCTATGACTCTTAGATGTCTTTTGTACTTTCAAATTGATTTTCCTAATCTTATTAATGAGTTTGTTAGAAATTAATGATTCAATAATGGCGTCTTCCCTCACTCCCCCTTGTTTTCCATAAACAAAATCTAGAGCTAAAGGTGGCAGATACCGAAAAAGTTTCAAAAGGGGACTTTCCAATGAAAGTGTGGACCAATCTATTATAAGAGTGCTGGATGTAGATCACATTTTCATCCCAAATATTCATATGCTTATTCACTTGATGGGACTTGCACCGTCGAAGACTTGTGTAGAAGACCCCGGGCGATTGTGGCATTCAGTATGCTACATATGACTTTGACTTTACATCTGAGATATCACCTCTCAGATTTCAGCAGTTTGTACCTCCAGTTTGCACCAGTTATCTTATTTTCAGCAAAATACCATATCTTACTGTAGAGGGATCATGGCTATGATCACTTATGACATGTATCCATTATATACTGCCTATTCATGGCCATTGTATCAGATTGTTGTACTATACCGACATGTAATCAGAGATATTATTGTATTATGACGAGTGAGTTGCTCTTTCCACTTGTGTCTCCATCACTCCACTTCTGAGTTTTATAATGTATTTAGGCCATCGTAGCATCAGTCTTTGACCTCACACATTAGGGGGCATCTGTTACATCGTAATCTTCCACCCTGTGAGCATCAACATTCTTTGGCCTGTAGGATCCATTTCAGTGACTTAGATCCACTCATATCCTTCAGAGATACTATTTTTCCCTATTTTTGTTCCTACCCGCATGTTGCATCATTATAGCATGCGTACCGACGAGTTGCATCACTATAGCCCGTAGGTATCAAGTAAAATGGTAAAAACCACTATTAATTACTTTTTAGTCCCAAAAAGCAGTCATTGGGTGACCTTTGGCTCTCCATCTGCTCAAGTAATGCCTCAATGTGTCCTTTCACCTACCTTTGAGAGGACTATATATTGAGAACATATGGCTTATGGACGGGAGAAAGAAGAGAATAGTAAGAGAACTCTAGTGGATTTTTGCCCTATCTTGAGTCTGCACTCATTGATCCTTGTAGTTGTGAACCCTTTATGTTCACCTTCCAAACTCCTATCTAGTTTGAGTTTGCCATTCATGGAGGATTGAAGTGGTGGAGGCACAAGTGGATTGATCTAGATCTTGGTTCAGATTGGTTGCCGGCAAGAGGTCGTATCACTTTGTACTTCTTCTTGTTAATTAATAGAAATACTCATATTCTCGTCCATCATGTTGTGAATGTTGTTTATCATACATTGGGTTACATTTGCTTGTGATATTATGGACCATTGTTATTGATAATGTTAATGCCATCTATCTATTATATGTACTTGTTGGATATTGGCTGTCAAGACTAATTTGCAGATTTCAAGTGCATGGATTGAAAGCTCCAACGGGGATCTTCATCAAATGTTTGGATTGAGGTTGGTTACATTTCTCCATTATCTTAACATTATAATTTATAATAGCATTGTTTTGAGAATTGAGTAGATTTATGGTAGTCATCTATCTGTTGTGGTATTCCCAAGCCATAGTGAGTTTTCTCCAATACATAAGGGAGGTCCATCTCATGGATACCTTTATACGGAAGGTTCACCTCTATACGGGAGGTCCATCTCACGGATACCTTTATACGAAAGGTTCACATGAGAATCATGACTTGACACATAAGTCCGGAGCCTTGTCCAACAAGACTTTACAACATCATTAATTTGATCAATTACCTATATACAGGATGAATAACCTTTACATGGAAGGAAATCAAAGTGCTCACCTCTATATGCGAGGAGAAATCTTGTCTACACAAAATTGGTTTGGAGAATGTCTCATGATGTTGTATATTTAACACTCCCTCTCAGCGAGGTAAGCATTCTCTGCCATACCAATATTGTCTCGGAAGTACCTAAACTTTGTCACTGACAGAGGCTTTGTTAACACATCTTCAATCTGCTCATTAGTAGCAATGTATGAAGTTTCATTGTACCTTTCTGGATCATGTCTCAGATGAAGTGATACTTCATTTCAATGTGCTTCAATTTGTCATGAAACGATGGGTTTTCGGAAAGCTTGATGCAACTCTGATTGTCACACCTAATAACTATAGGCTCAATATTTTCACCGAACAACCCTGCAAGTAGCTTTCTGAGCCACACTGCTTCTCAACAGGAAACACTAGCAGCTGTGTATTCTACTTCGGTAGTACTCTGGGCTACAGAGCCCTACTTCCTGCTGGACCAAGATATCATAATTGATCCTAGGCTATAACAGTATCAGAATGTACTCTTACAGTCCACAATGCTTCCTCCCCAGTCTAAGTCTGTATAACTAAGTAACGTGACTCCTCCACTGGAGGCATATCTGAGTCCATATGAAATTGTACCTTGAAGGTACCTAAGCACATGCTTAGCAGCTGTCCAGTGTCTGTGTCTTGGATCAGACATAAATTGACTCAAAATGCTAAGGACATAACATATATTAGGCCTTGAATGTATCAATTACATTAGAGATCCTACAAGATATCTATACAGAGTGGGATCTACTAGATTTGATCTAGAGCCCAACTCATGAAGTTTACTCAAATTGGAAACCATTGGTGTAGTCATAGATTTGTAATCTATCATGCCAAACCTGTGCAATATATCCACAATGTACTTCCCTTGAGATAGAAAACTTTCATTTTTTCTTTACTAGATCTCAAGGCCAAGAAAGTAGTGCATTAGACCTAAGTATTTGATCTTGAACTCTGAGGTGAGCTCCTTCTTGCACCAAGCAATTAGATGTTCCTCTCCAATGAGAAAAAAATAATCAACATATAGAACCAATATCAACTGTTGATTCTTCACTAATTTGAAGTAAAAATTTGGATCAACTTCACTCTTACATATTTTCATAGAAAGGTCCCATAGGTTGGATAGGTCCAAAATTTATGCAAGAATACTCTAATGACCAATCAAAGACTCAAGAAGGTCAATAAACCAAGAATTCAAAGAATTCGAAGGATCAAAAACTAGGTAAAGTATAAACAAAATTTCCCATTGGAGTCACGAGTTATGTTATGGATATTTCTCCCCTACTGATAGGTGAGACCTCCATTGGATCCTTTCCCTAATCCAAGATAGACAGAGGGGGTATACCAATATGATTTCACCCACTAGATCCAACAATTTTCTCACTAAATCCAATTGTTCATTTACACACAAAATATGGAGAGAGAGGGAAGAAATATTAACGCAACTCAAATTATGTGTAATGTCCCCTCCCTAAGATCATTAAGGTCATTCCACCAACCTACACAATTCCCATAGGTTGGAGTGGAAGTTAATTTGAATATGGAATTAATTGGCCCATAATCACTATATGAGGGAAGAAAATTGAACTATGATGGATGATGTGGGTCACAATTTTGAGTTAATAAATGCCAAATATTCATAAATGATGTGGAATATGTCCCATCAACCAAAGAGGGAGCATAAGGATGAATAATGGTCCACATGGAAGTGTAACCCCCAAGCTAGGTGGAAGGAATCCAATCATGAAGGAATCCCTTGAGTTGTAATTCCTCGGGGTAAATTTAGCAAAGGGAGGGCACACTAGCTGGAGAGTAACTCAAAAATATTCTCATGAAGTGGCAGCGAGATAAAAATATCTAAGGAGAGCGCATTAGAGAAGTGTAACCTCCAAAGGAATCTATGATAGGTTAAGACATAATCTATGACACCTATGACAACTTATGACAGATTCTATGACATCTATGACAAAGGAAGGTCCTAAAATTAGCATTTGAGGGAATCAAAGTGGGGAATATGGGGCCACAAGGAAGACCAAGCATCACCAAGTCGAATTTCATGAAGGATAAGGTAATAATGGGTGCTAAATGACATTAGGAAGCAAGTTAAATTATTGTAAATGTCCACTCTCTCATGTAGTCCAAATGTAATTATTATTTTTTGGAGAAAACTATAGAATGAGGGGAAAGTTATTCTTCGAGTTTATAAAAAGAGTGTTGGCCCATGTGAAGGGGATTTTGGTCAAAATATACAACAATTACCTCATGTATTGATCTATGTGCAAGCACTTGTTTCCTAGTAAAAAATTCTGCAATTTCTGGTTTATTAGTTTAAAGTCTGTTATTGTTTAAATATCATAACCAGTCATTTAGAAGTGATCAGTGGGTCAAGATGATGCATTTGGATGTGTAGAATCCCCGCATACAATTTTCATAATAATTGAAATAATTTTGGTAGTGTTTGGGATCGTTTGGAAACAATCCCTTTTTGGAGCAGAATTTGACTAGTTTTTCCTAGTTTCAAATTAGGGATAAGTTGGTCTAATTTTTTTTTGTATCAGAGGGTTAGGTACATTAAAGTGGTATTAGAGCATGGTATTGGAAATATATGTGTCATAAATTAGATCAATTATTCAAATATGTTTTCAAAATATCATATCTAGGAGCCATAGGAACCCCGATGCAACTTGGCTAGTTGAAGAAATAGATTCTACCCAAGGTATAATTCGAGAAGAACCAAGAACAAAGAGGAGTATGAAAAATATTTCGGGCAGATTCACCACTGAGGAAAGGAATAATTTTTCATGAAATTCCTTTTTTAAACCTCAGATACATTGTACCAAGGTCAAGAGAGTGCTAGGAAGAGTCAAGAGGAGATAAGGGAGTTTATGGCCAAGTTAGCAACCTATGCTTTTGGGAACAAACATGGAGGAGGGAGAAGCAATGATTCTTATGATGGAGACAAGGAGGCCATGAAACCCATAGGGGAAACGATATACTTTCAAAATGGCCCACATAAAAAACCTCTTGAGTTCAAAGAATCACCCCGCCTTCAATGCAAAAATTCCTAGAACCACAAACAATGGGAGCAGCTGTGCCAAATGAATCTTGTGTCCTTGGAGGTTTATTTTGAGGAGTATAAGGTTATGAGTGCATAATTTAAGGCTTCCATGTATTTATTTGAATACTACAATTTCAAATATTGGATCAAACCAAAGGGATTCAACATAATGCAAGTTCAAAAGTTTGAGTTGCAGTGCACCCTTGGGAAACATACTCTTCCAAGTTTTATTGGGTCTTCCAAATGCACTACTAGGGCATGGGTGAAAAAAATTGACACGTACTTCCAACTGAATCCCATGGAAGAAATGGATTCCATTAAAATAACCACCTTGCATCTAGATATGGAGGAAAATGACTGGTGGTACCATGGTATGAGAACCTTGGGGCATGCCAATATCACTTCATATGAATAATTCACAAGGAGACTCATTGATAGATTTCATAGAAAGGACCCTGAAATTCCTTCTAGAGAGCTGCCCCAATTGAAGAAGATAGGCACACCGGAGGCCTATATTTCATATTTTCAAAAGCTTGCAGTCATGGTAACATACATCTTGGAAGTCCTCTTAATATTGATGTTCACTGAAGGCTTAAAAAAACCATTAAATGGCTTGGTGAATTCCTATAGACCTAAAACTTTGTTCGATTCCAATAGCAGAACTAGATACCTTCAGGATGCACTTCCGACAACAACATTTCCTCCAAAAGAAATTTTTTTGACTAATTTCAAAGAAAATAATCCCTTCCAAAAAGATACAACATGGAAAGAAAAGAGGGATAACAATATCTGGGATGAGCTAAGGAGGAAGAAGCTATGTTTCACATGCAAAGAGCCTTGGGTTCCAGGTCATAAGTGTGCAAAGGGGAAGGCTCACTACATAGAATTTTTTTTCCGAAAGTGAGGAGGATGATGATGGAGAGTATGAGCTAATTCAAGAAGATGGATATTAGACAACAAAAGAAGAGAATCCCCAACCTGAGTCAGGGGAAGGTGTTATTGTTTTTTTGTCAGGGGTCCCTCGGTACCACACTCTCAGATTCAAGGGAGTAGTGTAGGGATAAAGAGTCACAATGTTGGTTGATGGAGGAGCCACTAACAAATTCATTGATGTTGCATTGGTGGAAAGAAAGAACCTACCTACATAAAAATTTGATGGATTTTCTGTGATGATTCTAGGTAACAATTCCATGGATTGTTGTAAGTGGATTGGAAAAATACAGCTCACCATAGGTAACTATACTGTGACAGATAGTTTTTATGTTGTGAATGTTTCTTATACAAATATAGTTTTGGGGATACACTGGTTGTTTCTATTGGTGAGCATTCCATTAATTATAGGGTGCCCAAAATGAGCTTTGAGGGAGCCGATGGGAAGCAAATAACCTTGAGGGGCATGAACACTTATCCCAATAAGGTAGTTTCTTCACATGATATGAAGGTCGTCCTAAGGCATGGAGACATAGAATGGGATGCATAATTCTTGGTTACAGTTAAGAATCCTACAATAGACACCTCACAATATCCAGAAGACATAAGGAAGATGCTACAGAATCATGCGAAGGTTTTTGGAGACCTTCCTCTTGGTAGGACACTAGATAGAGGGGTGGAGCACACTATAGAATTGGAGGTGTGAACTCAACCCATAATGATTCAGCCATACAAACACCCCAAGCAGTTCAAATATGAAATTGAAAAGGTCGTAAATGAACTTCTTGATTTGGGACTCATCGGGCCAAGCTCGATTCCCTTTGCATCTTCATTGGTTCTAGTGAAGAAGAAACATGGAACAATGAGAATGTGCATATAATACATGGCCTTAAATAAGAAAACCATCAAGAAACAGTACCCCATTTCACAAATTGATGAGCTGATGGATGAACTACATGGGGCCAAGTTCTTTTCCAAGTTTGATCTTTGTTTTGTCTACCACCAAATTAGAGTGAGAGAAGAAGAAGACAACCCTCTGTTGTCACTATGGCCACTTTGAGTTCCTAGTCATTCCTTTTGGCTTGACTAATGCACCTGTTACATTCCAATCTTGCATGAACAAAATCTTCAACAAGCAGCTCCTCCTTGCATGCAAAGCTATCCAAATGTGAATTTGGAATGACTGCAGTGTTGTATCTTGGTCATGTGATTGGACAAGATGGGGTTAAATTCCACAAGGATAAAATTCAAACCATTATTAATTGGCCAACCCCCAAAAATGTAACATAATTGAGAGGATTCATTGGGATTTGCACATACTACATAAAATTTGTCAAAGGCTTCTCACAGTTCATATCACCCTTGACTGATATTACCAAGAAGGGGGCCTTTGGTTTCTTAGAGGAGTTTGAAAAGGTTTTCAACAAGATGAAGCAAGTGATGAGTAGTTGTTGTAACACCCCTTGTTTGGAACCCCTAGTCTAGCTATGCCAAGATGTGATTGTTATTTATAATGCCCGTAAGGCTGAACACATTGTATTTTTAAAATATTAATACTAAAAATCCACAACTGGTTGTTCTGAGGCAGTACGCTGAAAAGATCAGGGACTTGTGTATTCACTAGAGACACTAAGGGGGTTCGATGACTTGGGTGGGGAAAACCATGCTATAAACCTATTAAATATTTATGTTCCTAAAGTTTATCCTAAGTATTAAACCCATTTAAATGAATTTAGTTTATATTTTTAAAATCATAATTATTAATTAATTATGATTAAGTGGTATTTAGTTGTTTTTTAATGTTTTTACATAAGAATTATGCATGCAAGGAAAAGTGTGTACGCCCGATACAGAGGAAAAGGGTGGAATAAAATTGAACTCTGGGCAAAATTGCCCATGCCTAGGTGTGTCTAAGGGAAGAGGGGAGCTAATTATTATCTGAGAACAAAAATTGATATGAGTCCTTGAACCTATGAGCCAAATTGCTGATAAGTTTTTGCTGCAATTATGTCCATTTTGTCTCTGGTCATTTTAGTGAAGTGGAAAATGGTGTAAGCAACTGACTTGGTATAATTTTGAGCATAGATGGCAGTGATGTGTCTCACTGTTGTGCATTCAGAAGGAAATCAAGGAGGTTAAGTGCACTGTTTGGCATGGAATTGTATTTAAACCAATTTTCCTAATCACCAAGTGTTAATTCCAAAAGAGTTTGGGAATTGGAGAGATGTCTATCTGGTGAATGCACAAGTATCAGCTCGGGAGGGGGGGGGGCGGGGAGTGTTTTGATGATATATTAAGGAACATAATTGCCTACGGTTGGGTGGAGAGTGAAAGCCAGACAACTAGTTTCCCAATTCAATTGTTTAACATATAAGTTTAATTCATGAGAATGGTGTTTTTAATTTTTAAAATTAATTCATGATAAAAATTTGCCATGGTTTTCTGTTTATATTTCTAGATTTGCATAAAAAGAAGGAATTCATGAGTTGCTTGGTTGAATTTGTGTACAAAGAAATTGGTGCAAGTTTATCTCTGCGATAATGTTTGGAATTTGTTTTATGAATGCCAAATTATTTACTTAAGTTGAAGTCTGAGAAATGATTTCTTGTAATAGTGGTTAATTTATGGGTTCATAATTAAAATATTTATTCAAATTATGTTGTAGAATACAATGTTTGAAAAATTATATGAAAGGATAAATAAGTAGTAATTCCATTCATTTTGATTATTTTTCTTTAACCCGGCTCATTATTTGCAAATAGTTAATTTCATTGCAAAATCCTGAGTTAAATTGCTATTTTTAATGTGTTGCATAGTTCTAAGAGTTAAATGAAATGTTTATACAAAATATTTCAAAAAGGTTTAAACTCTTACTTTTCATATAGTTAGAATAAATTAATTCCTAAATTTTCAAATTATATGTTTAAAATGAGTACCCAAATAAGTTCTTACTGTGCAGTAAATGATTATTTCCCATTTTATCTTAATAGGTAAGTTAAAAACAATAACATGTGCTAAACTCGCTTGTAGTGCTTTGCATTAAGTGGTAATTTAGTTTTGTTTGCCTTATTTACAACCACCATGTGCTAAGACATGTTTATTATGCCTTGCAACAAATGTATGTTGAATTTAAAAACGATGGGTTGAAATTTCTAAATTAAAAGAGGTTGAATGTTTATGTGAATACTAAATTCAGCCATGTTCATCTTTACAAATTCCATGGGCCAATTATGAGTGGTATTAGTTTTTAATTTACAAGTATTGGAATTGTAGGGATTGTATACAAAATTTAATGGGTTGAAATAGTAAATAACATGTCATTTACCCCTTATGCTTGAGCAAGATTGGAATTTTTTGTCCTAATTAATTTACAGAAACTCCACTTCGTGAACAGTTCTATAGTAAGTTTAACAGAACATGTTGGAATAAATGTTTTTATTTTCTTGTCTTAAATTGAAAATACAATACTTGAGGATTTTTTATGTATATAACTTTAATTTCCTTTGTTCCATTGTTGTGGAGCAAACTGTGTACATCATTCTATGCATTGGAAGGAATGGTAAATGTTTTTTCCTATTTAATTTATGGAAACCCCACTTCACAGTTCTTAAGACAATTATTACCATGCGGTTCTTATTGGGAAATAAGTTTAAAAGGAATATGTTCAAATAATATTTTCCTTTGTCTTAATAAAATGGAAAAAAAATAACTTGAGGAATGTCTAAGTATGAAACTATATTTACATTGTTCCATTATGAAAACATTTTGGGAAATTTATACAGAAGTTCCAATTGCAAAGTTCATGTCTGTCACAGTTATTTATGTCATAGTTCATTTCTGTTGTAGTTCATCTCCGTCACAGTTCATTTTTGTTGCAGCTCATTTGCATCGCATCTCATTTCTGTCACAGTTGATCTCCATCACAGTTCATTTCTGCCACAGTTGATCTTCGTCATAGTTCATATCACAAAATTATTTTGTTCAATTTTTCTCCTAAGTCACATTTATTTTGTATTTGTGTCACAATGACCCTGTGTCATAATTCCCTTGTGTCACAGTTACTTTGTACCTATGTCACAATTATTTTTGTGTCACATTTACCATGTGTCACAATTATCTTGTGTCACAGTTCCTAGTAAAGAAATAAATTGTTATACTTAAAATTACACTAAAAAAAAATATGTTATGAATTTATGGGTTGGATTGGTGTAATGTAAGTTGATCTATTACATGGATGTACTATGTTTCTGCTGATTTTTTATTATTATTATCTTATTAAGCATTTTTTATGCATTTCTTAACCATTATGCGTGCAATTTTTTAATTAAAAAAAATGTATTTTAAATCCTATGTAACATAGGGTGCATTACAAATTGGTATCAAAGTTGAGGTTATAGCTCTTGAACCTTTGGGATTCCATTTTATTTATTTGAAATGAATGTTTGCATGTTGAAATATAAAATATATATGCATATGAAATTTTATATGAACTAACAATCATGGATGATTGTTTGCGGATAAATCCGTTGGTGCATACACCAACTGATCTCCCTAGTCTAAATAGTTTAGATCTAGAACAAATCACGAGAGAATATAAATGTCTTTCCTAGATTAATCCAATCACAAATGATACAAAGGATTGATTACCTTGTATATGTAGTTGTTTCTCTTTGTTTGATGTAGATCTTGGTCTCTCAGCTACAAAACAACACAAGACAAACTAATGGAAACAAGGGTGAAAGCAATATGTGATATAAACGAATCCAAACAAGTGGTCAAGGAAACAAGTTCTAAATATCTAACATGAACACATCTTTATGGAAAGAGAATGTATATTACTATATAAAATGAAAATTCAAAGGGAGAGATTACAACCCAATCCTTGACATTGCAACTTCTTCCAAATAATATTTTTCCTCAAAGATCCAATCTTGTCTCTAATAGATGAAGGGATTTCAACTCTAACATAATTTCTCCAGCATTTGGGTGCTCTAGTTCATCCTCTTGCCTCTAATCATGAAGAGGAGGGTTGTATATATAGGCCAAAGAGTATATAAGGAGTTGATTATTTGATGGATAAGGCTAAGGGGTCATCCCAAGGATTTAGGGGATTGACTGCCACCTTCACCGATTTGTTGGGATAGGCCTCCATGAAGGGATTCGTTCTAGAAGGCGCTCGAATATTCTCTTTTTCTCCTCTAACTGATAGTGACACACCTTGATACCTAGAAACCTATGTCAGTGATGGGGTGACACATGTTGAATGAAGGGAGGCAGGGTTAGCGACGCACTTTTCCAATGAGCAGAGGGTGTCACCATAGGTCTGACGCTACTTGCGAATGTGCAAAGTGCGTCAGTGTCACAATATGAGGAAAAAGGCATGGAAATCCTTCTTTTCAGGAAATTTGGCATAAATTATTTAGGAATTAGGACAAACCAAGGGTACACATCTCATGATGGAAATATTTTGGTGTAACAAATTTCCCCCGAAAGCATGAAGCTAGAGAAACAGGATAAGTGAAATGCTTTGATGTATGGAAGTTTAAGGAAAAAAATCATCGGTTGAAATGTTGAACAAGGACTTCTGTAGTACCACTAAATCTAAGATATGTGTCTCAAATGACTCATAGCATGGCTTCCGACCAATACACTGCATATCCATGAAAACACTGAATAAAAGTATGGCCACTAAGAATACAAATGTGGATCCATACATCCATGACAAGACTAGATCGTAGCCACGAGAGAATACATAGTGGATCTACAATACAAATTGAACATAGCCACGAACCAATGCAATGTGGATCTATGTGAAAGGATAATGATTCCATCATGATTTCCATGAGGGAAACTACTCAAAAAATATCTCCATCGCAACTTGGGTAATATACATAAGAAAATTATCCCAGAGTCTTCATCTAGCACCTGGAAAAAGTACAATTCTAACCATGTGAATAGATGTCTTGACATCAAACATGGTAGAAGTCACTTGATTACCGGTCATTGAGGTAAACCATTAACAAGTGCAAGGGAAATCATCATTGATGTCAATGAATCCCAAGGTACTCTAGTACATTCCCCCGAATGTGAATTATTGAGTTGAAGTTGAACACTCGGTGGAATATTCCAGACATAGGTCAATGATATGAACCTACTGTTGAAAGCGAGGTGACCTGCCATTAAGGCATGCAGGCCCAAGGTACTCGACTGGTTTCTAGGTTTAATACTTGGATGATGTGTGAAGTCGACAAGGATAAACCCATCGAAGGAGGGCCATGATGTTTCCCCCATCATCGACACGAAACAATATCAAAGATATTTGAAGCATATTAGACTGTAGAGCGATATTTGAGACTAACTCAGAGGTGATCGACACAAAGGAAGGTATAATTACTGTAGAGGTTGAATCGAAAACAATATTCCCTTGAACATGGAATGGCATGAATTGGAAGCATTGACATGACGAGATAGACTCCAAGACCTAATACAGCAAATGATCGATGCATTCTTCGGATGACCCAAAGGAGTATAATGACTCATGGAAGTGGTATGAATTTTTGTCCAAACTGATTATCCAAGTGTTTGAATGAAATGCAAACAAGTGCCATGTTCAAGTGTGATTATAAGCTGCCACTAATGCAGGTAGATACACACTCTTTGCTTATTCCCCATCATGATTGATGAGTACCTCTTTGTTTATTAACGAGCTTGAGGAGGATAACAAAGGCTCGATATAGCTCATCTTTGGGATGAGTCTAACCTCACATGTTTTACGAACCCGAGGAAGGATAGGTTCATTCCCGAAAGGGTCCTTCAATGTTTGGTTTTATGAGTCCAGAGAAGGAAAAATCAGTGATTTTTCATATTTAGAGAGTCTAAAAAAATCTAAAGGAAACTCCAGGGTGGTTCCTTTTTCCGTAAATAGTCTAAATGGTATGAAAAAGGGATAAATTACAACCGGATAGATGACCTTTCACATCCTTTTACAAGCATGAAAGAGACAAGTTTGCTTGGTGATCTTTTCATATTTTGGGAGTCTGAAAAGGGATTAAAGAAAAATCCAAGGGGGTTCCTTTTTCGTAACAGTTTTACAAGCCTGAAAAAGAGATAAACGTATACTTGGTAACTTATTCTCACGTATTTACTAGCAAACGAAGGAACAAAGACTAATCTCAACACCTTTCGTACTTGGTTTTAGTGAGTGCGATAATGGTATCAAAAGCACTTGGGAGCTTTTTCTTATTTGATAAGGAGAATGAAAAAGTCATTAATTTTAACCTGAAAGATTCACAACAAGCATTAGAACTATTATAGGACTTAAAACATAAAGTATAATTGACTTGGTAAAAATAACTTAGGAGATAATGAAATAAAATATTAAAATATCCTATTTCATATGCATAAAAGGGGTAAAAAATGAAAATTATTTACCATTCTGTTTTTACCAAGTTGGGGGTGGGTAAAAAGTCCCTTTTAGCTCAAATTTGCAGTGGATTTTGCAGGAGTATCGATCGACCATTCTGCATTCCGTCAGGTCCAGGTAATTACCCTCTTCATACCCTTCAATTTCATGGTCAAATTTCTTCTTTTCAAGCATATTTAGGTGATTTTAAGGGTCATCCCGTAGGGGTAAAGTGCGTTCCCTAGTTGACACACTTCTCTATTTCGGCAAGTGCATCATTCAGTGGTGACGCACATCCTGAATGGAGGAAGTGCATTGCTGATGCCCTATTTCCAAATTCGGGTGCGCCGGTGGCAAAGTGACCCAAAAAATTAGAATTCAAGACAAAAAACTAGATTTTGTTTCCATGGAAAGTTTCCTTTTAAATTGATGTATATGTAGGGTTCAATAATAAAAATGGTGTAATGGAAGGAGAGAGAGCATGAATTGGAAGATGTCTAAGTGGAAAATGATCCTCATTCGGTCAATGCTTTGAGGGAATGTGTGTTGCTAAAATTATTCCAAGTGCAAGGAATGAGAGCTCAACTCCAGTTGTTGGATCACATGATTCAAATGTGGGATCTAGATCAACAATATTTTCAAGTGGGGATTCATATCCTTACATTGGATGTGGAAGACATCTACTTCTTGACAGGGTTTTCAAGGCGTGGAGCTCTAGTGTCACTTTCCGGTCCTAGAGGTGGTGACAGGACCACTAAGGATTTGATTGCATAGTTTTTCACTCCCGGGACTCTGATGTTAGGTGGGAAGATTCCCATCAAGAATGTGCGAGATCATCCTTTAAGGACGATTCTATTGACCATTGAGAGTGTAGCAGGTAGTAGGGATATGCATAAAGCTACAAGAGCTCACATGATTTCCATAGAGTGCATGGTTCCTATAGTATTCAATTGGTGCGAGGGGATCCTAGCCTACCTGAAAGAAAACCTGAAAAAATGCAGAAGAGGGGAACTCAAGCAGTTTGGCTATGGATCGATTTTGGTTTCCTTCTACCTAGAGAGGGTCCATCTTGTTCGTCCATAGGTAGAGTTCAGTGACCTCGATCCATGATATCCATGCATGCAGAGATGGGTTGATGTGATGGCTCGGCATGGTGTTGGTGGGCCTATGATCACTTATGGGCCTACCTTCTTCCGATGGTTACGTAGTTAGCTACTTATGGTAGAGGACTATGCATATGCAGGAGCAAATTTCCAATGGGGATACGGACCTAGTGCTTCCAAAGGGAGAGCACTAGGGTGAACAAGGTAAGAAGAAAACTCCTTTGTTTTTTTTTTTTATGTATTTCATGATTTTTCATTTTTTTTGTAGTACTGGTATTTTATACTTTGCTACATAGATATTGGGCCTTCGAGCCCTGTCGGATCTTTTCCTATTGAAAGGCGAGGATTAGTTAGGGATATTGCGGCAATTAACTGAGAGGCTATAGAGGAGCTTAACGAGATTGATGAGAACCTCCAGCGACTAACCATCTCTATAGATGACTTGCCACAGAGGTATTAGTGCCGAAAAACTAGGGTTTCTTGGTTGGCTACTCCGTCGAGTGGCAAGGGCCATCATATGTTAACATGAGAACCACTAGTGATAGCATGTATATGCAATGATGTAGTGAAAGCCACGAGCTTCAGATTTTTTCATGATGATATGTTGAAATCTATGGGATTCAAATTTTTGTATCAGTACTTTTTTGTAAAATTTTTACCAGGATTAATATAAAATATTACCTAGCGATTTGTACAATGTGTTTTAATGATGAATGCGGGTCTCATGTATGTTGCTTATGTAATGATGGATAATTTACATGTTTTTCCAATTATACATTTTTAATGAAATGCTTAAAAACGTGCAATGTGCCAATCTAATATGAAGTTAGCTAATGAATCTCTAACCATGCTCATATTCCTCAGGATATGTTGGTATTGAACAAACTCAAAATATATTTCCAGGAGATGTACTCATCGAAAAAGACAGAGTAGTGTATAGGGTTGTGGACAACATATACTCTGTTTAGATGGGAGACCACAAATTGGGAATCCAGGAAGATGAATATGTGGTCGAAACCAAGGGAAGATGCATCAGTTAACAGTCCAATCACTGCGTGATACTCAATGATGTTATTAGTTGTAGGACTTAGGCATGTTCCACTTGATTTTATCAGTTCACCGGTAGGGGAATAGAGTACCCAAGCTACCGAGGCAAGGTTTTGGGTGTGCTAGCTAGCATCGTCCGTGAATCCATAACAGGTTTCCATTTGCACATCCAGGGATAACATGGTATAAGCAGTTATAATTGGAATGAGACCCTAACACAGTAAAAGGAAAGTGTCACACCAAATCAAACACAGGTTATATACAATATATATAGAGTACTGATGTAGGATAACCTAAGCATAGTACCATTTTAGGTAGATCCCATTTCTAGGCTCCCCTAAGGGTATTCCTTCGTAATCAACTAACTCATAAGATCCTTTTTCCAAAACACGCTTTACAATGTATGGTCTATGCCACATGGACTCAAATTTACCTGCTCCCAGTTGATCATGTTTTTAGACATATGTCAAAACCAAATCACCCTCGTTAAAGATGCGGGGTTGTACGGATTTATCATACTGGGATTTAATGCGCTATTTATGTGCTTCATTAGGAAGAGAAACATCGCGACAGGTTCATCGAGTCTGGATAAGTATAAGAATATCTCTTTCTCAACAGTAGTGTTTGGTAGTAGTTCGACAGCTAACTTCAAAGACATAATCTCGCACTCAATAGGAAATAATGCCTCCTGTCCATATACCAATTGAAAAGGCATGAACCCTGTAGCATTCTTGTGTTAGTTTTTCATCATTTAATTCAATATGATCTAGGATCTTAACTAAGAGAACAACATGTACAACATATCAAACATAAGAGATAAGAGACACAAAGCATTTCACTGGGGAAAACCAAGAAGGTGAAAAACCCCGCAACTTCCTCAGAGATAGAATGAGAACCAATACAGAGATCATAAAGATCAAACCCCAAAACAAGAGATAGTATCCTAGCAGCTTCTCCTCCTCCACTTGTGCGCACTCCTCCTCTCTCTCACTAATGCAAAGTGAGTGAGTGAATGAATAAAATGAGAGAGACACACTCTCTATTTATACAACAACTTAACCTACCTTTGACCCTTACTGGTATGAATTACTAAGGAAGCCTAATAACCCATCCACATGACTCATACAAGGCCGACCCCACCAAGGTGGTCTAATAACCCATCGAATATAAGTTACGACACTTACAATGTAACTTGCGACAGTTGCAAATACAAATGACAACACTTTCAATCAGAGGAATAATACATCTCTGTTGGGGATACAATAAAGTACAAACATAATATACAAGTGAATATCTTCCGAAGTTACAAATACATCAACACTCCCTCTTAACTAGGAAGGTATTCTCTTTACACAGGTCATCAATACATATCGACACAAGTCTTCAATTCTGGAGCTGGATCATCATCACTAGATCATGGAGCATCATCGTCATTGCTGCTGTACTCGTCATCTCGATCACTGGGGATATCTCTCAATTCATCTCGTCATAGGAAGTTCTATAGAGCCATCTCTTTTTCATGCTGGATGTAAGCCTAGCCTCCTGTAGGTCTTCATCATCTCTGCGAGCTATCCATACCATGGAATCCTCAGGGATGATTACGTGTGTCAACAAAACCTCGAAAGAGCATCCCTGGATTGATTACGAGCTTACTACTCAACCTATCGGATCTCCCAGTACTTTTATATGTGACCTCCACAAAACCTTAAAAGAGTGTCTTGCAACCTGCAAGATCTCTAAAGAGCATCCCAGGATTGATTACGAGCTTAATTCTCAACCTATAAGATATCCAATACTGATTACATGTGGTCTCCACAAAACCTTAAAAGAGTGTCTTGTGACCTGCAAGATCTCTAAAGAGCATCCCAGGACTAATTACGAGCTTACTGCTCAACCTATCGGATCTCCAGGACTGATTACATGTGGACTAGCAAAACCTTAAAAGAGTGTCTTACAACCTGCAATATCTCTAAAGAGCATCCCAGGACTTTTACGTGTCTAGCACAACCTGTCCGGATCTCCAAGACTGATTACATGCTTCTGCAAAACCTGTCCATGGCCACGGAGTATCATCTTGATACTCATGATCACACTGATCATCTTCACACAGAGCATCATCCTGATGCTCATGATCATACTGATCATCATACAGTACATCATCCTGATTCACATCATCATCACATGATCATACTGATCATCATCATAGAATCATCCTGATGCATATCATCATCACATGATCATCCTGATCATCATCATAGCATCATCCTGATGCATATCATCTGGAGCATCGTCCTGATGCTCATCACACAACACTTACATCCACAACCACGGGAAGGATCCTCCTACCACCATGATTGGAATGGATCCTGCAAATGTGTCCCATCACTTCCTCCTCGAGGTATCTTCTATCTGAAGAACACTAAGCCTCTATCTGAAGTACTCAAACTTCACTCTGGCTATTGTTTTGGTCAACACATATGCAATGTGCTCATCCATCACAACATACTGCAGTTTTACTGCTCCTCTCTGCACCATATCCCTGATATAGTGATTTTTGATCTCGATATGCTTTGACTTTTCATGGAACACCGGGTTCTATGACAACTTCACACAACTCCGGTTGTCACAATAGATACAAGTAGCATCCAACTGGAGATCAAATAAATAAGACAGTGGCTTCCTTATCCATACTTCCTCACAACTAGACGAACAAGCTGCAACATACTCTGCTTCGGCTGTACTCAGTGCTATGCAGGATTGTTTCCTTCTAAACCAAGAGATCACACCTGATCCCATACTGAAGCAACACCCAAAGTGCTCTTCCTATCTGCAGCATTGCCTGCCCAATCTGAATCAACATAACCCTCTAGGTTAAACTTTTGATTCGCATCATACTTGAGCCCATAATCAACCATACCCTTCAGGTACCTCAGAATATGCTTTACAACAATTAGGTGAACATGTCTATGATCCATTAGGAACTGGCTGAAGGTGTTCACCGCAAAGCAAATATCCGGTCTCGTGTTCATCAGGTACATCAAGGACCCAATCATCTGATGATACATTGTGGCATCAACCGATTTTGATGAAGCATCACTCAATAGCTTCAGGTTCGATGCCATAGGTGTGGCCATGGCCTTGCAGTCCATCATCCCGAACCGCTTCAGGATCTCTACTGCATACTTCCCTTGTCCAAGGAAGATTCCATCTGCACTCTACCACACCTCCATACCTAGAAAGTAATGCATCATACTCAAGTCCTTCATCTCAATCTCAACAACAAGATTCCTCTTCGTGTCAGAAATCAACCTATCCTCTCCTGTTACAAATAGGTCATCCACATATAGTAGGAGTATCACTGGATTTCCTTCCTCAACCTTAATGTAGTAAAGGTTGGAATCCACTTTACTCTTGGTAAATCCCAAACTGGACAGGAAGCTGTCTATTCTGCCATACCATGTCCTGGGTACTTGCTTCAAGCCATACAAGGCTTTCTTTAACTTGCACACATATGAATCCCTGTCATGTGTCTCAAAACCGAGTGGCTACTCCACATACACTTCCTCTTCGACTACACCATTCAAGAAAGCTGTCTTTACATCCATCTGGTGTATCTTCCACTTCATTACTGCAGCCATAGCAAGTACTGTTCTGATGGAAGTGTATATGGCTACAGGTGCAAAATTTTCTTCATAATCTATTCCTTCTTTATGGGAGAAGCCATGAGCCACAAACCTTGCCTTATATTTCTCTATGCTACCATCTACATCATGCTTGATCTTGTAGATCCACTTGGAAGTCACAATAGACTTCCCTTCTGGTCTTGGGACCACATCCCAAACATCATTCTTCATGATCGACTGGTACTCCTTGATCATGGTATCCTTACATTAATGCATCCCTGATCCTGGGAACTTCATATTCTTCAATATCTTCAATAGATAGTTTTCTTGAAATTCGTCGCTGGAACAAACGCCATTGTCCTTATTTTGTAGGTGATTGTACACGATCTTTCCTACAAGTCAAATTCAATTGCATGATTAGAAACTTCTCATAGTTTTCAGAACAAAATATTACACATAAGGACATATGTCATACATTCATGCAATTATCTTAGCCAATGCTTCAATACAACATTCATCCATATCCCGTATTCATACAGTAACTTTCTAGATGCCTTCCATCTCTACCAGAACTTTGTTAAGAGTGTGCACTAATCCAACATGTCAGCAAAGAGGTTTCATTCTAGATAAGTAGCAATGGAATGTTGTATAGTGCGATAGGCCACTTACCCATTACTTGCATATTAGTAATATCTTGTTCATTAATGCAAATTTTCTAAAATGCATAATATACATCCTAAATCTAGGAACATAAGTATGTACATGAATTAACAACATCATTTAAGTAATCATATATACAAGAAATGATAATTCAAATACTTATCTTTGTTTAGTTGTTTGGTGGACTCCCTCTCAATCTTTGCTTCCTTGCAGGAACTACTAGAGTGTGCTCCCTCTTGATCTTTGCTTCCTTGCAGGAACTACTGAAGTGTGCTCCCTCTTGATCTTTGCTTCCTTGTAGGAACTACTGGAATGTGCTCCCTCTTGATCTTTGCTTCCTGAATTATCTGTCTTTGAACTTATATCCATCCTGGACCACTATGCATGCTTAAGTGTGCACTAGTGTCATCATTGTGTCATCCTCAAGATCTCATACATAATAATACATGCATTAGTATAATCTCAATACTATCAAAACATTATGATTCTAAATATGTATGGTCATGATCATTTCATACACAGGTAATTTATCACAAGCGTTAGTATTCAAGGTTTCAGGGAGGACTTCTTTTACTCATGCATATTCTTATTTGACCATAGGACTCTTCTGGTTTGTTATATCATCAATCAAAGTAAGAAGCATAATATGCATAAACCCATGATTACTCAAACTTATAACTTCATGAATAATCATTATCAATCATACAAAAAGTATACTTATATAAGATCCTAACACAAGGTAGGATTCTAACTTGATATACGAAAAACATACCTGGATTATCATGTTTGCGATTTATGTCTAACATACCCAAACAATGTCTTCAATGATTTAGAGACCTTGTGTTAGCAACCTGCATATATCATAAGTTAAGCATTGTAGAAACAAATTATACATACCTCGTAAGTAGAGCTTCTATGTGATCAATGGCTGTGGATGAGTCTTTGTCTTCATGTCACCATGGTCGTATGTTCTTGATCTAGAACTTGATTTTTATTTCTTGATGTACCTCTCATGTTAGCGGACATAATCCTCATACAACACCATAGTGCATTAGTACAATCATAAGTGTCATAACCCTAATCAATGAATGTCTTATATCATTTTACATGCATTCATACTTTTACTAAGCTGATCAGCCAATCTAAAATTAATCAAGATTGTACTAACCTCAATAATATGAATACAAACATATCATGAACTTAATCATCATATAAATGAAACAAATTTTGACACATACCTGTATCACCTCAAGTCATACCTAATTTATGTGCTTTCCTTCAAACAACTTGGTCAAGGAATCAAACATCTCCTTGGGTGTCTTTAGAGAAGACACATGTGGTATGAGATGGTATTTGATAGAATCTGCAATGATCCTCTTGGCCTTGACCAATATCTTCTTATGTAAGGCCTTATCCTCATCTCCCTCTGGAATTGGAATCTCTTCACTTATGTAGGTGTCCAATTCATTCTCTTCTAGGATTAACCCAATCCACTTGATTTGTTGAATTTGGATCTAGAGCTGGCTAGGGTTTGACAGAGAAACCCTAAAAGTCCAAACTTGGAATTTCAACCTTCTGTCTGGATAGGGAGATGTAATTGACTAAGGTGAGCAAGCTGGTGTGCTCAGATTTTGAAAACTTCAAAAATTGACCCTCCAAAATTGACTTGCAAGTTTCGGATCTGCAGCTTCTGTCAAATTCTAGTTTTCTGGTCAAAATCTCGAACTAGGGTTTGATAGAGCCCGAGGTTCTACCAAACCAAAAACTTCGATCTTGGTCTCTAAATTTTGACCTTGATGAGGAGCATCTAGACGTGGTCTCAGATTCCAAAAATTTCAACTTTTGCAGAAACCCTAATTTCCTGCTGCAGTGACAAGCCAAAAAGTGAAAGTGCTCAGAATTGAATTCTGTTCTGACAGAAATATATGCCATATTGTTTCTGATGTATCTATGAAATTTTGGATCCTCAGAGCATGAAACTTTGGCCTGTGGTAGAATTACCTGTCATATTTCCAACCCCATAGATTTGACCTCAAATGGATTCTCTATTAGAGAGATATGCTAAGTGTTGCAACATGACTTGTTTATGGGATGAAACAGAATTGCGAACTTGAACGGAGTGCCATGTCATGTCCCAAATTTGGAATTGGGTCACAATGGCCTAATCACATTAGCCATATTCATTAGAGTTTGCAAAGTTGATGTTAAGGGTCAAATAATTGCCAAGGAGGAAAATTACTAGTTTCCTAGGTTTGGGGTGGAAGCTTTGGGATTTGGAATAATGGGGATAATAAATGATGTTTGAACATTAGAATGGCATAAATATTTAATAAAGGAGCTAAATAAATATATACAAGTGAAAATCAAAGTGTCATTTCATCATGAAGACACATGGAGGAAGTGGGACCCACATATGGCTAGATTTCCCCACTACATTTGGCATCATTCTCTCACCAATTCGAATTCAAGGTGAATGGTAACATACTTGGGGAAGTCCAAAAGGTATTATTCATGGCATAACTCATCCAAGGTCGAAATATAGAGGAAGAGTAACTCCCATGGAAGAGGAAGAGGCAATTTGGAGCTAGTGAGACACTTGGGCTAGATTCCCTAGCTCTATGACAACAATGATGAAGATGCTATGACACCTATGACACAAATCAGACCTGAAGGCTGACATATGACATATATGACATGTCAGGGCTAAAAATAGACTCCAAGAGGGCGCTCAAGGGTGTTAGGGCAGCTAAGATGCTTCCACATGTGATTTGGTGGAAGTGGGAGACTAGGAATTATTGTACAAGTGGCATTCTTTGGAATCTCTTCCCAACTTGAGTTGGCATGAGTCTCTTGGAAGGAATTCGACCCATGGAGGCCATTAGAACTTTATAAATGTCAATAACAAAGAATGAAACCAGCTTTTGATCATTTGTAGAATTTGCAATTGCATTTGTGAAGAGGGAGAGCTAGTGGATGACTAGTTTCTTGCCTTAGCCAATTTCGAGGGTGAAAGATTCCCATCCAAGTTGGTAATTGGAAAGGCCATTCAGACCTTTCATTTGGAGCTTTAATGGAGTCTTTATTTGCAGGTGTAAGCTACAGGGCAGCTCATGGTTTCTTCTATTGCAGCTCACTCCTTCAACCATTTCCATTTTTGATGGCATATTCTTGATCCTTGAGGGAGGGCGTTTTTGGTGAGCTATTGTACTCTTTGGGGAAGCTTTTAATGCCCCATTTCTTTTGTAATATGAAGTAAATACTCTGTTCTTCATCTCCAAAAAGTTTCAGGTCGAAATTCCAAGTAGAAATGTATAAATCTCATTTTTAATGGAAGAACAATGCCATTTCCCCACTACCTTGTTGTGAGCCAATGTGTTGATGATGATTTCGAATGAATGGATGATTCTCTGATATATTTGTGATAAATATACTGCCATGGATGTCTTCTACAAGTTTCATGTACTGTACTTGAGCATTTGAAGCATTTTTACTCAATTTAGTTGCATTGGGAGGTGAAATAGTGACATTTCCCCAAGGGTCGAATTGGGGATTTTTGCAGTCGAATGGGAGAGGGTGAGAACAGTTGTAATAATCCATTAATGGTGCATATGAGACTTTAATAACATACTTAACACATTACATACCTCTGTTCATAAATTTGAGTGGGTTTGGAGGCATTTGGGAAGCCATTTTCATTGTTTACCCCAGGGGGATTTGAACCCCAAATTACTAGTAAAATTGCATAATTGGTCCAGAATATTAAGAGAGTTTGCAGAGGTCTTTTGGTGGCCATATGTCATCCATAAACATCATATTCAAGTTCTAATATCATTCATACACCTTCCTTGAAGATTTGAAGGCATTTGGAGTCAATTTGAGACCTAGAGACCAATACTAGTCAAAGGAAAATCACTAGTAAAGTTACCTACATTGATCAGAATTGAAAGAGGATTTGCAGAAGTATTTTAAAGGTCCAAAGGCATCCCTGAAACACATATTTATGTTCTAATATCATTCATATACCTTCTCAGAAGATTTGGGATCATTTGGGGCAAATTTGGGACCTAGAGATCAAAACTAGTCAAAGGTCGAACAAGGGAAAAAAAGTGGAAAATTGCCATTTTAATAAAATTCCAAATAAGGGACATTACAGTGGTATCAGAGCATGATCTTGGCACCTGATGTGGTATAATATTCATGAGGACAATAATTCAGGTACCACCATTAGATATTGAAACCAAAAGTGCTTTTGTTGAAGAAAAAAAAAAGTAGGAGAAGAAGAGCAAATTTTTTGAGGAAACTATGACTAGGGATGAAAAGGGAGCCTCATATGATGGTGAGGAGCATATAAAAATTATGAAAACAATATTCGAAGATATGACCAAGCAAATTAAGGAAGGATTCGAATTGTTTTCTATCGAACTTGTGGAAAAAATTATTGATTTTAAGGAAACCAAGGGGCAAAATGCATCAGCTTGCTTGAAGGAGCAAAAGGAAGAGACATCACAAGATCATGAAGAAGATTCTATTGAAAATATGGAAGATCATTTCGAGACACCTTCTAGCTTAGACATGAACCAAAGAGCATCTACTGATGGATGCTTAAACTATGAAGGAGTACCTACTGATGGGTGCTCACACCTCTATGTTGGTGACATAGAGATCACGTTTGAAAGTGTTTCTACAAGTACAAGTTTCATTAAGCATGATAATGAAGACCTTGTAGCGGTTGAAGAAGAACCAAGATCAACTTCCCCATCACCACTTGAGCTTCATGAAGTTGGTCCAAGCAAAATTGAAGAAGATGAGGAGGTTCATTTGCAAGAGCCTCATTTTCTTGAAGGGTCCTTAAAGATGAATGAAAATAATATCCAAGAGTCCCTCAGCATTCTCCATGAGACTCAAGCATTGGTGTCAAATTCTTGTTGGAGAGCTACTTCATTGGAGGAAACATCCTTCCTTGAAGATATGGAGAAGATTCAAAGAGCAATGTGCCACATCAAAGGTAATTTCATGTCTTTGCTTTTTGATAGAAACCATTTGTTTGAGCTTAATGAATTGTTACATGATTCATACTTGAAGAATAATGAGGATATTCATAAGCTCACAATTCAAAATGAGCAACTTCTTGAAAAGTTGCAAGATACTTGTTTTTCCTCCTATGTTTCAGATTGTCAAATGGTAGATTGTTTGGAGGATTCTCATGACATGGTGGATCATGAGAAATGTGAAAATTTGAATGTTCTTGATGTGTTTGGAGATGAACTTGAAGAGATCCAAACACTTGATGTGGTGGAAGAAGAATTTGAATTGCCTCTTGATGAAGGTTGTGCAATTTTTAAAGAAGAGCATGATTCATCTACATTGGAACCAAACTATGACAAAGAGTTCACACTTTTGAAGGAGCTGCATGATACTACCCATATGGATCCTCCCCATGATGAAACTTCTGTACTTTTTGATCATTTGGGTGATTTGGTTCATTCTCCTACATCCTACAATTCCATGTTTTGCAACATTAGTCTCAATGAAGTATGGGTGAAAGGGTTCTTTTTGATGGTGCCACATGAGGAGTATGATATGGTTGGAGCACATTCTTATTCACATTTGCAGCAGGATACTTTATTACTTTATGATGATGCACATCTACATGGATGCACCTATGATATGCATTTGAGTCACTTGAAGACTCATGGTTTTTCTTGCTCAACACTTGATTCATTTGATGTTGGAGGAACTTCATCCAACACTTGGGTGAATAGATTTATGATTGGAGAACATTTTTGTTGGAAGCCACATACTTTGTTATATTTTTATGATAATCACATTCAGGGATGTATGGGTGAGACTTCTTTGAGTCATTTGAAGTCTCCTTGTTTTTTCTGCTCATTATTTGGTTCAGATTTTAGTGGAGATTCTTCATTCACTTCTTGGATGAAAGAATACATGGCTGAATATTTTGATGCATATCACATCCTTTTGGAGCAGCTTTATAGGACATGGGATCCTCACCTATGTCATTGGAGCAGATTTGATTGGTCACTTGAAGCTTGTATGCACTTGGAAAACGGTGGTCTACTTGCTTGGAGGTATAAGCACTTTCATGATTCTTTGATGAAGCACCTCCTTGATATTAATTTTCATTATGTAGTTATGTACTTTGATGATATATATTTTGTACTCATGATGTTTGGAAGAATGCATACAAGAAAATGGGATCCAGGAATCCTCTTATATGATGGTATGGGTTGGAGAGCACTCTTAATTGTTCGGGTGCAATACAAGCAATGGGACCCTGGAATAATTTTTATCTCATTGGTTTCAAATTTTTTGGGGAAACAAGCAGTATGGGAGATGGATTTCCCCACTTAATAAAGTGATTTTTATCAGAGTAGTGCAGCAGCAAGCATGTTGGTTCCTCTCTAAAATATTCATGGAAACTCAAAGACTCAAGGTTTGGCAATTCAATGGCAACTTCAAAGAATTATACAGAAAGCAGGTTCTTCAACACCCATGTTTGAAATTGCTTGAGGACAAGCAATATTGGGAAGGGAGGATTTGTCATGTCCCAAATTTGGAATTGGGTCACAATGGCCTAATCACATTAGCCATATTCATTAGAGTTTGCAAAGTTGATGTTAAGGGTCAAATAATTGCCAAGGAGGAAAATTACTAGTTTCCTAGGTTTGGGGTGGAAGCTTTGGGATTTGGAATAATGGGGATAATAAATGATGTTTGAACATTAGAATGGCATAAATATTTAATAAAGGAGCTAAATAAATATATACAAGTGAAAATCAAAGTGTCATTTCATCATGAAGACACATGGAGGAAGTGGGACCCACATATGGCTAGATTTCCCCACTACATTTGGCATCATTCTCTCACCAATTCGAATTCAAGGTGAATGGTAACATACTTGGGGAAGTCCAAAAGGTATTATTCATGGCATAACTCATCCAAGGTCGAAATATAGAGGAAGAGTAACTCCCATGGAAGAGGAAGAGGCAATTTGGAGCTAGTGAGACACTTGGGCTAGATTCCCTAGCTCTATGACAACAATGATGAAGATGCTATGACACCTATGACACAAATCAGACCTGAAGGCTGACATATGACATATATGACATGTCAGGGCTAAAAATAGACTCCAAGAGGGCGCTCAAGGGTGTTAGGGCAGCTAAGATGCTTCCACATGTGATTTGGTGGAAGTGGGAGACTAGGAATTATTGTACAAGTGGCATTCTTTGGAATCTCTTCCCAACTTGAGTTGGCATGAGTCTCTTGGAAGGAATTCGACCCATGGAGGCCATTAGAACTTTATAAATGTCAATAACAAAGAATGAAACCAGCTTTTGATCATTTGTAGAATTTGCAATTGCATTTGTGAAGAGGGAGAGCTAGTGGATGACTAGTTTCTTGCCTTAGCCAATTTCGAGGGTGAAAGATTCCCATCCAAGTTGGTAATTGGAAAGGCCATTCAGACCTTTCATTTGGAGCTTTAATGGAGTCTTTATTTGCAGGTGTAAGCTACAGGGCAGCTCATGGTTTCTTCTATTGCAGCTCACTCCTTCAACCATTTCCATTTTTGATGGCATATTCTTGATCCTTGAGGGAGGGCGTTTTTGGTGAGCTATTGTACTCTTTGGGGAAGCTTTTAATGCCCCATTTCTTTTGTAATATGAAGTAAATACTCTGTTCTTCATCTCCAAAAAGTTTCAGGTCGAAATTCCAAGTAGAAATGTATAAATCTCATTTTTAATGGAAGAACAATGCCATTTCCCCACTACCTTGTTGTGAGCCAATGTGTTGATGATGATTTCGAATGAATGGATGATTCTCTGATATATTTGTGATAAATATACTGCCATGGATGTCTTCTACAAGTTTCATGTACTGTACTTGAGCATTTGAAGCATTTTTACTCAATTTAGTTGCATTGGGAGGTGAAATAGTGACATTTCCCCAAGGGTCGAATTGGGGATTTTTGCAGTCGAATGGGAGAGGGTGAGAACAGTTGTAATAATCCATTAATGGTGCATATGAGACTTTAATAACATACTTAACACATTACATACCTCTGTTCATAAATTTGAGTGGGTTTGGAGGCATTTGGGAAGCCATTTTCATTGTTTACCCCAGGGGGATTTGAACCCCAAATTACTAGTAAAATTGCATAATTGGTCCAGAATATTAAGAGAGTTTGCAGAGGTCTTTTGGTGGCCATATGTCATCCATAAACATCATATTCAAGTTCTAATATCATTCATACACCTTCCTTGAAGATTTGAAGGCATTTGGAGTCAATTTGAGACCTAGAGACCAATACTAGTCAAAGGAAAATCACTAGTAAAGTTACCTACATTGATCAGAATTGAAAGAGGATTTGCAGAAGTATTTTAAAGGTCCAAAGGCATCCCTGAAACACATATTTATGTTCTAATATCATTCATATACCTTCTCAGAAGATTTGGGATCATTTGGGGCAAATTTGGGACCTAGAGATCAAAACTAGTCAAAGGTCGAACAAGGGAAAAAAAGTGGAAAATTGCCATTTTAATAAAATTCCAAATAAGGGACATTACATGCCACGTGTCACTGTTTCAACTTCGGCCTCTGAAACTCGGACCTATGAAACTACAGTCCATGCCATAACTGAAGCATTTTACGGAATTCCATTTGGAGCTACCTATCCCAAGATATGACCTTTGTTCCTAGGTCACCTATTTAGGGCTGCATTCTGGAAGAGGCAGAAACCCTAACTTGTACGAATCATATCTCACAAAGTACAACGAATATGAGGCTGATCTTCAGAAAAAAGGTACATGAACATTTCATCTTCGACCTGTAAAAGGTTCAGATCCTGAACCTTCACCAAAACTAATTTATAGCGAAAGTTCCACGATGACTGGTTTTTACTATATCAAGCCCTAGCTTCCAATTTGTTGCAAGTGCAACAAGTGTCGTAAATGCCATACAATGCCTTCCTTCGGGCTATATCTGATACCATGTTAGTTTTTCATCATTTAATTCAATATGATCTAGGATCTTAACTGAGCGAACAACATGTACAACATATCAAACATAAGAGACAAGAGACACAAAGCATTTCACTGGGGAAAACCAAGAAGGTGAAAAATCCCGTAACTTCCTTAGAGATAGAATGAGAACCAATACAGAGATCACAAATATCAAACCCCAAAAAAAGAGATAGTCTCCTAGTAGCTTCTCCTCCTCCACTTGTGCGCACTCCTCCTCTCTCTCACTAATGCGAAGTGAGTGAGTGAATGAATAAAATGAGAGAGACACACTCTCTATTTATACAACAACTTAACCTGCCTTTAACCCTAACTGGGCCGACTTCCTAAGGAAGCCTAATAACCCATCCACATGAATCATGCAGGGCCGACCCCACTAAGGTGGTATAATAACCCATCAAATATAAGTTACGACACTTACAATGTAATTTGCGACACTTGCAAATACAAATGACGACACTTTCAATCAGAGGAATAATACATCTCCGTTGGGGATACAATAAAGTAAAAACATAATATACAAGTGAATATCTTCCGAAGTTACAAATACATCAACATATTGATGCAGGTTCTATATGCCCAAAGTGATGAAAAGAGCATAAAGTTCCAATTTGATCTATGGGTCCCTACCATGCGTTTTATCATGGTTTTCAAGATCTTATTGATTGGCTCTACTTGACCATTCACTTGGGGATATGTTGGAGCCTAGGCCGTAGCTGCGGTAAAGCTGCGAATTTTGGGGAAAAAGCACAAGTATGAAAGGAAAGTGCTAATTTTGGGACAAGCACTAAGTTTTGGGCAAGAAGGAGACGGTGCGCAGTACGGTGCCAGATGGACAAGCTCAGCGAGGATCACGGACCGGAAATCGCGGAGCTCGCGCGCACGTCATAGAAGAATGAAGGTGGCTCAGCTACCATAATAAATAAGGCAATGGAGTAGAGGACTCAGCTACCCTCATTTAAAGGCTAAGTACAGAAGTTATGGTTGCTCGGATCAAGGAGGAGCAACGGACCAGAGCATTGAAGGCGAAGGACAAGCGCCCATACCCACAATCTGCGCCGGAAGTCAAGGAGCCTGCAGGAAGCGGCGACATGACTACAAGCGGCGCCTACAGTACACCTAGCCATGTGCGTGGTTAGGGTTTTTGGGAATCACTGTTGGGAAAGGCCCACAGTTTTGTAAAGGTGTGACCGTCATGGCCACCTATATATATGTATACATGATAAGAAGAAGAGTTAGATATTTTGGGGATAGTTAGATGGTTAGACTGTTAGATAGTCAGTCTTGAGGATAGATCATGCGATTGATTATCCTTTGTTATGTTTTCTACCGAGTGTGTAGAACTAGGGTGGAAATCGGATAGCCGAGGAGCTAATCCCTGAGTTGCCAGACAGTCTGAGTTGACGTCTGTGCCTTTGTAATCTCTGTAGAGAAGAGACTAGATTGAGAGAAGGGCTCCCAGCTGTGTGCGTGGAGTTTCCTGGAAAGATCTAAGGCTGCAGCTGTGTGCGCAGCATATTGTATAACTCTATCATTTTCTGGTTAATATAACACTCCCGTGGACATGGTTTCCCTCGAGGAGGTGAACTTCACATATTTCTTCTTGTTATAATGTTTGCGTGAATGATTAACTGTTTAAGTTCATTACCTGTGTATACAAGACTCTTGCATTATCTTTGCAACTGTTTAAGTGAGTTTGGGAAGGTCCCTTGATAGCTATAAGTGTTAAGTATTGAAGAAGTGGTGGAGCGCTGTCGCGGCAGCGAGCGAGGAAGGCGTTACTGTGCTGGGCGCGCAGGGCAAGGAGGTACTTAACGCGTTGACGCAAGGAAAAGTTGCCTTCTGCGCCAGAGCGGAAGAACTGCGCAGCGGGCCTGCTGAGGGAGGAAGCCGCGCAGTTGAGCCGAGGGGCCTGCGGGAAAGTCAGACCACCGACATCTGAGGAACCGAAAAAGGAAGAACAATCTCCGCGTCACCAAGGTTAAGGAAATCTGATTCCTTAACCCCCCCATAGCCACTTCGGGTGAGACCTCGAGCTGCTGCGCAGCTCGTTGCCGAGAGGGCCAGTGCGCCTAGGGGTTTGTTGCTGCGCTTCATTAAAACCCGGGTCTGCCCAAGAAAGCAGCCAACAAATGGTTCCGTTGCCTTGCGACTTGCTGTTGTGAGACTTGTTATTTCGGCGACGCGCGAGATCGAGGAGAACAAATGGTTCCCTTGTCTTGCGACTTGCTGCTGTGAGACTTACTATTTCCGCGACGTCTGAGATTGTTGCTGAAGCCAGCACAAGGTTCTGTTACACTGAGACCTGCTCAGTTAACAAATGTGTTACTGGAATCCTACAGCTAAAGAAATTGGAGACTGGTTTGATTTAAAGGCTAAAGAGTTCGCTGAACAAGAAAATAGAAGCTCTACGCTCCAAACAGAAGACTGGTTGCAGAAGTATATTTATACTGACCTTCACGAAATTTTCTTTGTTACATTCGCACTGGAATTGCACGCTTGGATAGCCAAGTTAGCAGATTCTAGACCTACTGTGCATATTGATCGACCCGTCGCTTGGACGCCTGAGCTAGTTAGTATTGTGAAGCGGATAGACAATCCTGTATCCCGCGCAGTAGACTTTTGGTTGAATAGTCTACTGAAAGGTTTCATCACCGAGTTTGCAGTAGATACAAGAAAGAGTTTCAGTGAAGCTGAGAGGAATTTCTTCCAAGTACACAGAGGTAAGTTCTTAAATTCTCTGAACTTATGGATTAAAATGCTTCCGTATGAAAAAGGAAAGCTATGTATTGCTTCTGATGAATAGCATAGACAAGTAATGTCCGTAGATTCTGATAGTGATCCTGAACTTATTGGTTGCACTCGTAGTGGAAAATGATATAAAGTAGGCCTTGACCAATATTCTTTTGAGTCTAGCCCAGACGATAGCCAAGTCCCTAGAGCAAGCCATATAGAAAGATAAGGGAGTGCTCATATCCCTTATCACCCCTTTACACCGCAAAAACCAGACGGATCTCAGTATAACCCCGCAGTAACACCTTCTAGTAGCCCACACGGTACTTCTAGTACCTCAGAACCACCTTTATTTAACCAGCCCAGAAGCACTGCTACAACACCCTCACCTCAACCTAGCACAAGAAGGATGGGTGATGACATGAAGCTACCAACTTTTAGAGGAACAGGGATAGAAGACCCTGAGCAGCACTGGTTCTTATGTGAATCCATTTGGACAATTAAGCAAATTAATGATGATGCTGTTAAACTGGTTCAGTTAGCAACCACACTAAGAGAAAGAGCCTTAACTTGGTTCATGAAATACTCAGCAGCACAGAATAGGACGCTTGTTGATGTAAGAAATGCTATGATTCGGGAATTTAAGAAACCTAAATCAGAATCACAGTGTATAACAGAGCTCAAAGACATCAAACAACTACCTACAGAATCAGTATGGGACTTTGACCAGAAGTTCAAAGCCTTGATAGATCAAGTAAGCTTCGAGTTTGCACCACAACAGCATAAGGAATGGTTCATTGCTGCGCTGCTCCCACACATTAGACTTCCTCTTATGCAACAGAATCTCAATACTCAGGAACAAGCTCTAGAGATGGCTATGAAACTAGAAGCTTCGCCCATTGCGGGAACAAGCAACGATGTTGCGCAGTTGCAGAACCAATTAGCAAACTTAACTTTGCAAGTGCATGATATTAAGAAAGGCAAGGAGATTAAGGAAGAAATTTGGTGCACAAAATGTAAAGCCCAAGGTCATTCAAAGGACCATTGCCCCGTTTTCATAGACTATATTGCAACTGGAGCACCTAACCCTTTACCACAGGCATAGGGGCCTTGGTGTGAAATCTGTAGAACTAGAGGTCATAGACCACAAGAATGTCACTTACTTCAGAAATATGTACAAACTCCAAAGAATCTATATTGTAATTTCTGTAAATCAGTAGGTCATGATGAGAACAATTGTAGAGCATATGATCTTATGATAGAAAGAAAGCATGATGTTTATAGGGTACAAGCAGAGACACAAGGACCCACAGCAGGTCCACCGTATGACCAAACTCGCGACGCCCGAGCAGGAAATTACAGGGGACGCGGACGCACAACAAATTTTGGTCACGGAAGAGGACAGATCACTTGTTATAATTGCGGAGCACAAGGTCATTTTGCCAGGGATTGCCAAAATCCTACAACCCTCTGCAGGTATTGTAAATCTTCTGACCATATCATTGAAGAATGCCCTCAGTTACAGGCTAAGATGCAAGCAAAGACCCCACAGGTCAATCAGAATATTCAGTTGATTGGAGCAGAAAAAAGAGAACCAGACCCTACAGTTAATATAGTGACACGCAGTGGAGCAACCACTGGTGCGCAAGAGATGGGAATGGGAAAGCAAGCGACGCAATGGGTGCGCCACGCTAATATTAAACCAGCCCCACTTGACCCGCAGAAGCAAAAAGAAGCATTCAAGCAAGCTCAAGAGTATTTCTCAGATCCGAGAGCTTCAAGTTCTGCCGCAATTCCGCAGAACAATATTAGATCGCAAGTGCTAAGACAAGACAACCTGGTACAAGAACAGGCCACTACAGCTGGAAGGCCTGACGAGGAGCATGCACTAGGAAGTGTTCATGCGTTCCTGCGACAATGTTTAAAATTGTTGCACAATGAAAAGGCAACTCTAGAACTCCAACACCTGTTGGATCAGTGGCAACAGTCTGCTTCGACGAACACACCGCAGTGTGCTGTTCACCAGATTAGGAGTCACATTTGAACTGGAAAAGAGATGAGGCTCATAGCGCAGATTGGAGCATTTGAAATGGACGAAGTCATGTTAGATCTGGGCTCCGAAGCCAATGTTCTCACTATGCAGACATGGGAACAGATGGGAAGCCCTCACCTTACAAGATCCCCTATCCAGCTAAGACTCACGAATCAGCAACGAGTCTCTCCATTGGGCAGATTACCCAATGTACCTATTGATATTGAAGGAGTAAGAAGCTCTGCAGATTTTGAAGTAATCAAAATCCTGGATGATAGTAGACCATACCCAGCACTTTTAGGAATAGACTGGGCATTTGATAATTTGGCTGTCATTAATTTGAAGAAAAGACAGATGACCTTTGAGGATGACCAGATTAGGGTCATCGCACCACTTGATCCTATTCAAGGACCAAGGTATATAGAACCCATTCGCGCAGAAGAGGAAGCGCGCCACATGGAAAGTTTGTACCAAATGACTACTAACCACAGTGACTATGTCAACCCCACAGTAGATGGCCATATCAGCTGGCGATGCGATAGCTCGTGCACATCAGACTCAGATGCAGGATTGGAAAATTGGCAGAATCGTTTACATGAGGTCTCTGCAAGGCGTTGCGCTATGATGACTAAATCCATTCGATGGATTGGCACAGAATTAACTGACACTCCAATTTTTGATGGTTTAACTGAAGTAACTAAATTCATACATGAATATGAACAAAAGCTTCCAGAACAGCAGCGCATACAGGCACTGGATGTAGCATTGCGCGCTACACCCGCAAGATGGTGGGTTGCGCATAAGGAGAATATTCATACATGGCAAGACTGTCGCAGATTGATACTGCGCAGATTTCAGGACACCACAGCCGAAGTCCTACGCAAGTATGAGGGACAGAGTGACCCCAGGTCACACATTGAAGCATGTATTCAGCAATGGTCAGATATTCCAGAAGATGAATGGGTTCACCTATTTATCCACACATTGGATAGAGTTCCAAGGAACTGGTATACTGAAACAGAATTGCGCAAAGGCACTATCAGTTGGCCTCTTACGATAGAAAGCTTTCAACTTACCTTCAGCTTTGAGTCAGAACATCCAAGCATCGATCAGGCTTTGAAGTGTATTAAAAAGAAGATATTTGAACAATGCCCGTTATCAGAATATTCCCAACCAGATTGGGTTGTCCAGATAGAACATGCCCTGGAATGTTATAACTTCACCGCTGAAGATGAGGAGGACGATCCTCGCAACATCAATATCCCAGAATCAGAAGGAACGCGCAATATTGAAGGTCCTGAGCTTGATATTCCTGCCATCACAGAACACATCAAGCTCAAGAAGATTAACATTGGTACAGAAGCTGAACCAAAGTTTGCTTCTATAGGAGATTATTGGGATGATGAAACTGTTGGACATGTTTCAGAATTATTACGTGACTACCAGGATATCTTTCCTACCAAGTTCACAGAAATGAAAGGCATCCTAGGAGACTTAGGAGTGATGCGCATACCTCTGAAAGCAGACGCCAAGCCAGTAAAACAGCGCCCGTACAGATTGAACCCCCGGTATAAAGACAAAGTTAGAGAAGAAATTGATAAAATGCTCGCAGCAGGTATTATTGAGCCAGTAGAGGAAAGCGATTGGATTAGTCCTATGGTGGTCGAAGAAAAGAAAACGAAAGGTGAAATAAGAATCTGTGTCGACTTGCGCAAACTCAATGATGCATCAGTGCACGATCCATTTCCCACTCCTTTCACAGATGAAGTACTTGATAATGTTGGAGGACAAGAGGCTTACTCTTTCACTGATGGTTTTTCGGGATATCATCAGATCAGAATCCATCCGGACGACCGCCACAAGACTACTTTTGCAACTGAATGGGGCTCATTCCAGTATACGGTAATGCCCTTTGGTCTTAAAAATGCACCTGCTATCTTCTCTAGAGTTGTTGTTGCTGTTTTTAAAGAATTCATTCACAAGTTTTTAGAAGTCTATTTTGATGACTGGACTGTATTTGGCCTATTAAAGAACCATATTGCAAATCTGCGCATGATGTTAGAAAAATGTAGACAGCATCAGATTTCCCTTAACTTGAAAAAATGTATATTTTGTGCGCCCTTTGGTATTTTGTTGGGACATATTGTATGCAGACAAGGACTCCTGATGGATCCTGCGAAGGTTGCCATCATTGCTAATTTACCTGCGCCCAACTCAGTTAAGCAATTGCGCACTACATTGGGACATACTGGATACTACAGAAAATTTATCAAAGGTTATGCAAAGATCACAGCACCTATGGAAAGATTGCTGAAAAAGGATTCGAAGTTCCAATGGACAGAAGAATGCCAACAGAGCTTGGACACACTTAAAGAAAAGATGATCACAGCGCCTATTCTAGTTTTCCCGGACTGGAGAAAACCTTTTCATGTTCATGTTGATGCTTCTTCCATAGCATTGGGGGTTGTGCTTACACAGTCTGGAGAAGGAAGTATTGACCACCCGATTGCTTACTCCAGCAGAAAGCTATCTACAGCTGAGAAGAACTACACCACTACAGAAAGGGAAGGACTAGCTATGGTGTATGCCCTACAGAAATTCAGACACTACCTGTTAGGCGCTCATTTTAAAATGTATATTGACCATTCTGCTTTGAAATATTTGGTCAATAAACCAGTGTTAGGAGGAAGAATTTGTAGATGGCTACTGCTCTTTCAAGAATATGATTTCGAGGTTATTGTAAAGCCAGGCAGATTGAATGCAGGGTCCGACCATCTATCCAGGATAGAGTCAGGAGAGGAACCTACAAGTCTGGAGGACAATCTGCTTGACGCACAGTTGTTTTCTATTCAAGCAGTAGACGAATATTATTCTGATATTCTTGAGTTTCTCACTACCGGGCAAGCGCCGGTTGAGTTTACAATCCAGCAGAAGAAGCAACTTGTTGTCAGAGCCGCAGACTTCACTCTGATAGCAGGCCAGCTTTATAAGTTGGGCCCTGACGAAGTTTTGCGCAGATGTATCTTACCACATGAAAAGAGCTCTATCATCGCAGAAGCGCATTCAGGTACCGCAGGAGGCCATTTCGCAGGAAAGCCGACTGCGCAAAAGATATTAGCCGCAGGTCTTTGGTGGCCGACATTGCACAAGGATACTAAGGCATTCTGTAAATGTTGCAATGTGTGCCAGCGAACAGGAAAACCCTCAAGAAGAGATTAAATGCCGCTAAGACCCCAGATCACACTACGTGCTTTTGATAAATGGGCCATTGACTTTGTAGGACCTATTAACCCACCAGGAAAAAGAACTGGCGCAAGATACATCATTACAGCTACTGAATACCTCACCAGATGGGCTGAGGCTAAGCCAGTTAAGAACTGCGACGCTGCTACGGCCGCACAGTTCATTTTTGAGAATATTATCACTAGATTTGGATGTCCACTAATTCTAATGAGTGATCAGGGTACACATTTCCTCAATGAGACTATAGAAGCCCTTACTGAAGAATTCCAAGTTAGACACCACAAGAGTACACCCTACAACCCTCAAGCTAATGGTACGGTGGAGGCATTCAATAAAATTCTTGAGAATGCCCTGACGAAGATCTGTAATCAACAAAGAGATGATTGGGACCTTAGAGTCACAACCGTATTATGGGCTTATAGAACCACTTGCAAGAAACTAACAGGTCACACACCTTTCAGTTTGGTGTATGGACAAGAAGCAGTTATGCCTATGGAATACATTATTCCCAGTCTCAGAATTGCGCAAATCACAGAAATGACAGATCCTGATACTATGAATGAAAGACTCTCGCAGCTGCTTGCCTTAGAAGAAGACCGACTTTTAGCCGGATTCCATCAACAGGTACAGAAGGCAAGACAGAAAGCTTGGCATGACAGGCACATTAAGCATAAGCACTTTGAAGAAGGAGACTTGGTACTCCTTTATGATAGTAAATTCATCAAGTTTCCAGGCAAGTTTCGTGTACATTGGTTAGGCCCTTTTCGGGTGACAAAGATAACAGGAGGAGGCGCAGTTCAGCTTGAAAAGCTTGATGGAGAATTACTACCTACAATGATCAACGGGAGTCGGCTCAAGCTTTATCGCGACGGCCACTCCGCTCTGTCGACCTAACATATTGCTAAAAAGGTGCAAATGTCCGGTGTAGTTGAAAGAGACATCGCATTCACAGTCTACACGGAAGCTGCGGGACACCTTCAGTTTCCAGCTTCCCGCGCAGTTCCTTGAAATATCCGCGCATCCTGAATAAAATTTGTTTGAAACGAGCTTATCTTTGCGCTCTGGCGAAGTTTTGTTTTTTTTGGACCGTTGAACCATCGCTCTTGCGGAGTTCCCTATATCAAAGCTGCCGCTTGAGGAGTTATCAGCATGGACCCCTTTATGCACAGTTACCTAAGCTGAAATGACCCGCCACCAAACATTGAATTACCGCAGTTATGTAGCCGCGTCTGAATAAATGAAGGATAAGTCCGCTATTTAAGTCTAGCTGCTCTGACGGATTCGGCTTGATCTCCGAAAGATTTGCATTTAACTCAGGCGCCGAAAGCATTAGCTTCTCCCGGAAGGCTGTCAGAGCCCGTCAATCACAATAAATGCACCATTGTGGCGAGGAGGATAGCGTGTTGTCAACTCATGTATAGCCCCCTACAGCTACGTAACCCCACTTGGTCGCATTTACTATCACCTCTGGCTATAAATACCTCACACTTGTATAATTTTTGGGTTACTTTCCTCGAGTTGCTATCTTGTTTAAGAATCCAAGTTATTGTTTTCAGAGCCGAGTTGTGCAGAGTATTTTCCCTTGTTTTCAGCGTCCATATCCTACGCAGGTCCGCCATTTGCTGTCCAAAGTTTTTGTTCCCTACATCGGTTCACGACGGAGAACCTGTCGACTGAAGAATTTGTTCGTCAATTCCTGCGCCGAGGCTTAGATTTCGGCATGACTACTCCAGTCACGGCTTCGACTTATGTACACCCTGGATGGACTGATCCTCGACAGTCGCCTGGCACGAGAGCATCTCAGCAACAGCTAGAAGAACCTGTTCCAGAGCCATTGGCCACCATGGCGAACTATATTCCGTCGCGTCCAGATGATGCGCCAGAAGTACAGATCCCAAAGAATGCAAAGTATCCCATTCCGTTACCGCCACTACCGGCTAGCGTGCGGGTAGAAGGGCAACTGTTGGGACACCTTCCACTGGTCAAATTCTCTGATTTCAATCTGGGAGACTATAAAACATATCCCCAGTTTGCGCCAGATCGATATCTGACGATAGTTCACAATCCCATCCGAAAGGTCGATGAATTTACCCCAAGGGGATTTGCAGCAAACTTGGAGAAGCCAGGTTTGTTGAATTTGTTGAAGCTACCGCACTTTGGGCGTAGCAACGAAGTCAATGCAGTTGTTAAGACGCTGCTTTCATGTGTTCATGGAGGTTACCTTTGGCTCGGGAGGCCAATTGATCTAAATGTTGATTTGATTCACCGCATCACCGGTCTATCCAAGGCTGGTAAGGATCCCAATATTCATTTTGTGGGAAAGGACAAGGACAGAAAATTGGCTGCACAGCTGGTGCAAAAGTATAACTTGACAAGAGGAGGTCGGGCTTATGACCTCACTACAGTAGAAGATGAGGCACTTCGATTTACAGGAAGTCTGCTTGCAGGAAGACTTCTCACAAAGTGCCGACCGAAGGAAGTTACTGGAGCTGTCATGGAGCTCGCCATCGCAGCTGCGGAGGGAGAGCAGTACAACTGGTCTCTCTTCCTGCTGAATTCTTTCTTGGCTGATTGCCTGAATGTGCAGGACAATGCAGCCCAATCATTCCATTTTTCTTGGCTTCTAATTTTATGCGCTCTCGTTGGGTGGAAGGAGCCCCTGAATACTCAGTTCCTTCCGCGCCGCGCAGGAGAGGTTGCCGGCATGCGCTACATCAACCTCTGGGATTCTCCCAATCCCGTGAAGCGCAAGATGAATCGCGCTGTATTTTGTGAATACTACTATCTCCTCAGAGATACCATTCAAGAAATGCCAAGGCTAAGCGAGGAGACAGCCACATTATATGAAGGAAAGTTGGCTTTTACTGCCGACATACATCAACTTTACCTCCGCCCTTGCGGCATTCCAGATGAATGGGTACTAGGCCTTTACAGGATGACTACCGAGGATGTTGAAGAAACCATCAAGTCTTGGTCGGATGAGTGGAGGGTGGCCGCCGATCTCGCATCCGCGCTGCCAACCGCCGCTGCGAAAGAGAAGGATAAGGGCAAGGAAGCCCCGGAGCAAAGAAGTGATGAAGGTTCCACAGAACCGGCCACCAAGAAGCAAAAAGTGTCGCATCTCGCTGAGGCTATTCCCTCGGGGATCGACCAGTACCTACACGAGCAATTTCGCGAGCTGCGCACTGCGCACGCTTACATCAGAAGTGCTTTAGATTTGCAGTTCGTAGAATTGAAAGGTCTCGCAGGAAGAGTTGCGCAGACCCATGCGCCAGCATCTACTTCGCAGGTGCCACAAGAAATTCCAAGTGCCGAGCGAGTTGAAGAACTCATAGAAAGGCATACTGTCGTGCATATTCCGCCTACCAGCATGACACTTCCAGATCCGCTAGCTGCACTACAGGTAAGCGCCGTTGGGCCCGTTGAAATCAATTTGTCTCTAATTCCTATAGAGACTCTACAGCTAGTGCATGAGAAAGTTTCTCTTGAGTTGAGAGCTAGAGAGCTCTCTACATTTCAGGAAAATCAACGACTGCAATCGTAGGAGATAGAATTGAAGGCAAGCCATAAGAATATATCTGAGAAACTTGCACTTTATGAGGCGCAAGACATTGGCATTAGAAACGCGGTAGATGAGCTTGCTCAGGAATTGCCGGCTTGCGAGATTCAACCAGACCTCCCTTTGGTCGCAAAGGTTCAAATTATCGGAGGAAGGGTGAAAACCCTGGAGCACGAAATAGTTGCTATGGCTGAGGGCCATAGAACCCAGATCGCTGAGCTAGAAGCTCGCGTTGCTGCGCAGCTTACGGATGATGCGCAGGTACAATTTGAAGCGCTGAGCAGAGCTTCCACACAGATGAAAGACAGAATACAGGAAGCCGAGAACCTGATGAGCCAAGCTATGGAAGCTTGGGCGGAGCTTGAGAAGCTCCCTTTTAAAGTTGGTCTGTCAGAACAGGTGCAAGCCGCAGAACAGTCTCTCACTATTCTGACTGAAGAAGCTAAGGCCTTAGCAGGCTTAGCAAAAATGAAGAAAATGAGTGAAGTGCACAGAATGCAGCAGCAACTGCACAAGCTCAGAACTGAAGATGAGAAGCTCACCAACAGCATTCAGCCATTCATGGATGAGTATGCTGAAATCGTCGGTCAGGTTGAGGCAAAAATCAAAGAGATTGCTGAATCTCAAGAGGTAATTGATACCATCACTAAAGAAGAAGCCACCGCAGAAACGGTGCAGACAGCTGTGGAGTGTGTCGATGAATTGGACTCCGCTATTGCGCAGTGGAAGAAAACATTCGCGGAGACCCAAGCACAAGCAGATGCGCAAATCAAGCGACCACACGCTAGTGCGAGTGGCTCGAGGGCGAGCCACAAGTGAGTGTTAGGGGCCTGTTGGAGCCTAGGCCGTAGCTGCGGTAAAGCTGCGAATTTTGGGGAAAAAGCACAAGTATGAAAGGAAAGTGCTAATTTTGGGACAAGCACTAAGTTTTGGGCAAGAAGGAGACGGTGCACAGTACGGTGCCAGATGGACAAGCTCAGCGAGGATCACGGACCGGAAATCGTGGAGCTCGCGCGCACGTCATAGAAGAATGAAGGTGGCTCAGCTACCATAATAAATAAGGCAATGGAGTAGAGGGCTCAGCTACCCTCATTTAAAGGCTAAGTACAGAAGTTATGGTTGCTCGGATCAAGGAGGAGCAACGGACCAGAGCATTGAAGGTGAAGGACAAGCGCCCATACCCACAATCTGCGCCGGAAGTCAAGGAGCCTGCATGAAGCGGCGACATGACTACAAGCGGCGCCTACAGTACACCTAGCCATGTGCGTGGTTAGGGTTTTTGGGAATCACTGTTGGGAAAGGCCCATAGTTTTGTAAAGGTGTGACCGTCATGGCCACCTATATATATGTATACATGATAAGAAGAAGAGTTAGATATTTTGGGGATAGTTAGATGGTTAGACTGTTAGATAGCCAGTCTCGAGGATAGATCATGCGATTGATTATCCTTTGTTATGTTTTCTACCGAGTGTGTAGAACTAGGGTGGAAATCGGATAGCCGAGGAGCTAATCCCTGAGTTGCCAGACAATCTGAGTTGACGTCTGTGCCTTTGTAATCTCTGTAGAGAAGAGACTAGATTGAGAGAAGGGCTCCCAGCTGTGTGCGTGGAGTTTCCTGGAAAGATCTAAGGCTGCAGCTGTGTGCGCAACATATTGTATAACTCTATCATTTTCTGGTTAATATAACACTCCCGTGGACGTGGTTTCCCTCGAGGAGGTGAACTTCACATATTTCTTCTTGTTATAATGTTTGCGTGAATGATTAACTGTTTAAGTTCATTACCTGTGTATACAAGACTCTTGCATTATCTTTGCGACTGTTTAAGTGAGTTTGGGAAGGTCCCTTGATAGCTATAAGTGTTAAGTATTGAAGAAGTGGTGGAGCGCTGTCGCGGCAGTGAGCGAGGAAGGCGTTACTGCGCTGGGCGCGCAGGGCAAGGAGGTACTTAACGCGTTGACGCAAGGAATAGTTTCCTTCTGCGCCAGAGCGGAAGAACTGCGCAGCGGGCCTGCTGAGGGAGGAAGCCGCGCAGTTGAGCCGAGGGGCTTGTGGGAAAGTCAGACCACCGACATCTGAGGAACCGGAAAAGGAAGAACAATCTCCGCGTCACCAAGGTTAAGGAAATCTGATTCCTTAACCCCCCCATAGCCACTTCGGGTGAGACCTCGAGCTGCTGCGCAGCTCGTTGCCGAGAGGGCCAGTGCGCCTAGGGGTTTGTTGCTGCGCTTCATTAAAACCTGGGTCTGCCCAAGAAAGCAGCCAACAGGATAGTATGGGGTTGAGTGTTCAGGATGAAAACCCAACTTTGCGCTCAGTTCAGTCATCATTTTTTTCTGGAAATGTGATACATGGTCTGTGACAATGGATTGTGGAACCCCAAAACTAGCAATAACATGAATTAACATGAAGAGTGTGGTGGTTTTTCCGTCTTCATTATATGTAGGCATAGCCTTGGCCCATTTAGTGAAATATTCAACAACTGCAATAACATAGCCATTCCCCCCGGCCGAGGTAGGATTACAGCGAATGAAATCTATGCCCCATTTTGCAAAGCGGCTGCTGGCAATAACTGGATGTAAAGGGGAAGGATGCGTGCGCTTTTTGCAATAAAAAAAATGACAGGGATGACACTTCTTAATAGATTCCATGCAATCTTTAAATATAGATGACCAAAAGTATCCAACGTGTAAAATATCCTGGGATGTATCCATCCCATAGAGATGACTGCAAAATTCCCCTGAACGACAGTCATTCAGAACACGCTTAACCTCCTCGTGAGTCAAACACCGTCTTAATATTGAATCAATGCCACGACGATATAGGGTGTCGCTGATGATTAGGTAATATTTGGCATGATGGTAGATATGATGATGTTCATCGTGGGATAGGTGAGGTAAGAAGTGTTGTGTTTGGAGATAGATTGTGATGTCTCCATACCATGGATCGAAAGTCCTGATCAGGAACAATGTCTCATCAAGAAGAGATTCAATGGGATTAGGGTCTTGATCAATATGGGGAAGATCACAAATTAGCTTCGCGAACGCTAATGAATTTTTGGATTTTTCCTTTTCAAATTGTAGATCAAATTATTGAAGAATCATGATCCAACGTGAATATTCCCCCCTAGTAATTGGAAAGTTAAGATGTGGTACATAGGGTTAGAATCGACAATGATAGTGGTTGTATGGAGTAAAATGTAATGACAAAACCTATGTACAATGATGAAACATTTCAGAGCCAACTTCTCGACATGTGAATAATGAGTTTTGGAGTCGATAAGACCCTTGCTAAGGTTGCTCATTTCTATCTTCCTGTACTAAAACCATACCAATAGTTGAGGTAGAGGAATCAAGATAAAGGATATAATCTGTTGATGTATATGTGACTTCATAATGTATTTCACCTATGTATATTGTACTCTTATAGAGATGTTATTATTCCTCTATACGGAAGTGTCGTCATTTGTATTGACAAGTGTCGCAAGTGTCGTAACTTGCCAATGGGTTATTAGACCACCATGTGTGGGGTCGGCCCTGATTAAGTTAACCATGGGTTATTAGACTGAGTTAGACAAGTCGGTCCTGTTGGTTTATTTGGCAGGACAGGGTCTGTATAAATAGAGATCAGGAGATCTCTATTTGATCATCTCATTACTCACTCTTCCATCACTCGGAAAGTGGCGCACATGTGAGGAGGAGGATCAACTGCTAGGAGAAGACTATCTCTTGTACTTTGGTTGTATCATTGCTCTCTCTATCTCTGAGGAAGTTGTGGTTTTTTTTCACCTTTATGGTTTTCCCCAGTGAAACTCTGTGTGTCTATTGTCTCATGTGATTTCTTGGTGTGATTGATAGGCATTGTTATACTTGATATATTGTACATGTTATTCTCTCAGTAAAGATCCTAGAGTATATTGAATTAATGCTCAAAAAATTAACATAATCCTTGGTGTAATAAGGTGGTTGTAACATGAGTGCATGGGTAATGGCGTGCTTGATATTATCAAAGGAACTTTGGGCATAGTCATTCGAGATAAACGGGACGTCCTTATTTAACAATCACATGTAACCCTATTTTTTCTTTGCATAATTACACATGAAACAACACAAGTAGTTTTCCTTCCCCTGAAAAATTTGAAATTTGGTGATGTACGTGGGTGGGGGTAGGGATAGAATAGCCTCTACCTTGAGGGGATCAATGCGAATCCCATATTTTTGAGATAATGAAGCCAAAGAGACATACAGACTTCACACAGAATATGCACTTATGGGGATCTAAGCGGATGTTATATCATCGATGTCTGAGGAAAACGACTGTCATATGATCGATATGAAACTCACGATGATTTAAATGAGCTGGAAACTCATCGAGGTAGGGTTTCATGAAATCCTTAATATTGTGAAATGCATATGACATGGCCCACTGGAATGTGGCACCAACATTTTTAAGGCCAAAAGGTAGTTTGTGGTATGCAAATTTAACCCATGGGAAGATGAATGCGGTCTTGTGCCGGTCTATTGGGTGGATCTCAATCTGATTGTATCCAGAAAATCCATCCATAAATGAAAATATGACATTACTGGCATAGTTGTCAATGATTTGGTCGATAAATGGGGTGGGGTAATTATCCTTAGGACAAGCCTTATTTAGATCCCGATAATCAACACAGACTCTAATGGTTCCTTGTTTTTTTGTAACCAGAACGATATTGGAGACCCAATCTGTCAAGGGAGCAGGGTAAATGAAACCAAATTTCAACAGCTTTTCAATTTATGCTTTGATACCCGCAGTCTTTCGAGGGTGCACTGGATGGATTTTTTGCTGGACAGGTTTTGCGTCGGGATAAGTTTTGATTTCATGCACAACGATAGCAAGATCAATCCTGAGCATTTCTTCATAGCTCCATGCGAATACATCACAGAATTGTTTGAACAAGGATGTATAGGTTTTGATTTCATCAGAAGAATAATCCTGGCCAATATGGATATGTTCCACGATGCCAGGTTTCGCCGAGATGCCAATGGTAGTGGTAGGCGTAATTATTTCCAAATTCCCTTCGGTGATCGTATTATGGGTAAGAATAGGAGGTTGACGGTTGGGAATGACATCCGATGAAAAAATAGTTTGAATTTCATTCTCTACAGTGTCTAAAGGTGGTAGGAAGGATGATTGATGGTGGTTTTCTTCCCATAGAGGCTCATATAAGCTCATAATTTCCATGATCGATTCATTGGAGTGAAAATATTGGAGGAGATGATCTAACAATGGTGAGAATGAGTTCAGCCAATATGGAAGAGAACCTGGGTTTGATTCCACTAGGTGGAAGTCATTAGATGAATTGGGCATTGATTAGATGGCCTCATAAGTGGCTTCAGCTAGGTTGAGAGGCATATGATCTCTAATCGAATCAATGTTAGTAATATCAGGAACAATCCAAAGTTCTATTGAGTTGAAGGAGGATGGGATCATGTTCACCATGGCAACATGCGATGGGGGATCATGTATTGGAAAGAATCCCATCAGGGATGAGTATTTTAGGAGTCCTACCCCACACTCTCATATATTTGTAAGAGTGACCTAAAAGAGGGACATTATCTGTGGGATAAGTTGTGGTGTCCAGTGTACAAAAACTAATTGGTCGATAGTGAAAATTTTCCCATGTGGGGAAATTGCACAATGTGGAAGACGGAAGATGCGACTGTAGTCATAGCATAGAACCAATTTCAACCAAGCAATAAGTTGTAATCCAATGGTGCTACGACTACTTCCAGGTTAATGGAAACAGTCTTGCCTCCTAATTCAATGACTAAGGATTGTAAAATCTCATGTGGTTGGAATCCACATCCCTCAAATTATTTCAGGTTGGTATGGGAACGGTTCAATTTAGGAGAGCCAATGGCTCTCCAGCAGGACAATGACATTATTGAAGTAGAGGCTCCTTCGTCTCAAACAATGTGATGGATATTTTTCCCAGTGACATTGGTAATGATTTGAAATTCCAATTGGTGGGAAATCCTCGGCTTAAAGTATTCCAATCTAAACATGACGGTGTTAGATGAATTTGGATCCACTGCTCCAATAGTAGATAGTAGAGTCTTACGTTGATTAGGGAAGTTTTGTAATACTTCAAGGGTCAACATAGCACATGGTGCCTGGGATAGATCTTCCACAATGTTGTATTTTTGAGTGACCCAGGCATTGGGATTGAAAATTTCTTTTAGGATTGTGCTTTGGGTGGAAGCAATACTGTATCTTGTATAGGTTTGTCTATGGTCAAAGGACCTTGTGACGGAGGGATGGTGGATGCGTAAGTGGAGGATTTATCAACATTACCTCCATTAGATTATTTTCAGTAATAGAATCGTACGTATGTTCACTGGTTGATAAGTTGAGCGTTTCACTATGCATCATGAGAACATGAGCAGTTATGGATGGTTATCCTTGAGGAGGAGTTGGTTTTTGTGCAACCATTTGTTGTTGTTGTGTAGGGAAGGGGTCCGTTAAAACTGTGGGTGGAGGATTTCTTTTGAGGAAATTTTGGACTTCTTCACAATGTTGGAATTATTTTGTGAAGTGGTCGTGACTGCACAGTAAGCATGGATACTTAGCCTTCTGTCTTGTTTTGGTGTCAAGAGGGTTTGGGTTGTTCTTGGGTTCCTGCTGGTTAGAATATTTCTTGGATTTACCTTTTTTTCTTCTTACCACTAGATTTATGAGGTGAAGCAGATTGGACTGAATTCACCTCTGTAGTGGAAGCAGGTATGGGTGAATGATTGGTGTTATTACCAACTTGTGACGGGATTGGGGTTGAAACCATATGGCTTGGTGATCCAACCGATTGAGTAGTAGGCTGGGTATGAACGAAACCAATGATTCCATCAGAATGTGATCCCATGGGGGGTTTCATTGGGTCATGTGTGGGGTGAGGGGCATTGAGAATTATGTCATATAATGTGCCATATTGAGAATAGACTAAGTCTAAGTACTAGGAACATGCAATAGCTTGTTATTCTGTAACTACCCTGCCCATAGAGACGTCTTTGGCTATGATAGGAAACAAAGATTTGGTAAACCAATCGGCCAATAAATGATCCAGAATGGGAGCTTTAATGAGCCAAGGTATCCTCCTCCATTCATGAATACGATCGAAAATATGAGTGGAGGCAGATTGCTGGAGTGAAGTTAAAATATCTGTGCCAGTTTTATATCTGATTGGTAATTGGAAACGTGTAATAAAATCCATATCCAAGGATCGAAAGTCAGCGAAAGAGTGTGGTGGTAATTTGATGTACCATTTGGTAGCTGTGCTGGAGAGGGTTTGTTGAAATAGCCTCAAACAGATAGAATCATCCATTAATGAGTTCGCGGATCCTCGCTAGGTTGCTGTCAAACTTGGGTATGTACGATGTCATTTTCATGGGAATGGGTGGCCAATTAATGCCATGTTGAATGGGATAATTGGCCAAGCACGACAGGTCTGGCAGATCTAATGTATCTAGAAATGGTAACTATTGATTTGGCTATAGGTACTGGTAGTATTGGTAAGGAATTTGAGTACAAGTAAGACCATAGATCAATTGATCATAAGGTCCTCCCATAGAGGGTTGGCCATATGGTGGGGGTCCTCCTGCGTTAGGAGGTGGATGTAACGTCCCCTTCTCCATAGCACAACAGGGAAGGAAACATTAACAACATACCAGGCTTTTATAAACTTAGCCCCAATAATTTTTGCACATAAATTCCTAACATTTTAAAAACTTCTATATGCAGATTCAATTCAATATAAACACAGCGGAATTAAACAATACATATGCACACAGTTTCATCATGCATTCAACATATAAACAACAGTCATTATTTAAAATGCTGGCAGGGCATAGAATTAACATCAAGAATACTTATCTCGAATTATAATGGCCCAAACGACTGGCTACGTGAGAGCAACGTTCCACCCAACCATAGATCTCTGTCCAACCTGTATTCTTTCAGCTGAGAGATCACCCCCGAGCTGGGCTGTGTATCCACTAAGGAGGAACTAGTTGGCTCACTCACAGTCAAGGTTTCACTCAAACAGCCATGCTAAGCCAACACACGGTTGGGTTTCTCAAGCATGCAATAGGAGATGGAGGAGGATGCTAGTCCACTGAGCTCAATCCCAGAGCCACATACCCTTCAAACTAGACTCAGCAATCCCATCCTCTATTCATACATCCACAATCGGATTTCTCACAGATCTGTCACAAACAACCCCAAATCCGTCACTCGTTTTCTGAGCTGCAAAAACTGGGTTTTCCCATGGCTTTTGGGGTAGCTATTGCTCCCAAATTCGCCCCAAGGTTCCTACCAATGGATCCCCCATTGGATTTTTCTGTCCAATACCAAATCGGGACGTTTTTGGCTTCCCAAAATGTGGGTTTCCTTCAAGTCGCGATTTCTCGTTTTCTCATTGCTGGGAGCTCGTTTTTTGGGTGGAGAAAGATGTCCCATCCTTCCACAATGGAATGGGGATAAGGATGGAGCAACCCCCAAGATGTAGAGTGACTTGTGGGACAAGTCAAAAGAGCCCATACCTTCCCATACGAATTTCAGGGCTGCCCATACTCCATCAAATTCATGGGATGAAATCTCAACCACTTCCTTACAATTGGCATTAATGTCACCTAAAGGAAGTCAATGGGTTCACATAAAGACAAATGGCAACCTATGGGTCACTCCCATAGCCCCCTCACCACTCCCTAGTGGATACACGTGGCCCCTTCTCATTCGTTGCCTCCGTAGCCAGCTTTGGTATTTTATATTGCATGATGTCTAATTTACATCCTATTACAATTTCCATGGCTTAAGAGCACATGGTATCAAAATATCAAATACTCGCCCTTTAAATAAAATTCGGGCTTTTACTAGCGGGGCCTTGGCCTTGAGCTCCACGCTAGGGAAACATACATCACATGTACACTGATTTACATTAAAAGCTCATATATCCTAAGGGTCGAATTGGGGGTATTACATTCCCCTCCCCCTTAGAACAACACCGTCCTCGGTGTTCCAAGACTTGGGCATACATATACAATTTACACATATCCAAAACTTCAAAATTTTGCAGATCTGCCCTGCATTCTATTCTTTACTTTGAACTTTCAGGACCAAGTCCTTTGATTTTCACGAGCTGCTCCTGCTGATTCGGATCTTCCAGCTCGTCCACAAGTCTGAAAACTTTATGGCTGCTACCTTCTTGAGGTTCTCTTGTTGGGAAATTGCGGAGGCAATGATCCCCTCCACATTTCCAACACTTCACTGGTTGCTTCATCTTTACCTGCTCGATTTCCTTTGAGTCTTCCCACCTGGAGCGTCTCTTAATCGGACGATTGGATGAATGCTTCTTCATTGATCCACTTTTCTCTCCCTTGCTGATTGATTTCATAATGCTTTTTACCTCTTTCTGCAGACGAAGAGTGTCCTGCAAGACCTTGTGGTTCATCTTGTTCTGTTGCTTTTGCATCTTGAGCATCTCTCCAAGATTTTCTTGGGTCTTGGCAATTGTTTGAAGAAGACCTCCAGCCAATTCTAATAGCCCTTGGTCTGCCGCCATGGTCAATGGAAATAACTGACCACGCTTTTCTCACTAGCAACACTTGCCTGCACCGGCTGCAACCAATCGATTCAATTTCCACCTGTGAAATTCATCATTACAATTCTCGTTAGGCCAAGCATAACCCAAACTTTTAAAAATCAGTCAATGGTTTTTCCCCAGTTGACATAGATAGTCCATGTTTTACTCATGAGACTTCCACACTTTTCATGCTTGCCCAACATACACATGAATTCCTTCATGTTCATCCATTCACAGGAAATTCATTAATTAGCATTCACAATTCACTTTAATCAAATAAACACACTTTTAATTTCAGTCATGCATGCATTCAACAATTTTCTAATTTTATAAATGCATCAATAAAAAGGAAAGAAAGGGAGCGGTAAGAGTTTCTCCTCTTAGTCTTGTTCCATTCTGGAACCCACACCACCACTGTGGTTTTCATGCTCCTGTCCTCTTTCACTTCAACGTGAATGCTTGACCTGCCCTTCTCGGCTATGACACGTAGTGTCTATGGTCTATTCCAGATCTCTCAACCATGGAGTTCCTCCACTCGGTTGGTCTAACTCCTAGCTACTAGGACTCACACAGTTCCACTAGCCCCATCTTTCATTACTGCTTATGCTGAGCCCTTTAGGGTGGTTACATGTCCACATGCATCCTTAAGATGCTTCCATAGTCATTGCTTCCAACAATACCTACACTCAAACATTGAATTAATTCACATGTTTAGTTTATTTTCATAGGAAACCATAACCAAATCATATACACATGTATATTCATAAGCAAGAAATTACACAATAACCAAATACTTATCTGCACTCGATGTCTTCACTTTATTCCATAGGGTCCTTCTTTGCTTTACAAGCCTTGGAATCACCTATGGATTTGGGTGTTTGGCCAGCGCGCAGGCTGCCCCTCAGCATCTAATAGTCTTGTATGTTTGTCCAGCACGTAGGCTGCTCCACAACATCAAATAACCTTGTAGGTTTGGCCAGCACGCAGGCTGCTCCAAATCATCAACCATCTCGCATGTTTGGCCAGCACGCAGGCTGCTCCAAATCATCAACCATCTCGCATGTTTGGCCAGCACGCAGGCTGTTCCAAATCATCAATAATCTCGCATGTTTGGCCAGCACGCAGGCTGTTCCAAATCATCAATAATCTCGCTCAACCAGCCACTTTCTGGATTTACCAAGCAACTTTTATTTCTTTCAGGGTCCTTGCTTCCTGCATTGACCAAGGTTTCCAACAAAGAAACAATAATGCATCAACTCAATGTTACAAGCTTTATGCTTGAAACCTTCATTATTTCAAATAAGAAATGAATGAAAATGAATACTTATCTGTACTGTGCATTTCCTCTCTGGTCCACAGGGTCCTGCTTTTACTTTATAAGCCTTGGGATCCTCCTGCGGACTAAGATGTTTGGCTAGCACGCAGGCTGTTCCAAATCATCAAATAATCAATGCCCTACCAGTACACCTTCACGCCGACTGGGTTTACCAAGCATTTGGTGGTGCCCAACCAGTCCCATACCTGGTTGGCCCTCTCCATTGCCGAGCCAGCACATACGTCTGGGTCATCGACCAATGGAAGGTAACTGCGCCACCGACCATTACAGGTCAAGGCTCCACTACTCTGCCTTAGGCTTGCATCAGCCATTCACGGTATCACAATCCCTCAATGCGCATAACAATTCTTCACCCACACGAGGGTGGCACTTCTTCTCTTATGTAAGCTGGCGGTTCCATTTAGGAATTCTTTAGGTAACTTTCTTAACTGCAGGCTATCATGGCCCCATGATACCCACTCACCCTATGCAAGGGTTACCACTGCTTATACAGTCTTCTTGAGTACTATTTTCTTCACTTTTCTCTTTAATGTGCAGCACTGAGTTTCATATGTATAATCTGTCAACACAAAATGGATAGCGAGCTCATTAGTATCGCTGCCCTAGAGTTGTAACCATATTTCATAACATTCACTATCCAACCTTGAAACACCAGGAATGCGTCCATTCCCTTAAGGCGTAGTCAATGTTGGCATCCCTAACATAACTCAGCATCAAAAAGGCGTGCACTCCTTACTGATGTGAACTATGAAGGTCCTAATCATACTTCAAGCAGTCTTTCATGATGGAAATAAAATCAAAACATGCTCTGCATATTAACTCTAATAATTAGATATATATATCATTCAGGGTTTATGGAAAACTTATCCATTTTGCAGATGTTATTTCTCTTCTTTAATGAGGAATGGAGGCTGCTTCTCTGAGTTGACAGTCCCTCGGTTTGCCATCCCAATTCCTTTTGATGTTACATAACCTTCATATGTCTTACTGACATATCCTTCACCATCCCACTCATATTGTTTACCAATCATGTAGTGCAGATGAAACATTAATAATGTCTTATGGCATTCCACCTGGAACCCATTTTTAAATCATGGAATCCCTTCCCATGAAGTTTGGCTTCTGCAGGACCTCTCCCATGGTCTACTCACAAGACAAATGATCTTGAAAATATTTTCATGAAAGAGATATTTAGGTTGCATGGATTTCCCAAGGCAATAATTTCAAACCGAGATACAAAATTCACTTCCAAATTTTGGAAAGGATTGTTTTGGGAATTGGGAACTAGACTGAATTTCAATACAACCTATTATCCTCAAACAGATGGTCAGACTGAGAAAGTAAATCAGATTTTGAATACATGTTAAGGATGCATGTGATGGATAAGCCATCCAAGTGGGAAGACTACCTACACTTGGTAGAATTTTCCTACAACAATGGATATCAAGCATCATTGAAGATGAGCCTTTTGAAGTCTTGTATGGCAGAGGATGCAGAACTCTAGTGGGTTTGGACAACCCAGTGAACAGGGTAGTGCTTGGACTAGAAATGATTGAAGAGATGGAGCAAAAATTTGTTAAGATTAGGCATAATTTGAAGGCAGCTCAGGACAAAAATAAGAGTTATGCAGATTTGAGAGAGTGCACAAAGAATTCCAGATTGGGGATCATGTTTACTTGAGAGTGAGACCAAAGAAGAGTTCCATGAAGTTGGGAAGTTGTGCCAAGTTGGCACCTAGATATTGTGGGCCATTTGAAGTCCTTGATATGATAGGACCAGTTGCATATAGGATTGCATTTCCTGCTAACATGAGAGCTCATAATGTTTTCCATGTATCTTTACTTAAGAAATATGTACATGATCCTAATCACATCATTGATTGGCATGTGATACAGGTGGAACCCAAGGAAGAATTCCAAGTGGAGCCTATGCGTGTTCTCGACATGACGGTTACATTGTTCGAGAAGTGAGCCATCAGACATGTAAAGGTGCAATGGAAGCACCTTAGTCCATAGGAGGCTACATGGTAGTTGGAGGATGCCATGAGAGAGGCATTCCCAATTTTTTTTAGTTTTGAGAACACCGAGGACGGTTTTGTTCTAAGGGGTAGGGAGTTGTAATACCCCTACCTTGCTATAGTAATTATTGTGTATATGCAATGTGTTTTTTCCCTAGTGTGGATGTAATGTCCCCATATCACCTCGGTGTCCTTCAGAGGAAAAAGGAGACCCTGATACATTTTTTTCTTCTTCAAAATGCTTCCATTCATGCCTTTCTGCAATCTGCAATCCACAAATGCGGAAGTGAAAGTGCCAAACTTTATAACTAGAAATGTTATCTTTCCACAATCCACAATCCGCAATTGCGGATGCGGAATTGCAAAACTTCATAACCATAAATCTTACCTTTCCACAATCCACAATCCATAATAGCAGATCCACAATCCGCAATCCGCTACGGCAGATCTGAAATCCGCAATCCGCAATCCACAATTACGGATGCGGAAGTGCAAAAATTCATAACCGGAAAGCTTACCTTTCCGCAATCCGCACTCTACAATGATGGATCCACAATCCATAATCCGTATTGCAGGTGCAGAAGTGAAAAACTCTACAACAGAAAAAATACCTTTTCGCAATCTGCAATCCGCAACTGCGAATCCGCAATCCGCAATTCGCAATCCGTACTACTGGTGTGGAAGTGCAATATTTTCCCATCGACAAACTTACCATTCCGCAATCTGCAATCCCCAACCGTGAATACGCAATCTGCAATCCAAAATCCGCATTGCGGATGCGGGAATGCAGAATTTCCCACTGGGAAAACTTACCTTTCTGCAATCCGCAATCCGCAATTGCGGATGTAGGCATGCGGAACCACACCCCTCCAAAGGTAACTCTCCACACAACTTATGAGGGGCATAACTTCTCCATCCTTGGTCCAAATGAGACAAGGTCGGTACTGTTGGAAATATATTGGAGAGCTCTATCCAATGGTGAAATCCTTGTCCCATATGATCATTCATACCATGATAAAATTCCCATTGAAGTTCTGTCCATAAATCCGCTTAAAAGACTTAAACCTTATTCCTTCTAGGGTTCTTCTCCACTTCTGACAAATACTTTCTCCTTCATCTGGCCCACAGGGTGCCTATTCTCCCAGATCACAGTCCTGACTGGAATAGACTGCCCCTTTTAGCCTTGAACTTATCCCTATTCATGAAGGGGTAACATATGTAAGTACAACATAGTATAAAAAGGCAATATGCAGAAGCATGCTCAATAACTCATGTAGGAAAGTCCATACATCCATAAACACAAGGTATTGAAGCATTATCCACCCTTAGAAAGGGATTATACTTAGTCTATTTCTCCTAATAGATTGAGGAATGACATACAGATACTTAGCCTTATTCCTCAAGCATGAACATATATATGAATACCAACATAATCAAGAAGCTACAAGGTGCAGGAGTAAAGCAATAACATGCCCAACAACATAATACATAATACTTGGGAAATCAATCCTACTAACCATCTGAACCAAATCATACATTTGACATATATAATGCACTCACATGTAGCATATGTGAAACCATTAATGCATTAAACCCATGCACAAAAAAAACTTCAAACACAGGTTCAGATGCAAAGCTTAAGTATACATCCCTACTCATACAAAGCTTCCTATTGCTCCACTTCATATAAATTCATTCAATCAATAACTGGTATGTAATAAGCAAGCCATAAACACATGAGACATACTTATTCAAACACCATAAGGGAACTTATATTTTAATTGAAAACCACCAGGAAACCGGCTATGGACTGCAATGTTCCATCCCAACCATAGATCTTTGCCTAACCTCTATTATTTCAGCAATCAAAGATCACCCCCGATATGGGGCTATGTATCCACTAAGGAGCATCACTCAGGATCACTCACAACATTGGTTCACAGTCACTCAAGGAATTCAACACACAGTGGGTTTGTCAATCAAATGGGAAGGCAGGGACTGAGTTTACTAACTCATTGAGCTCCACCATAGAGCTATAAGCATATCCCCTTGGCCTTAGACAGCCCAGGTACCCCCATCACCTCCACTCTTAGCTTGAGTAAGGTCCCCTTCTTTGCTACATAGTCCCTCAGGAGCCCCTTCCCTCAATGTTGATGTATTTGTAACTTCAGAAGATATTCACTTGTATATTGTATTTGTACTTTATTGTATCCCCAACGGAGATGTATTATTCCTCCGATTGGAAGTGTCGTCAGTTGTACTTGCATGTGTCACAAGTTATATTTTAAGTGTCGTAACTTTTACTTGATGGGTTGTTAGACCAACTTGTTTGGGTCGGCACTTTATGAGTCATGTGGGTAAAAGGGTTATTATAACACCCTATTGGGGGTCGTCCCAGTCAACAATATATTATGTGGTTAAGTTGGGGCTGACCTAGTTGTGTAAAGGTCAAGTGATGTAGTGTATAAATAGAGAGTGTGTCTCTCTCATTTTACACATTGTCTCATTGTCTCACTTCACATTAGTGAGAGAAGAGAAGGGTGCGCACAAGTGGAGGAGGAGCATGATGCTGTAGATATATATCTCTTGGGTTTGATCATGGTGATCATTGTATTGATGCTTATTCTATCTTTGAGGAAGTTGCGGGGTTTTTCACCTTCTTGGTTTTCCCCGGTGAAATGTTTTGTGTCTCTTGTCTCTTGTCTCTTATGCTTGATATGTTGTACATGTTGTTGATTCAGTTAAGATCCTAGATCATAATGTATTAATTTTGGAAAATATAACATGGTATCAGAGCTATCCTGAAGGAAGGCATGCTATGGAATTTATGAGACTTGTTGCACTTGCGACAAATCGGAAGCTAGGGCTTGATATAGAAAAAACCAGTCATCGTGGCACTTTCACTATAAATCCATTTTGGAAAAGCATAAGGTTTTGAAACTTCTACAGGTCGTATATAGCATCCCCATGTACCTTGTATCCAAAGAAAAACTTCTAATTCGATGTACTTTGTGATTTATGATCTGTACATTCTAGGGTTTCTGCCTCTTCTAGATATCAGTCATAAACAGGTGACCTAGCCAAAAAAGTCACAACTTGGGATAGGAAGCTCTAAATTAAATTTCATAAAAAGTGATAGGTAGGGCACGGACTTTAATTTCACAGGTAATTTTTTCAGAGGCCTAAGTTGAACCAGTGACACGTGGCACGTCGTACAAGTTCGCTCTCCTGTTTTATCCCATAAATAGGTCATGTTGCGACACTTGGCATAAATCTCTCTCAAAGAATCCAATTGAGGTAAGACCTGTGGGGTTGGAAAGAAGACAGGTTAGGATACCACAGCGCAAAGTTTCAGACCCTGTGGATCCAAAATTTTTGAGTTACACCAGAAACAATCAGGTGCATATTTATGTCAAAACAGAATTGGATTCTGAGCACCTTCATTCTTGGTTTGTCTCTGCTGCAGAAATTTAGGGTTTCGAAAAAAGTTGGAATTCTTGGAATCATAGAACATGGCTGGATGTTCCTCATCAAAATATAAATTTAGAGACCAAGATTGAATTTTTTGGTTGGGCAGAAGGTCGGGTTGATCAAACCCTAGTTCAGGATTTTGATTGGGAAGGTGGAAAATTAGGGCTTTTGCAAAATTTGGAATTTTTGAAATCTATGACCACGGCTGGAAGCTCCTTGGAAAAATCAAATTTTATAGCTTTGGATCAAACTATTTGGTTGGGTGAAGCTCCGGCAAACTCAAACCCTAATTCAGGGTCCTCCCTAGTGAATCCAAAAGATTGAAAAGCAAATTTGAGGGGTGAAACTTTGCAGTTTTCAAATTCTGAGTATACCAGGTTGATCAGCTCATCAAGTCACATCTTCCTATCCTTTTAGAAGTTTGAAATTCAAAGTTTGAATTTTTAGGGTTTCCCTAACAAACCCTAATCCAATTCCAGATCCAGTTTCTGCAAATCAAGTGGATTGGGTTAATCCTAGAAGAGAATGGATTGGTCACCTGCATAAGTGAAGAAGTTCCTGTTTCAGAGGGAGATGAGGCTAAGACCTTACATAAGAAGATTACAAGCAATCTCGACAGGTATGACTTATCCAGGTATGTTTCGAGATCTGTTCATGATTAAGTTTATGGTATATTTGTCTTCATTAAGGTTAGTACAATCTTGATTAACTTCAGACTTGTCGTATCACCTTAATAAAATTATGAATACAGATATTCATTGATTAGGGTTTTGACACTTATGTTTGTACTAATGCATTGTGGTGTTGTATGAGGATGAGGTTGTCCGCTAATATGAAAGGTACATCTAGAAAGACAAATAAAGTTCTAGATCAAGAACATATGACCATGGTGACATGAAGACAAAAGACTCATCCATAATCATGGATCACATAGAAGCTCTACTTACAAGGTATGTATAATTTGCTTCCACAATGGTTAACTTATGAAATATGCAGGTCACTAGCACAAGTCATTTAAGAGAGCAAGAAGACATCATGTGGGTATGTTAGACATAACTAGCTAACATATTAATCCAGGTATGTTTTTTTTCTTATATCAAGTTGGAATCCTACCTTGTGTTAGGGTCTCTTATATAAGTATACATGGCATGATTGATAGTGATTATTCATTGAAGTTATCAATCATGGGCTTAGGCATATTATGCTTCAAAAACATTATGATTCTAAGTAATCTTAAACATGTATGGTCAAGATTATTTCATACACAGATAATTTATCACAATTCTTTTACTCATGCATATTCCTATTTGACCATAGGAATTTTCTAGTTAGTATTAAGATTATACTAATGAATGTATGTATGAGACCTTGAGGATAACACAATGATGATACTAGTAAGTATGCATAGTGATCGAGGATGGATATAAGTTCAAAGACAAGTAATCTAGGAAGCAAAGATCAAGAGGGAGCACACTCCAGTAGTTCCTGCAAGGAAGCAAATATTGAGAGGGAGTCCACCCTACAAACCAAACAAAGATAAGTATTTGAATTGTCATTTCTTGCATATTTGTTTGTTTAAATAATATTGTTCAATGATGTATATGCTTATGTTCCTAGACTTAGGGTGTGTATTATGCATATTAGAATAATTGCATTAATGAACAGTATAGTACTAATATGCATGTGATGGGTAAGTGGCCTATGGCACTGTACAAAATTTCATTGCTACTTATCTAGAATGAAACCTCCTTGCAGACATGTTGGGAGTTGTGCACACTCTTAACAATATTCTGGTATAGATTGGAAGGAATCTAGAAAGTTACGGGATATGGATAAATGTTGTATTGAAGCATTGGCTAAAATAATTGCATGACTGTATGACATATTTCTTTATGTATAAGAATTTGTTCTAAAAACTATGAGATGTTTCTAATCATGCAATTTAACTTGCGTTGTAGGAAAGATCATATACCATCACCTACAAAAGAAGGACTACAACATTTGTTCCAGCAACGAAGATCAAGAAAACTATCTATTGAAGATATTGAAGTGGAAGATACACCATATGGATGTCAAGACAACTTTCTTGAATGGTGTAGTCGAAGAGGAAGTGGAGTAGCCACTCGGATTTGAGACACATGACAGGGAGTCATATGTGTGCAAATTGAATAAAGCCTTGTATGGCTTGAAGCAAGCACCCGGGACATGGTACGACAGGATAGACAGCTTCCTGTCTAGTTTGGGCTTTACCAAGAGTAAAGTGGATTCCAACCTTTACTACAAGGTTGATTTTCGATACGAAGAGGAAGCTTGCTTCTGAGTTCGAGATGAAGGACTTGGGTATGATGCACTACTTTATAGGCATGGAGGTGTGGCAGCGTGTAGATGAAATCTTCCTTGGATAAGGAAAGTATGCAGTAGAGATCCTGAAGAGGTTCAGGATGATGGACTGCAAGGCCATGGCCACACCTATGGCATCGAACCTGAAGTTTTTGTGTGATGCGTCATCTGATCCGGTTGATGCCATGATGTATCGTCAGATGATTGGGTCCTTGATGTACTTGACGAATACGAGACCAGATATTTGCTTTGCGGTGAACACATTGAGCCAGTTCCTGATGGATCCGAGAGGTGTTCACCTAGTTGCTGTAAAGCATATTCTGAGGTACCTGAAGGGTACAGTTGATTATGGGCTCAAGTATGATGCGAATCAAAAGTTTAACCTGAAGGGTTATGTTGATTCAAATTGGGAAGGCAGTGCTGCAGATAGGAAGAGCACTTCTGGGTGCTGCTTCAGTATGGGATCGGGTGTGATCTCTTGGTTTAGCAAGAAGCAGTCCTGCGTAGCACTGAGTACAACTGAAGCAGAGTATGTTGCAGCTTGTTTGGATAGTTGTGAGGCAGTGTGGCTGAGGAAGCTACTGTCTGAGTGATTTGATCTTCCGTTGGGTGCTACTGGTATCTTTTGTGACAACCAGAGTTGTGTGAAGCTGTCTGAGAACCTGGTGTTCCATGACAGGTTGAAGTACATTGAGATCAAATATCACTATATCAGGGATATGGTGCAGAGAGGAGCAGTGAAGCTCCTGTATGTTGCGATGGATGAGCAGGTTGCAAATGTGTTGACAAAACCACTAGCCAGAGTGAAGTTTGAGTACTTCAGAGAGAGGCTTGGTGTTCTTTAGATTGAAGATACTTCGAGGAAGAAGTGATGGGACACATTTGCAAAAGCCATTCCAAGCATGGTGAGAGGAGGATCCTTCCCATGGCTGTGGATGTAAGTGCTTTGTGATGAGCATCAGGATGATGCTCCAGTTACTGCTCGGTATGATCAGTTGGATCATGTATATGTATATGCATCGGTTGGATGCTTGGTATGATCAGTTGGATCATGTATATGTATATGCATCAGGACGATGCAGTGACCGTGATCAGGATGATCATGTGAGTAGAGTATCAAGATGATACTATGGATGATATGCATCAAGATGATGCTATGATGATGATCAGGATGATCATATGTGATGATATGTATCAGGTGGATAAATTACATAATCAGTTGGATTATGTGTGATGAGTTCCGAAGACACAGATGCAAATGGGATTTTTGGACACGGTTGTATATGTGTTCTCCCATGGTCGCGATGTAATTGCCAGGATTTTCAAACATGGTGGTAGATGTGTTATCCCATGGTCATGATGTAATTGCTAGTGCCATTCGAGCATGGTTGTAGATGTGTTCTCCCATGGCTGCGATATAAGTGTTGTTCCATTCAAGCATGGTTGTAGATGTGTTCTCCCATGGTTGCAATACAAGTGCTATGCCATTCGAGCATGGTTTTAGATGTGTTCTCCCATGGCTGCGATATAAGTGCTATGCCATTCGAGCATGGTTGTAGATGTGTTCTCCCATGGCTGCGATATAAGTGCTGTGCCATTCGAGCATGGTTGTAGATGTGTTCTCCCATGGCTGCGATATAAGTGTTGTGCCATTCTCACATGGTTGAAGTGTGTCTTCCCATGGCATAGATATAAGTGCCGAGCCTTTCACGGATGGTTGAAGTGTGTCTTCCCATTCCGGTGATTGTAAGTGCTGTGTGATGTGCATTTGGGTTATGCTTCGTGAACGATGTTATGATCCGTATCAGGATGATACTCTATGGCTATGGGCAGGTTGTGCAGTTGCATGTAAAATATCCTAGGATATCCAATAGGTTGATCTGTGTGCTCGTAATTAGTCCTGGGATGCTCTTTCGAGGTTTTTCCATGACCACATGTAATATTGCCCTGGGAGATCCGATAGGTTGAGCTGTGTGCTCATAATCATTCCTGGGATGCTCGTTTGAGGTTTTGTGGAGGTCACATATAATATTTCCTTGGGATATCCAATACGTTGAGCAGTGAGCTCATAAAAGTCCTGGGATGCTCTTTCAAGGTTTTGTTGACGCACGTAATAAGTCCCGAGGATTCCACAGTATGGAAAATGATGATGAAGACCTACAGGTGGTGGGCCTACATCCAACATGAAAAAGGGCTGGCTCCGTAGAACTTCCTATGACGAGAAGAATTCAGAGATAGCCCGGTGACTGAGATGTCGAGTACAACAGCAGTGATGATGATGATGCTCTGTGATCCAGTGATGATGATCCAACTCCAGAATTGAAGACTTGTGCCTATATGTATTGATGACTTGTCTCAAGAGAATACCTTCCTAGTTAAGAGGGAGTGTTGATGTATTTGTAACTTCAAAAGATATTCACTTGTATATTGTATTTGTACTTTATTGTATCCCCAACGGAGATGTATTATTCCTTCGATTGGAAGTGTCGTCAGTTGTACTTGCATGTGTCGCAAGTTATATTGTAAGTGTCGTAACTTATACTTGATGGGTTATTATACCACCTTGTTGGGGTCGACCCTGTATGAGTCATGTGGGTAAAAGGGTTATTATACCACCCTATTGGGGGTTGGCCCAGTTAGCATTATGTTATGTGGTTAAGTTGGGGCCGACCTAGTTGTGTAAAGGTCAAGTGATGTAGTGTATAAATAGAGAGTGTGTCTCTCTCATTTTACACATTGTCTCATTGTCTCACTTCGCATTAGTGAGAGAAGAGAAGGGTGCGCACAAGTGGAGGAGGAGCATGCTACTGTAGATATATATCTCTTGGGTTTGATCATGGTGATCATTGTATTGATGCTTATTCTATCTTTGAGGAAGTTGCGGGGTTTTTCACCTTCTTGGTTTTCCTCGGTGAAATGTTTTGTGTCTCTTGTCTCTTGTCTCTTATGCTTGATATGTTGTACATGTTGTTGCTTTAGTTAAGATGCTAGATAAGAATGTATTAAATTCTGAAAATCTAACACTCTGTACTAATGTAGGCAGGTATGGATAGTCCTGACTTCTAAACCAATGTATACTTGAGCTTTCACTAGTTCCACTCTGGAATCCAACTCTTTGATCCTTTCCCCACTTCAATCCACTCTTGTATCTTTCCAAAAATCTCCCCATGTGAATCCCCTCATAGATTTCTACTATCCGCCTCTAAAAGAGGGGTTTTCTGGTAATACTCAGCTCTGCAATTTGTGCTTCCATTGAATCGCGACCTCTGGTTCTCCCCTCTCTGTTCTGCGGTTCCTGAATCTCTCCCTCTCTGTTCTGTGGGTTCATGAGTCTCTCCCTCTTTGTTTTTCAGGTTCGTGAATGAATCTCTATCCCTGAATTAATGTGGTCGTTGTTTCCTTCCGACCCCGGGTAGTCAAACATGCTCTTCCAGTTTCAGGCGTTGAGTGTGTTGGTTTTTACATGAACAACATATAGCATATAGATAATCAATCACTGAAAAATAAACAAGCAAAGCATAAACACAATGAAAACAAAGATTCTCTCAGGGAAACCACAAAGGGAGAAAACCTCGACAAAGCTTTCCTCAATATAGAAATCACAAAGTACAAGAGTTCCCCAAGACAAAACAACTACTCCTCCACTTGTGCGCACCTATCTCTCTTCACTAATGTGAACTTGCTTGAGTGAATGAGTGATTACAAATGAGAGAGAGCACTTCTATTTAATTCTTCCGTTGGGGTGACAATTTCCCCAACAGGGCCGACTTCTCTACTTGACTGGTCAATTACATAATATAATAATCTTTTATGGGTTTTTTCTAGGTCGACACATGTCCTAGGGTTTACATTGATTCTTTCAATGACCTTTATATTATTAATTACATGACCATCATCTCCTGGAGGAGGAATACAATAATATAAATAGAATATCTTTCACAGTTACATTATTTTAACACTCCCTCTTAACTAGGAAGGTATTCTGCGAGTGACAACATCTGCACAACTGACTTGTGAACTTCTATATGTCGTAGGAAGCTTTTGGATCATCATTTGTCTGGGGTATCATATGCGGAGTAGCAACATCATCATCTGCTGAAACATGATCATCATCATCAACAATCATCCTCTTGCTAGAACATCATCGGCTGGAACAACAACATCATCAACTAGAACATCATCTACTGAAACATCCTCATTAGCAACATCATCAGTTGGAACCTATTCTGTTGTCAGCTGGAACACCATCTACTGGAACATCCTCATCAGTGGCACCATCAGCTAGAACAATCATCATCGTCAGTTGGAACACCATTTGATGGAACATCCTCATCAGCAACACCATCAGTTGGAACAACTGCATCGTCATCTTGAACACCATATGCTGGAACATCCTAATCAATAACACCATCAGCTAGAACACTTGCAGCAAATATCAGTAACTAAATACTAATACTATCAGTCAGCCAGTATTGATCTTCCATCTCCATTGGATAGGAATCCATCCCTACAGATAGGCATCAGCTCGTGAGAGATGGAACCATTAGTCAACCAGTACTGATCTTCCCTCACCCTTGGAGAGGCATCCATCCCTTCGGACAGGAATCGGCTCGTGAGAGCTGGAACCATCAGTTAGCCAATACTAATCTTCCCTCACCCTTGGAGAGGCATCCATCCCTCTGAATAGGCATCATCTCATGAGAGCTGGAACCATCAGTCAACCAGTATTGATATTCCCTCACCCTTGGAGAGGCATCCATCCCTATGGATAGGCATCGGCTCGTGAGAGCTAGAACCATCAGTTAACCAATACTGATCTTCCCTCACCCTTGGAGAGGCATCCATCCCTCCGGACAGACATCATATCGTGAGAGATGGAACCATCAGTCAGCCAATACTGATATTCCCTCACCCTTTGAGAGGCATCCATCCTTCCATATAGGATCTATCAATCTCTCTTTCTAGAGAGGTCCCTCTGGACCACACAAATCTTGTCTTGGAAGTAATCAAACTTCACATGAGCTAGAGGCTTGGTCAGCACATCAACAACTTGTTCCTCTGCAGGAACATACTCGAGCTTCACAGCTCCCTTATGTACTACATCTCGGATATAGTAGAACTTAATCTCAATGTGCTTCGATCTATCATGAAACACATGATTCTATGTCATATTGATGCAACTCTAGTTGTCACAGAGTATCTTCGTAGCATCAATCTCTGCATTGAATAATCCTGTCAACATCTTACGAAGCCACACTGCTTCACCACAAGCTGAACAAGCTACTACATATTCAGCTTCCACTGTACTGAGTGCAACAGAGGGTTGCTTTCTACTGAGCCATGAGATCATTCCTGATCCCAAAATAAAGCAACATCCTGAAGTGCTCTTTCTGTCTTCAACACTTCCAGCCCAATCTGAGTCTGTGTACCCATACATCCTGAACTCACTATCCGAGGCATATCTGAGTCCATAATCCAATGTACCCTTCATATATCACATGTTTTGCTGCAATTAGGTGAACATTCCTAAGTTCCACCATATACTGACTTAATGTGTTTACCGCAAAACATATATCTGGACGAGTATTGGTCAAATACATCAATGACCCAATAATTTGTCTATACATGGTGACATCCACTTTCTCTGAAGAAGCATCACTCATAAGCTTCAGATTTGTCACCATCAGAGTAGTCATGGCCTTGCAGTCCAGCATTCCAAATCTCTTTAGGATCTCTACTGTGTATTTTCCTTGACTCAGGAAAATCTCATCTGGAAACTGCCATACATCAAGACCTAGAAAGTAGTGCATCTTTCCAAGGTATTTCATCTCAAATTCTACTGCAAGCCTCTTCTTACATTCAACAATGGGCTTGTCTTCTCCTGTCAGAAATAGGTCATCCATATACAGTAATAGTATCATGGGTTCATTATTCATAATCTTCTCCTTCTGCTTTACTACTTCTTCAGAACAAGCTGGTTCTTCTTCAACAAGATTGCACATCAAGGCTACATAGCTGAAGTATGGCCTTGGTCTCTTGCTCTCTCTACTGGATCCTTTTGTGGCACCATACTTTCCTGCATCTTGGATTAATTTGTGTGACCAAGCTGGTCTTCTCTTTCAAGATATCTCCTCATGAGGTATCTCCTCAGGTCTCTGAGGTTCTTCCATGTCGTGATCCTCTGGAATAGGATTCCCTTCAATATTTTGGATTTGTTCTTTGGTTGGTTCTGCAACTCTGGGAGCCTCTTGCTCCTCTTCATCCTCATGAGTCTTCTTAGACTTGTTGAAGGCTGTGTCTTCATCAAATGTGACATCTCGACTAATCTCGATCTGGAGGAATCCTGGGATGTAGATGCGGTAAGCCTTAGATTTCTCACTATGTTATAGCGCAATTTTCCACCTTGTGAGCATCAACATTAATTGGCCTTCAGGATCCATTTCATTGACTCAGATCTACCAGTTTATCCTCCTGGAACACATTATTTCCCTATTTTTGTTCCTGTACGCTAGCTATCCCACTACAGCCCGCGTACATCAAATCATATACGCTACTTGTTACATTATATCCCAAGTGTATACGCTACTTGTTACACTATAGCCCGCGTGTATACGCAGGCTAGCCCACTGTAGCCTTTGTACACCTAGTTAAATGGTAAAAAACAATAGAAAATTACCTTTTACTCCCAAAAAGCGGTCTTAGGGTGACCTTTGGCCGTCCACATGCCTCGAAACGATTCGATGTGTCCTTTCACTTACCTTTGGAAGGCTATATATTGAGCTCTTATGGTGTATGGAAGGGAGGAGAAAGAGAGAGCAAGATAACTCTAGTGGATTTTTGCCGTGACTTGAGTCTACACTCATTGATCCTTGTTGTTGTGAACCCCTTATGTTCACCTACCAAACTCCTTTCATAGTTTGAATTTGCCATTACATGGAGGATTGAAGTGGTGGAGGCACAAGTGGAGAGACCCAGTTCTTGGTTCAGATTGGTTGTCGGCAAGAGGTCGTATATTGTACTTCTTGTTATTCATTAATGGAAATACTCATTTTCTCATCCAATTGATGTTGTAAATATTGTTAAATTACATTGGGTTATATTCGCTTATGATATCATGGATCATGCTATTGATTATGCTAATGTCTTTCACATATTATATGCACTTGCTTGTACTTGTTGTTGAGACTAATCTGCAGGTTCAAGTGTAGAGGTTGAAAGCTCAATGGGGATCTACTTCGAACATCCAGTTGAAGGTTGGTATTTTCTCCATTATCTTAGCATTGTCATTTATATAGAATTGCATTGGGAATTGAGTCATTTTCTAGTAGTCAGCTGTCTGTTGTGGTGTTCCCCAAGCCATAGGAAGTTTTCTCCGTAACAAAAATGGCGACCATACTGGGGAGAACATCCATTTTTGGGGATTTTTAAGCATTTGTCCTTATTTAGAGTTGCTGTGTGTCGAGCTTCTATGTCATTGATTGGACGTTGGGATCTACTATAGAAAACAAGCTTTTTCTGGGTTATTGGACGTCTTGTTTGCACATTGGCCTTTCCCTGCACGTGGGTCAACTTAGTTTTGCCCACGTTTACCCACAGGTTTTCTTGCGATAGTAGCGTACAACTCTGGGATTGATTGATTTATGACCTTGGATTGTTGCTGGGTTGGTTTTGAGTGTTCCTGAGTCTTATTTGGCCTGATTCCCGACTGTTCCATGCCCTGTTTGTGACCAAAAACACCTCTTTCTCTTTGTTTTGAGCCTTGTTGGTTTATCACCATTTTTTATTTTCTAGCTCATTACATTGGCCGAGTCTCATTGTTTGGGATTTGCTGGGTTGTCTTAGTGATCTGCTCTGCATTTCTTTAACCGAATAGGTAGATTTCGCTTGCATTTTTTCATTTCATTATATTGAAAAAATACAAAAACATAGTTTTGCATTTTCCTTTCCATTATAAGAGAAAATACAAAAATATTTGCTTTCCATATTGCATTTTGCATCTGAGTGCTTGTTCCTTCATCTAGGATCTGCTTGTGCATTGGAATTTTAAAAGAGTTTCATTTTATTTCGAACTGTTGGATTGATTATCATTTTAGTGGCATTGTTTTTATTGGATAGATGAGTCTAGAGTTTTACGATTGTGCATACTATTGAGTCCTATACATCATCAGTTTCACGACCATATCCTTTGAGTAATTACAACCATTTAAAATCAACGCTTAGTCTTAAAATTGATTAGAACAATTTTTCTTTTATAGGGTGCACCAACTAGAATAGGTTTAGAGTCTTGGAATATATCATTGTGAGTTAACAATCCAATACTACTAGATGAAACATTATGTGTCTGACTAGGGAGTGGTGAAACCCATAATATACATCAGTGTCCTTAGGAAGCTCTACTCAGACCAGAGTTAAGCACGAGGTCACGGGAGGTTGGTTGTGGAGATAGCCCTCCAATACTGACTGAATGTGGGATATATTTCCAGGATTTGTTCATGTACAGGGGCTCTTGAGGGATATGTACCTCTTGAGTTTCGGGCTTAGCTACCCTACCCATACGACAGATCCCACCTACGACTATCCGCTTGAGCATTGGTTATATTGTGGTGACCTTAGTTTCCTTACCTAAGTATCACATAGGGCATTTGTAGTGGTTATATTGTGGTTGTCCTGAGTCAGATAGGGGTTGGACAACACAGTTGCATGTTGTATAGGGATTTGACCCTGTGCACGTAGTGAAGTCTGGGAACCCTTATAACTGATTCTGTTACCTCCGATTATAGTTTAGGAGTCTCAAGCCTCTCGTAGGTGAGACATAACGGCTATAGTGTCAGGAGGCCCCTTGAGCCATTCCTGTTTGTGTGCATTTGGATGTAGTTTCTTTAGGTGTGTGCTCTTTGATCGTTAGTTTGGCCATTAGGGGACGCTTTGATTTATTGACTCTTCGGAGGTATCGTGGTGTGAGGTCCAAATCTCCGTCGGTCTCGTTGGTTGGCTGGTTTACCGGCCGCCAAAGTTACACGTTGTGTTAATAGGGGACGCCGGAAGGCCGTCTCCAATTCTTCTGATTCTTTTGAAGCACTTCGCATTGACATTATGACTGCTCATACTGGAACGGGAGAAATTCCTACGACTCTATCAGGTAGAGTCGAAGACGCGTATGCTCCTCCTACTCCTAGAGAGGCATGGGGGGGTGATCCATCAATACCAGAGACTCAAACTATTCTGTTTGGATCAAATCCACCCAAGTACGATCCATTCGATCCTTCGAATCCACATAATTTCCTATATGGGATGCCTAATTTACATGTCAACATAGGTCCTACGACCACTACGAACACTACCCCATTCTCTTATGGTGTGAGTATTTTGATCACAGTAAGATCTAGGAGCTATGGAGAACCTCACAAAATCGAATTATTTGCAAAACCAGTGAAAAAGCTTGAAAAAAAGAGACAATTTTACACACAATATGAGCTTAATCTTTGCATTAAATGACTGTCTAACATGTGAAAATGTTAAGAAAAGGTTTTTGTTACATCCATGAGAAATTCGAGAGCATTAGATAGCTCAAGATGAGTGTACAAGTCAAAATTGCCAAATTGGCCTCAATCCCCCCTAGGTGGGTCCAACTCAGTCTTAATCATCCCAAACAGTTACGAATTCAGGTGTGAAGGTGGCTGAAGCATGTTGGGTCATAAGTTAGGCCAAGGCAGGTGTGGGTGAGCAAGTAGAGGTGTTTGGGAGGACCAAGGGAGCAATAAATGCTCCAAATCTAGCCAAAATTGGGCAAAATCCACCCTAGCGCCCCTAGTCAACAGAAAATTCCCCAAATCAAGGAGAGAGAGCACTCTAGCATTTAATGAGGGCGCACTTGTGGATAAAATAGGAGGTTGGGTGAACTGGTTTTCTTGGAAGTGGGTGTGAACACTCTCAAGTGTGGGTATTTGACCAACTAAAGTCACCTAGTCCAAACTATGGTGTAATGAAGCACATGAGCAATAAAAATTTGACTATGGTTATGGACTATGGTACTAAGTATGGATTACTGTTCTAACACCCCCCCTTAACCAGAACTTAGTACAACTCATGAAAATAAGTGGGAGGCCTTGGCAACAAAGGCTCAAGTCACCTCATTACAAACATAATTTTTATTTGTCCATATAAACCGAGGACAAGAAGTAAAACCACATGGGATAAAAAATTCCCTCTAAAATGGACATGGGGATGAACCTGCAATTAAATTGCAGCAATCACCATCCATCACTCACTCCAAGCAAAGCTCTCAAGTGAGTGAAGGTCTTCTTAGTAAAACACTTGGTGAAAATATCTGCAGTTTGCTCGGTGGATGGGCAATACTGCAAGGAAATCACCTTGTCATGCACCAAGCCATGAATGTAGTGCATATGGATTTCAATGTTCTTTGTTCTTTTCCTCTGTACTAGATCAGTAGATATCTTGGTGGCACTTCGATTATCCACCCAAATGTTGGTTGGAGAATCAATAGCAACACCAAATGCACGAAGAATGCCTTGCAACCAAACACACTGTGTGGCTGTGTTCACTGCTGCCCTGTACTCGGCCTCTGCCGATGAAAGTGAAATGGTATGCTGTTTCTTACTTGACCAGAAAATGGGACCTTCAGCAAACATAAAAACAAAACCTGAAGTGGAATTTCTATCGATCGGATCTCCAGCCCAATCGGAATCAGAAAATCCAGCTAGTTGTAGTGAAGAACCAGCTGCATAGTGTACCCCAAAGCTCTTTATTCCTTGGACATATTGAAGGATCCTTTTGGCTGCCTTCCAATGGATCTCATTTGGCTGCTGCATATATCTTGCTACAACACTTATAGCATAAGACAAATCAGGTCTTGTATGTGTAAGGTACAACAAGCTTCCAACTAGCTACCTGTAGAGTGTGCAATCCACCAATGGAGAGCCTTCAAATTCACCTAGTTTTATGCCTGAAAGGAATGGGCACTTGGATGCCTTACATTCATACATTTTAAACTTCAATAATAGGTCTGAAGCATACTTAGTTTGACTCAGCAATATACCTCTCTCAGATTGCTCAATTTCCAAACCCAAAAATTGCCTTAGCAATCCTAGGTCGCTCATGGCAAATTCACTATGCAAAGAAGCTTTAATTGAGCCAATTTGTTTGTTGAAGCTACCTGTAATTAAAATATCACCAACATACAATAAAATTACCTGCAAATTATCATCAAATTGCTGCAAATAAACATTTGGATCATACTTGCATCGACAGAAACCAATTGAGAGAAAAAAATCATCCATTTTGGCATACCAATCCCTGGGGGCTTGCTTGAGTCCATAGAGTGACTTCTTCAACCTGAAAAAAAGTGTGGGATCCTCTTGGAATCCTTCAGGTTGCTGCATATAGATCTCTTCCTGCAGCTCACCATGTAAGAATGCACTTTTAACATCCATATGGTGAACTTCCCAACCCTTACTAGCTTCCATGGCTAGAGCTAGTCTAATTGAGTCCATCTTTGCAACCGGTGCAAAGGTCTCTGTATAATCCACACCATGGATCTATGAGTAGCCCTTAGCCACTAACCTAGCCTTGTACTTCATATCAGAACCATCAGCAACAGGTTTGGTTCGAAAAATCCACTTACATTGCACAAGTTTCCTCTTGGGAGGAAGAGGCACCAAATCCCATGTTTTGTTCTCTTGGAGAGATTGGAATTCTTCTTGCATTGCTGTTCTCCACTTTGGATCATGATGAGCTTCCTGATATGATGTTGGATCAGATCCAATCATCATATAACACTTATCAGCAAGTTCACTTTCATTTGCAAAGGAAGCATTGATTGTTTGAGATCTAGTCTTCCTAGGCTCTTGGGGATTGCCTGCCAATTCTCCTGCAGCTTGTATGATTTTTTCAGCCCACTTGGGCCTTGATGGTGACTCATGTACAGAAATTTCATCTTCAGCAATATCAGAAAAATTAGAAGTGGAATCATCACTAATTTCATTAAGGTGTGGAGGAGAAGAGCTTTCCCCCGGTGCAAGCTCAAAATCAGGAATTGGTTCTTCTTCGAATTGCACACTTCTCTCAATGAAAGTTTTGAGTGTGGATGTGTCAAAGAGCTTGTAGCCCTTTGTGTCTTCACCATATCCAACCATGATACATTCTTTGCTCTGTGGCTCCAAAGCCTTCCTCTTTTCTGATGGAATTCGAGCCCATGCACTAGACCCAAAAATTCTGAAATTTGATACATTTGGTTTTTGGCCAAACCATGCCTCATAGGGGGTTTTTCCTTTGACTGATTTGTGAAAGGATTTGTTCTGAATATGAGCAGCACAATTGATGGCTTCATCCCATATCTTAGGGATTATATCCCTAGCTTCAATCATGCAAGTGGCCATCTCTTTGAGAGATCTATTTTTCCTCTCCGCCACACCATTTTGTTGAGGTGTGTAGGGGATTGAATGTTGCATTTGGATGCCACATTCCTCACAAAGATGCTGAATGTTATTATTCACATACTCCTTTCCATTATCAGTCCTAAGGATCTTTATCTTATGACCACTATGATTCTCCACTAAGGCCTTCCAAATCTTCAATTTCTCAAACACTTCTGATTTCAATTTAAGGAAGTAAACCCAGCAGAATCGAGAGTAGTCATCTATGAATGTGAGTACATACCTTGATCCACCATATTATGGAGTGGGAAGAGGACCAATGAGGTCTGAATGTACCAATCCAAGTGGTTGAGTGTCTCTCCTTGCCATTCCCTTCTCATAGCTGCGCTCAGGATGCTTTCCAACTACACAACCAATGCATGCACCATTTGAAGATTTGATTTCTAGAAGCCCTTCCACCATCTCGTCCTTGTGCAATGTCTGGCGATATTTGTAGTTCATGTGGCCAAATATTTCATGCCACAACTTGGAGGTCTCGTTGGCATGAGAGACAAGAGCATGGTCACTAGAATTTGGAATGAAATTGGAGAATTTGTACATTCTCTCTTCATGATCAGCATACCCCACTGCCACAACTTGATTTGAAGAAATTTCTGAGATTTCTACCAAATCTGGAGTAAATGTTACTCTCTTGGCTTCTCCTGTATGGGTCATTTGATAATCTGATAGCAAATTTGCAACCAATGAAGGTACATAGAGCACATCACTGAAATAGCCATGCTCCAGGTCAATCCTACCAATCCCCTTGGTCTGGATTTCTGAATCATCTCCCATTCGAACTGTTGGGCCACCATTCGAATGCATAGAAGAGAAGAGCTCTCTGGATGAGACCATATGTCTGGAAGCTCCTGAATCAATGATAAAGGATGAGGGATTTGAAGCACCTGCTACCAAATCATGACATTTCTCCTTATTGTTAGGATTTGAGGTGCTCTCTTTCTTCCTTGCGCCCTCAGGGACTGGGATGTTGTTCTTATCCAGTAGCTGCGCCATTGAGTCAATGGTTTTCTTCATGCATGAGCTCTCTGGATGCCATCCCTTATGACAATAGGTGCATTTGGTCTTTTCCTTTCCCTTCTTGTCCTTCTCCTTTGACAGATTCAAACCTCCATCTGCAGACTTGGTCTTGTCAAACTTCCTCTTCTCTGGCTGCTTCGAATTCTTGGCTTTCTGCTTGCCTTTGTTAGCATTTGAAACACCCATTGCCAGTGCTTGGTCCTTTGATTTTATGGTTCCCATCTGAACTAGTTTGTCCTGCTCCTGAGTGAGACACTCCATGAAGGTAGATAGTGATGGCATTTTCCAATTTCGAAGGGTCATCTTGGCTGAGTGAAATGTGCTAACAAATACAGAAAATTCTGGGCCTAGCTTCGAAAGGATGGATAGAATCAGTTGTTCCTCCTTCTTAACAATTCCACATTGTTGCAGTTGAAGCACTAGTGACTTGAACTTAGTGAAGAACTCCTGGATGGTTTCAAAATGCGCTGGGCTCAAGCTAATGAGCTCGTTTTCAAGCCGGTGGCCTCTCAGTTCATCAGTTTTCCCAAAGAGTGATTCTAGCTTCACCCATACTTCATTGGGGGTTGTCAAACTATCTGTATGAAACAAGAGTTCCCTCGAAATGCTCAGGCATAGAAATCCATAAGCTTCATCAAGTCGATTGTAGTACTTTGCTTTCTCCACAACAGAGTTTGGCTCCACTTCTGTGCCCATGGTTACTCTATAGAGACCCTTAGATCTCAGCTTGATAACCATTTCAGCCTTCCAATCAAAGAAATTTAAGGGTGTGAGCAAAATTTGGTTTGCTTTTATTGATGCTGCGTTAATGGTGAGAAAACTACTGAAACACCTGCAAAAAACACTCAATTTTTATCTGGAAATCCTCTCTAGAATGTAGTTCAATGCTCAATATTGACCTGAAACTCACTAAATCCATAATGGATCTGATACCATGTGATTATTTTGATCACAGTAAGATCTAGTAGCTATGGAGAACCTCACAAAATCGAATTATTTGCAAAACCAGTGAAAAATCTTGAAAAAAAGAGACAATTTTACACACAATGTGAGCTTAATCTTTGCATTAACTGACTGTCTAACATGTGAAAATGTTAAGAATAGGTTTTTATTACATACATGAGAAATTTGAGAGCATTAGATAGCTTAGGATGAGTGTACAAGTCAAAATTGCCAAATTGGCCTCAATCCCCCCTAGGTGGGTCCAACTCAGTCCTAATCATCCCAAACAGTCACGAATTCAGGTGTGAAGGTGGCTGAAGCATGCTGGGTCATAAATGAGGCCAAGGCAGGCATGGGTGAGCAAGTAGAGGTGTTTGGTAGGACCAAGGGAGCAATAAATGCTCCAAATCTAGCCAAAATTGGGCAAAATCCACCCTAGCGCCCCTAGTCAACAGAAATTCCCCAAATCAAGGAGAGAGAGCACTCCAGCATTTAATGAGGGTGCACTTGTGGACAAAACAGGAGGTTGGGTGAACTGGTTTGCTTGGAAGTGGGTGTGAACACTCTCAAGTGTGGGTATTTGACCAACTAAAGTCACCTAGTCCAAACTATGGTGTAATGAAGCACATGAGCAATAAAAATTTGACTATGGTTATGGACTATGGTACTAAGTATGGATTACTGTTCTAACATATGGTATGCTTGGTTTCAATACAGTTAATCCATCCACTATGTCTGGTAGTCATGCTAGCACTAGTCATGGTGTTGACAACACTGCACCCACTGGGGGCAATACCCTCACTGGGGGCACCACATTTTCTACTCACACACATAATATGGGGACTGGCCATATCCCTTCAAACAATCCAAATTTTGGAGGAAGGCCGCCTCCTAGGACTACCTCTCCTGGTGGGAAAAATGTTCACAATACAAATCACATTCCACAGTATAATACACATGCCTATACATTCCAACCCAGGACCACGTTCACTAATGTTAACAATCCTCCTAATACCGGGAGTGGAAACATACCGTATACTTTTACGTCTGCTCCTGCTACTAGTAACGCTCATGTAGGGGGTGGGAATATACCTTATACTTATGGTCACAACATGACTGCTCCTACTACTAGTAATGCTTATGCAGGGGGTGGGAACATACCTTACAATTATGGTCATTACAATACGGTTCCCACTACGAGTAATACTTATATGCCCCATAATTAGGGTAGTAATCCTTACTATAATACAGTCAGTTCTGGCCCTCATTACAACCCACCTCGTTACAGTGCTCATAATACACATATACCTGCTTACCCTCACACGGGTAAGGTTGGAGGAGGTTATCAGCCTTATGGTCATGGTTATCGTCCATCTTATCCTTTAGGTCCATATAATCAACCTTTTATGGGAGCTTATAATCAATATTTACAGCCGCAACTTCCGTTCCTTGCTCAATTGAATCTTCCGGATCTTTCGAAGCTCATGAATGACCGATGTGTCACTATCCTACTTGGCCTCTAGTCCCTACCAAGCTCCCTTTGGGCATTCCCAAGTTTGAGGGGAAGGGTGGTGAGGATCTGGGTGATCATGTTACGATTTTTCACCTTTGGTGCTCATCAAACTTGTTAAATCATGATTCTGTTCATCTGAGACTATTTCAACACACCCTCACGGGGGAAACCGCGAAGTGGTATGTCGAGTTGCTTGGGGGCACGTACAAGGGTTTCAATGAGATAGCCTTGCTTTTCCTGGATCATTTCCAGCTGCCGATTCTCTACAATACTGGCACTAAACTATTTTCTACCTTCCGCCAGAATAAGGCCACACACATATATGATCACGTTCAAGAGTGGCATCGATGGAAGAGGCTAGTAAAAGCCAACATTCCTCCAGAGTTTCTGTTGGAATGGTTTCTCAAGTCTTTACTTCCATACATTTCTAAGGATGTTTCTATGTCCGGCATTATGACTGAGGAACAATCTATATTAAAATTCCAGCAGCTATATTTACTCTATGCTCAATCTGGCATCCCGTATGACATTATTCCTGATGCACCGCGATCATGACATGATCCCAAGCCGGTTCCTAGACCACATGCCAATGGAATTTTTGTATCTGCAAGTACTCGACTTGTAGATTTGGTTGCTAATCAAATGCAAAATTTGTCACTTAACCAATCTACTCCTGGACAGGTTCACACCTTGTCCACTTCCGCCTCGTCGTCTAATGTACACACTATGCAATCGACGAACCCATCAGGTAACCAACAACCTAATGGTAAGAAGAAGGGGAGAAATAATCGTAAGGGTGGAAATAATGGGAACAATGGCAGTAATCGTAATACTCCTTGGAAAGAGAACGCTAACCCTCCTCGGGACAACATAAATGCTGGGGGGAATGTAAACCTAGGCTTAAAGTGAAATTCCCTTGCAAGATTTGTGGGGAAGATCTCCTTACTCACTTATGTCCTCGGATTGAAGAAGCATCTAAGAATCTTGCACAGAGCCCAACTATGTTGAAATATGCCCTTCCATATCATCAAAATATGGCTTCAAATGCTCCTGCTATTGGTTATGGGACCAATGAAAATTCCACGTCTTCTTCCCATTCCGGTGGCCTGGGATGCGTGAATATGGTTAAATCAGAGGTTAGTGTTGCTACTCGTCAATGTGATTATGGTGCACCACAACTGAATATGGGGAATGAGCCTCCTCTTCCTCCTGATACCTCTTTGCATATCAAGAAGCCCACTACTATGCCATGGATACCAAAAGGTGTTCTCAAGCGCTTTATGCATAATCCCAATGCTCGAGCTACCCAAAACTACTCTATCGTAGACGATTTGGGTCAAACTCCGTGTTCCATGTTGGCTCTTGAGGTTTTACAGGAATGTCCTTCTCAAAGGCATGCCCTTTTGTGTGCTTTAGGAGTTCAGGATGGGGGAAGTCCTAATGTTATCAAGTTTGACACTACTGACATCCAACCTCGCTTACCTTACCATGTGGCTTTTCAAATCCATGTAAGGTGCTTGGATAAGTTTGTTAAACGTACAGTGGTTGACGAAGGTGCTTCCACTTCAGTAGTGTCATTGGATTATTGGAAGGCTCTTGGATCTTATCCCTTATCAAATTATATGACCATGATTATTGCATTTGATGGTCGATCGTTTAGGCCGCATGGTATTCTCCCTTCCCTTGAGGTCCACTTGGGAGGGAAATCTGTGCCTATTGAAGTCGAGGTGGTTGATGAGCCCATCGATTACAACCTTCTTCTGGGTAGGAATTGTATCTATGCTATGAAATTGATTGTATCGTCTATGTTTAGGGTTATTTTCTTTCCACACGAAGGCAGAATTGTGACGGTCGATCAACTAGACTTCCCTAGTTCCAATTTCACAGCATCACCGGGAACTGTTGTTCCCCAGGTCAAAGATTCTCATTCGGCATTTGGGAACATTGGTGTAGGATTGTACCTTTCTTTGATGGGATATTTTGACTTCCCTGCACCAATATCCTTTGTAGGAACCATCTCCATTGATGCTCCTTTCTCGCTAAATCATATACCTTTCCGGACATTGTATTTCAGTGATCCGTGGAATCTACCTTCCATGAGTTCCCCGTCTGAAGACGTTTCACACATTGGGATGGATATGCCCTTGTCTACACTCAAGCTTGCTCATCATGTTCAACAAGCCATTGCATATTCAGATCTCTCTTATTCATGGACAAGAGAGGAAGATCCTATTATGCTGCCCACAAAGGCAGTCGACCCATCTTGTTCACACAGATGCCTTGATGATACTCTACCTTCAGATGAAGATTTTATCGCGTCCATGCATGGTAATGATGAGCCTTGGGGGGGTTCCTATCATAGATATCATTCCTTTCCCACCCTCAGTCTTATTGAATGAGATCAGCCTATAATACAATATGCCACCCATTTGGATTTGGATCCAGTCACAGTCTCATCCAGCTCTGGTTTGACGTTTGAGTCTGATGAGTCTTTGAGCTCTCCTATAGATCCACAAATCAGCGCTCCTTAAGAGTTTGATTCTATTTCTAGAATTTCCAACTCCCGTGATGATGAATTTTCTCTTGCAGATTCTTTCATATCCTTCAGCTTTGCTCTTCATTTTGTAGTTGGTCATTTTGATCCCTCAGGTATTGGTACTATAGCACCTTTAGTGGTTATCTCTACCTGCATGTTGTTTGAGGTTAACAATAATGAAGTTGAAAATGTTTCTACTGCAGTGGCTTGTATCATATTTTTCTTTACGTACGTTTTAGAGATGATCTTGGTACTTATGTTTCTTGGAGACTGGTGAGCTCTCAGAATGGATGCCTAATGAGGGAAGCTAGACCAGGAGCCTACTTTAATTATCAACCCGGGGGACATACAAACTTCATAGGTGCTAACACTGTATGTGCTCTAAAGGATAGTCTTTGTCGTGTTCTAGGGTGTGGGTAGAGATCTTAAAGGTTTATCTAATCAAGGAGAAGGTGAGCTAAAAATACTGTAAATCTATGAATGACAAATTCTCGTGCTAAGAAGTTTAAATGCTGAAAACAGTAAATCTACACTAAGAATTTGAATGCTGAAAGCATGGTAAATTTAATCTATGAATAAAATGCTAAAAGCTATAATTCTAATCTACTAATCGAAATGCTGAAGGTTGAAGGTCTAATCTAAAATAATCAAATGCTGAAACCAAATCTAGAACATAAATATCTATGCTGAGAATTAACCAATCTGATCTATTTGGTTTAAACACTACAAGTGATGACCATTTAAATTAAGGAATTGAAAGTAATTCATCTCTACGAACTAAGTCTGATAAAAGAAACATGCATGAGCTTTCTAGATCCGAATCATTGTTTTAGAACCAATATGGAAACATGTCAAAATATATGTGCGTAGAACGCAGCTACAGGACTACAGAATGTGTTCTACCAAACTCTAGAATGAGCGTTGATCAACTACAGAAAATATGTTGAACTAAAATAATCTTTTAAATGAAATAAAACCATACGATTCAATTGCCATCAAGGTATATTCATACACGATAAGAAAATCAATTCACAGCATAAATGGAAAATACCTGAACCAGAGTAAGGCTCCTGACTTACGCGTTGGAGGGGCCCTCTCCAACCCGTACTCAGGAGTAAGAAAAACTTATGAACGAAAAATTGAATGTAAGATCAGTCTCTTCATTAAAATAACTTCATGGTTCATAAATAGTCTGTAACACAAATTGTTTATGCAGTATTGAAATGTATAAAACAATGTTTCTATAAAATAGCAATAGGACCCCCTCACTAGCCGAGAGGTCCATATATATATGCCTCAAATTCTAACCTAACTACTTTCTTTAATTTCTGATCCCGTTGAATAGGATTCCTTCTCTATAAATCAGGGAAAAAGAGCACTGAGACTTGTATGGTTTTCCAGTACTCGAGCTAGATTTGCTATTGCTCCTTTAGTGAACCCGCACTTGCTCAAGCATACTCGTTTTCATGTATTAGTTTATAAAAACTCCCTCTAAGCATAAAAAGAATAATATTAAAACATCTTCATTAAATAATCAAAGTAAATCATTAACCCACAAAACAAGTGTATTTCCTTCGTCATATCCTGTGTTTTATTGTGGCAAAAAGGCTATTAGGATACCTATTATTAAGGCTTATCATCTCCCCCATGCATGAAGGATTCACCCATCCTTGGGTGACATATTCATTTCTTCAACAACTTCTTTGATATCCCATGTGACTACCCTGGGGTCCCTGCCTGCCTGTAGTAACCCATGCTCTGGTCATCCTTAGCCCAAGCTCTTTTCTCTTCTTCCTCATTAATCTTCTCTTTAATAACTAGGGGAAGGAAAAATGGGGGATTTAGCTTCATGCCAATCTAGCTGAGCTGATTCTTGATCAATGATTCTCTATATAGATTAGCTTTGACAAGAGAAGCTTCTAGTCTGAGAGGGGAGTGAGGCTCCTTCCTCTTTAGATCATTTGCTATCTTGCCCCATATTTCACCAATGGCCTCCTGAACATCTCTATATGTGCACTGGAGAGTAACATCAAAGTGTGCCACGACCTCCTGCTACTTTTCAAGGAGAATAGGGATTATCTCCTCATCAATGGTGAGGTTCCTGTGGTCCTGAATCAATATCTCAAGGTGAGTCTCCTCTGCCCTGATCCATAGTGAAGTCTACCACTTCTCTGCAATGTAAATATGGGAATCTTGTGCCCTCTCAATCTCGTTGTTCATCCATGAACACAGTTCCCTCAACTGGAAATCGCCCATGTAGGGATTTGGCGACCAGTTGGGAAATCCTGCAACTATGAAATTGTGTAAGAAAAATTCACAGAGCAGATCCTTCTCCAATTCTGTGGAGCATAGATATGTGTCCACAAATTCTCTTTGGGTGTTTATTTCTAACGGGAGCCCCTACTTTAATCTTTGGAGTTGGAATTTGCCCCACTTCTCTTGTAGATAGACTGCATAGATCTCTGAGCATGGTATGAGTCCTAGTAGTCTATCATAGATTTTCATAGTGGTTTCCAAGGTGTCCTCCAGCTGGAGAATCTTCTGATCCTTTTGAGCCAACTCTTCTTGTGCCTGGACCAATTTATCCTCTAGTGCCGAATTTTGTTGCTCAACCCGTTTTAACTCTCCCGCGTGCTGCATTTTCAAAATTTGTGTCTTTTCGTGTACAAACAATGGAGAAGCTGGTTGGATTTTATGTGTCCTTGCTTTAATATTTTATGCTTCCAACTGCCCTCTGAGTTTTTCTAGTTCTTCTCGTACCTCAGCGAGCTGGCCATTGACCCCAGGATTCTCATGTTGATCAGTAGGGTCCCATTAGAAGGCACCTTGTCCTTCTGGTGCATTCCTCTCTCCTGGTGTACTTTTCTCTTTAGGGGTAGTTGATTTTTCTGGCGAAGTCGAATCCTCCTGATCTATCCCGAGATCCTCATCATTAGAAAGATCTTGAATAGTGGGGATTGGCTCCTGTTGTACCTCCTCTGTATGCTTGATTTTTGGTGGCTATGTGAACCTTTTGCTTCGTCACTTTGGCCCTTGCTCACTGGTGAAAATACCTGATTCCTTTTGGCGGGAGCTATCTCTTGAATGCTTAATTTTTATCACGGTATTAGCCACACTGTCCAGGTCGATTTTTATTTTGGCTCCTGACGTAGAAGCAGTCTTGTCCTTTGGCCCAGAATCTAAGGGTATGCCGACATTAGGTGTACCCTTCATCCTATGTACATCCTCAGCTGAGATTACCACAAATTCATCCCATGAAAGTTCTGGGACCTGAACTGTTAACTGTTCACAAATTATCAACTTGATTGTCCCATGGTGGGATAATGCATCCTCTTTCCCTTCAATGACTTTCTTGCTCATTTCCCCCAATGATAGGAGAAAATAGTAAGGAATGCTTATGTTGTTGTTTGGCGTGATGTGGCTCCTGTGCCTCAGAAGATCCAGAATTCGAAAATGGAAGAGAGGGACATAGCTCAGTCTCCTTGTACATGTCACATATTTTTGAACAAATGTAGCTACTTCATCCCAAGGTGCAGGCATAGTGACCCTCTTAAATCAATTTTTATCTTCTTCATAAGCCTCTTCAGGTCCAAAGAAAACTGCCTTTGCACTCTGGTTGGCTTCCCTGTCTTCCTTGGCCCAATGCAGACCCATAGGTAGGCCTGTGTATTTTGCAATGGCTTCCTCATCCAGCCTGATAGGAAGTCCTCTAACCCTGGTGATGAACTGCTCTTCTTTGATGTGCTTTAAGTTTCTTGCAAACTCCAAAGCTACCTCTGTGTCAAATCCTCTCAGCCCGAAGATGAAGGGCATCCAACCCGCTTTATGAAGGATAGATATAACCCTTGGGTTTTCATAAATGGCTCGATGATAATCTGGTTCGCTCTTTTTGAACCCTTTTATCATCCTTGTATTTTCTACTATAATCCGCAAAACAAAACGTTTGGGTGTGGCTGACTTACTTCACTGGCCAGGATTGATTCACAGGTTCGAAGGAAGCTTGCTGCAAAGTGCCATTTCCCTTCTTTTAGAAAGCTTGTATTTGCAAAATTGGGTCTTTCGTAGATTATGCCACCTTATTTAATTGTTTTACTCCACTTCTCTCGATCATTTGGCACGTACCTGCCACCTTACGCATTCTTTACCATAATCGAGCCCTGCATTTCATTTCATCATTGTATATTGCCCCTTTTGCTCTGATCATTGGGGAATACGGTAGCCAGATTTGAGTTTATCATTCGCTGACATGACTTAGGTGGTAATCATGATTCATTGAGGTCATTCTGAACCGTGCCTCCGAATGAAGATATAAGCTATCTTCAGCTTCATAAATAACCTTTTTGTGGGTTGATGATTTGACCTCAAAGATAAAACAAAGACATTTAGAGATTACCTTGGTATGCTTAGCGTACTTAAGTGCTTGATGTGGCACGATTTCGTGTGCGCTAGAGTTTGTAGTATAACTTCGCCATGTCTGTAGTTATTTTTGGCATGTCTGTAGTTATTTTCGGCATGTCTATAGTTACATGTGTTTGCTTTTTCTCTTTTCGTTCCTTTGAAAATGCTGCATCTGGCTTGTTTTGATTTTTGTGCCTTTTTATGATTTGACTTTGTGCTGATGCCTTGCATTGAGTTACATTTTTTCTTTCTGTAGTGATGGATCGCTTGATGGTATGGCATGCTGGTGTGAATATATGGAAGGCTTGCTTGAATAGATGGAAGGCTCGCTTGAATAGAGTGGTTGCTTGATTGAATTCCGTAGTGCTTCATATTTTTGCTGGTTGACTGGAATATATGACTGACTTGCTTGAATTTCGATACCTGGCTCTCTTGATTTGATATATCTGCAGAATGCTGGCTAGTTCTTCATGGGGTTGTAGGATGCCTGCAATTTTACTTGTGGTTACTTTGATTGTACCATTTCTGTAGTTCCGTATTTTTTCATTTTGCTAATCATTTTTTCGTAATTTTTTCTTCTTTTTTTTGTTTTCTCTTTTTTCATCATTTGTTTCTCTTTTTTTTTCTCTCTTTTTTTTCATTTTCTCTCCTTTTTTTTCATTTCTTCTCTTTTTTCCTTTTTTATTTTATTTTTATTTTTTTTATGAACTGGATTTCAATGATTTTCCATGTCCTCTATCAACATTAGTTGTTGCTGGTAGAGCACCTATGTGAACTCTTCCTTTGACTGTGGCTTCTTGTAAAGTTTGAGCCTATGTCCATTTACTATCATGGGAAACTCTTCTATATCAATTGTAATAATCCTTACAACTCCATTTTCATAAATCTTTTGAATTATGTAAGGTCCCAGCCATCTTGTTGTTAGTTTTCCCTTGAATGTGTGAAACCTAGAGTCATAGAGTAGTGCCCAGTCACCTTCCTTGAACTTTTTATCCTTTATGTGTTTGTCATTGTTAGTTTTCTCAGAATTTTCAATCTGATCTAAGATCTTAACTGAGAGAATAACATGTACAACATATCTACAGCATATCTACAACATATCAATCATGGACACAATAATGCAAGCACACAAGAGACACAAAGTTTCACCAGGGAAAACCAAGAAGGTGAAAAACATAGATAGATAGAGCAATGATACAACCAAAGTACAAGGGATAGTCTTCTCCTAGCAAATGATCCTCCTCCTCACAAGTGCACCACTTTCTGAGAGAGATAGAAGTGAGTAATGAGTGATCAAATAGAGATCTCCCGATCTCTATTTATACTTGTCCTATCCTGCCCAATAAACTAATGGGGCCGACTTGTCTAGCTGAGCTTAATAACCCATGGTTAAATTAATCCGGGCCGACCCCACACTTGGTGGTCTAATAAACCATTTACCCACATGACTCATATAGGGCCGACCCCATCAAGGTGGTCTAATAACCCATCAAGTATAAGTTACGACACTTACAATATAAATGACGACACTTCCGTATAGGGGAATAACAACATCTCTATAGGAATACAAACACTTCCGTATAGAGGAATAATAACATCTCTATAGGAATACAATACACATGGGTAAAATACATTCTGAAGTTACATATACATCAACACTCCCTCTTAAGTAGGAAGGTATTTCTCGACACAGATTTGCTAGCGCAAGTCTTCTTTTGTGGATCATCATTAGCGAATCATCATCATCGTCACGGCTGCTGCTATCTCAATCAATATCTAAATCTACTCGTCATAGGAAGTTCTACAGAGCCAGTCCTTTTTTATACTGGATGTAGGCCCACCACCTACAGGTCTTCATCATCATTGGCCATACTGTGGAATCCTCAGGACTTATTACTTGCGTCAACAAAACCTAGCAAGAGCATCCCAGGATTGATTACGAGCACACTACTCAACCTATCGGATCTCCCAGAGAGCTATTACATGTGACCAAGCAAAACCTAACAAGAGCATCTCAGGACTGATTACGTGCCTAGCACAACCTGCAAGATCTCCCAGGGAGACATTATATGCTACCAAGCAAAACCTAGCAAGAGCATCTCAGGACTGATTACGTGCCCATCACAACCTGCAAGATCTCCCAGGGAGAAATTATATGCCATTGACAAAACCTAGCAAGAGCATTTGCCAGATCTCCCAGGGAGATATTATATGCCAACGGAAAAACCTAGGAAGAGCATCTGTAAATCTCCCAGGGAGCTATTATATGTCCCTCCAAGCAAAATCTCAAAAGAGCATTTTCCAGATCTCCCAAGGAGCTATTATATGCCAATAGTAAAACCTAGCAAGAGCATCTGCAAATATACCAAGGCGCTATTATATGCTTATCTGTACAACCTATTCCACGACCACAGAGTATCAACCTGATACTCACCATACATCATCCTGATGTACACATGATTGTTAATATTTAATATGCTAAGACAAAAAATAGCAGCATTACATTCCATTTCACAATAATAGCATATACAGGATCACTGAAGAAACAACAAGCACAACATGAACACAAGAGACACAGATTTATCCTGGGAAACCTTCATGGGGTAGAAAACCTAGCAAATCTTCCTCAATATAGATGACCAGCAATATACAAAGATGCAAACCAAAGACATGATCTCCTCCTCCACCATAGCAGACCTCTCCTCCACAAGTGCGCTACTCTCAAGTGAGTGAGTGTGTGTAAAATGAGGAATACACCTCCTCTATTTATACACTACTCCGACTTGTCTTTTAAGCAAATAATGTAGGCTCGTATTTAACCATTGGGTTAAATACCCCACTACAACTGACTGGGCCGACCCCTCTAGGGTGCTCTAATAACCCTTTGACCCACATAACACATATAGGGCCAACCCCCCACTAGGAAAGTCTAATAACCCAAGTTACCACATTCCAACGGAGGAATAAACATCTCCGGATATACAATAAGATCTTCAAGGAGGAATGAAACATCTCCAGAATAATAAAGTACAAATATAATATTCTTTGAAGTTACAATATCTCTGTTAAATTTTTAGAATTTACTTCAATCTGATCTAGGATCTTAACTCAGAGAACAACATGTACAGCATATCTACAACATGTCAATCATGGAGACAATAATGCAAGCACATAAGAGACACAAATATTTACTTGGGGAAAACCATAAAGGTGAAAAACCCCAATAACTTCCTCAGAGATAGATAGAGCAATGATACAACCAACCATGAGAGATAGACATAACCTAGTAGCAGATCCTCCTCCTCCATAAGTGCGCCACTCCTCCTTGATTGCATGAGTGAGAAGTGAGTGAGCAAATAGAGTGCCTCCCGCACTCTATTTATACTTGACTTGACTTGCCTTTTTACCTAACTCATGTAGGCTCGAACTTAACCACATAACATAATGCTGACTGGGCCGACCCCCAATAGGGTGGTCTAATAACCCATCAAGTATAAGTTACGACACTTCCGTATAGAGGAATAATAACATCTCTATAGGAATACAATATAAATATATGTGAAATACATTCCAAAGTTACATATACATCAACACTCCCTCTTAACTAGGAAGGTATTTCTCAGCACAGTTCTTCTAGCACAAGTCATCTTCTCTGGATCATCATCATCGATGCATCGTCATCATCATCATCACTGCTGCTGCTATCTCAATCAATATCTGAATCTACTCGTCATAGGAAGTTCTACAGAGCCAGTCCTTTTTCATACTGGATGTAGGCCCACCACCTGCAGGTCTTCATCATCACTGGCCATACTACGGAATCCTCAGGACTTATTACGTGCGTCACAAAACCTCGAAAGAGCATCCCAGGTTGTTACGAGCACACATCTCTACCTATAGGATCTCCCAGGGCGCTATTGCATGTGACCCCACCACAAAACCTCGAAAGAGCATCCCAGGATGTTACAGGTACACAACTCCTACCTGTAGGATCTCCCAGGGCGCTATTATATGTGGTCATGGCAAAACCTTGCAAGAGCATCCTAGGACTGATTACGGGCACACAGCCCAACCTATCGGATCTCCCAGGGCTCTATTACATGCCATAGGACAAAACCTCGCAAGAGCATCTTCCAGATATCCCAGGGCGCTATTACATGCCATAGGCAAAACCTCGAAAGACTATCTGCAGATCTCCCAGGGCACCGAATTACATGTCCTCCCAGAGCAAAACCTCGAAAGAGCATTTGCCAAATGTCCCAGGGCACTGATATTACATGCCATAGGCAAAACCTCGAAAGACCATCTGCAAATCTCCCAGGGCACCGGATTACATGCTCATCTGCACAACCTGATCCACGACCATAGAGTATCATCCTGTTACTCACCATACATCATGATCCTGATGCATCCATGATCATCCTGATCATCATCACTGTAACATCCTGCTGCATGTCATCTGGAGCAACATCCTGAAGCTCGTCATCTATGATCATCCTGATCATCACTGCAACATCCTGCTGCATGTCATCTGGAGCAACATCCTGAAGCTCGTCATCTATGATCATCTTGATCATCAATGCAACATCCTGTTGCATGTCATCATACTTGATCCACCTGATCATCAATGCATCTACCTGATGCATACCAAGTATCTACCTGATACATATCATCATACATGATCCTCCTGATCATCAATGTATCCACCTGATACAAATACAAATACATGATACATATCACCATACATGATCCACCTGATCATACAATGTATCCACCTGATACATATACAGATACATGGTCCAAGCATCCAACATGATGCATATACAAAATACATACACATGATCCAACTGATCATATCCAGCATCAACATGAGGTGTACATACATACATAAAAATGATCCAACTGATCATATCCAGCATCCAACATGATGCGTACATACATACATAAAAATGATCCAACTGATCATATCCAACAGAAACCAGAACATCATCCTGATGCTCATCATCCAGCGCTTACATCCACAGCCATGTGAAGGATCCTCCTTCCAACATTCTTGGAATGGCTTCAAAAAATGTGTCCATCACTTCTTCCTCAAAGTGTCCTCGATCTGAAGAACGCCAAGCCTCTCTCTGAAGTACTCGAATTTCACCCTGGCTAGTGGCTTCATCAGCATATCTGCAATCTGCTCGTCCATCGCAACATACAGGAGCTTCATGGATCCTCTCTGCAGCATATCCCTGATATAGTGATATTTGATCTCTATGTGTTTCGACCTATCATGAAACACTGGGTTCTCAGATAGCTTCACACAACTCTGGTTATCACAGAAGATACCAGTAGCATCCAACGGGAGATCAAATAACTCAGACAGTAGCTTCCGTAGCCATACTGCCTCACAGCTAGCTGAACAGGCTGCAACATACTTTTCCTTAGCTGTACTCAGTGCCACGCAGGACTGCTTCCTGCTAAACCAAGAGATCACACCTGATCCCATACTGAAGCAGCACCCAGATGTGCTCTTCCTATCTGCAGTACTGCCAGCCCAATCTGAATCAACATAACCCTGTAGGTTAAACTTTTGATTCACTTCATACTTGAGCCCATAATCCACTGTACCCTTCAGGTACCTCAGAACATGCTTTACAGCAACCAGGTGAACACTCCTTGGATCCGTCAGGAACTGGCTCAATGTGTTCACAGCAAATCAAATGTCTGGTCTCGTGTTCATCAGGTACATCAAGGACCCAATCATCTGACGATACATAGAGACATCAATCGGCTCAGATGAAGCATCACATAGAAGCTTCAGATTTGATGCCATAGGTGTGGCCATGGCCTTGCAATCCATCATTATGAACCTCTTCAGGATCTCTACTGCATACTTCCCTTGTCCAAGGAAGATTCCATCTGCACTCTGCCACACCTCCATGCCAAAAACAAATAGTGTATCATCCCCAAGTTCTTCATCTCGAACTCGGTAGTAAGCTTCCGCTGCGTGTCGGCAATCAATCTATCTTCACCTGTAACAAACAGGTTATCCGCATACAAAAGTAGTATCACTAGATTGCCTTCCTCAACCTTGTAGTAAAGGTTGGAATCCGCTTTAATCTTGGTAAAGCCCAAACTGGATAGAAAGCTGTCTATCCTACCATACCAAGTTCTGCACATATATATGACTACACCATGTTGTCTTGAAATCCATTTGGTGCATCTTCTATTTCATCACTTTTATATTTCTTAATGCTGCCATCTGCAACATGCTTGATCTGATAGTTCCATTTGGAAGTCATAACAAACTTCCCTTCACGTCTTGGGACTACATCCCAAACATCATTCTTCATGATCGACGAATCATGGCATTTCATTTCTTCATCCTAGATCCTGGAAACTTCAATATCTTCAATAGATATCTTTGTTGCTGGAACAAATGTTGTAGTTCTTCTTTTGTAGGAGATGGCATATGATCTTTCCTACACAACAAGTTAAATTGCATGATTAGAAAACATCTCATAGTTTTCAGAACAAATTCTTACACATAAAGAAATATTTCATACAACCATGCAATTATCTTTGCCAATGCTTCAATACAACATTTATCCATATCCCGTAACTTTCTAGATGCCTTCCAATCTCTACCGGAACATTGTTAAGAGTGTGCACAACTCCCAACATGTTAGCAAAGAGGTTTCATTCTAGATAAGTAGCAATGGAATGTTGTACAGTGCCATAGACCACTTACCCATGTATATTAGTAGTATACTATTAATCAATGCAACTATTCTAATATGCACAATACATATCCTAAGTCTAGGAACATGAGCATATACATCATTGAACAATTTTATTTAAAATACTTATCTTTGTTTGTTCGTTGGGTGGGCTCCCTCTGAGTCTTTGCTTCCTTGCAGGAGCTGCTGGAGTCCTAATCTGAAGTAGCTTCTTCTACACCTTTCTGTTGTGGAATGTAGAGAGAGATGGTCAACTCCCTCTGAATATCTGCATCCTTGCATAAACCACTGGAGTGTACTCCCTCTTGATCTTTGCTTCCTGGATTACCTGTTCTTGAACTCATATTCATCCTTGGTCCCTATGCATGCTTATTAGTATCATGATTGTGTTATCCTTGTGAGCTCATATAAAATCATACATTCATTAGCATACTATTAAAACACAATAATCTCAAGCATGTATAGTCATGATCATTTCAAACAGAAATAATAAGCATTAGCATTCAAGGTTTATGTAGGATTCTTATGGTTAGTCAAATCATAAGAATCATAACATGTCTAAACTTATAATTACTCAAACCTATGACTCTTCAGGTTAGTTAAATCATTAATCAAGATAAGAGATATAATATGCATAAAACCTGTGATTATTCAAACCTATACCTTCATGATTCTTCTGGTTAGTCATATCATCAATTATGGTAAGAAACATAATATGCATACAACCATGATTATTCAAACCTATGACTTCATGAATAATCATTATCAACAACAGTATAAGATCCTAACACAAGGTAGGATTCTATCTTGATATAGGAAAAACATACCTGGATTAGCATGCTAGTTAGTTATGTCTAACATACTCACATGATGTCTTCTTGTTCTTCTTCAATGACTTGTGCTAGTAACCTGTATATCTTATAGTTTAGCCTTTATAAAACCAAGTTATACATACCTCATAAATGGATCTTCTATGAGATCCATGACAATGGATGAGTCTTTATCCTCATGTCATCATGATCATATGTTCTTGAACTGGAACATGATTTGTCTTTCTTGGTGTACCTTTCATGTTAGTAGACAACATAAACCTCATACAACACCATAATGCATTAGTACAATCATAAGTGTCAACACCCTAACCAATGAATATCTTCTATCATGCATTCATAATTTTGTTAAGGTGATACGACAAATCTAAAATCAAGATTGTACTAACCGTAATAACATGAAGACAAACATACCATAAACTTAATCATGAACAAATCTCGAAACATACCTCAATGAGTCATACCTGTCGAGATCGCTTGTAATCTTCTTATGTAAGGCCTTAGCTTCATCTCCCTCTGAAACAGGAACATCTTCACTTATGCAGGTGACCAATCCATCTTCTTCTAGGATTAACCCAATCCACTTGATTTGCAAGAACTGGACCTGGAGCTGGATATGGGTTTGTCAGAGAAATCCCAAAAATTCAAACTTTGAATTTCAAACTTCCGAAAGGATATAAATATGCGCCTTGATGAGCTGATCAGGATAGTATATTTAGAATTTAAAAACTGCAAAGTTTCACTCAATTTTTCCTTTGAAACTTCTGGATTCACTAGACGTGACCTTGAACTAGGGTTTGATGAAGCCCACTCTTTTTCCCAATCAAAAGGTTTGATCCAAAGCTCTAAGCTTCTATTTTTCTGAGGAGCTTCCAGCCGTGGTCACGGATTTCAAAAATTCCCATTTATATAGAAGCCCTAATTTTTCACTTTTCTGATCAAAGTCCCGAACTAGGGTTTGATCAAGCCCGGCCTTCTGTCCAACCAAAAATTCTGATCTTGGTCTCTAAATTTCTATTTTGATGAGTAGCATCCAGCCGTGGTCTCTGATTACAAAAAATCCAACTTTCTCCAAAGCCCTAAATTCCGGAAGCCATGAATGAAGGTACTCAAAAATAATTCTGTTTTGACAGAAATATGTACCTGATTGTTTCTAGTTTAACTCTGAACATTTTGATCCCCAAGGTCTGAAAACGTTTCCTGAGATAGCCTGACCTGTTATATTTCCATTCTGACAAGTCTGACCTCAATTGGATTCTCTGCGAGAGAGTTATGCCAAATGTTGCAACGTGACCTGTTTTGGGACAATACAGGAGAGCGAACTTGTACGGAGTGCCACGTGTCACTATTTCAACTTCGGCCTCTGAAAAATTTTCCTGAGATATCTCGGCCTGTTATATTTCCATCCTGATAGGTCTTACCTCAATTGGGTTCTCTGAGAGAGAGTTATGCCAAGTGTCGCAACGTGACCTATTTATCGGATAATACAGGAGAGCGAACTTGTACGGAGTGCCACGTGTCACTAGTGCAACTTCGGCCTCTGAAATTTTTTTCTGAGACAGTACAGTCTATGTACTACCTGTAAAGTTTTTTGAAATTTCATTTGGAGCTTCCTAGCCCAAGTTATGACCTTTTTCCCAAGGTCACCTGATTTTGACTCAGATCTGGAAGAGGCAGAAACCCTATATTGCACAGATCATAACTCACAAAGTACAACGAATTAGAGGTTGTCCTTTGGACACAAGGTACCTGGAGATTTAATATTCGTCCTGTAACAATTTCAGATCCAAAAACTTCACCAAAACGGATTTATAATGAAAGTTATAAGATGATTGGTTTTTAATATATCAAGCCCTAGCATCGTAAGTGCAACAAGTGTCATACATGTCATATCATGCCTTCTTTCAGGCTAGCTCTGATACCATGTTAAATTTTCAGAATTTACTTCAATCTGATCTAGGATCTTAACTGAGAGAACAACATGTACAACATATCTACAGCATATCAATCATGGAGACAATAATGCAAGCACATAAGAGACACAAAGATTTACTTGGGGAAAACCATAAAGGTGAAAAACCCCAATAACTTCCTCAGAGATAGATAGAGCAATGATACAACCAACCATGAGAGATAGACATAACCTAGCAGCAGATCCTCCTCCTCCATAAGTGCGCCACTCCTCCTTGAGTGCATGAGTGAGAAGTGAGTGAGCAAATAGAGTGCCCCCCGCACTCTATTTATACTTGACTTGACTTGCCTTTTTACCTAACTCATGTAGGCTCGAACTTAACCACATAACATAATGCTGACTGGGCCGACCCCCAATAGGGTGGTCTAATAACCCTTTGACCCACATGGCCGACCCCCAATAGGGTGGTCTAATAACCCTTTGACCCACATGACTTATACAGGGCCGACCTCAAACAAGGTGGTCTAATAACCCATCAAGTATAAGTTACGACACTTCCGTATAGAGGAATAATAACATCTCTATAGGAATACAATATACATATATGTGAAATACATTCCGAAGTGACATATACATCAACAATCTCAACACTCCCCCTTAACGAGAAGGATATTATAACAGCATCTGCACGAGCAAGGAGTCATCAACATCATACATGATACATCTATAAATCATTAGAAGCTTTCTCAACATCATCAGTAACTCAAGCAGTTACTGGAACATCTTCAATACTGGAATATCAACATCTTCAGTACTGAGTCTTTATCTTCTGCATCACTTGAACAGCTACAACAACATCAACATCTGGATCCTCACGATTATCAGCATCGTCATCATACGATCATCAGCATCGGGATCATCTCGATCTATAGCATCTGGATCATCTCGATATACAACATCTGGATCATCTCGATCTACAACATCTGGATCATCACGATCTACAGCATCTGGATCATCTCGATCTACAACATCTGGATCATCTCGATCTACAGCATCTGGATCATCACGATCTACAGCATCTGGATCATCTCGATCTACAGCATCTGGATCATCTCGATCTACAGCATCTGGATCATCTCGATCTACAACATCTGGATCATCTCGATCTACAGCATCTGGATCATATGTATTAGTATCCACACCAATACATCTATAATCAAAACATGTATTCTTACTAATACATATATCATCAAAAACGTGTATTCTCACTAATACATCTATCATCAAAAGCATGTATTCTCACTAATACATCTATTATCAAAATCATGTATTCTCACTTAATACATCTATCATCAAAAGCATGTATTCTCACTAATACATCTATCATCAAAAGCATGTATTCTCACTTAATACATCTATCATCAAAAGCATGTATTCTCACTAATACATCTATCATCAAAAGCATGTATTCTCACTAATACAAGTATACACAACAACAACATACCCTGGAACACACATGATCCAATTACGGGATGGTCAATCCCTCTCACTTTAGGACATAGGTCCAAGGATGATACAATCTTGATCCACTTACGGGATGATCAATCCCTCTCAATTTAAGACATCTCTCATGTCTATGGACGATGCAATCCAGATCAACTTACAGGATGATCAATCCTTATCCTTTTAAGACACCTCACCATGTCTAGGGATGATGCAATCCCGAATCAACTTACAGGATGATTAGTCCTTATCACTTTAAGACACCTCACCATGTCTAGGGACGATGCAATCCCAATCTACTTACAGGATGATTAGTCCTTATCACTTTAAGACACCTCACCATGTCTAGGGACGATGCAATCCCAACTACTTACAGGATGATTAGTCCTTATCACTTTAAGACACCTCACCATGTCTAGGGACAATGCAATCCCAACTACTTACAGGATGATTAGTCCTTATCACTTTAAGACACCTCACCATGTCTAGGGATGATGCAATCCCAATCTACTTACAGGATGATTAGTCCTTATCACTTTAAGACACCTCACCATGTCTAGGGATGATGCAATCCCAATCTACTTACAGGATGATTAGTCCTTATCACTTTAAGACACCTCACCATGTCTAGGGACGATGCAATCCCAATCTACTTACAGGATGATTAGTCCTTATCACTTTAGGACATAAGTCCAAGGATGATGCAATCCTGATCCACTTATGGGATGATCAATCCCTATCTCTTTAGGACATAAGTCCAAGGATGATACAATCCTGTCACGTACATTTTGAACCAAACGCTCAAGGACGATTCTGTCCTATCACGTCCACTAGGGACCACTTTCTCGGAGACATATGTCTATGGATATCTTTTAGGACATGTTTCCATGGATGATACAATCCCCTCGTCCACTAGGGACCACATTCTCGGAGACATCTGTCTACGGATCTCTTTAGAACTGAAGTCCAGGGATGATACAATCCTCTTGTCCACTAGGGACCACATTTTCGAAGACATCTGTCTATGGATCACTTTAGAACTGAAGTCCTGGGATGATACAATCCTCTCGTCCACTAGGGACCACATTCTCAAAGACATCTATCTACGGATCACTTTAGAACTGAAGTCCAGGGATGATACAATCCTCTCCTGTCCACTACGGACTTCATTCTTGAAGACCATACGTCTACGGATCACTTTAGAACTGAAGTCCAGGGATGATACAATCCTCTCCTGTCCACTACAGACTTCATTCTCGAAGACCATACATCTACGGATCCTTTCAAAACATGTGTTCAAGGATGATGCAATCCCTCTTCTTTCTCGGAGACATATGTCTACAGATCCTTTTAGAACATGTGTTCAAGGATGATGCAATCCCCTCATCAACTTAGACCCTGTCTAAGGACCATCCACCAACCTCTCTATAGGCATCACCAATATAGGTATCCACATCATCGACCTCACTGTCGATGTAGGCAATCTCTTCATAAGTGACCACATCACTCCCCCTCTCGAGGAGGGTCCTACCAAGCTTGTCTCGGAAAATACTCAAACTTTTCTTGAGGTAGAGGTTTTGTTAGTACATCGGTAACTTGTTCACTTGAGGTAGAGGTTTGGTTAGTACATCGGTAACTTGTTACAAATTCAAACTTTATAGTTCCTTTCTGCGCCATATCATGGAACACTGGATTCTCTTCCATCTTGATACAACTCTGTTTGTCACATAGGATCACAGTTAGGTCTATCTCTAAGTCAAACAATCCAGAAGCCATACTGCTTCACAACTAGCAGAGCAAGCAGCTATGTATTCTGCTTCAGCTGTGGTGAGAGCCACACTAGACTGCTTCCTGCTATACCAAGAGATCATGGCTGATCCCAAACAATAACATCCTGTCGATGTGTTCTTCCTGTCTCATACACTTTCTGCCCAATCAACATCTTTGTAGTCATGCGAAGTCATGATCTCCAAGATAGCATAGATCAAATTCTATCATATCCTTTAGATGCCTCATCACATGATTTTGCAACTATCAGGTGAACATATCTAGTTTCCACTAGATACTGACTCAAGGTGTTTTCAACAAGGTATATATCTGGCCTGGTATTCATCACATACATCAACGACCCAATAATATGTCTGTACAGAGTTATATACACTAACTCTGATGAGTCATTCACTAACAACTTCAAGTTGGAATCCATTAGAGTGGTCATTCCAACATATCAAGTCCTTTTAATATTTCTCGGCATACTTTCCCTAGTTGATAAAGATTCCGTCTGAGCCTTTCCATACTTCTAGACCTAGAAAGTAATGCATCAATCTGAGATCTTTCATTTTCATTTCTGCAGCCATCTATCTGTGCCATCTCTCATCAGATGGGTCTACTGATATGAGCCTCAACATCATTCGAACTTTGTGGTGAGTTCCTTCTTGCATCTGTGTATAGAAATCATATTCAACCTTGTAGCAAAGGTTGAGATCCACATCACCCATGGTGATCATTAATCTCATCAATTTACTATCGATCTTGGGTACCCATACAGAACCTGATTCACACCTTCTTTAATTACACCATTAAGAGAATGGTCTTATCTATCCACTTGGAGAAAACATCTTGTTATGATTCTCTTCCTCTTTCTAAGAGAATCTTCTAGCCATGATCCTTCTATATTTTGCTTGATTTGTAAATCTTCTTGTTGAACATCCATCACTTGTTCGGTGTTCATCATTCTTCATGATCTTTCCTACAAATCAAAATTAAGTACATGATTAGTAATATTTCATAATCATGAAATCATGATAACCTATTATGCATACAGATATCATTTACATAGTTATGCAACTATCTTGACCAATACTTTGGCACAACACTTTTCCATATCCTGTATGCATACAGTGGCTATCTAGATGCCTTCCATCTCTACCAGAACATACTATCGAGAGTGTGCACAGCTCTCAGCATGTCAGCAAAGAGGTTTCATTCTAGACAAGCAACAATGGAATGTTAGTCCAACTTACCAATCATATGCATATTAGTAGTATACCGTTTCAATGCTCTATGAATGTTTACACTCAGAATGATATATTATAGGAATACAAATATGCATACAACCTATTACAGACAATATCATTTATTATTTCAAATAACAACTTAAATACTTATCTTTTATGTTTGTGTGGTTGCCTCCCGCTTGATCTTCTATATGTCTTTTGAACTTCTATTCATTCTGTACCACTGTGCATGCTCAAGTGTGCACTAGTGTCATCCTCATGATATCATACACAAACATACATTCATTAGTATATTCTCAAAACATTCTAATTCTAAATAATCTTGAATATGTATAGTCATGATCATTAGTATTCAGGGTTTCAAGGAAGTCTTCTTTTACTCATGCATATTCTTGTTTGATCATAGTACTCTTCTGGTTAATTAAATCATCAAGATAAGAGACATAATATGCATAAACCCTTGATTACTAACTTTATGAATAAGCATAACCAATCATACCAAGTATACTTATATAAGGGATCCTAACACAAGGTAAGATTCTAACTTGACATAGGAAAACATACCTGGATTAGGATACCTGCTTAGTTATGTACAACATACCTAAACAATATCTTCAATGATTTAGAGATCCTGAGCTAGAACCTACATGTATCATAGGTTAAGCATAATATAACAAAGTCATACATACCTCGTAAGTAGAACAAGGATTATGGATGAGTCTTTGTCTTCATGTTGTCATGGTCATGGAACTTGATTTGTCTTTTGTGATATACCTGTATCTTGTTAGCAGACAACATCAACCTCACACAACATCATAATGCATTAGTACAATCATATAGCCCTAATCAATAAATGTCTTCGATCATTCACATGCATTCATACTGTTACTAGGGTGATAAGACAATTCTAACATTAATCAAGATTGTACTAATAAATAATATGAAGACAAATACATCATGAACTTAATCAAGAATCAGATTTCAAGACATACCTGAACCTCCTTAAGTCATACCTGTCGAGACTTCTTGTAGTATTCTTATGTAAGGCCTTAGCCTCAACTCCCCCTGAAACTTGATCTGGAGCTTGATTAGGGTTTCCTAGAGAAACCCTAAAAATTCAATCTTTGACTTTCACACTTCCGAATGGATGGAAGGATGTGTCTTGCTGAGCTGATCAAACTAGCATACTTCAATTTTGAAATCTCCAAAATTTGACCCCTCAAAATTGCCTTCGAAAATTCTGGATCTTCTGGACAGGAACCCGAACTAGGGTTTGATGAAGCCCACCCTTCTATCCAATCAAAAGGTTCGATCCAAGGCTCTAAACTCTTATTTTTCTGAGGAGCTTCTAGCCGTGGTTACAGACTTAAAAAATTCCAACTTTTGCTGAAGCCCTAATTTTCCATCTTTCCGATCAAAATCCCGAACTGGGGTTTGATCAAGCCCGGTCTTCTACCCAACCAAAAAATTTGATCTTGGTCTCTAAATTTCAATTTTCCTGAGCAACATTCAGCTGTGGATTCCGATTCCAAAAATTCTAACTTTCTCCGAAACCCTAAATTCCGGAAGCCACGAATGAAGGTGCTCCAAAAATAATTCTGTTTTGACAGAAATATGTACCTGATTGTTTCTGCTGTAACTCCGAACTTTTCACTCCACAAGGTCTGAAAACCCTTTTTTGTGGTAGCCTGACCTGTCATATTTCCATCCCAATAGGTCTGACCTCAATTGGATTTTCTGAGAGATATTTATGCCAAGTGTCGCAACGTGACCTGTTTATGGGATAAAACCGGAGAGCGAACTTGTACGATGTGCCATGTGTCACTGGTTCAACTTCGGCCTATGAAAACATTTCCTGAGATATTACAATCTGTTTAATACCTGTCACCTTTTACTAAATTTCATTTGGAGCTTCCTAGTCCAAGTTATGACCTTTTTTCCAAGGTCACCTGATTTTTACTGAGATCTGGAAGAGGCAGAAACCCTAACTTGTACTGATCATAACTCACAAATTACAATGAATCTGAGGGTTTCCTCTGGAAAAAAGGTACTTGGGGATGTTATCTTTGACCTGTAAACTTTTCAGATCTTGAACCTTCGCAAAAATGGATTTATAGCGAAAGTTCCACGATGACTAGTTTTTTCTATGTAAAACCCAAACCTTCAAATTGTCGCAAGTGAAGCAAGTGTCGTAAGTGCCATACATTGCCTTCCTTCAGGTTAGCTCTGATACCATGTTAATATTTAATATGCTAAGACAGAAAATAGTAGCATTACATTCCATTTTACAATAATAGCATATACAGGATCACTGAAGAAACAACAAGCACAACATGAACACAAGAGACACAGATTTATCCTGGGAAACCCTCATGGGGTAGAAAACCTAGCAAATCTTCCTCAATATAGATGACCAGCAATATACAAAGATGTAAACCAAAGACATGATCTCCTCCTCCACCATAGCAGACCTCTCCTCCACAAGTGCACTACTCTCAAGTGAGTGAGTGTGTGTAAAATGAGGAATACACCTCCTCTATTTATACACTACTCCGACTTGTCTTTTACACAAATCATGTAGGAACGTATTTAACCATTGGGTTAAATACCCCACTACAACTGACTGGGCCGACCCCTCTAGGGTGGTCTAATAACCCTTTGACCCACATAACACATACAGGGCTGACCCCCCACTAGGGAAGTCTAATAACCCAAGTTACCACATTCCAACGGAGGAATAAACATCTCCGGATATACAATAAGATCTTCAAGAAGGAATGAAACATCTCCAAAATAATAAAGTACAAATATAATATTCTTTGAAGTTACAATATCTCAACAATGATCATCCTGATCATCATCACTGCATCGTCCTGATGCATGTCATCTGGAGCAACATCCTGAATCTCATCATCCATGGTCAACCTGATCATACAATGCATCCACCTGATGCATACCAAGTATCTACCTGATACATATCATCATACATGATCCACCTGATCATACAATGTATCCACTTGATACATACACAGATACATGATCCAAGCATCAACATGATGCATACATGCATATAAACAATCCAACTGATCATACAGAGCAGAAACTCGAACATCGTCCTGATGCTCATCATCCAGTGCTTACATCCAAAACCATGGGAAGGATCCTCCTCTCACCATGTTTGGAATGGCTCCCGCAAATGTGTCCATCACTTCTTCCTCAAAGTGTCGTCAATCTAAAGAACACCAAGCCTCTCTCTGAAGTACTCAAAATTCACTCTGGCTAGTGGTTTCGTAAGCACATCTGCAACCTGCTCATCCGTCGCAACATACAGGAGCTTCACGGCTCCTCTCTGCACCATATCCCTGATACAGTGATATTTGATCTGAATGTGTTTCGACCTGTCGTGGAACACTGGGTTCTCAGGCAGCTTCACACTACTCAGGTTGTCACAAAAGATACCAGTAGCAACCAACGAGAGATCAAATAAATCAGACAATAGCTTCCTTAGCCATACTGCCTCACAACTAGCCGAACAAGATACAAAATACTTTGCTTCGGATGTACTCAGTGCTATGCAATAATTCTTCTTGCTAAACCAAGAGATCACACCTGATCCCATACTGAAGCAGCACCCAGAAGTCCTCTTCCTATCTGTAGCACTGCCTGTCTAGTTCGAATCAACATAACCTTGTAGGTTAAACTTTTGATTCACATCATACTTGAGCCCATAATCAATTTGTACCATTCAGGTACCTCAGAATATGCTTTTACAGAAACCAGGTGAACACCTCTAGGATCCATCAGGAACTGGCTCAATGTATTCACTGCAAAGCAAATATCTGGTCTCGTGTTCGTCAGGTACATCAAGGACCCAATCATCTGACGATACACAATGACATCAACTGGATTAGATGAAGCATCACACAGAAGCTTTAGGTTCGATGCCATAGGTGTGGCCATGGCCTTGCATTCCATCATCCCGAACCTCTTCAGGATCTCTACTACATACTTCCCTTGTCCAAGGAAGATTCCATATGCACTCTGCCACACCTCCATGCCTAGAAAATAGTGCATCATCCCCAAATCCTTCATCTTGAACTCGGAAGCAAGCTTCCTCTTCGTATCGGCAATCAATCTATCCTCACCTGTTACAAACATGTCATCCACATACAATAGTAGTATCACTGGATTGCCTTCCTCAACCTTGTAGTAAAGGGTTGAATCCGCTTTACTCTTGGTAAAAGCCAAACTGGATAGGAAGCCATCTATCTTGCCATACCAGGTCTTGGGTACCTGTTTCAAACCAGACAGGGCTTTCTTCAGTTTGCACACATGTGACTCTTAGTGATGTGTCTCAAACCCGAGTGGCTACTCCACATACACTTCCTCTTCAACTACACCATTCAAGAAGGCTGTCTTGACATCCATCTGGTGTACCTTTCATTTCATCACTACAGCCAGAGCAAGTACTGATCTAATGGAAGTGTATCTGGCTACAAGTGCAAAAGTCTCTTCATAGTCAATTCCTCTTTCTGGGAGGAGCCACGAGCTAGAACCTCGCTTTGTATTTCTCCATGCTACCATTTGTAGCATGCTTGATCTTATAGCTCCACTTAAAACTCACAACAAACTCCCTTCCGTTCTTGGGACCACATCCCACACATGATCGATTGGTACTTCTCGACCATGGCATCCTTTTACTGTATCCCATATCCTGGGAACTTCATATTCTTCAATATCTTCAATAGATAGTTTGAACTTCGTTGCTAGAACAAATGTTGTAGTCCTTCTTTTGTAAGTGATTGTATACGATCTTTCCTACAAAGGAAGTTAAATTGCATGATTAGAAACATCTCATAGTTTTCAGAACAAATTCTTACACATAAAGAAATATGTCATACAATCATGCAATTATTTTAGCCAATGCTTCAATACAACATTTATCCATATCCTGTAACTTTCTAGATGCCTTCCAATCTATACCAGAACATTTTTTAAGAGTGTGCACAACTCCCAACATGTCAACAAAGAGGTTTCATTCTAGATAAGTAGTAATGGAATGTTGTACAGTGCCATAGGCCACTAACCCATCACATGCATATTAGTAGTATACTGTTCATTTATGCAATTATTCTAATATGCGTAATACACACCCTAAGTCTAGGAACATAGGCATATACATCATTGAACAATATTGTTTAAACAAACAAGTATGCAAGAAATGACAATTCAAATACTTATCTTTGTTTGGTTGTAGGGTGGACTCCCTCTCAATATTTGCTTCCTTGCAGGAACTACTGGAGTGTGCTCCCTCTTGATCTTTGCTTGTTGGATTACCTGTCCTTGGACTTATATTCATCCTGGACCACTATGCATGCTTAAGTTTGCACTAGTGTCATGATTGTGCCATCCTCAAGATCTCACACATAATCATACATAATCTTAAACATGTATAGTCATGATCATTTCAAACACAGATAATAAACATTAGTATTCAAGGTTTCATGGAATACTTCTTTGACTCATGCATATTCTTATTGATCATAGGACTCTTCTGGTTAGTCATATCATCAATCAAAGTAAGAAGCATAATATTCCTAAACCCATGATTACTAACTTCAATGAATAATCATTATCAATCATGCCATATATACTTATATAAGAGATTCTAACACAAGGTAGGATTCTAACTTGATATAGGAAAAACATACCTGGATTAATATGCTAGCTGGCTATTGTCTAACATACCCACATTATGTCTTATTGTTCTCTTAAGTGACTTGTGCTAGTAACCTGCATATCTCATAAGTTAACCATTATAGAACCAAGTTATACACACCTCGTAAGTAGATCTTCTATGTGATCCATGATAATGAATGAATCTTTGTCTTCATGTCTCCATGGTCATATGATCTTGAACTAGAACATGATTTGTCTTTCTTTGATGTACCTTTCATGTTAGCAGACAAAATCAACCTCATACAACACCACAAGGCATTAGTACAATCATAAGTGTCAAAACCCTAATCAATGAATATCTGCATTCATAATTTTATTAAGGTGATACGACAAGTCTAAAGTTAATCAAGATTGTACTAACCTTAGTGAAAAAAAAATACCATAAACTTAATCATGAACAGATCTCGAAACATACCTAGATAAGTCATACCTATCGAGATTTCTTGTAATATTCTTATGTAAGGTCTTAGCCTCATCTCCCTCTGAAATAAGAACTTCTTCACTTATGCAGGTGATCAAACAATTCTCTTCTAGGATTAACCCAATCCACTTGATTTGTAGAAACTGGACCTAGAGCTAGATTAGGGTTTGTTAGAGAAACCCTAAAAATTCAAACTTTGAATTTCAAACTTCTGAAAGGATAGAAGGATGCACCTTGATGAGCTGATCAAGCTAGTATACACAGAATTTGAAAACTACAAAGTTTCACCCCTCAAAATTGCCTTTGAAACTTCCGTATCTTCTTGACAGGATCCCGAACTAAGGTTTGATAAAGCCCACCCTTCCTCCCAACCAAAAGGTTCAATCCAAAGCTCTAAACTTCTATTTTTCTGAGGAGCTTCCAGCCGTGGTCACAAACTTAAAAAATTCCAACTTTTGCAGAATCCCTAATTTTCCATTTTTCCGATCAAAGTCCCGAACTAGGGTTTGATCAAGCCTGGCCTTCTGCCCAACCAAAGAATTTGATCTTGGTCTCTAAATTTATATTTTTATGAGTATCATTCATCCATGGTCTCTGATTACAAAAATTCCAACTTTCTCCGAAACCCTAATTCCTGGAGCCATGAATGAAGGTGCTCAAAATCCAATTCTGTTTTGACAGAAATATGCACCTGATTGTTTCTGGTGTAACTCCGAAACTACGAATCCAAAGGGTCTGAAACTTCTACCTGTGGTATCCCAACCTATCATATTTCCAACCCCATAGGTATGAACTCAATTGGATTCTCTGAGAGAGAGTTATTCCAAATGTCGCAACGTGACTTGTTTATGGGATAAAATAGGAGAGAACTTGTACGGAGTGCCACGTGTCACTGGTTCACTTTCGGCCTCTAAAACATCGTCCTGTGAAATTAAATTCTGTGCCCTACCTGTCACATTTTATGAAATTTCATTTGGAGCTTCCTATCCCAAGTTATGACCTTTTTTCCTAGGTCACCTGTTTATGAATCAGATCTGGAAGAGGCAGAAACCCTAGATTGTACAGATCATACAACACAAAGTACAACGAATTAGAAGTTGTGCTTTAGACACAAGGTACATGGGGATCGTACCTTTGACCTGTAAGAGTTTCAAATCCTGAAACATCGCTGAAATGGATTTATTGCGAAAGTGCTATGATGCCTATGTTTTTCTATATCAAGCCCTAGCATCACAAGTGCAACAAGTGTCATACATGCTATACCATGCCTTCTTTCAGGAAAGCTCTGATACCATTTTAGTTTTTTCAGAATTTTCAATCTGATATAATATATTAACTGAGAGAATAACATGTACAGCATATCCACAGCATATCAATCATGGACACAATACTGCAAGCACACAAGAGACAAAGTTTCACCACGGAAAACCAGAAGGTGAAAAATCCCGCAACTTCCTCAGAGATAGATAAAGCAATGATACAACCAAAGTACAACCAAATCACAAGGGATAGGCTTCTCGTAGCAGATGATCCTCTTCCTCACAAGTGCACCACTTTATGAGAGAGATAGAAGTGAGTAATGAGTGATCAAATAGAGATCTCCCGATGTCTGTTTATACTTGTCCTATCCTGCCCAATAAACTAATGGGGCTGACTTGTCTAGCTTAGCCTAATAACCCATGGTTAACTTAATCTGGGCTGACCCCACACTTGGTGGTCTAATAACCCATTTACCCACATGACTCATACAAGGCCGACCCCATCAAGGTGGTCCAATAACCCATCAAGTATAAGTTACGACACTTACAATATAAATGACGACACTTCCGTATAGAGGAATAATAACATCTCTATAGGATTACAAACACTTCCATATAGAGGAATAATAACATCTCTATAGGAATACAATACACATGGGTAAAATACATTCCGAAGTTACATATACATCAACAGTCATGCCACTTCTTCCTTTGTTGCTGGATGATTTCAATATGGGAAAGTGCTTGCTAGCACTGTTCATCCAATTGATTTAATTGTAGCATGCGTTCTTGTTGAATTTTTGAAAGTTCCATATTTAATTGTGCTGCAATTCCTAATGTCTTTATTTCAAATTCAATTGGTAGCATAACTTGCTTTCCATAAACTAGTTCATAAGGTGTGAATCCTGTTGTTGTCTTCCATGTGGTATTATAAGCCCAAACTACCTCACTCAGTCTGTCAACCCAATCTCTTTTGTGGAGTTGGATAGTCTTTGTCAAAATCCTTTCTAATTCTTTGTTGGTTACCTCAGCTTGACCATTTGCTTGAGGGTGATAGGAGGAGGACTGTCTGTGCTTGAAATTGTTTCTTTTAAGCTATTCTTCTATTAGATTTGATGTAAACTGTGGGCCTTGATCATAAACTAGTTCGCTTGGTACTCCAAACCTGTGAAAGATCTGCTTAGTGAAGAATTTTGCCACGCTGGTTTCGTTTACTGCAGCAAGTGCTGCTACTTCAGTGCACTTTGTAAGGTAGTCAGTGCATACCAGGATGTATCTTTTCTAATTTGAATGTGGGTTGATTGGACCAACAAAATCAAATCCCCATTTTTTGAATGCCTCCAAGGAGATTTGTGGATGGAGAGGCATTTCTTCTTTTTGTGTTGGTTTCCCCATTCTTTGGTAGTCATCACAGTGTGAAACGTATTCATAAGCATCCTTGTGGAGTGTTGGCCAATAATACCCTGTTTGCAAAATTTTATAAGTTGTCCCCTTTGCAACATAGTGTCCTCCACATGGTTCATTGTGAGTGGCATGCATTATGTCATGCACTTCATCTTATCTAATGCATCTTCTGAGTATTTGATCTGGCCCCTTTTTGAAGAGCATTCCCTCTATCCATGTGTATGTGGCACTTTGCCTTATTACTTTATTCTTCTCTTTGTAACTGTAATGTTCTGGAAATTTCCTAGACACTAAATAGTTTGCTATGTCAGCAAACCATGGGATTCTTGTTGATATGGAAAAAAGGTGCTCATCTGGAAAACTGTCATTCACTACTTCACTGTCTTGTCCATGGGTGAGCCTAGATAGAAAGTCAACCACTACATTGTGTTTTCCTGGCTTGTCCAATATTGTGATGTCAAACTCTTGCAGGAGTAGTAGCCACCTAATGATTCGAGCACTTGTATTAGGTTTGTTTGTGAGATACCTTATTGTTGAATGGTCTGTATGGACAAAAACTTGGTAACCAGTTATGTAGTGCCTGAATTTGTTAATGGCATGTATGATAGCCAAAAACTCCTTCTCTATGACATTATAATTGAGTTCTGCTCCAGACAATATCTTGCTTATATAATATATTGCATATGGCTTCTTATATTTTTCCTGACTGAGGACTGATCCAATTGCTTTGTATGATGCATCACAATGCATATGAAATGGAAATGCCTAGTTCGGTCCTTGGAGTACTAGGGCTGTGATTGTTTTCTCCTTAAGGTTATCAAATGCTATCATGCAATGTTTTGTCCAATTGAACTCAATGTCCTTTGTGAGAAGGGAAAACATTGGTGCCGCAATCATGCTATAACTTTCAATAAATCTCCTGTAGTATCCTGTTTTCCCTAGGAAACTTTTCACATATCGTTGTTTGGTAGGTGGTGGCAGCGTTCTGATTACTGAAAATTTTGCTTGATCAACCTCAATTCCCCTTTCTGATATATGGTGTCCATGAATGATGCCTTATTCCATTAACATTCTTCATTTGTCATTGCTCAGACATAAGCTCATCTCAATACATTTTTTCAAGACTAGTTCAAGATGGTTCAATGCTTGATCAAACTTTTGGCCATAGGGTGTGAAGTCATCCATGAAGACTTCCATTTGATCATTTATAAAATCAGAGAAGATACTTAGAATTGCCCTCTGAAACGTTGTTGGGGAATTACATAACCCAAAGGGTAGTACTCTATATGCATAAGTGCCCCATGGGCATGTGAATGTTGTCTTGTCCTAGTCAGCTGGGTGAATGAGAATTTGATTGTAACCACTGAACCCATCCAAAAATGAGAAAAACTTGTTCCTTGCTAATGTGTCTAGTACTTGGTCTATAAATGGGAGAGGAAAGTGATCTTTCTTGGTTGCTTTATTGATCTCTCTGTAGTCCACACAAATCCTCCATTTTCCTCCCTTTTTAGGAACTATGACCAGTGGTGATACCCATTCACTATCAGAGATGGGATATATGAACCCTGCATCTAATAAATTTTGTAGTTCTACTTTGACTATGTCCTTCAATGTTGGGTTTAGCCTCCTTTGTGGTTGTCTGATATGAATAGAACCCTCTTTGATGTAAATGTAATGCTTACAAATATCAGGATGGATTCCTTTCATGTCAGCATATGTCCATGCAAAAGCTTTATTTTGTTCTGAGAGTACCTTCATTAACTGCTTTTCTTGCTCTGGTTTCAGATTGGAATTAATGTTGACTGTCTTTCCAGGCAGAATTTCCATTGTTTTTTCTTTTTCTGATTGTTCTTTTAGAGATAGCACTTTTTCCCACATTTTATTTAAGTTCTGGTTTGAAATTTCTCCTTGTTGTTGCTGGTTTGCGTCAAAAAATTCTTCAAGAACATCATTGTTAGAAGATGCATTTTTCGATAAAACTATCTAAATGACTATCTTCATCTATGGATTTTAGTGATAGTTCAACATCAATTGTAAGGACAGGTCATATTTGTTGGTTGGATTTGTCATCATAATTGTCTGTCTAGTTCTGGTATTCTAGGTCTGAAGATTTTCTAACTGGGGGATAAATCGTTATTTTTTTCCTAGCTTGTCCACTGGTGATTGTCATGTTGTCCAATCTGCATCCTATGTAAGCATCTGCAGTTGCCAACCAAGGTCTTCCTAGTATGATCGGGTAACCGCTAAGTTTACTCTTCACTTCGATGACTATGAAATCAGCTGGGTATTCCCAGGATTCTATATTGATTATTATGTCTTTGAGAATTCCTTTAGGTCTCACTGTGGATGTGTTTTCTAGCTATAGCACGGTAGTTGTAGGTCTGACCATTGATTGGAGTCCTAGTGTTGTGAGAAAATCTCCCTACGGATAGGTAGATATCTCCTTGGGATTAGAAAAGGTCCCTAGTTTCCTACCCAAGACAGAGATGAAACAAATAGACACTATAGTCCTCCTAGATCTAGTTCACACATCAGCTAACAAGCTATGGAAATACAAAGCAAGTAGATGGCATACCTTACTTTGATGGTTGTCCTGCTGCTCCTAAGTTGCTACAGCTCTAGCCTTTGATTATGGACTTATGAACCTGTTCACAAAGGAAAGACAACACCTTCTCCAACGCAACATATGTGTAAACAAAGATCTAACTATATAAATAGAGACAATTTCATGCAGTCATCATTAAAGACATGAAAATGAGAGGAATAGGATAAGTTATATTAATGATAAGAAAAGCCAAAAGAAGCTGATTACAATGTTATACCTTGATGTCCAAAGTAGTAGCACCTCTTTCCAAGCTCTCCAACACCACCCTTGCAAGACTCATAGGATCATAGGTTTAGTGTTTCCAAGATCACCCCCCCCAAGCTCATGGATGGATCTTTTTAAGTAGGATTTGGGAGACCAACCACTAAGAGGAGATTATGGATCTAAGTGAATAATATGTGGATCAAATATCTAAATCATGCCAAGGAGGGAAAGTGAGATGGGATTCGAAGGGGTACCTCATCCAAAGAAAATATCCATGAGATCCAAGATCCAAAATAAAAGGGATAAGTCTAAACCAAGACTACTTCTCCCCTATAACTAAGCAAAGCGCGGTAGTACCGCTCCCCCATAGGCATGCAGAACATGGTAGTTTGACACTATCGCTCCCCCATAGGCATGCAGGGCGCGGTAGTTTCAGAAGACTTAATTTTGGAGGTGGTTAATGTGGGTTTCGACCCCTTGTTTGTTGGATTTTCTTCCAAGTGTGACTAGGGAAGGTACCAACATTAGGCATAAACATCATGTTTTCCATGGTGGTGAAACATGTATATTCTCACTTACACATGGTGTGGAAATTTGAGGTATAACAGATGCCACCTAAAGTGTGAGGTCAGAAGGAATCTGATGGCCGAAACACTTTACAAATAATAAGTCTACAAGAATATTTGAAGGAGAGTTGGAGAAGAGCTGCAAGCAAATATCGACAATATGTCTAACGACCTCGAGGTGGGCATACCCATGCTCGAAACAACTGACTGAAAGCATGGCTGCCGACCAATACATTGCATATCCATGATAATATTGACTTAACAATGACTAGAGACAAATCATGGCTACTAGACTACAAGCGTAGATCCATGAAAATACAATGACACAGCCATGACCAATACAAGAGTGGATCTATGTGACAGTAAATCAATGAGGTCACCAACATAATATATATGTGGGAATCTACTCAAAAAATATCCATCGCAACCTGGATGTGCTAAAAAGAATTTAGAACTATCCAAGGTCTTCTACTCGATCCCAAATCGATACGAATCTAACCATGTGATTACAAGGTGTTGAAGTCGAACATGGTAGAAGCCACTTGATTACCGGTCAATGATTGAAACCGTTAACAAGTGCGAGGGAAATCACCAATGATGAAAATGACTCCCAAGGTATCATAGTACATCTCGACGAAATGTGAATAGATGAGTTGATGTCGAACATCCATGAGATCATTTGATCAGAGGTCAATGATGAAAACCTACTGTCAAATACGAGGAAACCTGCCATTGAGGCATGCAGGTACCAAGGTACTAAGGTTGGTTTCTAAGACTAATTCCTGGATAATGAGTTGAAGTCGACAGGAACAGACTCGTCGAAGGAGGGCCATAATGTATCCCACATCATCGACATGAAACCGACATAGGAAAGTGATATGAAGTAACGAATCAGATGAGTATGGACTGACATAGGGATGTAAAGTCTAACAATATTGCAGAGTATGACTAAGGTAAACTTCCCTTGAACATGAACGGCACGACAATAATGACTCGGCAACATTGACTCAATGAGGCAGAGACCAAGACATAATGCAACGATGACTGATGCATTCTTCAGATGTTTTGAAGGAGTGGGACAACTCATAGAATTGGTATGACTCAGAGATAAGTAGATTACCCAACTGTATGACGAGATACAAAAAGGTGCCATGTTCAAGGGCGACACAAGCTGCCATCAAACTTTCTAAAAGAAACTTAACTTATTCCCCCCCAACCCCCATCATGTTTGATGAGTACCTCTTTGTTTTTTAACGAGCTTGAAAAGGATAACAAATGCTCGGTATAGCTCATCCTTTGGATGAGTCCAATCCCACATGTTTTACGAACCTAAGAAAGGAGGGGTTTGGTCCCAAAAGGGTCCTTCGATGTTTGATTTCACGAGTCCAAGGAAGGAAAACTCACTCGTCATTTCATGTTTAGAGAGTTTGAAAAGAACTAAAGAAGACTCCAACGATCCTTTTTCGTAAGGTTATCCTCATCGCCCAAAAAAGGGTAAAACAACGCGGGAGAGGACTCTTCCAGTCATGATTGGCTGGAGTATTCCTTTTTCGTAAGTAGTGCCCCCTAGTCCGAAAAAGGGGTAAACTATCACTAGGGAGATGATCATTCAAATCCTTTTACAAGCGTGAATGAATCAATTTCACTTGGCAATCTTTTCCTATTTAGGGAGTCTAAAAAGAGATTAAAGAGGACTCCATGAACAACTTTGTCATGGTTGATGACCGAGTACGACAAAGGAAAAGTAAACTCGGCACAGTTCCTTTTCCGTAAATAGTCCAGCGAGGCCGGATAAAGTGATAAACTTATACTCGTTAGACACACCTTTTTACTCCAATTTGTTTAACGAGCATGATAATGGTATCAAAAGCACTCGGAATCTTTTTCATGTTTGGATCTAGAGCACGAAAAAGAAAAAAGTAAGCTCAAACCACTTTTCATGTTTTTAACCAGAGCACGAAAAAGTGAAAAGTAAGCTCAAACCACTTTTCATGTTTTTAACCAGAGCACGAAAATGTGAAAAGTAAGCTCAAACCACTTTTCATGTTTTTAACCAGAGCACGAAAAAAGTGAAAAGTAAGCTCAAACACCATCTTACTGTTTTTAATGAGCTCGAAGATAGGTTGGAAGAATGCTCATGATGTCTGCTTCATTTTTTAACGAGCTTGTAACTAAAAATGAACTATGCTCAGAATAATTTTCATGGTATAATGAGCTCGAAACCTAAAAAGGAAAGTATGCTCGAAAATGTTCCCAATGGTGAACTTCTTTCCGTCATGAAATCCAAAGGTTGGTACATGCCCCCCAGCATGATTGCTAGAAGTAAGTGACTTAGCTCCAACATGGTGTGGAGAGGCGATCGAGTTGACTTCAACGTGACTTCCAGAGGTTGAAGACATGCCCCCAAGCTTCATTTCATTCTCCTAAAGTATAGGCAAGTGAAAAGAAAGTTCAGGTACTAAGTCTACGAGGAGACTCGACTCAAAGGGAAAGGATATGTTTCATTTTTTAACGAGCTTGACACAGGAGTAGAACTTTGCTCAGACTACTGGTTTCATTTTTTAATGAGCTTGAAGCCAAAGGTAAACTCTGCTCACGGTTAAGGCCCATTGATGGGTTCCCTCCCAACATGATGACCAGAGGTTGGTAAATGCCCCCAGCATGATTGCTAATGGCTAAACATGCCCCCCAAGCTTCGTTTCCTCTGACTACTCTTCTTCCTTACCCAAAAATCCTGGCTACTAATCCAAATGTGTTCACCAGGGGGGGTAGGGAGAACCAGGACCAAGTGACCCAGGCAGATGAAATGAAGGTTCAAATCCTAACTCTAGCAAGAGACTCGAACAAATGGAAAGGAGATCTATTTCATTTTTACACAAGCTTGAAAATAGCTATTAACAATGCTTGAAAGGGTCCTTTTTATTTTTTAATGAGCTTAAAACAGAAAGAAATTATGCTCGAAGGTAGTTTCATTTTTACGCAAGCTTGAAACTGAACGTAAACTATGCTTGGGATTGGTTTCATTTTTACACAAGCTTAAAACCAAAAGTAAACTGTGCTTGAGGGTCGGTTTCATTTTTTAATGAGCTTGGAACAGAGAATAAACTATGCTCGTAGGAACCTATTTCATTTTTTAACGAGCTTGACATAGAAAGGGAACTATGCTCATGGTGACCTGTTTCATTTTTTAACGAGCTTGACACATAAAGGGAACTCTGCTCAAAATGATGGTGGGTTTCATTTTTACACAAGCTTAAAACCAAAAGTAAACTATGCTTGAAATGATGGTTGGTTTCATTTTTACACAAGCTTAAAACCACAAGTAAACTATGCTTGAAATGATGGTTTCATTTTTTAACGAGCTTGACACCAGAATAGAACTTTGCTCCAACGTCCCCCCCTAGGGGGAAGAAACCACTAAAACATGTGGAACATTTAGGGAAGTCTGGTGACTAGGAGTCATGCGATGAGTGGGCGTCACAAAGGAAAGCTGATCGATGGTCACAACATTCCCATGATGGGGAAAATACATCACTCGGAAGAGTGAGGACACTACAGCCTTCATGGCATGGACGTAATCGCGTCCAAGGAGTAGATTAAAATATAAGGGAACTTGGATGACCATAACATCAATACAGACAGTTTTCCCTCCCAAAGTAATAGGTAACTGAGGAAGGGACCCTAAAGGTCTAGTAGGCCTTCTATTGAAATCCAGTATCTGGTCAGTGACGGGCAAAAGCTGAGGAGAACCTAAGGCTTGCCAAGCAGTTGAGGATAGAATACTAACAGAAGCTCCTTCATCAACTATCGTACGAAAAATTTCTTTATCGAAAACTCCTACAGATATTTGAAAAGGAACGCTCGAAGGAAGACGATATTCTGTTAGACCATTCCAATCAAAGGAAATAACCTCAGTACTTGGAGGGGGTCTCGCGGAAATGGGCAAGGTTTCCCCTTGCCGAGGACATTCTGAACCGATAAGGAAAACATCCGCGGTTTCCAATTCACTCTCGCTGGGAAGATAAGAATGAGATGAAGATTGTGTCAAGATGATTGCTTCAGTCTAGACTTTCTTCAATGAAAGAGCGGGATCGAGTGGATATGACAGTGACTCGATCACTTCGCTCTCGGGAGGGAGAGTGGGATCAATTGCAGATGAAACTGAATTGATCACTTGGTCAACTAGCGGGGGGTCGAGGGACAACTTACTATGGTCTGTTGGAGGCACCAGTTGAGAACTAGTAATATCTTCCAACCACCGCGAGGCTTCATCCATGCTTGGACAAAGGAAAGTACGGTGCATACCCTTGCATATCAAACAGGGATATAGGACTTTACCCTTCCTACCCTTCACCAAGGGGTCACTAGTTGAGGGAGTGTCATCGACATGATGGTTAGAGATTGATGATACAAGTGGTTTGGGGTTTTTAGACCACACTTCTGATACACGGGAAAGACCACGGCAATCCTTGAGAAAGTGATCACCCTTGCAGAGTTTGCAAGGGAACTTGGGCTTACGAGGTGTTTTCGTAGAATCAGTGCCATTAGAGACAACTGGTTTACGCTTGGTCTCTTCCTTATCCTTCTTCTTCTTAACTTTCCTTTTCTTCTTCTGCTTATCCACCTGACTACTAACACTATTACTTTGATCAGGCGAGGAAGACGGAACGGAAGAAGATTCATCCAACGAAGAAGGGGAAGGATTAGTTTGGGATTGACTCTCTCGTGGTGGAGAGTTAACATTCGAAACATTGGGCGCAATCGAAATTACCGGATTGAATAACCATACCGGTAATTCTATGGTTAATACAGGAAGATTTAATGTGGCAATAAAGGGAGGACCAATATTTCCAACTGGAGGAAAAGTAAAAGGCACCCCTTGAAAAGGGATCTCCGGATTGGTAGTCCCAGAAGGAGCATGGGTGCATGGAGGTGGATTCTCCATGGAACAAAATTAAGTGATGTGGACGAAGTCTTGTTAAAAAGAACTCAAAAACCATCAGGAAACCGAGCGTGCGAAAGGGGATCTAGGAAAAGACAAGGCTCACAGGCCAAAAGATCAAGCTCAAAAAACTATACTGAGGTCGCTGCCACAGTAAGCGAGCTGTACAACAAAACGGCCAGAATGCCAACAAGCATCCCTACAAAGAAAAATACCCTCTACAAGATAGCAAGCAAAACCTCCTAACTAAGAGCTAGAGACCTCAACAAATTGTATCCTTCGCAAGGTGATGAAATCCAAGTCGAACAATACAAAATGAGAGACCAATATGAGAAGGATATCCCTCTACCGAAAGGGATCCTGGGTAAAAGAGCCCTAGTAGAAAAGTCACTAAGCTACCTCATTCATGACATGTTGGAAAAGGTTTTGGGCGCTTCTGCCTTATCACCCTTGCATTACTATGAATTACAAGGAAGATAATGATCGATATTGCCTTAGGGATAAGTGGAGTGCGGCATTCCACAGAGTTCGTCCGGTTCTCAATCTCGCGGCCGTTTAACCCCTGAAAGTTAAAAATAGTCAAGAGGCCCCTCCACAAATTGGCTGTGACCGTGTCAATAAATACTAGAGGATTTTAGTTCCCTACAGACAACGACTATGTCTCAGATGAAAAATGACAAGGGGGAATTATTTTGATGCCTATCCCCGGTGTCCTACCTAACTACCAAATTCTTTTGATTTCCTCAAGTGAGGTTAATGTTGGTTTAGTTAGGGAGATTAATTTTAAAGGCTGTCTTACAGAATCGGGTAAATGGACGTGAAACTTGGTGGTATTATGACGACCCAAACCATGCAAATGAGAATGAATCGAAATGAGCCTTTCTATTCGATGAACACTAGCTAAAGTAAGAGAGAATTCTTTCCGTTCCCAATATGCACAACCCAATGCACATGCAATTTTATTCCTTTTCAAAATGATAGAAAGAAGTAAAATATGCACCCAAAACTAACCCAAAGTAATGAAAAAGTTCTTCATATGAACACCAAACGTAATGATTCTAATTCACTTCCTATCTTTTTACACTTGAAAAAGACACATCCAAGCTACGGAAAAAAAGATTCTACAAATGCTTCCAATCAAATGCAAGACAAAGAGAAGAACCTAATAATATCGTCTAATCTCAAATGCACATAAATATGAAACAAGCATTTCTTCTTCTCATGAATGTAATACCAAGAATGTCAAATGATTAAATTAAAGCAAGAAGAATACCTATGTGTTTCAATTTCATGAATATGGTAAAAGAACAACAAAATGAAGCTTCTCTTTGAACTAAAGCGGAGGCAAGGAATCAATCTTTTCAAACAATCATTAGATAGGATGTAAAGGAAATAAGATGCCAAGCAATCCAAACACACCAAACAAACCAAACCAAAAATGATCTCAAAACCTTAATATGGGTCAAAATGAAACACTAGTGTTTACTCAAAGGGACAACATGGATCCAAATCTCGAAAAGACCCAAAAAACCAAACAAACCAAATAAACACACTTTCCAGGAACTACCGCAGGCCTGCAGACCACCTGGGAGCGGTACTGATAGACTACTGCGCTATAGACAATGCTTAAGGCACGGTATTGATAGACTACCGCGCTCTAGAGAGCGGTAAAGGTGTGGTACTGATAGACTACCACGCTCTATAGAGTGGTTAAGGTGCGGTACTACCGCTCTGTAGGTAGTTGCGGGGGAGCGGTAGTGTGTGAACAGGGGGAAAGAGGCGGAATTTTGAGAAAAGATTTTGACTTTTCAAGGGTTTGCCAACCCAGAGGACTTACTGATCTGTAACAGAAGTCTAATGCAGAGAACAGGGAAGTGAATGAGGGTAAAAGAACCCAATTCTTACAATCAATAAGTGAAATTGAAAGTAAACTTCACAAGCAAAGAAAATGGATTCAAGTCCCCAGTATGGTCGCCAGTTTCTGTTGTGAGAAAATCTCCCTACGGATAGGTAGATATCTCCTTGGGATTAGAAAAGGTCCCTAGTTGCCTACCCAAGACAGAGATGAAACAAATAGACACTATAGTCCTCCTAGATCTAGTTCACACATCAGCTAACAAGCTATGGAAATACAAAGCAAGTAGATGGCATACCTTACTTTGATGGTTGTCCTACTGCTCCTAAGTTGCTACAACTCCAGCCTTTGATTATGGACTTATGAACCTGTTCACAAAGGAAAGACAACACCTTCTCCAACGCAACATATGTGTAAACAAAGATCTAACTATATAAATAGAGACAATTTCATGCAGTCATCATTAAAGACATGAAAATGAGAGGAATAGGCTAAGTTATATTAATGATAAGAAAAGCCAAAAGAAGCTGATTACAATGTTATACCTTGATGTCCAAAGTAGTAGCACCTCTTTCCAAGCTCTCCAACACCACCCTTGCAAGACTCATAGGATCATAGGTTTAGTGTTTCCAAGATCACCCCCCCCAAGCTCATGGATGTCTCTCTTTAAGTAGGATTTGGGAGACCAACCACTAAGAGGAGATTATGGATCTAAGTGAATAATATGTGGATCAAAGATCTAAATCATGCCAAGGAGGGAAAGTGAGATGGGATTCGAAGGGGTACCTCATCCCAAGAAAATCTCCATGAGATCCAAGATCCAAAATAAAAGGGATAAGTCTAAACCAAGACTACCGCTCCCCTATAACTAAGCAAAGCGCGGTAGTACCGCTCCCCCATAGGCATGTAGAACAGGATAGTTTGACACTACTGCTCCCCCATAGGCATGCAGGGTGCGGTAGTTTCAGAAGACTTAATTTTGGAGGTGGTTAATGTGGGTTTCGACCCCTTGTTTGTTGGATTTTCTTCCAAGTGTGACTAGGGAAGGTACCAACATTAGAATGAAGGGTCCTAATACCCTTAGGAGGCATAAACATCATGTTTTCCATGGTGGTGAAACATGTATATTCTCACTTACACATGGTGTGGAAATTTGAGGTATAATACCTAGGTGTATCGTAGTATCCTTGGTCATGACATTGATGGAAGCTCCTAAATCAATTAGGATTTTGGCTTTTGTCTATCTGTCTGTTATTGATTGTCACGTTGACTACAGGGATTCTTGGATCAAGGTATTTGGGGTTAACAACGATACCAAGTATTAGATCTGCTAACTGGCCCACTACATTTATCATTGGTGGGTCAAGCTTTCTTCTTCCAGGTCTTTTCAAACAATTCTCTTTAATGAATTTGTTGCAGATAGGTACATCTATGATGGCCTGCAAGATGGGAATTTGGATATTCAAGTGTTTCAATTCATTCAGAATTGCATTTTCCTCTTCTTCTTTTGTACTTCGTACAAGCTTTTTAGGGAATGGAGGGTTTCTATTTTGTGTGGGTGGTCAAATTTCTTCCTCCGGAGGGTTTGGTTCATCAGGATGCTGAACATGAGGTTGTGTTGTTTGTTCATGAGCCTTAGGTACTTGGATATTCTCTGTGTGTGTATTTTGCAGTGTTTTTCCAGACCTTAGATTAATCTCGTTTATTTCCACGGTATCTACTACATAAGTGGGAAATTGCATCATTCAGTATTGTAGGATTGCTGCTGCCCTGGCCTGTTGTTGTTAAGGTTTGGAATTGGCTGGGCAGGAATTGATGCGGGTCTGGGGTGTGGTTGATTTGGTGGTGGCGGCATGATGAGTGGCTGTTTCTACTACAATGGGGCTCTCCAATTCGATGAATAAGGGTATGGATTGCCATAATTTGTGGTTGGTTGAGCAAAAGGTGGGGGGTATGGAGAGTAAGACTGTGGGTAATGGTTGTTGATATGGTTGGTTTTGCTGCCACTGGTTTGGACTTGGCTGAGATGGCCATTTGGTTGGTATAGAGTTCCAATTCTGCTGGTTATTTCCCTGATTGTAGTAAGGTTGGTTGTTGGTTTGGTAAGGTCTAGGAAAATTATTACTCCTTTGATTCACAAAACATAACTGTTCTATTGCAACTTGTTGTGAGGAAAATGCACCCATAGTTCAGGGGAGAAACTACCAACTTACAGGTATGAAAGATAGACCTACAAATGTTCTGCATGTGCAACTAGTAAGAAAATACATTTAAGGTTAGAAGATGAGTACCTTATTACGAAGGTTGATCCCAAGCTTCCCTTCCTTGCTCTTCAATGCTATACAGTATCGCAATGCCCACACCTACAAAACAACTTGATACCTTTCTCAAATACACTTGACTACATATATAAGACTGATATCCATGACATAATAAGACATCAAACTATAATCAAACAGTAATCAAATCTAAGACACACAAAAATAGGTCATCTTTGGAAAGGGAAGAACATCTGATCTTTATTAATGAATGAAGCAAGTACATAAAGTTATACCTTCCTTCAAGCATGGCACTTCACGAAACCTAGATTCAAGGTCTCCTGCTTCTGTTCTCCAAGGATCCCAGCTCTAATCAATTGTGCTAGGGTTTATCAGAAACTGAGGCACAAGAGAGGGGGATGAGGGTCTCCATTCCTCCAGCATAACATTGTTATAGGCTTGGTCCCTTCTCATGGACCTTCTACCCTCCTTATATAGTCAATGAAGGAGAGGAAAAGAAGTTATAACCGATCAGGAGGTCCCAAACCAACTTAACTTACCCAAAATTCGAGATTTTGACTAGTACAGGAAGGTGCCCTACTATGCAGTAGACAAACTAGTGCATTTATGGAGGTGTGCGCTACTTTAATGAAGCAAAGTTGCATATCAAACGCTACTATCATGCTTCTGTACCAACACACATGTGGAAAAATGGCCAAAAACAGGGTTTTTTGATGATTTTCAGGAGATGGTTTGGTCTGGAAAAGTGTTCCTAAGGGTTGTAACCATCAAATGGGTTAGGAGTGAGGTGATTTCAACCATTTTTAGTGTCCCAAATGACCCCTCAATCCACAAGTGTCCTATTGTGTGACTAAACTTGATCTCAAGAAGTGTCGTCATGTGACCAAGGGATCCAAGTGTCGTCACGGACGAAGAGGTGTCATTTTAAGCTATAACAGATGCCCCCTAATGTATGAGGTCATAGGGAGTGCAGGAAACAATGGTCGGAATACATTATAAATAACAAAGAGTTGAATCATGGGGAACGGAGAAACCAAGAATCATAGGCTCAAATGAAGTACCTGAAAGCAAAGGCAATGTCAGACAAACTTATCCTTGGGGTAACTATCCATGTTCAAATAGTGTAACATAACCTCCAAGAGGATACAATAATGATCCAAATACTGATGCATATATCATGGCCACTAAAATACAAGTGTGGATCCATGAGGAACATACGTGTAAACATAGCCACATAAATACAAGGTGGATCTATGTCAAAACTTGAGAACATAGCCATAGAGAACAAGCTGGATCTATGTCTCATCAAGAGCCAAAAGAGTGTGGCTCAGTCTTGCACAACCTGGGAAATAACATAAATGAGGTGATGCTATCGAGGATCCCAAGGTCTTCATCCAAAAACAACCCAAGGTACAAACCTATCCAAGCGAATAAATGAGTTGATGTCGAACATGGGAGGTATCGTTTGATTATCGGTCATTGATGTATATCGTTAACAAACGCGAGGGTGTACACCAATAATGAAAATGGAACCCAGGGTACCTAGTACATTCAAGCAAGTGCGAATTAATGGTCTTGCCATCGAACACTTGAAGAATCCATCGGTTAGGAGACATTGATGTATTCCCATCTATCCAATAGCGAGGGAAACTGCCACTAATGACTGCAATACCCAAGGTACTAACCCAAACTCTAAACTTCATTCCCAGAGCACAATGAGTTGAAGTCGATGGGAAGAAGTCCGTTGGAAGGGAGGCCTTAAGGCATCCTCCATCATCCAACACGAGGGAGACTCAACAGGTATGAGCTGATTTGGAGTAGAACTGAACACATGATGAAACATACTGACACCAAGGAATGGCCGACACATGAGGTCAAGGCAACCGCAGAATGGCCGACACAGGTTATATCCTTGAACAATGAGCACGACACAAGAGTGAATTAGGCATCTTTTAACACAAAGAGACCACGATGCAAATCTGCAATGTAGGAGACATTAACAGATTCTCCATATGATTGGAAGACTAACCAAATGGAGGAGTAAGAACTCTGAGATCAGGTTTACCCTAAGGCCAACACTAGAACCCAACTTGTTTGATAGACTCAAAACAGGTGCTTTGTTCAAGGAGATAGTTGACTTGCTGCCATCATATTAAAAGATATTTTAACATTCTTCCCTTCCCTTTCCTTTTTCATTTTTTAACGAGCTTGATAAAGAACTAAAGTATGCTCGACGGTATTTTCATATTTACGGAGTTTGAAAAACCTAGAAGAAAACTCCATACACCTATCTGTGGATTTTATATCGAGCCCGGATTGGTCTGTGCTCGGCGGTGTTTTCTTGCTTATAGAGTTGAAAAACTTAAACAATCCTCTTTACACCTATTTGTGGATTTTATATCGAGCCCGGATTGGTCTGTGCTCGACGGTATTTTCTTGTTTATAGAGTTGAAAAACATAAACAGTCCTCTATTTACCATCTCATGGATTTCACATTGAGCTCGAGTAGGTGAATGCTCGCTTGGTGTTTTCATGTTTAGAGAGCCTGAAAACCCTAAAGAAAGGCTCCGAAAGGTCCTTTTTTCATAAAGTTAGTCTCCTCCCCTGAAAAGGTATAAAACAATGGAAGAAGAACTCTTCTAGCGCATACAAAAGTATACCTAGAGTATACCTTTTCCGTAATTTATCCACCAAGGCCCGGAAAATGGGTAATTCTATACCTAAGTGGATGTCGGTTCAGTTATTTTAACAAGCCCAAAAAGACAACTATGCTCGACGAACTTTTCCTATTTAAGGAGTCTTAAAAGGGCTTAAAAGAACTCCATAAGGATCTTTTCCGTAAAGGTTTAACGAGCCCGAAAAAGTAAACTCGTGACCTCCTTACTGTTTTTAACGAGCTCAAAGGAGATACATAAAAATGCTCATAACTTCCTTACTGCTTGTAATGAGCTCGAAGTGAATATGAAAGAAATGCTCATAGCCTCCTTACTGTTTTTAATGAGCTCGAAGGAAAGGTGGAAGACTGCTTGTAACCTACTTACTGTTTTTAATGATCTCGAAGTAAAGGTGGAAGAATTCTTGAATCCTACTTACTGTTTTTAACGAGCTCAAAGTAAAGGTGGAAGAATGCTTGAAAAGGGAGGAGACGAGTGTCAGGGACATGAGAAACTAGCTCCAAGCACATGGAACAAAGCTATGCCTAATGCAAAGAACATGAGCAAGATAAGGACACTTAGGGTGTGTCTCCTCCAGGTAAAAGGTGTCAAATTGCGAAGGAAAAATGATACAGGGCTTAGCAGAAATGAGATCAGATATGGAGGCTTATACAGTGAGGTAAAAGCGTGGAAGTTGGAATCAAGCTCATTAGCGCAAGCAGGATCATAACAGATGCATATGCAATTTGAACACAAAGATGGGAGCCTTATCAGGGATGGCTAGAAATATATGAGGAAGAAAGATATGAGGCTTCTTCTCAAAGTCATGGTAAATCTAAAAAGTCTCCTGAGCCTATGAGAAAAACTCAGCATGGGCACCAGAATGGCATAAGGGTGCTGACTAGGTAGGCTCTGCTATTGGACTGGTGCACGATGCATAAAGAGATGGCTAACACACCAATATCAAACAGGTTTGACCCTATGGCGAATTCGGATGGTAAAAGGTTCAAATGCAACATAACAATGGGGAAGCCTAAACCTATATGCAAGGTTCCGAATATACCTGACATCGTTGCACAAGGTGTCGAAAAGGACCAGTAAGCAAGTATAAATCCAGCTAAGAATCCTGTCTCCAAGAAACATTAGTACCAAGATCATATCTAAAACATATGTAAAGAAAGACCCGATACAAGTCACCGTGGTAGAATACTTTCAACTTCATTATCATCAACAGCAGGCATAAACAAGGCAGAGTTTTCAAATGAAGACTCTATGGTACCCAAGCCCGAGGACTTACAATCAACAAGATCGAATTCAGGATGAAGATCAAAGTTGAAGGACATGATGGAATCTGCAGAAACAAATTCATCATCACGGAAGTTGAAAATTCTAGAAGCAGAATCAAACTCAGCAGGAACACCGATTTGCGGATCTATAGGAGAGTCCAAAAACTCAACAGTGGGAAGATTAGACTTTAAGGTCAAACCGGGGCTAGACATGACTGCAACTGGATCAACATCCAAATGAATGGCAGACTCTACTATGGACTCTAGGAAAAATTCATCAAGAGGAAGTATATTGTCCCAGATAGAACACATATCTAAACATTCAGATGGAGGTGTCACTTGGTCAAAAGCTGGGACTAAGTCCCGAGAAGGTAAGCATGAACTCAGATACTTCTTCTCAATAGCAGTTGAACACAAGGAACAATATGCCACATAAGTCCCATGTGACGTAGTGGTGCCTAATGATGAGAGATCAGACTGGTTTACTGTTGGGTAATAAGGAGGATCAATGAATGCAAGATAGTCTATAGTGATGATGCTTTCGTTATGAGGAAAATACATCACATGAAAGAGCGTAGACACCACAGCATGCATAGCATAAACGTAATCACGCCCGAGGATCATATCAAAGTCCATAGGGTCCTTTAAAACCATAAAATCAACTAAGACTGTTTCTCCACCCAAAGTAACATGTACATGACGGAGGAATCCAATCGGTTCACTAGGTCTTCTATCGAAGGTCAACGGCCAATTAACAGCTGGAATAACATTAGGGAAACCCAAATATCTCCAAGCATAAGTGGATAAGATACTAACAGAAGCTCCTTCATCAACAATGCATCGATCAATCGTATGGTTCTCGATATCAACCTTTATCTGGAAAGGTGTCGAAGAAGGAAGACGAGGTTTGGCTAGACTATTCCAATCAAAGGAAATGATCCTAGGGCTTGGTAGGTGTTCACATGGCACAGATGAAGTACCCCCTTTTTCAGGAACATCCAAATTGGTAATGCAAAAGACTTCAGGGATAGGTGCATCAGTCTCCAAAGGACTGATGGGATCGGTCGAAGATTGCATCGATTCGATCACTTCACTCTCCAAAGGAAGAGTGGGGTCGACCAAAGATTGCATTGGTTCAACCACTTTATCAACCAAAGGTTGATATGACTGTAGGGAATCTATGGACAACTTAGGAACAGAGGTTCCTTCAGACATGGACCAAACTCTTCGTGCTTCTGTAATGGCAGGGCATCGGTGAGTAAGGTGATCTCCCTTACAAAGTTTACAAGGGAACTTTGGTTTCCATCCTATAGGTCGAGACTCTTTTACAACGTCAGTACTCTCAGCATGACTAACATTGGCTGAGAGCTTTCCCCCAGCATGACTTACAGAGGCTGGTTGCTCAAAAGCATAAGAATTTTGAACTAAGGACCACACTTTTTGCACTTCTAGAAGTACAGGGCACAAATAAGTAAGGTGGTCTCCCTCACAAAACTTACAAGGGAACTTATACTTCTGTTTATTGGGTTTGTCATCAATGTCAACTCCCTCAGCATGACTTGCAGTGGCTGATCTGGTGTCTCCTGTATGATTCACAGGAACTGGTGACTTGCCATTAATATGACTAGCAGTGATCAATGACGTGTCCTCAACATGACTGAAAGTGGTTGAAGACAAACTTTCAGTGTGATTTTCAGTGACTAAAAGTTTTCTCCCAGCATGACCTCCAGAGGCTGGGTAGGTGCCCCCTGCATGATTTGCAGAGGCAGGGTGCTTGCCCCCAACATGATTTCCAGAGCCTTGGTTGCTGCCCCCTTGTTTTGGCATCTTCTTCCTATTCTTCCCCCGTCTATTCCTTTTAGACTGCTAGTTACTAGTATTTCTACTTTCGCCACATGAGGTAGAAGGAGGAGGAGAAGATGTTACTGGCAAAGAAGGCACAGGGTTCTAATGCTCTTGATTTGAGGTGCTCACAAAATAAGCGTTAGGAGCATGCAAGGCATTCAGAGTGGAGAACAACCAAACCGACAGCCCTATAGTGAATCTAGGAAGATTCAGGGTAGCCATTAAGGGAGTACCAATGTTTCCAATGAATGGAATATCACAAGGATCCCCTGGAACAGGGGTACCTTGATTGGCGCTCACTGGAACACTAGACATAGTTTCCTACTCAAATGAGCAAGAAGTTCTCTAAGGAAAACTAAGACAAGTAGCACAAAGAGCACACCACTAAAAAAGGTCCTAGGTAAATCAAACCAGGAAAACAGATGCCTTTCGGAGAAGAGTCTAGGATGATGAGGGCCTAGAACATATCAATGAAGGATGAAGAACAGTTACCCGGGGTCCACAATACAATGACTAAGGGTGCAAGCGCTGGAATCACCCAACCAACCTCCCAAAGACCTGGAAGGGATATTCTCCCACTTCTGTCCTAGGTACAACAGATATAACCATTCGCCGTCACCTGTGTATGATCCTATGGTCAGATACTAAGGATACTACCACACCAAAAACTCTTGGGGGGAATAGTCTCTGGTTGAATCAGAAGGCGTGGGCAGGGTAAATGCACCCGAAACTCAAAAGAGTCCCCAAACGCGATCCAATACTGGTATATTCTCGAAACAAAAGGTAGGAGGTTTATTCCCAACAATCTGATCTCACAAGACCTATTGCATAGATCCCAGGCAAGTTTTGAATGAGGTGGGTTTACTTGCGATAGTCGAACTACGATTTTTGCGTAATGTGTGATCTTGGATGGTTTAAGGTATTTTAAACCCAAGATCCTAACCAAAACTAGTTGGTGAAAAGTGTAACCTAGAAAAGAAAATGTTACTAGTACATTTTATTAGGGTTCATTTTAAAGGTTACTTGCTTACTCGAAAAGGTAGTGGGTGTGTGAGAGAGGTTATAACAGAGATAGAATATTGAAATGAAATGTTTACAACTAAACAAATATTTTCTTTTCAATGCAAGTCTTAAAGATACGATCTAGAATGCATATGCAAATGTGATTTTAGTCTTTTCGAATGCAAAAAGATAACAATAAAGTCTAAATGTACAAAATTAAACTCAAAACCTAAGAATGCAGCTACTCAAACAAATCAGTATGCAAAAGAAAACTTCTTCTTTTTGATGCAAAGCACTCTTAAATCCTTTAAGCCACTTGCAAGGTACTCTACTCAAAAAATAAATAATTTTTTTTATGCTTTTCAAAAGGTGAGAAACAAAACTGAAATTGAAAGTAACCTATTGTCAAAGCAAAAGCAAAGAACTTTCAGGTTTCCTGATTGAAACAGTAAAAGCTACCAATACGACTTTCAGATTCTTATTGATGTAAGCATGCCAACCACTGGGAAAAGCGTATGAAAAATACTTTTAGAACCAAACAAAGAAAATGACCTACAAAGAAGTATGGTTTGGTAAAGTCAGGTTTGCACATAAACAGTGCAGTCAAGGTCCTGAACAACAACAAAGACACTTGAGCTTTCACTACAAAAAGAAAACTAAAAGCATGATGGAGGATAAGAAACTAATCTAAAGAGAAATTTAACTCAAATAGATACAAACAGGGTCAAGTAGACTCAATAGGTTTCAATCCAGTGGAAATGGAGCAAGCAGGTTCAGTCAGACTCAAATTAGGGTACAAAACACCAAACTGGTCCACAACCCCCCAACTTGGGTCAACAAGCCCCAAAATTTTCCAAACAATCCCAAATTGATCAAAAGAGGTCCAAATCATGAACATAGGATCAGTACAAGGATAAGAGACCACTTACAGTTGTTTAATTCAGACCTAGGGTCATCAGGGACCCCAAAAATGCAGCCACAACCCCCAAATTTGGGTCCACAACCCAAAAACTCAAACCCAAAATGTGTGCGCTACTGTGTATGAGGCATACCATCACCCATAACAGGGGAATGTGCTACTGTGCTTCACAACAGTAGCGCACAGGTGGGAAAAGTTGAAAAAATGGGGTTAAAACCCCCCAACTTGGGTCCACCAGGGTCTGAAAGGGCTAGGAAGGGTCTGTAAGAGCCAAGGAGGGTCAAACAAAGCCTAATAATTGATTCTAATCAATAAATTGAACAAATACCTTCAAACAAAACTAAATAAATGACCTTGGATACCCCTAAGCATATAGGCTTTCCCGAGTGGAGTCACCATTCTGTTGTGAGGAAAATGCACCCATAGTTCAGGGGAGAAACTACCGACTTACAGGTATGAAAGATAGACCTACAAAAGTTTTGCAAGCGAAACTAGTAAGCAAATACATTTAAGGTTAGAAGATGAGTACCTTATTACGAAGGTTGATCCCAAGCTTCCCTTCCTTTCTCTTCAATGCTATCCAGTATCGCAATGCCCACACCTGCAAAACAACTTGATACCTTTCTCAAATACATTTGACTACATATATAAGATTGATATCCATGGCATAATAAGACATCAAACTATAATCAAACAGTAATCAAATCTAAGACACACATAAATAGGTCATATTTGGAAAGGGAAGAACGTCTGATCTTTATTAATGAATGAAGCAAGTACATAAAGTTATAACTTCCTTCAAGCTTGGCACTTCATGAAACCTAGATTTAAGGTCTCCTGCTTCTGTTCTCCAAGGATCCTAGCCTCTAATCAGCTGTGCTAGGGTTTATCAGAAATTGAGGCACAAGAGAGGGGGATGAGGGTCTCCATTCCTCCAGCATAACATTGTTATAGGCTTGGTCCCTTCTCATGGCCCTTCTATCCACCTTATATAGTCAATGAAGGAGAGGAAAAGAAGTTATAACTGATCAGGAGGTTCCCAAACCAACTTAACTTACCCAAAATTCAAGATTTTGACTAGTACAAGAAGGTGCCCTACTCTACAGTAGACAAACTAGCGCATTTATGGAGGTGTGTGCTACTTTAATGAAGCAAAGTTGCATATCAAACACTACTATCATGCTTGTGTACTAGCGCACATGTGGAAAAATGGCCAAAAACAGGGTTTTCTGATGATTTTCAGGAGATGGTTTGGTTTGGAATAGTGTTCCTAAGGGTTGTAACCATCAAATGGGTCAGGAGTGAGGTATTTTCAACCATTTTTAGTGTCCCAAATGACCCCTCAATCCACAAGTGTCCTATTGTGTGACTAAACTTGATCTCAAGAAGTGTTGTCATGCGACCAAGGGATGCAAGTGTTGTCACGGATGGAGAGGTGTCATTTTAAGCTATAACACACCTTCAGTTGTGGGCTCTTGAATAAAAAATTTGAATGAGGGAAACAGAGGAAACTTGTCAGTAGAGTGATTGTTAGTGCAAAGGCCACATATTTCTATGCTGTTTAGTGTGCACTGCCCCTTCTTGTTGGAATATTCTCCTCATCATATTTTAGTTTTGCATGCATGCATTTTGAATGCATGCAGTCATCTGCATGCATCTAGTCATCATCATGGTGGACCTCCCAGCTTCTAGAGCTTGATTCTACCTCTCTGCAGCCTATCTACAGCCCCAGGGGGCCTCCTGCTTACCAAGGGCGCCCTTCTTCATGCCAAGTGCGCCTTTCTCACCTACCACAGCCAGTTAGGCGCATTTCTTACCTACCAGTCAGTTATCACTCAGTCCTTCCTTGATTTAAGGCTAGATTGACTCCCCCACTAATTATTTCACTCCGATAGACCTCTAGTGAGACTAGTTTGACATTCTGACTCCAGTTAGCTCCTCATGCGCCCTCCAATGAGCCTCCATTCAATTCATACCTACCTCACTCAGTTAGACTCCTCATGCACCCTCCACTAAACCTCCTTCATTCAGTTAGTGCCTACTTCACTCAGTTAGACTCAGTTGACTGATCGTTACCACTGATGACTAATACATTGACTTGATGATGACTCCACTTTCATCCAAGCCACACTCTGAGTTAGCAATTCGAATGCCCTACTTGTCCTATTCGAATGCTATATTATGCTCCTTAATATTCTATTGTACTCATTTACTTACATTCTTATTCATTGTATAATACTGAGATATTGTTTTATTCTACTGTGTTTATGAGTTATGATTGAGTGTCTCTTTCTCTTTTTATTTGCAACATATTTGTGAGTTTGATTGTGAGTTGCTACAGCTGCCATATCTGTGCATATTCCTACATGGTATCAGAGCAGGAAGCAACTATTCGAATTGCAGCAGTTGCAGCATTTCTTTGAGCAACTATCTTTCACTTGTGCCCTAGAAGCCTCTGGGTTTCCACATCAAACCCTGGTGCTATTACTTGATTTCATTGGAGAAATCCAGTGAGGTCTATCCAGATGTGAAGGAATTAGTCCATGTGCCAAGTGTCCTTAAGGTAGTGTTCAGTTGAAGTGTAGCATTCTCCATCAGCATATCTTTATTGTTTTGCAGGTTTATTCACCCGTTCGGAATCTTCTTCAACTATTCGACTTTCTCTGTTCAGATGGATCTAAAGCTTACATCTTCCAACTATGTTGAATGGAAAGCCAAGATGGCTCTCTTCATGAGATCCAAGAGCTTCTCCCGAATACTCAACGGAACAATGGTAGAACCAACTAGTGCAGTTGAAAAGTCCAAGTACTTGGATTAGCTTGATGAAGCAATTGGTATCCTCCTTCTCTCGATTTCTGATGAACTACATTTTCATGTCATCGATCTTACATCTCCAAAAAAGGTGTGGGACAAGCTCAAATCTCTCTTTGGGCCAAAGGATGATATGGTAGCACACAAATTGGAGAATGAGCTCATATGTTTGAGTCCTAGCAGCTTTGATTCTATCAATGCCTTTCTCACCAAGTTCAAAAGCTTGATATCACAGTTGAAAAGATATGAGATAGTGAAGGAAGATAAGCAACTTATACTTACCATTCTCTCAAAGTTGGGGGCAAATTTCTCAGTTTTTGTCTCTACTTTCCAGTCAGCTAGGTTGTCCATTCCAAGATGGAAGTTTCCCTCATTTGATGATTTCACACAATCTCTTTCCCAAGAGGAAGAGAAGTTGATTTCAATGGGAATGATCATACCCAAATTGGATTCAACCCTTACAGTTGCAAACAGAGCGAATGATAAGGAATGGAAAAATATTTCTGATAAGAGATCGAAAGGTACAAAGCTTACAAATAGTTCAGACCAGTCAAGAAGAGCCTAAAAAAGGACTAAGAATTTTCAAAAAGGAAGATCCAAGTGCCCTTATTGTCACAAAGGGTTTCATCCTGATAGAGATTGCATGCAGAAGACAGTGGATATGATGGATCGGTTACTTGAGAAAAACAAAATTTCTGTGCCAGCAAGCGCAAGAAAGAAAGATTCTGGTACTGAATTTTCTAGATTAGAAGACAAAGAAGAATGTCATGCCCTCATGGTGAGTGCATCAACAAATTATTCTTTCATTATAGATTCAGGAGCAACAAGGCATATGTCTTCTTGCAAGGATCTCTTCTCTAGTTATGAAAGATCAGCTAGTTCTTCAGTCAGATTAAGAAATGATTCAGAAGTCTCCTCTCAAGGGATTGGAAGAATCAATCTTTACTATGGTTACTTTTCTATTGTACTTTATGTTCCTTCTCTTGCAACAAAATTACTTTCAGTATATCAAATGACTCATAGTGGTGAGGCCAAAAGAGTAATATTCTCTCCAAATGAGGTAGAGATACAAAACATGGTTTCAGGGGAAATCATTGCAAAAGGAGTTGCAAATCACACTTCAAAACTCTATGAGTTCTCGCACTTCTTACCGATCTCCAATCCCTCTGCTCTCCATACTCATGCAAACGAAGAAAGCAGATTGTGGCATGAAATGTTTGGACATCTCAAATGCAAGCATTTATAGGACCTACAAGCTCAAAACATTGTTGAAGGTCTTCCAGATGATGAGTTTACTCATGGGAACTGCAAAGATTGCCTAAAAGGAAAAATTCCACAAAAGAAGATGAAGAAAAGGAAGCTCCTGAAAAAGTGTGAATGCTAGATCCAGATCCACAAGAACCTGAAGATCTAGCAACTAAAGATTCATATTCTATTGCTACTCTCTCTCCCTCAAATCCGTTTTTAGCTGAGAGATGTTTTCTTATGGTAGGATCTTATCCAAAGACATACTTTGACGCCTCCCAAGATCCAATATGGGTGGTTGCTATGGAAGAAGAGTATCAGTCTCTTCAAAGAAATAAGACTTGGGATCTTGTTTCTCTCCCACCTGGAAGAAAACTTGTTCAGTGTAAGTGGATCTACAGAACAAAGATGGATTTAGATGGAGCCTCCCACAAGTACAAGGCTAGATTGGTTGCAAGAGGGTTTTCCCAAGTTAATAGGATTGACTATTCTAAGACTTTTGCTCCTGTTGCTAAAATGGATTCCATCTGTATTGTTATTGCTCTTGCTGCATCCAAACACTGGGAGGTGCATCATATGGATGTCAATAGTGCCTTTCTCCATGGAGATCTAGAGGAGGAGATCTACATGAAGCAACCCGAGGGTTATATTGACAATTCTTCACTTGTCTGCAGATTGAATAAGTCCTTGTATGGACTTAAGTAAGCCCCCTGAGCTTGGTATGCCAAGATGGATTCCTTCTTGCTTTCAAAAGACTTTCAGAGGTGCAAATCAGATTCAAATGTCTACATGAGACATGATGGTAACTCCTTACTTCTTATTATCCTTCATGTTGATGATTTGTTGATTACAGGGAGTAGTTCTTCATGTATTAGATCTATCAAATCTGCCTTGCACAGATCCTTCTCCATGTCAGATCTGGGATTGTTGAAGCAATTTCTTGATCTTGAAGTCACTCAGAGTGATTCAAGAATCAAAGTTGCTCAATCCAAATATGCTTCAGATTTGCTCGATAAGTTTCAAATGAGCGAATGCAAACCAGTTGCATTCCCTTTTCTATCAAGGATCAACCTTGAGGATGGATCTTCTACACCTCGGTAGATTGTTCTTTGTATCGGCAGTTGATTGGTAGCCTTTTGTTTCTTACTCATACTCGTCCTGATCTATCCTATGCTGTTAGTGCTGTCTCTAGATACATGCAAGAACCTCATGAGCTTAATTGGAAGGCATCAAAGAGGATTTTGCACTATGTTTAAGGTACCAAGACTCATGGTCTTCACACTCAGTTGGGTGTTCTTTGGACCTAGTTGGATATATTGATTCTGATTGGGCGGGAGATAGATCAGATCGGAATTCTACATCTGGTTTTGTTTTTATGCTTGGATCTGGACCTATATGTTGTTCAAGCAAAAAGCATACTGCTTTGGCTCTCTCATCAGCAGAGGCAGAGTACAAAGGTGAAGTAAATGCAGCCACACAATGTATTTGGCTGAGAGGCATTTTGTCAGAGTTTGGGATTCTATTCAGTACTCCACTTGTCATCTATTGTGACAATCAAAGTTCCATCAAGATCTTCACAGATCCGGTTCTGAGGCAGAGAACCACACACATTGAGATACACATGCATTACATCAGAGGATTGGTGCATGATAAGACCATTTCATTGCTCTACCTTTTGACGGAAGAGCAGATTGTATATATCTTCACCAAGTCTTTCACGGTGAAGAGATTCACTTACCTTAGATCACTTCTTGGGGTAAGAGATTATATGCTACATTAGCTTCGCTATTTTGATTGTATGGGGTGACCTTTGGTCCTAGTCACCAGGGTCCTACTATTACTGCTTCAATTATTTTCTCATAGTATAGCTTGCGGGGGGGTGTTGGAATATTCTCCCCATCATCTTTCAGTTTTGCATGCATGCATCCATTCATTTGCATGAATCCAGTCATCATCATGGTGGACCTCCCAACTCCTAGAGCTTTATTCTAGCTCTCCGCAGCCTGTCTACAGCCCCCATGGGGCCTCCTACCTACCAAGGGCGCCCTTCTTCATGCCAAGTGTGTCTTTCTCACCTACCACATCCAGTTAGGTGCATTTCTCACCTACCAGTCAGTTATCACTCAGATCTTCCTTGATAGGCTAGATCGACTCCCCCACTAACTGTTTCACTTCGATAGACCTCCAGTGAGACTAGTCTTCCCATTCTGACTCCAGTTAGCTCCTCATGCGCCCTCCATTGAGCCTCCTTCATTCAGTTCATGCCTACCTCACTCAGCTAGACTCCTCATGCACCCTCTACTGAGCCTCCTTCATTCTATTAGTGCCTACTTCACTCAGTTAGACTCAGTTGACTGACTGTTACCACTGATGACTGATACGTTGAATTGATGATGACTCCACTATCATCCAAGCCACACTCTGAGTTAGGAATTCGAATGCCCTACTTGGCCTATTCTAATCCTATATTTTGCTCCTTACTATTCTATTGTACTCATTCACTTACATTCTTATTCATTGTATAATACTGAGATATTGTTCTATTCTACTATGTTTATGAGTGATCATTGAGTGTCTCCTTCTCTTCTTCTTTGCAACATATTTGTGAGTTGCTACAGCTGCCAAATCCGTGCATATTCCTACACTTCTCATGTTTTTTTCTGCAGCATGGACAAACTTCCAAGGCTTGGTTGATTTCTTCTTGTTTCTTGTTGATTTGAAGTGCATCAAGTTGCATGGCAAAAGATTGTAAGATGTCGGTATTCATGTCATCTAGCAGGTTTCCTAAATCAGATTTTGTAAGGTTTGGTCCTGAAGATGTTGATCTCCCAGTAAATGTGTGTGTATCCCTGGTCCCATTTTTACTTTTCCTAGATTGAGACTAGCTTTTGAATATCTGTAGGATTTGGTCATAAGTATTCTAGAATATATATCCATCCCCCAGAAGGTTTAAGACTTCAAAATTTTCTTCTTTTACACCTCTAATAAGGAGAAGTTTTAACGATTTAGGATCTAAGGTGCAATGACTAGCTCGTTTGTAGCTGAGTTGAAATCTTTGGGCATAATCCTCGAATGATTCTCTTTCTCCCTGTTGCATCCGAAATATTTCATCTCTTGTATCCTTTGCTTTGCAGTAGTCCCTATATTTTTCTAGAAATGTCTGTTTCATTTGGTCCCGGTTTAAAATACTGTTTGCTTCAAGGCTCATGAACCACCTAAGTGATAGATCTTTCAGTGTGGAAGGAAAAAGCCTCAGCTTTTGTGCATCAGTAGTGTAATTAAAGGATCTACAAACTACCTCAAACTCAAACAGGAATGTGTCATGGTCTTCTGAAGTCAAACCATGGAATTTTGGCAGATTGTTGGGGTTGATGTTCTTCATCCTGGCATATCCAAGAGGTATACTGATGGGAAAGGTGAACATCTCCTTAGGTTCTTCATCTTCTTCTTCCATAGTAGTGTTTGAGATAGAGCTATCAAAGAAGTTATCTAGGTTCGGGTCGTTGCTAGAGTCAGTCTCTTCTTCTGAGTTAAGGAATTCAAATTGAGAGTTATTAGAACTTTTGTTGCTCATAGGACGAGCAGGTAGAAAGCATCCAAATCTATCTCTCTGTCGTCTAGGCATTCATCGTAAATTTTTTTATGTTTTTGTTTTTTTTTCAAAGATGTCTCCTGAAGATTAAGCACCTCCCGGGCAACGACGCCAAAAAGTTGTGAGCTCTCAGAATGTATGCATAATGAGGGCAGTTAGACCAGGAGCCTACTTTAATTATCAACCCAGGGGATGTACAAACTTCAGAGATGCTAACACTGAATGTGCTCTAAAGGATAGTCTTCGTTGTGTTCTAGGGTGTGGGTAGAGATATTAAAGGTTTATCTAATCAAGGAGAGGTTGAGCTAAAAAGACTGTAAATCTATGAATGACAAATTCTCATGCTAAGAAGTTTAAATGCTGAAAACAATAAATCTACACTAAGAATTTGAATGCTGAAAGCTTGGTAAATTTAATCTATGAATAAAATGCTAAAAGCTGGAATTCTAATCTATTAATTGAAATGCTGAAAATAAAATGTTGAAGGTTGAAGGTCTAATCTAAAATACTCAAATGATGAAACCAAATCTAGAACATAAATATCTATGTTGAGAATTAACCAATCTGATCTATTTGGTTTAAACACTACAAGTGATGACCATTTAAATTAAGGAACTGAAAGTAATTCATCTCTATGATCTAAGTCTGATAAAAGAAACGTTCATGATCTTTCTAGATATGAATCATTGTTTTAGAACCAATATGGAAATATGTAAAAATAGATGTCGAAATATGTCAAAATATACGTGTGTAGAACGCAGCTACAGGACTATGGAATGCGTTCTACCAAACTACAGAATGAGCGTTGATCAACTACATAAAATATGCTGAACTAAAATAATATTTTAACTGAAATAAAACCATACGATTCAATTGCCATCAAGGTATCTTCATACACGATACGAAGTACATCAATTCATAGCATAAATGGAAAATACCTGAAACAGAGTAAAGCTCCTGACTTACGCGTTGGAGGGGCCCTCTCCAACTTGTACTTACGAGTAAGAAAAACTTATGAACGAAATCTTGAATGTAAGATCAGTCTCTTCATTAAAATAACTTCATGGTTCAGAAATAGTCTGTAACACAAATTGTTTATGTAGTACTGAAATGTATAAAATGATGTTTCTATAAAATAGCAACAAGACCCCCTCGCTAGCTGAGAGGTCCATATATATATGCCTCAAATTCTAACCTAACTACTTGCTTTAATTGCCGATCCTGTTGAACAGGAGTACTTCTCTATAAGTCAGGGAAAAAGAGCGTTGAGCCTTGTATGGTCTTCCAGTACTCGAGCTAGATTTGCGTGTTACTCCTTTAGTGAACCTGCGCCTGCGCAAGCATACTTGTTTTCATGTATTAGTTTATAAAAACTCCCTCTAAGCATAAAAAGAATAATCTTAAAACATCTTCATTAAATAATCAAAGTAAATCATTAACCCACAAAACAAGTGTATTTCTTTCATCATATCCTATGTTTTATTGTGGCAAAAGGCTATTAGGATACCTATTATTCAGGATTATGAGAGACAAGATTCTTAGCTGGACTTATACTTGTTTACTGGTCCTTTTTGACATTTTCTTCGGTCATGCCAGGCATATTCAGAACCTTTCATATAGGTTTTTGCTTCCCATTGTTATGATGCATTTGAACCTTTTGCCATCTGAATTCGCAGACACCCCCTGAGTGTCCTTATCTTGCTCATGTTCCTTGCATTATGTATAGCTTTGTTCCATGCACTTGGAACTAGTCTTGCATGTCCCTGACACTCGTCTTCTCCCATTACGAGCATTCTTCCATCTCTCCTTTGAGATCGTTGAACCTTTACGGAAAATATTTTTATAAAGTCTCTTTTAAGCCCTTGTTAGACTTTTTCAAATCAAACAAGATTGCCCGATATACTTGTCATTTTAGACTCGTTAAAGGATTTGAAGCGACATCCACTTAGGTATAAGTTTACCCCTTTTCCGGACCTTTGTGGATTAATTACGAAAACGGTATACTCTAGTCATACGTGAATAAAAGAGTTCTTCTCTCATTGTTTTACACTTTTTTTGTGTGAGGAGACTAACTTTATGAAAAATGACTCCCCTTTTATGTCGAGTTGTGATTGCATTGCATTATCCTGCTTGCCGCTTGAGCCTTGTGCCGGCTCCTGCTTACTCACTTATTAGCCATGTGCTTGAGCACTTTCCCTAATGTGCCTTATAGATCTTTCATTTTCCTTTCACATTTTGATGACCCTTTACCCTGAGGGAACACCCCTCTGAGTGTCCACATCTTGCACATGCTTCCTTGCATTGATCATAGGTATGTTCCACTGCTTGGAACTAGTTTTCTCGCTACTTGACACTCGTTCCCTCACATGTTGTACTATAAGCAATTTTATTCTTTTTCAAGATTTCCCAAATATGTAAAGTAAAGGAGAATATTTACTTCTTTTTGTTGGAAGTTGTTGTGTCGCCTTTGAACAGAGCATTCATTCCACTCCATTCATTATGAGTCGAGACTATAGTAGGACCTTAGGAGCCATACTCGTTTCTCAGTTTTACTCCATCGATTGGTTAAGCTTCCAGTCACTATGGAGCCCTTTGTTGATGCCTCCTACATCGCACAGTCTTATGTCGAGTCTATGCTCTCAGAGTCTATCCATCTGCTCATGCTCTTGTTCAAAGAAAGTCCTGAAACCATAGTCGGCCAGTCCTCAGATATCTTGACTATTGCATGTCGGCCATCCTTATTGAGTTAGTCCGATCATCCGAGTTATTCCAAATATTTCAGCGTAGCTGTTACCTCATGCTGTTCAATGGGGGATGCCTTAATGCCCTCCTTCTAGCAAGTTTCATTCCATCCACTTCAACTCATTTATTCCAGAATTGAGACTTAGAGTCGGTTGAGTACCTTGAGGCTTGCAGTCATTAGTGGTAGGTTCTCTCGCCATCGATAGTTTTGGGAATACATCAATGTCCCATGATTGATGGATTCATCTCAGTGTTCAACCTCAACACATCTATTCGCACTCGGATAATTGTACTATGTTCCTTGATGCCCATTTTCATTATCAATGGGTTATCTCGCGTCTATTAACGATATACATTATTGACCAGTAATAAGATAATGTCACATTAGGTTTGACCTCAACACCTTTATTCACTTGATGGGACTTGCACCACAGATGATTTGTGTAGAAGACCCCAGATGTTAGTAGCATTCAGTATGCTGCTCTTGATCGTGACTGTACTCATAAGAGCTTATTCTCATACATCAACAGTTTGTACCTCCAGTATTGCACCAGTTGTTTCCTTTTCAGCAGTAGACCATATCTTACTGTATGGATCATGGCTATGATCACCTATGACATGTATTCACTATATACTGCCTATCATGGCCATTGTAACAGATTGTTGTATTATACCGACATGTATTCAGAGATATTATCGTATTATGACGAGTGATCTACTCTCTCCATTTGTGTCTCCATCACTCCACTTCTGAGATTTATAATGTATTTCAGCCATTGTAGTGCCTTCTCTGACCTCACACATTAGGGGTCATCTGTTATAGTGTAATTTTACACCTTGTGAGTATCAACATGAATTGGCCTTCATGATCCATTTCATTGACTAAGATCTATTAGTTTATCCTCTAGGAACACATTATGTCCCTATTTTTGTTCCTGTACGCTAGCTGTCCCACTACAACCCGCGTACATCACCTCATATACGCTGCTTGTTACACTATAGCCCGAGTGTATACGCTACTTGTTACACTATAGCCTGCATGTATACATAGGCTAGCCCATTGTAGCCCACATACACCTATTAAATGGTAAAATACAATAGAAAATTACCTTTTTACTCCCAAAAAGCGGTCTTAGGGTGACCTTTGGCCCTCCACATGCCCCAAAACGACTCGATGTGTCCTTTTACTTACCTTTGGAAGGCTATATATTGATCTCTTATGGTGTATGGAAGGGAGGAGAAAGAGAGAGCAAGATAACTCTAGTGGATTTTTGCTGTGACTTGAGTCTACACTCATTGATCCTTGTTGTTGTGAACCCCTTATGTTCAACTACCAAACTCCTTTCATAGTTTGAGTTTGCCATTACATGAAGGATAGTGGTGGAGGCACAAGTGGAGAGACCCAGTTCTTGGTTCAGATTGGTTGCCGACAAGAGGTCGTATATTGTACTTCTTGTTATTCATTAATAGAAATACTCATTTTCTTGTCCAATTGATGTTGTGAATATTGTTAAATTACATTGGGTTATATTCGCTTATGATATCATGGATCATGCTAATGTCTTTCACATATTATATGCACTTGCTTGTACTTGTTGTTGAGACTAATATGCAGGTTCAAGTGTAGAGGTTGAAAGTTCAACGGGGATCTCCTTCAAACATCCGGTTGAAGGTTGGTCTTTTCTCCATTATCTTAGCATTGTCATTTATATAGCATTGCATTGGGAATTGAGTCATTTTCTGGTAGTCAGTTGTCTGTTGTGGTCTTCCCCAAGCCATAGGAAGTTTTCTCCGTAACACACTATAGCCCACAAATATTCCCTTCTTCCCTGAAGGCTCTAGTTTCGATCTCTTCTCCTTTGGAATGTGGATGAACACCGGACATCCAAATATCTTCAAATGACTGACTTCAGGATTCTTCCCGTTGAACATCTCTTCTGGGGTCTTGTTTCCAAGAGCACTATGGGAGATCATGTTCTGTACATAGACTGCGGTTCTGGAAGCTTTTTCCCATATATGCATGGGTATTTCTTGATCGTGGATCATATCTTTTACTAATTCTATGATCATTCTGTTATTCCTTTCGGCTACACCATTTTGTTGTGGATTATAAGGAACAATGAGCTCCCTCTTAATCCCTGCTTTCTTACATAAATATTTGAAATCCCCTAAGGTATATTCCCCTCCATTGTCTGACCTCAGGATCTTAATCTTCTTTTCAGAGAGATTCTCTACGAGCGCCTTGAACTCTTTAAAATTTGCAAAGACTTCATTCTTATTCTTCAGAAAGTAATTCCATGTTTTGCAAGAATAATCATTAATGAAGGATGCATAATATTCATACCCACTTAGAGAGGTGGTGGACATTGGTCCACAAATGTCTAAATGAATGATATCCAGAATACCTTTAGATTTATTGTCACTACTTGGAAATGGGTTCTTCGTACTCTTCCCTTGAGCACACCCTTTGCATACTCCTTCATGATCCACCTAGATCTCTGGTAAACCAGTCACTACCTTAATTACAATTGGTAAGGATTTATAGTGTACATGAGATAGTCTCCTATGCCATAGCTCATAGGGACTCAAGGTACTAGCCATTAATGCTGCATCTGCATGACCCTTCAGTTTGTAAAGTCCTCATTCTTCTACTCCAATGACTATTGCATCATCAATAGTCTTCCCTTTAGGCCACATGAGAACTTCACCATCTACAAATGAAAATTGAAGACCTTTCTTATCTAATGATGAAATAGATAGAAGGTTCTTCTTCAACCCAGGTACATAAAGTACATCTTTCATGTTCATGGACTTTCTAGAGTCCAACTTGTAAGAGGATTCTCCCATACCTTTGATGGGATATTGGTAGTCATCTCCGAGTTTTACCTTGTGTAGAGATTCCTTCTGGATGAGGTGAGATAAGGATTCTTTGTATCCCATCATGTGCTTTGAAGCTACACTATCCACTAGCCAAGTATCACTTCCATGAGATACTGAACCAGTGAGTGTTGAGATAAGAACATATTCTTCACTGGAGTCTTCATTATCTCTGGTCTTGTGATCGTCATCACTATCTTCCGTTGCATGAGCATGAAACCTCTTCTTCTACTTCTTGTGGTGTCTAGATTTGTTAGGACAATTTCTTACAATGTGTTCAGTCTTGTGGCATGAGTAACATTCAATCGATGAGAAATCCTTCCTGGTCCTTCTCTTCTTTTGGGGTCTTCTTGGAGAGTCCTCTCGGGGACGAGGGTTGTTCTTCCTCTTCTTCCCGCCTTTGGTATGAGTAGCCAAAGCTTGATATTCATCGTCATTTAATTTCTCCTCTCTTACGACTATTATTTCTTCTTCTTGGACACATTCTTCCCATAGGTTTGTGAACTTGATCAGTTTCTTTCTGGCACAAATGCCACGAACAAATGGTTCCTAATCTCGGGGGAGACCATTCAGGGTACTCATCACAACTTCTGTGTCCTCTATCATATCCCCAATGGCTTATAGTTTTTCTTTAATCTGGGATACTTTGGAGAAGTATGAGTGCATGGACTCAGAATTCATATTATTCACACCCTTGAGTTGATTTCTCAAGGTCATCTTCCTGTTGATGTTCTTTCCTTCAAACAGGCTAGTCAAGGAATCAAACATTTCTTTTGGTGTCTTATTGGAAGATACATGGGGATCAAGTGATCCTTGATGGAATCAACAATGATCCTCTTTTATTTGATCAAATTCTTCTTATGCCTTGCCTTATCTTCATCTCCCTCTGGTTTTGTAAGTCCTTCCTTCACATAGTCTTCTAGTTCATTCTCCTCAAGGATGAGCATGACTCTATACTTCCAAGATCTGAAGTTATCAACTCCCTCAATCTTTTCATCAAGATTGGTTTTGCTTGTAATGTTGCTATAATGAGAACCTCAAATGGAAATAAGAATAGATTTGAGACTTACCAGAAAATTTTTCCTTCTGAGATTTGCTCCTTCCTGACCTAGGGTTTGTCAAAGAAACCCTAATTTTATAACTTCAGGATTTTGGAAAAATAATTGGATGAGAAAATTTGCCTCCTCAAGGTGAGTTGAGCAAAGTAGTCCTTTTCCAAAAACAGTGAGTAGATGATCCAAAAAATTGATGCCCTAGTTCTCCCGGGTTGTAGTGGTGGACCAAAAATGAAAATGCTCGGAATGAAATTCTGCTTCGACAAAAAGATGCGCCCTAGGAAGGTAAAGTATATCCACCCTCTTTTTCAAAAAATTTGTGGAGGTATCTCCCATAATAAGAAACCCTAGCTCCTGCAGTTACGGGGGCTGCACAATATAATCTTTCAGGCCTACTCTGATACCATGTTATTTTTTACTTGAACAACATATAACATATAGATAATCAATCACTGAAAGATAAACAAGCACAACATAAACACAATGAACAAAGAGATTCTCTTGGGGAAACCACAAAGGGAGAAACCCCAGAAAATATTTCCTCAATATAGAAATCACAAAGTACAAGAGTTTCCCAAGACAAAACAACTACTCCTCCACTTGTGCACACCTCTCTCTCTTCACTAATACGAACTTGCTTGAGTGAATTAGTGATTACAAATGAGAGAAAGCACTTCTATTTATATTCTTCCGTTGGGGTGACAATCTCCCCAACAGGGCCGACTTCTCTACCTGACTGGTCAATTACATAATATAATAATATTTTAGGGGTTTTGTCTAGGCCGACAGATGTCCTAGGGTTTACATTGGTTCTTTCAATGACCTTTACATTATTACACATGACCATCATCTCCTAGAGAAGGGATACAATAATATAAATAGAATATCTTCCGTAGTTACATTATTTTAACAGAGTGTCTTTCTAGAAAAGCAACCAGAGTCATGCTATGCCATACAAAATCACAGGCATGCTCCATACTCCATCGGCTTCAGCAACAGGGTTCTCAACCACCCTCTGCAACCGCATTAAATAACAGCAGGGAGTTCAAACGGGTTCGCAATCCGACATGTGGAAACATGGGTTCCCATCCCACAACCCCCTCATCGCTCCCTAGTGGATACACAACCCCTATTTCTCACGTTGCCTCCATAGCCAGTCCCTTAGGTGTTTTATTGAAATATTAATATTTACATCATTTACATTTCTTCATGGCTTAACAGCCCATGAATAATCAACTTTCAAATACTTGCCTATGCAACTAAAATCTGAACATCCACTAGTGGGTCCTTGGACTTGAGCTCCACACTAGGGTGACACACATTGTATACACTATTTACATTGAGGCCAATAACCATAAGGGTCAAAATAGGGGTACTACAACTCCCCCTCCCTTAAAATAACACCGTACTCGGTGTTCCATTACTTAGGATTACATTTACAATTTATACATATCCAAAATTTGCAAAAATGTTGCAGGTCTGTCCCTACATCACATCCTTTTACTTGGAACTTCCAGGACCAAGTCCTTTGGTTCCCACAAGCTGTCCCTGTTGGATGTGATCTTGCAGCTCTGCGGGTGGGCATTGCTCCACAAAAATCCCTTTTTTTTCCTTGCTTCTCAACTGATCTACAAGCCTGAAATATTCATGGCTGCTAGCTTTCTTGTTGCTTCTTGTTGGTCAGTGTTATAGGTACAACAGATCCCATGTTTCATTCTGATCATGGGAACCCCATTTTTCTAAATATCAAGATATTTAGGTAAGTTTTAAATTCTGGTTTGCTATGGTATCACACCCTTTGTTTGGTTTGTTTAGCTATCATTAGTTTTCCTTTGAAAATTTCCAACTTTTTCGTTGCTTTTCTAGTTTGCAGAAAGCCTTATATTCTTTTGAAAAAATCAACTTCTTACTGCAAATCCCGAAACCTGCAATTGTGGATTGCGGGAATCGTTTGTTTTTCTTTTAGGATTTCATCAACTCGAAACCCGCAACCTGAAATTGCGGGTTGTGGGAAGGCCCTGTAAGTTTTTTAGTAATTCAGATTCCACAACCCGAAACCCAAAACTCTGGATTTCAGATTGCGGAAACTCGTTACGCCAATAAGTTACGTTGTGTGTTCCCAAAACCCGCAACCCACAAATTGCGGATTACGGAAAAAGTTATTCAATTTTTTTATATTTGTTTTCATTTCCAAAAACCGAAACCCGAAATTTCGGGTTGCGGATTTCGGAAACATGTTTATTCATATTGAGAAATTTGTAAAACCCGAAACCCGCAACCCGGAATTTCAGATTGTGTATTTCGGGAATTTTGAATAAAGTTTGATTTTCAAATTGATGTACTCGATCCCGCATCCCGCTGGGCTAATCTCAACCATTTGTTTCCTTTTAAATCTATGGCCTAGATTTGATCCGACCAAAAAATCATAAATACATGATTTTTCTATTTTTCATTATCATTTTTACTGTAAAAAATTTACGCTCTTTTGTGGATTTTACTGCCATTTTCTTACCAGGATCACCTTCACGAATTTACAGGTTGGTTTGCTGTCATTTTGCAATTGCATTAACAGGTTTTCTTGTTTATGATTTGGTTTTATTTATTTATCAGAATTTCCCAAGCTTCGCCAAAATGTCTCGAAACACTCGGTCCAAGACACTTCACAAGGATTCCCTGACTAAAGACCCCAATTTTGGCATTTTCTCAGACACCAGTGAAAGAGTCACTGAAACCTATCAAATGGACTGGGCTAAAATATATGATATCTTTGATAATGATGACCTGTCGGACATCAGGGATGACCGACCTACGTATGAAAACATTAGGGCTTCCCAAATCCATGCCATTGCCGTTTTCCCTGCTGTCCTACCTTATATAGACCCTGTCAAATGGATTGTGGAAAACGATAACCCTAAGGACCGGTCGCTTAATGACAGTGCGAGGTCACAATTGGCTACCTTCCACCTTGAAGTTTTTATTAGAACTTTTGCTCTCAAGCTGGATATCCAAGTCCTGAGCCCTGATTTCATTCAATCCTCTAAGACCAGATATAATTTTAATGAAATGATGAAATCATGGATGGTTAAACCTAACAACTTCGTGCCGAAGGCTGATAACCTTTATCCGATTGCTTGGTTCAAGGAACCTTACTCCTTACTCGCAGCCATGCTCTGCAGGCTCTTTGGCCTCCCCAATTGTTCAGTTTTTAAAGCCGAATGGGCTCCCATAGCTCACCATGTCCTAACAACAGGGAAATATTTCCCTTGGACGTCTATCCTGTCTTCATAAATTAAGAAAACAATTCAGGATTATTAGAAAGCACTTGCCTTAAGAAATCCACATTTTTACCTATCGGCCTACATCCTTGATGTCTTCTGCTATGAGTTTCAATATACTAACTTAGGGTGGAGTTGGACCACTGAAGCTCCACCAGTTCATATATACCATTCTGCATTGTGGGAAAGTAATTATGTGCCCCTACTCTATGACATTTGTGACCATTTCATGGGTACAATTTATTTCAAAATATTCAAACACGAATCTCCCGCCTTTTCAGCTGATGCTAGAACTTTCATCAACACTATTGGTGATTGGTATGTTTATGAATCCTTCTCATAATTCAGAGTTTGGGGAAGTGACATTGTCCACCTTCTGCCAAGAACACTGCCTAACAGGTTGGTCATTCAAGAGGTTTCCTATCAGTCTGTCACTGATGGTGTCTATAAGAAGCTCATTGGTCCCAAAAATAGGGGTTGGCCTAAATTTTCCTTAAACCTCGGCCCATTAGTTATTCCTACCTCCACCTGGGCTACATTGCTTGGTGATCAGCTTGCTCCTTTGAAGTTGGGAAAAGCCCCCAAAATAAAGCATGATCCTAAGAAGTTCCTGGATGCACATTTCAAGCAGCACCACATGAAAATGGACTATGTCCATGAAGAACTCCCAGATGACTCCATCTATCAAGGAGTGAATACCTTTTCTAAAGTATTGGAAAGGGACAAGAGTTTAGATTAACAACAACAGATCTTGGCATATCAGAAACAGATAAAAGGTCAAGTCTACGGACAAAGAACAATGGAGTTGAATATCATTGAGCAAGTTAGAAGGGATGAAGAACAAAAGCTAATCCAACAGACTAATACCCCTATGATGCTTACCTATACAGATGTAGATAAAGGTAAATCTCCCTCAGATGAAAACAACAGATTAGGTTAAAACTTTATTGTAGACCTCCCATAATTTCCAGCAGCAGCTAGCAAAGTTGACTTCAGTATTGGACACTCAGACAGTTGAACCACCTAAAATCACTATGGATGTTCAAGTGACTGCTGCAGCTTTGCAGGTAGTAGATGATTTGAAAATGGTTGAGGTTAATCCTGCCAAGAGATTGAAAGTTCAGGTTTCTACATCAAAAGTCCCTACTGTTGATCTCATTGATAGTGATGTTGAAGATGAGTCACTTCCTGCAGTTCAAGTGATTGACAAGGTTATTGAAGAAATCACTGAAGAAGTGATTCACAACTCATAGGCAGTCACAGACCTGTTGGATACTATTGAAATGGATCATTCTGATCCTGATCAACAAGTGTTGGAACTCACCACTACATCTAATGCAACAAATTCATCTCTGTTACTGCCTTCCATTGAGCATCTTTCTACTTTGCCTACAGGGGTGATGCTACCATTTTCTATTTCCCAATTGTTTCATACTATGACTTATATAGCCACCCCTTTTCCTGGTAACTCAGTTTATTTTTCCATCCCTTTATCTATTTTTGAAGAAGCCCAGTCTTCAAATGCCTCCCTGCAATTACCCATATCCACTTCATCATTATCCACTGAGAATGATCCATCCTCAACTCCTTCTCCATCATCACCATCTGCTAAAAATGATCAAGGTTCACTTTCTGAAGCTTTCACTTCAATTCCCTCTCCAACTCTTGTCTCATTAGTCCCTCAGATTGTCTCTACCCCTATGACTATTCCTCAAGTTACCATGCCCATGCCCAGTCCAATGGCCACTCAAACTCCTTCATTGGTTTCAACAGAGAATTTTATTTCAATTACTTCTGAAATAATAACTGAATGGGAAGATGATGAGGTAGTCCCTCTTGGACATTACTTCTACCATAAGGATAATAAAGCAATGGTTAAAATGGGTAAGAAGAGGAGCAGAGATCAAGATGGCCTAGAAGTGTTTGTTCCTAATCAGATAGTATGGGCTCAAAAATCCAATGACCCCCAGATAGGGGCAATTGAGGAAGCCACAACCTTAGGGGCATTTGCTGGTGCAAACATTGATTTAGTCCAGGTATTGAATAGGGAAATGGATCATAAAAAGGAAGAAGTGGAGAAGCTTCAAGAAGAGTTGTTAAATACCAAGGAGGAACATGAGGTTTATGTTGCTGATCTTAGGAGGATATGGGAGGATAGGTTAGGAGATGTGGAGTGAAGAAACAATTTTCTGCAGGATGAACTTTGAAATGTACAAGTTGAGAATTCTGCTAATACTCAGAAGATAGCCTTACTGTAGAAGCAGTGTGAGGATTCAACTGCAAGTGCAACCTCTTCTACTTTGTTTAAGTTGTCACCCAGGGAGCTTAAAGACTTGGACTTTCAAGTCAATGAAGAATATCATAAGTTCCTGGAGAAACTGTTTTGTACTTTGGATGAGATCAGAAAAACTCATATCATCTTTGGTAAGATGTACAGTGCACTTGAAGAGCAGAAAGCCAAAAGGATGGAAGCTTCTAAAGCAAATGAAAGTGTTGGTGAGTGGAAGAAATATATCACGGAGACACTAGAAGGTTTCCCCATTCTTAGCAGCTTTCAATTTAAGAAAAATTAGAGGTGCATTGAACACTTGGCTTGAACTCAATGAGTTAGTTGAAGATATTCTCAAGAGAGCTCAAGCTATCTGTAGCAGGCGATGGTATACAATAGATAATGTCATCGAAATTCTCCAATTTCCTGCCATGGAACTCATTGAAGATGCTTGTCCATCAAAGTTGAATATTGAGGAAATTGAGTGCAAATGTGAAGAAGCCCAACAACAAATTAAGCTCCTCGAAGAGGTCAAAATTGATGATGTGGAGCGACTAATCAGGAAACCGGTCTCCTTGGAACATAAAATCCAAGTCTTTATCCGCATTTTGCATAAGCTAGCAAATAATGAAATGGAAACATTTGAATGCAATGCCCAACTGGGGCTTGAGTTGACTAATTATCCGATTATAGATGAGTTGTTAGAGATTTGGGACAAATGGCAAGTCTTTCTAGAACATTAGGTTATCTTTGATTTTGTAATCTCGGTTTGTGGGAATTTACTGTTTGTATTATTATTTTTGTAACTCTTATTTAAAGAAATGATTCCTCGTAGAGGAAGGAGGATGGAATTTGGAGAAAAAAATCTGCAGGAGAGGCTGGAAGTGCTCTATTTTGATACAAGCTTGTAATTTCTTGCAAACTGTCATTGAATACAGTAAAGTTATTTTTCAGATCCACTTTTGTCAATTTGTCAAGTTTATTTGATGGATGTGATTTTCCTCCAAATTGCTTATCTGATACTGTTTTAACCTTTGCAATTTATTAAACATATTAATCTACAGTTTTGGTTTATCACTGCTTATGGTTTATGTGTTTATGAAGGTTTTGAAGAGTTTATTCTATTAAAATCTTTTATCGATTTCTGCAAATGGTTCTTTCAGTAAGTTACAAATGGTGTTAATTTTCCAATTAACATATCAATTATAGATTAAGTATTGAATGCATTACAAATATCAAATTGCCATTAATTGATTTTAATTAATTAATTACAACTTGAGCAGGATAAGTCATTGATCTTTTCCACATTTCTGTTTAATTAATGAGTGATCTTATTTATTCATAAATCAAGCTGATCTGCACCTATTCCGAAAGCACTTTCTTAGGATAGATCTAACAAAGTTTAGTTTCTTTTAGTAGATTTGTGTTTGCAAACTTTTGTACTTAGTTTTTCTCACTAGAAAACATATCCTTTGGATCAAAACCTACCAACTCCTAGAGTGCTAGTGGAGGCCGAATATCCGTGGGAGATCACTATACCAAACAGGCTGGGGATAGAACTGTCCTTGCGTAGGGCCTTTTGAAGCCTTTCAGTTTGGGTTTTCCCTGTTTGAAAAAACAAGATCGCAGAGCAATAACAATAAACAGAAATGAAAATATAATCACACATACACATTACAAGAGAGACACATATATATCATGGTTCACCCAACTTGGGCTACGTCCAAACTGAAGTTGCCAGTCCTTATTATTATTCTGTCCAACAAAGTGAAGGGATACAACCTGCAACACAACCGCTGCACTTCCTCTTCACTATCTCACAATATCTCTTACGATCTCAGAGATCTTTACAATGCATAAAACCTAATACATTAACCCTAGCCGTATTACAATGACTTTCTTTTATAAGGAAAATACAATGGGAAAATACCATGGGATACCCAAAACCACGGGAACGAAAATAGCTGGTGAAAACAACCCCAAGGTAAGGGAATGAGTGTACAGTCCTCTCGGGTGCACGGCTAAGACAATTTCATCTATGAGACTATAAGATCTGGCTCCACAACCAATAATCTCCCACTTGGAGACTGATCACAACAACTCCACCGCTGTTGTACTTGCTGGACCTGGACTTGGCAACTTTCTCCTCTTCACCTTCATGCTAGAATTCCAACTGAAACCGAACAGGAACTCAGTTTCTATCTGGTCACTACCTTTGTGAACATGTCTGCAGGATTATGGCTAGTGTGTATCTTTTCCAGCTTCAACAGTTCATCTTCTAGAATAGAGCGTATGAAATGGTACTTGAGTTGTATATGTTTGGTCCTGGAATGGAATGTTGAGTTCTTTGAAAGATGAATGGCACTCTGGCTGTCACTATACAACCTGCTATCCTACTGCTTCTTACCCAATTCCTCCATAAACCTCTGCAACCAAATCATCTCTTTACTAGCCTCTGTAACAGCAACATACTCTGCTTCTGTTGTTGAAAGTGCAACAACCTTCTGCAGTTTCGAAATCCAACTTATTATTGTTCCACCTACCGTAAACACACCCTATGGTGCTCCTCCTGCTATCCTTATCACTTGCCATATCTGAATCAACATATCCATGTAGAACAGTGTCTGAACCTCCAAAACATAATGCCTGAGTGGTAGTATCGCTCAAATACCCGAGAATCCATTGTATTGCCTTCCAATGTTCTTTACCTAGATTGTTCATATATCTTCTCATAACTCCCACTGCTTGTGTGTAATATCCCTTTTTCAAATTTTATTAAAATGCCAATTTTTCAACTTTTTCCCCAATTTCGACCTTTGACTAGTTTAACTGTTTTGACCCCCAAATCATCCCAAATGCTCCCAAATCTTCTGTATGAGTGTATTAATGGTATTTAGACTTGAATATCAGGTTCAGGGATGTTTTATGGACCTCCAAATACTTCTGCAAACTTGATTTGTATTCTGATCAATATAGGTAATTTTGACTAGTAATTTGTGCATCAAATCCCCCCCGGGTAACACTGAAAATGGCCTTCCAAATGCCTCCAAACTCCCACAAATTTATGAACAGAGGTATATAATGTGTTAAGTATGTTATTGAGGTCTCATATGCACCATTAATTGATTTTTACTACTGTTATAACTCTCTCACATTCAACAGCAAAAACCCCCAATTCGACCCTTGGGGAAATGGCACTATTTCATCTCCCAATACAACTAAACTGAGTAAAAATGCTTCAAATGCTCAAGTACAGTACATGAAACTTGTATAAGACATCCATGGCATTATATTTATCACAAATATATCAGAGAATCATCCATCCATTCGAAATAATCAACATTATAGTGTCATACATCAATGCATTGGGGAAATGGACATTGTTTGCTCATTAATCAATAGTTTTGCATACAACCAGTGGGTATTTCGACCTGATACTTTCTGAATATGAATAATAGAGGATATGAATCTATTACAATCATAAATATATAATGAGAAGCTCTCTCAAGAAGCACAAGTGCTCACCAAAAACGCCCTCCCTCAAGGAGCATGAATATGCCTTCAAAACTGGAAACGGTGGAGAGAAAGTGCTGCACTAAACCAAACCATGAAACTTCCTGTAGCTGATACCTGCAAATACAAACTCCATTAAAGCACCATGAAATACCTGAGTGGACTCTCCAAACACCAACTTGGATGGGAATCTTTCACCCTCGAAATTGGCTAAGGCAAGAAACTAGTCATCCACTAGCTCTCTCTTCACAAATGCAATTTTTCTCAAATCATCAAAAGCCATTCTCATACTTGATTTCTACATTTTATAACCAACATTATCCTTCAAGGGGTCGAAATCCTCTCAATAGATTCAATAATTTTCCATTTAGGAAATATTCCTCATTTGCCATTTGTCTCCTAGTTCCAACCTTCCATCTTCTCCCAAATTCGAATTTGAGTCTCTTTGGATTCCTCCAACTCCATGAGCGCCTTCCTTGAGCCTATTTTTGGGGCTGACATGTCATAATGGTCAGGTGTAAGAAGTCAGGTCTGAATTTTGTCATAAATGTCATAGATGCTTCATTATTGTTGTCATAAAACTAGGGAATCTAGCCCAAGTGTCCACTAGTCTCCAATTTGACTCTTCCTCTCCCATGGAGGTTACTATTCCATCCCATTTCGACCTAAGATGCTTAATGCCATGTGTTATGACTTACCAACTCACCCAAGAGTGTTCACCTTCCCATGAATTCGAATTGGCAAGAGAGAGCTGCCATGTGTCATTGAAAAATCAAGCTAGTGTGGGTCCCACCACCTCCATATGTCTCCAAAACCACTTGCCACCTAGAATTTCTCTTGAATTTATTTATTCATCATATTTATTAAATACTTGAACCCTTCTAATGTCTAAATATCATTTATTAGCTTCCTTATTACCATCCCACATGTTCCCATCCAACCTAGGAAACTAGTAGGATTGATGGGATTGTCTTACTATGCACTTATTTGAATGGGGACATTACAGTCCTCCCCACCCAAGATTGCTTGTCCTCAAGCAATTTCAAATTTGGATGCTGCAAAATCTTCTCCTCTTCCCATGTGGCATCTTCATTTGGTAAGTCCTTCCATTGCACTAAATATTCTTTGATGATTCTACTCCTCAACCTTCTTTCCCGTGTCTTCAAAATCTTTTCCGGAACAAGTGTGAGATGACCTTCATCATCCAAAGGAGGAAGTATTTCTGAAGTGATGATTTGCTGACCAAGAGCTTTCTTAAGACAAGAAACATGAAATACATTGTGGATTTTACTCCCTTCCGGAAGTTCTAGTTCATATGCTACTTCTCCAACCTTCCGCACTACCTTGTATGGCCCATAGTACCTTGGTTTTAATTTTTCTGCTCCATTCTTTTTGAGAGATGTTTGTTTATAGGGCTGCAACCTTAAATATACTAAATCATTCACTTGAAAGGTTCTCTCTTCTCTATGTCTATCAGCATATTGTTTTTGCTGATTTTGAGCAACCTGCAAATTGTCTTTCAAGAGCTTTAAAATTTCTTGGTTCTCTTCCACCCAACCTTTAGCCTTTGGGGCTCTACTATCACCAAATATAATGTCAGCAAATGTAAGTGCATCATAACCATATAATGCTTTGAAAGGAGACATTCCTATTGACATATGATAAGTGGTGTTGTAGCAAAACTCACCCAAGTGTAGCCATTTTGCCCATGCTTTTTGCTGCCCTCCCACATAGTTTCTTAGGTATCCTTCTAACCATTGTTTTACCCTCTCCGTTTGTCCATCAGTTTGTGGATGATAGCTGGTACTTGGAGTCAATTGAGTGCCTACCAATCTAAAAATTTCTTTCCAAAAAGCACCCATGAATCTACTATCTCTATCACTGACAATGCTCTTGGGAAGCCCATGCAATCTGAAGATTTCTTTGAAAAAAATATCATCCACTTGTGCAGCACTAAAAGATGATGTAACAGCAAAAAAATGAGCAAATTTTGTCAACCTATCAACTACCACATAGATACAATCCTTACCCAAGGATTTAGGCAATCCGGTGATGAAATCCATGGAAATACTGTCCCATTTTTGCTCCGGAATGGGCAATGGTTGTAATAGGCCGGCTGGACATGTAAGTTCTGATTTGTTTTGTTGACATGCTTTAAATTCATTCACATACTTCTGAACATCTTCCTTCATCCCCTTCCAAAAAAATCTTTGCCTCAACTGTCTATAAGTTTTGAAGATCCCCGGATGGCCCGCTAGTGGGGAATCATGTGCTTCTTGCAAAATTCGGTACTTGAGCTTGGAGTTATGAACTAAATAAATTCTTCCCTTATAATATATCAGCCCATTCAAAATCCTATAATTATCATCCCCTTTGATTCCATCCAACACATCACAAGCAAATTTGTCTTTGGCATATTCAACTAGTAGCATGTTTTTCTAATCCTTGGCAATATCCATGAGAGAAAAAGAAGGCCTTCTTGACAAAGCATCTGCTACTATATTATTCTTTCCTTTGACATATTCAATATCAAAATCATAAGCTTGAATCTTGCTTACCCACTTTTGTTGCCTTTCATTTAGATCTTTTTGAGTGAGAAAGTGTCTTAGACTATTGTGGTCAGTTTTCACCACAAACTTGCTGCCCACCAAGTATTGTCTGAATTTGGCCAATGCATGCATAATGGCCAGCATTTCTTTATCATAAATGGAGTAAAGTTTTTCATGAGGCTGCAACTTTCTGCTCTCAAAGGCTATGGGGTGTTGGCCTTGCTTTAGGACAGCCCCTATTCCTCCACCTGAAGCATCACATTCCACAACAAAAGGTTTAGTAAAATCAGGAAGTGCAAGTATGGGACAACTACTCATTACCTCTTTCATTTTTTGGAAGGCCTTTTCAGCCTCTTCATCCCACTTGAAAGCATTCTTCTTAGTCAAATCAGTGAGTGGAGAAGTCAACTTGGAGAATCCTTTCACAAATTTTCTGTAGTAGGTGCATATGCCAATAAAGCCTCTCAATTCGGTAATATTTTTTGGTGATGGCCATTCCAAGATAGCCCTGATTTTTTCCATGTGTACCTTCACTCCTTCTTGCCCAATAATGTGCCCAAGATACAGTAGTTCTTTCATTCCAAATTCACATTTTGATAATTTAGCAAATAAGGACTCTTCTTGCAAGATTTTCAAAACAATCTCTAACTGCTGCAAATGCTCTTCCCATGTTTTACTGTAAATGAGAATATCATCAAAGAAAACCAAAACAAACCTTCTTAGTTGCTTGCAAAATATCCTATTCATACATGCTTGAAAGGTGGCTGGAGCATTTGTTAACCCAAAAGGCATGACAAGAAATTCAAAGTGGCCAAAATGACATCGAAAAGCGGTCTTTTGCACATCTTCATCTTTCATTCGAATTTGGTGATACCCTAATCTAAGGTCAATTTTTGAGAAGTATTTGGCCCCATGCAGCTCATCCATGAGCTCATCAATCCTAGGAATAGGATACCTATTCTTTATAGTCTTTTTGTTCAAGGCTCTAAAATCTATGCACATTCTCAATGTTCCATCTTTTTTCTTCACTAGCACAATTGAAGAAGCATAAGGGCTAGAGCTTGGTCTAATGAGTCCCAACTCTAGGAGTTCTTGGATAGCTTTTTCAATCTCATCTCTAAACCTTTTAGGATGTCTATAAGGTGGTATCTGAATGGGTGAAGTACCCTCCTCCAAAACAATACTGTGCTCAACCCCCCTATCCGGTGGCTTACCATGTGGAAGGTCTCTAAAAACCTTTTCATATTTTTGCAAGAGTCTCTCTATCTCCTTTGGGTGTTTGACAATATTTATAGTTGGCTTGGGAGATGTAATATGACATTCAGCAGCCCATTCTATATCCCCATGCCTCAATATAGATCTCATGCTATTGCAAGTCACTACTTGATTTGGATAAGTGTGTTGCCCTCTCACAACTCTTTGTACTCCTTTTGAATCTTGGAATTTCATTTCGGGAATTTGATAATTTACTGTATGCTCTCCTATTGAATACAACCATTGCACTCCCAAAACCACATTAGTATCAGCAACATCAACCACATAAAAACTATCAACAAAAGTATAGTTACCTACGGTGACTTGCAGCTTTGGAACCCATGTTTTGCATTGCATTGTGTTGTGACCGGGAATGACAACTGTGAAGCCATCAAATGGTTCAATAGGTATCTTTATTTTCTCTACCATCTCTGCATCAATGAAGTTATGAGTGGCTCCTCCATCTACCAAAACTGAAGTTCTTTGTCCTTGTACCACACCTTTGCAGCGGATAGTATGATAGCGAGGTACTGCTGAAAGCACTGCCATTCTTGCTTTGTCCGGTGAAGGCTGATTTTCTTCTTGTCTTTCCTCTTCTACTGCTGTCTCATATGCCTCTTCTTGATCTGAAATATGTCCATCTTCATCCATGCCCCCATCATACCCCTCATTATCAGAAAATACATCTATGTATTGAGCCTTTCCTTTGGTACATTTGTGCCCCGGTGTCCATGGTTGGAAGCATGTGAAGCATAGTTTCTTTTTTCTAAGTTCATCCCTGTTTAGTCCCTCTTTTTTATTCCTCTCAAATGACTCTCTTTGCCAAGGTTTCTTATCATATCCATCCCTTTGCCAAGGTTTCTTTTCAAATTTATAGCTAGGCTTAGGAGGAAATCTCGTTCTAGGAAGCACATTCTGGAGATCCCTAGTCAAGCTCATTGCATCTTTTAATGTAGTTGGCTTGTGGGCTTTGACCAAACCTCTTAAGGGTTCAGCCAAACCTTCAGTGAACAGCAATACTAATCTTCCCATAGATACATCAGCCACCTTGACTGATAATTTTTGAAAGTCCAACATATATTCAGTAGGGGACCCAGTTTGCTTCAATTGAGCTAGTTCTTTGAAAGGCAATTCTGGATCTTTTTGTTCAAATCTTTCTAGTACCCTGTCAACAAATTCTCCATATGTTTTAACCTGATTATGACCCAAGGTTTTCAGCCCATGAAACCACCATTCATTGGCATCTCCTTCCAAATGCAAAATGGCCATTTTTAATGCATCCTCTTCCAACATAGGATTCAGCTGAAAATATACATCCAATTTTTGCACCCAAGTGTTAGCAGAATTTTGAGAAGAACCATCAAAAGTAGGAAGTGACATTTTTTCCAATAGCACTATTTAATTCTTTGTTTTGGAATGGACTCCTATTGTCTCCCTTCCTATTAATCTTTTGCATAGCATCAATGTAGTCACTGAGTGGTACACCTCTTTTACACTCTTCATTCAAATCATTCCAATCATTTACTAGTTTCTTGTAATCCAATGCAAGATTGGGCTCTTCTTTGGGTGTGAGAAATTTAGGTGCAGTATGCCTTTGTGTGCTTTGAAATTCATCAGGTCTATTATGAGGTCCTGTACTTGAGAAAATATGCTCATTCCCTTTCATCTTTTTCCCTGAGTGTGAACCGCTATTATCTCCTATTATCCCTTTGCTTTGAAGCTGGCTAATCAACAATTCAAATCCTTGCAACAATTTATCACCTATCCTATCCATGTTTGCTGAAAGTTTAGAGAAACATGGATCTAAGGTTGCAATAAGTTCCTCCTTATGTTTTAATTTTTCATCCTCCTCTCTACCCATGGTTTCAGCAAAAGACTCCTCTTCTTCTACTACCTCTTCTTCAACAAAAACCTCTTCAACTACTGGTTCAAAGGGTGGTGGATTATTATTTTGACTTCTTGTTAGGACCATCAGGTGCCAAGAACATGCTCTGATACCACTTGTAATATCCCTTTTTCAAATTTTATTAAAATGCCAATTTTTCAACTTTTTCCCCAATTTCGACCTTTGACTAGTTTAACTGTTTTGACCCCCAAATCATCCCAAATGCTCCCAAATCTTCTGTATGAGTGTATTAATGGTATTTAGACTTGAATATCAGGTTCAGGGATGTTTTATGGACCTCCAAATACTGCTGCAAACTTGATTTGTATTCTGATCAATATAGGTAATTTTGACTAGTAATTTGTGCATCAAATCCCCCCCGGGTAACACTGAAAATGGCCTTCCAAATGCCTCCAAACTCCCACAAATTTATGAAAAGAGGTATATAATGTGTTAAGTATGTTATTGAGGTCTCATATGCACCATTAATTGATTTTTACTACTGTTATAACTCTCTCACATTCAACAGCAAAAACCCCCAATTCGACCCTTGGGGAAATGGCACTATTTCATCTCCCAATACAACTAAACTGAGTAAAAATGCTTCAAATGCTCAAGTACAGTACATGAAACTTGTAGAAGACATCCATGGCATTATATTTATCACAAATATATCAGAGAATCATCCATCCATTCGAAATAATCAACATTATAGTGTCATACATCAATGCATTGGGGAAATGGACATTGTTTGCTCATTAATCAATAGTTTTGCATACAACCAGTGGGTATTTCGACCTGAGACTTTCTGAATATGAATAACAGAGGATATGAAGCTATTACAATCATAAATATATAATGAGAAGCTCTCTCAAGAAGCACAAGTGCTCACCAAAAACGCCCTCCCTCAAGGAGCATGAATATGCCTTCAAAACTGGAAACGGTGGAGAGAAAGTGCTGCACTAAACCAAACCATGAAACTTCCTGTAGCTGATACCTGCAAATACAAACTCCATTAAAGCACCATGAAAGACCTGAGTGGCCTCTCCAAACACCAACTTGGATGGGAATCTTTCACCCTCGAAATTGGCTAAGGCAAGAAACTAGTCATCCACTAGCTCTCTCTTCACAAATGCAATTTTTCTCAAATCATCAAAAGCCATTCTCATACTTGATTTCTACATTTTATAACCAACATTAGCCTTCAAGGGGTCGAAATCCTCTCAATAGATTCAATAATTTTCCATTTAGGAAATATTCCTCATTTGCCATTTGTCTCCTAGTTCCAACCTTCCATCTTCTCCCAAATTCGAATTTGAGTCTCTTTGGATTCCTCCAACTCCATGAGCGCCTTCCTTGAGCCTATTTTTGGGGCTGACATGTCATAATGGTCAGGTGTAAGAAGTCAGGTCTGAATTTTGTCATAAATGTCATAGATGCTTCATTATTGTTGTCATAAAACTAGGGAATCTAGCCCAAGTGTCCACTAGTCTCCAATTTGACTCTTCCTCTCCCATGGAGGTTACTATTCCATCCCATTTCGACCTAAGATGCTCAATGCCATGTGTTATGACTTACCAACTCACCCAAGAGTGTTCACCTTCCCATGAATTCGAATTGGCAAGAGAGAGCTGCCATGTGTCATTGAAAAATCAAGCTAGTGTGGGTCCCACCACCTCCATATGTCTCCAAAACCACTTGCCACCTAGAATTTCTCTTGAATTTATTTATTCATCATATTTATTAAATACTTGAACCCTTCTAATGTCTAAATATCATTTATTAGCTTCCTTATTACCATCCCACATGTTCCCATCCAACCTAGGAAACTAGTAGGATTGATGGGATTGTCTTACTATGCACTTATTTGAATGGGGACATTACATTGTGCAATATATGGTCTTGTGCATACCATGGCATACATCAAGCTGCCAACTGCTGATTGATAGGGAATCTTGGACATGTAATCTGTCTCTTCCTGTGTCTTGGGACACATTTCCTTACTTAGACTGAAATGGCTGGCCAAAGGTGTACTTACTGGTTTTGCATTCTGCATTCTGAACCTCTCCAACACCTTTTGTATGTACTCACTATGAGACAATGTCAATTTGCGATTCTTCCCCTCTCTCGTTATTCTCATACCAAGGATTTGCTTTGCAGCACCCAAATCCTTCATTGCAAATGAATTAGCTAGCTTCCTTTTGAGTACATTTATATCCTGCATGTTAGACCCTGCAACAAGCATGTCATCCACATACAATAACAAGATAATATATCTTTCATTGTCTAGCTTCTTGAAATAAACACAGTGGTCAAAATGACATCTACTATAACCTTGTTCTATCATAAACCTGTCAAATTTTAAATACCACTGCCTTGGAGCTTGCTTCAAGCCATACAAACTCTTTTTCAACCTGCATACCAAATCCTCCTTCCCTTTGACCTCATACCCTTGTGGCTGCTGCGTATATATCTCTTCCTCTAAATCCCCATGGAGAAAGGCTATTTTTATATCTAACTGTTCAAGATGCAAATCTTCTACCGCCACTAGAATTAAGATAGTCCTAATTGAAGTCATCTTAACAATAGGAGAAAATATTTCATCAAAATATATACCTTTTTTCTGTGCAAACCCCTTTACAACAAGTCTGGCCTTATACCACTTCTTACCTCCTTCTTCTTCCTTCAACCTGTAAATCCATTTGTTCTGCAATGCTCTTTTACCAGCAGGCAACTGAACCAAATCCCAAGTCTGGTTTCCTACCAATGAGTCCATATCCTCATTCATGCCTTGCTCCCACTTCTTTCTAGTTTCCACCTGCATTGCTTCTTCATAACACTCTGGTTCACCAGCATCAGTCATCAATAAATAATACATTGAAGGAGAGTATCGTTCAGGGAGTCTACTTAACCTGGTAGATCTTCTTGCAGTTGCAGGATTTTCAGGTACTTGCTGCTGTTCTTGATTTTTTGGCACCTTCAGAACTTCATCTTCTTTAATTTCATCAAGCACTGCATACTTTGTGTTTTCCTTTTCCTGTTTCTTTCCTTGCAACTGATCTTTATACATGACCTTTTCATTGAATATTACATCTCTACTCCTGATATTTTTTTATTTTCATAATCCCATAAACGATAACCAAATTCATCAACCCCATATCCAATAAAAGTACATTTCTTGGATTTAGCTTCAAGCTTTGTTCTATTATCTTTATCAAATGTGGACAAATGCTTCACAACCAAATGATCTCAGAAATGAGTAGTTTACCTTTTTATGTGTCCATTGCTTCTCTGGAATACCACCATCTAAAGCACTTGAAGGTCCTCTGTTTATTAAATAAACAACAGTATTTATAGCATCCGCCCAAAACTGTAAGGGCAACCCTGCATGCAATCTCATACAACTTGCACACTCCATGATCGTTCTATTCATCCTTTTAGACACACCATTTTCTTGTGGTGTTCCTGGGACTGTCTTCTCTCTACGAATCCCATGGTATGAACAATAACTATCAAACTCCTTGCCGCAGTACTCACCTCCATTATCAGATCTGAGACACTTCAAACTTTTTTCTGTCTTATTCTCAACCAAAGCTTTCCACGTCTTAAAAGTAGCAAACACATCAGCTGTCTAATACAATAAACCCAAGTTTTCCTAGTGGCATCATCAATAACTGTAACATAATAATGAGAGTCACCAAGAGATTGTACCTGAGCTGGTCCCCATACATCTGTATGCACAAGCTCTAACTTTTCATTCTTCTTTTGTTTCCCAACCCTGAGAAATCTGACTCTCTTCTGTTTTTCATAAACACAGTTTTCACAGAATTCCAAACTTACCTGCTTCAAATCTGGCAACAACTTCCTTGAGTGGAGAATCTACATCCCCTTCTCACTCATGTGGCCAAGCCTATGATGCCATAATGTTGTATCTGTTCCTGTAGAAGCTAAAGAGATAGAATGGTCAATGTTATGAGGACATAAATACAACGTACCTACCCTGTCTCTTTTTGCTATCACCATTGATCCTTTAGTGATATTCCACCACTTTTCTCCAAATGTAGATAGATAGCCACAATCTCCCAACTGCTCTGTTGAGATCAGATTTCTTTTCAGAGCAGGAATATGCCTAACATCTTTTAACATCCAATCAGTTCCATTCTTAACTTTTATCCATACCTTACCCATTCCAACAATTTGACATGGCTCATCTTCACCTAATAAAATATGTCCAAAATCGCCCGGAACATAATCATGAAAATATTTCCTATGGGGTGTAGCATGACATGAAGCCCCTGAATCTACTACCCAATAATCACTAGTATTATCTAATGCAAGAATCAAAGCATCTTGTAACACATCACCTTCTACATTTGCTTCCTGGGTATTTTCCTTCTGTCCATCTCCTTTCTTCTTTAGAGATCTGTAGTCTTTCTTCAGATGTCATTTCTTTCCACAGTTCCAACACTCTATTTTTTCCAGTTTGGACTTGGATCTTCCCTTTTTAGAGTTGCTGCGATTACCTTGGCTCTTTCCTCTCTCCTTTTGTCTTCCCTTGCTTTCCATGGTCAACGCATTACCTGATGTCTCACCTGTGCTTTTTCTTCGCATTTCTTCACTAAGAATAACACCAATAACATCATCAAATTTCAAGGTGTTTGAACCATAGACAGAGTTACTTAAAGCCATGACCAAGCTGTTCCAGCTTTCTGGAAATGAACACAATATTAGAACATCCCTAACCTCATCATCGAAGTTCACACTTACAGAACTTAGTTGATTTGTAACCGTATTAAAATAATTTCAATGATCAGTAACAGATCCACCTTCAGACATCTTCATATTAAATAAACGCTTCATTAGAAATACCTTGTTGGAGGCCGAGGGTTTTTCATACAAATTACCCAATGTGCTCATCAAACCCTTCGTTGTCGTTTCTTTTGAGATATTGAAAGCCATCGAAGAAGCTAGGGACAACCATATTGTCCCCAGTTCCTTTCTGTCAAGAACCTCCCATTCTTCGTCCTTCATGGCCGCTGGTTGATTTGCTCTTCCTCCCAACGGTAGGAATAGATCCTTCTGGTACAGATAGTCCTCCATTTGCATATTCCATAACTGGAAGTTTTGGCTGTTAAACTTCTCGACCTTAAAATTTCCTTCTTCTGCCACTGCTCCCACTCGAACCAGAAACCTTAGCTTCCTGCAGGTTTATCTGCCAAATAGACCTTTGTCTCTGATACCAATTGTTTGAAAAATAGGATCGCAGAGCAATAACAATAAATAGAAATGAAAATATAATCACACATACACATTACAAGAGAGACACAGATATATCGTGGTTCACCCAACTTGGACTACGTTCACACTAAAGTTGCCAGTCCTTATTATTATTCCATCCAGCAAAGTTAAGGGATACAACCTGCAGCACAACTGCTGCACTTCCTCTTCGCTGTCTCACAGTCTCTCTTCCGATCTCAGAGATCTTTACAATGCATAAAACCTAATACATTAACCCTAGCCGTATTACAATGAATTTATTCTATAAGAGAAATACAATGGGATACCCAAAACCATGGGCTCGAAAACAACTAGCGAAAACAACCCCAAGGTAAGGGAATGAGTGTACAGTCCTCTCGGGTGCACGGCTAAGACAATTTCATCTATGAGACTATAAGCTCTAGCTCCACAACCAACAATATCCCACTTGGAGACTAATCACAACAACTCCACCGCTGTTGTACTTACTGGACCTGGACTTGGCAAATTTCTCCTCTTCACCTTCATGCTAGAAGTCCAACTGAAACCGAATAGGAACTCAGCTTCTCTCTGGTCACTACCTTTGTGAACATGTTTGCAGGATTCTGGCTAGTGTGTATCTTTTCCAGCTTCAACAATTCATCTTCCAAAACAGAGCGTATGAAATGGTAATTGGGTTGTATATGTTTGGTATTGAAATGGAATGCTGAGTTCTTTGCAAGATGAATGGCACTCTGGATGTCACTATACAACCTGCTATCCTTCTGCTTCTTACCCAATTCCTCCATAAACCTCTGCAACCAAATCATCTCCTTACTAGCCTCTGTAACAACAACATACTTTGCTTCCGTTGTTGAAAGTGCAACAACTTTCTACAGTTTCGAAATCCAACTTACTACTGTTCCACCTACAGTAAACACATACCCTGTGGTGCTCCTGCTGCTATCCTTATCACCTACCATATCTGCATCAACATATCCATGTAGAACAGTGTTTGAACCTCCAAAACATAATGCCTGAGTGGTAGTACCTCTCAAATACCTGAGAATCCACTGTAATGCCTTCCAATGTTCTTTACCTAGATTGTTCATATATCTGCTCATACCTCCCACTGCTTGTGCAATATCTGGTCTTGTGCATACCATGGCATACATCAAGTTGCCAACTGCTGATTGATAGGGAATCTTGGACATGTAATCTGTCTCTTCTTGTGTCTTTGGACACATTTCCTTACTTAGACTGAAATGGCTGGCCAAAGGTGTACTTACTGGTTTTGCATTCTGCATTCTAAACCTCTCCAACACCTTTTGTATGTACTCACTCTGAGACAATGTCACTTTGCGATTCTTCCCGTCTCTCGTTATTCTCATACCAAGGATTTGCTTTGCAGCACCCAAATCCTTCATCGCAAATGAATTAGCTAGCTTCCTTTTGAGTACATTTATATCCTGCATGTTAGACCCTGCAACAAGCATGTCATCCACATACAATAACAAGATAATATATCTTTCATTGTCTAGCTTCTTGAAATAAACACAGTTGTCAGAATGACATCTACTATAACCTTGTTCTGTCATAAACCTGTCAAATTTTAAATACCACTGCCTTGGAGCTTGCTTCAAGCCATACAAACTCTTTTTCAACCTGCATACCAAATCCTCCTTCCCTTTGACCTCATACCCTTGTGGCTGCTGCATATATATCTCTTCCTCCAAATCTCCATGAAGAAAGGCTGTTTTTACATCTAACTGTTCAAGATGCAAATCTTCTACCACCACTAGACTTAAGATAGTCCTAATTGAAGCCATCTTAACAATAGGAGAAAATATTTCATCAAAATCTATACCTTTCTTCTGTGCAAACCCCTTTACAACAAGTCTTTCCTTGTACCACTTCTTACCTCCTTCTTCTTCCTTCAACCTGTAAATCCATTTGTTCTGCAATGCTCTTTTACCAGTAGGAAACTGAACCAAATCCCAAGTCTGGTTTCCTACCAATGAGTCCATCTCCTCATTCATGCCTTGCACCCACTTCTTTCTAGTTTCCACTTGCATTAATTCTTCATAACACTCTGGTTCACCAGCATCGGTCATCAATAAATAATGCATTGAATGAGAGTATCATTCAGGGAGTCTACTTAACCTGGTAGATCTTCTTGCAGTTGTAGGAGTTTCAGGTACTTGCTGCTGTTCTTGATTTTCTAGCACCTCCAGAACTTCATTTTCTTTAATTTCATCAAGCACTGCATACTCTGTGTTTTCCTTTTCCTGTTTCTTTCCCCGCAACTGATCTTTATACATGACCTTTTCATTGAATATTACATCTCTACTCCTGATATTTTGTTATTTTCATAATCCCATAAATGATAACCAAATTCATCAACCCCATATCTAATAAAGGTACATTTCTTGGATTTAGCTTCAAGCTTTGTTCTATTATCTTTATCAATATGGACAAATACTTCACAACCAAATGTTCTCAGAAATGAGTAGTTTACCTTTTTATCTATCCATGCCTCCTCTGGAATACCACCATCTAAAGCACTTGAAGGTCCTCTGTTTATTAAATAAACAACAGTATTTACAGCATTCGCCCAAAACTGTAAGGGCAACCCTGCATGCAATCTCATACACCTTGCACACTCCATGATCGTTCTGTTCATCCTTTCAGACACACCATTTTCTTGTGGTGTTCCTGGGACTGTCTTCTCTCTACGAATCTCATGGTATGAACAGTAACTATCAAACTTCTTGCCGCAGTAATCACCTCCATTATCATATCTGAGACACTTCAAACTTTTTTCTGTCTCATTCTCAACCAAAGATTTCCGCTTCTTAAAAGTAGCAAACACATCAGATTTCTGTCTAATGCAATAAACCCAAGTTTTCCTAGTTGCATCATCAATAACTGTAACATAATAATGAGATTCACCAAGAGATTGTACCTAAGATGGTCCCCATACATCTATATGCACAAGATCTAACTTTTCATTCTTCTTTTGTTTCCCAACCCTGAGAAATTTGACTCTCTTTTGTTTTTCATAAACACAGTTTTCACAGAATTCCAAACTTACCTGTTTCAAATCTGGAAGCAACTTCCTTGAGTGGAGAATCTGCATCCCCTTCTCACTCATGTGGCCAAGCCTATGATGCCACAATGCTGTATCTATTCCTGTGGAAGCTAAAGAGATAGAATGGTCAGTATTTTGAGGACATAAATACAACATACCTACCCTATCTTCTTTTGCTATCACCATTGATCCTTTAGTGATCTTCGGCCACTTTTCTCCAAATGTAGATAGACAGCCGCTGTATCTGTTCCTATGGAAGCTAAAGAGATAGAATGGTCAGTATTATGAGGACATAAATACAACGTACCTACCCTGTCTCCTTTTGCTATCACCATTGATCCTTTAGTGATCTTCGGCCACTTTTCTCCAAATCTGAAAGCAACTTCCTTGAGTGGAGAATCTACATCCCCTTCTCACTCATGTGGCCAATCCTATGATGCCACAATGTTGTATCTGTTCCTGTGGAAGCTAAAGAGATAGAATGGTCAGTATTATGAGGACATAAATACAATGTACCTACCCTGTCTCCTTTTGATATCACCATTGATCCTTTAGTGATCTTCGGCCACTTTTCTCCAAATGTAGATAGACAGCCGCCATCTCCCAACTGCCCTGTTGAGATCATATTTCTTTTCATAGCAGGAATATGCCTAACATCGTTTAATGGCCAATCAGTTCCATTCTTAACTTTGATCCATACCTTACCCATTCCAACAATTTTACATGGCTCATCATCACCTAATAAAACATGTCCAAAATTGCCTGGAACATAATCATGAAAATATTTCCTATGGGGTGTAGCATGACATGAAGTCCCTGAATCTACTACCCAATAATCACTAGTATTATCTAATGCACGAATCAAAGCATCTTGTAACACATCACCTGCTACATTTGCTTCCTGGGTAGTTTCCTTCTGTCCATCTCCTTTCTTCTTTAGAGATCTGTAGTCTTTCTTCAGATGTCCTTTCTTTCCACAGTTCCAACACTCTATTTTTCCCAGTCTGGACTTGGATCTTCCCTTTTTAGATTTACTGCGATTACCTTGGCTCTTTCCTCTCTCCTTTTGTCTTCTCCTGCTCTCCATGGTCAATGCATTACTTGATGTCTCACCTGTGCTTTTTCTTCGCATTTCTTCGCTAAGAATAACACCAATAACATCATTAAATTTCAAGGTGTTTGAGCCATATGCAAATTTACTTACAACCATGACCAAGCTGTTCCAGCTTTCTGGAAATGAACACAAGATTAGAAGATCCCTAACCTCATCATCGAAGTTCACACTTACAGAACTTAGTTGATTTGTAACCGTATTAAAATCATTTCAATGATCAGTAACAGATCCACCTTCAGACATCTTCATATTAAATAAATGCTTCATTAGAAATACCTTGTTGGAGGCCGAGGGTTTTTCATACAACTTACCCAATGCGCTCATCAAACCCTCCATTGTTGTTTCTTTTGAGATATTGAAAGCCATCGACGAAGCCAGGGATAGATGTATTGTCCCCAGTGCCTTTCTGTCAAGAACCTCCCATTCTTCGTCCTTCATGGCCGCCGACTGATTTGATCTTCCTCCCAACGGTAGGAATAGATCCTTTTGGTACAAATAGTTCTCCATTTGCATCTTCCATAACTGGAAGTTTTGGCCGTTAAAATTCTCAACCTTAAACTTTCCTTCTTCTGCCATTGCTCCCACTCGAACCAGAAACCTTAGCTTCCTGAGGGTTTATCTGCCAAATAGACTTTTGTCTCTAATACCAATTGTTTGAAAAACAAGATCACAGAGCAATAACAATAAAAATAAATGCAAATATAATCACACATACACATTACAAGAGAGACATATATATATCGTGGTTCACCCAACTTGGGCTACATCCACACTGAAGTTGCCAGTCCTTATTATTATTCTATCCAACAAAGTGAAGGGATACAACCTGCAGCACAACCGCTGCACTTCCTCTTCACTGTCTCACAGTCTCTCTTCCAATCTCAGAGATCTTTACAATGCATAAAACCTAATACATTAACCCTAGCCGTATTACAATGAATTTCTTTTATAAGGGAAATACACTGGGAAAATACCATGGGATACCAAAAACTATGGGCCTGAAAACATCTGGCGAAAACAACCCCAAAATGTTTTCGTGGGGGCTCCACCTCCACACCCCCCTGAAACCCAAGGTAGGGGAATGAGTGTACAGTACTCTCGGGTGCATTGCTAAGACAATATCATCTATGAGACTATAATATATGGCTCCACAACCAACATTCCCCCTCTGTTGAGAGCTTAGGAACCCATTCCAACACTTTGCATACCCTGCAAATCTTAGGCCTCAACAGGTAGTTGCAAAGGAAATGATCTCCTCCACATATCCAACATTTCAATGGCTGCTTTATATTCTCCTACTCAATTTCCTTTGATTCCTACAACCTGGAATGTTTCTTAATGGGATGATTGGATGAATGCTTCTTCATTGATTCGCTTTCCTTTCCCTTACTAATTGCTCCCAGCATGTTTTTTAGCTTGAGCATCTCTCCAAGATTTTCTTGGGTCTCGAAAAATGTTTGGAGCATATTTTCTACCAAACCCAACAGTCTCTATTCTACTACCATGGTTGATGTGCACAACAACCCACACTGGCTTGCTAGCTCCCTTGGTCTTATAACAGCTGCAACCAATTGCTTTCAATTTCTCACCTGTAAAATTCATCATTGCAATTTATGTTAGGCCAAGCATAATATAAACATTAAGATCAGTCAATCACTTTCCAAATTGACATAGGGAGTTCATGCTTTATCCAAACACTTCCACATGTTTCATGCTTGCCCAACATGCAAATGAACTCATTCATGTTCATCATTTCATAGGGAATTCACTAATTCAACATTCACAATTATTTCCAACAATTAACACAATCATTTCAAGTCATGACATGCATCAAACAATTTCTTGTTTTTATAAATGCATCAATAAAAGGAAAGAGAGAGCAGTAAGAGTTTTCTCCTCTTAGTCTTGTTCCATTCTGGAATCCACACCACCACTGTGGTTTTCATGCTCTTAGCCTCTTTCACTTCAGTGAATTCTTGACTCACCCTTTCTTGGCTATGACACTTAGTGTCTAAGGCTTTTCAACCAGGGAACCCTTCCCCATTGTTTCCTACATAGCCTTTGGTTGCTCAGGTCTACACAAGTACATTAGCACCATTTTCCTCATTGTTGCTCATGTTGATCTCTTCCAGGACAGTCACATGTCCACATGCATCCTTAGGATTCCTTCATAGTCCTTGCTTCTAGTAATACCTACACTCAAACATTGAATCAATTCACATGTTTAGTTTATTTTCATAGGGTTTATCCTTAAGTAAGAGTTTAAGAAATCATAATCAAATCACATACACACATATATTGATATTAAATAAGCAAGAAGTTGCAAGATAACCAAATACTTAGCTGTATTGGATGTCTTCATTCTATTCCACAGGCTCCTTCTTTGTTTAACAATCCTTGGATTTCCCATAGGTACAATAATGAATGTTGGGCCAGCATGCAGGCTGCTCCACAACCATTCGAATAGGTAATTCCAAGCCAGTACGTTGACTAGGTTTATCAGACATCCCTCTTAGCAATATGTTAATCTAGTACTCTGACTGGGTTTATCAAGTATTTAAGGAATGTTTGTCCGACTGATCCACAACATTAAGTAGTTAATGCCCAACCAATTACTCTCTGGATTTACCAAGAATTTGTAGCGCACAACCAGTTACTCTCTAGATTTACCAAGCATTTGTAGCACCCAACCAGTTCCTCTTTGGGTTTACCAAGCATTTGTAGCACCCAACCAGTTACTCTCTGGATTTACCAAGCATTTGTAGCGCCCAACCAATCACTCTCTGGATTTACCAAGCATTTGTAGGACCCAACCAGTTACTCTCTGGATTTTCCAATCATTTGTAGCGCCCAACCAGTTACTCTCTGGATTTATCAAGCATTTGTAGCCCTCTTAGGGTCCTTGCTTCCTGCACTGACCAAGGTTTCCAACAAGAAATAACAGTGTATCAGCTTACCTGTTAGAAGGCTTATACTTGAAATCTTCATTATTCCAAACAAGAATAAATGAAATTGAATACTTATTTGTATTGTGCATTTCCTCTCTGGTCCACAGGGTCTTGCTTCGCTTTTGCAATCCTTGGGATCACCTATGGAATTGGATGTTTGGCCAGCACATATGCTGCTCCACAACATCAATTAGTTTATAGTGCCCAACCAGTACACCTTCATGCCGAATGGGTTTACCAAGCACTTGGTGGTGCCCAACCAGTCCCATACCTGGTTGGACCTCTCCATTGCCGAGCCAGCACATCCATTTGGGTCTCCAGTCAATGGCAGGAAAATGCACCACCGACCATATAGGTAAAGTCTCTACTACTCTACCTCAGGATTGCATCATCCTTTCACTCGTTCCGTAACCCTTCATGCACATAACACCCTTCCCCACAACCCCTCATGAAAACCTTTTCACTTTTCTTCTTTAGTGCACAACACCAATTGCATTTGTTCAAGCTGTCAACAAAAGTTGGATAAACAAGCTCATCAGTGTTGCTGCTCCAAAATTGTAAAAATATTTCATAACATTCACTATCAACTATTGAAACACCAAGAATGCATCCATTCCCTTAGGGTGTAATCAATATTGACAATCCTAACATAACCTAACATCAGAAAAGTGTGCACCCCTCACTGATGTGATCCATGTAGGCCCCTAATCATACTCAAGCAATTTTCCACAATGGAAATAAAATCAAAACATGCTCTGCATTGTAATCCTAACAATTAGACATGCATATACATATATATCAGCCAGGGTTTATAGAACACTTGTCCATTTGCAGATGTAGTCTCTCTTTACTTGTGAGGAATGGGGGATCCCTTCTCTGAGTTAACAGTCCCTCGGTTTTCCATCCAATTTCCTTTTTACATTCCATAACCCACACATGTCTTCCTAACATAATATTTACCATCTCACTCACATGGTTTACCACATGTAGTTCAGTTGAGATATTATCAATATTTACAATGGCGTTTCACCCGAAACCCATTTCCAAAGCATATGATCCTTCCAATGAAGTTTGGCTTCTGCAGGCCATCACACATTGTCTTTCTGCAGTGTGTCTTCCTTGCACACTTATCACATAGCCAAACAGTCATTAGTAATTATCAACAAAATCACAAATCTGAAATTTACAAATCTGTTCATGCCAAAATCAGATTTCACATTGTCCCTACAATCAGCTTAAAACTTTAAATGTAGCCATATCATTTTTATGTCACTCTGTCCTTCCAACAGAGCACTCTAGTAGTCTTCTCATCATGACTACCTTTGTACAACCTTCTCCTGCATTCCCAGCAACTCATGAAATGATCTCAGAATTACCACTAATTCATCATTCCATCTGTTTATTTATTTGCAATGATCATACATCACAACCATGCATTCACACAATGCATCTCAACATGTGCACCCACACCTATGCATGGACATTTACAACATTTACACAAACTTTTCATGTGCATTCACTTCATGCAACCATGGGTTTACAAATATTCTAATGCACACTTACCATTCCAAACACATATGGCACGATGTAACTTCATATGAATGCATTCTAACATTTAAATAGGAACATCGTAGAAGGTCCTTTGCCCTTACTACTCCATACCTTACCATGCCATGGTTGTATGATATTCACATCAAGTGAATTCAACCATACATGCATACCAGCTTATGATTATAAGGTATGGTTCAAGGGATTCTTACCCAATCCTTCAATACTTGTACCATCAACACAAACATATCATACTTGCATGGTTCCCATGAGTACTCTTGATCTTACCTGGTCATCTTGGATTCAAGACTTACACAATCCTTTCACCAATATTCATGATCACATATCTGCTGCACCAACCTTTCTTCATAAGTTTACTGGTCACATGCAACAACATCATCAGCATTTTCAACCAGGATTCAACCACAACAATTGTCATTAGTGGTTTGTTGCATATGTAAAACATCACTAGCTTTACCAATCTATAGTTCTCATATTCATGTACTATGCAATATCTAGCAATATGTCTACTAGTGCATATTCATTTCAATTGATCTAATCATCTCTCATTTTCAACATCTCTATGCTATGATTTTCTGTATATAAAATCACAAATATAACGCAAGATTCGAATGGGGTTAATGAATTCTTCCTTCCAATTCCCTTTCATAGCATCAAATTCTTTTTCCATGTAATAGCTAGTCCAATTGCATGGCCTGGTCAGCCTTCTATAGCTCTATCGGAGCACTACAACAACTCTCATTGAATCAGGTTCACATGCTTGCTGCTCACGTTGCTTTTAGAATATGTGGTCAAGTCCAACTTGGCCTCTCTTGGACTAACTTGTAAGCTCGTACTTCGGCCCAAACAACCCCAGCTGTAATTGAAGCTCTGATACCACTTTGTAACGTCCCCATATCACCTCGGTGTCCTTCAGAGGCGAAAGGAGACCTTGATACTTTTTTTTTCTTCAAAATGCTTCCAGTCACGCCTTTCCGCAATCCGCAATTGCGGATTCAGAAGTGCCAAACATCATAACCGAAAAGCTTACCTTTATGCAATGCGCAATCTGCAACGGTATATCTGTAATCTGCAATCTGCAATTGTGGATGCGGAAGTGAAAAACTTCATAACCGAAAAGCTTACCTTTCCGCAATCTGCAATCAGCAACAACAGATCCGCAATCCGCAACGACGGATCCGCAATCCTCAACGACGGATCCACAATCTGCAACGATGGATCTGCAATCCGCAATCTGCAATTGCGGATGTAGAAGTACAAAACTTCATAACCGGAAAGCTTACCTTTCCGCAATTTGTAATCTGCAACGATGGATCGGCAATCTGCAATCCACAATCCGTATTGCGGGTGCAGAAGTGAAAAAATATACAATGGAAAACTTACCTTTCCGCAACCGCAAATCCGCAATCCGTACTGCGGGTGCGGAAGTGCAAGATTTTCCCATCGACAAACTTACCGTTCCGCAATCCGCAATCCGCAACCACGAATCCACAATGCGCAATCTGCATTGCGGATGCGGGAATGAATAATTTCCCACCGGGAAAAATTACCTTTCCGCAATCTGCAATCCGCAATTGTGGTTGCGGGCATGCGGAACCACACCCCTGCAAAGGTAACTCTCCACACAACTTTTGAGGGGCATAACTTCCCCATCCTTAGTCCAAATGAGACATGGTCGGTACCGTTGGAAATCTCTTGGAGATCTCTATCCAATGGTGAAATCCCTGTCCCATTTGAGCATTCATACCATGATAAATTTCCCACTGAAGTTCTGTCCATAAATCCACTTAAAAGACTTAAACCTTATTCTTGCCAAGGTTCTGCTCCACTTGTGCCAAATCTTTTCTCCTTCATCTGGCCCACAGGGTGCCTATTCTCCCAGATCACAGTCTTGACTGGAATAGACTTCCCTTCTTAGCCTTGAACTTAGCCCTATTCATCAAGGGATAACATATGTAAGGACAACAGAGTATAAAAAGGCAATATGCATAAGCATGCTCAATAACTCATGTAGGAAGGTCCATACATCCATAAACACAAGATACTGAAGCATTATCCACCCTTAGAAAGGAATTAAATACTTAGTTTATTTCTCCTAACAGATTGAGGAATAACATATAGGTACTTAGCCTTATTCCTCAAGCATGAACACATATATGAATACCAACATAATCAACAAGCTGCAAGGTGCAGGAGGAAAGCAATAACATGCCCAACAACATAATACATAATACTTGGGAAATCAGTCCTACTAACCATCTGAACCAAATCATACATTTGACATATATAATGCACGCACATCTAGCATATGTGAAACTAGTAATGTATTAAACCCATGCACAACAACAAATTCAAACACAGGTTCAGATGCAAAGCTTAAATATACATCCCTACTCATACAAAGCTTCTTATTGCTCCACTTCATATAAATTCATTCAATCAATAACTGGTATGTAATAAGCAAGCCATAAACACATGATACATCCTTATTCAAACACCACAAGGGCACTTATATTTTAATTGAAAACCACCAGGCAACTGGTTATGGACTGCAACATTCCATCCCAACCATAGATCTCTTCCTAGCCTCTATTATTTCAGCAATCAAAGATCACCCCCAAGCTGGGGCTATGTATCCACTAAGGAGCATCACTGAGGCTCACTCACAGCATTGGTTCACAGTCACTCAAGGAATTTAGCACACAGTGGGTTTGTCAAGCAAATGGGAAGGCATGGACTGAGTTTACTAACTCATTGAGTTCCACCATAGAGCTACAAGCACATATCCTTGACCTCATACCTCCTAGGAACCCCCATCACCTCCACTCTCAGCCTGAGTAAGGTCCCCTTCTCTACTACATAGTCCCTCAGGCGCCCCTTCCCTCAACACTGATCTAGGTAGGTATGGATGGTCCTGACTTCTAAACTAATGGATACTTGAGCTTTCACTGGTTCCAATCTGGAATCAATCTCTTTGATCCTTTCCTCACTTCAATCCACTCTTGGATCTTTCCCAAAATCTGCCCATGTGAATCCCCTCACAGATTTCTACTATCCACCTCTAAAACAGGGTTTTCTGGTAATACTCAGCTCTGTGATTTGTGCTTCCACAGAATCGCGAAATCTGGTTCTCCCCTCTCTATTCTACGGTTCCTGAATCTCTCCCTCTCTGTTCTACGGGTTCGTAAGTCTCTCCCTCTCTGCTCTGCAGGTTCGTGAATGAATCTCTATCCCTCAAAGAATGTGGTCGTATTTTCCTTCCACCCTCGGGTAGTCAAATAGGCTCTGCCAGTTTCAAGCGTTGAGTGTCTTTCCAGACAAGCAACTAGAGTCATGCTCTGTCATACAAAATCACAGGCATGCTCCATACTCCATCGGCTTCAGCAACAGTGTTCTCAACCACCCTCTGCAACCGCATTAAATGTCAGCAGGGAGTTCAAATGGGTTCACAATCGGACATGTGGCAACATGGGTTCCCATCCCACAACCCCCTCACCACTCCCTAGTGGATACACAACCCCTATTTCTCACATTGCCTCCATAGCCAATCCCTTAGGTGTTTTATTGAAATATTAATATTTACATCATTTACATTTCTTCATGGCTTAACAACCCATGAACAATCAACTGTCAAATACTTTCCTATGCAACTAAAACCTGAACATCCACTAGTGGAACCTTGGCCTTGAGCTCCACACTAGGGTGACACACATTGCATACACTATTTACATTGAGGCCAATAACCATAAGGGTCAAAATATGGGTACTACAGTGGAGCTCAAGGCCAAGTCCCCACTAGTGGATGCTTAAGGTTTGTTTGCATAGGAAAGTATTTGACATTTGAACTATTCATGTACTACTAAGCCATGAGATATTGTAATTGATGTAAATATTTAAGATTGCATTGAAATACCCAGAAAACAGGCTAAGGAGACAACTAATGAGAAGGGGCTATGGTATCCACTAAGGAGAGGTGATAGGGTTATGGGATGGGAACCCATGCTTCCACTTGAACATAAGAAACCAATTTGATTCCCCATGCTAACATGGAATTCGGTTACAGAAGGTGGGGAAGAAAAGGTCGGTGGAGTGTTAAATTTTCTGAATTTACTTCAATATGATCTAGGATCTTAACTGAGAGAACAACATGTACAGCATATCTACAGCATATCAATCATGGAGACAATAATGCAAGCACACAAGAGACACAAAGATTTACTTGGGGAAAACCATAAAGGTGAAAAACCCCAATAACTTCCTCAGAGATAGATAGAGCAATGATACAACCAACCAAGAGATAGACATAACCTAGCAGTAGATCCTCCTCCTCCATAAGTGCGCCTCTCCTCCTTGAGAGCATGTGTGAGAAGTGAGTGAGTAAATAGAGTGCCTCCCGCACTCTATTTATACTTGACTTGACTTGCCTTTTTACCTAACTCATGTCGGCTCGAACTTAACCACATAACATAATGCTGAGTGGGCCGACCCCCAATAGGGTGGTCTAATAACCCTTTGACCCACATGGCCGACCCCCAATAGGGTGGTCTAATAACCCTTTGACCCACATGACTTATACAGGGCCGACCCCAAACAAGGTGGTCTAATAACCCATCAAGTATAAGTTACGACACTTACAATATAAATGACGACACTTCCTTATAGAGGAATAATACCATCTCTATAGGAATACAATATACATATATGTGAAATACATTCCGAAGTTACATATACATCAACACTCCCTCTTAACTAGGAAGGTATTTCTCAGCACAGTTCTTCTAGCACAAGTCATCTTCTCTGGATCATCGTCACTGGATAATCGTCATCGAGTCATCATCATCGTCACTGCTGCTGCTATCTCAATCAATCTCTGAATCTACTCGTCATAGGAAGTTCTACAGAGCCAGTCCTTTTTCATACTGGATGTAGGCCCACCACATGCAGGTCTTCGTCATCACTGGCCATACTGTGGAATCCTCAGGACTTATTACGTGCTTCACAAAACCTCGAAAGAGCATCCCAGGATGTTACGGGTACACAACTCCGACCTGTAGGATCTCCCAGGGCGCTATTACATGTGACCCCACCACAAAACCTCGCAAGAGCATCTCAGGATGTTACGGGTACACAACTCCGACCTGAAATCTCCCAGGGCACAAATTACATGTGGTCCACCACAAAACCTCGCAAGAGCATCTCAGGATGTTACGGGTACACAACTCCGACCTGAAATCTCCCAGGGCAACGAATTACATGTGGTCATGGCAAAACCTCGCAAGAGCATCCCAGGACTGATTACGGGCACACAGCCCAACCTATCGGATCTCCCAGGGAAACGAATTACATGCCATAGGACAAAACCTCGCAAGAGCATCTGCTAGATATCCCAGGGCGCTATTATATGCCATAGGCAAAACCTCGAAAGACTATCTGCAGATCTCCCAGGGCAACGAATTACATGTCCTCCCAGAGCAAAACCTCGAAAGAGCATTTGCCAGATGTCCCAGGGCACCGAATTACATGCCATAGGCAAAACCTCGAAAGACCATCTGCAAATCTCCCAGGGCAACGAATTACATGCTCATCTGCACAACCTGATCCACGGCCATAGAGTATCAACCTGATACTCACCATACATCATCATGATGTATCCATGATCATCCTGATCATCATCACTGCAACGTCCTGCTGCATGTCATCTGGAGCAACATCCTGAAGCTCGTCATCTATGATCATCCTGATCATCACTGCAACATCCTGCTGCATGATCCACCTGATCATCAATGCATCTACCTGATGCATACCAAGTATCATACATGATCCTCCTGATCATCAATGTATCCACCTGATACAAATACATGATACATGTCATCATACATGATCCTCCTGATCATCAATGCATCTACCTGATGCATACCAAGTATCATACATGATCCTCCTGATCATCAATGTATCCACCTGATACAAATACATGATACATATCATCATACATGATCCTCCTGATCATCAATGCATCTACCTGATGCATACCAAGTATCTACCTGATACATATCATCATACATGATCCACCTGATCATACAATGTATCCACCTGATACATATACAGATACATGGTCCAAGCATCCAACATGATGCATACATACATACATAAAATGATCCAACTGATCATATCCAAGCAGAAACCAGAACATCATCCTGATGCTCATCATCCAGCGCTTACATCCACAGCCATGTGAAGGATCCTCCTTCCAACATGCTTGGAATGGCTTCAGCAAATGTGTCCATCACTTCTTCCTCGAAGTATCCTTGATCTGAAGCACGCCAAGCCTCTCTCTGAAGTACTCGAACTTCACCCTGGCTAGTGGCTTCATCAGCACATCTGCAATCTGCTTGTCCGTCGCAACATACAGGAGCTTCACAGCTCCTCTCTGCACCATATCCCTGATATAGTGATATTTGATCTCTATGTGTTTCGACCTGTCATGAAACACTGGGTTCTCGGACAGCTTCACACAACTCTGGTTATCACAGAAGATACCAGTAGCCTCCAACGGGAGATCAAATAACTCAGACAGTAGCTTCCGTAGCCATACTGCCTCACAACTAGCTGAACAGGCTACAACATACTCTGCCTCAGCTGTACTCAGTGCTACGCAGGAATGCTTCCTGCTAAACCAAGAGATCACACCTGATCCCATACTGAAGCAGCACCCAGATGTGCTCTTCCTGTCTGCAGCACTGCCAGCCCAATCTGAATCAACATAACCTTCCAGGTTAAACTTTTGATTCGCCTCATACCTGAGCCCATAATCCACTGTACCCTTCAGGTACCTCAGAACATGCTTTACAGTAACCAGGTGAACACTTCTCGGATCCGTCAGGAACTGGCTCAATGTGTTCACAGCAAAGCAAATGTCTGGTCTCGTGTTCGTCAGGTACATCAAGGACCCAATCATCTGACGATACATAGAGACATCAACTGAATCGGATGAAGCATCACATAGAAGCTTCAGATTCGATGCCATAGGTGTGGCCATGGCCTTGCAATCCATCATCCCGAACCTCTTTGGGATCTCTACTGCATACTTCCCTTGTCCAAGGAAGATTCTATCTGCACTTTGCCACACCTCCATGCCAAAAACAAATAGTGCATCATCCCCAAGTTCTTCATCTCGAACTCGGTAGTAAGCTTCCGCTACGTGTCGGCAATCAATCTATCTTCACCATACCAAGTTCTGGGAGCTTGCTTCAAGCCATACAAGGCTTTCTTCAATCTGCATACATATGACTCCCTGTCAGGTCTTGGGACTGCATCCCAAACATCTTCTTCATGATCTACGGATCATGGCATTCCATTTCTTCATCCCAGATCCTGGGAACTTCAATATCTTCAATAGATATCTTTCTTGCTGGAACAAATGTTGTAGTCCTTTTGTAGGAGATGGCATATGATCTTTCCTACACAACAAGTTAAATTGCATGATTAGAAAACATCTTATAGTTTTCAGAACAAATTCTTACACATAAAGAAATATGCCATACAGTCATGCAATTATCTTAGCCAATGCTTCAATACAACATTTATCCATATCCCGTAACTTTCTAGATGCCTTCCAATCTCTACCAGAACATTGTTAAGAGTGTGCACAACTCCCAACATGTCAGCAAAGAGGTTTCATTCTAGATAAGTAGCAATGGAATGTTGTACAGTGCCATAGGCTACTTACCCATGCATATTAGTAGTATACTGTTCATCAATGCAATTATTCTAATATGCATAATACACAACCTAATTCTAGGAACATCAGTATATACATTATTGAACAGTATTATTTAAGAAATGACAATTCAAATACTTATCTTTGTTTGTTCGTTGGGTGGACTCCCTCTGAGTCTTTGCTTCCTTGCAGGAGCTGCTGGAGTCCTAATCTGAGGTAGCTTCTTCTACACCTTTCTGTTGTGAAATGTAGAGAGATGATCAACTCCCTCTGAATATCTGCATCCTTGCAGAAACTACTGAAGTGTGCTCCTTTGCTTTCTTGCAGGAACAACTAGAGTGTGCTCCTTTGCTTTCTGGCAGGAGCAACTGGAGTGTGCTCCCTCTTGATCTTTGCTTCCTGAATTACCTGTTCTTGAACTCATATTCATCCTTGGTCCCTATGCATGCTTATTAGTATCATGAATGTGTTATCCTTGTGATCTCATATAAAATCATACATTCATTAGTATACTATTAAAACACAATAATCTCAAGCATGTATAGTCATGATCATTTCAAACAGAAATAATAAGCATGAGCATTCAAGGATTCTTATGGTTAGTCAAATCATAAGAAACATAACATGTCTAAACCTGTAATTACTCAAGCCTATGACTCTTCAGGTTAGTTGAATCATCAATCAAGATAAGATATAAAATGCATAAAACCTGTGATTATTCAAGCCTATACTTTCATGATTCTTCTGGTTAGTCATATCATCAATTATAATAATATACATCCAACCATGATTATTCAAACCTATGACTTCATGAATAATTATTATCAACAACAGTATAAGATCCTAACACAAGGTAGGATTTTAGCTTGATATAGGAAAAACATACCTGGATTAGCATGCTAGCTATTTATGTCTAACATACCCGCATAATGTCTTCTGGTTCTCTTTAGTGACTTGTGCTAGTAACCTGCATGTCTCATAAGTTAACCATTATAAAACTAAGTTATACATACCTCGAGAATGGATCTTCTATGAGATCCATGGCAATGGATGAATCTTTGTCCTCATGATCATATGTTCTTGAACTAGAACATGATTTGTCTTCTTGGTGTACCTTTCATGTTAGTAGACAACATAAAACTCATACAACATCACAATGTGTTAGTATAAACATAAGTTTCATACTCCTAATAAATGAATGACTTCTATCATGCATTCATAATTTTATTAAGGTGATATGACAAGTCTAAAATCAAGATTGTACTAACCGTGATAATATGAAGACAAGCATACCATAAACTTAATTATGAACAAATCTCAAAACATACCTCGATGAGTCATACCTGTCGAGATCACTTGTAATCTTCTTATGTAAGGCCTTAGCCTCATCTCCCTCTGAAACAGGAACTTCTTCACTTATGCAAGTGATTAACCCAATCCACTTGATTTGCAAGAACTGGACCTTGAGCTGGATATGGGTTTGTCAGAGAAACCCCAAAAATTCAAACTTTGAATTTCAAACTTCTTATAGGATAGAAATATGTGCCTTGATGAGCTGATCAAGTTGGTATATTCAGAATTTGAAAACTGCAAAGTTTCACTCCTCAATTTTGCCTTTGAAACTTCTAGATTCACTGGACGTGACCCTGAACTGGGGTTTGATGAAGCCCACTCTTTTTCCCCATCAAAATGTTTGATCCAAAGCTCTAAGCTTCTATTTTTCTGAGGAGCTTCCAGCCGTGGTCACAGATTTCAAAAATTCCCATTTTTACAGAAGCCCTAATTTTCCACTTTTCTGATCAAAGTCCCGAACTAGGGTCTAATCAAGCCCGGCCTTCTGCCCAACCAAAAATTCTGATCTTGGTCTCTAAATTTCTATTTTGATGAGTAGCATCCAGCCGTGGTCTCCGATTACAAAAATTCCAACTTTCTCCAAAGCCCTAAATTCCGGAAGCCATGAATGAAGGTACCAAAAAATAATTCTGTTTTGACAGAAATATGTACCTGATTGTTTCTGGTGTAACTCCGAAATTTTTGATCCACAGGGTCTGAAAAAGTTTCCTGAGATAGCCTGACCTGTTATCTTTCCATCCTGACAGGTCTGACCTCAATTGGATTCTCTGAGAGAGAGATATGCCAAATGTCGCAACGTGACCTGTTTTGGGATAAAACAGGAGAGCGAACTTGTACGGCGTGCCACGTGTCACTGTTTTAACTTCAGTCTCTGAAAAAGTTTTCTGAGATATCTCGGCCTGTTACCTTTCCATCCTGACAGGTATGACCTCAATTGGACTCTCTGAGAGAGAGTTATTCCAAATGTCGCAACGTGACCGGTTTATGGGATAATACAGGAGAGCGAACTTGTACGGCGTGCCACGTGTCACTGGTTCGACTTCGGCCTCTGAAAAAGTTTTCTGAGATAGTGCAGACTGTGTACTACCTGTCACTCTTTACGAAATTTCATTTGGAGCTTCCTAGCCCAAGATATGACCTTTTGCCCAAGGTCACCTGATTTTGACTCAGATCTGGAAGAGGCAGAAACCCTATATTGTACAGATCATAAATCACAAAGTACAACGAATTAGAGGTTGTCCTTTGGACACAAGATACCTGGAGATCTTAGCTTCGGCCTGTAACAATTTTAGATCCGAAAACTTTGCCAAAACGGATTTATAGCGAAAGTGCTACGATGACTGGTTTTTGCTATATCAAGCCCTAGCATCGTAAGTGCAACAAGTGTCATACATGCCATATCATGCCTTCTTTCAGGCTAGCTCTGATACCATGTTAAATTTTCTGAATTTACTTCAATATGATCTAGGATCTTAACTGAGAGAACAACATGTACAGCATATCTACAGCATATCAATCATGGAGACAATAATGCAAGCACACAAGAGACACAAAGATTTACTTGGGGAAAACCATAAAGGTGAAAAACCCCAATAACTTCCTCAGAGATAGATAGAGCAATGATACAACCAACCAAGAGATAGACATAACCTAGCAGTAGATCCTCCTCCTCCATAAGTGCGCCTCTCCTCCTTGAGAGCATGTGTGAGAAGTGAGTGAGTAAATAGAGTGCCTCCCGCACTCTATTTATACTTGACTTGACTTGCCTTTTTACCTAACTCATGTCGGCTCGAACTTAACCACATAACATAATGCTGAGTGGGCCGACCCCCAATAGGGTGGTCTAATAACCCTTTGACCCACATGGCCGACCCCCAATAGGGTGGTCTAATAACCCTTTGACCCACATGACTTATACAGGGCCGACCCCAAACAAGGTGGTCTAATAACCCATCAAGTATAAGTTACGACACTTACAATATAAATGACGACACTTCCTTATAGAGGAATAATACCATCTCTATAGGAATACAATATACATATATGTGAAATACATTCTGAAGTTACATATACATCAACATGGAGGAGGTCGATGAAGGGGGAACCGCCCTGAGATTTAGAGGTTCTATTCAACTCGGGAGGAGAGCCATTCTATCACCAAGGAATTCAGGGAACCTTGTTATGCTATGTGAGTATTGACCCAAAAATTCTTGATTACGAGTTGCAGATCCCAGCAATGAAACAAAGAAGTAAAATGCGACTATGTGTAAACTAAAATTACAGAGTCGAACACCCATAGAAAACCCTATGTGGATGCGTTATCTGTTGATAAAATCCTTGAAAATAAACCCTAAAATGAGTTACAGAGCATTAGCAGCTTGAGGAAGCCATGGGAATACTAGGATTCAGTGTGCAGAGAGTTGAGTTGCGGGACAGAGCTTAGACTGTAACCCTGTGAAGAGCCCAACTTGTTTAATAGAGATAGAAGGTCATATTTGGGGTTGGATTGAGAGATAACCTAGTGAAGGGATGAAATATCAAAGAACTAGTAGTTGGACCTTTCTATGCCCACCTTGAAAAGCACTGGAAGGGAAGGGGCCTTAAGGGACTGTGTAGCAAAGAAGAGGACCTTCTTTGTGTTGTGCTAGGTAGGTAATGTGGGTGCCATGTCTGCTAAGTTTTGCGATACCTATAGCTATGTGGTTGAGCTCAGTGGCTTAGCACCATCCTCCCTGTTTCCCTTGTATGCTTGATAAAACCAATTGTAGGTTGGCTTAGCATTGGAGTGGAACTTGACTGTTAGAGAGCCTATTTATCCATTCTTAGTGGATACATAGCCCAACTCGGGGGTGGTTTCTAAGCTGAAAGAGTATAGGCTAGATAGAGACCTAAGGTTGGGTGGAAAGTTGTCCTCACTTAGCCAGTTTCTTGGGGCAGCTTCAAGATTCAAACATAAGTGTTTATGTGGTATAAACTGTGCTGTTTCATGTATTATGCTTATGTGTTGATGCTCAAGTTGTTGAATGAATGTTGTATGAATTGGATCAATAGATAGACTGTGTATAAGCCTGAGTTCATGTTGAATACTTCATTCAATTGCATGAGTTTAATGCATTACAAACCTTGCAGGTGGAAGATGCATTGGTTAGACCTAGTTTCATGCACCTTGTGTATTGTTATGCTTGTCATGCTCTAAATTAATGAATGGATGATTTCATGAAATTACTCATTAGGAAGATAGGTATAAGCCTAGGTATGAGGTTGAATGCATGATTGAATGCTTTATCATTTATAGGAATGATATGTGTTGTTAAATCTGCAGGCTGTGATGTGTTAACTAGCTTAGTTTCATTATATATGTTTGTTTATGCATTATATTTACACTCCAAAGGTATGGATAGAATTCACCTGGACTTGGGAAGGAAGGGGATTACCTTGATGTGTTTCAAAACCCCTCTGTGTGTCATGTGAAGGGATAATTCATGGAAGGAAGGAGGCAAAATCCCTTGTAGAAGGATAAAGTCACTTAGGAGGGGTTATGAACAGAATTTCAGTTGGGAAATTGTAATACCCCATTTTTCCCTTGATGTTTATTCGTTTCAATGAAAATACTGTGTATATGCGGTGTGTGTGTATTCGCCCTAGTGTGGAGCTCAAGGCCAAGGCCCCACTAGTGGATGTTTAAAGTTATTGCATAGGAAAGTATTTGACAGTTTAATTATTCATTGGCTATTAAGCCATGAAGAAATGTAAATGATGTAATTATTATTCATGAATAAAATAACCAAGAAGCTGGCTAAGGAGGAAACAAATGAGAAGGGGACACGTGTATCCACTAGGGAGAGGTGAGGGGGTTATGGGATTGGTTTCCCCTGTTGCCACATCTCCGACTGTAAAACCATTTCAAATCCCTACTGGCATTAATGTGGTTGCAGAGGGTGGTTGAGAACCCTGTTGCTGAAGCCGATGGAGTATGGAGCATGCCTGCGATTTTGTATGGCAGGACATGGCTCCAGTTTCTTGTCCAGAAAGGCACTCAATTCCTGGAAACTCGTAGAACCTATTTTGACTACCCGTTCATGGAAGAAATAGGGATCCATTCATCCATACATGCACTTACCATTCACGATCCATTGATCCATCAAGAGAGAACTTTTCCAGACATAAACGCAGACTCAGAACCAATCGTAGAAGCATGCAGATATTTGTGTTTTCCCCGTGTAATAGAAATACCATAGAGTTGTTATCCATGAGAACGGGGTGTTTGAATCCAGTCTACCAGGAACATAGTGGAAAGAACCCATGAGGAAACTACAATCCTGAATAGTGCAGAGAAACTGTGAGATCCTAGGAACTGGATCGCAGAGAGTAGATTGCGGAACAGATCCCTGTCCGCAAGTTTGAAACGAGTCAGCTTGTTGAACTATGGAAGAATGTTGGGTTGCTTGATAAACCCAGTGAAGGATGAAATATCATAGAACTAGCGTCTCGACCTTTCTATGCCCATCCCGGAATAACACTAGAATGGAAGAGGCATTGAGGAACTGTGCAGCAGAGAAGAGGGTGTTCCTTGTGCTGGATGTGGTAGGTAATGTGGGTGCCAGGTCGGGTGAGTGTTGAGATTCCTGCATCTTTGTGGTTGAGCTCATTGGATTAGCAATGCCTCCCTTGCAGTCACTGTTTGCATGATAAACCCATTGTCGGTTGGCTTAGCATGATCAGCTTGTTTGATATGTTTGATAAACCCAACGGTATGCTGGCTTGGAATGATTATATTGCTTGGTATGCCTGATAAACCCACTGTAGGTTGGATTAGCATGATCAACTAGTCTGGTATGCTTGATAAACCCAACTGCAGGCTGGCTTGGCATGACCCTGTTGTTGGTATGCTTGATAAACCCAACTAGAAGTTGGCTTAGAATGACTTGTATGTCCTTGAATGCATGATAAATCCACTATAGGTTGGCTTAGCAATGGTAGGTGCCCTGGAATGCTTGATAAACCCAACTACAGATTGGCTTGAATTAGGATGGAACCTTGACTGTGAGAGAACCTAATAGCCCTCCTTAGTGGATACACAACCCAGATCGGGGGTGATCTCTCAGCTGAAAGAGTACAGGGTGGACAAAGATATAAGGTTGGGTGGAACATTGCTCTCACTTAGCCAGTTGCTTGGTAGCTTCAATTGAAAGATAAGTACTTCTTGTTATGTTAAATGATGATGTTTCATTATTATGAAATGGTTTCTTACGTTCAATTGTGGAATGCATTTTTATATGAATTTGATTGACAAGAAGTCATATGTAGGCATGAGTAAAGGGGCTGATTTCATTGTTATATGTATATCATGGTATCGCATGAGTTTAATGCATTATAGTTCTTGCATATGATAGATGTATTTGTTAGATCGAACTTCATGCATTTTGCATGTTATGATATGTTTGATGACCCTGTGAATGAGTTGTATGAACACATCTGATCCTTGGGGAAGGAGGGGAATGCCCTGGATTGTTTCAGAACCCCTTTGTGGGTCAGGTGGAAGGGAAGATCACAACAAGAAGGAGGACTAAGTCTTTTAAGGGAAGTTATGGACAAGAACTTCAGTGGGAAATTTAACATTGCATGAGTGCTTAGACGGGGCAGGGATTTCACCATTGGAAAGATCTCTCCAAGAGATTTCCAATGGTAGTGACCTTGTCTCATTTGGACCAAAAATGAGGGAGTTATGCCCCTCAGAAGACTGTGTGGAAAGTTACCTGGCAGGAGTGTGGTTTTGCATGCCTGTGTCCGCAATGCGGATTGCAGAAATGTAGAAGTTCGAGTTACATTTAGACTTCCGCACTCCCGCATATGCAATTGCGGATTGCGGATTACAAAAGTGACCTTTGTCGGAGATTGAGATTTGAAATTCCGCACCCACAATTGTGGATTGCGGAAAGGTAAGCTTTCTGGATATGAAGTTTTGCACTTCTGCATCCGCAGTTGTGGATCCGAACTATTCTGACTGCGTGGGTGTGTTCAGTCATTAGGAAGATAAAAAATGTATCAAGGCCTCTCGTGGCCTAATGGATCAGTGGGGACGTGACAGAGTGGTATCAGAGCTTCAGTTGCAACACTGGTAGCTGTTTGGGCCGTATCATGCATGAAATTGTAGTCAAGAAATGCGCCCATGGCGTGATTTTGATGAAATTATTTGATTGATTGATTGTTCAAATGAATAGTTCCAGGTCTGAATGGGTATGATATAGTTTAACTGTATGCTTTTGATATATAATAGAATGTCTCTAATATGCATAGAGATAGCAACAGTTGTGAAACGAATTGTATCACAGGGCAGTGCACAAAAAGGCGTAAGAATGGTCACCTTAAACGATGTGCAAGACCCGTTTGAAGCAGAAGACGATGTGTTGGGTGAGAACGTGCAGGAAGCACATACGAAGGCCGATTCTCATGGGAGAAGGGAGCAAGTAACTCCCCCAAACTTGGCTGAGACTATGGTAAGATTTAACAAGCGGATAATGAAAGCGCAAGAGGAGAAATATTAGCTCAATGCGGGAATTTTACAGATCTTTACAGACATTCAGTAAAGAATAAATGGTGGTTCTAACCCAAGAAATGAAGGCTGAGAGGAGAGAAATGCAGAAAGTCAGTCCAGGGGTCATTCTAAGAGGAGAACTCCAATCCCTAGACTTGAGGTTCTGTGAGTAGAAGATACATGACACTCTCTCCTAAGTTTTCTTCTAGCAGGTAAGATGATTTTGAGGGTTCTTAGGGGAGCCCAAGGTGCACTATGAGCAAGAGTAAGGTTAGAAAGAAGCACAGAGGTATTCCATAGGGTGAATTTAGGAAGGCAAGACCACCCACCTTTGATGGTGAAAGCAAAGAAGGTCAAGAAGTAGAGGCATGGCTTCTTGGAATAAGGAAGTACTTCAGAATGCATGAGTATTCAGAGAATGAAAAGGCTAAGGTTGTTATTTATAACCTTAGTGGAAGAGCTTCTATTTGGTGGGATCACCTCATGTAAGTGAAAGGAGTCAATGAAATAAGGATTAGCTGGGATAGATTCCAGAGATACTTCCAGGATAAGTACCTATCAGTTAGGTATTATGATAGCAAAAGGAAAGAGTTCAATGAACTCAGACTAGGATAGAACACCATGGATGAGCATGTCCACAGGTTTTTGGATTTGCTGAGGTATGTAGAATACATCAAGGATGAAAGAGTAAAGATACAATGCTTCCTTGGTATTCTACCACAGAGCTACATAGATAGAATAGAGTTTGTAAATCCACCAAGCTTGAATGAAGCCATTAGGATGGCAGAGCATTTCTATGAGCTAGGTAAAGGTAAGGTAGAGGTGCAGCCAACGTGGAAAGGTAAACCCAAGGGAAGGTTTGATCATAAGAAAGGTGAAATCAAAACACCATTTAGGAATCATCCTAGAAGGTTTCCACAAGGACAACAAGCAAGAAGAAAATTCAAGCCAACTATAGCAGCAGATAGAATGTCAAAGGGGCCACTGTAGTGTTGGGGTTGTGGGGAGAACCACATGATCATAGATTTCCCAATTGCAAGGAAGAACCCCAGGGGCTTGCACATCGTTAAAGGAGCAACTACAGTAGGGGACATGGAAAGAGCAACACCTAGGATTTATGCAGCACTGGATGATCATCAAGAAGACCATCAATCAATAGTGGTGGAAGTTGCAGGTAAGATTGCTGACCAACCTATTTTTGTTTTGATTGATCCAAGATCTACGCATAGTTATGTATCACCTAAGGTAGTTGAAATTTGTTCCCTTAGTAAAGTAAAGCATAGTAAGGCTTGGATAGTTCAGTTAGCCACATGCACCAAGAGGAAGGTAAGTGAAGTAGTGAAGAAGTGTCCTATGGAACTGAATGGTGTTGATGTATATGTAACTTTGGAATGTATTTCACATATATGTATATTGTATTCCTATAGAGATGTTATTATTCCTCTATACGGAAGTGTTGTCATTTATATTGTAAGTGTTGTAACTTATACTTGATGGGTTATTAGACCACCTTGTTGGGGTCGGTGCTGTATAAGTCATGTGGGTCAAAGGGTTATTAGACCACCCTATTGGGGGTCAGCCATGTGGGTCAAAGGGTTATTAGACCACCCTAGTGGGGGTCGGCCCAGTCAACATTATGTTAAGTGGTTAAGTTGAGGACGACCTAGTTGAGTAAAGGTCAAGTCAAGTTAGTGTATAAATAGAGAGTGTATCTCTCTCATTTTACACATTCTATTCTCTCACTCACACTTGGGAGAGTGGCGCACTTGTGGAGGAGGAGGCTCTGCTACTAGGAGAAGACTATCTCTTGTATTCTGGTTGTATCATTGCTCTATCTATCTCTAAGGAAGTTATTGGGGTTTTTCACCTTTATGGTTTTTCCCAAGTAAACTTTGTGTCTCTTGTGTGCTTTCATTATTGTGTCCATGATTGATATGATGTAGATTTGTTGTACATGTTGTTCTCTTAGTTAAGATCCTAGATCAGATTGAAGTAAATTCTGAAAATTTAACATGGTATCAGAGCTAGCCTAAAAGAAGGCATGATATGGCATGTATGACACTTGTTGCACTTACGATGCTAACAGGTCAGGATATCTCAAGAAAATGTTTCAGAGGTTGAAGTTGAACTAGTGACACGTGGCACGCCGTACAAGTTCGCTCTCCTGTATTATCCCATAAACTGGTCACATTGCGACACTTGGCATAAATATCTCTCAGAGAATCCAATTGAGGTCAGACCTGTCGGGATGGAAAGATAACAGGTTGGGCTATCTAAGGAAAATTTTTCAGACCCCGTGGATCGAAAATTTCAGAGTTACACCAGAAACAATCAGGTACATATTTCTGTCAAAACAGAATTATTTTTTAGTACCTTCATGCATGGCTTTCGGAATTTAGGGCTTCGGAGAAAGTTGGAATCTTTGTAATTGGAGACCACGGCTGGATGCTACTCATCAAAATTGAAATTTAGAGACCAAGATCATATTTTTTTGGTTGGGCAGAAGGTCGGGCTTGATCAAACCCTAGTTCGGGACTTTGATCAGAAAGATGGAAAATTAGGGCTTCTGCAAAAATTGGAATTTTGGAAATCTATGACCACAGCTGGAAGCTCCTCAGAAAATTCGAAGCTTAGAGTTTTGAATCAAATCTTTTGGTTGGGTGAAGCTCTGGGAAACTCAAACCCTAATTCAGGGTCCTCCCTAGTGAATCTGGAAATCTAAAAGGGAATTTCGAGGGGTGAAACTTTGCAGTTTTCAAATTCTGAATATACCAGCTTGATTAGCTCATCAAGGCGCATATTTCTATCCTTTCGGAAGTTTGAAATTCAAAGTTTGAATTTTTGGGGTTTCTCTGACAAACCCTATTACAACTCCAGATCTAGTTCCTACAAATCAAGTGGATTGGTCACCTGCATAAGTGAAGAAGTTCCTGTTTCAAAGGGAGATGAGGCTAAGGACTTCCATAAGAAGATTACAAGCAATCTTGACAGGTATGGCTTACAGGTATGTTTCGAATTCTGTTCATGGTTAAGTTTATGATATGTTTGTCTTCATATCATTACAGTACAATCTTGATTAATTACTAGACTTGTCGTATTACCTTAATAGAAGATATTCATTGATTAAGGTTTTGACACTTATGATTGTACTAATGCATTGTGATGTTGTATGAGGTTTATGTTGTTCGCTAACATAAAAGGTACACCAAGAAAGACAAATCATGTTCTACTTCAAGAACATATGATCATGGTGACATGAAGACAAAGATTCATTCATTGTCATGGATCACATAGAAGATCTACTTACGAGGTATGTATAACTTGGTTCTACAATGGTTAACTTATGAGACATGCAGGTTACTAGCACAACTCCCTGAAGAGAACCAGAAGACATTATGCAGGTATGTTAGACATAACTAGCTAGCCTGCTAATCCAGGTATGTTTTCCTATATCAAGCTAGAATCCTACCTTGTGTTAGGATCTTATGCTGTTGTGTTGTTGATAATGATTATTCATGAAGTCATAGGTTTGGATAGTCATGGTTGTATGTATATTATGTTTCTTACCATAATTGATGATAAGACTAACCAGAAGAATCATGAAGGTATAGGTTTGATTAATCACGGGTTTATGCATTGATGATTTAACTAATCAGAAGAGACCTATGATCAAATAAGAATATGCATGAGTAAAATAAGACTTCCCTAAAACCTTGAATACTAATGTTTATTATTTTTGAATGATCATGACTATACATGTTTAAGACTATTGTGTTTTGATAGTATTAATATTTTACTAATAAATGTGTGATTATGTAGGAGACCTCAAGGATAACACAATGATGATACTAGTAAGCATGCATAGTGATTAAGGATGGATGTAAGTTTAAGGACAGGTAATCTAGGAAGCAAAGATCAAGAGGGAGCACACTCCAATTGTTCCTGCAAGAAAGCAAAGGGGCACACTTCAGTAGTTTCTGTAAGGATGCAGATATTCAGAGGGATTTGACCACTTTTCACAATCCACATCAGAATGGAGTTGCAGAAAAGAAGCAAAGACTTAGAGGGAGTCAACCCAACAATCAAACAAAGATAAGTATTTGAATTGTCATTTCTTACATAGTTGTTTGTTTAAATAATGTTATTCAATGATGTATATGCTTATGTTCCTAGAATTAGGTTGTGTATTATGCATATTAGAATAGTTGTATTGATGAACAATATACTAATAATATACATGGGTAAGTGGCCTATGGCACTATACAACATTCCATTGCTACTTATCTATAATGAAACCTCTTTGATGACATGTTAGGAGTTGTGCACACTCTTAACAATGTTCAGGTAGAGATTGGAAGGCATCTAGAAAGTTATGAAATATGGATAAATGTTGTATTGAAGCATTGGCTAAGAAAATTGCATGACTGTATGACATATTTCTTTATATGTAAGAATTTGTTTTGAAAACTATGAGATGTTTTCTAATCATGCAATTTAACTTGTTGTGTAGGAAATATCGTATACCATCACCTACAAAAAGAAGGACTACAACATTTGTTTAGCAACAAAGTTATCTATTGAAAATATTGAAGATATTGAAGTTCCCAGGATCTGAGAAGAATGCCATGATCGAGGAGTACCAGTCGATCATTGTTGGCTGCATTCTTGGGCAGACCCGGGTTTTAATGAAGCGCAGCAACAAAACCCCTTGGCGCACTGGCCCTCTCGGCAACGAGCTGCGCAGCAGCTCGAGGTCTCACCCGAAGTGGCTATGGGGGGGTTAAGGAATCAGGTTTCCTTAACCTGGGTGACGCGGAGATTGCTCTTCCTTGAATGGTTCCTCAGATATCGGCGGTCGGACTTTCCCGCAGGCCGCTCGGCGCAGCTGCGCGGATTCCTTCCTTGGCAGGCCTACTGCGCAGTTTCTCCTCTCTAGTGCAGAGGGCAACTATTCCTTGCGTCGACGCGCTAAATACTTCCTCGCCCTTCACATCCAGCGCAGTAACGCAGTCTTCTCTCGCAGCAGCGACCGCGCGTTACTACTTCTTCGGTACTTAACACTTATAGCTATCAAGGGACCTTTCCAACTCGCTCAAACAGTCACAAAGATAATACAGGGGTCTTGCATACACAGATAATGAACTCTAAATAGTTATCATTCACGCAAACATTATAACAAGAAGATACATGTGAAACTCATCTCCTCGAGTAAAACCACGTCCACGGGAGTTTATATTAACCAGAAAACCATAGAGTTATACAATATGCTGCGCACACAGCTGCAGCCTTAGATCTTTACAGGAAACTCCACGCACACAGCTGGGAGCCCTTCTCTTCACTAGTCTCTTCTCTATATAGATTACAAAGGCGCAGACGTCACACAGACTGTCTGGCAACTCAGGGATTAGCTCCTCGGCTATCTGATTCTACTCTAGTTCTACACACAGTAGAAACATACCAAAGGACAATCAACACATGATCTATCCTCAAGAGTGTCTAACTCTTACTTGCTAACTTTCTCTCTATCTAACATCCAACTTACTCTAGCTAACGTTTATCCATTACAATTGTTCATATATATAGGTGGCCATGGCGGTCGCACCTTTACAAAACTGTGGGCCTTTCCCAACAGTGATTCCCAAAAACCCTAACCACGCACATGGCTAGGTGTACTGTAGGCGCCGCTTGCAGTCATGTCGCCGCTTCCTGCAGGCTCCATGAATTTCGGCGCAGATTGTGGGTATGGGCGATCGTCCTTCACCTTCAATGCTCTGGTCTGTTGCTCCTCCTTGATCCGAGCAACCATAACTTCTGTACTTAGCCTTTAAATGAGGGTAGCTGAGCCCTCTACTCCATCGCCTTATTTATTATGGTAGCTGAGCCACCTTCTTTCTTCGATGACGTGCTCGCGAGCTCCGCGATTTCCGGTCCCTAATCTTTACTGAGCTTGTCCATCTGGCACCGTACTGCGCACCGTCTCCTTCTTGCCCAAAACTTAGTGCTTGTTCCAAATTTAGCACTTTCCTTTCATACTTGTGTTTTCCCCAAAATTCGCAGCTTTACCGCAGCTACGACCTAGGCTCCAACAGGCCCCTAACACTCACTTGTGGCTCTCCCTCGAGCCACTCGCACTAGCGCGTGGTCGTTGGATTTGCGCATCTGCTTTTGCTTGAATCTCCGCGAATGTTTTCTGCCACTTCGCAATAGCGGAGTCCAATTCCTCAATACACTCATCAGCTGTTTGCACCGTTTCTGCGGTCGCTTCGTCTTTAGTGAGGGTATCAATGATCTCCTGAGACTCAGCAATGTCTTTAATTTTTGTCTCAACCTGGGAAACGATTTCAGCATACTCATCCATGAATGGCTGAATGCTGTTGGTGAGCTTCTCATATTCAGTTCTGAGCTTGTGCAATTGCTGCTGCATTTTGCGCACTTCGCCCATTTTCTTCATTTTTGGTAAGCCTGTTAGGGCCTTAGCTTCTTCATTGAGAACAGTGAGAGATTGTTCTGCAGCTTGCACCTGTTCTGACAGTCCCACTTTAAAAGGGAGGTTCACAAGCTCTGTCCAAGCTTCCATAGCCTGGTTCATCAGGTTCTTGGCTTCCTGTACTCGATCTTTCATCTGAGTGGAAGCTCTGCTCAGTGCTTCAAATTGTACCTGCGCATCATCCGTGAGATGCGCAGCAACGCGAGCTTCTAGCTCAGCGATCTGGGTTCTATGGCCTTCTGCCATAGCAACTATTTCTTGCTCCAGGGTTTTCGCCCTTTCGCCAATAATTTGAACTTTTGTAACCAGAGGGAGGTCTGGTTGAATCTCGCAAGTCGGCAATAACTGGGCAATCTCATCCACTGCGTTTCTGATACCGATGTCTTGCGCCTCATAAAGTGCAAGCTTCTCAGAGGTATTCTGATGGATTGCCTTCAACTCTAACTCCTGCGATTGCAGTCTTTGATTTTCCTGGAATGTAGAGAGATCTCTAGCTCTCAACTCAAGAGAAACTTTCTCATGCACTAGCTGTAGAGTCTCTATAGGAATTAGAGACAAATTAATTTCAACGGGCCCAACGGCGCTTACCTGTAGTGCAGCTAGCGGATCTGGAAGTGTCATGCTGGTAGGCGGAATATGCACGACAGTATGCCTTTCAATGAGTTCTTCAACTCGCTCGGCACTTGGAATTTCTTGTGGCGCCTGCGAAGTAGATGCTGGCGCATGGGTCTGCGCAACTCTTCCTGCGAGACCTTTTATTTACACAAACTGTAGGTCTAGAGCACTTCTGATGTGAGCGTGCGCATTGCGCAGCTCGCGAAATTGCTCATGTATGTACTGGTCGATCCCCGAGGGAATAGCCTCAGCGGGATGCGACACTTTTTGCTTCTTGGTGGCTGGTTCTGTGGATCCTTCATCACTTCTCTGCTGACGGGCTTCCTTGCCCTTATCCTTCTCTTTCGTAGCGGCGGTTGGCAGCGCGGATGCGAGATCGGCGGCCTCCCTCCACTCATCCGACCAAGACTTGATGGTTTCTTCAACATCCTCGGTGGTCATTCTGTAAAGGCCTAGCGCCCATTCATCTGAAATGCCGCAAGGGCGGAGGTAAAGTTGATGTAAGTCGGCTGTAAAAGCCAACTTCCCGTCATATAACGTGGCTGTCTCCTCACTCAGCCTTGGCATTTCTTGAATAGTATCTCGGAGGAGATAGTAGTACTCACAAAAGACAGCGCGATTCATCTTGCGCTTCGCGGGATTAGGGGAATCCCAGAGGTTGATGTAGCGCATGCCGGCAACCTCTCCTGCGTGGCGCGGAAGGAACTGAGTATTCGGGGGCTCCTTCCACCCAACGAGAGCGCATAAAATTAGAAGCCATGAAAAATGGAATGATTGGGCTGCATTGTCCTGCACATTCAGGCAATCAGCCAAAAAAGAATTGAGCAGAAAGAGAGACCAGTTGTACTGCTCTCCCTCCGCAGCTACGATGGCGAGCTCCACGACAGCTCCAGTAACTTCCTTCGGTCGGCACTTTGTGAGAAGTCTGCCTGCAAGCAGACTTCCTGTAAATCGTAGTGCCTCATCTTCTACTGCAGTGAGGTCATAAGCCCGACCTCCTCTTGTTAAGTTGTACTTCTGCACCACCTGTGCAGTCAATTTTCTGTCCTTGTCCTTTCCCGCAAGATGAATATTGGGATCCTTACCAGCCTTAGATAGACCAGTAATGCGGTGAATTAAATCAACATTTAGATCAATTGGCCTCCCGAGCCAAAGGTAACCTCCATGAACGCAGGATAGCAGTGTTTTAACGACTGCGTTCGCTTCATTTCTACGCCCAAAGTGCCGTAGCTTCAACAAATTCAAGAGTCCAGGGCGCTCAAGATTTGCTGCAAATCCCTTCGGGATGAACTCGTCAACCTTCCTGGTGGGATTATGCACTATATCCAGATATCGGTCTGGCTGGAACTGAGGGTATGTCTTATAGTGTCCGAGGTTGAAGTCAGAGAACTTGACCAGTGGAATGTTTCCCAACAGTTGCCCTTCTACCCGCACACTAGCCGGTAGTGGCGGTAGCGGAATAGGATACTTTGCATTCTTCGGGATCTGTACTTCTGGTGCATCATCTGTACGCGGCGGAATATAGTTTGCCATGGTCGCCAACGGCTCTGGAACAGGTTCTTCTGGCTGTGATGGCGACGCTCTTGTAGCTGGAGATTGTCTGGGATCCTGATAACTAGGATGTACATAAGTCGAAGCTGTGACTGGAGTAGTCATGCCGAAATCTAATCCTCGGCGCAGGAATTGACAAACAACTTCTTCAGTTGACAGGTTCTCCGTCGTGAATCTCTGTAGGGAACAAAAACTTTGGACAGCAAATGGCAGACCTTCGTAGGATATGGACGCTGAGCCCTCTACTCCATCGCCTTATTTATTATGGTAGCTGAGCCACCTTCTTTCTTCGATGAAGTGCGCGCGAGCTCCGCGATTTCCGGTCCCTAATCTTTACTGAGCTTGTCCATCTGGCACTGTACTGCGCACCGTCTCCTTCTTGCCCAAAACTTAGTGCTTGTTCCAAATTTAGCACTTTCCTTTCATACTTGTGTTTTCCCCAAAATTCGCAGCTTTACCGCAGCTACGACCTAGGCTCCAACAATCATGAAGATGTTTGGGATGCAGTCCCAAAGGGTAGTCTTTAGTGACTTCCAAGAGGATCTACAAGATCAAGCATGTTGCAGGTGGTAGGATAGAGACTTTTGCTCCTGTAGCTAGATACACTTCCATTAGATCCATACTTGCTCTGGCTGCAGTGATGAAGTGGAAGATACACCAGATGGATTTCAAGACAGCCTTCTTGAATGGTGTAGTTGAAGAAGAAGTATATGTGGAGAAGCCACTTGGTTCTGAGACACATGACAGGGAGTCATATATGTGCATAACTTGTTATGGTAGGATTGACAGCTTTCTATCCAGTTTGGGCTTTACCAAGAATAAAGTGGATTCCAACCTTTACTACAAGGTTGAGGAAGGCAATCTAGTGATACTACTATGTGGATGACCTATTTGTAACAGGTGAGGATAGATTGATTGTCGACATGTAGCAGAAGCTTGCTGCCGAGTTCGAGTTGAAGAACTTGGGGATGATGCACTATTTGTTTTTGGCATGGAGGTGTGGCCGAGTGCAAATGGAATCTTCCTTGGAAAAGGGAAGTATGCAGTAGAGATCCTGAAGAGGTTCGGGATGATGGAATGCAAGGCTATGGCCACACCTATGGCATCGAACTTGAAGCTTCTGTGTGATGCTTCATCTGATCTGGTTGATGTCACTGTGTATCATCAGATGATTGGGTCCTTGATGTACTTGACGAACACAAGACTAAATATTTGCTTTGCAGTGAACACATTGAGCCAATTCCTGACGGCTCCGAGGAGTGTTCACCTGGTTGCTGTAAATCATATTCTAAGGTACTTGAAAGGTACGGTTGACTATGGGCTAAAGTATGACGCGAATCAAAATTTTAACCCGTAGGGTTATGTTGATTCAGACTGGGCAGGCAGTTTTGCAGATAAGAAGAGAACTCTTGGGTGCTACTTCAGTATGGGATCAGGTGTGATCTCTTGGTTTAGAAGGAAGCAATCCTGCGTAGCACTGAGTACAGGTGAGGCAGAGTATGTTGCAGCATGTTCAGCCAGTTGTGAGGCAGTATGGCTATGGAAGCTACTGTCTGAATTATTTGATCTCCCGCTAGAGGCTACTGGTATCTTTTGTGACAACTAGAGTTGTGTGAAGCTATCTGAGAACTCGGTGTTCCACGACAGCTCGAAACACATAGAGATTAAATATCACTATATCGGGGATTTGGTATAGAGAGGAGCGGTGAAGCTCCTGTATGTTGTGACGGACGAGCAGATTGTAGATGTGCTGACGAAGCCACTAGCCAGAGTGAAGTTCGAGTACTTTAGAGAGAGGCTTGGTGTTCTTCAGATCGACGACACTTCGAGGAAGAAGTGATGGACACATTTGCTGAAGCCATTCCAAGCATGTTGGAAGGAGGATCCTTCACATGGCTATGGATGTAAGCGCTGGATGATGAGCATCGGGATGATGTTCTAGTTTCTGCTTTGCATGATCAGTTGGATCATTTATATGTATATTTGTGTACGCATCATGTTGGATGCTGGATATGATCGGTTGGATCATTTGTATGTATTTTGTATATGCATCATGTCAGATACTTGGCCCATGTATTTGTATATGTATCAGGTGGATACATTGTATGATTAGGTAGATCATGTATGTTGATATGTATCATGTATTTGTATTTGTATCAGGTGGATCATGTATAATGATATGTATCAGGTAGATACTTGGTATGCATCAGGTGGATGCATTGTATGATCAGGATGATCATGATGACGAGATTCAGGGTGTTGTTCCAGATGATATGTATCAGGATGATACAGTGATGATGATCAGTGTGATCATGAGCATCAGGATGATGCTTTGTACGATGATGATCTGTTGGATCATGAGTATCAGGTTGATACTTGGAGGTCAGAGATGATATGTGGTAGGTTGTGCAAATAGCATGTAATCAGTCCTGGGAGATCTTGCCAGTCGTGCTGCGGCACATAAATGTTCCTAGGATACTCTTTCTGGTATTTCTATGTAGTATGTAATCAGTCCTCAGATATCTGATAGGTTGAGCTGTGTGCTCGTAATTAGTCCTGGGATGAGGTATTACTACAGAGACATGTAATCAGTCCTGAAGATCCGAGAGGTTGAGCTATGTGCTCGTAATTTGTCCTGGGATGCTCTTTAGAGATCTTTTCGGTCATGCTACAGCACATAAATGTTCCTGGGATGCTCTTTAAAGGTTTTGTCTATCCACATGTAATCAGTCCTGCAGATCCGAGAGGTTGAGCTATGTGCTCGTAAAAAGTCCTAGGATGCTCTTTAGAGATCTTGTCGGTCGTGCTGCAGCACATAAATGTTCCTGGGATGCTCTTTAAAGGTATTGTGGAGGAGATATATGTAATCAGTCTTGGGAGATCTTGCCGGTCGTGCTTAGGCACATAAATGTTCCTGGGATACTTTTTCCGGTATTGCATCCGCACATAAAATTAGTCCTGAGAGGCCACCTCTATCAGACCATTCACACAGATGATGAAGACCTGCAGGTGGTGGGCCTACATCCAGTATGAAAAAGGACTGGCTCTGTAGAACTTCCTATGATGAGTAGATTCAGAGATTGATTGAGATAGCAGCAGCAGTGACGATGATGATGACTCGATGACGATTATCCAGTGACGATGATCCAAAGAAGAAGACTTGTGCTAGAAGAATTGTGTTGAGAAATACCTTCCTAGTTAAGAGGGATTGTTGATGTATATGTAACTTCAGAATGTATTTTACATATATGTATATTGTATTCCTATAGAGATGTTATTATTCCTCTATACAGAAGTGTCGTCATTTATATTGTAAGTGTTGTAACTTATACTTGATGGGTTATTAGACCACCTTGTTGGGGTTGGCCTTGTATAAGTCATGTGGGTCAAAGGGTTATTAGACCACCCTATTGGGGGTCGGCCATGTGGGTCAAAGGGTTATTAGACCACCCTAGTGGGGGTCGGCCCAGTCAGCATTATGTTAAGTGGTTAAGTTGAGGCCGACCTAGTTGAGTAAAGGTCAAGTCAAGTTAGTGTATAAATAGAGAATGTGTCTCTCTCATTTTACACATTCTATTCTCTCACTCACACTTGGGAGAGTGGCGCACTTGTGTAGGAGGAGGCTCTGCTGCTAGGAGAAGACTATTTCTTGTATTCTGGTTGTATCATTGCTCTATCTATCTCTGAGGAAGTTATTGGGGTTTTTCACCTTTATGGTTTTCCCCAAGTAAACTCTGTGTCTCTTGTGTGCTTTCATTATTGTGTCCATGATTGATATGATGTAAATTTGTTGTACATGTTGTTCTCTCAGTTAAGATCCTAGATCAGATTGAAGTAAATTCTGAAAATTTAACAAATGGACTCCTCACTCATGCAGAATTAAATGTCTTACCATTGGGGTCATATGATTCCTTAATTGGAATGGATTGGTTGGAAAGGCATAGGAACAAATTAGATAGTTATGACAAAGAACTTGAATTTATTGATGATGAAGGAAAGCCAAGGATGGTAAAGGGAATTCCAAAGCATGTTTCAGTAAGGAAGATTTCAACTCTGCAATTAAAGAAGTTTTATAAAAAGGGTTGCCAGTTATATGTTGTGCATATATCAGATTCAGCAGAAGATAAAGGACCCAGGATAGAAGACTTCCAGATATTGCAAGAGTTCTAGGATGTATTTCTGGATGAATTTCCAGGATTTCCACCCAAGAGAGGCATTGAATTTTCCATTAATATTGTTCTAGGAGCAATGCCCATCTCCAAATCTCCTTATAGAATGAGCACACCGGAATTGATAGAATTGAAGATGCAGCTACAGGAATTAATGGACAAGGAATATATCGGACCGAGTGTATCCCCATGGGGTGTACCAATGTTGTTTTTAAGAAGAAGGATGGAACATTGAGGCTATGTATTGATTACATGCAACTCAATAAAGTGACAATTAAGAACAAGTATCCTTTTCCAAGGATTGATGACCTGTTTGATCAAATGAAGGAAGCTAGAGTGTTTTCAAAGGTTGACTTGAGTTCTGGGTACCATCAAGTGAGGATAAAGGAAGAAGACATTCATAAGACAACTTTCAGGATGAGTTATGGTCATTATGAATTTGCAGTGGTTCCATTTGGTCTCACTAATGCACCTGTTACATTCATGTGTCTCATGAATAGTGTCTTCAACAAGTATTTCAATAAGTCTATGATTGTGTTCTTGGATGACATCCTTTTGTATTCCAAGAATGAAGAAGAGCATGATGAGCATTTGAGGATGGTATTGCAAGTCCTTAGGGAGCACCATCTGTATGCTAATCTGAGTAAAAAATTCTATCAACAGAGAGTACAGTATCTAGGTCATATTATATCAGCAGAGGGCATTGCAGTAGATCCATAGAATATTGAGGCCATCATGGATTGGTCTACTCCGAGTAATGTTGCATATGTAAGATATTTTATGGGTCTTGTTGGTTACTATAGAAGTTTCATTGGAGGCTTCTCCAAGATATCCCATCCAATCACTTCATTGCATAGGAAAGACATCAAATTCACATGGTCTGACAAATGTGAGAATTTTCCAGTAGTTAAAGGATTTGATTACTAGTGCACCTATTTTGAAGATTGTAGATCTGATACGAACTGTTACACCAAAACCTTGAGATGTTAATGAAGTCCGTCCACTAGGATCTTAACATCCCACAACGCTCCGCAGTCTAGACTCTAGGCTGGATGTGCGCCCGTACGGTGGTGTCCCCTTTGCGCTGTACGAGCCCGCTGTACGAGCCCTGGGAAAACACTGCAATGTTGACGTTGCCACCCGCTCTGTGACTCGAACCTAGGTGGAGGCTCTGATACCAAATGATACGAACTGTTACACCAAAACCTTGAGGTGTTAGTGAAGGCCGTCCACTAGGATTTTAACAAGATCCAAGTAAGGATTTTGTAGTATGCACTGATGCTTGAATTGAGGGACTCGGTGGAGTGATAATGCAATAAGGGTTTGTAATTTTTTATGAGTCAAGGAATCTGAAGGAGCATGAAAGGAACAATGCCACCCATGACTTAGAGCTAGCAGCCATAGTTGACGCTCTCAAGAGATGGAGGTATTATCTCTTGGGAAGAAGATTTGAGCTCAGAACTGATCACATGAGTTTAAAATACTTGTTTTACTAGCCAAATATGAATGCAAGACAAACTAGATGGATGGAGTTTCTTTATGAGTTTGATTTGGAAATTAAGCATGTCAAAGGTAAGGAGAATAAGGTTACTGATGCACTCAGCAGGAAATTTCATATTGCAGCAGTAAGTAGGTGTGAATCAGACTTGAAGGCCAGAATTTTAGAGGCTCAAAATAATGATCAAGTCTATCTTAAGATTAAAGAGAAATTGCAACAGAATGTTATAGAGGAGAAGTATGCAAGATATCAGCTGGATGAGAGTAATGTTTTCATTTATCAGAATACCATACTATATATTCCAAACAGTGCAGATTTGAAGAAGTTGGTGATGGATGAGATACATCAAAGGCCATACTCAGGTCATCCAGGATATCAAAAGACTATAACAGCAGCAAGGAAGCAGTACTTTTGGCATGATATGAATAAATACATAGCTGAGTACATTGCTATATGTCAAGAGTGTCAACAGGTCAAGGCAAAGCATCAACATCCAGCGAGATTGTTGTAGCCATTACCCATTCCAGAGTGGAAGTGGGAAGTGATCTCTATGGATTTTATAACAGGGTTGCCGATGACAGTGAAGAAGCACGATTCAATCATGGTAGTGGTGGAAAATCTATCAAAGGTAGCTCGTTTAATTCCAGTGAAATCCACCCACAAGGCCAATGAAAATGTAGATGTCTTCATGAGAGAGATCTTCAAATTGCATGGATTTCCCAAGGAAATAGTTTTAAATCGTCACATGAAGTTCACATCTAATTTTTGGAAAGGACTGTTCCAGGAGTTAGGAACTCAGTTGAAGTTTAGTACATCCTATCATCCTCATACGGATGGTCAAACTGAGAGAGTAAATCAGATCCTTGAATATATGTTAAGGATGTATGTGATGGAAAATCCATCTAAGTGGGAAGACTATTTATGTTTGGTAGAATTTTCCTACAACAATGAACATCAAGCATCATTGAAGATGAGTCCTTTTGAAGTGCTGTATGGCAAAGGATGCAGAACTCCAGTGAGTTGGGACAACCCAGTGAACAGAGTAGTGCTTGGACCATAAATGATTGAGGAGATGGAGCAAGAGATTGTGAAGATCAGGCATAATTTGAAGGCAGCTCAGGACAGGCAGAAGAGTTATGTAGATCTAAAAAGAATGCACAAGGAATTTCAGATTTGGGATCATGTCTACTTGAGAGTGAAACCAAGAAAGAGTTCCATGCAATTGGGAAGTTGTACCAAGTTGGCACCAATATATTGTGGGCCATTTGAAGTCCTTGATAGGATAGGGCTTGTTGCATATAGAATTGCATTGCATGCTAACATGAAAGCTCATAATGTTTTCGATGTATATTTTCTTAAGAAATATGTACATGATCCTAATCATATCATTGATTGGCATGTGATACAGGTGGAACTAGAGGGAGAGTTCTAGGTGGATCCTATATGCATCCTCGACAAGAAGGTCACCTTGATCTGGAATGGGGACATAGGGTAGGTAAAGGTTCAATGGAGGCACCTTAGCCCAAAAGAAGCCACGTGGGAGCTGGAGGATGCCATGAAAGAGGCATTCCCATTTTTGTTCAGTTTTGAGAACATCGAGGATGGTGTTATTTTAAGGGAGAGGGAGTTGTAATACCCATTTTTCCCTTGATGTTTATTGGCTTCAATGTAAATATTGTGTATATGCGGTGTGTGTGTATTCTCCCTTGTTATAGAAATTTCTTCCTACGGATAAGAAGAAACTCTCCTAGGTTAGACTAAGATGTAACTAGTTCTAATCTAGGACAATTGAGAAACAAATGATACCTTGAGTCCTAAACTAAGCTTTACACCAAGGTTGAATGCATTCAGAGAGAGGGAAAGCACACAATCTTCCAAACACCTTGAAGTAGAGGTTAGGTTCAAATCTAAAATAGATACGTTTCATGTCAAAGATTCACACACAATACACATGAAATGGGAAAACAAGACAAGTTATCTTATATTAAGAAGCTTGAAAAGCACTTACATAGGTTGCTTGATGTCTAAGCCAACTCCAGCTCCAAGACTTGTCTCCCCTTGCTATCTCTACAGATATTCTAAGATCGTAGGTTGGATGCCCCAAGTAGTTCCCCCCCATGGCTCATGGATGGCCTCTCTTTTATAGCACTTGGAGGAGTTAACCATAAGGAGAGGAAGGTGGATCTCATGAGGGTTTAGTGGATCAGCCAAGCTAAATAGAGAGAGGGGGTTGGGATCGAATCAGATAGGTCAATCCCAAGGAAATTTGTCTAAAGGTATAGATCCAAGTTCCAAGGCAAAGGGCTAAATCAAGATTTTAGTGCCCCAGACACAGAGCATAACGCGAAAATTTGGATATTTTCGCAGGGCAAGGGTTATGCAGAGCGTGAAAAAGGGAGATTTTCGCGGTCTAATAGGTATGCAGAGCATGAAAATCAAGGGAAACAAGGGTATAGAAGGTGACACATGGCTTGGTAAGTTGTTTATCGGTCATCAAGAGGTGAATTTACCTCCAAGGTGTCCAGATGAGACCTAAGAGAGTGTCGACAACACATAACATTCATTAGGGAGAAATGTTGCTAGGTCACATGGTACAAAGATGTGCCACTAGAATTTGAAGTGGAACTTTGAGGTATAACAGATGCCCCCTAAAGTGTGAGGTCAGAAGAAACTGATGGCCGAAAGACTTTACCAATAAATTGTGCGGAGATAGAATCGAGGGAGTCGAAGAGGAGCTGCAAGGAAACAAGATGTCAAACACCACTGAGGCGGGCATACCCATGCTCAGAACAACTTACTCAAAGCATGGCTGCCGACCAATACATTGAAGATCCATGATAAATGAGATGATATAGACTGTGGACAAATCATGGCTATTATGAACAATCGTAGATCCATGAGACGATAATAACACAACCATGACCAATACAATAGTGGATTTGTGTGACAATGCAATACTCACCATCGCAACCTGGACGTGGAAATAGTATTAGGAACATCCAGGGTCTTCTACCCGAGCCCAAAAATGATGAGAAACTGACCATGTGATTACAATGTATTGAATTCGAACATGGCAGAAACCATTGGATTACCAACCAATGATGTAAGATGTTAACAAGTACGAGGGAAATCACCAATGATGACAATGAACCCTAAGGTATCTCTAGTACATCTTGTCAAAATGTGAATAGATGAGTTGACGTCAAACATTCGTGAGATCATTCGATCAGAGATCAATGATGAAAACCTACTGTCGAAGGCGAGGAAACTTGCCATTGAGGCATGCAGGTACCAAGGTACTAATTGTTGATTCCTAAGCCTAATTCCTAGATAGTGAGTTGATGTCGATAGGAATAGACTCGTCGAAGGTGGGCCATAATGAATCCCACATAATCGACATGAAATCGGTGTGATAGAGATATGTGAAGAAAAGGATCAAAAGGATATGTACTGACACAGTGGAAGGTTTGATATAATGGATGAATCAAAGCAATACTGACCCTTTGAACATATAACAGAATGAAGCAGAGCTTGGAAGCAGGGATTGAATTAGCAAAGAACAACCATAAGACAAATAGACTCGATACCAAGGAGGCGATGCATGAATGTGATTAGAAATTTATCAGAAAGTACTGAATACCCAGAAGAAGACAAGGTGTGAATGCATGCCATGTTCAAAGGTGACAACTTTCAAGCTGCCAAAAAGGGTAAACTTGTCTCATTTCCCATTTCCCCCCATCATAACTGACAAGTACCTCTTTGTTGTTTCACGAGATTGAAGAGGATAATAGATGCTCGGTATAGATCATCTAATGAATGAGTCTGATCTCACATGTTTTATGAAAATGAGAAAGGAGGGCTTCGTCCCAATGCGGGTCCTTCTATGTTGAATTTTAACAAGTCCAAAGAAGAAAAAATCGTCAATTTTTCATGTTTAGAGAGTCTAAAATAACTTAAAGAAGACTCCAAAATGTACTTTTTTCGTAAAGTTAGTCCCCCAGATTCGAAAAAGTGTAAAACAATTTATGAGAGAACTCTCCCAATCAAAAGTTGATTGAGGTATACCTTTCTCGTAAATAGTCTAGACGGGCCGAAAAGGGGTAACCTATCACTGAATAGACTTCCTTTCAAATAATTTTACAAGTGTGAAAGAGACAAGTGCACTTGGCAATCTTTTCATAACGAGGGAGTCCGAAAATAGCTTAAAGAGAACTCCAATGGTCTTTTTCATAATTTTTAATCACTTTGGTCCGAAAAAAGAATAAAATAATACCAAAATGATATTTTCCTCATCGTTTTACGAGCATGAAGCTCAACACCGTTTACTTAATTTTGACAAGCATGACACGGGTGTGAAAAGGCGCTTGGAATATTTTTCAGGTTTATGTCCAGAGCACAAAAAAGATAAAATGAGTTGGAGGTAAGGTCAAAACAGTATCATATCGCCAGTGTGAACAACATATGGGATCTTGTCAAAATCGGTTAATAAACCTTGGAAATAGGATATTAGTAATGTCAAGAATTTGACCTAAATAGATTTTGCAAAATAAAATAATGAGCAAAAATAGTCATGTAACTTGTATAAATGGAAGGTAAAAGAAGAAGTTACCCATTTTACCTTGGCCATTTTAACCCAAAGTGGAAATTTCACCTATTGGAGGGAAAATCTTCGGGTGACCATATCCAGAGATCCAGGGAACCATTTCAACCGTCGTTTGAACTAGGTAGAAGCTCTTGAGCCCCTTGTTGTGAGAAAATCTCCCTACGGATAGGTAGATATCTCCTTGGGATTAGAAAAGGTCCCTAGTTGCCTACCCAAGACAGAGATGAAACAAATAGACACTAAAGTCCTCCTAGATCTAGTTCACACATCAGCTAACAAGCTATGGAAATACAAAGCAAGTAGATGGCATACCTTACTTTGATGGTCGTCCTGCTGCTCCTAAGTTGCTACAGCTCCAACCTTTGATTATGGACTTATGAACCTGTTCACAAAGGAAAGACAAAACCTTCTCCAACACAACATATGTGTAAACAAAGATCTAACTATATAAATAGAGACAATTTCATGCAGTCATCATTAAAGACACGAAAAAAAGAAGAATAGGCTAAGTTATATTAATGATAAGAAAAGCCAAAAGAAGCTGATTACAATGTTATACCTTGATGTCCAAAGTAGTAGCACCTCTTTCCAAGCTCTCCAACACCACCCTTGCAAGACTCATAGGATCATAGGTTTAGTGTTTCCAAGATCACCCCCCATAGCTCATGGATGGCTCTCTTTAAGTAGGATTTGGGAGGCCAACCACTAAGAGGAGATTATGGATCTAAGTGAATAATATGTGGATCAAAGATCTAAATCATGCCAAGGAGGGAAAGTGAGATGGGATTCGAAGGGGTACCTCATCCCAAGAAAATCTCCATGAGATCCAAGATCCAAAATAAAAGGGATAAGCCTAAACCAAGACTACCGCTCCCCTATAACTAAGTAAAGCGCGGTATTACCGCTACCCCATAGACATGCAGAATGCGGTAGTTTGACACTACCGCTCCCCCATAGGCATGCAGGGCGCGGTAGTTCCAGAAGGCTTAATTTTTGGAGGTGGTTAATGTGGGTTTCGACCCCTTACTTGCTGGATTTTCTTCCAAGTGTGACTAGGGAAGGTACCAACATTAGAATGAAGGGTCCTAACACCCTTAGGAGGCATAAACATCATGTTTTCCATGGTGGTGAAACATGTATATTCTCACTTACACATGGTGTGGCAATTTGAGGTATAATAGATGCCCCCTAAAGTGTGAGGTCAGAAGGAATCTTATGGCCGAAACACTTTACAAATAATAAGTTTGCAAGGATATCTGAAGGAGAGTTGGAGAAGAGCTGCAAGCAAATATCGACAATATGTCTAACGACCTCGAGGCGGGCATACCCATGCTCGAAACAACTAACTCAAAGCATGGATGACGACCAATACATTGCAGATCCATGATAATACTGACTTAACACTGACTGGAGACAAATCATGGCTACTAGACTACAAGCGTAGATCCATGAAAAGACAATGACACAGCCACGACCAATACAAGAGTGGATCTGTGTGACAGTACATCAATGAGGTCACCAACATAATATATATGTGGGAACCTACCAAAAAAAAAATCTCCATCGCAACCTGGATGTGCTAAAAATACTTCAGAACTATCCAGGGTCTTCTACTCGATCCCAAATCGATACGAATCTAACCATGTGATTACAAGGTGTTGAAGTCGAACATGGTAGAAACCACTTGATTACCGGTCAATGATTGAAACCGTTAACAAGTGTGAGGGAAATCACCAATGATGAAAATGACTCCCAAGGTATCATAGTACATCTCGACAAAATGTGAATAGATGAGTTGATGTCGAACATACGTGAGATCATTTGATCAGAGGTCAATGATGAAAACCTACTGTCGAATGCGAGGAAACCTGCCATTGAGGCATGCAGGTACCAAGGTACTAAGGTTGGTTTCTAAGACTAATTCCTGGATAATGAGTTGAAGTCGACATGAATAGACTCGTCGAAGGAGGGCCATAATGGATCCCACATCATCGACAGGAAATCGACATAGGAAAGTGATATGAAGTAACGAATCATATGAGTATGGACTGACACAGGGATGTAAAGGCTAACAATATTGCAGAGTATGACTAAGGTAAAATTCCCTTGAACATGAATGACACAACAATAATGACTCGGCAGCATTGACTCAACGAGGCAGAGACCAAGACATAATGCAACGATGACTGAGGCATTCTTCAGATGATTTGAAGGAGTGGGACAACTCATAGAATTGGCATGACCCAACTGTATGATGAGACACAAAAAGGTGCCATGTTCAAGGGCGACACAAGCTGCCATGAAGCTTTCTAAAAGAAACTTAACTTATTCCCCCCCAACCCCCATCATGTTTGATGAGTACCTCTTTGTTTTTTAACGAGCTTGAGGAGGATAACAGATGCTCGGTATAGCTCATCCTTTGGACGAGTCCAATCCCACATGTTTAACGAACCTGAGAAAGGAGAGGTTCGGTCCCAAAAGGGTCCTTCGATGTTTGATTTCACGAGTCCAAGGAAGGAAAACTCGGTCGTCATTTCATGTTTAGAGAGTCTGAAAAGAACTAAAGAAGACTCCAACAGTCCTTTTTCATAAGGTTAGCCTCATCGCCCGAAAAAGGGTAAAACCACGCAGAAGAGGACTCTTCCAGTCATGATTGGATGGAGTATACCTTTCTCGTAAATAGTCTAGACGGGCCGAAAAAGGGATAACCTATCACTGAACAGACGACCTTTCAAATACTTTTACAAGTGTGAAAGAATCAAGATCACTTGGCAATCTTTTCAATTTTAGGGAGTCTAAAAAGAGCTTAACTATGGACTCCATGTACAACTTTGTCATGGTTGATGACTAAGTACGACAAAGGAAAAGTAAACTCGGCACATTTCATTTCCAGAAATAGTCTAGCGAGGCCGGATAAAGTGATAAACCTATACTCGTTAGACATACCTTTTTACTACAATTGTTTAACGAGCACGTTAATGGTATCAAAAGCACTCGGAATCTTTTTCATGGTTGGATCCAGAGCACGAAAAAGGAAAAAGTAAGCTCAAACCACTTTTCATGTTTTAACCAGAGCATGAAAAAAGTGAAAAGTAAGCTCAAACACCATCTTACTGTTTTTAACGAGCTCGAAGATAGGTTGGAAGAATGCTCATGATATCTGCTTCATTTTTTAACGAGCTTGTAACAGAAAATGAACTATGCTCAGGATAATTTTCATGGTTTAATGAGCTCGAAACCTAAAAAGGAAAGTATGCTCGAAAATGTTCCCAATGGTGAACTTCTTCCCAACATGATTTCTAGAAGTAAGTGACTTAGCTCCAATGTGTTTTGGAGAGGCAATCGATTTGGCTTCAACGTAACTTCCAGAGATTGAAGACATGCCCCCATGCTTCATTTCATTCTCCTAAAGTATAGGCAGGTGAAAAGAAGGTTCAGGTACTAAGTCTACGAGGAGACTCGACTCAAAGGGAAAGGATATCTTTCATTTTTTAACGAGCTTGACACAGGAGTAGAACTTTGCTCAGACTACTGGTTTCATTTTTTTAATGAGCTTGAAGCCAATAGTAAACTCTGTTCATGTTTAAGGCCCATTGATGGGTTCCCTCCCAACATGATGACCAGAGGTTGGTAAATGCCCCCAGCATGATTGCTAACGGCTAAACATGCCCCCCAAGCTTCGTTTCGTCTGACTACTCTTCTTCCTTATCCAAAAATCCTGGATACTAATCCGAATGTGTTCACCAGGGGGGTTAGGGAGAACCAGGACCAAGTGACCCAGGCAGATGAAATGAAGGTTCAAATCCTAACTCTAGCGAGAGACTTGAACAAATGGAAAGGAGATCTATTTCATTTTTACAAAAGCTTGAAATAGATAATAACAATGCTTTAAAGGGTCCTTTTTATTTTTTAATGAGCTTAAAACAGGAAGAAATTATGCTCGAAGGTAGTTTCATTTTTATGCAAGCTTGAAACCGAAAGTAAACTATGCTTGGGATTGATTTCATTTTACACAAGCTTGAAACCAATGGTAAACCGTGCTTGAGGGTCGGTTTCATTTTTTAACGAGCTTGAAACAAATAATAAACTATGCTCGTGGGAACCTATTTCATTTTTTAATGAGCTTGACATAGAAAGGGAACTATGATCATGGTGACCTGTTTCATTTTTTAATGAGCTTGACACATAAAGGGAACTTTGCTCAAAATGATGGTTGGTTTCATTTTTACACAAGCTTAAAACCAAAAGTAAATTATGCTTGAAAAAATGGTTTCATTTTTTAACGAGATTAACACCTGAATAGAACTTTGCTCCAAGCATCCCCCCCCTAGGGGGAAGAAACAACTAAAACATGTGGAACATTCAGGGAAGTATGGTGACTAGGAGTCATGCCATGAGTGGGAATCACAAAGGACAGCTGATCGATGGTCACAACATTCCCATGATGGGTAAAATACATCACTCGAAAGAGTGAGGACACTACAGCCTTCATTGCATAGACGTAATCACGTCCAAGGAGTAGATTAAAATCTAAGGGACCTTGGACAACCATGACATCAATACAGACAGTTTTCCCTCCCAAAGTGATAGGTAACTAAGCAAGGGACCCTAAAGGTCCAGTAGGCCTTCTATTGAAATCCAGTATCTGGTCAATGACGGGCACAAGCCGAGGAGAAGCTAAGGCTTGCCAAGAAGTTGAGGATATAATACTAACAGAAGCTCCTTCATCAATTATCGTACGAAAAATTTCTTTATTGGAAAATCCTACAGATATTTGAAAAGGAACGCTTGAAGGAAGAGGAGATTCTGTTAGACCATTCCAATCAAAGGAAATAACCTCAGTACTTGGAGGGGGTCTCGCGAAAACGGACAGGGTTTCCCCTTTCTGAGGACATTCTGAACCGATAAGGAAAACATCAGTGGTTTCCAATTCACTCTTGCTTGGAAGATAAGAATGAGACGAAGATTGTGTCAAGGTGACTGCTTCAGTCTGGACTTTCTCCAATGAAATAGCGGAATCGAGTGGGGATGACAGTGACTCAATCACTTCACTCTCGGGAGGGAGAGTGGGATCAATTGTAGATGAAACTGAATTGATCACTTGGTCAACTAGCGGGGGGTCAGGGGACAACTTACTATCATTTGTTGGAAGCACCATTTGAGGACTAGTAATATCTTCCAACCATCGCGAAGCTTCATCCATGCTTGGACAAAGGAAATCACGGTGCATACCCTTGCATATCAAACAGGGATATAGGACTTTACCCTTCCGACTCTTCACCAAGGGGTCACTGGTTGAGGGAGTGTCATCGACATGATGGTCAGAGGTCGACGATACAATTGGTTTGGGGTTTTTAGACCACACTTCTGACACACGGGAAAGACCAGGGAAATCCTTGAGAAGGTGATCACCCTTGCAGAGTTTGCAGGGGAACTTGGGCTTACAAGGTGTTTTCATAGAATGAGTGCCATTAGGGGCAACCGGTTTACGCTTGGTCTCTTCCTTATCCTTCTTCTTATTAACTTTTATTTTCTTCTTCTTCTTATCCACCTGATTACTAACAATATTGCTTTGATCAGGCGAGGAAGAAGGAACGGAAGAAGATTCATTTGACGAAGAAGGGGAAGGATTAGTTTGGGATTGACTCTCTCGTAGTCGAGAGTTAACATTCGAAACATTGGGCGCAATCGGAATTACCGGATTAAATAACCATACCGGTAATCCTATGGTTAATCCAGGAATATTTAACATGGCAATAAAGGGAGGACCAATATCTCCAACTAAAGGAAAAGTAAAAGGTACCCCTTGAAAAGGGGTCTCCGGATTGGTAGTCCTAGAAGGAGTATGGGTGCATGGAGGTGGACTCTCCATGAAACAAAACTAAGTGATGTGGACGAAGTCTTGTTAAAAAGAACTCAAAAACCCTCAGGCAACCGAGCGTGCGAAAGGGGAGCTAGGAAAAGACAAGGTTCACAGGCCAAAAGAGGAAGCTCAAAAAACTATACTGAGGCCACTACCACAGTAAGCGAGCTGTACAACAAAACGGACAGAATGCCAACAAGCATCCCTACAAAGAAAAAGACCCTCTACAAGATAGCAAGAAAAACCTCCTAACTAAGAGCTGGAGACCTCAACAAGCTGTATCATTCGCAAGGTGATGAAATCCAAGTTGAACAATACAACGTGAGAGACCAATATGAGAAGGATATCCCTCTACCGAAAGGGATCCTGGGTAAAAGAGCCCTAGTAGAAAAGTCACTAAGCTACCTCGTTCATGACACGTTGGAAAAGGTTTTGGGCACTTCTGCCTTATCACCCTTGCATTACTATGAATTACAAGGAAGACAATAATCTATGTTGCCTTATGGCTAAGTGGAGTGCGGCATTCCACAGCGTCCGTCCGGTTCTCAATCTCGCGGCCATTTAACCCCTGAAAGTTAAAAACAGTCAGGAGGCCCCTCCATAAACTGGCTGTGACCGTGTCAATAAATACTAGAGGAATTTAGTTCCCTAAAGGACAACAACTATGTCTCAGATGAAAATGACAAGGGGGGATTATTTTGATTTTTATCCCCGGTGTCCTACCTAACTACCAAATTCTTTTGATTTCCTCAAGTGAGGTTAATGTTGGTTTAGTTAGGGAGATTAATTTTAGTGGTTGTATTACTTAATCGGGTAAATGGACGTGAAACTTGGTGGTGTTGTGACGACTCAAACCATGCAAATGAAGATGAATCGAAATGAGCCTTTCTCTTCGATGAACACTAGCTAAAGTAAAGAAGAATTCTTTCCGTTCCCAATATGCACAATCCAATGCACATGCAATTTTATTTCTTTTCAAAATGATAGAAATAAGTAAAATATGTAACCAAAACTAACCCAAAGCAATAAAAAAGTTCTTTATATGAACACCAAATGTAATAATTATAATATGTTTCCTATCTCTTTACACTTGAAAAAGACACATCTAATCTATGGAAAGAAGGACTCCACAAACGCTTCCAATCAAATGCAAGACAAAGAGAAGCATCTAATAATATTGTCTAACTCAAATGCACATAAATATGAAACAAGCCTTTCTTCTTCTCATGAATGTAAGACCAAGAATGTCAAATGATTAAATTAAAGCAAGACGAATGCTTACGTTTTCCAATTTAATGAATATAGCAAAAGAGTGACAAAATAAAGCTTTCCTTTGAACAAAAAAGAAAAAATGGAAACAAAGGATCAATCTATTCCAATGACCAATAAATAGCTAAAGATGCAAAGGAAACAAAGCGCAAAACCCAAGAAAATGACTTCAAAAGACAAGGATGTCCCAAGTTTTTCAAAGCCAATCTAATTAATCCAAATGATGCCAAACCAAACAAACCTTTGGAATATCACACTAAAGAGATTTTTGAAAAAAAAATGAATCCAATCACAATCCGATGGCGAGAAGAAGTTTTTTAAAAACCAATGCAAGCTATTGGGGCTTGAAAAGAATGACAATTATACCCAACAAGCAAACAAAGCACTAATCTGACTCAAGAAACCAAACAAAGGCTTTGATCTTCCAAAAGATGCAAAGAGTTTCTAAAACAAGCTAAAAATGAATTGTATCAGTCCAAATTAGTCATGTAATGGTCACAAAATGACTGATCAAGAGACTCTAAATCAGAAAAATTGAAAACGTACACAAGGGATCAAGTTAACCCAAGGGGATTTCAACTTTCCAAGATAGAACCTAGTCTTCCAAAAAAAGAAAAAGGGGCACAAATCTTCCCAAATGAGGTTTGGAAGGGTTCAAAGTTATGTTATAGAGATCCTAAAGTGACTGGGAAGGTACACTTGACTCCCAGAACTAAAAAATGGCTCAGAGGACTCAAAATTGACCAAATGGCTTCAAAGATGCCGATGAAGGACTAGAGACAAAAATGTGGATGAAAAGGACTCAAAAGAGACTCAAATCTCTTCAAAAATGTGTAAGAAGGAAGCCAATGGACCATATGGAAGCACCCCAAGAGTTTGGGAGCAAAAAACCCAAGGGAACCCCTCCAAATAAGCTCAAAAATGACCAAAACATGACAGTGCCGCTCCCTAGAACACTGTGGGGGAGCGGTAGTTTGACAATACCGCACCCTAGAACACTGTGGAGGAGTGGTAGTGTGGAGAGTACCGCTCCCTAGAACACTGTGGGGGAGCGGTAGTCTCCTGTAGGATTAAAAAACTCAAAGTTTGGCCAAGATCCGAGCAAGGATAAGGTCCTAAGTTTAAAATGGTCCTCAATGATGATCAAAGAGGATCTAAGGTGATGAGAAACAACACTTAGAAGAGGATTTGATGATCTAAACAAGCAAGCAAAGGTGAAACTAGGGAAGAAAGGGATCCCCAGCGGAGTCGCCAGTTTCTGTTGTGAGAAAATCTCCCTACGGATAGGTAGATATCTCCTTGGGATTAGAAAAGGTCCCTAGTTGCCTACCCAAGACATAGATGAAACAAATAGACACTATAGTCCTCCTAGATCTAGTTCACACATCAGCTAACAAGCTATGGAAATACAAAGCAAGTAGATGGCATACCTTACTTTGATTGTTGTCCTGTTGCTCCTAAGTTGCTACAGCTCCAGCCTTTGATTATTTACTTATGAACCTGTTCACAAAGGAAAGACAACACCTTCCCCAACGCAACATATGTCTAAACAAAAATCTAACTATAAAAATAGAGACAATTTCATGCATTCATCATTAAAGACATGAAAATGAGAGGAATAGGCTAAGTTATATTAATGATAAGAAAAGCCAAAAGAAGCTGATTACAATGTTATACCTTGATGTCCAAAGTAGTAGCACCTCTTTCCAAGCTCTCCAACACCACCCTTGCAAGACTCATAGGATCATAGGTTTAGTGTTTCCAAGATCATCCCCCATAGCTCATGGATGGCTCTCTTTAAGTAGGATTTGGGAGGCCAACCACTAAGAGGAGATTATGGATCTAAGTGAATAATATGTGGAACAAAGATCTAAATCATGCTAAGGAGGGAAAGTGAGATGGGATTCGAAGGGGTACCTCATCCCAAGAAAATATCCATGAGATCCAAGATCCAAAATAAAAGGGATAAGCCTAAACCAAGACTACCGCTCCCCTATAACTAAGCAAAGCACGGTAGTACCGCTCCCCCATAGGCATGCAGAACGCGGTAGTTTGACACTACCGCTCCCCCATAGGCATGCAGGGCATGGTAGTTCCAGAAGGCTTAATTTTTGGAGGTGGTTAATGTGGGTTTCGACCCCTTACTTGTTGGATTTTCTTCCAAGTGTGACTAGGGAAGGTACCAACATTAGAATGAAGGGTCCTAACACCCTTAGGAGGCATAAACATCATGTTTTCCATGGTGGTGAAACATGTATATTCTCACTTACACATGGTGTGGCAATTTGAGGTAAAACAGATGCCCCCTAAAGTGTGAGGTCAGAAGGAATCTGATGGCCGAAACACTTTACAAATAATAAGGCTGCAAGGATATCTGAATAAGAGTTGGAGAAGAGCTGGAAGCAAATATCGACAATATGTCTAACGACCTCGAGGAGGGCATACCCATGCTCGAAACAACTAACTCAAAGCATGGATGCCGACCAATACATTGCAGATCCATGATAATACTGACTTAACACTGACTGGAGACAAATCATGGCTACTAGACTACAAGCGTAGATCCATGAAAAGACAATGACACAGCCACGACCAATACAAGAGTGGATCTGTGTGACAGTACATCAATGAGGTCACCAACATAATATATATGTGGGAACCTACAAAAAAAAAAATCTCCATCGCAACCTGGATGTGCTAAAAAGACTTCAGAACTATCCAGGGTCTTCTACTCGATCCCAAATCGATACGAATCTAACCATGTGATTACAAGGTGTTGAAGTCGAACATGGTAGAAACCACTTGATTACCGGTCAATGATTGAAACCGTTAACAAGTGCGAGGGAAATCACCAATGATGAAAATGACTCCCAAGGTATCATAGTACGTCTCGATGAAATGTGAATAGATGAGTTGATGACGAACATCCGCGAGATCATTTGATCAAAGGTCAATGATGAAAACCTACTGTCGAATGCAAGGAAACCTGCCATTGAGGTATGCAGGTACCAAGGTACTAAGGTTGGTTTCTAAGACTAATTCCTAGATAATGAGTTGAAGTCGACAGGAATAGACTCGTCGAAGGAGGGCCATAATGGATCCCACATCATCGACACGAAATCGACATAGGAAAGTGATATGAAGTAACGAATCAGATGAGTATGGACTGACACAGGGATGTAAAGGCTAACAATATTGCAAAAAATGACTAAGGTAAACTTCCCTTGAACATGAACGACACGACAATAATGACTCAGCAGCATTGACTCAACGAGGCAGAGACCAAGACATAATGCAACGATGACTGAGGCATTCTTCAGATGATTTGAAGGAGTGGGACAACTCATAGAATTGGCATGACCCAATTGTATGACGAGACACAAAAAGGTGCCATGTTCAAGGGCGACACAAGTTGCCATGAAGCTTTCTAAAATAAACTTAACTTATTCCCCCCCAACCCCCATCATGTTTGATGAGTACCTCTTTGTTTTTTAACGAGCTTGAGGAGGATAGCAGATGCTCGGTATAGCTCATCCTTTGGACGAGTCCAATCCCACATGTTTTATGAACCTGAGAAAGGAGGGGTTCGGTCCCAAAAGGGTCCTTCGATGTTTGATTTCACGAGTCCAAGAAAGGAAAACTCAGTCGTCATTTCATGTTTAGAGAGTCTAAAAAGAACTAAAGAAGACTCCAACAGTCCTTTTTCATAAGGTTATCCTCATCGCCCGAAAAAGGGTAAAACCACGTGGGAGAGGACTCTTCCAGTCATGATTTGCTGGAGTATACCTTTCTCGTAAATAGTCTAGACGGGCCGAAAAAGGGATAACCTATCACCGAATAGACGACCTTTCAAATACTTTTACAAGTGTGAAAGAATCAAGATCACTTGGCAATCTTTTCAATTTTAGGGAGTCTAAAAAGAGCTTAACTATGGACTCCATGTACAACTTTGTCATGGTTGATGACCGAGTACGACAAAGGAAAACTAAACTCAGCACATTTCCTTTCCCATAAATAGTCAAGCGAGGTTGGATAAAGTGATAAACCTATACTCGTTAGACATACCTTTTTACTCCAATTGTTTAACAAGCACGATAATGGTATCAAAAGCACTCAGAATCTTTTTCATGTTTGGATCCAGAGCACGAAAAAGGAAAAAGTAAGCTCAAACCACTTTTCATGTTTTAACCAGAGCACGAAAAAAGTGAAAAGTAAGCTCAAACACCATCTTACTGTTTTTAACGAGCTCAAAGATAGGTTGGAAGAATGCTCATGATGTCTGCTTCATTTTTTAACGAGCTTGTAACAGAAAATGAACTATGCTCAGGATAATTTTCATGGTTTAATGAGCTCGAAACCTAAAAAGGAAAGTATGCTAGAAAATGTTCCCAATGGTGAACTTTTTCCCATCATGAAATCCAAAGGTTGGTACATGCCCCCAGCATGATTTCTAGAAGTAAGTGACTTAGCCCCAACGTGGTGTGGAGAGGCGATCGAGTTGACTTCAACGTAACTTCCAGAGTTTGAAGACATTCCCCCAAGCTTCATTTCATTCTCCTAAAGTATAGGCGGGTGAAAAGAAGGTCCAGGTACTAAGTCTTCGAGGAGCATCGACTCAAAGGGAAAGGATATGTTTCATTTTTTAACGAGCTTGACACAGCAATAGAACTTTGCTCAGACTACTGGTTTCATTTTTTTAATAAGCTTGAAGCCAATGGTAAACTCTGCTCACGTTTAAGGCCCATTGATGGGTTCCCTCCCAACATGATGACCAGCGGTTGGTAAATGTCCCCAGCATGATTGCTAACGGCTAAACATGCCCCCCAAGCTTCGTTTCATCTGATTACTCTTCTTCCTTACCCAAAAATCCTGGATACTAATTCGAATGTGTTCACCAGGGGGGGTAGGGAGAACCAGGACCAAGTGACCCAGGCAGATGAAATGAAGGTTCAAATCCTAACTCTAGCGAGAGACTCGAACAAATGGAAAGGAGATCTATTTCATTTTTACACAAGCTTGAAATAGATAATAACAATGCTTGAAAGGGTCCTTTTTATTTTTTAATGAGCTTAAAACAGGAAGAAATTATGCTCGAAGGTAGTTTCATTTTTACGCAAGCTTGAAACCGAAAGTAAACTATGCTTGGGATTGATTTCATTTTTACACAAGCTTGAAACCAATGGTAAACCGTGCTTGAGGGTTGATTTCATTTTTTAACGAGCTTGCAACAAATAATAAACTATGCTCGTGGGAAACTATTTCATTTTTTAATGAGCTTGACATAGAAAGGTAACTATGCTCATGGTGACCTGTTTCATTTTTTAATGAGCTTGACACATAAAGGGAACTCTGCTCAAAATGATGGTTGGTTTCATTTTTACACAAGCTTAAAACCAAAAGTAAATTATGCTTGAAAAAATGGTTTCATTTTTTAATGAGCTTGACACCGAAATAGAACTTTGCTCCAAGCGTCCCCCCCCCTAGGGGGAAGAAACCACTAAAACATGTGGAACATTTAGGGAAGTCTGGTGACTAGGATTCATGCGATGAGTGGGAATCACAAAGGAAAGCTGATCGATGGTCACAACATTCCCATGATGGGGAAAATACATCACTCGAAAGAGTGAGGACACTACAGCCTTCATTGCATAGACGTAATCACGTCCAAGGAGTAGATTAAAATCTAAGGGACCTTGGACAACCATTACATCAATACAGACAGTTTTCCCTCCCAAAGTGATAGGTAACTGAGGAAGGGACCCTAAAGGTCCAGTAGGCCTTCTATTGAAAGCCAGTATCTGGTCAGTGACGGGCACAAGTCGAGGAGAACCTAAGGCTTTCCAAGCAGTTGAGGATAGAATACTAACAGAAGCTCCTTCATCAATTATCGTACGAAAACTTTCTTTATCGGAAACTCCTACAGATATTTGAAAAGGAACGCTCGAAGGAAGACAAGATTCTGTTAGACCATTCCAATCAAAGGAAATAACCTCAGTACTTGGAGGGGGTCTCGCGAAAACGGACAGGGTTTCCCCTTGTCGAGGACATTCTGAACCGATAAGGAAAACATTAGTGGTTTCCAATTCACTCTTGCTTGGAAGATAAGAATGAGACGAAGATTGTGTCAAGGTGATTGCTTCAGTCTGGACTTTCTCCAATGAAAGAGCAGGATCGAGTGGGGATGACAGTGACTCAATCACTTCACTCTTGGGAGGGAGAGTGGGATCAATTGCAGATGAAACTGAATTGATCACTTGGTCAACCAGCGGGGGTTCAGGGGACAAATTACTATCATTTTTTGGAAGCACCAGTTGAGGACTAGTAATATCTTCCAACCATCGTGAAGCTTCATCCATGCTTGGAAAAAGGAAAGTACGGTGCATACCCTTGCATATCAAACAGGGATATAGGAATTTACCCTTCCGACTCTTCACCAAGGGGTCACTGGTTGAGGGAGTGTCATCGACATGATGGTCAGAGGTCAACGATACAATTGGTTTGGGGTTTTTAGACCATACTTCTGACACACGGGAAAGATGAGGGCAATCCTTGAGAAGGTGATCACCCTTGCAGAGTTTGTAGGGGAACTTGGGCTTACGAGGTGTTTTCATAGAATGAGTACCATTAGGGGCAACCAGTTTACGCTTGGTCTCTTCCTTATCCTTCTTCTTCTTAACTTTGCTTTTCTTCTTCTTCTTATCCACCTGATTACCAACACTATTTCTTTGATCAGGCGAGGAAGAAGGAACAAAAGAAGATTCATCAGATGAAGAAGGGGAAGGATTAGTTTGGGATTGACTCTCTCGTGGTGGAGAGTTAACATTTGAAACATTGGGCGCAATCAGAATTACCGGATTAAATAACCATACCGGTAATCCTATGGTTAATCCAAGAAGATTTAACGTGGCAATAAAGGGAGGACCAATATCTCCAACTGAAGGAAAATTATAAGGTACCCTTTGAAAAGGGGTCTCCGGATTGGTAGTCCTAGAAGGAGTATGGGTGCATGGAGGTGGATTCTCCATGAAACAAAACTAAGTGATGTGGACGAAGTCTTGTTAAAAAGAACTCAAAAACCCTCAGGCAACCGAGCGTGCGAAAGGGGATCTAGGAAAAGACAAGGCTCAAAGGACAAAAGAGGAAGCTCAAAAAACTATACTGAGGCCGCTGCCACAGTAAGCGAGCTGTACAACAAAACGGCCAGAATGCCAACAAGTATCCCTACAAAGAAAAAGACCATCTACAAGATAGCAAGCAAAACCTCCTAACTAAGAGCTGGAGACCTCAACAAGCTGTATCCTTCGCAAGGTGATGAAATCCAAGTCGAACAATACAATGTGAGAGACCAATATGAGAAGGATATCCCTCTACCGAAAGGGATCCTGGGTAAAAGAGCCCTAGTAGAAAAGTCACTAAGCTACCTCGTTCATGACACGTTGGAAAAGGTTTTGGGCACTTCTGCCTTATCACCCTTGCATTACTATGAATTACAAGGAAGACAATGATCGATGTTGCCTTAGGGCTAAGTGGAGTGCGGCATTCCATAGAGTCCATCCGGTTCTCAATCTCGCGGCTGTTTAACCCCTGAAAGTTAAAAATAGTCAGGAGGCCCCTCCATAAACTGGCTGTGACCGTGTCAATAAATACTAGAGGATTTTAGTTCCCTAGAGGACAACAACTATGTCTCAGATGAAAATGACAAGGGGTGATTATTTTGATGCCTATCCCCGGTGTCTTACCTAACTACCAAATTCTTTTGATTTCCTCAAGTGAGGTTAATGTTGGTTTAGTTAGGGAGATTAATTTTAGTGGTTGTATTACTCAATCGGATAAATGGACGTGAAACTTGGTGGTGTTGTGACGACTCAAACCATGCAAATGAAGATGAATCGAAATGAGCCTTTCTCTTCGATGAACACTAGCTAAAGTAAAGAAGAATTCTTTCCGTTCCCAATATGCACAATCCAATGCACATGCAATTTTATTTCTTTTCAAAATGATAGAAATAAGTAAAATATGTACCCAAAACTAACCCAAAGAAATAAAAAAGTTCTTTATATGAACACCAAATGTAATAATTATAATATGTTTCCTATCTCTTTACACTTGAAAAAGACACATCTAATCTATGGAAAGAAGGACTCCACAAACGCTTCCAATCAAAAGCAAGACTAAGAGAAGCATCTAATAATATTGTCTAACTCAAATGCACATAAATATGAAACAAGCCTTTCTTCTTCTCATGAATGTAAGACCAAGAATGTCAAATGATTAAATTAAAGCAAGACGAATGCTTACGTTTTCCAATTTAATGAATATAGCAAAAGAGTGACAAAATAAAGCTTTCCTTTGAACAAAAAAGAAAAAATGGAAACAAAGGATCAATCTATTCCAACGACCAATAAATAGCTAAAGATGCAAAGGAAACAAAGCGCAAAACCCAAGAAAATGACTTCAAAAGACAAGGATGTCCCAAGTTTTTCAAAGCCAATCTAATCAATCCAAATGATGCCAAACCCAACAAACCTTTGGAATATCACACTAAAGAGATTTTTGAAAAAAAAATGAATCCAATCACAATCCGATGGAGAGAAGAAGTTTTTTAAAAACCAATGCAAGCTATTGGGGCTTGAAAAGAATGACAATTATACCCAACAAGCAAACAAAGCACTAATCTGACTCAAGAAACCAAACAAAGGCTTTGATCTTCCAAAAGATGCAAAGAGTTTCTAAAACAAGCTAAAAATGAATTGTATCAGTCCAAATTAGTCATGTAATGGTCACAAAATGACTGATCAAGAGACTCTAAATCAGAAAAATTGAAAACATACACAAGGGATCAAGTTAACCCAAGGGGATTTCAACTTTCCAAGATAGAACCTAGTCTTCCAAACAAAGAAAAAGGGGCACAAATCTTCCCAAATGAGGTTTGGAAGGGTTCAAAGTTATGTTATAGAGATCCTAAAGTGACTGGGAAGGTACACTTGACTCCCAGAACTAAAAAATGGCTCAGAGGACTCAAAATTGACCAAATGGCTTCAAAGATGCCAATGAAGGACTAGAGACAAAAATGTGGATGAAAAGGACTCAAAAGAGACTCAAATCTCTTCAAAAATTTGTAAAAAAGAAGCCAATGGACCATATGGAAGCACCCCAAGAGTTTGGGAGCAAAAAACCCAAGGGAACCCCTCCAAATAAGCTCAAAAATGACCAAAACATGACAGTGTCGCTCCCTAGAACACTGTGGGGGAGCGGTAGTTTGACAGTACCGTACCCTAGAACACTGTGGAGGAGCGGTAGTGTGGAGAGTACCGCTCTCTAGAACACTGTGGGGGAGCGGTAGTCTCCTGTAGGATTAAAAAACTCAAAGTTTGGCCAAGATCCGAGCAAGGATAAGGTCCTAAGTTTAAAATGGTCTTCAATGATGATCAAAGAGGATCTAAGGTGATGAGAAACAACACTTAGAAGAGGATTTGATGATCTAAACAAGCAAGCAAAGGTGAAACTAGGGAAGAAAGGGCTCCCCAGCGGAGTCGCCAGTTTCTGTTGTGAGAAAATCTCCCTACGGATAGGTAGATATCTCCTTGGGATTAGAAAAGGTCCCTAGTTGCCTACCCAAGACAGAGATGAAACAAATAGACACTATAGTCCTCCTAGATCTTCTTCACACATCGGCTAACAAGCTATGGAAATACAAAGCAAGTAGATGGCATACCTTACTTTGATGGTTGTCCTGTTGCTCCTAAGTTGCTACAGCTCCAGCCTTTGATTATGGACTTATGAACCTGTTCACAAAGAAAAGACAACACCTTCTCCAATGCAACATATGTGTAAACAAAGATCTAACTATATAAATATAGACAATTTCATGCAGTCATCATTAAAGACACGAAAATGAGAGGAATAGGCTAAGTTATATTAATGATAAGAAAAGCCAAAAGAAGCTGATTACAATGTTATACCTTGATGTCCAAAGTAGTAGCACCTCTTTCCAAGCTCTCCAACACCACCCTTGCAAGACTCATAGCATCATAGGTTTAGTGTTTCCGAGATCACCCCCCATAGCTCATGGATGGCTCTCTTTAAGTAGGATTTGGGAGGCCAACCACTAAGAGGAGATTATGGATCTAAGTGAATAATATGTGGATCAAAGATCTAAATCATGCCAAGGAGGGAAAGTGAGATGGGATTCGAAGGGGTACCTCATCCCAAGAAAATCTCCATGAGATCCAAGATCCAAAATAAAATGGATAAGCCTAAACCAAGACTACTGCTCCCCTATAACTAAGCAAAGCATGGTAGTACCGCTCCCCCATAGGCATGCAGAACGCGGTAGTTTGACACTACCGCTCCCCCATAGGCATGCAGGGCGCGGTAGTTCCAGAAGGCTTAATTTTTGGAGGTGGTTAATGTGGGTTTCGACCCCTTACTTGTTGTATTTTCTTCCGAGTGTGACTAGGGAAGGTACCAACATTAGAATGAAGGGTACTAACACCCTTAGGAGGCATAAACATCATGTTTTCCATGGTGGTGAAACATGTATATTCTCACTTACACATGGTGTGGCAATTTGAGGTATAACACCCTTCTTTCTTTCAATGTTTTCATCTTGCTGTTTCATGCCATTTTTCCTTATTTTTGAGGAACCTCAAGGCATAAATTTCGCCATATGGAATTTTCGTGGCCTCTCTTCATTGAGAAGCGTGAAAATTCTGTGATTTTCACGTAACTTCCTTTTCGAGGAGCATGAAACTTTACAACTTCGCGTGTCGGATTGATGCCCAGGTGCGAAAATCACACAAAATAGGGAAAAATGTAATTTGGTTTCTCATGTTCGGCATAAAATCAGACTTTCATCTTCTCATGGATTTTTTGTTTGGCATTTTGTAGGAGTGTGCAACTTGTTTGAGAGAAGATGGTTGAGTGGAAAGAGAGAGAGCATGAAGATGATGATAGGGTGGCCCTAAATGATCAATTCACATTAATCGTGCTATGAGAATGTGGTCTACTAAAGTTCTTCAAAACAAGGGGGATCCGCAAGCAAGGAAAGCTTCTGAACTACATAATCCAAATGTGGGATAGCAATATTCAAGCTTTTCATATCGGGGAGCATACTCTCGAGATAGTGTTATAGCTTAAAATGACACCTCTCCGTCCATGACGACACTTGCTTCCCTTGGTCGCATGACGACACTTCTTGAGATCAAGTTCAGTCACACAACAGGACACTTGTGGATAGAGGAGTCATTTCGGACACTAAAAATGGTTGAAATTACCTCATTCTTGACCCATTTGATGATTACAACCCTTAGGAACATTTTTCCAGACCAAACCATCTCCTGAAAATGAGCAGAAAATCCTGTTTTTGGCCATTTTTTCACATGAGCGCTACTCTACCTTAACAAACTAGCGTGTGTACCCTACTCTAGTGTACAATAGTAGTGCTCAACCCTCTTGAGTGCTACTCCACTGTGAAATAGTAGCATACACCCCTGTTTTGGTCAAAATCTCAAAATTGAGTAAGTTAAGTTGGTTGGGAAACCTCTTGAGCGGTTATAACTTCTTTTCCTATCCTTCACTAACTATATAAGGAGGGTAGAAGGGCCACGTGAGGGACCAAGTCTACAATATTGTTATGCTGGAGGAATGGAGACCATCATCCCCCTCTCTTGTGCTTAGTTTCTGATAAACCCTAGCACAGTTGATTAGAGGCTGGAATCCTTGGAGAACGGAAGTAGGAGACCTTGAATCTAGGTTTCGTGAAGTGCCAAGCTTGAAGGAAGGTATAACTTTATGTACTTGCTTTCATTCATTAATAAAGATCAGATGTTCTTCTCTTTCCAAATATGACCTATTAATGTGTCTCAGATTTGATTACAGTTTGTTTATAATCTAATGTCTTCTTCTCTTATGAATATCAGTTTTATGTATGTAGTCAAATGTATTTGAGAAAGGTATCAAGTTGTTTTGCAGGTCTGGGCATTGCAATACTGGATAGCATTGAAGAGCGAGGGAGGAAAAGCTAGGATCAACCTTCTGAATAAGGTGCCTACATCTCTAAACCCTAATCTCTTCATTTATTTGTTGTACTTGCAGAATGCTTGTAAGTCCATCTTTAGCATCGTAAGTTGGTAGTTTCTCCCTTGAATTATAGGTGCATTTTCCCCACAACAGAATGGCGACTCCGCTGGGGAAAGCCTAACTGCTTAGGGGTATCCAAGGTCATTTCTTCAGTCTTGTTTGATGGTATTTGTTCATTTTCTTGATTAGGATCAATAATTAGGCTCTGTTTGACCTTCCTTGGCTCTTACAGGCCCTTCCCAGCCCTTGCAAACCCTTGTGGACCTAGGTGTGGGGGTTTTAACCCCATTTTTCCAACTTTTTCCACCTGTATGCTACTGTTTGTACAACGCAGTAGCGCTCATATGCTACTTTTCCTCTGCACAGTATCGCCCATCCTTCTATGGGCGCTAGTATGCTTCATACACAGTAGCGCCCACAATCTGGGTTTGAATTTTTTGAGTTTTTGGGTTGTGGACCCAAATCTGGGGGCTGTGGATGCATTTTTTGGGGTCCTTAATGACCCTAGGTCTGTGTTAAACCAATGTAAGTGGTCTCCCATCCTTGTACTGATCCTACATTCATGATTTGAACCTCTTTTGATCAATTTGGGCTTGTTTGGAAATTTTTGGGGCTTGTTGACCCAAGTTGGGGGGTTGTGGACCCATTTGGTGTTTTGTACCCTAATTTGAGTCTGACTGAACCTGCTTGCCCCATTTCCACTAGATTTGAAACCTCTTGAGTCTTCTTGACCCTATTTGTATCTATTTGAGTGAAATTTATCTTTTAGATTGGTTTTTTATCCTCCCTTATGCTTTTAAGTTTTCTTTTGTAGTGAAAGCTCAAGTGTTTTGGCTGTTGTTCAAGACCTTGTTTGCATTGTTTATGTGTAGACCTGACTTTACCAAACCATACTTCTTCGTAGGTCATTTGCTTCGTTTGGGTCTAAAAGTAGTTTTTTGTACTCTTTTCCCAATGTTTGGCATGCTTACATCAATAAGAATTTGACAGTCATATTTGGTAGCTTTTATTGTTTCAATAAAGAGAACCTGAAAGTTATTTGCTTTTGTTTTGATAGTAGGGTAGTTTTAGTTTTGTTTCTTACCTTTGAAAAGCATAAAGAATTTTGATTTATCTTCTGAATAGAGTACCTTGCAAGTGGCTTAAAATATTTTAGAGTGCTTTGCATAAAAAAGAACAAGTTTTCTTTTGCATACCTATTTGTTTGAGTAGTTGCATTCTTAGGTTTTGAGTTTAGACTTTATGTTTACCTTTTTTTCATTCGAAAGATTAAAAATTGCATTTTCATATGCATTCTAGATCATAATTTTAAGACTTGCATTGAAAAGAAAAGATTTATTTGGTGGTAAATATTTCATTTTCAGTACTCTATCTCTACTATAACCATTCTCACACACCCACTACCTTTTTGAGTAAGCAAGTAACCTTTAAAATGAACCCTAATAAAATGTACTAGCAACATTTTCTTTTCTAGGTTACACTACACCAACTAGTATTGGTTAGGATCTTGGGTTTAAAACACCTTAAACCACTCAAGATCGCACATTACACAAAAATCGTAGTTCGACTATCACAAGTAAACCCACCTCATTCAAAGCTTGCCTGGGATCTATGCAGTAGATCTTGTGAGATCAGATTGTTGGGAATACTCCTCCTACTTTCTGTTTCGAGCATATACCAGGATTGGATCGCGTTTGGGGACTCTTTTGAGTTTCGGGCTCAGTTACCCTGCCCACGCCTTCTGATTCAACCAGATACTGTTCCCCCAGGAGATTTTGGTGTGGTGGTATCCTTAGTATCTGACCATAGGTTCATACATAGGTGACAGCGGAGGGTATGTCTACTATACCTAGGACAGACGTGGGAGAAGATCCCTTGCAGGTCTTTGGGAGGGCGGTTGGGTGATTCAAGTGCTTGCACCCTTCGTCATTGTATTGTGGACCGCGGGTAACTGTTCTTCATCCTTCGTTGATTTGTTCTGGGCCCTCATCATCCCAGACTCTTCTCCGAAAGGCATCTGTTTGCCTGGTTTGATTTACCTAGGACCTTTTTTAGTGGTGTGCTCTTTGTGCTACTTGTCTTAGTTTGCCTTAGAGATTTTCTTGCTCATTTGAGTAGGAAACTATGTCTAGCATTCCGGTGAGCGCCAATCAAGGTGCCCCTATTCCAGGGGATCCTTGTGTTATTCCATTCATTGGAAACATTGGTACTCCCTTAATGGCTACTCTGAATCTTCCTGGATTCACTATAGGGTTGTCGGTTTGGTTGTTTTCCACTTTGAATGCCTTGCATGCTCTTAATGCTTCTTTTGTGAGCACCTCAAATCAAGAGCATCAGAACCCTATGCCTCCTTTGCTAGTAACATCTTCTCCTCCTCCTTCTACCTCATGTGGCGAAAGTAGCAATACTAGTAACCAGTAGTATAAAAGGAATAGACAGAGGAAGAATAGGAAGAAGATGCCAAAACAAGGGGGCAGCAACCCAGCCTTTGTAAGTCATGCTGAGGGAAAGCACCTTGCCTATGCAAATCATGTAGGGGGCACATACCTAGCCTCTAGAGGTCATGCTGGAAGAAAACTTTTAGTCACCGAAAATCACACTGAAAGTTTGGCTTCAACCACTGTCAGTCATGTTGAGGACACATCATTGATCACTGCTAGTCATATTAATGACAAGTCACCAGTTCCTGTGAGTCATACTGGAGACACCAGATTAGCCATTGCAAGTCATGCTGAGGGAGTTGACATTTTTTTTTTTCCAAACAAATAGAAGCTTAAGTTCCCTTGTAAGTTTTGCGAGGGAGACCACCTTACTTGTGCCCTGTACTTCCAGAAGTGCAAAAAGTGTGGTCCTTAGTTCAAAAGTCTTCTGCTTCTGAGAAACCAACCACTGCAAGTCATGCTGGGGGCAAGATGTCATCCAATGCTATTCATGTTGAGAATACCAACATTGTAAAGGAGTCTCGACCTATAGGACGGAAACCAAATTTCCCTTGTAAAATTTGTAAGGGAGATCACCTTACTCACCGATGCCCTACCATTCCAAAGGCACAAAGAGTGTGATCCATGTCTGAAGGAACCTTTGTTCCTGAGTTTTCTATAGATTCGTTACAGTTAGATCAACCTTTGGTTGATAAAGTGGTTGAACCAATGCAATCTTTGGTCGACCCCACTCTTCCTTCGGAGAGTGAAGTGATCGAATCGATGCAATCTTCGACCGATCCCATCAGTACTTCAAAGATTGATGTACCTACTGCTAAAGTCTTCTGCATTACCAGTTTGGATGTTTATGAAAAAGGGGGCACTTCATCTGTGCCATGTGAACCCCTACCAAGCACTAGGATTGTTTCCTTTGATTGGAATAGTCTAGTCGAGCCTCGTCTTCCTTCTTTGACACCTTTCTAGATAAAGGTTGATATCGGGAACCATACTGTTGACCAATGCATTGTTGATGAAGGAGCTTCTGTTAGTATCTTTTCCGCTTATGCTTGGAGAGATTTGGGTTTCCCTAATGTTATTCCAGCTCTTAATTGGCCGTTGACCTTCGATAGAAGACCTAGTGAACCGATCGGATTCCTCCGTCAGGAACCTGTTACTTTGGGTGGAAAAACAGTCTTAGTTGATTTTATAGTTTTAAAGGACCCTATGGACTTTTATATGATCCTCGGGCGTGATTACGTTTATGCTATGCACGCTATGGTGTCTATGCTCTTTCGTGTGATGCATTTTCTTCATAACGAAAGCATCGTCATAATCGACCAGCTTGCATTTGTTGATCCTCCTTATTACCCAACTGTAGACCAGTCTGATCCCTCGTCATTAGGCACTACTATGTCACATGGGACTTATGTGGCATATTGTTCCTTGAGTTCAACTGCTACTGAGAAGAAGTCTCTAAGTTCATGCTTACTTTCTCGGGACTTAGTCCCAGCTTTTGACCAAGTGACACCTCCATCTGAATGTTTAGATATGTGTTCTATTTGGGACGATATACTTTGTTCTGATGAAGTTTTCCTAGAGTCCATAGTACAGTCTGCCATTCATTTGGATGTTGATCCAGTCGTACTCATGTTCATCCCTGGTTTGACCTTAAAGTATGATCTTCCTACTATTGGGTCTTTGGACTCTCCTATAGATCTGCAAATCGGTGTTCCTGCTGAGTTTGATTCTGCTTCTAGAATTTTCAACTCCTGTGATGATGAATTTGTTTCTGCAGATTCCATCATGTCCTTCAACTTTGATCTTCATCTTGAAGTCGATCTTGTTGATTGTAAGTCCTCGGGATTGGGTACCATAGAGTCTTCATTTGAAAATTTTGCCTTGTTTATGCTTGTTGTTGATGACAGTGAAGTCGAAAGTATTTCTACCATAGTGACTTGTATCGGGTCTTTCCTTACATATGTTTTAGATATGATCTTGGTACTAATGTTTCTTGGAGACAGGATTCTTAGCTAGATTTATACTCGCTTACTGGTCCTTTTCGACACCTTGTGCGACCATGTCAGGTATATTCAGAACCTTGCATATAGGTTTAGGCTTCCCTGCTGTTATGTTGCATTTGAACCTTTTTCCATCCAAATTCGCCATAGGGTTGAACCTGTTGGATATTGGTGTGTTAGCCATCTATTTATGCATTGTGCACCAGTCCGACAACAGAGCCAACCTAACATGGGTCACCCTAGTCAACACCCTTATGCCATTTTGGTACCCATGCTGAGTTTTTCTCATAGGCTCGGGAGCCTTTTTAGATTTACCATGACTTTGAGAAGAAGCCTCATATCTTTCTTCCTCATATATTTTTGGCCATCCCTGATAAGGCTCCCATATTTGTGTTTGAGTTGCATATGCATCTGTTATGATCCTGCTTGTGCTAATGAGCCTGATGCCGGCTTCCACACTTTTAGCTCGTTGCATAAGCCTCCATCTCTGATCTCATTTCTGCTAAGCCATGTATCATTTTTCCCTCACAATTTGACACCTTTTACCTGGAGGAGACACACCTTGAGTGTCCTTATATTGCTCATGTTCCTTGCATTCAGCATAGCTTTGTTCCATGCGCTTGGAGCTAGTTTTGCATGTCCCTGACATTCGTATCCTCCCATTTCGAGCATTCTTCTTTTACTTCGAGCTCGTTAAAAATAGTAAGTAGGTTTCGAGCATTCTTCTTTTACTTCGAGCTCGTTAAAAATAGTAAGTAGGTTTCGAGCATTCTTCTCTTAATTTGAGCTCGTTAAAAACAGTAAGTAGGTTTCGAGCATTCTTCTTTTACTTTGAGCTCATTAAAAATAGTAAGTAAGTTACGAGCATTCTTCTACCTTTACTTCGAGCTCATTAAAAACAGTAAGTAGGTTACGAGCATTTCTTCCACCTTTCCTTCGAGCTCGTTAAAAATAATAAGGAGGCTTTGAGCAGTCTTCCCCCTTCCCTTTGAGATCGTTAAAAATAGTAAGGAAGTTATGAGCATTTTTCTATCTTTTTTGAGCTCGTTAAAAATAGTAAGGAGGTCATGAGTTTACTTTTTCGGACTCGTTAAACCTTTACGAAAAAAATGCTTATGGAGTTCTTTTAAGCCCTTTTCAGACTCCTTAAATAGGAAAAGTTTGCCGAGCATAGTTGTCTTTTAGGGCTCGTTAAAATAACCGAACTTGCATCCACTTAGGTATAGAATTACCCCTTTTCCGGGCCTTGGTGGATAATTTACGGAAAAGGTATAATCTAGGTATACTCTGGTATGCGCTAGAAGAGTTCTTCTTCCATTATTTTACACTTTTTCGGGGAAGGAGACTAACTTTATGAAAAAGGACCTTTGGAGTCGTCTTTAGGGTTTTCAGACTCTCGAAATGTGAAAACACCAAGCGAGCATTCACCTACTCGGGCTCAATGTGAAATCCACGAGATGGTGTATAGAGGCCTGTTTAAGTTTTTCAACTCTATAAACAAGAAAACACCGCCGAGCACATACCAATCCGGGCTCGATATAAAATCCACCGATAGGTGTATAGAGGACTATTTAAGTTTTTCAACTCTATAAGCAAGAAAACACCACCGTGCATAGACCAATCCGGGCTCGATATAAAATCCATGGATAGGTGTATGGAGTTTTCTTCTAGGTTTTTTCAGACTCCTTAAATATGAAAATACCATCGAGCATGCTTTAGTTCTTTGTCAAGCTCGTTAAAAAATGAAAAAGGAAAGGGAAGGGAAGAATGTTAAAATATCTTTCAATATGATGGCAGCAAGTCAACTATCTCCTTGAACAAAGCACCTGTTTTGAGTCTATCAAACAAGTTGGGTTCTAGTGTTGGCCTTAGGGTAAACTTGATCTTAGAGTTCATACTCCTCCGTTTGGTTAGTCTTCCAATCATATGGAGAATCTGTTAATGTCTCCTAAATTGTAGATTTGCATCATGGTCTCTTTGGTGTTAAAATCTTCCTAAGTCACTCTTGTGTCGTGCTCATTGTTCAAGGATATAACCTATGTCGACCATTCTGCAGTTGCCTTGACCTCATGTGTCGGCCATTCCTTGGTGTCAGTATGTTTCATCATGTGTTCAGTCCTACTCCAAATCAGCTCATACTTGTTTGAGTGTCCCTCATGTTGGATGATGGAGGATGCATTAAGGCATCCCTTCCAACGGACTTCTTCCCGTCGACTTCAGCTCATTGTGCTCTGGGAATGAAGTTTAGAGTTTCGGTTAGTACCTTGGGGATTGCAGTCATTAGTGGCAGTTTCCCTCGCTATTGGATAGATGGGAATACATCAATGTCTCCTAACCGATGGATTCTTCACGTGTTCGATGGCAAGACCACTTATTCGCACTTGCTTGAATGTACTAGGTACCTTGGGTTCCATTTTCATTATTGGTGGACACCCTCGCGTTTGTTAACGATATACATCAATGACCGGTAATCAAACGATACCTCCCATGTTCGACATCAACTCATTTATTCGCATGGATAGGTTTGTACCTTGGGTTGTTTTTGGATGAAGACCTTGGGATCCTCAATAGCATCACCTTATTTATGTTATCGCCCAAGTTGCGCAAAACTGAGCCACACTCTTTTTGGCTCTTGATGAGACATAGATCCAGCTTGTTCTCTGTGGCTATGTTCTCCAATTTTGACATAGATCCACCTTGTATTTATGTGGCTATGTTTACACTTATGTTCCTCATGGATCCACGCTTGTATTCTAGTGGCCATGATATATGCATCAGTATTTGGATCATTATTGTGTCCTCTTGGAGGTCATGTTCCACCATTTGAACATGGACAGTTACCCCAAGGATGAGTTTGTTTGACATTGCCTTTGCTTTCAGGTACTTCATTTGAGCCTATGATTCTTGGTTTCTCCGGTTCCTCCATGATTCAATTATTTGTTATTTATAATGTGTTTCGGCCATCATTTCTCGCACTCCCTCTGACCTCATGCATTAGGGGGCATCTGTTATAGCTTAAAATGACACCTCTCCATCCGTGATGACACTTGCTTCCCTTGGTCACATGACGACACTTCTTGAGATCAATTTCAGTCACACAACAGGACACTTGTGGATGGAAAAGTCATTTGGGACACTAAAAATGGTTGAAATTACCTCATTCTTGACGCATTCGATGATTACAACCCTTAGGAACATTTTTCCAGACCAAACCATCTCCTGAAAATGAGCAGAAAAGCCTTTTTTTGGCCATTTTTTCACATGAGCTCTACTCTACCTTAACAAACTAGTGTGTGTACCCTACTCTAGTGTACAATAGTTGCGCTCAACCCTCTTGAGTGCTACTCCACTGTGAAATAGTAGCGTACACCCCTGTTTTGGTCAAAATATCGAAAATGAGTAAGTGAAGTTGGTTGGGAAACCTCCTGAGCGGTTATAACTTCTTTTCCTATCCTTCACTAACTATATAAGGAGAGTAGAAGGGCCATGTGAGGGGACCAAGTATACAGTATTGTTATGCTGGAGGAATGGAGACCCTCATCCCCCTCTCTTGTGCTTAGTTTCTGATAAACCCTAGCACAATTGATTAGAGGCTGGAATCCTTGGAGAACAAAAGCAGGAGACCTTGAATCTAGGTTTCATGAAGTGCCAAGCTTGAAGGAAGGTATAACTTTATGTACTTGCTTTCATTCATTAATAAAGATCAGACGTTCTTCTCTTTCCAAATATGACCTATTAATGTGTCTCAGATTTGATTACAGTTTGTTTATAATCTGATGTCTTCTTCTCTTGTGAATATCAGTTTTATGTATGTAGTCAAATGTATTTGAGAAAGGTACATTTGAGAAAGGTATCAAGTTGTTTTGCAGGTCTGGGCATTGCAATACTGGATAGCATTGAAGAGCAAGGGAGGCAAAGCTAGGATCAACCTTCTGAATAAGGTGCCTACATCTCTAAACCCTAATCTCTTCATTTATTTGTTGTACTTGTAAAATGCTTGTAAGTCTATCTTTATCATCGTAAGTTGGTAGTTTCTCCCCTGAACTATAGGTGCATTTTCCCCACAACAGATAGATCTTGAGGAAATTTAATTCTTGACCGACCTCTCTAAGGGAGGGGCAAGGGTCAACCTTTTTGGACACAGGGACTCAAAAGAGAGTACAAACGAGTATGTAGCTCATTACTGCAGACAGGGTTCCCGCAAGACAAGTGGGAAAGTGCCCATAAAAGATGTGATAGAGCTCCCATTGAGAACTGTGTTGTACACCATCGCACGTGTAGTGGGTAGTGTGGGTCCCCACCATGCAACACTGGGATAGATGAATCTTGCAATAGAGTGCATGGCACCGATGCTATTCAACTGGTGTGAAGGGGTCCTGGTCAACCTCAAGGATCAGGTCACCAAATGAAGAAATGGAGACACTAATCAGTTTGGGTGCAGAAGTATCCTGGTTACATTTTTTCTGGAGAGGGTGCCACTATTACGCCCTCAGATAACCATGCCTATCCTCCTCGAATCCGAGCCTCGGATGGGAAGGTGGAGTGACTATGTCGGACAGCTCGGTAGGCCACAAGTCTTAGCTTTTGGCGAGGAATTCTTTTTGTGGCTCGAGGAGCAAATCATCATGATCGAGGACTACCCCTATGAAGGGGTGGATTTCCATGAGGATATCGAGTTGGCACTTCCCGATGATGAGGATTGGAATAACTCAGGTATGTGACCTTTATAGGTGTGTTTTTGGTATTTTTATAATATATGATTTTTTTTGTGATTTTTCGATGCATGGAAATTTCTAACTTATGTACATATTCATGTCACAGACCGCGGACTGAGCAGGCCAATGGGCTATTCACCTCTACGCCAAATAGGTATTCAGCATCACGCCGCTGATGAGGATGAGGAGGAGGAAGAAGCAGGAGGGATCCGTGATGTAGAGCGGAATGTTCAGGGTTTGACTATGGGTGTTCCTACTATGAGGATGGATGATATCCCACTCCATCTCCAGAGGCATACTGTAGGTGTGCCAGGGCGTATCGGCTGACTACTTCATCAGATGGCTAGAGCAGTGGTGTGCTACCATGAGCAACGTGAGGATGATGACTAGTATTTAGATAGCAGTGTTTTTTTTTAGCGGCATGTACACGATATGTAGGCCAGAGAGCCAATATTTGTATGGGACGTGATCCCAAATTTTTTCTTTGGACGCATCTTATTATATGTACTCATAAAACAATTTGAATGTGATTTATAAACATCTAGATCTACTTTTATGTTTTCTTATTTACAGCAACTTGTGTGTTTTGTTATGATGTGTTTTATGTATGAGAAAGGTCCCAATCCAATATATAATTAGCCAATGGATCAACTACCATATTGAATTCTCTTGGTATATGTTGATACTATATGAAATCAAATGATCACTCCAAGAGGCGTACTCTTCTGAATAATCGAAGTAACGTAGGTTCCCGGACAATGTAGACACGATTCAAATGGGATACCACGAGTTGGGAATCCAAGTAGACTGAAAAGGTGAAGATCCTGAGAGAAGTGGCTTCTGTTAGGAGTCCGATGAATGCATGTTACTCTGCAACATTGTTGGTTGCGGGGCCCAAGCAGATACCACCCGAGGATAAAAACTCATCGGTAGGGGAATAGAGTACCCATGATGCAGAAGCAAGGTTCTGGGTATGTTGGCTAGCACCATCTGCGAACGCGTAGTAAGCTGACACCTGCGCATAAAAGCACAATTCGGGGTCAAAAGATGGTAAACGAAAATGAATCCATATACACATAAAAAATGATCTTAAAAACAAGCTAAGTACAGTATGTACAAGGTGTCTCACATAGGATAAACCTACGCGTAGAACCTCTTGAGGTACATCCCGTTACGGGGTCATGCCAAAGGTGTGCCATCACAGTTGACGAGCTTGTAAGCTCCTTTCTCCAATACTCGTTTCACGATATAGGGACAATACCACATAGATTCTATTTTTCCTTTCCTAACTTATCATACATCTAGTCTTAGGTAAGGACTAAGTCCCCTTCATTGAAGATCCGAGGTTGGACGGATTTATCGTATTGGGATTTGACACATTTTTTATGGGCTTCATTAGACAATGCAGTGTCGCGACGGATCTCATCTAGCTTGTCTAGATACAAAAACCGTTCCTCCTTGGAGGTCCTATTGGGAAGGAGTTCGACGGCTAGCTTCAGTGATGGAATTTCACATTCAATTGGTAAGATCGCCTACAGGCCATACACCAGTTGAAATCGTGTGAATCCGGTTGCATTTTTTACTAAGGTTTGATAGGCCCACAGAGCAGAAAACAAAGCTAAGTGCCAATTTAACTTATAAGTACCTACAGTGCGTTGGATCATGTGCTTCAAGACCTTATTTATGGTCTCTACTTGACTGTTTTCATGTGGGTAATATGGTGTTGAGTTTTCGTGACAAAAACCTAGTTTGGCACTTAGTTCATCAATCATATGGTTCCTGAAATGGGAACCATGATCGGTCATGATAGCCTGTGGAACTCCGAACCTAGCGATAATATGGTTGAATATGAAAAGTGTGATTGTTTTTCCATCCTCTGCGTAAGTAGGCATTGCTTTAGCCCATTTAGTAAAATAATCCATGGCTACTATGACATATGCATGCCCCCCAGCTGAAGTAGGCTTACAATGCATAAACTCAAGGCCCCATTTTGCAAAGGGGCCGACGACAATAACAGGGTGGAGTGGAGTAGGATGGGAACGCTTCTTATGATGGAAGAATTGACATGGAGGACATTTCTTGACCGTCTCGATACAATCTTTGAATATTGTGGGCCAACAGTAAGATTTTTTGGGCTATAGACATCCCAGAAAGGTGACCACCATAGGCTCCAGAGTGGTAGTCATTAAGAATGTGTTCATCCTCATCTAGAGTTAGACAATGTCGAAGCATGGAGTCAACACCACGACGATAAAGAGTATCGCTAACAATGAGGTAATATTTGGCGTGATGTCGGATACGACGACGTTCATCGCGGTTGAGGTCTGGCCAAAAACGTTGGGTTTGGAGATACAAAACGATATCTCCATACCAAGGATCGAACATGCCAATGAGAAACAACGATTTGTTGGGAAGAGAATCGATGGGCTTAGGTTGGTCAGTGGCACGGGGCAATGCATACATAAGCTCGGCGAAAACTAAGGATTTCTTTTCTTTTTCCTTGGAAAATTCCAAGTCAAATTCTTGGAGAACTACAATCCATCGAGAGTATTTAACCCCTAGCACTTGACATGTTAGGATATAATACATGGGATTGAAGTTCGCAATTACAGTGGTATTCCGAAGCAATATGTAATGTCGGAATATCTGGACAACAAATATTGTAGCCAGATCCAGCTTCTCCACATGTGAATAGTGGGTTTCAGAGTCTAAAATACTCTTACTAAGATAATAAATCACATGTTCATTACCATTGTCATCTTCCTGCACCAACACTATGCCAATGGTGGTGAGGGAAGGGTGAGATATAGAATAAAATCCCGTGTGTAGTTGGGGTGTTGAAGGACGAGAGCATTAGTCAGGGGTTTCTTTAAGTTGTCAAATGAGCGTTGGGCTTCGTCGACCCAAAAGAATGGGACATCTTTCTTTAGAACCCTCATGTTGCCCTTTGTTATCTCAACGAAATTGCAGACAAAGCGGCATAAAAAGTTTGCATGCCCTTGCAAACTCTAGAGTTTTGTAATGTTGGAGGGTGAGGGCAGGGCTAGAATAGCTTCTACCTTCACAGGGTCTAGGCATATGCCATCTTTGGAAATAATGAATCCTAACAGTCTGTCGGATTTTACACAAAACACGCATTTGTGTGGATTCAAACGTATGTTGTAATGGTGGCATCGTGAGAAGATAGCACTCAGATGATCTGGGTGAATCTCTCTCGTATCGGAATGAGCAGGTAAGTCATCCATATATGAATCTACCACATGTTTGATATCATGAAACGCGTATGACATTGCTCGTTGAAGGGTGGTCCCAGCGTTCTTGATACCAAGGGTAACTTGCGATATGCAAAGGTCCCCCATGGGAAAATAAAGGCATCCTTGTGCTATTCTAAAGGGAGTATCTCTTTCTGATTGTAACCGGAGAAGCCATCCATAAATGAGAGGATGACACTCCTGGCATAGTTATTGATAATCTGGTCGATACAAGGCATTGGATAATTGTCTTTTGGAAAAGCCTTGCTCAGATCTCTGTAATCGACATAGACCCTGATTGTACCTTGTTTCTTTGCAACGGGAATGATGTTGGACACCCAATCTGGGATAGGATAGATGAACCCAACACGAAGAAGCTTTTCAACATCCGCTTTTATGGCAGCCATTTTCCGGGGATGCACGGGCCGAAGTTTCTGCCAAACTGGTCGGGCGCCAGGATAGAATTGAATTTCATCTACCACAATGGACGGGTCTATTCCTGGAATTTATTCATATTTCTAAGTGAAAACATCATGAAACTCTTTAAATAAGGCAGTATAAAATTATATCTCCATAGGAGTACATGTTTTTCCAATATGGATGTGTTCCATGACACCAGGTTTCATGGATATGTCAATGGGGATGGTCTCCATGATATTCGCTAAGTTCCCTTTAGAGAATATGTCAAATGTATGGGCGAGAGTCTTAGCGTTGACATTATACAGTGAAACCGTGGATTCAGATTCGGGGTCTATCGCTCGAATCGAGGGGAAAGATGATCGATGGTGGTAATATTCCCAAGGGGGTTCATCTAGACTCATGATCTCCATAATAGACTCGTCCATAGGAAAAATATATGTAAGGGAGTCATTGTAAGGTAAGGATGAAGGGGTTCGAGATGATGGACCGGCCACCTAATGGTGGTCAAGTGTGTTGATCCAATTGGGAGCTGATTGAATCGCCTGATAGGTTGCGAGATTTTAGTTCAGACGCATAGCATTTCCAAGGGTTTCAAACTCGAAGGGACTTGGTATCACCCAGGAGTCAGTAGATTCGTAGGGTGAAGATGTGCTTGTTGAGATCATGTTGATTGAAAATACCGGGGGTGGAACTTTCGGAAATACTCCTATGATGGAGGAATCCTTCAAAAGACCAACTCCAATGTCCTCGAAGTGAGGATGGGAGTTTTCCAGCAATGGGACATTGTTGGTGGAATTCTGATGTATGTCCAGAGTGCAAAAATCTAGTTGGTCTATCATAACGATCTTCTCGTTATGGGGGAATTGCACCAAGTGAAAAATGGAGGATGCTACGACTGTCATGGCATAAAACCAATTGCGACCGAGTAAAAGATTGTAATCTAACAGAGCATCCACGATTTCCACGTGAATAGACATTGTTTTTCCCCCTAGTTCTATGGCAAGCGATGGGATGAGTCCATATGGTTGAAAACCATGTCCATCAAATGATTTTAAAGTAGTAGGAGACTGGGCCACTTCCGGAGAACCAATGGCTCTCCAACATGCCAAAGACATAATCGAGGTGGAAGCACCTTCATCCAAAATGGTACGATGGATGTTGTGTCCACTGGTCCGAGTATGAATCTGGAAGGCTAACTGGTGGGAAAGCGTAGGTTTGAAATATTCCAGGTTAAACAAGATCGTGTTGGAAGAATCTAGATCAACAGCTCTCAATGCTGACAACAAAGTTCTATGTTGTATAGGACAGTGTTGGAGAACTTCGAGGGTCGACATGGAACAGGGTGCTTGAGCCAAGTCTTCAACAACATTGTAGTTCTGGGCTATGCGTGTGTTGGGATTAAAATTTTCCTTCTGAAAGGTGGCCTTGGGAGGGCGCAATACAATTTCAGTAACAAGTCTCTCAATGTGGAGATGGCCATTAAGGGGAGGTGTCGAGGGAGGTTCGTTTGAAGGAGACTTGCCTTGGGCAGTTTCAGTTTTGTTCAAGACTGGGGGATCATATGTCTTTGTATGTTTAGATATGTGAACCGTCTCATTAGTCATCATGAGGACTTCACGATTTGAGGATGTTTCTACTCGGGAAGAGTTGTTTTGGTTGCCCCCTTGCGGGGTTTCCTGTGTGACCATCTATTGTTGTTGGTGAGGAAAAGGGTCCGTTAATACTGTTGGGTGGGAAGAAAATTTTACAAATTTGTTGACTTCCTCTTTGTAAGGATAGTCTATGGTGTAGTGATCTTCCTGATAGATAAGGCAAGGAAACTTTGCTTTTCTTCTCGGTTTGTTATCGTTGTTGGTCTGTTGTGGTTTGGTATTTTCCTGCTGCGTAAAAGTTTTCTTAGGTTTTCCTTTGCTATTCTTCTTTTTCCCTCCAAATGGTTGTGATGAGGATTGAACAACATTCACCTCATAGGATTGAGCAGGAGAAGTAGATGTCTTCGGCGTAGCCTGATTTTGAGATGGGGCAGCAGAAGTTTGTTTCTCACTCAATTTTGTTGCAGGCTTGGCCTTTACTGAACCGACAACACCGTCGATGGGGGGTTCAGCAGTGGGTTTTGTCGGATTTGTGGTGGTGCGGGTTGCATGAGGAATAAGCTCGTATAATGTTCTGGATTGGGTATATACCAAATTCATATACTGAGCATGATAAATTGCATGTTCCTCAATAACAGGTCCGCCCATAGAAATATCCCTGGCAATGGGGGGTAAAAATGACTTGGTGAATCAATCAACCAATAATTGGTCTGGGATTGGTTCCTTGATTAACCTTCGGCATCGTCGCCACTCATGTATGTGATCAGATATATGTGTGGCAGTGGTTTGGCGCAGTGAATTCAACAAGTTTGTTCCAGTATCGTATCGAATGGGGAGTTGGAAGTGTGTCAAGAACTGTATGGCCAGGGTATTGAAATCTCAAAAGGAGTATTGTGGCAGCTCGATATACCATTTTTCTATCGTGCCGGTAAGTGTGCGCTGGAAGAGCAGTAAGCGAATGGAATCATCCATCAATGAGTTTGATGAACACCAGAGATGGAAATTCAAGACGTGATTCTTGGGGTCTTCACCGGACTTGGCATCAAACTTTGGGATGTTCGATGGAAGTTTGGTCGGGATGGGTGGCCAGTGTGGTTCATGCTAAATTTGATCGTTAATGAGTCTAGAAAAATTGGGAAAATATAGTGTTTCCAAGAAACGGAAGTTGCTGATTGGGCTACGGGTATGAGTAATATTTGTAGGGTGCAGGGATACCTGTGGGACCCTGCACAACATATTGTTGCATGTTGTACCCAAACATGTTACTCACAGGGTACTATTTAAAGTTTTGTGGGTTGTAGGCCATTTGGTTAACCGGTTGTATGTTGGGAATCATAGGATTAACCGATTGATTCGTAATCGAAGTAGAGACCGCTTGTTGGATGTGTTGCTAGGTGGGGATAAAGGATATAGGCCCTTGGGATTGTTGTGTCCAAGGGACATTTCCAAATCCTTTATTAGGTGGGTTACCCGTGCCTGAGGTAGGGGGTGCTTGGAATAATGGATCCCATGGAACTTTTGGTCCGCCTTGATTAAAAGGTGGAACTTGAAAAGATGGGTTCCCTGGAATGTTTGAGGCGGTGGGATAAGGGATTCTGGGATTCAAGTTAGGGGGAACAAAATATTTCTGTTGGTTAGGTTTCCCCCCTACTTGATTCGGGTTTGAGAATAAAGAATACCCCCACTTGATGGGATTTGAGGTCCCCAAGAAGGAATTGGTCCTGATGAGGGAATTTGGAAGTTAGTTTCGGTTGGGATACTAACATGAGATTGGCCACTGCCAGGTGGATTATATGTTCCCCACGGAGCAGATGATACTAATGGAGGAGGTTGTTGGATAGTGCCTGTTGGGCCACTAACAAATGGTAACCCTCCAAAAGATGTGGTAGGTGGGGTCCATTGAGTCGATGAAGTGGATGGAGGAGGTTGTTGAGTAGCCCTACCTAGGGAAGAAAAAAGTATTTGTCCTCCAACAGATGGGATCAGTGGTACGCATGATGTAGATGGTTTGACTGGAGGAGGTTGCTTGCTTGGACCAACCGTTTCAATAAACGGTTGTCCTTCGGAAATGGTATATATGGTGGCTGAAGAATGACCTCCAGTCACATTAGGCATTCAAACAGTAGGGGTGGGTGTTCTTCCAGAAATGATGCTAGAAGAGTGAGGTGGTGTAGATTGGCCAACTGTACTAAAGGTGCCGACTTGTGAAGAGGATCTTACACCGGTTCCGAACAATGGTGGTGACAGTGAAAAAATTGGATTATTCCTCATAAGAGGTTCATCCCATGAAGATAAGTCGAACATGTTGTACGACAATAAGTGTGGGGACGAAAGTCGAGGAATTTATGGTGTCACGTCCATAGGAATTGGAACGGTGCAAAGATCGTGGAGGGCTTGTCCCGGAACGGTATCCCATAAAGTGGAGGCTGGATAAAAAATGGGAGAGGTACCGTTGGGATCCGGAAGGAGTGCTGGCATAGTTCAATCTGAGGGTCTGGATCGACCTACAAATGATTCATGATATTCTGTATTAGATGGAGGTCGGGAAGCTCAAAAACCAAGAGGATTTTTCATTTGAGAAGTGGGTGTAGGGGGATATTGTGAAGCCCATGTGAGCATTCAAGCTGTGTCATGTTTAAAGCGTTCTGATGTTAGGGATGAATTGGCTAGACTAACCATACTGGATTGGATTGATGCCATAATCTCAGGTCCTAAAGGGAGATTAGGAAAGGATAAGTTGAACAGTACATTACTAGAAGATCTTGTTTCATAACTATGTGTGATTGATGATGTAGTGATGACAGGTGGATTTTCCAGCTTTGTAGTAGGATATTTAAAATCAGAAAAATGAAATGGTGTAGGAGGTATGAGTTCAGTTTCTTCAATGATTTCAACATACCCGCAAGGGACTTCAATCAATGTTGTTGTGTCTGGTATATTGCTAGTTTCCAGGAGGATAGGGTCTTCCGGCGTAACATCAGGTGAATTACTGACTTCAGAAACTATCATAGTGTCCACTGCGGTGTGAGTTTCTGGTATAACAATGGATGGTGGTACTATATGGATCTCAGGTGCACTACTAGTTTCAGTGATTGTAAGAGGATCTGAGACGATGTTAGGGTTTGGGGTTACAGGAGAAACTGAACATCTTGTACCAGTATATGGTGGAACGGTCCCCTGACTAGCTCCTCGGCTAGCCGGGGCAGGGATACATGAATCAGGAGGACCAGAAGTCCATGGTGGTGGCTCGGGGATTCTCCCCTGTTGTCTTTGTGATCTCCTTTGATCATCCATGTGATAGGATTACAAGTTCTGGGGATAGTCTCATGAAAAAATAACTCAAAAAACCTAGAGCAACCGAGTGTGTGAAAGGGGAGCTAGGAAAAGACAAGGCTCGTAGGCCAAAAAAGAAAGCTCAAAAAACTGTACTGGGACTGGCATCACAGTAAGCGAGCTAAAACAAAAGTGGCCAGAATTCCAACAAGCAGCACTAAAAAATAAAAAGACCCTCAACAAAGATGAAATAGAAAGCAAACTTCCTAGTTAGGACCTGGAGACCTCGACAAATTGTATCCTTCACAAGGTGATGAAATCCAAGTCGAACAATATGAAATGAGAGACCAAAAGTGGAAGGATATCCCTCTACCGGAAGGGATCCTGGGTAAAAGAGCCCTAGAAGAACAGTCACTAGGATACTTTGTTCATGACACGTTGGAGAAAGTGAACTGGCACTTATGTATTTGATCCTAGGTATCACCTATACGGTAAATACAAGGAAGACAATGGATAAATATCCTTAAGCACTAAGTGGAGTGCAACATTCCACAAAGTCCACTTGGAACCTGTCCTCATGGCTTACCCCCGTGAAATGGGATGCCCTCTCCACAAACTGGTCGATGACCATGTCAATAAGTACAAGAGTATTTTAGTACCCTAGAGGAAAACAACTATGTCTCAGATGAAAATTACAAGGGGGAATTATTTGGATGCCTATCCCCGGTGTCTTACCTAACTACCAAATTCTTTTTATCCTCAACTGAGGTTAAAGTGTGTTGAGTTAGGGAGATGAATTTTAAGGGTTGTTGTATTACTCAGTCGGGTAATTGGAAGTAAAACTCGTGGTGTGATGACTGAATCAAACCATGCAAATGAGTATGAATCAAATAAGCCTTTCTTTTCAATGAATTCTAGCTAAGCTAAGGAGAAAGTTCTTCGATCAAATGCAAGCACGAACTTTTTCAAAAAGAGGAAAAAAGACCACTTAAAATTTTTTCTTTTGTTTTTTGTAAATATGCCAAACTAACGTTACTTCTTTCAAGATGGATCTGATCTACAATTGATTCTACTTCTAATGAGTATCACAATGTGACAAATAACCAATGAGTATATGCTTCCAAATACAAAATATGGTTTTGATATTTTCAACAAGAAAGGGAAAGAGTGTCTCAAAATGGTCTTTCAATATCAAGTTTGATGAAATAGATAGAAATATGTGATTTCAAAACAATAAAATCTTTCATTAATGTAATCAAGGGATTCCCATATATATGCTCATAAGACCTTGATTATTCAGAAATGAAAAAATCTTTTGCGGACTATGGCAAGGAGGCAAATAAACTAGTGATGATGTCACAAGGCTCATAAAATACGAGTTCAAAGAGTAAATGAAACAAACCAAACACACTAAAATGCAAGCGATGTACTGTAACCATAGGTCACAGAGGCCTGACAAAGTGTCAGCAAACCAATTAGGAGTAGAAGACCAAAAAATGAAGTAAAATCAACCACTCAGAAATTAAAAAAATGAAATTCTCTGGGAATTTTTACGAGGCTGTATGCAACCCAGCTGCGAAAATACTATATTTTCGTGTTTCACAGAGTACTAGGGGCACGAAAATATGGAGATTTTCACTCTGGTAGGAATTTTTAGGCCGCGAAAATAAATAGAGAGTAAAAAGAAGGGCGGAATTTTTAAGAAAAAAATTGGTTTTTCTAGGGTTTTCCAACCCAGGGAACCAGATGGTGAGGTGAAACTGAAAAATAGTAATCCAAAGCAGAGAAAAGAGTTGTGAATGAGGGTAGAAAGACCCAATTCCACAATCAAATTGAATGAAAGTGAAAGAAAACTTCACAAAAATAAGAATGGATTCAAACCAGTGGATTCGCCAGTTTTTGTTATAGAAATTTCTTCCTACGGATAAGAAGAAACTCTCCTAGTTTAGACTAAGATGTAACTAGTTCTAATGTAGGACAATTGAGAAAAAAATGCTACCTTGAGTCCTAAACTAAGCTTTACAACAAGGTTGAATGGATTCAAAAGAGATGAAAGATATAACTCACCTTTCGATTCGACGTTTGTCCCACTTCTAGCTCTTGATCCCGAAGCTCCTGAATAGAACATGTTAAGATCAAACAAAGGAAAGGCACACAATATTCCAAACACCTTGAAGTATAGGTTAGGTTCAAATCTAAACTAGATACATTTCATGTCAAAGATACACACACAATACACATGAAATGGGAAAACAAGACAAGTTATCTTATATTAAGAAGCTTGAAAATCACTTACATAGGTTGCTTGATGTCCAAGCCAACTCCAGCTCCAAGACTTCTCTCCTCTTGATATATCTACATATCTTTTAAGATCATAGGTTGGATGCCCCAAGTAGTTCAACCCCATGGCTCATGGATGGAATCTCTTTTATAACACTTGGAGGAGTTAACCATAAGGAGAGGAAGGTGGATCTCATGAGGGTTTAGTGGATCAGCCAAGCTAAACAGAGAGAGGGGGTTGGGATCAAATCAAATAGGTCAATCCCAAGGAAATATCTTGGAAGGTAGAGATCCAAGTTCCAAGGCCAACGGCTAAATCAATATTTTTGCACCCCAGACACAGAGCATAACGCACAAATTTGGAGATTTTCGCGGGGCAAGGGTTATGCAGAGCACGAAAAAGGGAGATTTTCGCAGTTTGATAGGTATGCAGAGCATGAAAATCAAGGCAAACAAGGGTCTAGAAGGTGACACGTGGCTTGGTAAGTTGTTTCTTGGTCATCAAGAGGTGAATTTATCTCCAAGGTGTCCAGATGAGACCTAGGAGAGTGTTGACAAAACATAACATTCATTAGGAAGAAATATCGCTAGGTTACATGGTACAAATATGCGACACTAGAGTTATAAGTGGAACTTTGAGGTATAATATCCCTAGTGTGGAGCTCAAAGCCAAGGCCCCACTAGTGGATGTTTAAAGTTATTGCATAGGCAAGTATTTGACAGTTTAATTATTCATGGGTTGTTAAGCCATGAAGAAATGTAAATGATGTAATTATTATTCATGAATAAAATGACCAAGAAGCTGGCTAAGGAGGAAAATAATGAGAAGGGGCCATGTGTATCCACTAGGGAGAGGTGAGGGGGTTATGGGATTGGTTTCCCATGTTTCCACATGTCCGACTGTGAACCCATTTGAAATCCCTACTGACATTAATACGGTTGCAGAGGGTGGTTGATAACACTGTTGCTGAAGTTGATGGAGTATGGAGCATGCCTGCGATTTCGTATGGCAGGTCATGGCTCCGGTTTCTTGTCCGGAAAGGCACTCAACGCCCGTAAACTCGCAGAACATGTTTTGACTACCCATTCATGGCAGGAAAAAAGGATCCATTTATCCATTCATTTATTCATCCATACACGCACTTACCATTCACGATCCATTGATCCGTCAAGAGAGAACGTGTCCATACATAACTGCAGACTCAGAACCAATTGTAGAAGCCTAAAGATATTCATTTTTTCCCCGTGTAATAGAAATACCAGAGAGTTTTTATCCATGATAACGGGGTGTGTGAATCCAGTCTACCAGGGACGGAGTGGCAAGAACCCATGAGGAAATTGCAATCCTGAACAGTGCAAAGAAACCATGAGAACCTGGGAATTGGATCACAGAGAGTAGATTGCGGAACAAAGCTCTGTCCGCAAGTTTGAAACGATTCAACTTGTTGAACTGTGGAAGAAGGTTGGGTTGCTTGATAACCCCATTGAAGGCTGGAATCTCATAGAACTAGCGACTAGACCTTTCTATGCCCATCCTAGAATAACACTGGAAGGGAAGAGGCCTTGAGGGACTGTGCATCGGAGAAGAGGGTCTTCCTTGTGTTGGATGTGGTAGGTAATGTGGGTGCCAAGTCGGGTGAGTGTTGAGATTCCTGCAACTCTGTGGTTGAGCTCACTAGCTTAGCAATGCCTCCCTTGTCCCTGTTCACTTGATAAACACACCGTTGGTTGGCTTAGAATGATCATATTGTATGATATGTTTGATAAACCCAACGGTATGCTAGCTTGGCATGATTGTATTGCTTGGTATGCCTGATAAACCCACTGTAGGTTGGCTTAGCATGATCAACTAGTTTGGTATGTTTGATAAACTCAACTATAGGCTGGCTTGGCATGAACCTATTGTTGGTATGCTTGATAAACCCAACTAGAAGTTAGCTTAGCATGACCCGTATGTACCTGAATGCTTGATAAACCCATTGTAGGCTGGCTTAGCATGGGTAGGTGCCTTGGAATGCTTGATAAACCCAACTATTGATTGGCTTAGCATTGGGATGGAACCTTGACTATGATAGAAACTAATAGCCCTCCTTAGTGGATACACAACCCAACTCGGGGATGATCTCTCATTTGAAAGAGTACAAGCTGGACAGAGATCTAAGGTTGGGTGGAACGTTGATCTCACTTAGCCAGTTGCTTGGAAGCTTCAATTGAAGGATAAGTACTTCTTGTTATGTGAAATGATGATGTTTCATTGTTATGAAATGGTTGCTTATTTTCAATTGTGGAATTGTGGAATGCATGTTTATATGAATTTGATTGACAATAAGTCATATGCAGGCCTGAGTAAAGGGTCTGTGTTCATTTTTATATGTATATCATGGTATTGCATGAGTTTAATGCATTATAGTTCTTGCATATGATAGATGTATTTGTTAGATCTAACTTCATGCATTTTGCATGTTATGATATGTTTGATTGACCCTATTAATGAGTTGTATGACCACATCTAATCCTTGGGGAAGGAGGGGAATGCCCTAGATTGTTTCATAACCCCTCTGTGGGTCAGGTGGAATGGAAGATCACGACAGGAAGGAGGATTAAGTATTTTAAGTGAAGTTATGGACGAGAAATTCAGTGATAAATTTAAAATGATATGAGTGCTCAGATGGGGAATGGATTTCACCATTGGATAGAGCTCTCCAAGATCTTTCCAATGGTATTGAACTTGTCTCATTTGGACCAAGAATGAGGGAGTTATGCCCCTCAGAAGATTGCATGGAAAGTTACCTAGAAGGAGTGTGGTTCTACATGCCCGCATCTGCAATGCGGATTGCGGATTGTCGAAACATAGAAGTTCGAGTTACGTTTGGACTTCCGCACTCCCACATCCAGAATTGTGGATTGTGGATTGCAGAAGTGACCTTTGTCGAAGGTTGAGATTTGACCTTCCACACCCGCAATTGCGGATTGCGGATCCTCCGTTGTGGACTGCAGATCTGAACTATTTTGACTGTGTGGGTGTGCTTAGTCGGATTAGGAAGAAACAAAAATGTATCAGGGTCTCCCGTGGCCTAAGGGGTCAGTGGGGACATGACAAAAATTGTCCTAGTTGGAGTGCTCAGATAGGGTGCAGATTACACCATTGGATAGAGCTCTCCAAGAGATTTCCAATGGTACCAACCTTGTCCCATTTGGACCAAGTATGAGGGAGTTATAACCCTTTCAATTTTTCCCTAGAAGCTTGTTGGAGTAGGGGTCTTGGTTCCTAACCCTTCCGCATCCACAAGGACCTTTCCACATCCGCAATGCGGATCGCGTATTGCGAAGGTAGGGGACCAACCATTGGAATATGTAATTTTTCATTTCTGCATCCGCAATGTAGAATGTAGAATGCGTATTGCGGGAGGTAAAATCTCCTTGGAATTGGAATATGGAATTCTACATTTCTGCATACGCAATGCGGAATGCGGAATGCAGATTGCAGGAGGTAAAAATTCCCCAGAATTGAAAATGGATTTCCACAATTCCGCATACGCAAGTGGGTCGTGGATTGCAGATTTTAGGAGGTAACTTTCATCAGGATAGCAATGGGGGAATCCAACTTCTGAGTTCCGCATGTGGATTGCAGAACTACGGAAGTCATACGGACACATTTTTGAGGGCGAATTTGGCTTCCAACTTTCGACTTCCGCATGCAGATTGCCGAAGTCAAAAGCGTAATTTTGATTTAGAGTTGGTTTGGAAATCTGACTTCCAAGTCCTGCATGCAGACTGCGGAACGCAGCAAGGTGAATTGCGGATCGCAGTGGTGGATTGCGGATCTGATCCCATTGCGGATGTGTGAGAAAATGGATGAATTTGGAGGGAAAAAAAAAGAAACAGAGGGTCTCCCATGGCTTTTGAAGGCCACTAGGGAGGTCAAGGAACGTGACAGAGGTGGAGGTGGGACAGGTGGTGGGGGTGGTGGTGGTGGAGGGGGTGGGCTTCCAGCTAGGGGTCCAGTCAGTGAAAATTATGATGTCCCCATGGGGTGTTTGTGTTTCTAGGGTAAGGTACTCTAGGATAAAGGTTTCCTGGAGTAGTTTGATAAAGTTGACCCATTTCTATATTACGATTAATTGGATATGTATAACCCCATGGGGGTTGGTCCCATACATATGGTCCTCCCATGTGATGTGCCCACGAGGGTTTTCCTATGGCTGGGAGTGGAATCCAAGTCATATTATAAGTAATAAACGAAGGTGTTACTCCACTTAGATTTTTTCCACTTACTAAATGTTTCCCCCCATTTATATTTTGTCCACTAACTAAGGGTTCCCCCCTAGTTAATTTTTTTCCAGCAACCGAGGTTTTCCCCATGATTATTTTTTGGCCATTGACCATAGGTTTCCCTGAGGTCATATTTTGACCACTAACTAGGGGGTGAATTCCAACCATACTTTGTTGTGAAGGTTGTGTTCCAATCACGAAGTTAGCATCGGTTGAAGGTTTCCCCACAGTCACTTGGGTCATAAGGGGTCTAGAACCAGCCGAATGTGAAATAGGTGGAAAAGATGGTTCACCTCATTCATAGGAGGTCATGTTGGGAACATACATTCCTGGTGAGGGAAGAGTAAAAGAATGCATATGGGAATGGTTTTCATAATTTTCTACTTCTGAAGTGGATTGGGAAGGGAAACTATGGCGCCTTACTCGTTCTCCAAGTGTCCGTAAGTGAGCCATGGTATCTTGAAGTGGTTCGAAAAAATATGAGTTCGAAGAAAATATGGTAGGGTGTAGAGGTGGTGGTATTTCCACAACTGGTGGTGAACCAAAATTGGAAATAACGTGCCCTAAAGATGCTCCCCAAAATGAAATGGTTAGACCAAAAGTAGATGTTATCGGGTCATCTATAGGTCAAGTGAATATCTAATCGACAACACCAGTTTGACCTTCAAGTGAGTGATGGAAAGATGCATCATGTGAAGGAGTTTGTTCCACCACTAATGGTCCCATAAGGTTAGTTATGGGTGGATTCATAGGAGGAGAATAATCCCCTCCTGATTCAGTCACTGGAATTCCTTCTTCATGCAAACCAGTTGAGGTGGTTTGGTCCATATCTTCCCCTGTGTTTCCTTCCTCAATCAGAGGATATTCAGGTGGCAAGTTTTTTATTCTACGGGATCTTCTTAAGGGTTGTTAAGCCATAATGGCTAATGAAAGTATTCTCCTAAGAGTATTCTAAAGAAAAACACATTTTAATTCCTACTCAAGATAAAGTCGCAATAAAACTTATATGATAGGTGGGATTAATATTTGGATCCTCACAGGAGTGTCAAGGCATCGCAACTCCCAATATACTACAGGGTCCAACAGTAATACTTGGCCCAATATTTCATAGCACTAACTAGTGAGGATTAGGACCATACCCATGATTGTATTACCTGACTACCTAGAAGTACGTGCGTAGTAGATTCTCGAGTGTTTTTCTCGGTGTATTGCAATGCCAGGACGGCCAATGGTTAACTCAGATGGGTTTAGGATCCTAGTGGGGTCTCCCGATCTACGCAAGGTATGTGGGAGCTCCCAATCTAACGCAAGGTACGTGGGAGCTCCTATATCCCGTCGAGTACGTGAAGTACCTTTCTATATACCCGTAGGTACGTGAAAGGAAGTTCGATATACCAACTAGTACGTGGAAGAACTGCAAGCCTCCGATATGCAGTGCAGGAAAATAACGACAAATGCTACGTTTAAAGACATCGAAACATGTCCCTAACCTATCACATGAGTTTCTAAATATTTTAACTTAGACTAACACTTGATTTTATCTTGTACGGTTAGGTGGATACTAGAAGTGTACGCTCGAACCAATATGCATGAATAAGATAAATGAGATGCAAGTCTTTTGTTTTTTTATGAAAACTATCTAAGGAAAGGAGAAATATATTTCTTCTTTTGTTGAGTGTTATACCTCAATATTACACATTATGCATTAGTGTCGCATCCTTGTACTAGCGACCTAAACGACAGTTTCCCTTAAAGATCATCTGAACATCCAGAGTGAAAACCATTGACTGAATACTGAAAGCAAAACCTTTTTCTACCATCTACCAGCCCAACTTAGCCCTGTTTGTGAGCACTGCCGCTCCTTGCACATCTACAAGGGCGCGGTAGTTAGCACTACCGCGCGTTGCTCCTTCTCTGGGGCGCGGGTACTACCGCGTTATGCTCAGTTATAGGGGCGCGGTAGTCTGAAATTAGCCTTTTTGCCTTGGATTTTGGGATTTCGACCTTCGAGGAGATTTTGTTGGGATTACTACCTTTGGTTCGATCCTAACTCCTTCTTTGTTTAGCTGGCCTGATCCACTAAACCCTCCATAGATCCACACTTCTCTCTTGTTGGTTAGCCTTCCCATGTGCTATAAGAGAGAAGCCTTCCATGAGCCAAAGGGAGGACTTTTGGGGCATCAAACCTATGATCTTGCAGCCTTGTGGAGATAGCTAGAGGAAGCACTTGGAGCTGGAGGTTGGCTTGGACATCAAACAACTATTGTACATGACTTCAAGTTGGTAATGGAATAACTTGTCTTGTTTTCCCAAATCATTTGTGTTAATCTTGTTTTAATGATATGATTTGTATCTCTCATAGATTTAGATCTTAACTCATGTTTTCAGATTGCTAGAGAATAGTACATGCTTGTGTTTTGGTTCCATTGTTAACAGGTTTACTTGTGAGGACTTGGAGCTTGGAGCAAATATCAAAGACAAGCGTTTGGACATAAGGTCAGTTAAACTCCTTCTATTCTCTCCAACATTTTAATTCTGAGATGTTTGTTAGATCTAGGGATTCAAGGTTGCATTTGTTTTGTCTGTTCTTAGCCTAGAGTTAGTTAAAGTCTACTTTAGCCTAAGGGAATTTTGACTTATCCGTAGGGCAGAATTCCACATAACAAGAATGGCGACCATACTGGGGAGTTTGAATCCATTTTCTTTGCTTGTGAAGTTTGCTTTCAATTTCACTCATTGATTGTAAGAATTGGGTTCTTTCACCTTCATTCACCTCCCTGTTCTCTGCATTAGACTTCTGTTACAGATCAGTAAGTCCTCTGGGTTGGCGAACCCTTGAAAAGTCAAGATCTTTTCTCAAATTTCCGCCTCTTTCCCTGTTCACACAGTGCCGCGCCCCCGTAACTGCCTACAGAGCGGTAGTACTTGCAGTACCGCGCCTTCACCACTTCCAGAGCGCGGTAGTCTTGAAGTACCGCGCCCTCACCACTTCCAGAGCGCGGTAGTCTTGCAGTACCGCCCTTTAAGCGCTGTCTACAGCGCGATAGTCTTGCAGTACCGCGCCCAGGTGGCCCACGGGCCCGCGGCAGTTCCTGGAAAGTGTATTTATTTGGTTTGTTTGGTTATTTTTTGGGTCTTTTCGAGATTTGGATCCATGTTGACCCTTTGAATCAATACTAGTGTTTTGCTTGCATTTTTAAGCGAAATGGGTTCTATATGAATCGTGCATCCTTTAGTCGTTTTGACCCATATTAAGGTTTTGGGATCATTTTTGGTTTGGTGTGTTTTGGCATGTTTGGATTGCTTGACATCTTATTTCCTTTGCATCCTATCTAATGATTGTTTGAAAAGATTGATTCCATGCCTCCACTTTAGTTCAAAGAGAAGCTTGATTTTGTCGTTATTTTACCATATTCATGAAATTGAAACACAAAGGTATTCTTCTTGCCTTAATTTAATCATTTGACATTCTTGGTATTACATTCATGAGAAGAAGAAATGCTTGTTTCATATTTATGTGCATTTGAGTTAGACGACATTATTAGGTTCTTCTCTTTGTCTTGCATTTGATTGGAAGCATTTGTAGAATCTTTCTTTCCATAGCTTGGATGTGTCTTTTTCAAGTGTGAAAAGATAGGAAATGGATTAGAATCATTACGTTTGGTGTTCATATAAAGAACTTTTTTATTGCTTTGGGTTAGTTTTGGGTACATATTTTACTTCTTTCTATCATTTTGAAAAGAAATAAATTGCATGTGCATTGGGTTGTGCATATTGGGAACGGAAAGAATTCTTCCTTACTTTAGCTAGTGTTCATCGAAGAGAAAGGCTCATTTCGATTCATCTTCATTTGCATGGTTTGAGTCGTCATAACACCATCAAGTTGCACTTCCATAACCCGATTGAGTAAGACAGCCACTAAAATTAATCTCCCTAATTAAACCAACTTTAACCTCACTTGAGGAAATCGAAAGAATTTGGTAGTTAGGTAGGACACCGGGGATAGGCATCAAAATAATTCCCCCTTGTCATTTTCATCTGAGACATAGTCGTTGTCTTTAGGGAACTAAAATCCTCTAGTACTTATTGACACGGTCACAGCTAGTTTGTGGAGGGGCCTCCTAACTGTTTCCAACTTTCAGGGGTTAAACGGCCGCGAGATTGAGAACCGGACGGACTCTGTGGAATACCACACTCCACTTAGCCCTAAGGCAACCTCGATCGCTATCTTCTTCGGAAGGCTGAAGTGCCCAAAACCTTTTCCGACGTGTCATGAACGAGGTAGCTTAGTATCTATTCTACTAGGGCTCTTTTACCCAGGATCCCTTTCGGTAGAGGGATATCCTTCTTATATCGGTCTCTCATGTTGTATTGTTCGACTTGGATTTCATCACCTTGCGAAGGATACAATTTGTTGAGGTCTCCAGCTCTTAGTTAGGAGGTTTTGCTTGCTATCTTGTAGAGGGTCTTTTTCTTTGTAGGGCTGCTTGTTGGCATTCTGGCCGTTTTGTTGTACAGCTCGCTTACTTTGGCAGCGGCCTCAGTATAGTTTTTTGAGCTTGCTCTTTTGGCCTGTGAGCCTTGTCTTTTCCTAGCTCCCCTTTCGCACGCTCGGTTGCCTAAGGGTTTTTGAGTTCTTTTTAAACAAAACTTTGTCTACATCACTTAGTTTTGTTCCATGGAGAATCCACCTCCATGCGCCCATGCTCCTTCTGGGACTACCAATCTGGAGACCCCTTTTCAAGGGGTACCTTTTACTTTTCCTCCAGTTGGAGATATTGGTCCTCCCTTTATTGCCACGTTAAATCTTCCTGGATTAACCATAGGATTACCGGTATGGTTATTCAATCCGGTAATTCCGATTGCGCCCAATGTTTCGAATGCTAACTCTCCACCACGAGAGAGTCAATCCCAAACTAATCCTTCCCCTTCTTCGTCGGATGAATCTTCTTCCGTTCCTTCTTCCTCGCCTGACCAAAGCAATAGTGTTAGTAATCAGGTGGATAAGAAGAAGAAGAAAAGGAAAGTTAAGAAGAAGAAGGATAAAGAAGAGACCAAGCGTAAACCAGTTGCCCCTAATGGCACTCATTCTACGAAAACACCCCGTAAGCCCAAGTTCCCTTGCAAACTTTGTAAGGGTGATCACCTTCTCAAGGATTGTCCTGATCTTTCCCGTGTGTCAGAAGTGTGGTCTAAAAACCCCAAACCAATCGTATCGTCGACCTCTGACCATCATGTCGATAGCACCCCCTCAACCAGTGACCCCTTGGTCAAGGGTCGTAAGGGTAAAGTCCTATATCCCTGTTTGATATGCAAGGGTATGCACCGTACTTTCCTTTGTCCAAGCATGGATGAAGCCTCGCGGTGGTTGGAAGATATTACTAGTTCTCAACTGGTGCCTCCAACAGACCATGGTAAACTGTCCCTCGACCCCCCGCTGGTTGACCAAGTGATCAATTCAGTTTCATCTGCAATTGATCCCACTCTCCCTTCCGAGAGTGAAGTGATTGAGTCGCTGTCATCCCCACTCGATCCCGCTCTTTCCTTGGAGAAAGTCCAGACTGAAGCAGTCACCTTGACACAACCTTCGTCTCATTCTTATCTTCCAAGAGAGAGTGAATTGGAAACCACTGATGTTTTCATTATCGATTCAGAACGTCCTCGGCAAGGGGAAACCCTGTCCGTTTCCGCGAGACCCCCTCCAAGCACTGAGGTTATTTCCTTTGATTGGAATGGTCTAACAGAATCTTGTCTTCCTTCGAGTGTTCCTTTTCAAATATCTGTAGGAGTTTCCGATAAAGAAATTTTTCGTACGATAGTTGATGAAGGAGCTTCTGTTAGTATTCTATCCTCAACTGCTTGGCAAGCCTTAGGTTCTCCTCGGCTTGTGCCCGTCACTGATCAGATACTGGCTTTCAACAGAAGGCCTACTGGACCTTTAGGGTCCCTTCCTCAGTTACCTATCACTTTGGGAGGGAAAACTGTCTGTATTGATGTCATGGTCATCCAAGGTCCCTTAGATTTTAATCTACTCCTTGGACGCGATTACGTCCATGCCATGAAGGCTGTAGTGTCCTCACTCTTTCGAGTGATGTATTTTCCCCATCATGGGAATATTGTGACCATCGATCAGCTTTCCTTTGTGACGCCCACTCATCGCATGACTCCTAGTCACCAGACTTCCCTAAATGTTCCACATGTTTTAGTGGTTTCTTCCCCCTAGGGGGGGGGGATGCTTGGAGCAAAATTCTATTCTGGTGTCAAGCTCGTTAAAAAATGAAACCATCATTCCAAGCATAGTTTACTTTTGGTTTTAAGCTTGTGTAAAAATGAAACCAACCATCACTTGGAGCAAAGTTCTATTCTGGTGTCAAGCTCGTTAAAAAATGAAACCATCATCCCAAGCATAGTTTACTCTTGGTTTTAAGCTTGTGTAAAAATAAAACCAACCATCATCGCAAGCATAGTTTACTCTTGGTTTTAAGCTTGTGTAAAAATGAAACCAACCATCATTATGAGCATAGTTCCCTTTCTATGTCAAGCTCGTTAAAAATGAAATAGATTCCTACGAGCATAGTTTATTCTTTGTTTCAAGCTCGTTAAAAAATGAAACCGACCCTCAAGCACAGTTTACCGTTGGTTTTGAGCTTGCGTAAAAACAAAACCAATCCCAAGCATAGTTTACGTTCGGTTTCAAGCTTGCGTAAAAATGAAACTACCCTCAAGCACAGTTTACTTTTGGTTTTAAGCTTGTGTAAAAATGAAACCAAATCCCAAGCATAGTTTACGTTCGGTTTCAAGCTTGCGTAAAAATGAAACTACCCTCAAGCACAGTTTACTTTTGGTTTTAAGCTTGTGTAAAAACGAAACCAAATCCCAAGCATAGTTTACGTTCAGTTTCAAGCTTGCGTAAAAATGAAACTACCTTCGAGCATAATTTCTTTCTGTTTTAAGCTCATTAAAAAATAAAAAGGACCCTTTCAAGCATTGTTATTATCTATTTTTCAAGCTTGTGTAAAAATGAAATAGATCTCCTTTCCATTTGTTCGAGTTTATAGCTAGAGTTAGGATTTGAACCTTCATTTCATCTGCCTGGGTCACTTGGTCCTGGTTCTCCCTACCCCCCTGGTGAACACATTCGTATTAGTAGCCAGGATTTTTGGGTAAGGAAGAAGAGTAGTCAGACGAAACGAAGCTTGGGGGGCATGTTTAGCCTTTAGCAATCATGCTGAGGGCATTTACCAACCTCTGATCATCATGTTGGGAGGGAACCCATCAATGGACCTTAATCGTGAGTAGAGTTTACCTTTGGCTTCAAGCTCATTAAAAAATGAAACCAGTAGTTCTGAGCAAAGTTCTACTCCTGTGTCAAGCTCATTAAAAAATGAAACATATCCTTTCCCTTTGAATCGAGTCTCCTCGTAGACTTAGTACCTGAACCTTCTTTTCACTCGCCTATACCTTAGGTGAATGAAATGAAGCTTGGGGGCATGTCTTCAACCTCTAAAAGTTACGTTGAAGTCAACTCGATCACCTCTCCACACCACGTTGGAGCTAAGTCACTTACTTCTAGCAATCATGCTGGGGGGCATGTACCAACTTTTGGATTTCATGACGGGAAGAAGTTCACCATTGGGAACATTTTCGAGCATACTTTCCTTTTTTAGGCTTCGAGCTCATTAAACCATGAAAATTATTTTGAGCATAGTTCATTTTCTGTTACAAGCTCGTTAAAAAATGAAGCAGACATCATGAGCATTCTTCCAACCTATCTTCGAGCTCGTTAAAAACAGTAAGATGGTGTTTGAGCTTACTTTTCACTTTTTTCGTGCTCTGGTTAAAAACATGAAAAGTGGTTTGAGCTTACTTTTTCCTTTTTCGTGCTCTGGATCCAAACATGAAAAAGATTCCGAGTGCTTTTGATACCATTATCGTGCTCGTTAAACAAATTGGAGTAAAAAGGTGTGTCTAACGAGTATAGGTTTATCACTTTATCCGGCCTCGCTAGACTATTTACGGAAAAGGAACTGTGCCGAGTTTACTTTCCCTTTGTTGTACTCGGTCATCAACCATGACAAAGTTGTACATGGAGTCCATAGTTAAGCTCTTTTCAGACTCCCTAAAATTGAAAAGATTGCCAAGCGAAATTGATTCGTTCACGCTTGTAAAAGGATTTGAATGATCGTCTCCCTAGTGATAGTTTACCCCTTTTTCGGACTAGGGGGCACTACTAACAAAAAAGGAATACTCCAGCCAATCATGACTGGAAGAGTCCTCTTCCGCGTTGTTTTACCCTTTTTCGGGCGATGAGGCTAACCTTACGAAAAAGGACCGTTGGAGTCTTCTTTAGTTCTTTTCAGACTCTCTAAACATGAAAAACTGCTGAGTTTTCCTTCCTTGGACTCGTAAAATCAAACATCGAAGGACCCACTTTGGGACGAACCCCTCCTTTCTCAGGTTCGAAAAACATGTGAGATTGGACTCATCTATGAGATGAGCTATATCGAGCATCTGTTATCCTCCTCAAGCTCGTTAAAAAACAAAGAGGTACTCGTCCATCATGTCGGGGGAAAATGGGAAAATGAGTCAAGTTTACCTTGTTGGCAGCTTGTGAGTCGTCACCTTTGAACATGGCATGCATCCTCACCTTGTCTGTTTTGGGTAGTCAGTCTTGCTGATAGTGTCATCATTATGATCATGCGTCCTCATTATTGCTATGAGTTCACACTTCCTGTGGTTCTGTCTGTTCAAATAATCCCTGCTGCCAAGCTCTGTTTCATGCCGTTATATGTTCAAAGGGTTATTACCTTGAGTCCACCTCCACTTTATGTCAAACCTTCCCTTTGTGTCAGTACATATTCTATTGTTTCATCGGTCCATACTATCTCTCGTTCTGATTTCGTGTCGATGATGTGGGAATCTTTATGGCCCACCTTTGACGAGTCTATTCCTGTCGACACCAAATCACTATCCAGGAATTAGGCTTAGGAGTCAACCACTAGTACCTTGGTACCTGCATGCCTCAATGGCAGGTTTCCTCGTATTCAATAGTAGGTTTTCATCAATGACCTCTGATTGAATGATCTCTCGGATGCTCGACATCAACTCCTTTATTCGCATTTCGTTGAGATGTACTATAGATACCTTGGGGATCATCGTCATTATTGGTGATTTCCCTCGCATTTGTTAACGGTTCACATCATTGACCGGTAATCAAATGGTTTCTACCATGTTCGACTTCAACACCTTGTAATCACATGGCTAGATTCGTATCATTTACGATCGGGTAGAAGACCCTGGACACCCTTTTGTATTTTGATCACGTCCAGGTTGCAATGGATATTTCCTCTGTATTGTCACACAGATCCACTTATTGTATTGGTCGTGGCTGTGTCATTACTGTCTCATGGATCTACGCTTGTTCATAGTAGCCATGATTTGTCTACAGTCTATATCATCTCAGTACTCATGGATCTGCAATGTATTGGTCGGCAGCCATGCTTTGAGTCATTTGTTTCCGAGCATGGGAATGCCCGCCTCGGTGGTATATCTGACATTTTGTTTCTGTTTCAGCTCCTTGTTGCTCCCCTCGATGCTATCTCCGAACCATATTTGTAAAGTCTTTCGGCCATCAGCCTCTTCTGACCTCACACTTTAGGGGGCATCTGTTATACCTCAATATTACACATTATGCATTAGTGTCGCATCCTTGTACTAGTGACCTAAACGACAGTTTCCCTTAAAGATCATCTGAACATCCAGAGTGAAAACCATTGACTGAATACTGAAAGCAAAACCTTTTTCTACCATCTACCAGCCCAACTTAGCCCTGTTTGTGAGCACTGCCGCTCCTTGCACATCTACAAGGGCGCGGTAGTTAGCACTACCGCGCGTTGCTCCTTCTCTGGGGCGCGGTACTACCGCGTTATGCTCAGTTATAGGGGCGCGGTAGTCTGAAATTAGCCTTTTTGCCTTGGATTTTGGGATTTCGACCTTCGAGGAGATTTTGTTGGGATTACTACCTTTGGTTCGATCCTAACTCCTTCTTTGTTTAGCTGGCCTGATCCACTAAACCCTCCATAGATCCACACTTCTCTCTTGTTGGTTAGCCTTCCCATGTGCTATAAGAGAGAAGCCTTCCATGAGCCAAAGGGAGGACTTTTGGGGCATCAAACCTATGATCTTGCAGCCTTGTGGAGATAGCTAGAGGAAGCACTTGGAGCTGGAGGTTGGCTTGGACATCAAACAACTATTGTACATGACTTCAAGTTGGTAATGGAATAACTTGTCTTGTTTTCCCAAATCATTTGTGTTAATCTTGTTTTAATGATATGATTTGTATCTCTCATAGATTTAGATCTTAACTCATGTTTTCAGATTGCTAGAGAATAGTACATGCTTGTGTTTTGGTTCCATTGTTAACAGGTTTACTTGTGAGGACTTGGAGCTTGGAGCAAATATCAAAGACAAGCGTTTGGACATAAGGTCAGTTAAACTCCTTCTATTCTCTCCAACATTTTAATTCTGAGATGTTTGTTAGATCTAGGGATTCAAGGTTGCATTTGTTTTGCCTGTTCTTAGCCTAGAGTTAGTTAAAGTCTACTTTAGCCTAAGGGAATTTTGACTTATCCGTAGGGCAGAATTCCACATAACATTGAGATAACCAAAATCTACCCCAAATTACAATGCTATCCTTTCATTGTTCTTCCTAAGTGAAGCCAAAAGACATACACAAGTAATACTCTTTCAATCAAACAAAATGACTCCAAAAATAACACCAAAGAAAAATATTTTTTATTTTTATTTTTCAAAGAAGCTATATCTACAAGCCAAAATGAAAAAATGAACTTCTTATAATTGCAATATCTCTTATTTTTTAACCAAAGAAAAGAAGAGGTAAAGAGAAATCCAAAAAGTATGAGAGTGTTCACTACTTGTTCCAATAGCTTTGAAAAGGGCCAATTCTCACTTAAACTTTTTGGAGAGATGAAGATGTAATTTTTAAAAACCAAGAAGAAGTAAGCATGCAAAAATTTCATCTCTTTCAAAGTTTTTCCAAACAACTATCAAAAGCACAAATGCTCTTTTCAACAATATCAAGCAATGCAATCAAGGTGAAGATAGTATTTTTATTTTATTTTCCCTACTAATGCATTCAATAATTCCAAGAAGGATATGAATTCCTATGTCTTGATTCAAAAATATGAGAGATTATCCACTACTGCAATATTTAAACAAAAAGAAGTTCTTAAGAAATCAATCACCCAAAAAGTGTCACAACTCAAAATTCACACCAAATTGCACTAAAATAAAAACAACATAGGCTTTAGAATGTAGAGCAAAATAGATTAGGGATTCTCAAAGAGTCACAAGACTAGATGCAATTGCGATGGATTGGAATTACCCAAGACAAAGGAATCAATTGCTTGACTACCTAGGACTCACTAAGAAGTCAAATTAAGCTCTAAATACAAATTAAATCAAGAGAAGAAGCAAACCAATTCCGAGAAAGACTATGCCTGAGACAAACAAAACACAGACCTTAGAAAACCATCCAAATCAATTTTTTGTGGGAAATTAAACCCTAAATGCCAAGATTTGCAGGGTGACATAGGTTGAAAATATGCAACAGAGTGCTAGGGCCTTAGTGACATAGTTTGTATACAGGGCGAGAGCGTCAGTGACACTTTCTGAACACAGAAAAAGTGCATCAGTGACGTGATATGCCTTAGAGAAAGGTGCGTCGAAACTACAGTGACGTAGGTATAACACTACCCAGGTGCATCAGGTGAGATACAAGATTGAAAAAATGAAAAATCCCAAACCAAAAAGAGGTAACTCGTTGGCTCTAAAGATCCCTAATAGAGACTAGATCACCCAGTAACTATCAAAAGGACAAATCCAAAAGAAGGAGGAAAATTGAAGGGTTTAGGAGGATAAACAAGAAAATTAAAATCATAAACTAAAAAATATAAAGACTATGGAATATCCCCAGTATGGTCACCAATTTTGTTTGCGGATAAATCCATCGGTGCAGACACCAACCGATCTCCCTAGTGTAAATGGTTTAGATCTAGAACAAATCATGACAGAATATAAATGTCTTTCCTATATTAATTCAATCACAAAGAATACGAAGGATTGCTTACCTTGTATATGCAGTTTTTTCTCTTTGTTTGATGTAGATCTTCGTCTCTCAGCTGCAAAACAACACAAGACAAAAAAATGGAAACAAGGGTGGAAGAAATATGTGATATAAACTAATCCAAACAAGTGGTCAAGGAAACAAGTTCTAAATATCTAACATGAACAAATATTTATGGAAAGAGCATGTATATTACTATATAAATGAAAATTAAAAGGGAGAGATTACAACCCGAGCCTTGACATTGCAATTTATTCCAAATAATCTTTTTCCTCAAAGATCCAACCTTGTCTCTAATAGATGAAGGGGTTCCAACTCTAGCATAATTTCTCCATCATTTGGGTGATGTAGTTCATCCTCTTGCCTCTAATCATGAAGAGGAGGGTTGTATATATAGGCCAAATAGGATAGAAGGAGTTGAGGATTTGATGGAGAAGACTAAGGGATCATCCCAAGGAGTTAGGGGATTGTCTATCACGTTCATTGATTTGTTGGGATAGGTCTCCACGAAGGGATTCATTCTAGAAGGCGCTAGAAGCTTCTATTTTTCTCCTCTAACTGACAGTGACACACTTTTCTACCTATCAAGCTGTATCAGGGATGGGGTGACACATGTTGACTGAAGGGAAGCAGGGTTAGTGACACACTTTTCCAATGGGAAGAGGGTGTCACCATAGGTCGAGTGCTAATTTTGAATGTGCAGAGTGCGTCAGTGTCACAATATGAGGGAAAATGCATGGAAATCCTTCTCTTCATGCAATTTTGCATCAATGATTTAAGAATTAGGACAAACCAAGGGTACACATCAAATGATGACAAAATTTTGGTGTAACAATGATATCTCATATTGCTAGTGACAACATAATTTTTAGACCACCGTACTTGCATATTGCCAGAGTAGTAGGCAAGAAACAAAATGGAATAAGAGCCTACACTATCTAACTTTTTTGAGGAATTTGGTATGAGTATTCAAAGAACTGAGTCTAATGGTCATCAGAATGAGATGGGAATAGTGGAATTGTTCCCAACTTTGAAGGACATACAGACTGGGAATGGAAATATTTTACAAAACTTGGAACAACAAAACTAAATAAATCAACAAGTGATACAAAATCTGGTATAGTTACAAAATCATATGCAACAAGTTTCTTCCATTGTAAGAAGGGAAGAAGAGGAATCAATGAACATAGAATTTCCTAATAGATATCAACATTCCAGAGTTAAAAATGAAGGCAAAAAGGGGTTGCATTTCCAATATCAAACAGTTGAAAGTCATCATGGGAATGATATGCCTAAAATCCAACATTATACTCATCCCAGAAGGAATCAAAAGAGAAAACATGATGGAAATACATTACAGGTTTAACTCGAGAAAATTAAGCCTCCCACTTTTGATGGGGAAAAAGATGGAGAAATTGCAGATTTTTGGCTTCTAGAAATGAAGAAATATTTGCAATTACATGATTATGTTGATAATCAAGAAGATCGTATTGCTATATATAATATTTAGGGAAAATATTATAGGTGGTGGAAGCATCTGAAGTAGGTAAAAAATATGGATGAAAGGAAAATTTCATGGAAGCGTTTCCAAAGGTATTTCAAGCATATTTCTTGTCCCAACAATACTATGATAAGAAAATGCAAGAGTTCTTCAAAATCAAACTAGGAAATATGTCCATGGAAGAATATGAGAGAATATTCCTAGAATTACTAAGCTATGCTGAATTTATTCAGGATGAAAAGGTTAAGATTCAACAATTTCTCAGTGGTTTACCATCATTCTATAAGAACCGGATAACTTATGATGAACCTCACACTTTGAAGGAATGCATTAGGAAAGCTAAATATTTTAATGAGCAAGGTAAAAGTAGACAAGATGCGCATAAATTTTGGAAGGGTAAATTGAAAGATAAGCATGACTTAGAGGAAAAATGGGTTTAAGCCTCTTAATGTTAAACAAGATCTGTTTATTTCTTCCAAATAGTCAAATCTGAAAGGTGAATCAAGGGTGTCTATGTTTGCAGGACAAAAGAAACCATTTCAAGTTAAATGCTGGAAATGTGGAGGTGACCATTACCCTGGTAATTGTCCTGAAAGGAAAAAATAAAGGTGTTGGTATGTATAATGTGAAAGAAGCTTATGCAGTGGGAGATGTTGCTAGAAGTGTTCCTCGCATTTACACATCTTTGGATAATCATTAGGCATACCACCAGTCATCAATGATTGTAATTGAAGGTAAAATAAATGATTTGCCAATTTCAATTTTAATTGATTCTAGAGCTTCTTACAATTATGTAAATACTAATCTGTTTGAAATATGCATTTTAGCAAGAAGTAAGTTGCCTAAGCATATAATGGTACAATTGGCAAACATAATGAAAAAAAAAATTAATTACATGGTTAAAAATTGTTGCTTGGAAATGAATTGGTGTCATACCAAAGTTGATTTGGATATCATTACTCTCGGTTCTTATGATGTGTTGATTGGAATGGATTGGCTAGAAAAGCATTTTGCAGTTTTGGGCTGCCATAACAAAATTATTATTTTCCTATATGAGGACAAAAATACAGTTCTGATAAACGACATTCCAAGATCAATTTATATAAGATAAGTTTCATCCATGCAGATGAAGAAATGTTTCAAGAAGAGGTGTCAGTTGTATTCTACACATGCAGAGGAAATGACAACTGAAAAGAACCAAACCTTAATGAACATCTGGTGTTGAAATAATTCAAGGATGTGTTCCACAATGTACTTGTGTTACCACCAAAGTGGGACACTGACTTTACAATTGATTTGATTCCTAGAGTTGTGTTAACGTCAAAAAATACTTATAGAATGAGTACCCCGTAGCTGAGAGAATTGTAAATGCGACTGGAAGAGTTACTAAAGAAGGGTTATATAAAAACCAGTGTGTTACCATGGGGAGTGCCAACTCTGATTGTAAGAAAGAAAGATGACACACTAATATTGTGTGTATATTATAGACAACTGAATAAAGCTACAATCAAGAACATGTATCCACTACTGAGGATTGATGATCTCTTTGATCAGTTGAGAGAAGTAAAAGTATTTTCTAATATTGATTTGAGATCTAGGTATCAATGTGTGCGCATAAAAGATGAGGACATCAGCAAATATTCTTTAGAACTAGGTGTGTGAATTATGAATATACATTATTTCCTTTTGGACTAACAAATGCCCCAACTACATTCATGTGTCTGATGAATGGTGTGTTTAAATAATTTTTGGACAAGTTCATTATAGTGTTCCTAGATTATATTTTGGTGTAATCCAAATCTGAGGAAGAGCATGAAGAGAATATTTAGATTGCTTTGTAGATCCTGAGATAAAATCAACTATATGCCAAACTTAGCAAATGCTCATTATATCAGAAGCAAATCTTGTATTTGGATCACATCATCTTGGAGGAGGGTGTAGAAGTGGACCCAATGAAAATAAAATCCATACAGGAATGGCCTACTCCAAAAAATGCCACCGGAATAAGATCATTTATGGGGCTTGCAGGCTATTACTGAAGGTTCATAGAATATTTCTCTCATATTGAAAATCTGATTACATCATTACAAAAGAAGGACATGAAGTTCATTTGGAACCAAAACTGCGAAGATAGCTTCAGATTCTTGAAAGAATTACTCACATGTGCTCCAATATTAAAAATTCTGGATCCAGACAAAGAGTATGTGGTATGTACAGATGCATCTCTAGAAGGATTCAGTGAAGTTTTGATGCAAGATGGACATGTGATTTATTATGAATCACGGAAAATGAAGGAGCATGAAAAGAAATATACTACTCAGGATTTGGAGTTAGTTGTCATAGTTCATGCACTTCGAATGTGGAGGAATTATCTCATGGGGAATAGGTTTAAGTTAAAGACAGATCATCATAGTCTGTTTGATCATCCTCACTTGAATGCCAAACAAGCCAGATGGAATGAATTTATGAGTGAATTCAATTTTTAAATCGAGTACATAAAGGGAAAATATAATTGAGTGGTAGATGCACTTAGCATAAGAATTCATATAATGCAAATTTCATCTATCAGCAATTGGAAATCAGATGTAAAAATTAGGTAACATGAGGCATTGAAAGAAAATTATCTTTCTTTGCAATTTGTGGTAGCATTACAAGAAGGCAATAGGGCTTTAAATTTTTCCAAATATGCATTGACTGAAGATGGAATTCTTCAATTTAATGACAAGATTTATGTACCAGCTGAAAGTGAATTGAATAAAATTATATTACATGAAATGCATAATGTGCCTTATGTAGGTCATCCTGGGTACCAAAATACATTGACAAAAATTAAGAAAGAATATTACTGTCCAGGAATGAAGAAGGAAGTGGCCAGATTTATTGCTCAATGTTTGGAATGTCAAAGAGTAAAATCATAACATAGACATCCTGTTGGTCTACTCAATCCATTGTTGGTACCAGAATGGAAGTGGGATGTGGTAACTATTGATTTCATTACAAAGTTACGTAGAAAACTGAAGCATCACGACTCCATTATGGTAGTGGTTGACAAATTGACAAAGTTAGCCCATTTTGTTTTGGTGCAGTCAACATTTAAAGCAACTAATATCGTAGAAACCTATATGAGGGAAATTTCTATGTTGCATGGTATTCCAAAAGCAATAGTTTCAAATCGAGATCCAAAGTTCACTTCGAAATTTTGGAAGGGATTGTTTAGATAATTTGGAACCAAACTCAACCTTAGTACAACTTATCATCTGTAGACATATGGTCAAACTGAGTGAGTAAATCAAATCATTGAGGACATGCTCATAATGTATGTAATGGAAAAACCCAGTAAATGGGAAGACTACTTGTACTTAGTGGAATTTTCCTACAATAATGGTTATCAGGTATACAATTCAAGCACATCAGATCTATGGAACAAATACAATAGTTACTAAAGATGCATGCGACAAATTGTGTGTCAAAACATTGGTGCAAAAGGTTTGCAATAGTTCATGCATTATCATTAACTCAGAAGATGATTACAATGTGTAACAATGGCAATAATAGCCAAGCAATTTGAATCCTAGGGAGGTCATTCGAATTGAATGCATGAGAGTGGCTTACTTGGTAGTTTACACCACTCGACACATCAGTTAGCCACTTAAATACCATGTAATTGACTCTAACAGACTCTGAAATTGTTAAACTAAGTCTAACTGAATCCAGAACTCAACTGAATGCCCAATATTAGGGGAGGGATCTTTTATGACTTTAGTTAATTGAATATTAGGTGAAATAACACCAGATTAAGTCAAATTGAGTAGGAGGGAACCTTTCTAACTCTAGTTAGCTTAATATAATAATAAAGGTTGTCAGTTGGACCGAGTAGGGCACTTTAGTCATGCAAATCACCTTAGTTGGTTCTCTGAATGATGGATGAGGCCCAGTTAACTGATATTGATGGCCCAGTTGACTACCCAAATGAAGGAGGTGGCCTAGTTCATTGAAACTGATGATCTATTATTGATGTAAGCACATAATTGAGTCAAAATACTTAGGATAAGTGGCAAATTAGGATGTGAAGCACAAATAAATGATGTGTGGTTGGAAAATGATCCAACGCGCCCCATTAAGATAATCTCATGTGGAGGAGTAAATAAAAATAATAAAAGGGCCCCAGAAACAAAGGCCATAGGTCACCCAATACATAAATAATCCAAAAATTCTCAAAACAATCTAAGTGGGGAAAGAGGGAAAAACCCAGTGGGAAAGAAACCCCCCCCTCAAAATGAACACTGAAGGATCTAATTTTTCCTCGCCATAGTAGAACTTACCCCCAACACTGAACGGAGTTAAGAGAACTTCTTCTTAGTGAAGATCTTGGCGAAGATGTCTGCAATTTGCTCTTCTGTAGGGCAATATTACAGTACAATGGTTCTGTCATGCACAAGCTCTCGGATGTAGTGCATGTGGATCTCGATATGATTGGTCCTCTGTCTCTGAACTAGATCTGTCGATATCTTGATAGCACTATTATTGTCACAAAAAATGACAGTAGAAGTGGTGCTACCAATATCAAACTCTACTAGAATACCATGCAATCAAACTGCCTGAATGCAAGCATTGACTGCTCCTCGATACTCTGCCTCTACCGAATATAAGGAAATGGTGGCCTGATTTTTGCTTGACCAGAAAATAGTCCCTGTTCCAATCATGAAAACATATCTATAAGTTTACTTCCGATCAATTCTATCACTTGCCCAATCTGAATCAGTGAATCCAACCAAGTCAAGATCATAATCCACAACATAGTGAATGCCAAAATGTCTCATACCTTGCACATAATGAAAGATCAATTTGGATGACTTCCAGTGAAGCTCATGGGGCTTCTGCATGTACCATGACACATCACTGATGTCATAATAAATATCAGGCCTAGAGTATGTCATATACAAAAGACTACCAATCAATTGTCGGTAAAGTGTAGAATCCACCAATGGTGTAGAATCACCATCCTCAAGACTGATTCTTGAGAGGAATGGGAATGGTGCCTCTTTTCATTCTGACATATTGAAATTATTTAGCAGGTCCAAATCATATTTTTATCAATAAATAATAATCCCATCAAAATTCTGAGTGATCTTGAGACCAAGAAACTGCCTCAATAGGCCTAAATTACTCATATCAAATGCTTGGTGTAAAGCGGTCTTTATAGTGCCGATCAAAGAAAGACTGCTTCCTGTAATAAATAATTCATCAAAATAAAGTACAATGATCAGAAAATTACCTTCATGCTTCTATAGATACACATTTTTATCTTATTTGCATCTCGCAAATTTTTGCGACAGAAGAAAGGATTCCATCTTTGCATACCAAGCTCTTGGGGCCTGTTTTAAACCATACAAGGATTTCCTTAATATGAAAAAAAGTGTTGGATATGATATGTAACCTTCGAGATGATTCATGTAGATCTATTCCTTAATATCCCCATGAAGAAAAACACTCTTCACATCCATGTGGTGCACCTCCCAGTGCTTGGATGCGGAAATTGCCAAAACTAGCCAGATTGAGTCCATTTTTGCAACTAGAGCAAAAGTTTTTGTGTAGTCCACACCATGGACTTGTGAGAAACATTTTTCCACCAACATAGATTTATATTTTTAGGTTGAAACATCATCATCAACCTTGGTTCAGTAGACCCATTTTCATTGAACCAATTTCCTCCCATGTGGAAGGGAAACTAGCTCCCATGCTGCATTTTTCTGAAGAGAATTGTACTCTTCATCCATGGCGGTTTCCCATATAGGATCTCCATGGGAATGGTAGTATGATTTAGCATATGAACCGATAATCAAAAAACAATTTCAAACAGAAATGGATCAGCATATGAAAGGTCCATACTTTCTCTTTGAAATTATGCTCGGGTTCTTCTTGGATCGACAGGATTTCCAATGTTAGAACTGACAGATGTGAGAGTCTGTTCTGCCCACTTTGGAAACTAAGGGGGCTCATATGGAACTGAATCCAAACATGATATTTAATGTTCATTAATATAATACATAATATAAAAAATATCATAACAGAAAATTTCAATATCTTCTCTAGAATCTTCTTCCGGAAGAGGAAGCAATTTGGTAGTTTCTTCCTCCACTAGTTGTAGATCATGAAGCGGTTCTTAAAATTGGACACTTATCCGATGAATATTATTTTGGATATTATATACATGATATTGTATCCTTTTTATTCTTCATCATATCCAATGAGGATGCACTCAGTAATTTGTGGTTCCAAATATCTTCTCTTCTCAATCAGAATTCTATCCCATGTAGTGGACCCAAAAAACCCTGAGATGTGACACATCAGGCTTGTGACTAGTGTAGGATTCGAAAGGATTTGTAAATTTTATGGATGAGTGTGGAAATATGTTATGAATGTATGCAGAAAAATTAATGTCCTGAGCCAAAATATTTGAATCCAAACCTTTCGACTCAAGCATACAAGTAGCCATCTCTTTCAATGCTCGGTTTTTCCTCTCTGCTACACCATTCTACTGAGGTGTGTAGGGGACTATGTGATGGATTTGGATTCCATTTTCTGAAAAAATTTGCAGAAGATATGAATTTATATATTCTACACCATTATCATATCTAATATCTTTGATCTTTCTCCTAGTGGAAATCTCAATTGAAGCCTTGAAATTCTTGAACCTTTCAAGCACTTCTAATTTGTTCTTGAGAAAGTAGACCCATGTGAATCTGGAGAAGTTGTCAATGAATGCTAGAACATACCTTGAGCCATTAATGGAAGGATTTGGTAATGAACCACTGATATCACTGTGAATCAGCCCCAAAATATAAGAAGCTCTGCTAGCTTTTCCTCGATCGAACTTGTGCTCAGGATGCTTGCCAATGATGCAACCCTTGCATATCCCTTTTGAGGATTTGATGTTCGGAAGGCCTTAAACCATGGAATTATTTTGTAGAAGCTGTAAATACTTCTCATTAAGGTGTCCAAACCTCTCATGCCATTTCTGGATAAACTCATTTCCATGAGTCAAAAGGGCACTTGGATTTGAATACGACAAAAAGTGGGAAAACTCATAGGTTTCGGCAGCATGATTTTCCTTGCCTGTTGCAATGAGTTTTCTGCTACTAATCTCATAAAATTCAACATCATTAGTGTTGAATACAACCTTCTTGGGAAAACCAGTATGTGCCATTTGATACACAAAAAAGCAATTTCGAAGCTAGAGAAGGAACATAGAGAACATTTTGAAAACTACCATGTTCTAAATGAATAGTACCTTTGCCTTTCGATAAAATTTGTGAATCATCTCCCATGTGGATGGAGATGCAGTTGTTGGAGTCCAATTATGAGAAAGAGTATTTTCTTGAAACCATGTGATTCGAAGCTCCTGGATCTATGAGAAGATATTTTGAATTCGAAACACTTGCCATGAGTGCATGACCTCTTTCTAGATGATCATTATTGTCCTTCTTCCTCGTGCCATCTGGAAGAGTTATATTGTTCTTCTATAAGAGAAGGGCCATCTGATCAATAGTTTTCTCCATGAATGAGATTTCAATATGAAATCCCCTGCCATAGTAAGAACACTTTGTCTTCTCCTTTCCCTTTTGCTTGTATTTTCTTGAACCCAAGGGCTCATCTGACTGCTTGGTCTTCTCCTTCTACTTAGGATGATCAAACTTGGTCTTCTCTTTCTTTTGCTTTCCTTTAGCATTCATAGCCTTGGGTCCTCCAGCAAATAGGGCTTTATCTTTGGAGGATCTCATGGACCCCATTTGAACAAGGTTGTCATGCTCTTTTGTTAAGGACTCAATAAATGCATTCAAGGATGGAATCTTCCAATTCAGAATGGCGAGTTTTCCCGAATGGAAGGTAGAGACAAACACTAAATAATCTGCTCCTAGTTTCGAAAGGATTGAAAGGATTAACTGATCATCCTTCTTCTTGACACCAAATTGAAGCACCAAATGCTTGAAATTGGTTAAAAACTCATTGATGGTTTCAAAATTCTAAAGATTTAGGGAAATTAGTTCATTCTCCAACTGATAAGCCCTTATATCATCCTGCTTGCCAAAGAGTGTGGCAAGTTGTTCCCATACTTCTTTTGGAGTCTTCAATCCATTGAGATGGAAAAGAAGATCTTTTGAAATATTGAGACATAAGAAACCATAAGCTTCATCAAGCTTATTGAAGAAATTGGGCTTATCTATAGCTTCATTAGGATCTGGTTCTGTGCCCATAGTAACTATGTAGAGTCCCTTGGAGCGCAATGCTATCTCTATATCATCCTTTCACTGATGATAGTTGAAAGGAGTAAGAAGATCTTTTGAAGAAGAGTCCATCTTAGCTATAGAGAATGCAATAGGAGGTTGTGAGAAACCTACAGTCAAAACAAAACAAATAATATTTAGATCGACAACATGCACTTTTCAAGTTGCATCACACCCGGCATAGCCAATCAAGTAAGCTTGATAAGTCAAATGCACAATTATCCAGGATTTATGTGGAAAACTTTCTAGTTTTGGTGCAATGTTGGAATATTTTTTAGCAAAATTGCCCACTCTTCATCTGAAAAACTTTGTAGAAGCGTTTCCTTGTCCTGCCATGGCTCTAATACCATGTAAAATTCAAGCACAACATATCTATGAAACAAATACAACAATTACTAGAGATGCATACGGAAAATTGTGTGTCAAAACACTGGTGCAAAAGGTTTGCAACAGTTCATGCATTAACATTAACTCAGAATATGATTACAATGTGTAACAATGGAAATAATAGCCAAGCAATTCGAATCCTAGGGAGGTCATTTGAATTGAATAAATGAGAGTGGCTTACTTGGAATTTAACACCACTCAACACATTAGTTAACCACTTAAATACCATGTAATTGACTCTAACAGACTCTGAAACTATCAAACTGAATCCAAAACTCAACTGAATGCCCAAAATTAGGGGAGGGCACCTTTCTGACTTCAGTTAACTGAATATTAGGTGAAATAACACTAGATTAAGTTAAACTGAGTAGGAGGGTGCCTTTCTGACTCCAGTTAGCTGAATATAATAATAAATGTTGTCAGTTGGACTGAGTAGGGCTCTTTAGTCATGCAAATGACCTCAGTTGGCTCCCCGAATGATGGGGGAGGCCCAGTTAACTGATATTGATGGCCCAATTGACTCCCCGAATGAAGGAGGAGACCCAGTTCACTGAAATTGATGATCTGTTGATGATGTAAGCACATATTTGAGTCAAAATACTTAGGATAAGTGGAAAATTACGCTGTGAAGCCAAAATAAATGATCTGTGGTTGGAAAATGCTCCAACATCAGGCATCATTGAAGATGAGTCCATTTGAAGCATTATATGGAAGAAAATGTAATGTTCTAGTGAATTCAAACAAGCCAGTGGATAGACTAATAGTTGGTCCTAAAATGCTTCAAGACATGGGACAACAAGTAACAGGGATCAAACAAAACTCGAAGGTATCTCAAGTCTGACATAATAGTTATGCAGATAAAAATAGAATGCATAGAGAGTTCCAAGTTGGGGACAAAGTGTTCATAAAAGTTAAAGGCATAAAAATTTCATTGCAGTTGGGTAACTGCAAGAAGTTGGCCACAATATTTTGTGGATCGTTTGAGATCCTAAGTAGAATTGAATCTATAGATTATGATCTAGCTCTACCTCCTACAGTTAAATTACACAATGTTTTTCATGTTTCATAAAAAAAGTATGTTTATGATTCTAATCATGCACTTGATTGGTTTGTGGTATAGGTGGAACCTGAAGGGGAAATGCAAGTACATCCAGTTTGAATATTAGATAGAAGATTCAAGACGCTCAGGAACAGGGTCATAGGACATGTAAAATTCCAATGGACCCATTACAGTCTTGAAGAAGTGACTTTGGAAATGGAAGATGTGATGTGGGAAAAATACCCATATTTATTTTGAAATTTTGTAAATATGTAAGGTAAATAAGTTCTGAAAAAAAAATTGTTGTATGTTTTGGACAATGAAACATCGAGGACAGTGTAGACTTTAGGGGGGGGGGGACTGTGACACCCCTAGTTTGGAAACCCTAGTCCAGCTATGCCAAGATGTAATTGTTGTTTATAATGCATGTAAGGATGAACGTATTGTATTTTGTAAATATTAATACTAAAAATCCACAACTAGTTGTGTTGAGGCAGTACATTGAAAAAGATAGAAGACTTGTGTATTCACCAGAGACAGTAAGGGGGTTAGATTACATAGATGGGAAAAACCATGTTATAACCCTGTTAAATATTCATGTTCCTAAAGTTTATCCTAAGTCTTAAACCCATTTAAATTAATTTAGTTTATATTTTTAAAATCATAATTATTAATTAATTATGATTAAGAGGGATTTTGTTGTTTTTATGTTTTTACATAAAAAATAATATAAAAAATGGTTCGGTGAGCCCACGTGGGTTCTAGATTGCATGAAAAGACTTACGCATGCAAGGAGAAGTGTGTATGCCCGATCAGGAGGATGGAAGAAAATTGAACTTTGGGAAAAATTTCCCATGCCTGGGAATGTCTAAGGGAACATGGGAGGTAATTACTATCTGAGAACGAAAACTGATATGAGTCCCTGAACTTATGAGCCAAATTGTTGATAATTTTCTACTGCAATTTTGTCCATTTTGTCTCTGGTAATTCCAATGAAGTGGAAATGGTGTAAGCAGTTGACTTGGTGGAATTATGAGCACAGATGACAGTGATGTGTCTCATTGTTGTGCATTCAGAAGGAAATCAAGGAGGTTAAGTGCACTATTTGGCATGGCATTGGATTTAAACCAATTTTCCTGATTGCCAAGTGTTAATTCCAAAAGAGTCTGGGAATTAGAGAGATGTTTGTCAGGTGAATGCACAAGTCTCAACTCAGGGATGGTGTTCTGCTAATAGATTAAGGTGCGGAATTGCCTATGATTGGGTGGAGCATGGAAGCCACATAGCCAGTTTCCCAATTCAAGTGTTTAACATATAAGTTTAATTCATGAGAATGGTGTTTTTAATTTTCAATATTAATTCATGATAAAAAATTTCCATGTTTTTCTATTTAAATTTATGGATTTGCATAAAAAGAAGGAATTCAGGCCAAAAGGTAACTTTCGATATGCAAAGATCCCCCAAGGGTAGATAAAGGCCGTTTTGTGCTGGTCGGCTGGGAGGATATCGATCTGATTATAGCTAGAGAAGCCATCCATAAATGAAAAGATGACACTCCTGGCACAGTTATCGATGATCTGGTCGAGAAACGGAGTTGGGTAGTTGTCCTTTGGACAAGCCTTGTTCAAATCACGGTAATCAACACAGACCCTAATCGTTCCCTGTTTCTTGGCTATGGGAACGATGTTGGATACCCATTCTGTCAATGGGACAGGATAGATAAAACCAGCACGCAAAAGTTTTTCAACTTCTGTTTTAATGGCGGATGCCTTACGAGGATGGACAGGTCGAAGCTTTTGCCGAACAGGTCGGGCACTAGGGAAAGTAGGAATTTCATGGACCGCGATCGAGGGGTCTATCCCTGGCATTTCTTCATAACTCCAAGCAAAAACATCGCGAAAATTTTTGAAGTAGGCACTATAGAACTCCGTTTCAAGGGGAGTACATGTTTTGCCGATGTGTACGTTTTCCACGATACCAGGCTTCACTGAAATATCGATGGGAGTGGTTGCCATAAGATTGGCCAAGTTTCCTTCTGAAAATACCTCGTCGAGGGAAGTGGGGAACTTGGTTTGAACCATCCCAAGTGAAGTGTTGGGTTTTGTATCAGGCTCAATTGGATGAATAGTGGGGAATGAAGATCGATGATGAAAATCTCCCCATGGTGGCTCATCACCGCACATAACCTCCATAATTGATTCATCGATGGGAAAAATCAAATTTAGAGGATCGAAAAGTGGTGGGTATGGATGAGTTTCAGCCGAGAGCTGTGCCACGGTGTGATCAGTATAACAGTCGACCCAATCGGTGGCTGATTGGATCGCGTTATATGCTGCGAGGTTTTTGTTCAGAGGCATAGAGTTGCCATAGTCTTCAATCTGAGAGGGACTCGGAATCACCCATGAATCGTTGGACGGGGTGATACTCAATGAAATCATGCTAATTGGTTGAACATGGGTTCCCAGCTCTGGAAAAACTCCAATAAGGGATGAATCCTTCATGAGACCAACACCAATGTCTTGGAACCGGTACCGAGGTTGATCCAGTAATGGAACGGTGTTGGCGGAGTTTGGATGGGAGTCTGGGATACAGTAATCCAATTGATCAATAGTGACAATTTTCCCTTCATGAGGAAATTGCACAATCCGGAAGACTGTAGATGCTATGGCGGTCATGGCATAAAACCAGTTCCGTCCAAGGAGGAGATTGTAATCCAATGGTGCATCTACGACTTCAACGTGTACGGATATTGTTTTGCCCCCCAGTTCGACACCAATTGAGGGAATGAGTCCATAAGGTTGAAAACCATGTCCATCAAATGCCTTGAGAGTAGTAGGAGAAGTGGTGGCCTTGGGTGAGCCTAAGGCTCTCCAACAGTTCAAAGACATGATCGACGTGGAAGCACCTTCGTCTAATACAGTGCGATGGATGGTATTTCCACGGATTTTTGTATGTACTTGGAAGGCTAACTGATGAGAAATCCTAGGTTTGGCGTGCTCCAAGTTAAACATGATGGAGTTTGAAGTATCTGGGTCCATTGCCCCTAGTGTTGAAAGTAGGGTTCTATGCTGCGTGGGGCAGTGTTGGAGAACCTCGAGAGTCGACATGGCGCAAGGTGCTTGAGCCAAATCCTCAACAATGTTGTAGTTTTGGGAAGCTCGCGCATTCGGATTAAATGTCGCCTTTCGTATGGTGCCCTTGGGTGGGTGTAGCACTGTGTCCATCAGCGGTCTCTCGATATGGAGATGACCGTTAGGGGGGGGAATAGGAATCGAATCTTCGACAGGAGATTTTCCTTTGGCTATCTCGGATTGTTTGTTTGAACTTGGAGGGTTGTCATACATCTTTAAACGAGTGGTGATATGAACCTCTTCGTTACTAGTCATTAGGATTTCACGGTTTGTGGACGTCTCTCTGCGGGTGGGATTGGTCAGGTTGCCCCCTTGTGGGGTTTCTTGGGCAACCATTTACTGTTGCTGTTGGGGGAAAGGGTCAGTTAATACTGTCGAGCGAGAGGATCCTTTAACGAACTTGTTGACCTCATCCTTGTAGGGACAGTCACGCGTGTAATGATCATCTTGACAAATCAAGCAGGGAAACTTAGCTTTCCGACGTGGTTTCTGGTCATTCTGGGTGGGTTGTGGTTTGGGGTTCTCCTACTGGTTTTTCTTGGGTTTACCACGATTGTTTTTCTTCTTTCCCCCGGATGGTTGTGATGTAGATTGAACTGCGTTCACCTCGGAGGAAACAGCAGGAGAAGTAGTTGTTTTTGAAACAGCCTGGGTAAAAGCGGGGGAAGCAGAAGCTTGTTGTCTTGTCGAGTTGGTAGCAGGCTGGGTCTTGACTGAACCGACAATACCATCAATGGGGGGTTCAGTGGTAGGATTCGTTGGATCAGTGTGAACGCAGGAGGCATGTGGAAGAAGTTCATGTAAAGTACCGGATTGAGTGTATACCAAATCCATGTACTGGGCTGCCGAGATGGCTTGTTCTTCTGTAACCAGTCCGCGCATAGCGATATCTATGGCTATTGGAGGCAAAAAGGATTTTGTAAACCAATCAGCAAGTAGCTGATCCGGAATAGGTGCCTTTATTAGCCTACGGCGTCGTCGCCACTCATGGATGTGATCCGAAATGTGTGTAGAAGTGGTTTGACGCAGTGAAGTTAACAGTTATGTTCCAGTCTCATACCAGATGGGGAGCTGGAAATGAGTCAGAAACTGCATAGCCAAAGTGTTGAAATCACGAAAAGAGTGTTGTGGCAGCTCGATGTACCATTTTTCTGCCATTCCGGTGAGCGTACGTTGGAATAGCCGGAGTCGGATGGAATCATCCATCAAGGAGTTGGATGAACACCAAAGATGGAAGGTCATCACGTGGTTCTTGGGGTCTTCCCCGGGCTTAGCATCGAACTTGGGAATGTCCGATGGTATTTTGGCTGGAATAGGTGGCCAGTGAGGTTCATGCCATATAGGATCGTTGATAAGCCTCGACAAATCAGGTAAGTCAAGTGTGGACAAAAAGGGAAGTTGACGGTTGGTCTGCGGGTATGCATAATAACCATGTGGTGCAGAGAACCCTGGAGGGCCCTGCATAGCATACTGCTGCGTGTTATACCCATATGTGTTTCCCGCGGGATACTACTGGAAGTTCTGTGGATAGTAAGCCATCTGGTTAACCGTTTGATTGTAGGCAACCGGTTGGTAAGTGTTCTACTGAGTGGGTATGGTACCCTGGGGTTGTTGATACCCAGGAATGGTTGTTGTTCCTTGTTGGGGAAAAGTTCCTTGGAATTGTTGTGTTCCAGGGAGGTTACCACTATACTGTGTAAGTGGAGGGTTTCCCATAGCAAGGTTGGGGGGTGGCTGCGACGGTGGTGTCCATGGAAGGCTCGTTCCTACTTGAGGAGCGAGTGGGAATTGAAGTGATGGGTTCCATGGATTTGTAGCAGCTGAAGGGTAAGGGAAGCCAGAATTCAAGTTGGGGGAAATCTGAGATTGCCCCCCATCTTGGTTCCAGTTTCCAAAAAGTGAGTACCCCCCACTCTATGGGATTTGAGGATCCCAAGAAGGAAGCATGCCTGACGGGGGAGGTTGAGAATGAGGTCCGGTTGGAATACCAGAATAAGGTTGCCCGCTTCCAGGTGTGCTATACATACCGTACTGAGCAGATGGTGTTGGTTGGGATAGTTGTTGGATAGAACCAATAGGTTGTCCGCCAGCAGATGGGTTGGATGGCCCTATGAGAGGAGGCTGTTGAGTAGGAACGGGGTTCCCAACAAAAGGTTGTCCTCCAACTGGTTGGGTTGATGACCCTATGGGAGGAGGTTGTTGACCAACAATGGGGTTCCCAAAAAAAGGTTTCCCCCCAGCTGGTTCGGTTGATGGCCCACCAGGGAGGGTTTGTATGTTGGAGTTAGGGGCCACTGCAGTCGGTTGTCCACCTCCTGAAATAGTGTAAATGGTGGCTGAAGGTGATCCTCCGGTCGAAATGGAAGATCCAGTAGTATGACTAGGTGTTCTTCTTCCGCTAGCCAAATATGATAGTGTGGATTGGCCAATGACGCCAAAAGTACCAATTTACGGAGGAGGTCGTCCGTATCTGACAGGTGAGGACGGAGAAAAAACTAGGTTATCCCTCATAGAATGTGCGCCAAAAATGGGTGATGGCAGCAAATGTGGGGAATTTAGCCCAGGGGTATCGACGTCGTCCATAACGTGTTCAATGACAGGAGGACCAAGGAGAACTGGGTCCGAGTTCATATCCTGAAAAATATTTTGGGGATCTGGCGGGAACCTAGGTATAGGAAAGTTCGAAGGTCTTGATCCGTCTGCAAAGGAGTGCCGAAACTCTGTTCTAGACGGGACATTGGGAACCCTATAGTCAGAAGGACGAGAAGCGGGGGGATATCTAGACGATGTCGAAAGCATTTGCTCTATACTGCGTCTAAACTGTGTCGATGCTAACGGAAAGTTCGCTAGACTAACCATGCTAGACTGGATGGAAGCCATGATTTCATGTCCCAGAGGGAGGTTGGGTAGATCTATAGTACGAGGTACGTTGCTAGAAGAACTTGTCTCCTGAGGATGAACACTGGCTGAAGTAGTAATAATAGGCGGAAGTTCCGCCTGGGAAGTAATGAATCCATAATCAGGTTCAAAAGGTGTGTCAGGGAGTCGAGTATCTTCAACGATTTCAACGTATCCGCCTGGGACTGAAATCAAGCTGGGTATGTCCTGGTCGGACCCTTCGGTGGTACCAACAGATCTGTCTGTGTCATTGTGAAAAGTGTCTGATGGATGGGAAGTGTTGACATCCGGTAGAAGGATGACCTCTGGTCTAGTACTCTGGGTTGTGCTAGGTTCAGTTGCTGTAACTGTGTCCACTGTGACAGATAAATCTGGAATGACAGTGGGTGAAGTGACAGTGGAAGTCTCAAATATGCTAGTGGTTGCAGAAGCTGCAATAGATTCCGAGACTGTGCTGTGTGTGGAAGTTACGGGCGGAACTGAAGATGATGTATGTATCGGCGGTGGAATGTTGCCTCGACCAGCACTGCGGCCAGGAGGAGCAGGAATGCGTGATGCAGGCGGACCAGAAGTCCGTGGCGGTGGTGGTGGTGGAGGGCTTTGGCCCTGTATTCTTCGTGATCTTCGTGGTTGTTCTGACATGATGACAGGAAAATGAAAATCGGGGGCAGTGTCGTAAACAAAGAACTCAAAAACTCTAATGCAGTCGAGTGTGCAGAAGAGGAGCTAGAAAAAGCAAGGCTCACAGGCCAAAAAAGTAAGCTCTAAAATCTATACTGAGACCGCTGTCTCAATAAGCGAGCTGATGCAAAAAATGGCCAGAACGCCAACAAGTAGTCCCTACAAAGAAAAAAATGACCCTCTATGAAGATGAGATACCAAGCAAACTCCTAACTAAGAGCTGGAGACCTCAAAAAGCTGTATCCTTCGCAAGGTGATGAAATCCAAGTCGAACAATACAACATGAGAGACCGATATAAGAAGGATATCCCTCTACCAAAAGGGATCCTGGGTAAAAGAGCCCTAGTAGAATAGATACTAAGCTACCTCGTTCATGACATGTCGGAAAAGGTTTTGGGCACTTCAGCCTTCCGAAGAAGACAGCGATCAATGTTGCCTTAGGGCTAAGTGGAGTGCGGTATTCCACAGAGTCCGTCCGGTTCTCAATCTCGCGGCCATTTAACCCCTGAAAGTTAAAAACAATCAAGAGGCCCCTCCACAAACTAGCTATGACTGTGTCAATAAATACTAGAGGATTTTAGTTCCCTAAAGACAACAACTATGTCTCAAATGAAAATGACAAGGGGGAATTATTTTGATGCCTATCCCCGGTGTCCTACCTAACTACCAAATTCTTTTGATTTCCTCAAGTGAGGTTAAAGTTGGTTTAATTAGGGAGATTAATTTTAGTGGCTGTCTTACTCAATCAGGTAGTGGACGTGAAACTTGATGGTGTTATGACGACTCAAACCATGCAAATGAGAATGAATCAAAAATAATCCTTTGTCTTCGATGAAATCTAGCTAAGGGAAAGATAGAGTTTCTTCGATCAAATATGCATGAAATTTTTCACAAGCAATCAAAAACCAAAGTAAAAGAATTTTCTTTTCTTTTTGTAAACAAAGCCAAACTGAAATAAACACTCCTTTTAATGCACCGATCCTACAATCTACAATGCTTCAACTATGAGAATTTTTGTGGCAAAATCAATGGTTCATTTCCTAATGCAAAATAATGCTACTATACTTTTTCAATTCAAACAACAAAATTGCTCTCAAATGATAATATTTTAATTACTGAAAATGATAAAAATAATGTGACTGTAAAAGCTACAGGATTCAGTAACAGAGAACAGTGGTGTTGAGTTGGTTGTGGTGAAAAAAAATCAAGCCAATGCAATCAAACTGGAAAAATGACCCAATGTGTTAAAAATGCCACTAATTCAAATAAATCAAGCTCACAACAGGGAAATAATCAGATCACACAAACTGTAAAATGACCAGGATGCTAACAGGAAACAGCAAAGACTACCTAAGGCAGAGAGAGACTCAGGAAACCAAGCAAGTATAAAAAATTTAAAAATTTGCAGACACTACCGCGGGTCAGGGTCTGACGTGAGCGCGACACTGTGACAGTACCTCTCTGGTACCAATGCAGAGAATGCGGTACTACCACGCTGGAATCAATTCTGAGGGTGCGGTACTGTGGCAAGGTAAGGAAAAAGCACAACTTGAGGAAAGAAAATGAAGTTTTCAGGGTTGTTGCTAACCCAGGGGACTCAGTGATCAGACAGGGAGAAAAATACAGCGAGGAGGGGTGAATAAAGGTCAAAAAATACCAAGATTCAAACTGGTTTGAAGTGCAACAAAACAAATCACAATCAACAGATGGATGACAGTGAATTGAATCAATCAAATAGAAATCAAACCCAGCGGAGTCGCCATTCTTGTTATGTAGAATTTTTCCCTATGGATAAGTCAAAACTCTCTTAACTTTAAAGTAGATTTTCAACTAACTCTAAAGCAAGAAACAAGTCAAAACAAATGCTACCTTGAAATTCCTGAATTAACTTTTATAGCAAGATTAAGCATATTCAGAAACAAATGAGAGATAAGACACACCTTTCAAACTGACGTTTGTCCCGCTTCTAGCTCTTGATCCAAAGCTCCAGTGTAGAACCTATTACGATCAACCAAAGAACAAACATGCAAGATTCCAAATACCTTGAATGTAAAGATTATATTCAAATCTGGATTAGATACATTTCATGCTAAGAATTTATGCTAAACACATGAAATGGGAAAGACAAGACAAGTTATCTTATTACAACTTGAAGAATGCTTACAAAGGTTGCTTGATGTCCAAGCCAATCTCTAGCTCCAAGTTCCTTCTCCTCTAGCTATCTCCACAATGCTACAAGATCATAAGTTTGGCACTTCAAGAGTCCTCCCCCTTCCCCATGGAATGCTTCTCTTTTATAGAGTATGGTAGGGTTAACCAACAAGAGAGATGGGTGGATCTAGGGAGAGATAAGTGGATCAAGGTTTCTAATCACAGAAAGTGAGTTGGGATCGAATCAGGGACCCCAATCTTCCACTATCTTCGAAAATCCAAAATCCCACAAGCCATGGGAAAAAGGCTAATAAAAGAGTACCGCGCCCTGTGGTCTGAGCACAACGCGGTACTACCGCATTCTGTGGAAAAATCATAGCGCGGTAGTGTGGAGTACCGTGCTCATATAAATGAGCAAGGCATGGTAGTGTAAGTAAATAAAGTCTCAGCTGGGTCAGAACTTGTCAGGGTAGATTTACCTTCAAGGTTCATTCATCTTCTGGGTGGTTCAAACAACAGGGGAAGTGTCGTCAACTCTGTTTGTGGTGGAGATGCGACACTGTGGAATATAGAGGTATAACACTCAACATGCTCTGATACCATGTGAAAATCCTCACAACAGATCTAAGAGATGATGTATACCTCACAAGAAAGTAATTGATTAAGAAAGAAAATAGAAGAAGAGTGGTCAATGCAGTATAATGAGCAACATAATAATAATATAGTAGAACTCGGATAGAAGCAAAAATACTTCACACACACTAGTTAATTAATCACAATATGGAAAAATAAATAGTACAATGCATGAGGATTCGAATGCCTAAGGTGGAAATTCGAATTATCCTTCATGGAGTGATCAAAGGATCACTGGAGTGTCATCAGAGCACAACTAGTAGTCTATTTCATCATCGGTGGAGTCATCAATGCACAAGTAACTATCAAAAGTCAGTCAAACTGAGTCTAACTGAGTGTGGTAGGTGCAACTGAATGAAGGAGGCTCAATGGAGGGCACATGAGGAGCTAACTGGAGTCAGAATGGGCAGTCAAGTCTCAGTGGAGGTCCATCGGAGTGATACAGTCAGCTGAGAGTCAGTCTAGCCTTAAATCAAGGAAAGAACTGAAGACAATTGAAGATAACTGAAGTACAACTGAGTGGTAGGTGAGAGAGGATGAGTGGCTTCCTTAAATCAAGGAGGAAGGGTGCACTAAGCTCTAGGAGGGATAAAATTGATCTGAGAAAAGATCATGAGGGCTGGCTACTTGAGGTCTAGGTGCTGGACTAGTGACTGGAATGCATGCAAATGCATGGAAACTCTAAATGATGCATGCAAACCCTAAAATTACATTCATGATTGAAAATGTAAATAATCAAAATACTGGTGGGACTAGGATGGAGTATAGGAATATCCTAACACACATCTCGCATAGGTAGCTAAGGGCACATCTCCTTGCCTTGGTAAGCTAAAGTGCTCACACACAAATTCAATAATGATCAAAAGTTGTGAAAAAGAGTTGCTTGGCTTCTTTTATAAACTTCTTGATGACTTGCTAAGCAAGTTGAGGTGCTTGGTGACATGTGAGATCCCTCAAATTCTCCCTTATTGAGTGGATAGGCTTTCCCGCTTTTCCTCTGTTACAACTTTTCATCCTTTTAGAAACTGTGTCCCCCCTTGACTTGAGACATTTCCTACTTTGTAAAATAGTTGTTTGCTTTGTAAACTGGCCTCTAATTTGGAAACTGCGCCCTTTGGGATGTTTCCTAATTTTTTAACTGACCTTCTTTTGGAAACTGTGCCCTCCCTTGGCTTTTATGGATGTTTCCATTTTATTTTTCTTTTGGAAACTTCTTACACCTTCCCTTCTGTTTGTGTCAGAAATTGTTACTAAGGCTAGGGTAACAAGCCAACACAATCTCAAGAGTTGAAATCAATTCAAACTAGGTTTTAGAGTTTTGTTTCATATGTTTTTGGTTATTGACTTCAAAAGCATAAAGGGAATACATTCAGTAGATAAGTAAAAACTAAGTCATACACAAATATCAATGAAGATGCATATATATCACAGGAATCCAACATAAGATTGTAATGAAGTTCACACAATAAAAGACAAGCATCACTGGAAATTACACATCAAACCAGAAATGAATTTGTCAATCATGAAACTAAATAAGTTCAAAATGAAGCCAATACAGATCAAATGTAAGGTAAAGAGTCATATATTCATAGTTTCATCAAAAAATGCATATGAGAGTTTACAGTACCTAACACTGAACAAGTCTGGAAGTATGAACAGCTTGCAGACCTCCTAATGCTATCCAGAAATCAGAACCCTTACAATGTCTTTCCTTCATCTCTAAATAGTTTTCTTTCTCAAAAAACAGTTAGAGTTTTTCCTACTAATTCTCCATCGAATGACTAGACTAGGTAAAGTAAACTTTACATTTTTACAAAATTACAATTTTGCTAAAAATAGCAAATTCTTTAACAAAATGTCTTAAATGAACCTAACTGCCTCATATCTCTTTCGATGCCTCCACAAGCAAAGATATGCCATCTAGACTCGAGGATCTTGTCTTCATTCTTTTATGCTTCTTCTCCAGCTCAGCTATTCTTTTCTGAAGGTGTTCCTTTTCATGCTGCAAAGTTTCAACTGTCTTTTCCAGTTCTGAACAGTGTCTGTCAGCAGCCCTTTTCCTTCTGAGTGCTTCCTTTGCATCAACCATTAACTCCTGAAAATTGTCATGAACATCCTGAAGATCTTCTCTTAATCTTCTATTTGCCATCATTAAACCATCATTAACTTCCTGCATGTAATTCATTTGATGCTTATACTGTTTGACAGTCTTCTTCAAATTTTCCTTATCAGAATTAACCAATTTCTCTATTGCAGCATCCTGCTCCTCATTAGGTTTGCAAAACATGTCAAACTTCTTGAATATTGCTTCTTCTGTCAATAGCTTCTCAGCAGTATCTTCAATGGTGGGGTTTGGATCATCTGACTTAATCTCTTCTGTCAACAATTTCCCAGGAATGTCTTCAATGATGGACTTGGAGCTTTCTTCACATGCTACTTTTTCTGACCTAATTTCTTCCTTTTTACCTGGCTGCAATTCATCTTTCTTTGATTTATCCTCCTCCATAGATTCTTCATCAGAGATAGTCACCTTATCAGTTTTTAATTTTGGATTTAACAGCTTTTTCATGTTTAACCTTAATTTGTTTTTCGACCTAGTTTTAGGTCTCCAGAAAGTAGCTGCTTCTCCCATCATTTTTAATTTCTTCCCTTGGTACCGAATAGATGCTAACTCTACCACTTCCAGCTTTTTGACTTTCTTCTTAGGCTTTGTGATTTTGCCATCTATAACCTGATCTTCTTTACTTTCAGCTTTAACTTCAATCTCAGGAATAAACTGCTCTTCTTGTAACATATATCCCTCATCATCCGAGAGGACTGTGATGGGGCTTCTTGGCTGATCATGGATTTCTTCTTTAGCTACAGGAATTATTTTGATGTCAACTTTCTTCTCCACCTGAGAATCTGCTATAGGTGGTGACTTCTTTTCAAACAATTCCTTTTTGTCTTCAAATAACGAGAACTTGATTTTAGTGTGATCTGGAATTTCTTGGGGCTGCCTGTCATTCTGTACTTCTTCTGCTACCTGTTTTATCACCTTCTTAGCTTTAATGTCATGTTTGCTTGCAGGCTTGACTGAATGGCCTAACTTTTGTATCATTACCTTCCCCTTGTCAGTCTGTCTTTTGGGTTTTTGGTCTTCTCCTTTAGGATGAACCCCTGACCAAAACAAAAAGAAGTCCCAAGTCTTTCCCTCATGCTGCAACACTGTAGTGATGATTAATTTAATGAGACCATGATGAAACAGTGATTGAGAAGTGTGATCATCATGCTGTTTTATTTTGCTTGACATTTTCTGCAGGCTTTTAAAGAAAAAGAATGGCAAATTCATTTTAGAAATCCCTGCCATGTGTTGTAGGAACCTGAGATGATATTTGAACACTAATGAATATCTTCCTTCACAAGTCACATAACTCTGAAGAATCCTTATAGGTTCAATCCACTCCTTCCTGAAATTATGTATGAGAATACCCTTGTTCCAATCTGGAGTAACATTAGGCAATAAGTATCTTTGGGGATCAAACTCAAAAGGTGACTTCTTAAACCAGTGCTCACCCTCATTACTGATCTCAGTAGCCTCTGCTATTAATTCCACAGTCAGTTTGAATCTCAAAGGATCCATTATAATCATCTCATTTTTAAGTCCCTTAGCAAAATTGCAGGACACCTGAGCATTAAAACCATCTATCCTTTTGAAAAATTTCAACCAGCCTGCCTGCTGGAACAGCTCTGCACAGTCTGGAAGCTTCTGAATCCATGTCAAATCTGTGGGCTCAGCCCTATTAACCTTACCACTTTTGCTACTTTTTCCCATATCCTTCTTTCAGGGAACGGGAACAGTCTAGTTTCAGGCTTCAAAATATGTTTTATAAGCTGTTTTCTGAGCAAGTAATTTTACAGGTTATAACAATTCTCAGCGATGTTTAAATCACTTGTACAAATTAACAAACCCCTTCTGTGTAACACCTGCACCAACTAGCAAAATCTCTTCTGTGTGAAAACTGAGCACTACAGATAGCTCAGTGAGTCCTTTCGATGCTATATTTTGTATATTAGGTCATGAGAGAAACATTTCATGCACACTTCTCCTACCGGGTTTCAGATAGCCATTTCTGTGGTGAATTCCTTATTTTACGATCTAATATATCTTCTTCAGCAACTAATTTCTCCAGAAACCCGTGCAGCGACAAAAACCCAAATTTTCCAGCTATAAGGGTTATAACGGAATACCTGTCAATTGCTCGTCTGTTGTGGCTTAATATCTTCAATTTGGGGTGTCAATGATGTCCTCTTACGAGCATAGGTGTCCTCATGTCGTTTCTTTAGTCACTGGTGAATGAATCAAAAAAGCCCTAATTTTCGCTGGCGATGGAACACACCTGTCCTTTCCATAGCAACGCAATCCACCGTTCAACAGTGAACTCTCCTTCATAAACACTACTTCTCCTGCAATGATGCGTGTAACAAGAGAAAACTGACAGCTAAACCGGAATTTGCTGGCTTCTGTGCAACTGATCCCGCATACCATGCAATGATGAACTCGTTTGTCTTCGTGATGAGCAACCAACAAAAATCATGCTCAAATTGCTGCAAACACGTGTTAAAACACTCACACAAGGCGATTAGACACTCCCATTCTGCATCATGATTGAAAACAGATCGAAAATTGCAAAAACTCAAGCCACGATATTCCTGTAGCGCGCTCTTTATTAAACTTTGGTATAGCGCTACAAGAATATCTTTTAGACCAAAATTTAGCAATTTTCTAACTTTTTGCTAATTTGTTGGAGGTTCTGGTAGCTATTTGGTTTAAAAGGTAAGTCAACCATTCTCTGAAGACATTAATGATTCTTGCTCTGAACATATGACTCTCATTGACCCCCTCTACAATATAAAAAATCACCAAAATCAAATAAAATCTGGAAAAAAAAACTAGACTCAAAACTTTATTCAATCACTCATAAAGTTTCTAAGAAGACAAAAACTAAAACTGAAAATCAAAAAATAACTAAGGTAGACTCAAAAACAAACCAAAATTGGAGAAAATAACTAAAAAATGACGAAAACTTTACTGACTTAACATCTGGCTCCAGCTGCGGGATGAAGTCCTCCCTGTGAGGCTTCAAGAACCTGTAGACTAGTGCCTTCAGTCTTCCATTGGGCTATGGAGTCTTTATTCAATCTCACTTACATCGGTATATACAATGAGAAGTGACCATGATCTTCATTTAACTGTAGAAATGCTTGAGGAATCGCCCATTAACAGGGCTGAGCAATTCCTCTCCTTCCAAGGACTGCAATATGAATGTATTATTTTCCAAAACTTTAGCTATCAGAAAAGGGCCAAACCACAAATTATCAAATTTGCCATGCTTCCCCTTCTGTTCCTTTCTTGCATCCCATCTTAAAACCATTTCACCTTCTGAAAAAATGTGATCTTTGATATTTCTGTCAAACCTGGTTTTCATTTTAGCTCTATACAGCTGGGCTTCTTTGTCTACCTTCTCTCTATTCTGCTGTAACTCAATCATTTCAAAGATTCTCCTTTGCAAATCATATGGTTCCTCTTGAGAATTTTGGAGGAACTTCATTACTGGGATTCCCAATTGTACTGGAAATACTGCTTCTGTTCCATAAACCAGCTGAAAGGGTGAAGTACCAATGGCTTGTTTTACAGTAATCCTATCTGCCCACAATGCATATTTCAACATTGAATCCCAAGATTTTTTATTTTGTTTGAGCAATTTCTTGATGCACTGAATGATATTTTTGTTAGATGATTCAGCCTGACCATTTCCCTGAGGATAATAGGGAGTTGAGTGTTTTAGTATAATACCATTTTTCTCACAAAAGGCCACCATTGCCTTGGATTTGAATGCTTTGGCGTTATCAGTAATCAATCTTTGTGGACAACCAAATCTGCTCAGAATATTGTTTTCAATGAAATCCATAATTACCTTATCTGTAGCATTCCTTGTGGGGATAGCTTCCACCCATTTTGTAAAGAAATTTGTGGCAGTCAAAATCCAATGATGCTGGCCTGAAGATGCTGGATTTATTTCTCCAATAAAATCCAGACCCCACTGCTGAAAAGGGGCATTGACTACAATAGGCTTCAAAGGTAAAGACAGCAACTTCTGTTTACCTGCAAACTTTTGACAGGGTATGCAAGCTCTTACATGTTGATAAACATCTGAGAAGAGTGAAGGCCAATAGTAACCAGCTCTTAAAATTTTATAGGCTATTGTTTTCCAGTATTTATGTCCTCCACAAGCTCCTTCATGAGATTCTGAAATTACTTCCTTTATTTCAGCCTGATCTAAACACCTTAACAAGATTCCTGCTGGATCTTTCAAAAACAATTGACCTTCTATCAGACAGTATTTAGTAGTTTTCAATTTCAGAGACCTGGCAGCTTTTCTGTCTAAGTGTTCTGGACATTGCAAAAATAACAGAAAATGAACAATGTCAGCATACCAATCTGAAGATGAATAAGAATCCATGATTCTTTCTTTTTCCAGAATTACTTGCTTTTCTACAGGCGCTGATTCTTCTGTCATAACATGTAATCCTAATGCTTGACAATTTGAGTCAGCCAGCAGTTTGGCCAATCCTTGTCCTTTGACCAGCTTAGTAGGTCTGATTTCCACTTCATATTCCATAATTTTGGCAATCCATTTTCCCCTCTTTCCTTCACTATCAGGCTGTGTCAAAACATCCTTCACTGCAGCATTTGGAACAAAGGAAACAACCTTGGAGTGTAAAATATAAATTCTGAAAAATTTTAAAGCCTTTACCAGAGCATAAGCTTGTTTCTCCAAGATACTGTATTTCAGCTCTGAATCTCTAAGTGTTTTGCTGAAAAAGGCAATTGGTTGTTCCAATCCCTCCTCATTCTTCTGAAGTAGAACAGCAGCAATGGTGTCCTCTGAAGCAAAGGAGAATGTAAGAAATTCTTTGGCAAAATTTGGACTTATCAGAACAGGTGCTTCAGTCAGAGCCACTTTAATTTTTTCAAAAGCTGCCTTTGCTTCCACAGTCCATCTGATTTCTTGGTCCTTTTTTAACATGGCTGTAATTTGCTTAATGGTTTGAACAAAATTTGGAATAAACCATCGCAAAAAATTGATTTTGCCAATAAATGATTGCACATCCTTTTTACTCCTGGGCAAGCTAATCTTCAGTATTGCTTTGACTCGCTCAGGGTCAATTCTGATACCATCAGCTGATACCAAGTGGCCAAGCAACTTACCTTCTTGCACAGCAAAATGTGATTTTTTAGGGTTTAAAGATAAGCCAAATTTTCTGCATTTTATGAAGGTTTGTTCTAAATGCTTCAAATGTTCATCATCAGACTTTGAGAAGACAGTGATATCATCCAGATAGATAACTACAAACTTATCTTTTTCACCCACGAATGCAATGTCCATAGCTCTCTGAAAGGTTTCTCCAGCATTCATCAAACCAAAAGGCATCTTGTCATACATAAATGTTCCCCAGGGGGTTGTAAAAGTTGTCTTTTCTTTGTCATCAGGGTGCATGGAAATCTGATTGTATCCTGAGAAACCATCTAGCATAGAAATCCTTTGAGCTCCAACCACCTGCTGCAAAACCTGTTCAATCTTTGGGAGAGGATAGTTGTCTTTTAATGATGATCGATTCAAATTTCTGAAGTCAACACATAATCGAATCTCCCCATTCTTCTTTCTAACAGGGACCAAATTAGCCACCCACGAAGAGTACCTAAGAGGCACTATTATTTTTGCATCCAACAACTTCTTTAATTCTTTTTCAATTACAGGAAACAAGGCTGGATTGATTCTTCTTAATTTATGCCTGAAAGGTTTGACATTAGGCTTCAAAGGAACCTTGTGCTGAATAACTGCTGTATCATAAGTTTTTAGTTCCTTGTAAGACCAAGCAAATGCATCTATATATTTTCTCAACAGCTTAATATATCTACTTCTTTGCTCAGCTGTTAGGTTTTTAGACAGTTTTACCATTCTGGGGTGTTCTGCTGAACCAATATTGTAATCCTCTACATTGTCTTCTGAAGATTGAATTACCGGTCTGGTAGGTGTATCATCTTTAGTGAATATTCTTTCTAAAGGTACAAGACCTTTTGGAATGAAATTGCTCTTCAATTCAATAATCTTATGGCCTGCTATCTCTTCTGCAGCAAATTCATCTAACTGTTCATCCCTTTCTTCTACTTCCTGATCAATTTGATTGTTTGAAAATTCATCTATGAGCTCAAGAAATTTTTTTATTTCAATGTCATCTTCAAAAACCCTCCAATGCTTCACATTATCTGGAACACATGGTCTATATCTCACTTCTATTGGATACCTTAATTGAGTGGTTTTTGGAATTCTGAAATGTGTGGCAGCCAGGGCTAAAGAATCTGCAGTTTCATTATGATTTCTGGGAATATGAGTGATATTAAATGCTATAAAATAGTTCTCAAGCATATCCCATACCTCATTTCGATATACTTTCAGCAAACCCTGCTTTACTTGATATTTGTTCTTAACTTGTTGAACAACTAATTCGGAGTCGCCAAATGCAAAAATTTGCTGAATTCCCAAATCTTTAGCAGCCTTCAATCCCAGTAACAGGGCCTCGTACTCAGCAGTGTTGTTGGTGGTAGCAAATTCTAACTTATACATAAGTTTCACCATTTCACCCCCGGGAGAAATCAATAAAACTCCAGCTCCAGCACCTTCTTTGCATGAAGACCCATCAAAATACAACTGCCACAATACATCCTGCTCTTCTTGGCTGTGTTTTACAGGCTGATCTTTTTGTACTTGTAACAGACCAGCAGAATTCTCTTCTTCACTAAACTGTAGTATGCATGAACCAAGGTCTTTATCCACAGAATACATTGGGTGATTTGTAGGATTTTTATCATCTGTGACTATGTAAGCCAACTGTAGCTCTCTATAAAGTCTCCTGTTTTCTCCACCAAAAACAGGAATGGTAGCATAAGAGAGGTCCATATGTAATGTTCCCCCAACTTTCTTAGCCCATGATCTAGACAGAAGTAAACCAAATTTTGGTGTGATGTCAGCTACCACAACATCCATTATTACACTTTTCATGGGTAACTGAGTAAGATTAACAACCATGTCTTTTATCACTCCTAGACACTTTACAGCTCGGGAGTCAAAGGCATATAGATCATGGTAAGGCTTGGTGACATTAAGGCCCAGGGCCTCCATCACAGACTTTGGCATCAAATTATGGGATGCTCCTGAATCTAGCAGACAATTATGAATCATCTGCTCATGCACAGTCAAAGTTATATAGAAAGGAGGAGAAGTACCAGCTTCGTTTTCAGTCTTTTCAGCCAAAGCTGATCCAATAAAGATTCTAGGGTTTTCCTCCTGCAGATTCACTGTATCTGAAACTGGCTGATTATTTGGCATATTCATTACTTTCAAAACTGTATTCTTGTATGATGGATTTTTTATAAGCTCAGAAAATGGCACAGGAATTTTAAGTTTTCCTAACTCATTTTCCAAACTAAAATTTTGACCTGACTTGTTTACCTCTTCAATTTCTGTATTTTTCTTGGGTTTTTCTGCAGATTGCTTCTTTTCTGCTACAGGATCAGCGGTTGATTTATCAGGAATAACTGGAGCAGGGACAGCAACTTTCTTTTTAGGAGCTTGGACTACTTGTTTAGGACCAGATCTAAGATTGATGGTTTTCTTAATTCCACTCTGATTTGTAGCAGCATTTACAACAGTTTTTTCAAATTCCAAGTCATCTTCAACTTCATACAAATCAGCATCATAGTATTCAGAATTTAGAAAATTTTCTTCAGTAACAAAACCTGTAAACATTTTATCTCCAATGTGGTTCATGTCCTGATCAGTCTCAGTTTCTTCAAAGAGTAGCTGCTGATCAATTTCTTCTTCATCAACCAAATTATTTTGAAAGGGTGGGGGGACTTTTTGATCTTCATTTTCTCTCCTCTCTTGCTGGATGTCATTATTTCTTCGCTCCCTTGGCATAAATCTAGGTGCAAATTGTCTTCTAAACTGATTTTGGTTATTTGGATTCCTCTGAGCTTCTGGAGCAGGTTTAGCAGAATTCTTTTCAAGCTCTAATTTATTCAATTTTGCAGTGAGGATCTTAACCATTTTGGCCATCTCATCTATCTTGGCCTCAGCAGATTGAGAAGCAGAGCCTGCTGTGACAGCTTCTTTCTTTCCCTTTCTTTCATACAGTTGCTGAGATGTTTCATTCTTAAGTCTATTTGAAGCTAACAAATTAGACTCTACCTCTAGGGCTGCATCTTGCATGTTTAGCAGGGTGATAGGTCTTCTCTCTCTGAGTAATAAAGAGAATTCATGATCAAAAGCATTTGCATAGGTCAACTTGGCTGATGTCTCAGTAGGTTTAATTTCTGCTGGAATTTTACTGTACATCTTATTAAACCTTTTTGAAAAATCTGCAACAGTCTCATCTTTCTTCCTTCTGAGAGCTCCAAATTCAGTTATGTAGTATGTGTGATCTTTTGTATCTCCCCATTGTCTCATGAAAAGATCATGGAGTTCTTCAATAATAGTAATGGATTTAGCAGGTAAGTCTCTAAACCATTTTCTTACATCTCCATCTAGACTCTGAACAAATACCCTCATCCACACATCTTTAATCTCAATATTCTGATTGTCAGCATAACTCAAGAAAGCTTCCCAATGTTCCTCAGCAGTGATGTCCCCTTGTCCATTGAATCTAGGCATATATTTCTGATAATCACCTCCAGGCAATGCATGTAGAGGCTGAGGTAAAACTAATGGTGCATACCTAGCTGCTACCATTCTGTCCATCATATCCATAGGTGGATTTTGGGCTGCCATTGTGGACTGAGATTTAGACTGAGGTTTTGAATAAGGTTTTGAAAAGGAAGAAATTTGACTGGAACCTTTTTGAAAAGGATTCCTTCCTACCTTCAACTGAAAGATTGGTATTTTATCAGGGGAAAAGGTTTTAGCTTTCAAAAAACTTTGAGGATTAGTGAAAACCTGCAAAGTACTCTCAGAGAGGATAGGTTTTATACAAGGTGTTGGGGCCAAGGTCGCAGCTATAGTAAAAGCTGCGAATTTTGGGAAAAAGCACGAGTATGGAAGGAAAGTGCTAATTTTGGGACAAGCACTAAGTTTTGGGTAAGAAGGAGACGGTGCGCAGTACGGTGCCAGATGGATGATCTCAGCGCAGATCACGGACCGGAAATTGCGGAGCTCGCGCGCACGTGATCGAAGAATGAAGGTGGCTCAGCTACCATAATAAATAAGGCGATGGAGTAGAGGGCTCAGCTACCCTCATTTAAAGGCTCAGTACAGAAGTTATGGTTGCTCGGATCAAGGAGGAGCAACAGACCAGAGCATTGAAGGCGAAGGACGATCGCCCATACCCACAATCTGCGCCGGAATTCATGGAGCCTGCAGGAAGCGGCGACGTGACTGCAAGCGGCGCCTACAGTACACCTAGCCATGTGCGTGGTTAGGGTTTTTGGGAATCACTGTTGGGAAAGGCCCACAGTTTTGTAAAGGTGTGACCGTCATGGCCACCTATATATATGAATAATTGTAATGGGTAGACGGTTAGAGAGTTAGAGAGTTAGAGAGAGTTAGATGTTAGACTGTTAGATAGCCAGTCTAAAGGATAGATCATGTGTTGATTATCCTTCACTGTATTTTCTACCCAGTGTGTAGACTTAGAGAGGAAATCGGATAGCCGAGGAGCTAATCCCTGAGTTGCCAGACAGTCTGAGTCGACGTCTGTGCCTTTGTAATCTCCATAGAGAGGAGACTAGATTGAGAGAAGGGCTCCCAACTGTGTGCGTGGAGTTTCCTGGAAAGATCTAAGGCTGCAGCTGTGTGCGCAGCATATTGTATAACTCTATCATTTTCTGGTTAATATATCACTCCCGTGGACGTGGTTTTCCTCGAGGAGATGAGCTTCACATATATCTTCTTGTTATAATGTTTGTGTGAATGATAACTGTTTAGGATCATTACCTGTGTGTACATCTTTTGCATCATCTTTGCGACTGTTTGAGTGAGTGTAGGAAGATCCTTTATTGTTATAATCGCCGAGTATAGAAGTAGTGGTGGAACGCTGTCGCTGCAGCAACCGAGCTTCGCGTGACTGCGCAGTAGGTCTACAGGAAGGAAGGCACCCGCGCCGTTGCGTCGCGAGGCCTGCGGGAAAGTCCGACCGCCGATATTTGAGGGAGAAGGAGATATATAGAACAATCTCAGCATCACCACGGTTAAGGAAAGCTGATTCCTTAACCCGCCATAGCCACTTCGGGTGAGACCTCGAGCTGCCGCGCAGCTCGTTGCCGAGAGGGCCAGTGCGCCAAGGGGTTTTGTTGCTGCGCTTCATTAAAACCCGGGTCTGCCCAGAAAAGCAGCCAACAAATGGTTCCGTTGCCGCGTGAGCGAGACTTCTTATTCCAGTGATGTGCGAGATTGACGCGCAACCTAGAGAAAGAAAGCACCCAACAAATGGTTCCGTTGCCGCGTGAGCGAGACTTCTTATTCCAGTGATGTGCGAGATTGACGCGCAACCTAGAGAAAGAAAGCACCCAACAAATGGTTCCGTTGCCGCGTGAGCGAGACTTCTTATTCCAGTGATGTGCGAGATTGACGCGCAACCTAGAGAAAGAAAGCAACCAACAAATGGTTCCGTTGCCTTATGACTTTTTGATCACATTACTTCCATGGCTTTGAACCCTGTTGATTGAGCCAACAAATGATTCCTTTGCCTTGCGACTTGTTGCTGTAAGACTTACTAGTTACGCGACATCTGAGATTGTTGCTGAAGACAACATAAGGTTCTGTTACACTGAGACTTGCTCAGTTAACAAATGTGTTACTGGAATCCTACAGCTAAAGAAATTGGAGATTGGTTTGATTTAAAGGCTAAAGAGTTCGCTGAACAAGAAAATAGAAGCCTTACGTTTCAAACAGAAGACTGGTTACAGAAGTATATTTATGCTGACCTTTACGAAATTTTCTTTGTTACGTTTGCATTGGAGTTACACGCTTGGATAGCCAAGTTAGCAGATTCTAGACCTACGCTGCATGTTGATCGACCCGTCACGTGGACGCCTGAGCTAGTCAGTATTGTGAAGCGGATCGACAATTCTGTTTCCCGCGCAGTAGACTTTTGGTTGAATAGTCTACTGGAAGGTTTCATTACCGAATTTGCAGTTGATACAAGAAAGAGTTTCAGTGAAGCTGAGAGGAGTTTCTTCCAAGTACACAGAGGTAAGTTCTTAAATTCTCTGAACTTATGGATTAAAATGCTTCTGTATGAAAAAGGAAAGCTATGTATTGCTTCTGATGAATAGCATAGACAAGTAATGTCCGTAGATTCTGATAGTGATCCTGAAGTTATTGGTTGCACTCGTAGTGGAAAACGATATAAAGTAGGCCTTGACCAATATTCTTTTGAATCTAGCCCAGACGATAGCCAAGTCCCTAGAGCAAGCCATATAGAAAGACAAGGGAGTGCTCATATCCCTTATTACCCCTTTACACCGCAAAAACCAGACGGAGCTCAGTATAATCCTACAGTAACACCTTCTAGTAGCCCACACGGTACTTCTAGCACCTCTGTACCACCTTTGTTTAACCATCCCGGGGGCACTGCTACAGTACCTCCACCTCAAACCCGCGCAAGAAGGATGGGTGATGACATGAAGCTACCAACTTTTAGAGGAACAGGGATAGAAGACCCTGAGCAACACTGGTTCTTATGTGAAGCCATTTGGACAATTAAGCAAATTAATGACGATGCTGTTAAACTGGTTCAGTTAGCAACCACACTAAGAGAAAGAGCCTTGACTTGGTTCATGAAATACTCAGCAGCACAGAATAGGACGCTTGCTGAGGTAAGAAATGCTATGATTCGGGAATTTAAGAAACCTAAATCAGAATCACAGTGTATAACAGAGCTCAAAGACATCAAACAGTTACCTACAAAATCAGTATGGGACTTTGACCAGAAGTTCAAAGCCTTGATAGATCAAGTAAGCTTCGAGTTTGCACCACAGCAACATAAAGAATGGTTCATTGCTGCGCTGCTCCCACACATTACACTTCCTCTTATGCAACAGAATCTCAATACTCAGGAACAAGCTCTAGAGATGGCTATGAAACTAGAAGCTTCGCCAATTGCAGGAACAAGCAACGATGTTGCGCATTTACAGAACCAATTAGCAAACTTAACCTTGCAAGTGCATGATATTAAGAAAGGCAAGGAGATTAAGGAAGAAATTTGGTGTACAACATGTAAAGCCCAAGGTCATTCAAAGGACCATTGTCCCGTTTTCATAGACTATATTGCAACTGGAGCACCTAATCCTTTACCACAGGCACAAGGGCCTTGGTGTGAAATCTGTAGAACTAGAGGTCATAGACCACAAGAATGCCACTTACTCCAGAAATATGTGCAAACCCCAAAGAATCTATATTGTAATTTCTGTAAATCAGTAGGTCATGATGAGAACAATTGTAGAGCATATGATCTTATGATAGAAAGAAAGCATGATGTTTATAGGGTACAAGCAGAGACACAAGGACCCACAGCAGGTCCACCTTATGACCAAACTCGGGACGCCCGAGCAGCAAATTACAGAGGACGCGGACGCACAACAAATTTTGGTCGCGGAAGAGGACAGATCACTTGTTATAATTGCGGAACACAAGGTCATTTTGCTAGGGATTGCCAAAATCCTACAACCCTCTGCAGGTATTGTAAATCTTCCGACCATATCATTGAAGAATGCCCTCAGTTACAGGCTAAGATGCAAGCAAAGACACCACAGGTCAATCAGAATATTCAGTTGATTGGAGCAGAAAAAAGAGAACCAGACCCTACAGTTAATATAGTGACACGCAGTGGAGCAACCACTGGTGCGCAAGAGATGGAAACGGGAAAGCAAGCGACGCAATGGGTGCGCCGCGCTAACATTAAACCAGCCCCACTTAACCTGCAGAAGCAAAAAGAAGCATTTAAGCAAGCTCAAGAGTATTTCTCAGATCCGAGAGCTTCAAGTTCTGCCGCAATTCCGCAGAACATTAGTAGATCGCAAGTGCTAAGACAAGACAACCTGGTACAAGAACAAGCCACTACAGCTGGAAGGCCTGATGATGATGAGGAGCATGCACTAGGCAGTGTTCAAGCATTCCTGCGACAATGTTTAAAACTGTTGCGCAATGAAAAAGCAACTCTAGAACTCCAACACCTGTTGGATCAGTGCCAACACTCTGCTTCGACGAACACACCGCAGCGTGCTGTTCACCAGATCAGGAGTTACATTAGAACTGGAAAAGAGATGAGGCTCACAGCGCAGATTGGGGCATTTGAAATGGATGAAGTCATGTTAGATTTGGTCTCCGAAGCCAATGTTCTCACTATGCAGACATGGGAACAGATGGGAAGCCCTCAGCTTACAAGATCCCCTATCCAGCTAAGACTCGCAAATCAGCAACGAGTCTCTCCATTGGGCAGATTACCCAATGTACCTATTGATATTGAAGGAGTAAGACGCTCTGCAGATTTTGAAGTAATCAAAATTATGGATGATAGTAGACCATACCCAGCGCTGTTAGGAATAGACTGGGCATTTGACAATTTGGCTGTCATTAACCTGAAGAAAAGACAGATGACCTTTGAGGATGACCAGATCAGGGTCATCGCACCTCTTGATCCTATTCAAGGACCAAGATATATAGAACCCATTCGTGCAGAAGAGGAAGCGCGCCACATGGAAAGCTTGTATCAGATGACCACTAACCACAGTGACTATGTCAACCCCACAGCAGACGGCCATATCAGCTGGCGATGTGATAGCTCGTGCACATCAGACTCAGATGCAGGATTGGAAAACTGGCAGAATCGTCTACATGAGGTTTCTGCAAGACGTTGCGCCATGATGACTAAATCCATTCGATGGATTGGCACAGAATTAACTGACACTCCAACTTTTGATGGTCTAACCGAAGTAACTAAATTCATACAGGAATATGAACGAAAGCTTCCAGAACCGCAGCGCATACAGGCACTGGATGTAGCATTGCGCGCTACACCCGCAAGATGGTGGATTGCGCATAAGGAGAATATTCATACATGGAAAGACTGTCGCAGATTGATACTGCGCAGATTTCAGGACACCACAGCCGAAGCGCTACGCAAATATGAAGGACAGAGTGACCCCAGGTCACACATTGAAGCGTGTATTCAGCAATGGTCAGATATTCCGGAAGATGAATGGGTTCACCAATTCATCCACACATTGGATACAATTCCAAGGAATTGGTATACCGAAACAGAATTGTGCAAAGGCACTCTTACTTGGGCTCTTATGATAGAAAGCTTTCAACTTACCTTCAGCTTTGAGTCAGAACATCCAAGCATTGATCAGGCTTTGAAGTGTATTAGAAAGAAGGTATTTGAACACTATCCAGTAACAGAATATTCCCAACTAGATTGGGCTGTCCAGATAGAACATGCCCTGGAATGTTATAACTTCACCGCTGAAGATGAGGAGGACGATCCTCGCAACATCAATATCCCAGAATCAGAAGGGACGCGCAATATTGAAGGTCCTGAGCTTGATATTCCTGCCATCACAGAACACGTCAAGCTCAAGAAAGTTAACATTGGCACAGAAGCTGACCCAAAGTTTGCTTCTATAGGAGATTATTGGGATGATGAAACTGTTGCGCATGTTTCAGATTTATTACGTGACTACCAGGATATCTTTCCTACCAAGTTCACAGAAATGAAAGGCATCCTAGGAGACTTAGGAGTGATGCGCATACCTCTGAAACCAGATGCCAAGCCAGTAAAGCAGCGCCCATACAGGTTGAACCCGCGCTACAAAGAAAAAGTCAAAGAAGAAATTGATAAGATGCTTGCAGCAGGAATTATTGAACCAGTAGAGGAAAGCGATTGGATTAGTCCTATGGTGGTCCAAGAAAAGAAAACGAAAGGTGAAATAAGAATTTGTGTCGACTTGCGTAAACTCAATGATGCATCAACGCACGATCCATTTCCCACTCCTTTAACAGATGAAGTACTTGATAATGTTGGAGGACAAGAGGCTTACTCTTTCACTGATGGATTTTCGGGATATCATCAGATCAGAATCCATCCGGACGATCGCCACAAGACTACTTTTGCAACTGAATGGGGCTCATTCCAGTATACGGTAATGCCCTTTGGTCTTAAAAACGCACCTGCTATCTTCTCTAGAGTTGTTGTTGCTGTTTTTAAAGAATTTATCCACAAGTTTTTAGAAGTCTATTTTGATGACTGGACTGTATTTGGTTTACTAAAGAACCATATTGCAAATCTGCGCATGATGCTAGAAAAATGTAGACAGCATCAGATTTCCCTTAACTTGAAAAAATGTATATTTTGTGCGCCCTTTGGTATTTTGTTGGGACATATTGTATGCAGACAAGGACTTCTGATGGATCCTGCGAAGGTTGCCATCATTGCTAATTTACCGGCGCCCAACTCAGTTAAGCAATTGCGCACTACACTGGGACATACAGGATACTACAGAACATTCATCAAAGGATATGCAAGGATCACAGCGCCTATGGAAAGATTGCTGAAGAAGGATTCGAAGTTCCACTGGACAGAAGAATGCCAACAGAGCTTGGACACACTTAAAGAAAAGATGATCACAGCGCCTATTCTAGTTTTCCCGGACTGGAGAAAACCCTTTCACGTTCATGTTGATGCTTCTTCAATAGCATTAGGAATCGTGCTTACACAGTCTGGAGAAGGAAGTATTGACCACCCAATTGCTTACTCCAGCAGAAAGCTATCTACAGCTGAGAAGAATTACACCACTACCGAAAGGGAAGGACTAGCTATGGTGTATGCCCTACAGAAATTCAGACACTACCTGTTAGGAGCTCACTTTAAAATGTATACTGACCATTCTGCTATGAAATATTTGGTCAATAAACCAGTTTTAGGAGGAAGAATTTGTAGATGGCTACTGCTCTTTCAAGAGTATGATTTTGAGGTTATTGTAAAGCCAGGCAGATTGAATGTAGGGCCTGACCATCTATCCAGAATAGAGTCAGGAGAGGAACCTACGAGTCTGGAGGACAATCTGCCTGACGCACAGTTGTTTTCTATCCAAGCAGCAGACGAATATTATTCTGATATTCTTGAGTTTCTCACTACCGGACAAGCGCCGGCTGAGTTTACAATCCAGTAAAAGAAGCAACTTGTTGTCAGAGCCGCAGACTTCACTTTGATAGCAGGCCAGCTTTATAAGTTGGGCCCTGACGAAATTTTGCGCAGATGTATCTTACCACATGAAAAGAGCTCTATCATCGCAGAAGCGCATTCAGGTACCGCAGGAGGCCATTTCGCAGGAAAGCCGATTGCGCAAAAGATATTAGCCGCAGGTCTTTGGTGGCCGACATTGCACAAGGATACTAAGGAATTCTGTAAATGTTGCGATGTGTGCCAGCGCACAGGAAAACCCTCAAGGAGAGATGAAATGCCGCTAAGACCCCAGATCACACTGCGTGCTTTTGATAAATGGGCCATTGACTTTGTAGGACCTATTAACCCACCAGGAAAAAGAACTGGCGCAAGATATATCATTACAGCTACTGAATACCTCACCAGATGGGCTGAGGCGAAGCCAGTTAAGAACTGCGACGCTGCTACTGCCGCGCAGTTCATTTTCGAGAACATTATCACTAGGTTTGGATGCCCAGTGATCCTCATGAGTGATCAAGGTACACATTTCCTCAATGAGACTATAGAGGCCCTTACTGAAGAATTTCAAATTAATCACCATAAGAGTACACCCTACCATCCTCAAGCTAATGGTACGGTGGAAGCATTCAATAAGATTCTTGAGAATGCCCTGACGAAGATCTGTAATCAACAAAGAGATGATTGGGACCTTAGAGTCACAGCTGTATTATGGGCTTACAGAACCACTTGCAAGAAACTAACAGGTCACACACCTTTCAGCTTGGTGTATGGACAAGAAGCAGTTATGCCCATGGAATACATTGTTCCCAGTCTCCGAATTGCGCAAATTACAGAAATGGCAGATCCTGATACTATGAATGAAAGACTTTCGCAACTGCTTGCCTTAGAAGAAGACAGACTTTTGGCCGGATTTCATCAACAGGTACAGAAGGCAAGACAGAAAGCTTGGCATGACAGGCACATTAAGCATAAGCACTTTGAAGAAGGAGACTTGGTACTCCTTTATGATAGTAAATTCATCAAGTTTCCAGGCAAGTTTTGCGTGCATTGGTTAGGCCCTTTTCAGGTGATAAAAGTAACAGACGGAGGCGCAGTTCAGCTTGCGAAGCTGGATGGAGAATTACTACCTACAATGATAAACGGGAGTCGGCTTAAGCTTTATTGCGACGGCCACTCCGCCCTGTCGACATAATATATTGCTCACGAGTGCAGATGTACGGTGTAGTTGAAAGAGACATCGCATTCAGTCTACACGGAAGCTGCGACACACCCTTAGTTTCCAGCTTCCTGCGCAGTTCCTTGAAATATCCGCGCATCCTGAATAAAAATTGCTTGAAGAGAGCTTATCGGTGCGCTCTGGCGAAGTTTTGTTTTTGGACCGTTGAACTATCGCTCTTGCGGAGTCCCCTTTGATAATTTGCCGCTTGAAAAAGTTTTGTTGTGGACCCATAGAGGCACAGTTTCCTAAGTTGAAATGACCCGCCGGAAATTTTGAATTCAAGCAGTTATGTAGCCGCGTTTGAATAAATGAAGGATAAGGCCGCTATTTAAGTCTAGCCGTTCTGACGGATTCGGCTTAATCTCCGAAATATTTGCATTTAACTCAGGCGCCAAAAGCATTAGCTTCTCCCGGAAGGCTGTCAGAACCCGTCAATCACACTAAATGCACCCCTACGGCAAGGAGGATAGCGTGTTGTCAACTCATCTGTAGCCGCCTATAGCTACGTTACCCCACTTGGTCGCATTTACTATCCCCGTTGGCTATAAATGCCTCACACTTGTATCATTTTCGGGTTACTGTCTCGAGTTGCATAGTTGTGTTTGAAGATCCAAATTATTGTTTTCAAGAGCCGAGTGTGCAGAGTATTTCCCCTTATTTTCAGCGTCCAGACCCTACGCAGGTCCGCCATTTGTTGTCCAGCGTTTTGTTATCTACATTGGTTCACCACGGAGAATTTATCGACAGAAGAAGTTGTTCGTCAATTTCTGCGCCGAGGCTTGGAGTTCGGCATGGCCACTCCGGTGACGGCTTCGACCTATGTACACCCCGGTGCTACTGATCCCAGAACATCTCCAGGCACAAGAGCATCTCAGCAGCAGCCGGAGGAACCTGTTCCAGAGCCGCTAGCATCTATGGTGAACTATATTCCGCCGCGTCCAGATGATGCGCCGGATGTACAGATTCCGAAGAATGCAAAGTATCCAATTCCGCTACCGCCACTACCGGCTAGTGTGCGGGTAGAAGGCCAACTATTGGGAAACATTCCATTGGTTAAATTCTCTGATTTTAACCTTGGAGACTATAAGACATATCCTCAGTTCCAGTTGGACCGATATCTGGATATAGTGCATAATCCCACCAGAAAAGTTGACGAGTTTATCCCAAAGGGATTTGCAGCAAATCTTGAGCGCCCTGGACTCTTGAATTTGTTGAAGCTACCGCACTTTGGGCGTAGCAATGAAGTGAACGCAGTCGTTAAAACACTGCTATCCTACGTTCATGGAGGTTACCTTTGGCTCGGGAGGCCAATTGATCTAAATGTTGATTTGATACACCGTATCACCGGTCTATCTAAGGTTGGTAAGGATCCCAATATCCATTTTGTGGGAAAGGAAAAGGACCGAAAATTGGCTGCAAAGATGGTCCAGAAATATAACTTGACAAGAGGAGGTCGGGCTTATGACCTCACGACAGTAGAAGATGAGGCACTTCGCTTCACAGGAAGTCTGCTTGCAGGCAGGCTTCTCACAAAGTGCCGACCAAAAGAAGTTACTGGAGCTGTCGTGGAGCTCGCTATCGCAGCTGCGGAGGGAGAACAGTACAACTGGTCTCTCTTCCTGCTGAATTCTTTTTTGGCTGATTGCCTGAATGTGCAGGACAATGCAGCCCAATCATTCCATTTTTCGTGGCTTCTAATTTTATGCGCTCTCGTCGGGTGGAAGGAGCCCCCGAATACTCAGTTCCTTCCGCGCCGCGCAGGAGAGGTTGCCGGCATGCGCTACATCAACCTCTGGGATTCCCCTAATCCCGCGAAGCGCAAAATGAATCGCGCTGTCTTTTGTGAGTACTACTATCTCCTCCGAGATACCATACAAGATATGCCAAGGCTGAGCGAGGAGACAGCCACATTGTATGAAGGGAAGTTGGCTTTTACTGCCGACATCCATCAACTTTATCTTCGGCCTTGCGACATTCCAGGTGACTGGGCGCTAGGTCTTTACAGGATGACCACAGAAGATGTCGAAGAAACCATTAAGTCGTGGTCGGACGAATGGAGAGCAGCAGCTGACATCGCACCTGCGATGCCACCCGCCGCTGCGCAAGAGAAGGATAAGGGCAAGGAAGCCCCTGAGCAAAGAAGCGATGAAGGCTCAACAGAACCAGCCACCAAGAAGCAGAAAGTGTCGCATCCCACTGAGGCCATTCCCTCGGAGATCGACAAATACTTGAAAGAGCAATTTCGTGAGATGAGGAACACGCATGCTCACATCCGAAGTGCTCTAGACTTACAGTTTGTAGAATTGAAAGGTCTCACAGGAAGGATTGCGCAGACCCATGCGCCAGCATCTACTTCGCAGGCGCCACAAGAAATTCCAAGTGATGAGCGAGTTGAAGAACTCACAGAAAGGCACACTGTCGTGCATATTCCGCCTACCAGCATGACACTTCCAGATCCTCTAGCTGAACTACAGGTAAGCACAGTTGGACCTGTAGAAATAAATTTGTCTTTGATTCCTATAGAAACTCTACAGCTTGTACAGGAGAAAGTCTCTCTTGAGTTGAGAGCTAGAGAGCTCTCTACTTTCCAGGCAAACCAACGACTGCAATCGCAGGAGATAGAGCTGAAAGAAAGTCATAAGAACATCTCTGCGAAGCTTGCACTCTATGAGGCGCAAGACACCGGCATCAGAAACGCAATAGAAGAGATTGCCCAGGAACTGCCGGCTTGCGAGATTCAACCAGACCTCCCTCTGGTTGCAAAAGTTCAAATTATTGGAGGAAGGGTGAAAACCCTGGAGCAAGAAATAGTTGCTATGGCAGAAGGCCATAGAACCCAGATTGCTGAGCTAGAAGCTCGCGTTGCTGCGCATCTTACGGATGATGTGCAGGTACAATTTGAAGCACTGAGCAGAGCTTCCACACGGATGAAAGATCGAGTACAGGAAGCCAAGAACCTGATGAACCAAGCTATGGAAGCTTGGACAGAGCTTGTGAACCTCCCTTTTAAAGTGGGACTGTCAGAACAGGTGCAAGCTGCAGAACAGTCTCTCACTGTTCTCAATGAAGAAGCTAAGGCCCTAACAGGCCTACCAAAAATGAAGAAAATGGGCGAAGTGCGCAAAATGCAGCAGCAACTGCACAAGCTCAGAACTGAAGATGAGAAGCTCACCAACAGCATTCAGCCATTCATGGATGAGTATGCTGAAATCGTTGGCCAGGTTGAGACAAAAATCAAAGAGATTGCCGAGTCTCAGGAGATCATTGACACACTCACTAAATATGAAGCGACCGCAGAAACGGTGCAAACAGCTGACGAGTGTATTGAGGAATTGGACTCCGCTATTGCGAAGTGGCAGAAAACATTCACGGAGATTCAAGCAAAAGCAGATGCGCAAATCAAGCCACCACGCGCTAGTGCGAGTGGCTCGAGGGCGAGCCACAAGTGAGTGTTGGGGGCCTGTTGGGGCCAAGGTCGCAGCTATAGTAAAAGCTGCGAATTTTGGGAAAAAGCACGAGTATGGAAGGAAAGTGCTAATTTTGGGACAAGCACTAAGTTTTGGGTAAGAAGGAGACGGTGCGCAGTACGGTGCCAGATGGATGATCTCAGCGCAGATCACGGACCGGAAATTGAAGAGCTCGCGCGCACGTCATCGAAGAATGAAGGTGGCTCAGCTACCATAATAAATAAGGCGATGGAGTAGAGGGCTCAGCTACCCTCATTTAAAGGCTCAGTACAGAAGTTATGGTTGCTCGGATCAAGGAGGAGCAACGGACCAGAGCATTGAAGGCGAAGGACGACCTCCCATACCCACAATCTGCGCCGGAATTCATGGAGACTGCAGGAAGCGGCGACGTGACTGCAAGCGGCGCCTACAGTACACCTAGCCATGTGCGTGGTTAGGGTTTTTGGGAATCACTGTTGGGAAAGGCCCACAGTTTTGTAAAGGTGTGACCGTCATGGCCACCTATATATATGAATAATTGTAATGGGTAGACGGTTAGAGAGTTAGAGAGTTAGAGAGTTAGAGAGTTAGAGAGAGTTAGATGTTAGACTGTTAGATAGCCAGTCTAAAGGATAGATCATGTGTTGATTATCCTTCACTGTATTTTCTACCCAGTGTGTAGACTTAGAGAGGAAATCGGATAGCCGAGGAGCTAATCCCTGAGTTGCCAGACAGTCTGAGTCGACGTCTGTGCCTTTGTAATCTCCATAGAGAGGAGACTAGATTGAGAGAAGGGCTCCCAGCTGTGTGCGTGGAGTTTCCTGGAAAGATCTAAGGCTGCAGCTGTGTGCGCAGCATATTGTATAACTCTATCATTTTCTGGTTAATATATCACTCCCGTGGACGTGGTTTTCCTCGAGGAGATGAGCTTCACATATATCTTCTTGTTATAATGTTTGTGTGAATGATAACTGTTTAGGATCATTACCTGTGTGTACATCTTTTGCATCATCTTTGCGACTGTTTGAGTGAGTGTAGGAAGATCCTTTATTGTTATAATCGCCGAGTATAGAAGTAGTGGTGGAACGCTGTCGCTGCAGCAACCGAGCTTCGCGTGACTGCGCAGTAGGTCTGCAGGAAGGAAGGCACCCGCGCCGTTGCGTCGCGAGGCCTGCGGGAAAGTCCGACCGCCGATATTTGAGGGAGAAGGAGATATATAGAACAATCTCAGCATCACCACGGTTAAGGAAAGCTGATTCCTTAACCCCCCCATAGCCACTTCGGGTGAGACCTCGAGCTGCCGCGCAGCTCGTTGCCGAGAGGGCCAGTGCGCTAAGGGGTTTTGTTGCTGCGCTTCATTAAAACCCGGGTCTGCCCAGAAAAGCAGCCAACACAAGGTGAAATTTCAGCTGGGTCTAATGATTCACCCAACTGGTGAGAGTCACAGGAAGCTGGCAAAGATTGAGATTTTCTGAGTTTGTTTGCTGTTTTCAAAATCTGCTCAGGGTCTGTCACACCAAGTTTTAATGGAGAAACAGGCTTATTCCTGGTCCCAATCCCTTTAGAAGCCAGTGTGACTTCTTTTTTGGTGAAAATAGCCTTCAAAAACTGCTGGTTCAAGTCCACCTCTTAAACCAGGAAAATGATGAGTATCCCAGGGAAGATATGCTTCAGCTTCGTCCCCGGCAACGGTGCCAAAGATGTTTGTGTCAGAAATTGTTACTAAGGCTAGGGTAACAAGCCAACACAATCTCAAGAGTTGAAATCAATTCAAACTAGGTTTTAGAGTTTTGTTTCATATGTTTTTGGTTATTGACTTCAAAAGCATAAAGGGAATACATTCAGTAGATAAGTAAAAACTAAGTCATACACAAATATCAATGAAGATGCATATATATCACAGGAATCCAACATAAGATTGTAATGAAGTTCACACAATAAAAGACAAGCATCACTGGAAATTACACATCAAACCAGAAATGAATTTGTCAATCATGAAACTAAATAAGTTCAAAATGAAGCCAATACAGATCAAATGTAGGGTAAAGAGTCATATATTCATAGTTTCATCAAAAAATGCATATGAGAGTTTACAGTACCTAACACTGAACAAGTCTGGAAGTATGAACAGCTTGCAGACCTCCTAATGCTATCCAGAAATCAGAACCCTTACAATGTCTTTCCTTCATCTCTAAATAGTTTTCTTTCTCAAAAAACAGTTAGAGTTTTTCCTACTAATTCTCCATCGAATGACTAGACTAGGTAAAGTAAACTTTACATTTTTACAAAATTACAATTTTGCTAAAAATAGCAAATTCTTTAACAAAATGTCTTAAATGAACCTAACTGCCTCATATCTCTTTCGATGCCTCCACAAGCAAAGATATGCCATCTGGACTCGAAGATCTTGTCTTCATTCTTTTATGCTTCTTCTCCAGCTCAGCTATTCTTTTCTGAAGGTGTTCCTTTTCATGCTGCAAAGTTTCAACTGTCTTTTCCAGTTCTAAACAGTGTCTATCAGCAGCCCTTTTCCTTCTGAGTGCTTCCTTTGCATTAACCATTAACTCCTGAAAATTGTCATGAACATCCTGAAGATCTTCTCTTAATCTTCTATTTTCCATCATTAAACCATCATTAACTTCCTGCATGTAATTCATTTGATGCTTATACTGTTTGACAGTCTTCTTCAAATTTTCCTTATCAGAATTAACCAATTTCTCTATTGCAGCATCCTGCTCCTCATTAGGTTTGCAAAACATGTCAAACTTCTTGAATATTGCTTCTTCTGTCAATAGCTTCTCAGCAGTATCTTCAATGGTGGGGTTTGGATCATCTGACTTAGTCTCTTCTGTCAACAATTTCCCAGGAATGTCTTCAATGATGGACTTGGAGCTTTCTTCACATGCTACTTTTTCTGACCTAATTTCTTCCTTTTTACCTGGCTGCAATTCATCTTTCTTTGATTTATCCTCCTCCATAGATTCTTCATCAGAGATAGTCACCTTATCAGTTTTTAATTTTGGATTTAACAGCTTTTTCATGTTTAACCTTAATTTGTTTTTTGACCTAGTTTTAGGTCTCCAAAAAGTAGCTGCTTCTCCCATCATTTTTAATTTCTTCCCTTGGTACCGAATAGATGCTAACTCTACCACTTCCAGCTTTTTGACTTTCTTCTTAGGCTTTGTGATTTTTCCATCTATAACCTGATCTTCTTTACTTTCAGCTTTAACTTCAATCTCAGGAATAAACTGCTCTTCTTGTAACATATATCCCTCATCATCCGAGAGGACTGTGATGGGGCTTCTTGGCTGATCATGGATTTCTTCTTTAGCTACAGGAATTATTTTGATGTCAACATTCTTCTCCTCCTGAGAATCTGCTATAGGTGGTGACTTCTTTTCAAACAATTCCTTTTTGTCTTCAAATAACGAGAACTTGATTTTAGTGTGATCTAGAATTTCTTGGGGCTGCCTGTCATTCTGTACTTCTTCTGCTACCTGTTTTATCACCTTCTTAGCTTTAATGTCATGTTTGCTTGCAGGCTTGACTGAATGGCCTAACTTTTGTATCATTACCTTCCCCTTGTCAGTCTGTCTTTTGGGTTTTTGGTCTTCTCCTTTAGGATGAACCCCTGACCAAAACAAAAAGAAGTCCCAAGTCTTTCCCTCATGCTGCAACAATGTAGTGATGATTAATTTAATGAGACCATGATGAAACAGTGATTGAGAAGTGTGATCATCATGCTGTTTTATTTTGCTTGACATTTTCTGCAGGCTTTTAAAGAAAAAGAATGGCAAATTCATTTTAGAAATCCCTGCCATGTGTTGTAGGAACCTGAGATGATATTTGAACACTAATGAATATCTTCCTTCACAAGTCACATAACTCTGAAGAATCCTTATAGGTTCAATCCACTCCTTCCTGAAATTATGTATGAGAATACCCTTGTTCCAATCTGGAGTAACATTAGGCAATAAGTATCTTTGGGGATCAAACTCAAAAGGTGACTTCTTAAACCAGTGCTCACCCTCATTACTGATCTCAGTAGCCTCTGCTATTAATTCCACAGTCAGTTTGAATCTCAAAGGATCCATTATAATCATCTCATTTTTAAGTCCCTTAGCAAAATTGCAGGACACCTGAGCATTAAAACCATCTATCCTTTTGAAAAATTTCAACCAGCCTGCCTGCTGGAACAGCTCTGCACAGTCTGGAAGCTTCTGAATCCATGTCAAATCTGTGGGCTCAGCCCTATTAACCTTACCACTTTTGCTACTTTTTCCCATATCCTTCTTTCAGGGAACGGGAACAGTCTAGTTTCAGGCTTCAAAATATGTTTTATAAGCTGTTTTCTGAGCAAGTAATTTTACAGGTTATAACAATTCTCAGCGATGTTTAAATCACTTGTACAAATTAACAAACCCCTTCTGTGTAACACCTGCACCAACTAGCAAAATCTCTTCTGTGTGAAAACTGAGCACTACAGATAGCTCAGTGAGTCCTTTCGATGCTATATTCTGTATATTAGGTCATGAGAGAAACATTTCATGCACACTTCTCCTACCGGGTTTCAGATAGCCATTTCTGTGGTGAATTCCTTATTTTACGATCTAATATATCTTCTTCAGCAACTAATTTCTCCAGAAACCCGTGCAGCGACAAAAACCCAAATTTTCCAGCTATAAGGGTTATAACGGAATACCTATCAATTGCTCGTCTGTTGTGGCTTAATATCTTCAATTTGGGGTGTCAATGATGTCCTCTTACGAGCATAGGTGTCCTCATGTCGTTTCTTTAGCCACTGGTGAATGAATCAAAAAAGCCCTAATTTTCGCTGGCGATGGAACACACCTGTCCTTTCCATAGCAACGCAATCCACCGTTCAACAGTGAACTCTCCTTCATAAACACTACTTCTCCTGCAATGATGCATGTAACAAGAGAAAACTGACAGCTAAACCGGAATTTGCTGGCTTCTGTGCAACTGATCCCGCATACCATGCAATGATGAACTCGTTTGTCTTCGTGATGAGCAACCAACAAAAATCATGCTCAAATTGCTGCAAACACGTGTTAAAACACTCACACAAGGCGATTAGACACTCCCATTCTGCATCATGATTGAAAACAGATCGAAAATTGCAAAAACTCAAGCCACGATATTCCTGTAGCGCGCTCTTTATTAAACTTTGGTATAGCGCTACAAGAATATCTTTTAGACCAAAATTTAGCAATTTTCTAACTTTTTGCTAATTTGTTGGAGGTTCTGGTAGCTATTTGGTTTAAAAGGTAAGTCAACCATTCTCTGAAGACATTAATGATTCTTGCTCTGAACATATGACTCTCATTGACCCCCTCTACAATATAAAAAATCACCAAAATCAAATAAAATCTGGAAAAAAAAACTGGACTCAAAACTTTATTCAATCACTCATAAAGTTTCTAAGAAGACAAAAACTAAAACTGAAAATCAAAAAATAACTAAGGTAGACTCAAAAACAAACCAAAATTGGAGAAAATAACTAAAAAATGACGAAAACTTTACTGACTTAACATCTGGCTCCAGCTGCGGGATGAAGTCCTCCCTGTGAGGCTTCAAGAACCTGTAGACTAGTGCCTTCAGTCTTCCATTGGGCTATGGAGTCTTTATTCAATCTCACTTACACCGGTATATACAATGAGAAGTGACCATGATCTTCATTTAACTGTAGAAATGCTTGAGGAATCGCCCATTAACAGGGCTGAGCAATTCCTCTCCTTCCAAGGACTGCAATATGAATGTATTATTTTCCAAAACTTTAGCTATCAGAAAAGGGCCAAACCACAAATTATCAAATTTGCCATGCTTCCCCTTCTGTTCCTTTCTTGCATCCCATCTTAAAACCATTTCACCTTCTGAAAAAATGTGATCTTTGATATTTCTGTCAAACCTGGTTTTCATTTTAGCTCTATACAGCTGGGCTTCTTTGTCTACCTTCTCTCTATTCTGCTGTAACTCAATCATTTCAAAGATTCTCCTTTGCAAATCATATGGTTCCTCTTGAGAATTTTGGAGGAACTTCATTACTGGGATTCCCAATTGTACTGGAAATACTGCTTCTGTTCCATAAACCAGCTGAAAGGGTGAAGTACCAATGGCTTGTTTTACAGTAATCCTATCTGCCCACAATGCATATTTCAACATTGAATCCCAAGATTTTTTATTTTGTTTGAGCAATTTCTTGATGCACTGAATGATATTTTTGTTAGATGATTCAGCCTGACCATTTCCCTGAGGATAATAGGGAGTTGAGTGTTTTAGTATAATACCATTTTTCTCACAAAAGGCCACCATTGCCTTGGATTTGAATGCTTTGGCGTTATCAGTAATCAATCTTTGTGGACAACCAAATCTGCTCAGAATATTGTTTTCAATGAAATCCATAATTACCTTATCTGTAGCATTCCTTGTGGGGATAGCTTCCACCCATTTTGTAAAGAAATTTGTGGCAGTCAAAATCCAATGATGCTGGCCTGAAGATGCTGGATTTATTTCTCCAATAAAATCCAGACCCCACTGCTGAAAAGGGGCATTGACTACAATAGGCTTCAAAGGTAAAGACAGCAACTTCTGTTTACCTGCAAACTTTTGACAGGGTATGCAAGCTCTTACATGTTGATAAACATCTGAGAAGAGTGAAGGCCAATAGTAATCAGCTCTTAAAATTTTATAGGCTGTTGTTTTCCAGTATTTATGTCCTCCACAAGCTCCTTCATGAGATTCTGAAATTACTTCCTTTATTTCAGCCTGATCTAAACACCTTAACAAGATTCCTGCTGGATCTTTCCAAAACAATTGACCTTCTATCAGACAGTATTTAGTAGTTTTCAATTTCAGAGACCTGGCAGCTTTTCTGTCTAAGTGTTCTGGACATTGCAAAAATAACAGAAAATGAACAATGTCAGCATACCAATCTGAAGATGAATAAGAATCCATGATTCTTTCTTTTTCCAGAATTACTTGCTTTTCTACAGGCGCTGATTCTTCTGTCATAACATGTAATCCTAATGCTTGACAATTTGAGTCAGCCAGCAGTTTGGCCAATCCTTGTCCTTTGACCAGCTTAGTAGGTCTGATTTCCACTTCATATTCCATCATTTTGGCAATCCATTTTCCCCTCTTTCCTTCACTATCAGGCTGTGTCAAAACATCCTTCACTGCAGCATTTGGAACAAAGGAAACAACCTTGGAGTGTAAAATATAAATTCTGAAAAATTTTAAAGCCTTTACCAGAGCATAAGCTTGTTTCTCCAAGATACTGTATTTCAGCTCTGAATCTCTAAGTGTTTTGCTGAAAAAGGCAATTGGTTGTTCCAATCCCTCCTCATTCTTCTGAAGTAGAACAGCAGCAATGGTGTCCTCTGAAGCAAAGGAGAATGTAAGAAATTCTTTGGCAAAATTTGGACTTATCAGAACAGGTGCTTCAGTCAGAGCCACTTTAATTTTTTCAAAAGCTGCCTTTGCTTCCACAGTCCATCTGATTTCTTGGTCCTTTTTTAACATGGCTGTAATTTGCTTAATGGTTTCAGCAAAATTTGAAATAAACCATCGCAAAAAATTGATTTTGCCAATAAATGATTGCACATCCTTTTTACTCCTGGGAAAGCTAATCTTCAGTATTGCTTTGACTCGCTCAGGGTCAATTCTGATACCATCAGCTGATACCAAGTGGCCAAGCAACTTACCTTCTTGCACAGCAAAATGTGATTTTTTAGGGTTTAAAGATAAGCCAAATTTTCTGCATTTTATGAAGGTTTGTTCTAAATGCTTCAAATGTTCATCATCAGACTTTGAGAAGACAGTGATATCATCCAGATAGATAACTACAAACTTATCTTTTTCACCCACGAATGCAATGTCCATAGCTCTCTGAAAGGTTGCTCCAGCATTCATCAAACCAAAAGGCATCTTGTCATACATAAATGTTCCCCAGGGGGTTGTAAAAGCTGTCTTTTCTTTGTCATCAGGGTGCATGGCAATCTGATTGTATCCTGAGAAACCATCTAGCATAGAAATCCTTTGAGCTCCAACCACCTGCTGCAAAACCTGTTCAATCTTTGGGAGAGGATAGTTGTCTTTTAATGATGATCGATTCAAATTTCTGAAGTCAACACATAATCGAATCTCCCCATTCTTCTTTCTAACAGGGACCAAATTAGCCACCCACGAAGAGTACCTAAGAGGCACTATTATTTTTGCATCCAACAACTTCTTTAATTCTTTTTCAATTACAGGAAACAAGGCTGGATTGATTCTTCTTAATTTATGCCTGAAAGGTTTGACATTAGGCTTCAAAGGAACCTTGTGCTGAATAACTGCTGTATCATAAGTTTTTAGTTCCTTGTAAGACCAAGCAAATGCATCTATATATTTTCTCAACAGCTTAATATATCTACTTCTTTGCTCAGCTGTTAGGTTTTTAGACAGTTTTACCATTCTGGGGTGTTCTGCTGAACCAATATTGTAATCCTCTACATTGTCTTCTAAAGATTGAATTACCGGTCTGGTAGGTGTATCATCTTTAGTGAATATTCTTTCTAAAGGTACAAGACCTTTTGGAATGAAATTGCTCTTCAATTCAATAATCTTATGGCCTGCTATCTCTTCTGCAGCAAATTCATCTAACTGTTCATCCCTTTCTTCTACTTCCTGATCAATTTGATTGTTTGAAAATTCATCTATGAGCTCAAGAAAAATTTTTATTTCAATGTCATCTTCAAAAACCCTCCAATGCTTCACATTATCTGGAACACATGGTCTATATCTCACTTCTATTGGATACCTTAATTGAGTGGTTTTTGGAATTCTGAAATGTGTGGCAGCCAGGGCTAAAGAATCTGCAGTTTCATTATGATTTCTGGGAATATGAGTGATATTAAATGCTATAAAATAGTTCTCAAGCATATCCCATACCTCATTTCGATATACTTTCAGCAAACCCTGCTTTACTTGATATTTGTTCTTAACTTGTTGAACAACTAATTCGGAGTCGCCAAATGCAAAAATTTGCTGAATTCCCAAATCTTTAGCAGCCTTCAATCCCAGTAACAGGGCCTCGTACTCAGCAGTGTTGTTGGTGGTAGCAAATTCTAACTTATACATAAGTTTCACCATTTCACCCCCGGGAGAAATCAATAAAACTCCAGCTCCAGCACCTTCTTTGCATGAAGACCCATCAAAATACAACTGCCACAATACATCCTGCTCTTCTTGGCTGTGTTTTACAGGCTGATCTTTTTGTACTTGTAACAGACCAGCAGAATTCTCTTCTTCACTAAACTGTAGTATGCATGAACCAAGGTCTTTATCCACAGAATACATTGGGTGATTTGTAGGATTTTTATCATCTGTGACTATGTAATCCAACTGTAGCTCTCTATAAAGTCTCCTGTTTTCTCCACCAAAAACAGGAATGGTAGCATAAGAGAGGTCCATATGTAATGTTCCCCCAACTTTCTTAGCCCATGATCTAGACAGAAGTAAACCAAATTTTGGTGTGATGTCAGCTACCACAACATCCATTATTACACTTTTCATGGGTAACTGAGTAAGATTAACAACCATGTCTTTTATCACTCCTAGACACTTTACAGCTCGGGAGTCAAAGGCATATAGATCATGGTAAGGCTTGGTGACATTAAGGCCCAGGGCCTCCATCACAGACTTTGGCATCAAATTATGGGATGCTCCTGAATCTAGCAGACAATTATGAATCATCTGCTCATGCACAGTCAAAGTTATATAGAAAGGAGGAGAAGTACCAGCTTCGTTTTCAGTCTTTTCAGCCAAAGCTGATCCAATAAAGATTCTAGGGTTTTCCTCCTGCAGATTCACTGTATCTGAAACTGGCTGATTATTTGGCATATTCATTACTTTCAAAACTGTATTCTTGTATGATGGATTTTTTATAAGCTCAGAAAATGGCACAGGAATTTTAAGTTTTCCTAACTCATTTTCCAAACTAAAATTTTGACCTGACTTGTTTACCTCTTCAATTTCTGTATTTTTCTTGGGTTTTTCTGCAGATTGCTTCTTTTCTGCTGCAGGATCAGCGGTTGATTTATCAGGAATAACTGGAGCAGGGACAGCAACTTTCTTTTTAGGAGCTTGGACTACTTGTTTAGGACCAGATCTAAGATTGATGGTTTTCTTAATTCCACTCTGATTTGTAGCAGCATTTACAGCAGTTTTTTCAAATTCCAAGTCATCTTCAACTTCATACAAATCAGCATCATAGTATTCAGAATTTAGAAAATTTTCTTCAGTAACAAAACCTGTAAACATTTTATCTCCAATGTGGTTCATGTCCTGATTAGTCTCAGTTTCTTCAAAGAGTAGCTGCTGATCAATTTCTTCTTCATCAACCAAATTATTTTGAAAGGGTGGGGGGACTTTTTGATCTTCATTTTCTCTCCTCTCTTGCTGGATGTCATTATTTCTTCGCTCCCTTGGCATAAATCTAGGTGCAAATTGTCTTCTAAACTGATTTTGGTTATTTGGATTCCTCTGAGCTTCTGGAGCAGGTTTAGCAGAATTCTTTTCAAGCTCTAATTTATTCAATTTTGCAGTGAGGATCTTAACCATTTTGGCCATCTCATCTATCTTGGCCTCAGCAGATTGAGAAGCAGAGCCTGCTGTGACAGCTTCTTTCTTTCCCTTTCTTTCATACAGTTGCTGAGATGTTTCATTCTTAAGTCTATTTGAAGCTAACAAATTAGACTCTACCTCTAGGGATGCATCTTGCATGTTTAGCAGGGTGATAGGTCTTCTCTCTCTGAGTAATAAAGAGAATTCATGATCAAAAGCATTTGCATAGGTCAACTTGGCTGATGTCTCAGTAGGTTTAATTTCTGCTGGAATTTTATTGTACATCTTATTAAACCTTTTTGAAAAATCTGCAACAGTCTCATCTTTCTTCCTTCTGAGAGCTCCAAATTCAGTTATGTAGTATGTGTGATCTTTTGTATCTCCCCATTGTCTCATGAAAAGATCATGGAGTTCTTCAATAATAGTAATGGAGTTAGCAGGTAAGTCTCTAAACCATTTTCTTACATCTCCATCTAGACTCTGAACAAATACCCTCATCCACACATCTTTAATCTCAATATTCTGATTGTCAGCATAACTCAAGAAAGCTTCCCAATGTTCCTCAGCAGTGATGTCCCCTTATCCATTGAATCTAGGCATATATTTCTGATAATCACCTCCAGGCAATGCATGTAGAGGCTGAGGTAAAACTAATGGTGCATACCTAGCTGCTACCATTCTGTCCATCATATCCATAGGTGGATTTTGGGCTGCCATTGTGGACTGAGATTTAGACTGAGGTTTTGAATAAGGTTTTGAAAAGGAAGAAATTTGACTGGAACCTTTTTGAAAAGGATTCCTTCCTACCTTCAACTGAAAGATTGGTATTTTATCAGGGGAAAAGGTTTTAGCTTTCAAAAAACTTTGAGGATTAGTGAAAACCTGGAAAGTACTCTCAGAGAGGATAGGTTTTATACAAGGTGAAATTTCAGCTGGGTCTAATGATTCACCCAACTGGTGAGAGTCACAGGAAGCTGGCAAAGATTGAGATTTTCTGAGTTTGTTTGCTGTTTTCAAAATCTGCTCAGGGTCTGTCACACCAAGTTTTAATGGAGAAACAGGCTTATTCCTGGTCCCAATCCCTTTAGAAGCCAGTGTGACTTCTTTTTTGGTGAAAATAGCCTTCAAAAACTGCTGGTTCAAGTCCACCTCTTAAACCAGGAAAATGATGAGTATCCCAGGGAAGATATGCTTCAGCTTCGTCCCCGGCAACGGCGCCAAAGATGTTTGTGTCAGAAATTGTTACTAAGGCTAGGGTAACAAGCCAACACAATCTCAAGAGTTGAAATCAATTCAAACTAGGTTTTAGAGTTTTGTTTCATATGTTTTTGGTTATTGACTTCAAAAGCATAAAGGGAATACATTCAGTAGATAAGTAAAAACTAAGTCATACACAAATATCAATGAAGATGCATATATATCACAGGAATCCAACATAAGATTGGAATGAAGTTCACACAATAAAAGAAAAGCATCACTGGAAATTACACATCAAACCAGAAATGAATTTGTGAATCATGAAACTAAATAAGTTCAAAATGAAGCCAATACAGATCAAATGTAGGGTAAAGAGTCATATATTCATAGTTTCATCAAAAAATGCATATGAGAGTTTACAGTACCTAACACTGAACAAGTCTGGAAGTATGAACAGCTTGCAAACCTCCTAATGCTATCCAGAAATCAGAACCCTTACAATGTCTTTCCTTCATCTCTAAATAGTTTTCTTTCTCAAAAAACAGTTAGAGTTTTTCCTACTAATTCTCCATCGAATGACTAGACTAGGTAAAGTAAACTTTACATTTTTACAAAATTACAATTTTGCTAAAAATAGCAAATTCTTTAACAAAATGTCTTAAATGAACCTAACTGCCTCATATCTTTTTCGATGCCTCCACAAGCAAAGATATGCCATCTGGACTCGAAGATCTTGTCTTCATTCTTTTCTGCTTCTTCTCCAGCTCAGCTATTCTTTTCTGAAGGTGTTCCTTTTCATGCTGCAAAGTTTCAACTGTCTTTTCCAGTTCTGAACAGTGTCTGTCAGCAGCCCTTTTCCTTCTGAGTGCTTCCTTTGCATCAACCATTAACTCCTGAAAATTGTCATGGACATCCTGAAGATCTTCTCTTAATCTTCTATTTTCCATCATTAAACCATCATTAACTTCCTGCATGTAATTCATTTGATGCTTATACTGTTTGACAGTCTTCTTCAAATTTTCCTTATCAGAATTAACCAATTTCTCTATTGCAGCATCCTGCTCCTCATTAGGTTTGCAAAACATGTCAAACTTCTTGAATATTGCTTCTTCTGTCAATAGCTTCTCAGCAGTATCTTCAATGGTGGGGTTTGGATCATCTGACTTAATCTCTTCTGTCAACAATTTCCCAGGAATGTCTTCAATGATGGACTTGGAGCTTTCTTCACATGCTACTTTTTCTGACCTAATTTCTTCCTTTTTACCTGGCTGCAATTCATCTTTCTTTGATTTATCCTCCTCCATAGATTCTTCATCAGAGATAGTCACCTTATCAGTTTTTAATTTTGGATTTAACAGCTTTTTCATGTTTAACCTTAATTTGTTTTTTGACCTAGTTTTAGGTCTCCAGAAAGTAGCTGCTTCTCCCATCATTTTTAATTTCTTCCCTTGGTACCGAATAGATTCTAACTCTACCACTTCCAGCTTTTTGACTTTCTTCTTAGGCTTTGTGATTTTTCCATCTATAACCTGATCTTCTTTACTTTCAGCTTTAACTTCAATCTCAGGAATAAACTGCTCTTCTTGTAACATATATCCCTCATCATCCGAGAGGACTGTGATGGGGCTTCTTGGCTGATCATGGATTTCTTCTTTAGCTACAGGAATTATTTTGATGTCAACTTTCTTCTCCTCCTGAGAATCTGCTATAGGTGGTGACTTCTTTTCAAACAATTCCTTTTTGTCTTCAAATAACGAGAACTTGATTTTAGTGTGATCTGGAATTTCTTGGGGCTGCCTGTCATTCTGTACTTCTTCTGCTACTTGTTTTATCACCTTCTTAGCTTTAATGTCATGTTTGCTTGCAGGCTTGACTGAATGGCCTAACTTTTGTATCATTACCTTCCCCTTGTCAGTCTGTCTTTTGGGTTTTTGGTCTTCTCCTTTAGGATGAACCCCTGACCAAAACAAAAAGAAGTCCCAAGTCTTTCCCTCATGCTGCAACACTGTAGTGATGATTAATTTAATGAGACCATGATGAAACAGTGATTGAGAAGTGTGATCATCATGCTGTTTTATTTTGCTTGACATTTTCTGCAGGCTTTTAAAGAAAAAGAATGGCAAATTCATTTTAGAAATCCCTGTCATGTGTTGTAGGAACCTGAGATGATATTTGAACACTAATGAATATCTTCCTTCACAAGTCACATAACTCTGAAGAATCCTTATAGGTTCAATCCACTCCTTCCTGAAATTATGTATGAGAATACCCTTGTTCCAATCTGGAGTAACATTAGGCAATAAGTATCTTTGGGGATCAAACTCAAAAGGTGACTTCTTAAACCAGTGCTCACCCTCATTACTGATCTCAGTATCCTCTGCTATTAATTCCACAGTCAGTTTGAATCTCAAAGGATCCATTATAATCATCTCATTTTTAAGTCCCTTAGCAAAATTGCAGGACACCTGAGCATTAAAACCATCTATCCTTTTGAAAAATTTCAACCAGCCTGCCTGCTGGAACAGCTCTGCACAGTCTGGAAGCTTCTGAATCCATGTCAAATCTGTGGGCTCAGCCCTATTAACCTTACCACTTTTGCTACTTTTTCCCATATCCTTCTTTCAGGGAACGGGAACAGTCTAGTTTCAGGCTTCAAAATATGTTTTATAAGCTGTTTTCTGAGCAAGTAATTTTACAGGTTATAACAATTCTCAGCGATGTTTAAATCACTTGTACAAATTAACAAACCCCTTCTGTGTAACACCTGCACCAACTAGCAAAATCTCTTCTGTGTGAAAACTGAGCACTATAGATAGCTCAGTGAGTCCTTTCGATGCTATATTCTGTATATTAGGTCATGAGAGAAACATTTCATGCACACTTCTCCTACCGGGTTTCAGATAGCCATTTCTGTGGTGAATTCCTTATTTTACGATCTAATATATCTTCTTCAGCAACTAATTTCTCCAGAAACCCGTGCAGCGACAAAAACCCAAATTTTCCAGCTATAAGGTTTATAACGGAATACCTGTCAATTGCTCGTCTGTTGTGGCTTAATATCTTCAATTTGGGGTGTCAATGATGTCCTCTTACGAGCATAGGTGTCCTCATGTCGTTTCTTTAGCCACTGGTGAATGAATCAAAAAAGCCCTAATTTTCGCTGGCGATGGAACACACCTGTCCTTTCCATAGCAACGCAATCCACCGTTCAACAGTGAACTCTCCTTCATAAACACTACTTCTCCTGCAATGATGCGTGTAACAAGAGAAAACTGACATCTAAACCGGAATTTGCTGGCTTCTGTGCAACTGATCCCGCATACCATGCAATGATGAACTCGTTTGTCTTCGTGATGAGCAACCAACAAAAATCATGCTCAAATTGCTGCAAACACGTGTTAAAACACTCACACAAGGCGATTAGACACTCCCATTCTGCATCATGATTGAAAACAGATCGAAAATTGCAAAAACTCAAGCCACGATATTCCTGTAGCGCGCTCTTTATTAAACTTTGGTATAGCGCTACAAGAATATCTTTTAGACCAAAATTTAGCAATTTTCTAACTTTTTGCTAATTTGTTGGAGGTTCTGGTAGCTATTTGGTTTAAAAGGTAAGTCAACCATTCTCTAAAGACATTAATGATTCTTGCTCTGAACATATGACTCTCATTGACCCCCTCTACAATATAAAAAATCACCAAAATCAAATAAAATCTGGAAAAAAAAACTGGACTCAAAACTTTATTCAATCACTCATAAAGTTTCTAAGAAGACAAAAACTAAAACTGAAAATCAAAAAATAACTAAGGTAGACTCAAAAACAAACCAAAATTGGAGAAAATAACTAAAAAATGACAAAAAATTTACTGACTTAACACCTTCTTTTCATCTTTTTCTATTTTCTTGCCTCTAGTTCCATTTTAGAAACCTTATCCTCATGAGGGTGCTCTCTTGTCCCACTTGCTCAAAATTTAGGAATAATTATTGATAAAAAATAATTAAATTTAATAAAATTATTGTTTCTATTTTCCTCACCTGCCTGCTTTTGTTAGTTTCTTTCCTTTTAGCTTGGAATCTTCCTTTGTGCTACTTTTCTCCACTTTATTATTTGGTGTGATAACTCATAAGGCTAACCTTATTTCTCCATGCACCCTCATGGTGTCCTTATCATCATCCAACTCACCAAAAAAAATAATTAATATTTTAAATATGAAAATAATCATTACATCCTTCTAATTTAATTAATTAAACAACTATAGGATAATTTATTCCTAGTTAATAAATTCCTAGGATAAAGTTACCCCCCTTTCATTAATTAATTCCTTGGTCTTCACTAGGATCCATGGGGAGTTGGTGGATTCTTTGCTTCCATTGGTACTGTAAAATTGGGGACATGAAATGCACATGCTTGAGGACAAGAAATATTCAGTGGGGAGGATTGTAATGTCCCCTCCCTAATATCATTAAGGTCATTCCACCAACCTATCCAATTCCCATAGGTTGGAGTGGAAGCTAATTTGACTAGTAAATTAATTGGCCCATAGTCACTATATGAGGGAAGAAAATTGAACTATGATGGATGATGTGGGTCACAATTTTGAGTTAATAAATTCAAAATATTCATAAATGATGTGGAATAGGTCCAATCAGACAAAGAGGGCACATATGGATGAATAATGGGCCGCATGGAAGTGTAACCCCCAATCTAGGTGGAAGGAATCCAATCATGAAGGCATCTCTTGAGTTGTAACTCCTCGGGATAAAATTATCAAAAGGACAAGAGAATAAGGGGAGATTAACTGCCAAATATTCTCATGAAGTGGAATCAGGATAAAAATAGACAAGGAGGGTGCATTAGAGAAGTGTAACCCCCAAAGGAATCTATGACAAGTTATGAAAAGATCTATGACACCTATGACAACTTATGACATATTTTATGACATCTATGACAAGTCCAGGTCCTAAATTTAGCATATGAGGGAATTAGAGTGGGAAATCAGGGGACACAAGGAATACCAAGCATCACCAAGTCAAATTTCATGAAGGATAAGGTAATAATGGGTGCTAAATTATTGTAAATGTCCACTCTCTCATGTAATCGGAATTTAATTATTAATTTTTGGAGAAAACTCTATAATTAGGGGGAAGTGATTCTTATAGTTTATAAAAAGAGTTCAAGACCATTTGAACGGTATTTTGGTCAATTTTCAATTCGAATTGGAAATCCATTGAGCTTCTCAAGCTTGTGAGATGTGCCCCTAGCTATTGCATCTAATTTTGGTGATGAAAGATCTCACCCTAGCTAGCATTTAAAGGAGGAATCAATCTGATTCCGGAAGTGATATTTAGTTGTGGGATATTTAGAGCTATCCATTTTTTGGTTCAATTTCATCTTCACGTGTTTGGAAATCCATTTGGTAGACGCAGAGATCTATGGTGTTTTGTTGGAGTATGGGAGTTGGGTTGATGGTTTGTGCTTAAGTCGGGCGCACCCATTGTTGGATATATTTCTTTGGGAAGGTCATGGAGGATACATAACTTTTATATTGGGTTTAAAGTGCACTGTAGGAGGTAGATGTTCTATTTGGGGTCAAATTTGGGCCTTGGAGGGCACACTTGGTGAAGCAGATTTCATTCTTGGAGCAACATTCTCTCTTATCTTCATTGTTGGTTTGGGGGGTAATCTTTTCCATTCATTGAAATATATATCTTCTCTGTTTTGTTTCTGTTGTAGAATCCTCTTATGTTATCTCAAATAATTTTCTATATTTAATGAAAATCTACAACAATTACCTTATGTATTGATCTAAGTGCAAGCACTAGTTTCCTCGTAAAAAAATATGCAATTTCTGGTTTATTAGCTTAAAGTAGGTTATTGTTTAACTATCATAACTAGTCATTTAGAAGTGCTCAATGGGTCAATATGATGCATTTGGATGTTTATAATCCATGCATACCATTTTTGGAATAATTTGAATAATTTTGGTGGTGTTTGGGATCATTTGGAAACAATCCCTTTTTGTAGCAAAATTTGAGTAGTTTTGCCTAGTTTCGAATTAGGGATAAGTTGGTCAAAAGCATTTTTTGTATCAGAGTGTTGGGTACATTACACTATGTGAGGTCCTTTGGTGAAGATAAATCCTAGATTATGCAAATCTAATAGAATTTCCTCTAGCTCCACTTAATAGTACCCTACACACAAATAGACAAGCAACACCTTTCTTCAAAACCTTTTAACATATATAAGAATGTATGTAAATGACATAAAACATGTATATCTAAGCAAGATAGATCTCGATCTAATATAATCTACTCAATAAAAGCTAGATCCACCATAAAAGTCACATCAAACATATAGATCTGAATCATACACATCCAAAAACACCATGATGTGGAGGGGGTAGAAATGCACATATCTAATATCATATAAATAAGAAGAAGTACGTCAAAGAAAAACTCGATTAATGATGTAGAGATACTCCAAGATTCCTATTCCAAAAATTCCTTAAATTAACCAATATGATCATAATATGGATTTAGGATCACAAGGGATTCCAAAAGCATAACAATACTAAGCAAAGAGTCTCCCCTTTCTCATCAAATGGCCTCAATATATAGGTGGATGTTGAATGAAGGGAGGATGAATATAGACTCCAAAGGACACTTGGACTTGATTTGGCATGTGAGTTCCTATTCCAAAATGAGGTGGAATCTAGTCACAACACTGATCCTCCTAAAATGCATCCAAATACTATGCATCAAAAGACCATCACCCCCCTAAGGAAAAACAAGAAGTGATGGTGTCACCCCCTAATTGGCATGCAAGGAGGGATGGCAATTTGACCATCATCCCCTCATAGGCATGTAAGGGGAGATAGTGGTAAAAAATGGCCAAGAGAAGGGTGTATGAATGTGGCTTCATCTAAGCAGATGTGTAAGGTATCTAAGGAGATCATAGGGTGGAAAATAAGGGTATACCACAACTCATCTTGTATCAAAATAAATGATCCCAAAACTTAAAAATCTATGCTAATATATCGTCCCATAATATATGTTTATCTCCTCTTATGGTTGTCTTTCCAATGCGCTTCTTTAAAGCTCGATCCAAATCTTTCTGCAACCGATCCTTTTCATTTTGGGCCTCCATGAAAAGGGCTTCTTTGATTTTAACCATATAACTCAATGTTACAATTTATTCCTCTTTGGTGCTAAGCATATTTCTTAGGTCACTTACCTCGACCTATTTAGTATCTAGGTAAATCAAGAGCTTTTTTATCCTTCAACACACACTACTGAATTAGTTTGTAATGTGTCAACCATAGTAGTTTGTGATGTGATGGTTGTATTTTATAGATCCAATATGGAAATATATAACTCCAAATCAATAAATTTTGATCTATATTGATCCATGGAGTTCTTGTAGTCCACCATTTGTTTTTGGATCCTCTCCTTTTATTCTTGCATGGCCAACACCTCGAGTGTTTGATTCTATATCTGTTAGCTTAATATTTTTATTTAACACCTAAATCTCATTGTCTTTATGTTGAATCAAAGATTGTACTGGTGTGATATTATTAGGATTTGCAACCAAAGTAACTCTATTCTACTCCAGCTCCTTGATGGTTATTTGTTTATCCTTGGTGGATATATTCTCCTACTTCCTTTGCTTTTCAATTTTATTTACCAAAGTCTACATATTTTTGACATCTGCAGACAACTGAAGCACATCTTTGCATAGCATTTCACTATTTTTCCTGTGGAAATCATCACCCTATCAATTGGATTTATCTCATCTATATTGGAATTTATTTGGGTGGATTTATAATCCACTATGGTTTCAATATTTGAGGATTTTTCTCCAACATGGCCAATTTGAAATTCCCATCCTTGTAATCTACATCAGATAACAAATTGGTTTGGGCCTTATGTTCCCATAATTGAGGATATATATCTCTCCTAATATCCACATTTTGATGCTCAATATCCATATACTGAGTGAATAGAGTAGGTTGCGACAGAGAGGAACCCTTTGTTGTAGAAGCTTGTTATGTTGCTAGTGTAGGCAACATTGTTGGTGTGAGATACTCAATGTTCATAGGAGGATCTCTTGGTGTTATATCAGGCTTGCTTGAGGTTGTCCCATGCTTAACCAATGTTGCTTTTTTACCTTCAAATTATATCATTGCACCCTATGTAATTACTTCTTCTTCAATCCTAGTCATGTTTCTATATTGCTATGTTATAGGGTCATTGATGCCCATATCAAAATGCACATATGAAATTGTTCTTTTGGTCCCTTGTTCCTGCTTTTGTGGTGTTTGAACCACACTAGATTGGAATGCTAATTGTCGTACCTATTCTAAATCAATAACCTCTAGTGTAGGATTTATCCCTTGTTTCTCTATTCCCTACATTGGTTCTTATGGTTGAATGTCTACCTAAGTGTGTGGATGTTATTGGGTATCTATCATTATCAATTTACCATCCTCTTCCCATGTTTCTATATTAGCAAAATTTTGCAAATACTGACTAGAATCATGATCATAGGAATTTGCTTTATTTTCCTACCTCTTCTTTGAAATCACAGGATGAGGGTCATACACCCACTTCTACCCCTTTATCAAATTCAATTGTGCCAACATCTCTTCTACTATAGTTTGAGCAATCCTAGAATTCACTAGGAAGGGTCCTAATGGATTTGGAAATGTAACATCCCCAAAATTTCACTAAAATTTAAAATTTTTAAGTAGCAATAAATGCTTGTGTCGCTATGCTAAAAAGTGTTAAACTTTAACACAACTAAACATGAAACAACGTACTTAATGATAACAACTCATAACATTTAACATTAAAGACTGAGAGTTTAATTTACTTATGAATCACCACAGATGACTTAACATATGTTAGCTTGAATAGTGTCTTAACAAGTCGTAAGTCAATTATCGTCAAGCCAACGTCAGGATGTTGAATAATACTTGCATAATGTACTTTATTGTTAGTATGCATATCGTCACTTTTGTTCTATATTATACAATTTGTTTTCTAGATACTAATCGATCGTCTTACTGTAATGAAGGGGTCCTTGAGTACGCCCCGAGGCTTACTTAGCTATTGCTAGCTAAAGCTCATGAATTCTATTTGCAAAGCTCAGGTAAGACAGAAGATTTCCAACTGGAGTATGCAACTGTGCTTCCATTTATCTCGTTGTAATAAGTTATCCTTTTAAAGTTAAAATATGACTATGTAGAGGATTATTTACCATGCAACAACTTAGGTATTTTTAAGTGTCTTGAGTCAGTCATATCTGCATACTTTGTAATTGTATGAATTCCATTATTCTTTATCTATCTTGAAGGACAAAAGAATAACCTATTATAAACAATTACTATGGAGAAGAAATTATATGTTAGTAATACATACTTGTCATTTCAATACTATGGAAACAATGTGATGTATTTCATTACATGTTCTCAATCCAAAAACTATGGAGAGAATATTGTAATTATTTTCCATTTCAATAATATTTGTACTTTACCAAATTATGCAATGTAATAAAACTTCTACGAATATATGTTATATTTATGAGACATAATGTGCATTACAAATATGTAGCATTTTACAGAGCCATAAGCATGATAACTATAGGCTTAACTGTAGATTTGAAGCTTTATGCATAAACTACAGTATTGGATGTTGTATGTATACTATATGCTCGTTGTAAAAATGTTTAACTTATGGAAATAATTTGATAGTGGATAATATGACTATCAACTATTATTTCATTGCCGAATAATTACATCTAGACATCGGACCAAACACAACGTTTTTGAAGACAGTTCTTTTCATTTCAAACTCAAAAACAAACATTCTTACAACAATAATAAGAAATCGTTGAGAATCCAACGAGAGCCCTACAAGTTCGGGAGTAATTTTTTTTTGAAATTTTTGGGGATGTTACAGGAAACTTGAATGTCATTGGATGTATGTCCTTGGAAAAGTGTAGCTGATCTGAGATGAATATTTTCCTTATGTACTCCAAAGAAAATATTCTAGGGGTCAATAATGTTGGTAGCACATAAGGATCTTCCTCAAACTGATAGGTCTTGAGGATGGTATGATATTAAAAAAGATGCCACTCTTGTACCTTAGTGTCACATCCCCTTCCATTAATCCAATGCAAGGGAGGGAACATGACTGCTCTACCGGGCTTATTTGACAATCTTAGCCCCATACATTACTCATAAATTCATAACAATTAAAATATTCTATGTGCAGACTCATACTCAATATAAACATAGTGGAAATAAACATATTTGCAAACACACAAACAGTAATGCATCATCATACCTAACACAGGCATATGAAGGTTCATTATGCAGAGAATTCAATCTCATACTCATGTTATGCACATACTTCATATCAATTTCATTAACATGAATAATTACCATTCCGAATTAACCCATTACAGAACACAAAATGTATATAATTTACAACACAAAGAACACTTATCTTGAAGATGAAGCTATCCAAACAACTGGCTATGTGAGAGCAATGTTCCACCCAACCATAGATCTATGTCCAGCTTGTATTCTTTCAGCTGAGAGATCACCCCCGAGTTGGGTTGTGTATCCACTAAGGAGGGACTAGCTGGGCTCACTCACAGCCATGGTTTCACTCAACAACTATGCTAATCCTTGGGATTCTCGACTTCACTAGGTTTATCAAACAAACCCAACCTCTGCTCAGTCATCCACAATTGGATTTCTCACAATTTTGTTCATCAAATAACTCCATCCCGTCACTGGTTTTCTAGGCTATAGGAACTGGGTTTTCCAATGGATTTCGGGGTATCTAATCCTCTCAAATTCGCCCCAAGGTTCATATCTATGGATCCCCCATTGGATTTTACTGTTAAATACCAAATCTGGGCGTTTTTGGCTCTTCAGAACGTGGGTTCTTCCAAAGTTGCGATTTCTGTTTTTTCTCACTGCTGGCAATTCGTTTTTGGATGAAAATTGATGCTGGGTCCTTCCACACTAGATTGGGAATGAGTAAGAAGCAACTCCCATGAGGTAGAGTGGCTTGTGGTACAAGAAAATAGAGCCCATACTCTGCCATATGAATTTCTGGGCTGCCCATGCTCCATTGAAGCCATGGACTAAAATACTCAACAACTTCCTTACAACATAAATAAATGTCATCAATAAAAGTCAAATGGATTCTCACAATGACATTTGGAAACAAATGGTTCATCCCCACAACCCCCTCACCGCTCCCTAGTGGATACACATGGCCCCTTCTCATTGGTTGCTTCCATAGCCAGTTTTGGTATTTTATTGCAATATTAATATTTACATCAAAATATCACAATATCAAATACTTGCTTGTTTTAAATAAAATCCGAACATACACTAGTGGGGCCTTGGCCTTAAGCTCCACGCTAAGGAAACATACAACGCATGTATACAATATTTACATTAAAAGCCAATATTTCACAGGGGTCGAAATTGGGGTATTACACTTAGTATCAAGATTCATCTAGAAAAAATTCTTAAACTTTTGTAAGATCTTTGAGTAGGGTCATCATGCAACAAAAAGTAGGAAATATACCTAAATTTATGGACAAAATAACTGAAACCTTGAATATTTGGTTGCTTCCTGACTGTTGGAGTCCACTAAATAATATGCCACATAACACCTATACTGTCATTGGTATGAATTTACAGTCCCTCAAAGTATGGAAAATTGTGATATAACATGAGATAGATCATATAATATTGGTATATAAAGTATTTAGTGATCTGGAAATTTGTAATATAAATATGGATAGTTTCAACTAGAAATTAGCAGTAGTCAAATTTGGCAAACATTATATCAGAGAGAGGAAGAAAGGAAGGAATAAATCCTAATAAAGTATCACCAATATCCTTATCATTATCATATCCCAACGGTGGACATATTATAGCTATATCATTTCTTGAAATTTCAAAGATTATGCTAGACTTATAAGGTAATGAACTAGTAGGTAATGGGGCATCTTTAGCCAGGTAGCTAATTAGCAATTTCTAATTATTAGACTGAATCAGGGCTCAGTAAATTTGAGCTAAAGAATCATCATCCAATGTATGTAAATATGGATGATTTGGAAACAATAACATTTGAGGAATTGGCTCTTTGTCAATTTCAAAAATGTCCCTTGATCCATCAACCATCACTGTCCTATTCTCAACCAAATAATTAGAAGTGCACAATGTTACAAACTCAGGAAAATTATTAGTTTGCACTACTGAAACATTAGGTAGGTTAGATTCACATAGATGTAGGAATTCATGGGAATTTTTATAGTTAAGTTGGGTATCATGAATTAACCAATAGAGGTTGGGTATAGATAGAGCAGGGTCAAAAACCTCTTCCTCCATGTCTACCAAATTCTCTTCATTAGGGATAGCTTTCTTGGAAGACTGAGGTAACTTAGGGCTCGACATTGTATCCATTTTGTTGAATATGTTTTCTAATTGAACATATAAAAGGAATTAGGGGTAAATTTTAAATAGGGTCACCAATCTTGTTTAAGTGTTCACGGTCAGAGACAATGCGTAGGTGTGTCTGTTATGGGATGCAATGTGGACCTGTAGCTCTCTTTTCTCCATAAAAAATAATTGCTTTTAACCTGCCATTTTGAAATTTATAAACAAGAATTTTAAGTTTCCTTGTATAACCTTTCTATTGGTAAAAAATATGATGATGTCATCATGACATCACCTTGTCCCCATTGCGACATGGAACCCTACGATTAAACCATATGTCACCTATGTGTCTTATCAGCAATGCCATGTGCACGCATCTAGGGTTGAGGTATTTGATCATGCATCACCTTCTGTTTTATCCATACAATGCTAGATATTCATTGGCATGTGCCAACTAGAAACCTGTCCTTGGGAGGGAAGTTTCACCTCATAGGTTGAGTGGTATTGACAACCCATTACAATGATGTGAAGCCAACCAGGTTTTGCCACTTATAAGTAGTCGCTTGGTAATTTCACATCATTGATTGAGATTAAAATCCAGACATCTTTGTAGGTGTGAAATGGATTAAGACATTGATCTGGTCCATGATCTATGATCTATTCCCTCCCTGTTTATCCTGTAGTTTATAGTGCTTGGTCATGTGATTTAATGCCTCTGACGATGGATTATCCGCTGGTTCATGAAGTTGAGAGATCGAGTACTAATTTAAATAAAACATGGGCTATATTTTAGCACTCAACGTTAACTCTGATAGGATAAAACTTGCTTTTAGCCCCTGATCACCTACTCAAACACTTGTGAAGATACAAATTCTTCAGTTTACTAACATTGACATTGGAACTCCTTTCCAAAATGAGATTTTCCAAGATTTATCATTTTTACTGGGATTCAAACATGATTTTTCCACCCATTACTATTTGCAATCCAATGGGTACGTCGAGACAATCAACAAAGTCCTCAAAACCATGCTCCAATGGGCATTCAATAAAAACAAAACCAATTGGCATCATAGGATATTTTTGGCACTATGGGCATACAGGACTTCTGCTAGGACTACGACATGATTTACTTATTTTCACCTCATTGATTGTGTTGAATTAGTTTTACCCTTTGAGTTCCAAATTCCTATGCTCCAAACTGTTGTGGAACTACTACATGATATGTTCACATTAGAATAATGATTTCTCTCTTTAGCACACTTATATGAGGAATGTCACGATTCAGTACAACAAAATAAAGCCATGAATCGATGTATCAAATCCCATCATCATTTCCACATCCATCCTTTCATCTTTTGCGAAGTTGGCCTTGTTCTTGTTTTTTATGCCAAAAAATACAAAAAACTAGGTCTTGATAAGTTTGTCCCAATGTGGAAAGGCCCTTGCATTGTTAAACAATTCCTGCCGAAAGGATCATAAGTGTTGGGTTATCCTGAAGGAGGCCTTCTATATAGCCTTGTTAATGGGTTGTATCTAAATAAATTCTTCCCATAGTCACAATATTGAGATACCAAAATGGATGTGTGAACATCTATTTTAGATAAGTTGCAATGATTGCCAACACCTTCAACCATGTGATGGTTTCCACAAAACCATCACACTCTGGATGAATTTCCACTCACCACCTACATTGTCCCTTTCACTAAACACACTGTAGATCACATATTTTTATTCAGTTGCTCTTTTCTTGGTTTCAACACTATGAATGATCGAAATTTGGTTTACTTTGGATATGAATACCAATACAAATTATTATGATGGATTTGCTGATGGCAATTTGTTAGTTAAAGAATCTCACAACCACTACTTGGGCCATCTATACCTCAATGCATGCACTTTACCACACATGTGGAGAATGCCTCAATCCCACCACCAATAACCAATTATATCATGATTACATCATTGGATTATTGGTTTATTCCATCTATATTGGTATTCAACATCTTCACATCCATCTCAAATATTAGATCCTCATTGCATAATTTAACAGTGTCTTTCATGTATGTAATCCATACTTCTTTCGCAAATTCCTCCAAGTGTATCTCATCTTATATTATTTTGAAGCCATCACATTCATACATGTCCCTAGGAGTAACACATTTGTAGATCAAATGCTAATGAAGTACTAGATTTTCACTTATTACATTGACAATCCATCTGATCAATCAAAGCAAATAAAAGTTATGTTTTAACTAGACAATTATGTTATAGTCATCATATATACATTAACTAAAAACATACACATTGATCATCACACACATCATCCATACATCTCAGTAACATCATAAACCAGAAATGACCACAACATGGTGTATACATATATCTCCTCAAGTGTATAAAGTACATAAAATGCCTCATCGGTGGTATATCAAAAAATTGCCTTATGAAATACACTAAGAGATTGCCTCCCATAGGACATATGCATACATATACAAAATGGGGCCGTAATGACCCACACTGTGATTCCAATTATATGTAGCACATAAATTTGATGTACAACAAATTAGCATTATTAATACTTTGCATAATTCATATTATTAGCATAGGTATGAGAATGTGCATGCTAGCTATATGCCCACCCCTCACACACATGCACTAGTATGCTTACTAATTATAATATATGTTAATAAAGTTTTATATAGATGATTGATTATATGGTTTATAATTAAGTTAGGTAATTGATCTTAAGTTTAATAATGATGATTAAATGATTATGAATAATAAATGATTTGCGAATGAGACATTTAAGGTTGAGAAATTCGTTGATTGATTTGATATTATTTTATTATTGTATTTGTATTTATTCATTTATTTTATTTTATATTTCCTAAAGAGTTATTGCTTTGTGACTTGAGCAAATAAGTTAATGTAGGATATTTGATTATTATTAATGGTCCTTTAATGGAGAACCATGTGGGGGGGAGATGGAGGAAATGAATGCTTATGGCTGTTGGGTCATGGATTTGTCCATATTTTCATCACCTATCGACATATATTTCATCCCTCTTCTTCCTATTATTATCCATTTATCATTCCATTTTCCATCCATTTGCTGTAACTTCCTGTAAAGTACCATATTACTTCCATTGAAGACTATTATGATAATTTTACTGATGATGGTTTGTGGAGTGATTTTTCATATTAATAATAGTAGCACTCATGGTTCAAGCCTCCAAATTTGGCATGCTAGCACACATCCACATGCATATTCACAACATGGTTTCATTCCTAGGATTGATTATGTGGATTTGTGATTTCAATTCGTGCCCAAGTCCAACATGGCAGCCTCCAGCTCATGATAGAACGGTTCCAATCAAAAACGTGTGCCAGATAAGAAACCATTGGTTTGCGTCGCGATTTGCACGCATATGAAGAAGAATCTTGAAAATATGGGACATGGGTTTTGTGCGTAATGGCCTCAATTACTTGTTACGTGGGGAAATGCCAAACAAAGCCATGGTTTGAGATATATAGCTAGTTCTGTAAACATGTAATTCACAGATCTGCAGTTACGGTTGGTTTTCAAATTAGCAAATTTGTTGTTCAACATATTCCAAGTTGGGAATTCTGTTTCTCATTCTCATGAGATATTTTTATGTATAAATATGTAATCATTATAATGTATGGGAGGAGAGCAAGCAATGTTATGCTGTAGAATTTGATCCAGACTCTGTTGTAATACTTTCATTCTGATAATCCATGCTGGCAATTTCTTAATTAAGGAGTTGTAGACTTTCATTGTGGAGATCCAGCTCTGCTCAGTGGAGGAAGGGCCCTCTTCCCTGAGCAAATGCTGATAGTGTTGATTGTTATTGTGTAGATTTGTTTATTATTTAGTTCATGCTTTCATTCATTAGATTTATCATTGTTTTTTTCATGTTAAATTCTTTTTGATAGATCGTTGGCCAACATAACACTTCTTTTAGATTTATGCAATTAGATTTTGCTTCATAAGAATTGATTTTGTTTGAAGTGTGGTTAGATTTACAGTGTGGATTTATGAATAGGTTTTGGGTTTGATTTCTTTTCAAGAAGGTGTGATCTAGTTTACAAAGAGTTTAGATTTCATACCAATAGATCAACAATGTCAGCTAGAAATTGTGCTTGCATAGATCTTGCATGATAACTTTGGAATAAAAGACTTCCTCGGGTTGACAATTTATGTTCTGGTAGTATCAGTTGTTTATTTAATTAGATAATTAATTCAACCAACATTTTGGCATCGTTGCCGAGGAAGTTATCAATGGTGCAAAAGTACATCTGACAGTGTTTTGTAGATGCATTGTTAAAGTAGAACATGTAGGTTGCATGATTACTTTTCAGTTTATTGAATTTGCTTTGAGTGTGGATTTTTTTTTTTTTCATTTAGTTTCATTTCATTTTTAATTTTTGGAGCGTAAATCTTATCATTCCCCTTAGTGGTTTTGTAAGCACCACCCATTATACTAACCAATTGACAAGAACATTCGAAGGAGGATCCTCAAGATAGCACATGAAGAATCTAATGAAGAGATGGCAGGTAAGAAAGATGCAGAAGTTGTTACCTTTGTATTTTCCATTAGAGATTCAGGAGGAGTGGCACCAACGGAAAGCATTCCCCCACATGTTCTACCAAATTTTCACTGCTTGGAAAATGAAGACCCTGATGTATTTTTATTTGAATTTGAAGTAATTTGTAGAGGATATTGTCGTACTAATGATTAAAAGTTGAATGTGTTTCCCTTTACTCTAAAAGGAACATCCCTACGATGGTTCATGAGCCTCGGTGGGAATTGTATACAAACATGGGAAGACATGAAACATGTATTCTTTAAAAGGTACCAAGATTATTACAAGGTCAATGAAGATTCTTCTAAATGTCACAAGCGGAAAAAGAGAGTTTGGAGGATTACATGGAATGCTTTCAATACAATCTTCAAAGATCCAAACAAAGACAACTAGGGAAAGAGACCTTGAAAACACTCCTACTCAAGGGAATCCAAGATAAATATTTAGAAATGTTAAATATGATGGGAACAAGTGATGTATTTTAGTTAGCATATGATGATATTTGTGAGTTATGTAGAAGGTATTCAAGAGGAAAATTCAAGACCGGTAAGAATTCTAAGGAACATTTATCTCTATTTTTGAAATCTGCTACAAAAACAAGAGTTTTACGAGCTGAAATCAATAATTTATTTCAAAATTCTAATGCTGATATCAATGGTTCACTAAATTCACAATTGAGTGTTTTGCAGGTTAAGGAAAAGCATGAGGAATTTGAATAAATAGTTTTCCCTTGGTTCCAAAAGAAACATCTTGCAATGGATTGTCCTTTGGATAGTCTCACAATTTGTGGCATATGTGACTTGAATAATTCCACAAATCGTTGTCCCTCCTTACCAAGGATGAAAGAAACATATCAAAGTTATTTAGGAGTTGAAACAAACTTATTGCAACAGTCATGGAAACCATGGCCTACATGTATGGTTAAACACTCTATCCCTCCATTTCATTACTCTCATACTCAATCATTGAATACTCCTCCACCATGGCAGTTGTTGCAGTCTCAATTTAACTCTTACCTACCTTATCCATATGGTTGGAATGGCTTATCTTATGATCATATGACTGCTCTCACTCATGCTGCAACACAACTTGGTCCTTCAATATCAACCTCGCAAACCAATCCTCTACATCAGCCACATCTATCTTCTCATCAAACTCCTTGGTATCCAACCCAATTTCATGTCCAATCCACCCTCCACCCTAACCATAATAGAGAAGTACAGTATGCTTACAGTGCTGAAATGCAAAATTTTCCTACATTTCCCTCCTGTTCTACTTCACTTACATCATTGCAAAAAGATTGTGCACTATTGCAACAAATCCATACGAGGCCTGAACATGTTTTAAATCCAATACTTGGAAGTGAAGTTTCTTATCATCATCAACGAGTTAACAAGATCATCAAATTTGATGAAGAACGGACATTGGAACAAAAAATTGAAGCATCCTTCACATCATTAGATCTGAATCTCTTATGCATTCAGGAAGATCATTTTACTAAGGAGCTTCATGGTGTAACAACCATGAGAAATCAAGGGAACAAAGACTATATTGAAGTTTGGTTTCAATCTGTCATTGGTCTGCAGCATCATTCCATACTTCACCAATTCTTGGCACCATCATTTCAAGGGAAGTTGATCTCTCATATCCTAGCATTCATAAAGTTATATTTTTCTGTTGGGAGTATGAGCATACTTGAGTCATTTATTCTATAGTGGCTCCATTGGAAGTTCTCCTACACTTGAGAATAATTTTGTTTATTTCCAAGTAGTGTAGGATATTGTAAATAAATAAAATAGTAAAGAGAACAATAAGTCTAGTTGTGAAAACCAGTTTACTGGCACCACTAGACATGAACTTCTCTTGAATATTTGAGTGAGGTAAATTTATGGTTGAAAATGAAAATCATTGGTAAGATCCCATTCAATTTTTCACTTAGATCTAGGATGCATAGATAGTATCATTTTGTTTTGAATATGAACTCTTGGACACATGGTGCAGTAAGAGCCACCCATATTACTAATCTCTCTTTTTCAGGAAGTTGGTAAGGGGAAAGAAGCATTGGTGAATGAAGACTCCATGGGAAAATGAGCCAAACGATTATGGAACACTTCAAGCTTGAAACTTGTGGGATCATCATGGTATGCGTAAAGTTTTTATTTCTATATAACACATCCATAAAAATACACAGTCTTTATTTCAAACATTATATCATTTTTAAGAGTTGCAGTAGCTGCTGCAACACACTGTGTAAGTCAATATAGGCACTCAATGCTTGAAATTTTTGGTATGGGTGTGCGTACTATTGAATTTTATATCATTAAGAACATTCACACTTATTCCCGTCACTTTTTGGGAGCCAAATTTAATTTATTGGATTTTTGTGGCATTTTGGCTTGAAATTTTTACTGTAACATAATTGGGACAGTTCTTTTTTGGGAGACCAAATGGACTTATTTTTAAAACCTGTTTACATCCCAAGTATCCCTTTGAATCTAGTTTTCAAACCAATTTGAATTTTTGAGATTGGGCGTCAAACGAAAAAGTTATAGTCAAAATACTAACAGGGTGTCAAGCAAGAATCTTAGGAACAGAGTTGGGACAGTCACTTTTTGGATGCCTTATTGGATATATCTTGCAAACCTATTTTATTTCTATATTCCCCTATGAATTTAGTTTAAACATCAATTTGAATCACTCAATTCCGATATCGTATGAAAATTGTATGATCAAAATACCAACTGCCTATCACAAATCAACATTTTTAAAACTCAGTTTCCTAGACTGTTCATTGGACTGTTTGACCCATGCATTCTTATTGGATTCAAAACCTGTTTCTATTGGATATCCCTACATGAATCTAATTTCTTATCCAATTCGAATCACGTCAATCTGTTATCAAATGAAAAATTTATTCCTAAATACGTGACTATTGGTCTAGTCCGGAATTTGAAAATCACCTTGTCATGCAAGCTGTTACCGAGCAAATTTGGAATATCATCACATATAATTTAAAACACCTGTTTCTAAGGAACATATACTTATAAATTTACTTTCATTTGGATTTGTAATCACTCAAATTGGACAAGGAATGAAGAATTTATGAGGGAAACACTGCTAGTGAGTCTAATTGGCCATCACTCTCCCACAGGTATAAATTGAATTTGATTCGTTCATTTTTCCTTGGATTTGTTTTATAAGTAATTGATTGTTGATTTTTTTCATAAGTATTGGATGAAGAGAGATCGATCACCTCTCTTTTTCCATGATCTCATGTTTTACTACAGACAAGTTCTAGGTTTTTGCAGGTCCTCAGAAGATAGAAGGTTAATATATGCATGAGTGAGTTTTGAAGACTTTTTCTCAAATTTGCAAATGGATTGAGAACAAAAATTGAGGAATTTCTATGTAAGCCATATGAATACCAATGTTCCATAATTCAAGTTCCATTGCTACATGAATTGCTACTAAAGAAGCCTCCCGAAAGACCTTTCATCCATCATGCTCATTCACCAACACCATGTTATGCCCATACATTTCCTTCTTGCCTCCACCATTCCATCACTTCCATGACCTTATGCTCCATTTCATCACTTCCATACTATCCACTCCACTCACACCTAAACCATGAATAATGTCTCTCATCTCTCTTACATGCTGAGTTACTCCCTATCCTTTTCATTTTTCCAATAAAGGCTACTTGCTGTGAAAATATTTCATCTCTAGTTCTTCAAATCATTTGTCCTATGCTCATGTTGGATTGATGGGGGATTCCTTAAGGCCTCCCTTCCAACAATATTGACTCATCGATATCAACTCAATTTTTGGGTTCAAGATAAGATATTTATTGATGCCTTGAATTTTGTATGCCTCAATGAAAAAATTTCTTGCTAACAACAGTGAGGATACACCAATGCCTCCTGGCTATTAGATCCTGCAGGGGGTTCGACAACAACAAATTTATTCACACCTAACAGGGTGTATCGAGGGTACCTTGGATCCCACTGTCATTATTGGTGGAAATTCTCGCATTGGTTAACAAAAATCATCAATGGTTGGTAATCCAATGAGGCCTTTCCACATTCGACTTCAACAAAACCAATTCATGTGGACAGGTCTGTACCATTAGGAGGGGTGAAGATGAAGATTTCCAGCAGTCTTACATGCAGCCAACACAACATCATTTTAGATCAGATTCAGTCTCAAATAGTTTCAACTCTCAGCTACATCTCTCTCAGCAACATTTTAGCTTACATTAGCTCCAGCAGACATTAGTCCATCAATGCCAATCAAAGCTTCCACGGAGGTAAGACTTGAGGTGAAATAGGATGAGTTTTTGATTTGTTAAATTTTTTGGAAAATGTCATCAAAACCACTAAGCATTATTCCCTCCTTTACCATTTGTCATTTTTTTTCAAAGATATAAAATGATCTCAGTTTGGGGGAAACGTCGTGCCATTACCCCTCTTATTCATCCATTACCATCTCCATCCATCTCTAAAATACACACCCAATTCAAGTCCTTCCCAACATCCAAGCATTAGAAAATTATCTGTTGTTGCCACACAAGAACCAGCAATAGGAAGAGAAGGAACTTTGGTTGCTCCACAAGAACCAGCGGTAAGAAATTGATCAAAAAGGTTTATTGAAGATTTAGTGTGAAATGAATTCATTAATTATCTCAAGAAGCAAAGAGACCAAGAATCCAAATACAAATTCAGTGGTGAAGAGAAACAAATAGAAACTCCCTTAAATGAAGAAGAAACACATGGCAAGTGTATGATTTCATGTACTCGGGAAGAAACCACATTCAGAGGTATGAGTTATTGGATTCATGGTTCTTTAGTGCAAGCATTGGTTCACTTCTACACTATTGTTGCAGGTTTCCAAGTTACCTTCAATTGGCATTCAAGTTGCAATCCATTGACATAGAATTTGATATCTATAATGGAGTAATCAAAGGACAATTGTTGCTGTTGTCAAGATGTTTTCTTCATGATTGTTGGGATATGCTATTATGGTCTTTGTGCTCATAAGATCTGCAAGAATGTATGAAAATGTTTATCTTTTCCAGTAGTATGAAAATTTGATGGACAAATTTCATGAGACTTGGGAAATCAGCTGGAATAAAATAGGATCTTTCATTAGTCCAAAAATTTCAGCCACTCATGATTCCAAGCAGTGATATGCAGATTTAAAAAGCACTCAGCGATGATTGACTTCTTGTTCATTTCTTTTGAGATTATGTTTAAGTTCAATTTCATAGTGCAGCATGAGGACATGCTATGGAATGAGTTTGGGGGAGATAGAAGTTGTTGTACACTCCATAGGATCTCAAATGTAATCAGATTTTCAGAGGGAAGGAAATCTTTTGTGATAATTTATTCACTTTTTCATGCATATTATTCCTTATATAAAATGCAGAATTTGAATTGAGCATATCTCACAAACCATGATTGGATCCTCATGAGTTTTGGATAGGGAATGCATAATATTATGATGAACAAAATTGGTAAGTTTCATCCCAATCCAATGCACGGTTTTCGAGAAAATGGCCATCATCACCTACAACCATTTTGCCTATATCTCGAGATCCATGCATCAGATGAATTTGAGCTTTGGGGAGCAGAAGCATTATGTTAAGAGGAATATACTCACCAATTTTTAGAAAAAATTCTTCAAGGATTTTGAAAAAACAACCATCATCACCTACAACCAATTTGTATTTTTCTCAAAATCTGTGATGTGGGTATCTCTAATTTTCCGTGTGGAGATGCATTGGACTAGTAGAAAATTTCTTGCAAAATTTCAGCCAAATCCAGTTTGTATGCTGGGAGATATTAGTTCAGGAAGTTTGCTGAAACACTGACTGCAACCCCGCCAAACTTTCCATTTTCTGACTACAACTCCGCCAATTTTTTGGATGCAACACTATTACATCCTCCGCTAAGTGGCTTCAATATTGCCAAATTTTCCACTAAATTCTCCGCTAAATGGTTGCAACACCACCAAATTTTTTGCTAAATTCTCCGCTAAATGGCTCCAACACCGCCAAATTTTTCGATAACTTCTCTGCTAAAGTTTTCGCTAAATTTTTTGTTAATTGTTGAACTCCATCAGAATTGCTAGAGATCACTTGAGGGCTATTTTTGAAGATTATCCTTTGATGAGAAATTCAACAACCATTGTTTGAAGGAGTTTCAAGTATTGTTTGAAAAGAAGCATCATATTCCATTAGCATCATCGCTGGGAAAGCAGATTGGTTTTGGTCATTATGCATGGTAAAATGAAAGCAAAAGTCAAATGAGTTCTTGTAGTTTGGATGCTACACAGGTATTGGGTTGGATGAGGACATCTAACAAGTTCAGTTTGGAGGAGATGTTGGGTCATGGATTTGTCCATATTTTCATCACCTATCGACATATATTTCATCCCTCTTCTTCCTATTATTATCCATTTATCATTCCATTTTCCATCCATTTGCTGTAGCTGTAAAATTAGTTACAGCAGATTTAATGAACAAGTAAATCAATCACAACAGATGAACATAGAGAATATGGTGTAAAACTGTGCAAAACATGCAGCAGTGCTCAATATCCCAATAAGGGTGAATGATTACAATAGAATACAGTAATAATGACTGAGCAATTCGAATTTCCTAAGGAGGTCATTCGAATCACTGAATGGAGTAGCTTGACTCCAACTAGGAGTCCTCATCATCAATCAGTGGTGGTCATCAATGCACAAGAACTAGTCATCCAGGTGTCAATCTGAGTCTAACTGAGTGTAACTAAAGTGTGTAGCACTGATATAGGGAAGTGGGCTCAGTGGAGGGTGCATGGGAGGCTAACTGAAGTCAGAACAAGTCATCTAGTCAATATGGAGGTCCAACGGATTGAAACAGCCAGTCAGGAGTGAAACTAGCCTCAAATCAGGGAGAATCGGAGCTAACTGAGTGTAACTGAAGTGGAACTGCAGTGGTAGGTGAAGAAGTGCGCCCTTCTCTGGCAGTAGGTGAGAAGTGGGCGCCTTCATGACTAGGAGGGATAAAGAACTGATGTAAGAAGCTCCCGGGTGCCAGAATAAGGTGGCTAAGGTGCTGGAGGCATCGACCTGGTGACTGGGATGCATGCAAACCCTAGAATTTGCATACAAACCCTAATTGCATGCAAGATCCTGAAAAAGATGGTGTGGATATCCGAACACCCCCCCTCAAGCTAGACTATGATGTGCAAAAAATAATGTGAGGCCCTAGTAACTAAGACCGAAGGTCACCCCAATACAATAATCCAAAAAATGCTGAAAATGAACTAAGTGAGGAAAGAGGGAAAACCCAGTGGGAAGAAATCCCCCCTCAAGCTAAAGCATAATAATGGATCAATCTGTCTCCACCATGATGGAACTCACCCCCAACAGTGAACAGAGGTAAGAGAACTTCTTCTTAGTGAAGCTCTTGGTGAAGATGTTTGCAATTTGCTCATCAGTAGGGCAATATTGTAGAATGATGGTGCGATCATGCACCAACTGTCGAATGTAATGCATATGAATCTCAATGTGTTTGGTCCTCTGCCACTGAACTAGATCTGTGGAGATCTTGATAGCACTTTGATTGTCACAAAATAGGATAGTCGAAGTAGTGCCACCAAAACCAAACTCAGAAAGAATACCCTACAACCAAACTGCCTGAATGCAGGCATTGACTGCCCCTCGATACTCTGCCTCTGCTGAAGAAAGTGAAATGGCTGCCTGATTTTTGCTGGACCAGCAAATAGCACCATGACCAATCATGAAAACATAACCGGAAGTGGACTTCCGATCAATGCTATCACCTGCCCAATCTGAATCAGTAAAACTAATGAAATCAAGCTCAAAATCTGCTGCTCATGGGGCTGCTGCATATACCTTGACACGACACTCATGGCATATGAAATATCAGGCCTTGAGTGTGTCAAATAAAGTAGTGAACCAATCAACTGTCGATACATACTGCAATCTGCAAGCGGTGTAGAATCTCCCTCCTCAAGACTGATTCCTGAGAGGAATGGGAATGGGGATGCCTTACATTCAGCCATATTAAACTTCAATAACAGGTCGGAAGCATATTTTTGCTGAGATATAGTGATCCCATCAAAATTTTGAGCTATCTCCAAGCCCAAAAAGTGACTCAGCAAGCCCAAATCGCTCATGTCAAAAGCTAGATTTAAGGCCGTTTTTAGCTTGTTTATTGAAGTAAGAGTGCTACCAGTAATGAGAAGATCATCAACATAAAGTACAATAACCAACAAATTACCTTTAACTCACTGAATATACACATTCGGATCAGATTTTCATCTTTGGAAATTCTGAGAAAGAAGGAAGGAGTCCATCTTTGCGTACCAAGCTCTTGGGGCCTGTTTTAACCCATACAAAGATTTCTTCAATCTGCAAACTAATGATGGATCTGATGTGTAGCCCTCTGGCTGCTGCATATATACCTCTTCAGCAAGGTCTCCATGTAGAAATGCACTCTTCACATCCATGTGGTGCACTTCCCAGTGCTTGGATACGGAAATAGCCAAAACGAGGCGGATGGAATCCATCTTTGCAACCAGTGCAAAGGTCTCAGTGTAGTCCACTCCTTGGACTTGGGAGAAACCTTTTGCCACCAACCTTGCTTTGTATTTTCTGATAGAGCCATCAGCAGCAACTTTCATGTGGTAGACCCATTTACACTTCACTAATTTTCTTCTAGGTGGAAGAGAAACTAGCTCCCATGTATTGTTCTTTTGAAGAGAACTGTACTCTTCATCCATGACACTTTGCCATCTCGGATCTCGGTGGGAAGAATAGTATGATGTGGGATCTGAACCAGCCATCAAATAACAAGTCTCAGGAATTAATGGATCAGAAATAGAAAGAGCCATACCTGCTCTTTGAAAGTCTGATCTTGTTCGTCTTGGATCAGCAGGATTTCCAAGGTTCGAACCAGCAGATTGAAGAGTGTTTTGGGCCCACTTTGGTAACTGAGGAGGATCATAATGGTCGGATTCCAAACCTGATATGTCATGATCATCATGTTCTGCTAAAATATCAGAAATATCAGAACTCATACCTTCATTATCGCTGCACGGATCTTCTTCTGGTGAAGGCGGTGAAACGACAGTCTCTTCCTCGACTAGTTGCAATTCTTGAAGCAGTTCTTCAAATTGCACACTGCGCTCTATGAATATCTTTTTAGATCTGATATCCATGAGTTTATATGCTTTTGATTCTTCCCCATATCCTATCAGTATGCACTCAATACTTTGTGGATCCAAGGCTCGTCTCTTCTTGGAAGGAATTCTAGCCCATGCAGTAGAGCCAAAAACTCTCAAATTTGACACATCCGGTTTGTGACTAAAGAATGCTTCGAAAGGAGTCATACCTTTCATGGATGAATGTGGAACACGGTTCTGTATGTATGCAGCAAAATTGATTGCTTCAGCCCAAATATTTGCAGCCAAACCTTTTGATTCAATCATGCATGTAGCCATCTCTTTCAGTGACCGATTTTTCCTTTCCGGTACACCGTTCTGCTAGGGTGTGTAGGGAACTGTACGTTGGATCTGAATTCCGCTTTGGGCACAAAGTTGCAGCAACTCAGCCTTGATATATTCTCCACCATTATTATATCTAAGATATTTGATCTTTCTCTTAGTGGCGGTCTCAACATAAGCCTTAAAATCCTTGAATTTTCCAAGCACTTCTGACTTGTTTTTTAGAAAGAATACCCATGTAAAGCGGGAAAAATCATCAATAAATGTCAAAACATACCTTGAACCATTTAATGACGTATGGGGCAGTGGACCATTGATATCAGAATGTATCAACCCCAAAACTGTAGAAGCTCTGCTAGCTTTGCCACGGTCGAATCTGTGCTCGGGTTGCTTCCCAATAATGCAACCAGTGCATATTCCCTTCGAGGAATGGAGTTGTGGAAGACCATCTACCATGGAATTGTTTGATAGCAGCAAAAAATACTTATAATTAAGATGTCCAAATCTTTCATGCCAAATCCTACTAACCTCATTACCTTGTGTGCAAAGAGCAGTGGGCTTTGCAAGCGGAATAAAGTGTGAAAACTCATAGCATTTTGCAGTGTAGTTTGCCTTTCCGACTGCAACAAGTCTTCCACTTTTGATATCAGAAATTTCAACCGTGTTAGGCCTGAATGTAACTTGCTTTAGTTCACCAGTGTGTGTCATTTGATACACAGAAAGAAGATTTGAAGCCAAGGAAGGCACATAGAGAACATTCTGAAAGCTTCCATGATCTACATGAATCGTACCTTTGCCCTTTGAAGAGATTTTTGAGTCATCTCCGAAATGGATGGAGATGGAGCTGTTTGGATCGAATGAAGAAAAAGAATCAATATTTGCAGCCATATGATTCGATGCACCCGAATCTATCAAGAGAGTAGTGGGATTCGAAACAGTTGCCATGAGTGCTTGTCCTCTTTCATGATCATCATTCCTATCCTTCTTCCTTGCACCGTCGGGAAGAGTTATGTTGTTCTTTTCCAAAAGGAGGGCCATTTGATCTATAGTCTTCTTCATACATGAACTTATGGGATGAAATCCATGGTTGCAATAAGTACATTTAGATTTTTGGTTACCTTCTTTGCCCTTTTGCTTGAACTTCGAACTAGATGGTGCATCCGTCTGTTTTCCTTTCTCTCTTTGCTTGTGAGGTTCAAATTTGGGCTTCTCCTTCTTTTTCTTTCCTTTACCATTCGAGATCTTGGGTCCTTGGAAATATAGGGCTGAATCTTTGGAGCTTATGGATCCCATCTGAATCAACTTATCATGCTCTTTTGTGATGGACTCAATGAAGGCATTCAAGCTAGGCATCTTCCAATTCGGGGTAGTTAGCTGACTAGAATTGAAAGCAGAGACAAATACCGAATAATCTTTACCAAGCTTGCTGAGAATGGAGAGGATCAATTGCTTATTCTCTTTGATAACTCCACTGTTCTTCAACTGCATGTTCAAGTTCTTGAATTTTGTGAAGAATTCATTAATGGTCTCGAAATTCTCAGGACTAAGGGCAATCAATTCATTCTCTAATTGAAAAGCCCTAAGCTTGTCCTGCTTTCCAAATAGTGTTTCAAGTTGCTCCCATATAGATTTTGGAGTCTTCAATCCGCTAAGATGGAAGTGAATATCTTTGGAGATGGAGAGACAAAGAATACCATAAGCTTCATCAAGCTTGTTGTAGTGTTTGGTTCTATCTGACAAGGTGTTTTGCTCCAATTCAAGACCAAGAGTGACTCGGTAGTAACCTTTTGAATGTAATATGATCTCCATATCATCTTTCCAATCAAAATAATTAAATGGGGTGAGGATAGGATTTGAAGAAGAGTATTCCATTGCTAGGAGCGAGTGCACACTGATGTAGAGAAGCTTGTAAGGGTAGTGTAGCGAATGCAATTGATGGAGACAATAACCTGCAAATCACAATAAAACCAAGAACAATGAGGTCGAACAATCCACCCTTTTAGAGTTGCATCACACCTGGGATTGGAGATCAAACAATGTTGAATGGGTCCAATGTATCAGATCCAGGATTTATGTGGAAACTCAAGCTTCTGGAGTGGTATTGGAAGTATTTTTAAGCTTTGCATGCACAGGAGCGAATGCCCTTGATATCTTTCATGCCAAAACTTTTGTAATTTTTTAGTAAATTCACTCAAATCTTCTTGTAGAAACACCTGTAGAAAAGAGATCTTGTCCCTGCAATGGCTCTGATACCATGTAAAATTAGTCACAGCAGATCTAATGAACAAGTAAATCAATCACAACAGATGAACATAGAGAAAATGGTGTAAAACTGTGCAAAACATGCAGTAGTGCTCAATATCCCAGTAAGGGTGAATGATTACAATAGAATACAGTAACAATGACTGAGCAATTTGAATTGCCTAAGGAGGTCATTTGAATCACTGAATGGAGTAGCTTGACTCCAACTAGGAGTCCTCATCATCAATCAGTGTTGGTCATCAATGCACAAGAACTAGTCATCCAGGTGTCAATCTAAGTCTAACTGAGTGTAACATGTGTAACTGAAGTGTGTAGCACTGATATAGGGAAGTGGGCTCAGTGGAGGGTGCATGGGAGGCTAACTGAAGTCAGAACAAGTCATCTAGTCAATCTGGAGGTCCAATGGAGTGAAACAGTCAGTCGGGAATGAAACTAGCCTCAAATCAGGGAGAATCAAAGCTAACTGAGTGTAACTGAAGTGGAACTGCAGTGGTAGGTGAAGAAGTGCGCCCTTCTCTGGCAATAGGTGAGAAGTGGGCGCCTTCATGACTAGGAGGGCTAAAGAACTGATGTAAGAAGCTCCCGGGTGCTAGAATAAGGTGGCTAAGGTGCTGGAGGCATCAACCTGGTGACTAGGATACCCTAATTGCATGCAAGATCCTGAAAAAGATGATGTGGATATCCGAACAGTAACTGCCCGTAAAATACCATATTACTTCCATTGATTCTTTAGTGGTTAATCATGGTTATTTTCCTTTATTTTTGATGAATTGAAGACTATTATGCATAATTTTACTAATGATAGTTTGTGGAGTGATTTTTTATATTAATAGCAGTAGCACTCATGGTTCAAGCCTCCAAAGTTGGCATGCTAGCACACGTCCACATGGATATTCAAAACATGGTTTCATTCCTAGGATTGATTATGTGGATTTGTGATTTCAATTCATGCCCAAGTCCTGTTGGCAGGAGATTTGGTGAGTGAGCATCGCAACATCGTGGATGCTGCACAAGGCCAAAGGTACCTTGAAAGGAGGAAAGAAGCGCGCAAGGCGACAAGTAATTTTTGTAGTTTTGGGTCATTTGGACTGCGTCATATGTATTTTGGGTCATTTGGACCGTATTATGTGGGTTTTGGATCATATTTTGTAAAGTTTGTTAAGAAGTAGTTAGGCGGTTGCCTAAGTGGACCGTAAATGTAAGGCCGCAAGCCTATAAATAGATGTAGGTTTGTAAGTGTTGAGAGATCATCTTGTGTAAGCATGGTTGAATCTTTATATTTGAGAGATCTTGATCTGAAGCGGAAGACTAAGTATTTTGTTGTATCTGGGTTTTTGCGGAGATAATATGATGTGGCAAAGCTTTTGAGCAGAACCTTTGTGTCGTTTCCATCTTTCTGTGGTAAATGCATTATGCGATATGACTTTGTGAATGATGTGATGTTTCCTTGCTGCGATTAATGATTTATTGTTATATTTGTTGCATATTTATGGTTCTGTCAATGATGAGATTTGTTGAATGATGTTGCAATTATGCTTAAATACCTGAGTGGAATGCTTAGATCTATTTCTGAATGTTGCAATAAGTTAATCAATTGATGCACAACATCCTCCTTCATTCAGCGGAAACATGGTTCCATCAACTCTCCCATGAACACCTCCGGTGAGACCTCATCTGCTCCACAGGTGTTGTTGGACAGGGTAAAAACTATCTAGGCTGGTGCTCAGGGAGATCATGGTGGGTTGGTCTCGACAACATGTGGAACCCCTGTCGACTAGGTCTGTGTCAACAAATGGTTCTGTTTCCAGGACTGTAGTGCAAAGTGAAAGGAGGATATGTTGTGGCATCTGACAAGACCGGAGATCCAAGACTGGTTCGACTTAAAGTTGCGAGAGTTTTTTGAAAAAGAAAATGAGAACCCTGGGTTGTCGACAGATTGGTGGTTGGCGAAGTACATTCACGATGGTCCACACAAATATTTTTTCTACGAGTTCCCAATCATCCTATACGAGTGGTTGAAAAAATTGACCTTCCAGAAGAGGAAATTCCAAGGTGGTGAGCCGACAGCCTGGACCCCAGAACTGATCCAGGAGCTGCAAGAAGTCGACAACAAAGCGTCACGGGATGTTGAGGTTTGGGTCGACAGTATACTAGAAGGATACATCACTAAGTTTGTGGTTGATATGAACAAGTCTTATAGTGAGGCAGAAGGGGAGTTCTTCAACAGGCCAAGGGGCAGGTTTCTGTTGTCGCTACAGTTGTCCATTAAAATGATCATTTGCGAGAAGGGCATACTGAAGATGCACCTGGACCAGTAAGAAACTTGGTGGGCAGAGGCCGTGGATACTGCGACGGCAGGGGGGTGATACATGGAATGATAAGGGGTAGATGGGTGTAGGTCATGACGAGACTGTGAAGGAAGCTGAGGGATAGAGTGGTCTTACAAGGGGAGGAGCAAGGTTTCGATAGGAAAAGAGGCAGAGGACAGGAGAAGGTCCTTCTGCGATCAAACCGCAAGGCCGCGAAGGAAGACCACACGAGATGAAGTGACCTCACAGTGCCAACAAGGACAACTAGGCTACGCCTAGAATAGAGGTAGGACCAAACTCCAGCAACAATGTACCCACACCTATGCTCACTATCTCTCAACCAGTAAGAAATACAACTTTGACACCACTGTGTTCATCAATTCAACATAATTTAATTGCTAGTAGCTCAGCGACTGTAGGAAGGAAGCCCAGGATGGCGGGTGAAGATGCAAAGCTACTGTTGTTCCACGGAAATGGAACATATAATCCTGAGCAATACTAGTTCTTATGCGAAGTAGTATGGATTGTGAAGCAAGTTACTGATGATAATGCCAAGAAAGGACAATTGGTGACAACTCTTCGGGGTCGCACATTAGACTGGTTCATGAAGTTTGTGCAGATTCCTATAGGCGCTCCAGAAAAGATGCTAGACGAAATGCGAGCTGGATTGATTGTAGAGTTAAAAAAACCCAAGTTTGAAGCACATTATATTATAGAACTCAAGGAGATTAAGCAGTATCCCAATGAAACTGTGTGGGATTTTGACCAGCGATTTAAAACATTGATGGAAAGGGTCAGCTTTGACATGAGCACTATCCAGCACAAAGAATGGTCCATTGCAGCATTACTCGCGCACATTCGCTTGTCGCTGATGCAACAGAACATTACAACACCGAGTGAATCCCTGGAAATTGCGATGCGGTTAGAAGCTTCGCTGATTGGTGAGAACGCAGCTGGTATGTCGCAGATTCAGACACAGCTGGCCAACTTGACAATACTGCTGCAAGACCTTAAGAAGGGAAAAGAACAGCATGAAGAAGTATGGTGTACGCAATGTCACAGAGAGGGGCATACTAAGGATAACTTCCCAGACTTCCGCAATTATCTGGTTTCAGGAGCACTGAACCCATTGAGTGGCGGAGATATGCCATGGTGTCGCGTCTGTCAGGTATATGGGCACCGCCATGAGGAGTGTCAATACATGTAGAAGATGGTCACAAAACCGATGAATCTGTATTTTACATTCTGCAAATCCGTGGGACATGAAGACAAAGATTTCTGTGCAGATGGCTTGCTTCAGGAGAGAATGTACAATGCATTCTATGTGAAGGACGACCAACGTGCCATACAACAACCGCAATCGCAGCCACAGGTAGCCCAGCTACTACCTCAACCGCAAGCTCATTTTGTACCGCAACAACAACCTCAATAGTTTATGCCGCAATGTGCTCCGATCCAGATGGATCCACAGTAGCCATAGTATGTTCAGCATCCACAGTACGTGCAGCTCGGCAGTGTGTGCAACCACAATTGAATCCTATGCAGCAACAGTTCAATCAACCACAGTACCAGCAGCAAGGAGAATTCCGTGGGGGATTCCGAGGAGGACGCAGTGGAGGCTTTGGTCATGGAGGAGGACGAGGAGGTCAAGGACCGATATAGTGTTATAATTGCGGGGTGTGGGGACACTACCAGCGATATTTCCCATAGTTGCAGACCCAGTGTACGTTTTGTTTTGTTGCTAATCACATTGTTGAAAACTGTCTGCAGTTGATTACGCGATGGAAAGCGGGGAATGTTCCACAGTTACAGAACCAGAATCAAGTGCAAAAACCAGTGGATATTGGATGGGATAACGAAAGTGCCGCAGTAATGAAATTTAAGAAGCGGATGATGACTTTTGAAAACCGCGACCTCGGAGTCATAGCTCTGTTGGATCTGGCTGAAGGACGTAGGCATATTGAACCGGTAAAAGATGAAGTTCCTAGCAGATGGGACCATGCATACAATATTTCAGAATATTATATTCATCTGACTCTCGACAGTGAGCTTGGATGGCGCAGCTTCAGCTCTACCGACGGTGAGCTTGGATGGACAGAATGACCCTGGCATTCATTTGATGGAGTGTCAGATGTTGTGGGCATCGTGACCGAAAGACGAGTGGTTCCATGCCTTTGTCCATACTCTGAACGAGATGCCACGATCATGGTATACTGCCACTGAATTGTGAGGAGAAATTACCACCTGGTTAGAATTGATAGTGTGCTTTACTCATACCTTCAGCTTCTTGGATGCCAAACCGAATGTCCATAATGCTTTGCATCTCATCCACGACGTGGTTCTTAAGGTTGTTCCAGTGGAATATCCTGCGGATCCACTTACGCACTGCAAGATGAATTCCATGATGGAATTTTATAATATCGCTGGTGGGCCAGAAGATGGTGATGATCTGCGGAATGTCAATATTCTGGAATCCGAAGGAAGTCACGATATTGTAGCACCTGATGCACCAACTGATCCGATCAGCTTGCTACTGAAGCTCCAAAAGGTCAACATTGGGACAGAAGACAGTCCAAAGTTTGTGAATGTTGGGGACTATTGGGATGATGAGATGATGGGGAAGGTCACAGATGTGTTGCATGAATTCCAAGAATTGTTCCCTACAAATTTTTCTAAGATGAAGGGAATCATGGGCGATTTGGGGGAGATGAAGATCCCATTGAAACCAGATGCACAACCCATCAGACAACGACCATATCGACTAAATCCGTTCTATAAGGAGAGGGTCAAATTAGAACTTGACCATATGTTGGATGATGGAATTATTGAACCGGTTGAGGAATCAGACTAGATTAGTCCTATGGTGGTGCAGGACAAGAATATGGGTGAAGTGCGCATTTGTGTCGATTTTCGGAAGTTGAATGATGCCTATTTGCATGATCCCTTTCTGACCCCATTTACTGATGAAGTGATCGAAGGTGTGGGTGGCCAAGAGATGTATTCTTTCACGGGTGAGTTCTCTGGCTATCATCAGATCAGAATCGCGAAAGAAGAACGCCACAAGACAACCTTTGTGATAGAATGGGGCTGTTTTCAGTACACGGTGATGCCATTTGGACTAAAGAATGCACCTGCGATATTCGCGTAGGTCATCATTGCTGCTTTCAAAGATTTCATCCAGACGTTTTTGTAGGTGTATATGGATGACTGGAAAGTCTATGGATTGATCAGCGATCATCTGGCTAATCTACGGTTGATGTTGGAGCACCGTCGACAGCATTAGATATCAATGAACTTGAAGAAGTGCATCTTCTTGTGCACCATTTGGGATATTACTGGGTCACATTGTGTGCAAGCAGGGATTGTTGGTCGACCCAGCAAAGATTGAGCTCATTCTGAGCTTAACACTGCCGATTAACGTCAAGCAGTTGAGAGCAACGTTGGGACACACTAGGTATTATCGCAAGTTCAACAGGAGTTATGCAGCGATCACGACCCCTATGGAGAAGTTATTGAAGAAAGGCGAGGTATTTCAGTGGAGCCTTGAATGTCAAGCTAGTTTTGAGATGTTGAAGGCCAAAATGGCCTCAACGCCGATATTGGTATTTCCGTACTAGAGCAAGGAATTCCATGTCCATGTTGATGCATCATCGATTCTGCTAGGAGTAGTGCTTGTGCAACCTGGGGAGGGGAATATGGATCACCCCATTTCTTTTGCAAGTCAGAAGTTGTCGTCTATAGAGCGAAACTATACAACTACAAAGAGGGAAGGTCTGGCGATGGTCTATGCACTGCAAATGTTTCAGCACTACTTATTGGGAGGACACTTTAAGATGTTCTCAGACCAGTCTGCATTTAAATATCTAGTCAACAAGCCTGTGTTGGTGGGGGAGATATGTCGCTGGATACTTATTTTTCAGGAGTTCGATTTTGAAGTGATTGTGAAGCCAGAATGCTTGAACATAGTGCCAGATCATCTATCGCGGATTGAGATAGGAGAGGAGCCAACTAATATTGAAGACTGGTTTCCTGATGCACAAGTATTTAAGGTTGAAGTAGCTGATGGATACTATGAAGAAATCATTCATTTTCTGGCAACAGGTACCGCACCGGAGGGGTTCACTACCAATCAAAAGAAGCAGCTAGTGGTCAAGGATGCATATTTCCAGCTGATTGAAGGGAAGTTGTACAAATTGGGATCAGATGAGATCTTGAGGTGCTATGTCCTACCTCATGAGCAAGGATAGATATTGTCGGAAGCACATGTAGGGGTGGCTGGTGGGCACTGTGGAGGTCGTGCAACTGCTAGAAAGGTGCTTCGCGTAGGGCTTTGGTGGCCCACACTTCACAATGACGTGACAGATTATGCGCAGACCTGCGATGTCTGTTAGAGAACTGGGAAGCCCTCCAGGAGGGATGAGATGCCACTAATACCTCAAGTGACACTGCAGCCATTCGTTAAGATTTTGATATGTTTCCCGAATGTTTAGTATGGTAAAGGTGTTATCATTGTTGTTGCAATAGTTAGTTCCTCTGGTTTTGACATGGACTTTGCAAATTCCTCAAAAAATTTGATTATGTTGCTAGTATGGTTCCTAGATTGCTCTTTTATATTTTTCATATTCCAATCAATGGTTGTCTATTGTAATTATTATTTTGTTATCCTATCATATTTTAATATCAAAATAACATTGCATATGTTTTTTTTATTTCTTTTTTCTTTTCCTTGCAAAATGTTTTCCATTATTAATATAGAAACATTTTCCTCTTTCAATGATTTGGGAAAAGTATAGTAAAAGTCTCGTATATGCGTTTTACCAATTGAGAAACCATGTTTCCTGATATAGTTTAAGGATAATAGCAAATGTAAAGGTATTGTCTCCTATTTTTGTAGGTGGATTGCTATTGCAAAAAAAATACAAGAATATTTTTGTTTCCCTTTATACTTACTTAAACTATGTTGCCTTGTAGTAATATGTTTGCATCTTTATTTCTTTCTATGGTTTGCAACATTGCAATGCTTAAAACAGGTTCAAATTCATGTAAAAGCTACAAGTACTAGTTGGACTGGTTTCTGAATTTGCTTCTTCAATAGTTCATGTGTTTTTCAATGGTGACTACCAATGTAGAGTCTAGAATTCTTGGTGTATTTTTTTCTTTAGATAGTACAAGTTGTTTTCTCCTTTTTAGTCCAACTGCAGAAGAGATTGAGCACATATTAGCAAGTTCGTAATTGATCAGCTTGCAAAATTTTTACTATGAACCAGGAAATTGTCTATTTGATTCCCTTTTTGTATTATTTCATTTTCACTATACATGATTGGAAATAAGAAATGGGTTTGTGAACCATTTTGTGCTTTGTTATTATCCAAGGATACTACAACTCTTTAATCAATGAGAATAGAATTAGCTACTAAATTCTTGTCATATTTGCAACATGTCACAAGTGTGGACACATATCTTGATCAAATGTTGATGTCTACATCGCAATCGGCTAAGAAAAATCAACAAGGATTGTGGGGTGATAATTTTTGTGTTAAATGGATTTCTAAGTGGCTTGATGTTCCATTTTTGTATGGTCATTGACAAAGAAAAGAAAATATATTTCATTCATCGGTGAAAATATAGAATATTATTATAATCTTTTGTTTCATGATGAAACACCATCACTTGGCCACTTTGAACCTTTGATTCAGTATATGGGCATAAACCATGCGAGAAATATTTCATTGCAAATTCCAAACAACCATTGTAATAATCAATGCCCAAGAAATGCAATATAAATAACATCTATTGAACAAACACTTGTAACAAGGACTTTACATTGTTGGTTCAGTGAGTGATGATCGTCATGATTCACTTTTTCAATCTATTTGCAAATTAGTGTCATTGTTTTATGTGCAAACATTATAAAATTATTGGATTTCAAATGGCATCCATGCAATCAATTTCCTTAACAAATATCTATTAAATTGACAATCATACAAACACCTCTTATCTATAATTGCGAGGGATATATCATAAATTTGTCAAAGCCATATCAACAAGGCAATATAGAATACAACCAATCTGAGATGCAATGGCTATGCAAATTATTAGGTGTAAATACATTTTTTTGGAACATGTATATGGAAAAAAATTCTAGTCATTTTTATTCATCACATAGTTCTTCACAAATTATATACCTTATGCGCGATACTTTGGACCCGATGCATTTGCATTTTCATCCATTGCTACAACAAATGGATTTGGATACACCTTCTAAATCTCCATTTACAGTTGCACTCTCTACAACATTTCCTAAATGAAATTGCGAAAATATGGAATTGATTGATCCTCATACTTTTATACAAGAAAAAAAGATGAAAATTGGGAAAAGCCTCTTGCAAAAAAAAGAAAAGACTATGTCAACTAAAAATAGAGATGCCAAAGTAAGGAAAGCTTCTACGTCAAAAGAAAATTTCCCATAATAAGGGATTAAAAGAAATACAAACATACTTGCAAGCAATCCAATAAACACCAACATATCAATGCTCAATATATGAGACTTTACAATGTCAAAAAGATATACATACTGTTAATATTGAAACTATGTTGGCACATGTCAATTCTGAAAAATTGATGTTTCTATAACGTTGTTCAATGTGGTGACCAGGTTTGTTCATCTGCAATCAATCATTATGCAATGAAAAAGTTCCTAAATATTTAGTTCCCATGTACATTCATCACAATAGAAAAATACCTTCCATTGAAGCTTTAACTCCATTAGAAGAATGCTTAGTATCACCAAGAATGGATTTTGCACAAATTAGGAATCTTGGATACAAAAGAGCACATTTTGGATTGAATGGAACAATTATTAATATTACTATATATTTGGATAAAATTCAACAAGCATTTCCTCAAAACTTGGAAGACTCGATGACAATTGGAGTGCTTCTCAAACAAAGTTAGAATACAAAAATGCATATTTGTCTGGAAATGTTCAACCAAGGAATGTCATAGTTGTGTTGAATAACTTTTGCAAAACTGTGCTTTATCAAAATGAAGTCATCGTCATCGATGTTTATTGGGAAGAGGTATTTAAAAAAGTCATTGCAGAAGAAAGTGAAAATAGTCCAAGGACAGAGATAGGTGAAAGTTTTGAAGAAGACAAAGAAATGGAACAAATTTCTGAATCAATTGTACATGGATATGGACATACTCATATAATATATTACTTGGATAACAATATATTGCAAATTGCACCTTCATAAGCATTTAAACCACTAGGTATTTTCCAAGACAAGTTCTCTGAAGAATTAAAATTCCTTACATTATTTTTTGGGTTTAGCCATCCTGGCGACATTTTGAACATATTTTCATATCAACAAATTGTACATTGGGAACTTACACATATGATCAATGACTTTGAATCACATAATATAAATGTTTTCTTTAAAACGATAAGAATTCTAACTAAGAAAGTTTCAATCACTATTTGGATATCGATTCGCAAAGGAGAGTTGAAAGGAAAAAAATTACTAGCAAAGGATGTAAAAGAAAAGAAAAAATTCTTGAACAAATTTTGAAATCTCCCATTTCATATCGATCCTTGAAAGAAATATGGACATCGCCTGACTATTTTGAAAACATTAGGAAAGATGTTTTTGCTATGATACGTCAACTTCGTCCACCAACATTCTTTACAACCTTGACAAGTGTTGAACATATTTGGACTCCGCTATGTAGTGTGTTGCAAAATATTGAGCACCAGAGACCAACAAAGCATACTAACAATATTTATGAATAAAAAATTGATGTGTTGATTAGGAAATTTCATATGGTATGTAGCCATTACTATATACATTGAATAAATCCATTCAAAATTTCAAATCCTTAATCTTAAATAATAGCAATTTCTTTGGCAAAGTTTATTATTTTTTTACAACAAAATTCCAACATAGAGGCAATGAGCATGAATATGGATTACTTTGGATAAAAGATGCATTATCTATGGGAAAATATATGATAATGAGATTATTGCATTTTTTGATGAATACATATCTATTGATTCACCGTTGCTTAATGAATATTTGATTAAGGTTCAAACCCTTCACCATACCAAAACATGCAAAAAAAACGTGCATCTAATTGTAGATTCAAGTTTCCTTTTCTTCCATTGGATGAAGCCTTGATTTTGGAATCGCTAGAGAAGCAAACAATGAAATGCTTGGCAAGGAAAAAAACCTTCTATTGGTATTGGAACAAAGAAAATTTTCAAAATATATGTCTTTCAAACATTTCTTAGCAAAACTAAACATTAGTAAACAAGGATATGTATTGTTCGTACGCTCTTTGCTTGTACGTCTTTTTCTTTTGGTAAAAATGCATCCAGTAGAAACATGGGTCAATGCATTTGCAAAAAAAATTCCAATGCTTTGGCAAGAAAATATTGATGCACAATTCATATTAGATGCATACATCGCAACAAATTATGGTAGCTCATATATAACGAAAATGGATCAAACATGACTACTGCATTTAAGAAAATCAGAGACAGATGTCTTTCTAACAACGATGGAAGGATAGAAACAATTTGAAAGATTTCCAATGCATTGTTAAATATGTAATAGATGTCAACATTTCAAGCAGTCCATATGTCCCTTTCAATTCCTCTTCGTTCAGCATCAAGAAAACATTTTTTATTAACACTGCAACATAATAAAAATGCACATATGTGTTAAAAAGACCATTGATTTTGCAACAAGAGCCAGATGTTTCTGAAACATTCTTTGTTCTTCTAATATAGATAAATAGAGATTCCCCCATCTAAACTTTAACATCTCTACTTAGAAAAATATGTGTCCTATTACTCATGCACTGGCACACTTACAAAAGCAGAAAAAATGTCCATCTATTATACGATAGATACGATACAATAAAGAAAAAGATCCGTAAAATTGGTGTAGAGAGAATTTTTTTTATATGCCCAATAGAGAAAATGAAGTGTGTTTACTAGCAGATCATGAAACATCGTCTCAAGCATTCATATGTCATATGGATACAATCGAGTTTGTTGAATAAAATTTGTAACAAATATTGGAGAAAAATAGGGCAATTTTGGCAAGGCTATTGAAACAATCAGTAGTAACTCTAAACAAATATTTCTTCCTTTAAATGCTTTAGGTGACCAACCTACTAATTTTGAATTTGAAAAATATGACCTTCAACAAGACCTCTTGCATATGCCTCGATACCAACAAATAAGCCTTGGAACATGCTATGACCAAATACATAAAAAAAAAACATTCGTTATCATCATTGAGGAATATTATGCAATTAGGAGAAGCCTTAATCCAGAACAACAATCAATAACAAAATAAATTTTACTTAGGAAAATAAACAACCCATCTACACCTATACATATTTTTCTAACTAGTGGAGCAGGTGTTAACACCTAAAAGTTGCTCACTAGCTCATCTCCCTAGTCACATAACCCATTTGTCCACTTTTCCTACATTTTGTCCTCCAAAACAATAAAAAACCCTCAAATGGTTACCAAAAGGGAAAAAAATCATTATTTCCCTCCTTAATTAATGAAATTCCTTCAAAAAAGGTCAAAACCCACAAAAAGGGTCCAAAATCCCCAAAATAAAAGAAAAAGGGGAAAAAAGTCAAAAATAAATTCAAAAAAAAGGAAAAGACCCTAATACCATTAGCCAATGCTATTGGTTTCCCAAAACCATGGGTCAATACTCCACCACCCAAAATCACTATAAAAGGTGATGGAGGCCCCCCATTTCACATCCATAATCACTCTTCATAACCTTATGTTGTCGAAATTCCTACTGAACTTGAGCCTATCACCTTGAGCTTATGTTCCCCATTCAGTTGAGTCTTGGCCACCTCTTGGGCATTTGGAGAAGATCTAGGAACTTTGGAGATCCAGTGCACTACCCTTCGTACAGTTGTAAGGACTCCAAAAACCTCACCATTTGAGGTAAACACCATTGTAAACCCCTGTTTTCCCATTAATACAAAAAATTTCAAATTCCATTAATGAGTTCCTCATGATTGTTTATTTTTACTATTATTGTTAGGTTTATTTTTATGTTATCACTTACACATGTCACTCTTTTAATATCTAGTTTTTACTCATTATTTTGAACTACTACTAAGGGTTCTTGAATCCTTAGTTGATGCTCATCTCCCTAATCACATAACCCATCATGGACTATGCTACAAAATTTCAATAGGTCCAAAATGGCTTGAACCTTCAAAGGATCAACGGTGATCCCATTTTGAGAAACAATGAATCCCAATAATCGACCTGCAGGAACCTAAAAAACATACTTGAGAGGTGTAGCTAGGGTTTTACCCCTAGCTTGTGCAAATGAGCACCTACTAAGGAGAAGGGACTCCTTAGTAGCAGTTCAGTAAATGTAAATTAAAATGCTAAAACAGAAATATAAATTACTCTAAACATGTGCATGAAACAGAAAAAATAAGATGTAAAGAATGGCTTTTGTATTAATTTTACCTCCAATGTGAAGGTTGGTGAAGCTCTTGCAATGGCCCAAGAGGGTTGCTCCAAGCTCCAACTTGCTCCTTCTCTTTCTCCAATGGTGGAAATGGGCCAAAAGGGGCTCTCAAGGTGAAAGTAGCTCAAGGGTGAGCTAGGGTTTTAAGAGAGATTTTGGCAGAGTAAGGGTACTTATGACTGTGGATATGAAATAAGGGGTCTCCATCACCTATTTATAGTTTTTTGGTGGTGGAGTGCTGACCCATGGTTTTGGGAACCATATGGTTTAGGGCAGCTGTATAGGGTTTTTTTTTCTCCTTTTCCTCATTATTTTATATTTTTTATTCCCTTTTTTAAGGGATTTTGCTATTTTTAGAGGAATTTTGGATTTTTTTTGGAGGAAAAAGGGGTTTTTTAGCCTTTTTGAGGCTTTTTTGATGGTTTTGTGGCCTTTTGGAGGCTTTTTAGTGGGATTTTCAGGGTTTTTAAGGGAAATATGGTAGGAAAATGGACAAATGAGCCATGTAATGAGGTAGATGAGGTAGTGAACACTTTTTGGGTGTTAACAAGAGGGTTCAAGCAGATATTGTATTTGCGACAACGCAAAAAGACTTGTCGGAGATCATCTAGGTTGTTGGACTGCTTCTTGAACCACGCAGTGAGGTCGTCCAAGTATACAAGGATAATATGAACCAAATCATGGAAGCAATACATCATGGCCAGCTGAAATGTGGCACCAGCATTTTTAAGACCAAAGGGCATAACTTGGTAGGAAAAGGTGTCCCATGGGGTGGTGAAAGCAATCTTATATTGATCTTCTTTATGGATTTGTATCTTATTATAGCTAGAGAAAACGTCCATGGAGGATAGAATCTTGTGACCCAAAAAAGTATCAATAAGATGATCGATGAAAGGCGTGGGAAAGTTGTCTTTGGGACAAGCTAAATTTAGATCTCGAAAATCGGTACAGACACGAATCGTGCCTTGTTTTTTGTTAACCGGCACAGGATTGGACACCCAGGTGGTGTAGGAAATGGGATAAATGAATCCAACTTGGCGTAAATTTTCAATATCTGATTTCACGGCTGGTAGCTTAGTGGGTTGAATGGGTCGTTGTTTTTGGTGGATGGGTGGGACATCAGGCCAAGTATCAATATGGTGATCAATGATTTTTGCAGTCAAGACCGGGCATCTCAGTATATGACCAAGCGAAAACATCACATAATTCTTGGAAATTTTTCTTATAGGAATTAATTTCATCTTCAGTACAGGAAGCACCTAACGTAATGATCTTAGGCATACTGGGTGGGATGGAAATATCGACCTGAATGGTAGGTGAAATGTTAGCCATGTTACCTTTTTCGAAGGCATCGGGAGTTGGGATGGGGTTGTTAAACCAGTCCACTTTGTGAGGGATGAAGTATTTCATCTCAACGAAAAGTTGGTTGGCCGTACTCATGGTAGACTCCTCCGAAATAAAATTGGCTCGATGATGCATATCATCCCAAGGGAAGTCAGGGGCCAATAATCACGGGGGCTTCACTAGAAGGCAATATAATATCACGTTCGTTAATATTGGGGTATTAAATAATTTTGAAATTTTAAAAATTATATTGCTTATATATAAGGGGGCAAAGGTTTTTTTTATTTAATGTAACAATACAAAAATATGTTGGGGTCTTTTTTATATGGTCGGGTTGACAAATAGATGAGAAATGGGGATGGGACCATGGCCGAATGAGAAATCGCGTGGTGAAAGCAGAGAAATCAGGCGTTGAGGCATCGTTAAGGCAAGGCTCAGGCTTACCAGTACACAGAGAAATCGCGGCCAGGGGTTTCATGTGGGTTTCATGGTGGGGAAATAGTGGACAGGGTTTTCGAGCTTACCAGTAGTTAGAGAAATCGCGGCCGACAGTTTAGTGTGGGTTTTATGGTGGAGAAATCGCGGCAAGGGTTGAGCTCGGGCAGGAAACATAATATTCTTTCACTATAGCGGCCATGGCACTCTCCTGCTTGTCGAAACAGGGGACCAAGATGATACTGAATATGACGAATGCATTGTTCCCTGTGACATGAATCTTATCACAGGTCCCATCTATTCTTTGAATTGTTTTTTCTTCAGTTTTTTGTTGATTCCTTGAATTGTATTTACTTGGGTTCTTTTGATTTGTATCTTTTTGTATCTATTGTGCTTGTTCTATGTTTCTTAAATGCTATTTGAAAACTGAATATGCACATCTATTTAAATAGCATTGTAGCGTGCTACATTTGTCTGGACACAACAATAGTTATAGGAATTGTTCTTGTCACAAATGGCTTAAAAGATATTTGCACATGAGGGAAGAACTGAATGGAGTTTGCTCGATCTTGGATCTGTTTTCAGTGGCCACTTTTAAATTTCTATGATCGACAACCAAGAAACTTGGGGATAAACTATTTGGGGTTCAAAATGCTAGATTTACATGATGTGTGCACAATGAGAACTGACTAGATTTCATGTTAAGAATAAATTCTTTGTATCAACTCTTCAACAGTAAACTGACAGGGACAGTCATATGCATTCTTATATCTTAGTTACAATCACTAGAGTACATGATTCTTGTCATAAACAATGGTAATTACTTTCCCTTTCTAAACTACTATGTTTTGATTACTGTTGTATGTCATAAGATGCCTACTTGTAGAACCATTCCCGGAGTCTTCTTTGAATGAACAGGAAGGGAATATGCTCATGGAAGACTATGAAGCATATGCAAAGCATGTCAGGTATGTTAATGATGCATCCCTCTCTTTTTCGATGCTAATGTACTCATTCTGAGCTTGAATATTATTAGGATCATACTTTACAATTTTTTTAAAACACATGGGTATAAAATATATTTGCACAATTCATCTATATCTGGACATAATTGAATAATTCCAGATATTTTCCTCAGTAAATCCAACTACCCTGCATATAGTTTATACTCAGTAATCAGTTGAACTTATCATTCTCTAAGAAATTTGACACATTGTCTAATGTTAAGTAGTGCTTCTCTCTTTTCTAGGGTTTACCCTCTTGGGTCACCCTTTCTCTTATGGTCATCTTTTTTTATTTCACTTGTATCCTATAGCTTGTAGATTCTAGGAGTTGCTCATAGCTTGTCTGTCACTTACTGGGATTTCTAGTCCCATTGACCTTTTTTCCTTCTTACGGATTGTGCTTTAGATATGTGTGCTTTATCTATTTTTTGTATTTGGTGAAATTACAGTGTGAGTGTTCTTAATGTGTCCATATTCACACACCTGCACCTGACTCTGCACAAGTGCCTTTAGTAATTGTCAATGTGAATCTTGTTATGTCAGTCATAAAGTATTATATTGGATACCATTTAGTAGTATGTGCATTGTGAACTGTAGAGGCTTGTTGTGGATCTATTCAACTCTTCTAACAAGGGTATAAAGAATGCAAATGAACTTTTGTGTCTCTGGCGAAAACTTTGTTCCCAAGAGGTAATATGTGCTTATATTACAAACAGTAATGTTGAATTGGGTTTCTTTTGTAGGCTCTATACAAGCATTCATGCAATGAAGCCCAAATTGAAAAGTAAAGTGGCTATTTCAGAATCTACTGCTTTAAATGAACGACCAAAAATACCCTTGTTACCTCTCCTACTCCAGTTGTACCATGCACAACAAATAAAGAAAATAATATTCAAGATACAAGCATAAATGTTGCTTCAACATAAGCTGAGGGAGTTGGTGCATCAACAGTTCATAAGAAGAAGGATCTGGCCTTTGCCAAAGTACATGTTGATAAGAAGAAGCTCAATGCAAGGAAGAAAAGTATTAATAGATTGTAGAATTTTAGGCCTTTTTATCAGTCATTGAGTCCTTTTAACTGGTCATGTTACAAAGGTGAGCTAATTTATTCTGTGAAAATTGCATTGATCCTTTGAGGCCAGATTGGGAAATGATGTATTTAGGTGGAAAGGCTTGGTCTCAGAATCTTTGGGAGCCAAAAATTTGGTACCTGCGATCATAGTTAATGAAAACTGCTGCAAGTTTGTTTGTTGGTATCTATAATTATTATTTTTTGTGCCTTCTTTTCAATAATTTTGGCTTTTGGCTTTAGTAATGAGATTTCGTCCATGTAAATTTAGTTATTTAGGATGTAATTTTCAATGAATGGTATGCAATTTAAAAAAAAAAAAGTTTTGCTGATTTAAAATGTTAATCTGAACACCCAGGCATGAGGCATCCCATAATGAAAACATTGAATCAAGATGAAATGCTCGGTTTCTTTGGCAATATCGAATTTACTCTGGACAATTCTTCTAACAAGGGTATAAAAAATGCAAATGAATGTTTGTGTCTCTGTTGAAAAATTTGTTCCCAAGAGGTAAGATGTGCTTATATTAAAAAAATTAATGTTGAATTGGGTTTCTTTTGCAGGTTCTATAAAAGAATTCATGCAATGAAGCCCAAATTGAAAATTAAAGTGGCTATTTCAGAATCTACTGCTTCAAATGAAGGCCCAAAAAATACCCTTGTTACCTCTCCTACTCCACTTGTACCATGCACAACAAATAAAGAAAATAATATTCAAGATCCAAGCATAAATGTTGCTTCAACAGAACCTAAGGGAGTTGGGGCATCAACAGTTCATAAGAAGAAGGATTTGAATTTTTCCAAAGTACATGTTGATAAGAAGAAGCTCAATGCAAGGAAGAAAAGTCTTAAAAGCTTGTAGAATTTTAGGCTTTTTTATCAGTCATTGAGTCTTTTTAATTGGTCATGTTACAAAGGTGAGCTAATTTATTCTGTGAAAATTGCATTGATCCTTTGAGGCCAGATTGGGAAATGATGTATTTAGGTGGAAAGGCTTGGTCTCAGAATCTTTGGGAGCCAAAAATTTGGTACTTGAGATCATAGTTAATGAAAATTGCTGCAAGTTTGTCTGTTGGTATCTATAATTATTATTTTTGGCGCCCTCTTTTCAATAATTTTGGCTTTTGGTGTCAGTAATGAGATTTCGTCCATGTAAATTTAGTTATTTAGGATGTAATTTTCAATGAATGGTATGTCGTTTTTGAAAAAAATAGTTTTGTTGGTTTAAAATGTTAATCGGAACACCCATTGATGAGGCATCCCATAATGAAAGCATTGAATCGGGATGAAATGTTTGGTTTCTTTGTCAATATCAAAATTTACTCTGGACAATTCTTCTGACAAGGGTATAAAAAATGCAAATGAACTTTTGTGTCTCTGGCGAAAACTTTGTTCCCAAGAGGTAAGATGTGCTTATATTACAAACATTAATGTTGAATTGGGTTTCTTTTGCAGGCTCTATACAAGCATTCATGCAATGAAGCTCAAATTGAAAATTAAAGTGGCTATTTAAGAATCTACTGCTTTAAATGAAAGCCCAAAAAATACCCTTGTTACCTCTCCTACTCTACTTGTACCATGCACAAAAAATAAAGAAAATAATATTCAAGATCCAAGCATAAATGTTGCTTCAATAGAAGCTAAGGGAGTTGGTGCATCAACAGTTCATAAGAAGAAGGATCTGGCTTTTTCCAAAGTACATGTTGATAAGAAGAAGCTCGATGCAAGGAAGAAAAGTCTTAAAAGATTGTAGAATTTTAGGCCTTTTTATCATTCATTGAGTCTTTTTAACTGGTCATGTTACAAAGGTGAGCTAATTTATTATATGAAAATTGCATTGATCCTTTGAGGCCAGATTGGGAAATGATGTATTTAGGTGGAAAGGCTTGGTCTCATAATCTTTGGGAGCCAAAAATTATGTACCTGAGATCATAGTTAATGAAAGCTACTGCAAATTTTTTCTGTTGGTATCTATAATTATTATTTTTGGTGCCCTCTTTTCAATAATTTTGGCTTTTGGCTTCAGTAATGAGATTTCGTCCATGTAAATTTAGTTGGTTAGGAGGTAATTTTCAATGAATGGTATGTAGTTTTTGAAAAAAAATAGTTTTGTTGGTTTAAAATGTTAGTCTAAACACCCAAGCATGAGGCATCCCATAATGAAAGCATTGAATCAGGATGAAATTTTGGGTTTCTTTGGCAATATCGAAATTTACTCTGGACAATTCTTCTGACATGGGTATAAAAAATGCAAATGAACTTTTGTGTCTCTGGTGAAAAATTTGTTCCCAAGAGGTAAGATGTGCTTATATTACCAACATTAATGTTGAATTGGGTTTCTTTTGCAGGCTCTATACAAGAATTCATGAAATGAAGCCCAAATTGAAAAGTAGAGTGGCCATTTCAGAATCTACTACTTTAAATGAAGGCCAAAAAATACCCTTGTTACCTCTCCTACTCCACTTGTACCATGCACAACAAATAAAGAAAATAATATTCAAGATCCAAGCATAAATGTTGCTTCAAAAGAAGCTGAGGGAGTTGGTGCATCAACAGTTCATAAGAAGAAGGATTTGGATTTTGCCAAAGTACAGTTGATAAGAAGAAGCTCGATGAGAAGCAGTAATTTGCAAATTTGAAATTATAGTCTTCGTTGTTGATATCATGTGTTCTGACATTGTTTCTTTCAAGGCCTCTCTATCTATCTGGAGTTGTGTCTTAGCTGATGTTGTTTATATTTTGGGAATGATTGGATTAATGCAAAACATAGCTACAATACCTCCACCTGGAGCTGTAGGAAAGTAGGATGTGGCCCTGAGAGTATCAGGAGACACTGCTGTGTTTTGGGGTTGTAGGATTTTGGGAGCACAGGATACCCTTTATGATGATCAAGGTCGACATTAGTTCAAGGAGTGCTATATCGAAGGATTTGTTGATTTTATTTTTGGAAATGCATTGTCCATGTATGAGGTGAGCTTTACCTATAACTATATCAAGTTACAATTATTTCCTAGTTGTGTTGTGTATGTAGCATAGCTCCATCTTAACTTTGGATTAATTATGCGTCCAAAGCCATCAGAATCCTCCTTAACCATGTTTACACACCCAAAAATGATTTGAATTTGAATCCTCTGGCTCTGGGTGCATAATAGAGGACTGAGGTAGATGGAGTTTTGCTAATTAAAAATTTGGGCTATTGGAATTTATTTGAATATATGGATTGTGGACAAAATGAAAAGTAGGATGATGGATCCATATATATCAATAGAATGAGTGTATAGTTAGATCATAATCATTAAGTTTTGCATTGAAAACGTAATTTTGTAGGCTTCTTGAACTTTAATCTTAGCTAGGACTGGAAACCCAAGGTAATTTCCAATCTGATCCTTCACGTTGCAAGTGAGGATGCCCAACATGCTTGGAACTAGTGTGTATTTCACATTGCAAGTGAGGTTTTCCAAATGGATTAGAATTAGTGGTGGGGAACAAGGAGTTTCACATCCTTGGTCATATTTTAAATTTCATTTGGCATTTTGAGGTATTCATGGAGGCACCCATAGGTAAGGATTGACTTATGACATCACAAGGTCATGATGTTGTACATGTATTAGAAACCCAAAACTACCCATCCCATGTTTTGGTATTTGCATATCTTTCATCAACCTAGGAATCCTCAGAGAAACATGTTCCAGGATTTCTAATCCCACTCTGACCAAAATTGTGTGATTTCTATCCAGGTCCTTGTCCTTCCATTCTATGGCTTGGGGGCAGTTTTATTTCATAAAAACATTCTACACTTTTGGGTGGATTCCTCTTTTAATAGAGGAAACTTTGATGGATTGATTGTAGGGGTGTCATGTGCATGCAATAGCAAGTAGGGTTGGAGCTGTAACAACCCAAAAGCGAGGGAGCTTGTTAGAGGATACTGGGTTGTCCTTTGTGAAATGCAAAGTGACTGGATCAGGAGTCTTATATCTTGGACGAGCGTGGGGAACATTCTCTCGTGTTGTGTTTGCTTATACTTACATGGACAATATCATCGTGCCCAAGGGCTAGTACAACTGGGGTGATCCCTCCAAATAATTGTCAGTTGCACTCTCCGTATACTAGAATTCCTATGTCATAAATTTAAGTTTGGTTTAATAATCTTCTCTTGTTACACGATAAATGATGGGGGTAATTTTTGTTTTTGCTGTGCAGGACTGTCTTCTATGGGCAATACAAGTGCACTGGACTAGGGGTATACTTTTAAGGCAGAGTGTCATGGTCTTGGGAGTTGAAAGATGAAGAAGCCAAGCCCTTCATTGATCTGAGCTACATTGATGGAGACGAATGGATCATCCTGTGAAGATTGATTTGTTCATAGAAAAGTATGCTGGTGATATTGTTCTATTATATTTGCAATTTCTTGTGAAGGACCCGACTTCTTGTTAGGCACCAAACTTGTACTATTATGCATACAAATTCAATACCTATACTCGTATTCAGTGACCTTACCTTCAGTTCTAAGACCTCTTTGAGATATGCTTAGGCACTGCTTAGGTTGGCATCAGGCCAAGCCTTAGCTATGCTCAATTAAGATATCCAACCTTTTGGAGAGATCAGGTAAGACTGGCACAAGACCAGCCCTTAGCTATGCTCATGTAATATCCAGTGCAAGACCTTACCTCCTTCAGTGAAGTGATAACTTTTACTTGAGCTATGCATAAGACCTAGAACTTTGCTCAGTCATGAAAATTATGAGTGTTGCTTGAGCTTTGTGAAGGATTGATTTGAGACCAAGATTGCATACATTTGAAGTGGCAAGTCACATGCTTTTAATTCAGCTACTACAGGAAAAATGGATTTTTTCCCTGAAAATTTAGAGGTGACCAATAATTCCAAAATTGTAAGTAAGGTCCAGAGGATAAGATAGGGTAGGATACGAGGTATACGAGGTGTTTTTTTATAGTCACGGAAATATTTTCTAGATGCCACTCATTCTTTGGTGTGTCGTACTTTTTAGTATGTGTCACCTCTTATGCACTTGAGCTAAAGGTGACCTTGTGGAAATTGCTTATACTGATTTGTTTGTACTAGTTAATCCAGTCACCTAATGCTAGTTGTAGGTGAACTTGTGGGAGTTGTATGTGCTAATTTGTTTGTTTACTGAAATTGAATGAGAATATTATCAGAAAAATTATGTCAGCTTACAAGATTTGTCAATCTTTAAGTTCAGTGTGAGGATTCTAGTCCAAAAAACAAAAGATTAACCTATCTTGTTGACCTTGCACAAGGAAGTCTACTATTGGGGCACTTGCATACAAAAAATACTGTTGATAAGCAGAGCTATGAGATGCTAGAATCCAATTCAATTAACTGAAAAAGAAAGGAGAGAGCAATGCCAACTAGATGCATATTATCATGATATAACATAAACATAATACTGAAAAAATTTGTAACAATAGAGACAAAATTTACAAACTTTGTTTTAGGATTGTGTCTGGATTGCTAGGGAGTCTGATATGGTCCTCATTATCAAATTGATATAGATGACGATTCTGTAATTGCTATTTCTGATCTCTGTATTTTTTTTGGCTTTATGGGATTTGATATACTTTACCACTTGAAGATTAAGTTATTGGAACTTGGAATCTAAAATGTATGAAGATTTAATGACTGGAGATGGGATAGGCTAAGTTATTAGAACTTGGAATCCAATATGAATGAAGATTTAATGAGTTGAGATCGGATTGAAATGAGTCTCGGGTTTTTAAATAACTCCACAATGAAGGGATACCTAACATTATTATTGTCAAGGAAATCTAGTTAGAACTTCATGTTTACAATTTTCTATAACACTCACTAACTACAATTTCTTAAATTTTCTAATAACACTCATTAACTACCATTTCATTTTTACAATTTCTTGATTGATGTCCTGAGATTGAGAAAAAATTGATTGAAATAAAAATTTAATTATAGAATATTAATGTGAAACAAAATCCAATCATCTAAGATTAAGATACACCTAACATTACAATTTCTTGATTAATGAGTTGATATTGAGAAAATATTGATTGAAATAAAAATTTAATTATAGAATATTAACATTACAATTTCTTGATTGATGAGTTGATATTGAGAAAAGATTGATTGAAATAAAAATTTAATTATAGAATCTTAACGTGAAACAAAATCCAATCACGTAAGATAAAGATACATCTAATATTATTCTTAAAATAAGGTTATCTTAATCACTTTTCTAGATCTATTCATAAAAACATGTGCTAAATAAAATATTACATTTTCAATCAAATTTATGCTTAAGAAAGAAATCACCAACACTAGAAGGTTCAAAAAAGTAAAAAAAAACACAAAGAGGGGGTGGACTATAGTAGATACAAACACTCCAAAGCTATAACATACCACTATAAACAACAAAATCTTGAAAGGTAAGTTGGGCACTAGAAAATTAGCAACGAGGAATGAGAATTAGGCAGGATGGGCACTATCAATGGGGATTTGTGGTCCATGGAAAGTGGATTAGAGAAGTATGAAAACTGATGGGCTTTTCCTAGGATAATTTGTTCATCTATGGAAACACCTTGAATCTTTGGGATTTCATGTCCATTAAAACATTTTAAATTAATGTGAAATAATTCAATATGATCATATCAATGAGGGTGCCAGATATAATTATTAAGATGACAAAGGTAGAGAAAAAACACTAATTTCATCGAGATAGCGAGGTGCTCTACAACCCAATATGAGAGAGATGTTGTAACGGTGTAAAGTAATGTTACCAAAAATTTTAAAATAAAAATAAAATATGAATGTCTACTAATAAAATAAAAAATTAAAAACAACATAGAACCATCTTAAACCTAGACTATCAAGCTTCAAGAGGGATCAAATTCTTGGAGGTGTGAATTTTTTCTTGTCAATGTGTAAAAAATTTAAGATAACAAAATTTACACCTCAAGAAATTGGATCCCTCTTAGTGCTTGATAGATCTAGGTTTAATGTGAATCCATGTTGGTGCAACTATGTTTCCTCTAATTCAAGTATGCGTTGAAGGCTCAATTGATATTATGAACAATGGAGTGGCATGAGTTGAATGTAGAGGCAGAACTAGCAATGGCTGTCACACACACACACACACACACACACACACACACACACAATTAAGCATGCCATAACATCATCTCCATGTCATATTATACATCATGTGGTATCTATCTATATGAGGTAGACATATATACAATGTATAAGACCCAGGCCTCAGAGATGAGTTTTATGGCATAACTAATGGAAGACATTGGACTATTTACGTAAAGTCGATCAATTGTAACAATAATTTACCAATTGCAAGCTATCCAAATTAATATTTGACAAGCAATATGTAATATAAGCCTTTTTATAAAATTTTAATATAAGTTGTATGTCACTATGTCCATTGGCTCTAGTGACATACAAGAAGTCATCTCATATCTCTTCATTAGACCATTAGATGTTGCAAATCATAATGAGATGTGGTTGAGTAATTTCATTGTGGGTGAAGTAACGTGCATCCACAATATACATCGAAAGAAGCAAGTTGCATTGTGGAATGCATGTGGGGTCATAAGAGGGGTATCATATCAATATAATAGGTAGAAATATAAAGGGGTATAAAAAATATTAATGAAAAAATTGATACATACAATATCTAGTGAAAAAGGGGTTTTTTTTAATTGGGAAGGCATATTGGGAGGGGGTTAAAAAAACCGATTTTGGAAGGTATTTTCAAATATTTAGTGAAATTAGGGGTATTGTTTCATATGCCATGAACGAACGTGCTATGATAGTGATTTATTCAGTGAAGCCCCCGTGCCATTAATGTCTCGACGATTTCTTCGTCATTGTGAAAAAGTGTGTGGATAAGTTGGGAGAGGTAAAGCTAGTGGTTGGGGGAAAGGTTGGTCCATTGCTTGTGGAAATCATATAGATCGTGTTAATATCGCCCAAGGAGGAGGATTCAGGTGGGTGAATCTCCTTGATGGTAGTAATGGAGGACTCTAAAGAGGACTAATTCATTTCGTGTAGAACCAGTTGATACTCAGGTAGGTCGGGGCAATGGTGGGAATAATTTCCGTAGACTCCACATATGGCGTAATAGTGGTTGGTGCACAGTGATTTGTTACGTGGTTTAGGGGTGGTTTCCAGCTTGACAACTGGAATATTGGTTTCATCATCCAACGTTTTCATGTGCTCTTGAAGGTTTGGAAATTGTGGACAATTATGGGTGGCATGGCCCAAATCATTGCATAAAGAGCACTTAGGGGGTGCACAAGATGAAGGGGGAGGTTTCATGGTTTTCGTTGTCAGCGGAGCGGTATACGTTTGTGGGCCTCTCCCCCTAGTGTTCTTAGGTGGTGGAGGGGCAGGGTGAGATGCAGATGCAGTCAGCACACCAGGAGGTGGGTGGGTAGTAGTGGTAGTCGGATGGACAGGTTGTAGGATGACTTGTGGTTTCAGAGTGAGATTAGGAGCAGGAAGACACCATATGGGAATTCCTAACGTCAACCTTGAAATATTTAGTGTGGCCATTACAGGAATGCTTACTACTCCGGATGGTGGAAACAAGAACGAAATTGTATGGATTGGTGTGGCTCCAATGTGGTCGGGCACAAATGGCGGTTGAGAAAATAGTGGTGGTTGTGGGTTCAATATCGACTGATTTGAGGAAATAGTGAACAAGTCATAAATATAAACGGTCTGGGAAGGAGGTGGTAATGAATGAAAAGCGTAAACCATTGGAGTCTCTGAATAAAGTCCAAGGTCAACGGTGGAAACCAAAGAGGTGGGTCCACCAAAAATAGGTTGTTCAACCATGGGGAGAACATTTTCAGGTGTAGCGGGCGCATTTGGTTTGTAGTATGTGACTTGGTCGACTTTAACAATCCGTCCCTCATGGGGAAATATCATAATGCGGAACACAGATGAAGAAACGACATTCATGGCGTACATGTAACTCTATCATAGAATTAGGTTGTAGTCGAGTTGGGCAGTGACGACTTCTATGTCAATCAGGATGGTTTTACTAGCTAGTTAGACTGGGAAATTGGCCAGGAGGCCTTGTGGTTGGGATGAACGACCATCATAAGCTCGTAAAGTAGTCGTGGATGGTTGTAGGGTAGGGGATCCGAGCTTCTGCCACACGAATGTAGACATAACGCATGTAGAGGCACCCTCATCGATGATGCATCGATGGATAACAAGATTATGCACTGAAACCGAAACTTGAATTGATAATGTGGAAGGCATGCATGGTTTAGATTGGTCTAAATCAAATTCCATCATCCGTGAGTCAGAAGGGTCTATTGCACCTATGGTGGACACATCATTTTGCTCTGCGTTGGGAAGTTATTCAAAAATTCTAGGGCTGACATAGCAGCAGGGGATTTGGCTAAGTCATCCACGATATTATAATTGGAGGCCACATGAGCATTTCTATTATTATTAATGTGACGCAGAGGAAAACGAGGAGCTTTGGGGGCTCCGTCGAATGGTGTTGGCGATATGCGTAACGACTGATTTGTGGGAAGAGTTTTAGAATACTTGTCCGTAGGGATGGTTTCTGTGGTGGAACCATACTGGTTACGGCATGTTTGAAGGTTGACATTAGCGAAAGACATCATTAAAAGGTGGTGGGTACCTTATTCAATGGGTTGACTATCAGGAGCAATGTAAGTAACGTGTTGTTTTTGTGCTGGGGCACCTTGAGGTGGAGCCAAAGGTTGGGTGGCTACTACCCCTTGTGAGGGTAGGGGATTTTGCAACACCATGGGTTGTGTATTGGGTTGTGGGGGTTGAGTGGCGCCAGTGGAGCAGCATGTCCCTAGTGTTGGGCGTCATCATTCCAAAGTTGGAAAGCTCGCTCTAAATGGGGACAATTGTGTGTGTAATGGCCATATGCCCTGCAAATAGAACATGGGTGGTTCATGCGTAGGTTAGGGTTTTTACCTTTCTGAGGTGGTCGATCAGTATTTTGGTTAGCTGGGAGGCACCATTATTATCGGGAGGGTTCGGTGATGGACCGCCTCTAGTAAGAGGTTGGTTGTTGCTTCGGTTACGACCTCGTCCCCTATTTTATTGTCCTTATAGGTTCCTTTGGGCAGGTTGGTTCTGTTGCTGGTTTTGTTGAGCATAAAATTCCCCTTGGGGAATAGGGGGGTTCTTTGGTTGAGAAGGTGTTGGGGAAAGATGCGAGAGGGGCTTGACGTTTTGTAGGTGCATTTGCTGTTGTTGATGGTAGTAGGAAGGTGGCGCGGAAGGGGGAGCGTATGCCGACGGGGTATTTCTGTAACAATGTGTTGGAAAAGAAGGTCCATGTATATGGGGGGCTTGGGCTAGGGGAGAATACTAATATGTTGCTACTGAATGGGTTGTGGTGTGAAAGGTCGAGGTCACTCATGGTGGAATTGGGCATAGGATTATAAGTCGGGGGGCTATCTAGAGGCATATGAGTATAAGGCTAACTATGAGATGCAACGTGTCCAATAATGTTGTCGACAGCATGGGATTCCACCAGTGCATCTTTCTGGGAGGAATCATCACAGGGAGCATCAGGAAAAATGGAGTAGAGGTATCCCGACTGTGCATAAATGAGGTCAAATTGTTGGGCTTTGAGAATGGATTCTTCTTCGGTTTGGGGCCGTTCGTATGCCGCATCCTTGGTGATAACTGGTATGAGGGATTTCAAGAACCAATCTAAAAAGATGCAGTTGTCTAACTTGATCTTGCACAAAATACAGCATTGACGCCACTCATAAATATGGTCAATGATATGGGTAGCCATGTTATGTCTGCAAGATAGTATAATCTCAACAACAACATCATAACGGACAGATAATTGGAAGAACTGCAGGAAATTCGAAGCGAGAGACGAAAAAGTAGAGTGGGTCCCATGTGGTTGTTCAATATACCACTTAGCTGTAGAGCCAGTAAGGGTCCATTGTAAAAGGCAGAGGTAGATCGAGTCATACAATGTGGAGTTGGAGGAACACCATAAGTGGAAGGACATGATAAGGTTTTTTGGGTCCTCACCACCCTTTCCTTTGAACATTGGGATGTCGGAAGGGAGTTTGGTAGGCATGGTGGGCCATGTGGGGTCATGTTGGATCGAATCGTTGGTTAATCAGGACAGATCAGGGAGGTTGAGACTAGCCATGAATGAAAAACTAGCAGAAGGATGTGACATAGTGGTAGTGACCTGTGTGCTAGCCATTGCGGACGCCATGGGGCCACCTCCACCAAGAGGTGGGGAAATGGTGTGAGTCACAATGGGAATCGAATAGGAAGGTCCAATTCCCCCAAGTGTACTACTGGTGACCAAAGGGACGGTAGTCAGAATAGAGCCAATACCGATGGGTATGGAAGTAGTGACTGGAATTCCAGGTGTAGGTCCATTGGATGGTATAACATGGATGGATGTTGAAATGGTAGCTGGGCTATTGGTAGAACCACTGCCGATGATCTTGTTGGTAAATGGGTTATTATTCACGCAAACCATGGGGCTAGACGGAGCTGTGTAGGTGGGTAACTCTGACTCAGAATCAGAGGTAAAATAAGTGGTGTCGGGATAAAGATCCGACGATGAAGCTGTTCGTCTATGACATGTGGTATCAAGTGAACCGTACTGCGGGGATTGGCCCCGTAGGTGACGAGAGTGTCTTGGTGAATCAATGGTGATAGATGTAAAAAGTGTTAAATGGATGTGGGAGATAAAATGCTCAAAAATCCAAGTGCAACCATGTGTTCAAAAGGAAATCTCTCCAAAAATGCAGTGGGCGGGCCAACAACAAGCTCAAAAACACTTGCTCCAATAGCATGCTACAACAAGTGCAGTGGCAATAAAATGGTCAGAATACCAACAATAAACACTCCTAAAAAATAAAAAGGTAGACTCACTAATCCAATGGGGGTATAGGATCATGAAAACACCTATCTAAAATATATGAAAGCTCACACAAATTGTATCCCCTGTAGGGTGATGAAATCTGCAGTAAAGCAATACGAAATGGAGAACTAAATGGATAAGGATATCCCTCTACCAAGGGGGACTCCGAGTAAAAGAGTCCTAGAAGAATGGAAACTAAGTTACCCCATTCATGGCACATCTGGAAAGGTGTCCTGCAGCTTCAATTCTTTGGTCGTCGTACACCCGGTATGGGATCCAGCATGCATGACGAGAACAACGAGTTGGTGTTCTTCAGTACAGAATCGAGAGCGGTATTCCACTCAAACTTACAGAACCAATCTTGCTACTTTCCCTCCTAAGGGAGAGGCCCTCTGACAAATCGGTGTTAACCGTACCAATAAATAATAGGGTATTTTGGATCCATAAAAGACAACGGCTATGTCTCAAATGTAAATGACAATTGGGGTGTTATTTGGATGCCTATCCCCAAAGTCCTACCTAGCTACAAAATTCTTTTTGTGTTCCCCAAGTGGGGTTAAAGTTGGTTGAGTTAAGTAGATTTTAGGTCTCACTTGGATTATGGGGACCGAGTGTGTGCACAAGTGGTGTGTACCCAAGATTGCCAAGCGAGAAAATCAATGACTAAAACTTGAAATGAAAAGTATTAACTGTTATGTAAAATAAAAATAAATGAACTTGCTGAAATATAATGCAAAGTGAAATGTTGTAAATGCTACAGGAAGTGAATAGAAGAAAAATACAACTAGCAAAATGGATGCAAGCAAACAGATGGCTGTTAGGGCAAGAAAAATTGGAAAAAATGGTTGCCGGGTGCAAATATGAGGAAAAGAATCGCGCTTCTAGGTGTAGCAAACTACAGAAAAGTCGTGTTGGAAAAGACCAACAAGAACAGGAAACGGGGTATGGATTTTGGGGCCACAGACGCGCTAAAGAGCACGGGTTTTGGGGCAAAAAGTGTGCTAAAGAGCGCGAATCTCTAGGAAATCAGCGCACTAAAGAGCGTGGCTTTTGGGGCAAGAGATGCGCTAAAGAGTGCGACTAGATGTGAGAAAGGCATGCTAAAGGGAGTGGGTATCCAGCTGAAAAGCGCCCTAAAGAGCACGAGTTTCGGGCCTAAAGGTGCGCTAAATCATCGGTTTTGGGCTGAAATTCGCGCGAATAAGCGCAGGTTTCAGTCGGACAGTTGTGATCCGTGATGCGGAAAACGGTTTCTGAAGTCATGGGCCGATCCGGAAAAACATAATTTTTGAAGATTACTGTGAAGGCAAGGGCCAGATCTGAAAATATGGGCTCCAAGGCTAGACTGGAGCTGTAAAATGAAAGCAAAATAACAAGTACAAAACTAAAAATAACCGAATATTCTATGGGAATCTCCCCAATAGAGTTGCCAAAACTGTAGCTAGGGTTTTCACACTAGGTTTTGCTAAAGAGAACCTACTAAGGATTCAGGAACCCTTAGTAGCAGTTCAAAATAATGAGTAAAAACTAGATATTAAAAGAGTGACATGTGCAAGTGATAACATAAAAATAAACCTAACAATAACAGTAAAAATAAACAATCATGAGGAACTCATTACTCGAATTTGAAATTTTTTGTATTAATGGGAAAACAATGGTTTGCAATGGTGTTTACCTCAAATGGTGAGGTTGTTGGAGTCCTTGCAGCTATATGAAGAGTAGTGCACCGGATATACAGAGTTCCTAGCTCTTCTCCAAATTCCCAAGGGGTGGCCAAGACTCAACTGAATGGGGAACATAAGCTCAGGGTGATAGACTCAAGTTCAGCAGGAATTTCGGTAGCATAAGGTTATGAAGAGTGATTATGGATGTGAAATGGGCGGCCTCCATCACCTTTTATAGTGATTTTGGGTGGTGGAGTATTGACCCATGATTTTGGGCAACCAATAGTATTGGCTAATGGTATTAGGGTTTTTCCTTCTTTTTTGAATTTATTTTTGACTTTTTCCCCTTTTTCTTTTATTTTGGGGATTTTGTACCCTTTTTGTGGGTTTTGACCTTTTTTGAAGGAATTTCTTTAATTAAGGAGGGAAATAATTATTTGTTTCCCTTTTGGTAACCATTTGAGGGTTTTTTAGGGTTTTGGAGGCCAAAAATGTAGGAAAGCGGACAAATGGGTTATGTGACTAGGGAGATGAGCTAGTGAACAACTTTTGGGTGTTAACAACAGGTACTAGGAAACGTTACACCGCTTTTTCAATTTACAATGGTTTGTTGCACTTTCACAACAAAGACGTTCATAGCGATCCATTAAAGAAAAAAGGCCTAGTTGTCGCATTTACAAGGAGATATTCTTACAATGTACATGGAACCACAATTCACTTTCCTTTGCATCTTCCATTGAACTCTGCAAGTTTTCTATCGTTAAGCTCAAACACACTAGACTCTCTAACCAAAGATTATCAACAATTGTGTGTTTTGTCAATAGATGAAGCTTCACTCATTGGTGCACAAATGTTATATAACATAGATATAAGAAGGTTTTGAGAAATTATGCACATGCCTACATTTCAATTTGGGAATCTAGATGTGATATTTTGTGGTGATTTCTATCAAGCAAAACCCATACATGACTCTTGTATTTTTGAACAACCAAATTTGCGTCAAGAGAAAATCCCATATAGCTTTTGGGTAGAAAATGTCAAGCTATTTGAATTGGAAAAAGTGATGCAAAAAAAGACAAAAAGTTTGTTTCAATTTTAAATAGAATAAGAATCAATACACAAACAATGGAATATATTGATTTCCTTAATCAAACTTGCTATAGACCAGCACCACGGGATCCTACATTTCCTTACCTCTTTTATAGGAATAAAGATGTGGAAGAGAATAAAAAAAATATTGTGTGTTGTTCAAATAGATGCATACACTCTAATAGCTATTGACAAATTAGTTGATACAATTGACTGAACAACATTTGAACAAAAAAAATGCACTTGCCCTCAACAATTGAATTGAAAGAGAATATGCTTGTTGAATTGATCGGACTCAGGAAATTATGCAGTTGATGATGGTTTAGTGAATGGTATAGAAGGGATTTTCAAATGATAAACAAAAAAAACTTTTGATATTGTATGGATCGATTTCCAAGATCCAGCATTTGGACAGATGCAATGAGTTAGCATGCATACAAATTTACACACCTGATGTAATGTATAATTGGAATCCTATTAAAATCATTTCTATACAAAAACCAATTGAAAACAAGAAAGTAGTGGTATGGAATTGATTCTGTATTCAACTAGCATGTGCACAAACAATTCATAGAGCACAAGGCCTAACTATGGATAGGTTATCATTTGACCCAACATGAATAAAACAACATGGCCATGTGTATATTTCCCTTTGAGGTGTAAGAAACATTGATTCGCTTTATTTATAAACAAATTGCAAGAAAACAATTTTTCTCTTTGCTTTAAAGTTGTCACTGAAATTGAAATATAAAAATGTATTCACAATGGAAATTTTAATATGGAATTTGTTCAAGGAAGGAACACAATTGTTTGTTGATATGTACGTTAAATACATGAATTCTAGCATTGCATATGGATGATTTCATAAACGACAGTAATATTCCACAAACAAATATCTTATGTCTCCAAGAAACATGTGTTTCCAAAATAGTTGAAGATACTTTACTTGCAAAATAATATAGATGTGTTTCAGCATTTGACATACATGGCATTGCTACTTGCTTTAAGAAAACAATAGTCCATTGTAACTCAAGAAACTATGTAACAAAATACTTGGAAGAAATAATAACTTATTTCCAAGTTAATCACCATTGCTTCAACTTAATAAACATTTACAATAGACCAGCAGCTCCAGTTGAAAGCCTTTTCTCATTTTTAAGTTCTATGCTTTGCCAGACAATGTAAAACACACAAAAAATCATTTTCAGAGATTTCAACATAGATATGTTACAAAATAGTATAGAAAATAACAATTAAAGTCATTTATGATAAGTAATGGATTTAAACTATTTACAACCAAAGCAACGACTGATAAAGGGTTAGTGCTTGACCATTTTTCGTGAAATGTAGAGAACACATTGTCTTTGGAATTTTTTATGCTTATTGGACTGACCATCATGAAACATTCATATCAGTTCCTCTTGCAAAACCATGAACAATATTGAAAGTATGTAAGAGGAAAAATGAAAACTCTATATAAGCAATCTTCTCTTTCCAAACTATAAAGCTACTAAGAATTGAGAAATTGTAAGGTAGGATAGATTGATGATGTAATATGTGCATATTTTCATTTGTTAATTATTGAAGTTTTAAGACTATTAACTTTGAATGCTTTTGATTCATCTCTGATGTTATAAACCATTTTAAATAGGTTGTGTCCTTTTTATTTTTTTCCTTCAAAATCTATGCAACAAGCTATTTTCCATAGATTATTGTTTCATTTGTATGCAAGCTCTTCGTAAGCAAACGAAAATACTAGACTTGTGTGAGTGAGGAGATTTCTGGATAGACATTCCCTCCAAAGAATATAACATGTATTTGTTAGTAGCAAAGGTGATTTCCTTTTTCATGGTTTGTTTCAAAAATTGTCACCAGTTTTTTTGAGCTAGCTTTATTATGTCTAAAGCTTCATGCAATTTCTTAGTTAGCAAGAAAAGTTGTTTTCCTTTTATTTTTTCCCCGTTTTTTATATTTTGCTGAAGTATAAAATAATTGTCTAGTTGGTTTTGACTATTTAATTGTGTTGGTTGTGGAGCCAGATCTTCCAGTCTCATAGATGATATTGTCTCATCCGTGTACCCCAGCTTTATATGATATGAAAAAGGATTATACACTCATTCCCCAACCTTGAGGTTCGGGGAAATTTTTTTGGGATGTTTGTTGGCCAACAGTTTTGCGGACCCATGGTTTTGGGTATCCCGTGGTATTTTCCAATTGTATTTCCCCTATAAAAGAAAGACATTATAATATGGCTAGGGTAATATGTATTAGATATTATGCATTCTAAAGATCTTTGAGATAGTGAAGAGAGACTGTGAGACAGTAAAGAAGAAGTGCAGCATATGTGCTGCAGGTTGTATCCCTTCATTTGTTGGATGGTATAATAATAAGGAATGGAAATTTCAATGTGGACGTAGCCCATCTTGGGTGAACCACGATATATTGGTGTCTCTCTTGCAATGTGTCTGTGTGATTATATTTTCATTTTTGTTTATTGTTATTGATCTGCGATCCTTTTTTTCTAACAATTGGTATCAGAGCCAAAGGTCTATTTGGCAGATAAACCTGCAGGAAACTAGGGTTTCTGGTTCGAGTGGGAGCAATGGTGGAAGAAGAAAAGTTTAAGCTTGATAAATTTAATGGCCAAAACTACTAGTTATGGAAGATGGACTATATGTACCAGAAGGATCTCTTCCTACCATTGGGAGGAAGAGCAAAGTAGTCGACCACTATGAAGGACAAAGAATGGGAGGTTCTTGACACAAAGGAACTGGGGACAATACGGTTGTCCCTAGCTTTATCGGTGGATTTCAATATCTCAAAACAAAATAAATGGAGGATTTGATGAGCGCATTGGGTAAGTTGTATGAAAAACCCTTGGCCTCCAACAAGATATTTATAATGAAGCATTTATTTAATATGAAGATGTCTGAAGGTGGATCTGTTTCTGATCATTTAAATGAATTTAATATGGTTACAAATCAGCTAAGTTCTGTAAGTGTGAAATTTGATTATGGGGTTAGGGCTCTTCTAATCTTGTGTTCATTGCCAGAAAGCTGGAATAGCTTGGTCATGGCTGTAAGTAACTCTATCTCTGGTTCAAACACCTTGAAATTTGATGATGTTATTGGTGTTATTCTTAGCGAGGAAATGCGAAGAAAAAGCACAGGTGATACATCAGGTGATGCGTTGACCATGGAGAGCAAGGGAAGACAAAGGGAGAAAGGAAAGAGCCAACATAATCGTGGAAAGTCTAAAATGGGTAGATCCAAGTCCAGAATGGGAAAGATAGAGTGTTGGAACTGTGGAAAGAAAATAAATATGAAGAAAGACTGTAGATATCTAAAGAAGAAAGGAGATGGACAACAGGAAACTACCCAGGAAGCAAATGTAGCAGGTGATGTGTTACAAGATGATTTGATTCTTGCATTAGATAATACTAGTGATTATTGGGTAGTAGATTCAGGGGCTTGATGTCATGCTACACCCCATAGGAAATATTTTCATGATTATGTTCCAGGTGATTTTGGACATGTCTTATTGGGTGATAATGAGCCATGTAAAATTGTTGGAATGGGTAAGGTGTGGATAAAATTTAAGAATGGAACTGAATGGTTGTTAAAATATGTTAGGCATATTCCTGCTATGAAAAGAAATATGATCTCAATAGGGCAGTTGGGAGATGGCGGCTGTCTATCTACGTTTGGAGAAACACGGTGGAAGAGCACTAAAGGATCAATGGTGATAGAAAAAGGAGACAGGGTAGGTACATTGTATTTATGTCGTCATAATACTGACCATTCTATCTCTTTAGCTTCCACAGGAACATATACAACATTGTGGAATCACAGGCTTGGCCACATGAGTGAGAAGGGGATGCAGATTCTCCACTCAAGGAAGTTGCTGCCAGATTTGAATCACGTAAGTTTCGAATTCTATGAGAACTATGTTTATGGAAAACAGAAGAGAGCCAGATTTGTTAGGGTTGGGAAATAAAAGAAGAATGAAAAGTTAGAGCTTGTGCATATAGATGTATGGGGACTGGATCAAGTACAATCTCTTGGTGGCTCTCATTATTATGTTACATTTATTGATGATGCAACTAGAAAAACTTAGGTTTATTGCATTAGACATAAATCTGATGTGTTTGCTACTTTTAAGAAGTGGAAAGCTTTGGTTGAGAATGAGACAGGAAAAAGGTTGAAGTGTCTTAGATCTGATAATGGAGGTGAGTACTGCGGCAAGGAGTTTGATAGTTATTATTCATACCATGGTATTCGTAGAGAGAAGACAGTCCCAGGAACACCACAAGAAAATGGTGTGTCAGAAAGGATGAATAGAACGATCATGGAGCGTGCAAGGTGTATGAGATTGCATGCAGGGTTGCCCTTACAGTCTTGGAAAGATGCTATAAATACTATTGTTGATCCGAAAACAAGATCTTTGCTACTCTATGACGTTAACATGAATTGCATAAAGAGCATGAATGAAGCTCACAAATCCATAAGAAGAGAACCAAACAGCATAGACAATACACACATAAAGACAACAAGTTGATAACGGAGTTCGTCCAGGATGGACTACGTCTCCGGGCCTGCTTCTCAATAGGAGGGTCGATCTATAATCTCAGCATAAAGGCAAAATACATGGCAATGATACAATGATACCTTGGCGACAATGGCCAGGAAGAGAACCGCTGCCCAAAACACAACAAGACTGCTTCCAGCAACTCCGAAGCCTGAAGACGGTGTAAAACGAGTATAAACACTCGTACCTTCCTCCTGCAGAGCTACACAATCTCCCTTCTCTCCTTTAGCTACAAAGTCTCTACTCCAAAGCATGAGTGGCAAATGGCATATGAGGGGGTTTATATAGGCTTGAGTTAGCCCTCATCACATTCTCCTCATGATTTCTCAAGTTACAACAATGTGGCCTAAATAGGCATATGGTTACAACTCTCCAAATTGGTTTTTATGTAGTTGGTTTATTTTTTTAATAAATAAAAACAAACATATTTAAAATACCTTTTAAAAAGGCATTATGGTTAAAACCATATAAACCCACCTTTAAACTTATCCCAAAGTTTGTTATGTGGTGGCGCGTTGAATGGGTCATGAGCTCCACGTGACTTGTGTTATTATAAACTTTTCCAAGCTTAAATAACATAATGTTAACCCATATACCAATAATCATAAGTAGCCCAAGTGGTGAAGGCGGAGCGCTTATACAAGAGAGGTCACGGGTTCAAACCCCACGGAGGCCATAATTTTTGCCTTAGACATGTTGGCCAATCCTGTGCTGCCACGTGGCGGCCTGGGATTGGTCCACCTCACGCCCAGTCAGCATCTAGTCAACTGCCCAGTCACTGTTCGTACTACCATGTCACCATCCATCTGCCCGGTCAGCAATATGCCAGCTTGGATCTGTACTGCCACGTGTCACCTTGTGATTGGTCCGTACACCTGCCATGTCACATTGTCCGTACTGTACGGATGCCACGTGTCACCCTATCAGTGGTGCCACGTGGCACCTCTTTTTGCCAATTTTGCCTGTTGACCTTGTAGAACAGAACGCAATAACTTTCTCATACGGAGTCCGTTTGAGGTGAAACGAACGCCGTTGGAATCATCTCGACGAGCCCTTCGATCTGGTGTTGGTTTTGCTGAGATTGGAGGACTTCAAAAATTTTGCCTTCTTGGATCCTCCTGGATCATTCCTCCCTCTTCACCTTCAGCTTCAAGCACAAGTTCAAGTGCTTCTTCCTCATCTCATTCTCAACATTCCAAGGTTCCTCACAAAGAGCCTCAAAAGAAGCCCTTATTGAAGCTCGATGTGAAGTTTGATTTGCCCATGTTCAATGGGGAAGCGAATGCAGAGAAGTTAAACAATTGGATAAGGAAAATTGAGGTCTATTGCTGAGTCCAGCAGATCGAAGAAGAAGATGTGAAGATTCAGTTGGCTTCACTTCGGCTGACAGGCACCGCACTTGTATGGTGGGAAAGCAAGCTTCAGCAAGGTAGCAAACAAATGGGTAATCTTCTCTCATCGTGGTCTGCTTTTATTTCTGCTTTACGTAAGCAATTTTATCCGTTGGGTTATGTTCAGAAGGAAATGATGGATTGGCAAAGTTTTAGACAAGGCAAGGGTCAGAGTGTTCAGAGTTTTACTGAAGAATTTAGAAAGAAAGCTTTAGAATTGAATATTGCTTTAGATTCTCCTGACACTCTTTTGAAGTACATTGGTGCTATTCATCATTATCTACGCCATACTTTGCTGTTGTTGAATCCTACTAGTGTGGATGAAGCAAGTGTTCAGGCTACTCATCTTGAGAACAGGGGGAAGCATTTGCAAGAACACCATCAGAAGAAGCCTTTCAAGCCCAACAACCACCACAAGTTCAAGAAAAAAGACAAGAGCAAGAAGACAGCTACTGCCAAGAAGGAAGGAGGAAAGCCCCATTGCAACCATTGCGATACTGATGGGCATGATGAAGAAAGTTGTTGGAAGTTGCATCCTGAACAAAGGCCAAAGCATTATGGAGGAAAAAAGAAGAAAAATACCGTTGCAACAGCGCAACGAGATTTGGGTTCCGACTCAGGTGACGAAACCATGATTACAGCCGTGGGAATGCAAGGTAACAAAACTCCTCATACTGGTTCAAGTTCTACTCATGTTTCTAAAGAAAATGATAAAAGAAGAAGTGAGTTGTTTCACATCAAAGTTGTGTCTAAGCATACAAAGATTGAAACATTATTTGATCCGGGTTCTCAAGTAAATTTGATCTCAGAATCAGTTGTTAAGAAGTTGGGCATACAGACTAAACCTCACCCCAAGCCTTACCCTCTTGGATGGGTATGTGATAATGCTAAGCTACAGGTGACTAAGCAATGCAGGTTAAGGTTTGCTATTGCTTCAAAGTTGATCGATGAGGTGGACTTAGATGTTGTTCCTCTTGACATCTGCGGTATCGTATTGGGAAGCCCATACTTGTATGATCGAAAAGCAGTATTCTTCCGTCATGAGAACAAGTACCATCTCACCAAAAATGGGGTGGAGTACATTGTGAGAGCTCACAGTATGAAGGCTAACACCACTCTTGTTAGTGCAGGACAGATGAAGAGACTCATCAACACTAATAAGAGATACATGCTCATGGTTGTGAGAGCAAAAGATGCTGAAGCATCCGATGCTTTCAAAGGTTGTGATCCTTCTCATAAAAAGGCTATGATTGATATTGTGGCTAACTATGATGAAATATTTCAGGAACCTACAGGTTTGCCTCCCAAAAGGGAGATTCAACATGAGATTCATCTCCAACAGGATGCCCCTCTTCCTAATGTGGGCATGTACAGGTTGTCTGCAGTTGCAATGGCAGAGATTAAGAAGCAGGTTCAAGACTTGTTGGATCAAGGAGCGATCAAACCCAGCTCCTCTCCATGTGGTTCGCCGATTGTTTTGGTGATGAAGAAAGATGGCACATGGAGGATGTGCATTGACTATCGGGCTCTCAACAAGATCACGATCAAGAATCGATACCCGCTTCCTCGCATAGATGACTTGCTCGACCAGTTGAAAGATGTTGTGTTCTTTACCAAGTTGGATTTGCGCAGTGGCTACCACCAGATTAGAATTGTAGAAAGTGATGTGTGGAAGACGGCCTTCAAGACCAAGCAAGGTCTATTTGAGTGGTTGGTGATGCCCTTTGGGCTTTGCAATGCACCTGCAACCTTTATGCGGGTAATGAATGATGTTTTCCGGCCATTCTTAGATGATTTTGTCATTGTATACTTAGATGATATCTTGGTCTTTAGAAAAACTTGGGAAGCACATGTGGGGCATGTAAAGCAAGTATTAGATACTTTGAAAAAGGAGAAATTGTATGTAAAATTGTCAAAGTGTGAATTTGGCAAAACTTCATTAGTTTACTTGGGTCATATTGTAGGAGGTGGAAATTTAAAAATTGATCCTTCAAAAGTTGATGTAATTGTCAATTGGCCGAAGCCTACTAACGCTACTGAAGTGAGAAGCTTTTTAGGAGCTGTTCAATATTGGAGGAGGTTCATTCAGAACTTCTCATACATAGCATCTCCTTTGCATGCCTTAACAAGTGTGAAGAAAGCCTTCCAGTGGGGAGGAAAGCAGCAGAAAGCCTTCGACACATTGAAGGGAAAGATCAGCACCGCCCCAGTCCTAGCCTTGCCTGATTTGCAGCAGCCATTTGAGATAGAGACAGATGCCAGTGGATATGCCATGGGGGCAGTATTGATGCAGCACCGCAAGCCTATTTTCTACCATTCAGAGACTTTTACTCAAGCAGTGATCAACTACCCCACCTATGACAAAGAGTTGTATGCTTTGGTTCAGAGTGTCAAGAAGTGGAAGCACTACTTGATGGGTAAGGAGATGATCATCCATACCGATCATCAGCCCTTGCAGTATCTCCAGTCCTAGACTAAGCTCCAGCAAGCTCGTCATTTTAGGTGGATGGGATTTCTTCAACAATTCCATCTAGTGATCAAGTACAAAAAGGGTACTAGTAACAAAGTGGCAGATATGCTTTCTAGACCTCCTATTGTTGCATCTATTGTTTTGAAAAATGCTTCTTTGTCCCATGAAAGTTATATTGAGCAGTATGCTACTGATGATGATTTCAAGGAGATTTATGAGAATCTAACCAATGGCACACAGGTGGAAGACTACTATTTGCAGGGAAAGTTGCTCTATCATTTGGGCAAGTTATGTGTTCCTATCAGTGAAAGAGTCCATGTAATACGAGAAGCTCATACTTCTCTTGTATAAGGGCATTTTGGGGTAGGTAAGACTTTGGCTCATTTGCAAAGACTTGTGTATTGGCCTCGCATGAAAGACATTGTAACAAAATATGTAAAGGGGTGTGTGATGTGCTCTACTTGTAAGCCCACTAGTAGAAAATTGGGGCTGTACTCACCACTTCCTGTTCCTTCCCATCCTTGGGAAAGCATTTGCATGGATTTTGTGGGGGGTTTGCCTATGTCTAGGAGGGGTCATGACTACTTGTATGTGGTCGTGGATAGGTTTAGCAAGATGTGTATTCTTATGCCATGTAAAAAGCAGGTCACTGCAGAGCAGGCTGCTTCTCTTTTCTTTCAGCATGTATGGGTTCACTTTGGACTCCCTACGTCCATTATCTCGGATCGGGACTCCCGATTCCTTGGAGAGTTTTGGACAAAATTATGGTGTATGATGGACACCAAGCTAAAGAGGAGCACCACTTTCCATCCACAGACCGACGGACAGACAGAGGTAGTCAACAGGATAGTTGTACATTTGCTTCGAGGCTATTGCAACAAGCATCCTAAGTTATGGGATGAACAGATCCAGTATGTGTAGCATGCCTACAACAGGGCTATGCATTCTTCCACTCAGAGCTCGCCATTTGAGACATGCTTTGGGTACTTGCCAAAGACTCTATTGGAATTGACTTATGGGAGAGAGGTTGACTCAAGCACTTCCAAGGATGAAGACAAAGCCCGTAGGTTCATTTAGAGAGTTCAACAGGTACATCAAGTAGTGCAAGAGCAGTTGGAGAAGAGTCAAGCCCAGTACAAGACTCGCCATGACAAGCATAGAGTTGATCATCAGTTTCGGGTAGGAGATCAAGTGTGGCTTCACATCAGCAAGGAGAGGATGAAAGGAGAAGGCAAGAAGCTCAAGCCCATTAGATATGGTCCCTTCACCATCTTGGAGAAGATTGGGATGAATGCCTTTTGCTTAGAGCTGCCGCTATACATGTAGATCTACTCAGTGGTGAATGTGGAGAACCTGAAACTCTATGAGCCTCCCATGATCATGGATGAAAGGGAGAATGTCTCATTGCCATCAGTTGATGAATTTGCTCCTGAGTACATGGATGAGCTAAAGGAAGATGTCATCTTGGACAGAAGGACAAGGACTTCTCGCAGAGGTGATGTTGATTATCTTCGAGTGGGCATCAAAGGCACTCATCCAAGCAAAGCCAAGTGGATCGAGAAGGAGAAAGTGAGGGAGCAATTCCCTCACCTATCTGTTGATTAGTAAAGGCTTTTGGAGGCCAAAAGCTTCTTAGTGGGGAGGAATGATCCAGGAGGATCCAAGAAGGCAAAATTTTTGAAGTCCTCCAATCTCAGCAAAACCAACACCAGATCGAAGGGCTCGTCGAAATGATTCCAACGGCGTTCATTTCACCTCAAACGGACTCCGTATGAGAAAGTTATTGCGTTCTGTTCTACAAGGTCAACAGGAAAAACTAGCAAAAAGAGGTGCCACGTGGCACCACTTATAGGGTGACACGTGGCATCCGTACAGTATGGACAATGTGACATGGCAGGTGTACGGACCAATCACAAGGTGACACGTGGCAGTACAGATCCAAGCTGGCATATTGCTGACCGGGCAGATGGATGGTGACATGGCAGTACGAACAGTGATTGGGCAGTTGACTAGATGCTGACTGGGCGTGAGGTGGACCAATCCCAGTCCGCCACGTGGCAGCACAGGATTGGCCAACATGTCTAAGGCAAAAATTATGGCCTCCGTGGGGTTTGAACCCGTGACCTCTCTTGTATAAGCGCTCCGCCTTCACCACTTGGGCTACTTATGATTATTGGTATATGGGTTAACATTATGTTATTTAAGCTTGGAAAAGTTTATAATAACACAAGTCACGTGGAGCTCATGACCCATTCAACGCGCCACCACATAACAAACTTTGGGATAAGTTTAAAGGTGGGTTTATATGGTTTTAACCATAATGCCTTTTTAAAAGGTATTTTAAATATGTTTGTTTTTATTTATTAAAAAAATAAACCAACTACATAAAAACCAATTTGGAGAGTTGTAACCATATGCCTATTTAGGCCACATTGTTGTAACTTGAGAAATCATGAGGAGAATGTGATGAGGGCTAACTCAAGCCTATATAAACCCCCTCATATGCCATTTCCACTCATGCTTTGGAGTAGAGACTTTGTAGCTAAAGGAGAGAAGGGAGATTGTGTAGCTCTGCAGGAGGAAGGTACGAGTGTTTATACTCGTTTTACACCGTCTTCAGGCTTCGGAGTTGCTGGAAGCAGTCTTGTTGTGTTTTGGGCAGCGGTTATCTTCCTGGCCATTGTCTCCAAGGTATCATTGTATCATTGCCATGTATTTTGCCTTTATGCTGAGATTATAGATCGGCCCTCCTATTGAGAAGCAGGCCCGGAGACGTAGTCCATCCTGGACGAACTCCGTTATCAACTTGTTGTCTTTATGTGTGTATTGTCTATGCTGTTTGGTTCTCTTCTTATGGATTTGTGAGCTTCATTCATGCTCTTTATGCAATTCATGTTAACGTCATAGAGTAGCAAAGATCTTGTTTTCGGATCAATTGTTTATTTAATAAATAGAGGGCCTTCTAGTGCTTTGAATGGTGGTATTTCAGAGGAGGCATGGATAGGTAAAAAGGTAAACTACTCATTTCTTATAACATTTGGTTGTGAAGCATTTGTCCATATTGATTAAGAAAATAAAAAACAAAGCTTGAAGCTAAATCCAAGAAATGTACCTTTCTTAGATATGGGGTTGATGATTTTGGTTATCGCTTATGGGATTATGAAAATAACAAAATCATTAGGAGTAGAGATGTGATATTCAATGAAAATGTCATGTATAAAGATCAGTTGTAGGGAAAGAAACAGGAAAAGGAAAACACAAAGTACACAGTACTTGATGAAATTGAAGAAAATGAAGTTCCAAAGGTACCAGAAAATCAAGAATAGCAGCAAGTACCTGAAACTCCTGCAAGTGTAAGAAGATCTACCAGGTTAAGTAGACTCCCTGAATGCTACTCTCCTTCAATGTATTATTTATTGATGACTGACGCTGGTGAACCAGAATGTTATGAAGAAGCAATGCAGGTGGAAACTAGAAAGAAGTGGTAGCAAGGTATGAATGAGGAGATTGACTCATTGGTAGGAAACCAGTCTTGGGATTTGGTTCAGTTGCCTACTGGTAAAAGAGAATTGCAGAACAAATGGATTTACAGATTGAAGGAAGAAGAAGGAGGTAAGAAGCAGTACAAGGCCAGAATTGTTGTAAAGGGGTTTGCACAGAAGAAGGTATAGATTTTGATGAAGTATTTTCTCCTGTTGTTCAGATGACTTCAATTAGGACTATTTTAAGTCTACTGGCAGTAGAAGATTTGCATCTTGAACAGTTAGATGTAAAAACAACCTTTCTCCATGGGGATTTGGAGGAAGAGATATATATGCAGAAGCCACAAGGGTATGAGGTCATAGGGAAGGACGATTTGGTATGCAGGTTGAAAAAGAGCTTGTATGGCTTGAAGCAAGCTCCAAGGCAGTGGTATTTAAAATTTGACAGGTTTATGACAGAACAAGGTTATAGTAGATGTCATTCTGACCACTATGTTTATTTCAAGAGGCTAGACAATGAAAGATATATTATCTTGTTATTGTATGTGGATGACATGCTTGTTGCAAAGTATGACATGTAGGATATAAATGTACTCAAAAGGAAGATAGCTAATTCATTTGCGATGAAGGATTTGGGTGTTGCAAATCAAATCCTTGGTATGAGAATAGCAAGAGACTGGAAAAATCACAAATTGACATTGTCTCAGGGTGAGTACATACAAAAGGTGTTGGAGAGGTTCAGAATGCATAATGCAAAACCAGTTAGTACACCTTTGGCCAGCCATTTCAATCTAAGTAAGAAAATGTGTCCCAAGACATGGGAAGAGACAGATTACATGTCCAATATTCCCTATTCATTAGTAGTTGGCAACTTGATGTATGCCATGGTGTGCACAAGACCAGATATTGCACATGCAATGGGAGTTGTGAGCATATATATGAACAATCCAGGTAAAGAACATTGGAAGGCAGTACAGTGGATTCTCAAGTATTTGATAGGTACTACCACTTAGGCATTATGTTTTGGAGGTTCAGACATTGTTCTACAATGATATGTTGATGCAAATATGGAAGGTGATAAGGATAGCAGGAGGATCACCACAGGGTATGTGTTTACTGTAGGTGCAACAACAGTGAGTTGGATTTCGAAACTGCAAAAGGTTGTTGCATTTTCAACAATGGAAGCAGAGTATGTTGTTGTTACAGAGGCTAGTAAAGAGATGATTTGGTTGCATAGGTTTATGGAGGAATTGGGTAAGAAGCAGAAGGATAGTAGGTTGTATAGTGACAGCCAAAGTGCCATTCATCTTGCAAAGAACTCGGCATTCCATTCTAGGACTAAACATATACAACTCAAGTACCATTTCATACGCTTTGTTCTGGAAGATGAACCGTTGAAGATGGAAAAGATACATACTAACCAAAATCCTGTAGACATGTTTACAAAGGTAGTGACCAGAGAGAAACTGAGTTCCTGCTCAGTTTCAGTTTGTCTTCTAGCATGAAGGTGAAGATGAGAAATTTTCCAAGTCCAAGATACAACAAGTACAACAGCGGTGGAGTTATTGTGATCATTCTCCAAGTGGGAGATTGTTGGTTGTGGAGCCAGATCTTCTAGTCTCATAGATGATATTGTCTCAGCCGTGTACCCCATATTTCTATGATATGAAAAAGGACTGTACACTCGTTCCCCAACCTTGGGGTTCGAGAAAAAAAATTTGGGATGTTTGTTGGCCAACAATTTTGTGGACCCATGGTTTTGGGTATCCCATGGTATTTTCCCATTGTATTTCCACGATATATTGGTGTCTCTCTTGTAATGTGTCTGTGTGATTATATTTTCATTTCTGTTTATTGTTATTGCTCTGCGATCCTGTTTTTCTAACAAATTGCTTATACAACATTCATTTCATTTTTCTTTGCCTTCCTTGAAGCAAACTTCTGCTTCTTAAGAACTGTTTTCATAAAAAAAATTGCATTTTGTAAGAATTTATAGGCTTGGAAAAAAGTGGAGACAGACTAATTTTCACTTGCAAAGGCTATTCTAACTACAAATCGATTATGTTTTCAAGAATTTGGTTGCAAACGTGTTGTGCATAATGCAATTACATAGAAATAGTGATTCTTGTTTGGGTGTGTGTAGGTCCTTCTAATATGTTTCTAGTTATTTTCCTTAGAACATAGCATAATCTGTATTCATCCAGACTTGTCTCAAAAGAAGGTAGACCTAGCTTGAATACTTATCTAAACATTGTTGAATCACAATTGTGTCTACTAAACTTAATTTCAATGTGATTTTCATTAGCAAATACCTGGTCTACAACATCCAAGGGAAAGAATTGCTTTAGAGATGATTTTTCAATCAAAATCCATTTGATTTGTATTTCCTTCCATGAATCAAAGTGTAGATGATATTGCTTGTATTAGATAAAGAAAACGACATTGTATCTAAAAACAAGTGTGTGACTGCTTTCTGAAATATTCTGGAATTTCCTTATTGGATTTGACATTTTTCACGGACTAAGCAGAAAATATTTGTTGCATATAATAAAATCTCATCGTTTCCACGTTAACAATTTACTTATATGATTGTGAATACAAAATGCAACATATCCATTGTATCTTAACAAGCTTAAATATTTCCATTTTCAATTGTTCTAGTTTTTCTTTATTGCTTTTTTATTCTTGTTGTTGTTTTAATGTTTGCATTGTATTATTATTTAGTTTGAATAAATGAAATAGGTTTTGTAATTGTCTTTTATAGCAAACTCTTTTCCCATGGTTTATGTAACGTCCCCTTCACCCAATCTGACCATCGGGAGGGTAAATTGGGGGCTCTTAAATTTGACCCCAAATCCATAATACAAATTTCAACATATAAAATGTGTGCATAAACGTAAATAAACATACACAACGGAATTAAAATCGATCCACACACCACACACACAACATGCAATTATCAACATAATTATCACAGAATGCAAATAAAAACATTTCAGATTCAAATGCATGATAATACTTATCTTTATCCAATATAGATCTAAGCAACTGGCTATGTAAGAGCAATTTTCCACCCAACCATAGGCACTCTGTACAACGTATACTCTTTATGTCGAGAGGCCACCCCCAAGCTGTGCTATGAGGCCACTAGGGAGAAGGAAACGCCTACACTATTCTCTCTCTCATCCCACAACCCATTATGCTCTCTATGCTTAGACAAATTCCTATACAGAGCTCTATAGGAGTCTCACTCATCCCTCACAACCTTGAATTCCACAATACCTACCCCACAAAACACCCTTCTTGGATCAAGCATCCCCTTCATCGATCCATAGTTCTCTTAGGTGATCCATCTTGCCTGGTGCTTCTAGTGTGTGCATAGAAGAATTCCAATCTAATGTGTTTTTATAGAACCACTTGTAGCTCCAATTCATGGCTTCTCAAGCACCTGTGAGCAACATAACTCAATGGGTAAGGTTTCCCAGCTTTCCCAACCTCTCTTCTCACCTACAACCATTAAATTTCACTTCCAAATCGGTAGCACTCTCTCCAAATTCGAATTTCTGGGTTAAAAACAACCTAGTAAGTTCATGGACAACAATGGAGAGCTCTGCCTAGTGTAGATTTGCATGAAAGAAAAATGAGAGAAATTGAGGGTTAACTCTAAGGGATATGGTAAAATGGTGAAACTACAACTAACATAGCTTCTGACAGTAGAATAAAGGACTCCTGGTAGCTGTAGACTGGCTTTTGTAATGACAAAACTGTCACAAAAGTACAGTCATACCCATGCTTCAATAACTACATGAAGTGACTTTTCCCACCCACTTCACACATGCATTTAATGATTGTAAAATAGTAAAAAAGGTACAAAATTTGAGTGAGTTCTAAGGTTGACACTTTGCAGCAAGGATTTAGTCTCCCATAGACTCCTCTTCCCCTCTGGTGGAATCATAGCCCCTTTGGTTCTCTTTACACAACCATTCTTGGACCATTTGTGCACATAATATTTACATATATTCTAAATCAGCATGACAAGCCAATCACACAATCCAAATAAAAATATATACATCATACATGCTTATCCATTCACTAGTCAGGCCTTGGCCTTGAGCTCTGCACTAGGAATATGCACTAGCATATTTACATCATTTACATATTTTTTTTTTAAATACATTCCAAGTCAAAACTAGGGGTATTACAATCCCCCCCCCTTGGAATAACACCGTACTTAGTGTTTTCTCAAAATCAGAACAAAAATTGATATGCCTCTTTCATGGCATCCTCCAGCTCCCACGTAGCCTCATCGAGACCAAAGTGCTTCCATTGCACCTTTACTTGTCCAATGGATCGGTTTCGAAGCAATGTCACCTTCTTTTCTAAGATGCATAGTGGCTCAATTTGGGGCTCTCCCTTAGGTTCCACCTGGATCAGATCCCAATCAATCATGTGGTTATGACAATGTACATATTTCTTAAGCAAAGAAACATGAAAAAAATTATGAGCTCTAGTGTTAGCAGGAAATGCAATTCTATATGCAACTTGCCCTATTATCTCAATCACTTCAAATGGACCACAATATCTTGGTGATATCTTTGCACATCTTCCAACACATAATGAACTCTTCCTCAGCCTCACTCTGAGGTAAACATGATCCTGACCATAAAACTCCCTATGCACCCTATTCTTTTATGCATAGTTTTTTTGTCTATCTTGGGATACCTTTAAATTTGCCTAACCTTTGCAACCTCTTGCTCCATTTCCTTAATCAATTATTTCCCAAGTATAATTTTTTTCACTGGATTATCCCAAGTAGGTTGTTTTCTACACTTTCCTCCATACAAATCTTTAAATGGACTCATTCCCAATGATGCTTGATGGCCATTGTTATATGCAAACTCTACCATGTGTAGATAATTTTCCCACTTGGATGGTTTGTCCATCACATACATTCATAACATGTCTTCAAGCACTTGATTTACTCTTTCTGTTTTCACATCCATTTGTGGATGCTAGGCAGTACTAAAGTTTAGCTGTGTTCCCAAGTCTACAAAAAGACTTTTCCAAAAGTTAGAAGTGAACTTGGTGTTAGGATATTTTAATACTTCATCCTTGTCCTACCTAGCATTATTTATTTTTCCTAGTTGTTTATGATGTCATTTCCCCCCTAGTGGTGTGCAGATGTCACCCAGGATCCATCTACCACCTTCTGAGCCCTGCATGCATCATTTTAGTACCACTTCAGTTAGTTCCCTATTTTATAGGAACCAATTGAGTGTTCTAGTGCAGTCCACCTGAATTAGTTGACTCTTGTGGGGGGTTGGAGCTCCGAATGCCACTGATTGTGGCCTCATGTGCCCATTTCTGATTGACATGCATGAAAAACTCACCATTTATCCCTCCTTAGTCAGTTAACTGATTGTGACTTCAGCTAGCTGATTTTAGGTTCAGTTCAATTGATTTTGAGTCTTCCGGAGCACTCCAAGGGTGATCATTCATACGCTAGACCAAATGAGGTTTGAATTCTCCTAAGTGATTCGAATTCTCCCCATTGTAATATCATTGTTGATTATACTAATTATTGGACAGTATGACATATTCTACTTCTATCTGAGTTCTGCTACATAGTTATTCTTCTACTCTTTTTTACTGCAGTTTTCACTCGTATTCAATTTTTCTGCTCATTATTTATTTGTGAGGTATCCTCATCTCTTAGATATAATGTGACATATAATTTCACATGGTATCAGAGCCCATGATCGAATTGGTTGAGAAGATGCTTTTGGTAGTGCACTAGAAGCCTCTGGATTTCCATAGCAAATCCTGGTGCCATTGCATTGAATTCATTGGATAAATCCAATGAGGTCTACCCAGGTGTGAAGGATCTGGCTAAAAGTGCCTATTTTCCAAAAGCAATGCTCATTAGTAGTCTACCTCCATTATTGAGATTTTTTTGCAAGTTATTCAAATTTTTTGAGTGCAGCAACATTTTTCTGCAATTGCAGTAGTTTGCTGCAGTTGCAGCAGTTTTGTGTAGTTGCAACACTTTTGCTACAGTAGCAAGAGTAGATATTTTCCATTTTTTTACAGGTATTCTACAACAGCTTCAATGAATGTAAAATAAATTCCTCCTCTCTCTCCATTCAACTATGATGAGTGGAAACCAAAGATGATAGCATATCTAAAGAGACAGGGTCTTTTTGATATGTGTATTGGTGTTATGAGATATTTTTCTTCCTATGAAGAGGAGAATGATTGGCTAAATGACTGTGATAGAGCCTTTGGAGCAATGTGTATTTCTATGTCTCCTAGTATGTGCTCCCTCATTTAAACTGTTGAATATCCAAGTGATCTATGGACCCAACTGGACAAATCATTTGGCAAGCATAATGAAGAGATTGGTGCAAATTATTTGGAGAACAAGCCCAATGATACCTCCTTAAGTGTTCTCTCTAATTATTCCTCGGCCTCAATCATGTCTCATGATGAAGTTGTTCAAGGTGAAGAAGAAGCTGTAGATTCAACACTCATGTTCTCACTGTCTTCTATTTCAAATTCTGAGAAAGATAATCCAGTTCATACTCTAGAATATGAAGAGGTTCTTAAATACTCTCTTTCACATGAGTTTGTTGGTGTGCAGAATGATGATCTATTGAATTTTTTGGAGGTTAAATCAGAGTTTGGAGGTGATGTATTCACCCTCCTTGATCACATGATTCCTATGTACTTTTATTCGATCATTGGAACATGTTCTCAGAGTTTCATTGAATATGGAGGACACTACCATTCACTTGGGTTCAAGTCTCATCCATATTTTAGTTATTTTGGTTTTGATCTCACCCTTGTTGGTTCAAAGGAAATGACAAGAAACCATCTATCAATTCTTGGAGCTTATTTGAAATCCAAGCCACCACCATCATGTCATAGTTCTTTTTCTTATGATCTCACCTATGTTGGTTCAAAGGAGATATCAAATAACTATCTACACATTCCTGGAGTTGATCCTACCTCATCTATTTTGAATTATAGGTTCCAGGATGATCTTCATATTTTTGGATTTGTTCTCACCATGTTCGGTCTGAAGAGAAAGTTCAGAAATCCTCCATATTCGCTTGCATCCACTGAAGGAGAATACAAGCACATGTTTTTGGAGCATGATCCACTTCTTCCCAAGAGGAAGATACCTTGAGACATATGATCAAGCATCACACCTACTTGAGTTTGGAGCAATTAATCTTTTGGTGCGTTTCAGTCTATTTTGAGGGGGGGGGTTTCCCATGAGGTTTTCCCCATTTCCTTGGTTCATGGACTGTTCTTTATTTTCTATCATTTATTTGATTGTATGGGTGACCTTTGGTCTTAGTAACCAGGGCCCATGATGCAAAAGTATGGATTAAGGGGGGGTGTTAGGATATTTGAATAATCCATCCTTATCCTACCTAGCATTATTTATTTTTCCTAATTGTTGATGATGTCATTTCCCCCCTAGTGTGTGCATCTGTCATCTAGGATCCATAAGCACCTTCTGAGCCCTGCATGCATAATTTTAAGACCACTTCAGCGAGTTCCCTATTTTATAGGAACCGAGTGTTCCAGCGCAGTCCACCTGAGTTAGTTGACTCTTGTGGGGGGGTAGAGCTCTGAATTCCACTGATTGTGGCCTCATGTGCCCATTTCTGATTGACATGCATGAAAAATTCACTGTTTCTCCCTCCTTAGTCAGTTACCTGAATGTGACTTCAGTTAGCTGAGTTTAGGTTCAGTTCAATTGAGTTTGAGTCTTCCAGAGCACTCCAGTGGTGATAATCCCTATGCTATACCAAATGAGGTTCAAATTCTCCTAGGTGATTTGAATTATCTCCATTGCAATATCATTGTTGATTATAATGATTATTGGATAGTGTGACATTATTCTGCTTCTATCTGAGTTCTGTTGCATAGTTATTCTTCTGCTCTTTTTTATTATAGTTTTCACTCTTATTCAATTTTTCTGCTCATTCTTTCTTTGTGAGGTATCCTCAGCTCTTAGATCTGCTGTGACATAGAATTTCACACTTGGTATCCCTTTCTGAAATTATTACCTTAGGCAATCTATGTAACCTAAAAATTTCCTTCATAAATATATTTGCAATGGAATCTGTTTTCTGTGTGGATTAAACCTGTATAAAACGTGCTGCCTTTGATATTTATCGACCACAACCATGATGGAATCATGTTGCATCACTGCCATTGGAAGCCCCGTAATAAAATACATGGAAATCACATCCCATTTCCATTCTGGAATTGGAAAAGGCTGCAAAAAACTTGTTGTGTGTTGATGTTCAACCTTCACTTGGTAACATTTCATGCACTTAGAAATATATTCAGCAATGTCCTTTTTCATTCCCGACCCAAAATATTGCTTCCTTGTTGTAGCAATTGTTTTATGGTATCCTGGGTGACTAGAATATGGCATTTTATGGATTCCATCCATAACACTTCTTTAAATATTCCACATTTGGAATATAAATTCTATTTTTATATATGAGAATTTCATCATTCTCCAAATGGTACCTGTTGGTCACCCGATATGCTAATCAATTACAACTAACACATAGGATGCTCAATATGAAATGTCAACCCAGGGAAGTATTTTATTTCAAAGGTAATTAACAAAATCTATGCATAAACACTCAAGTAGTTGATTGCATGAATGAAGATCAATTATCCTACCTATCTGCTCAGTCAAAATCATCGCATGGCTAAAGATAATCTAATTTATCCATTTGAGAATTCAAAATACATTTACCTTCCCACAATCATCACTCCAGCAATCACTGATATAAGAAGGATTAAGCTAGACTTACTTTTGCAAGAATTTAAATCCTAAAGATATCAGACTACAATGAATTAACTATGACCTGTCTATATTATCTAATCTACAAATTATAAAGGATAGTAAGAAATCAAAACCAATTGCAGTCATAATCTGACTAATTCAATAAATTCCAAGAAAGATGAATAACAGAAATAAACTAGAGTTGAGCTTGACTGTAACAACTAACTAGCACACTTGCATAAAAGGAAATATCCTACACGGTCGACTGTCACACCACGCAGTTACGACAATTCATAATGCAATCATTAACTACCAAAGGAAAATGCAATTATCAATTACCACTGTTGCAGCTTCTCTGTAAAACGTATCTACTGTAGATCCACACCACACAACAGAAATAAACTAAAATACCTACTTAACTCGACGATCTCTATGAGAAGGCGGGCCCTGGACTTCTAACAAAGATGCTGTGAACTAACACAAAATAAAACACAAAGATATGAAGAACTCTTCCTTGTATTAAAAATGGGAATTCACAGTTACAACACTTTGTTACAGCTCGTACAATTTCCAATTAACCAACCCTAAGCTTTGAATGCCTTCCCATATTTATACATGCATTATACAATCCCGATCCACTAAATTCATGCATCCATGAAGATCTATGATCTTCAGGCTACCATGTCACAATAGAAACAGTTACAGCCGTGAATGGACTTGAATGAAACCGTTGGATGTGGAGAGCATTTTTACTCTGGTTGTCAATGGATCAACGGACTTACTGACCGAGAAGTTCTCTATTTGTTGTAGCGATTCTCGGTTGCAGCGAAGTCTTGTTACAACTACCACGTGGAGAGATAATCACATTGTTTCTATTCAATGTATGAAATTGAAACTGAGGAGTAACAGCTGGCACCAATCGTACCTTCCTTACATGGGCTTAGCGGGCTGCTACACCTATGTCTCTCAATGCTTTGAGCTTATCTTAATAAAATCAACACAAGTTAGCATAAATCAAAGGATAGAATTCATAACCATAGCAATCTTAGGCATTAATAAAGTAAGGCAATAATAAATCATACATGTCAAGATTCATGCTCAACTTGAGGAAAATGCATATATCTAGTTTGTGGAAATAAGGCAAGACAAGGCAAAAAGACGTAATAAGTGTGGTAAAAAAGGGGCTATTCTGTTGATGTATATGTAACTTCGGAATGTATTTCACCTATGTATATTGTACTCCTATAGAGATGTTATTATTCCTCTATATGGAAGTGTCGTCATTTGTATTGATGGGTTATTAGACCACCAAGTGTGGGGTCGGCCTTGATTAGTATAACCATGGATTATTAGACTGATTTAGACAAGTGAGCCCTACTAGGTTATTAGGCAGGTCAGGTCATGTATAAATAGAGTGTGGGAGGCACTCTATTTGATCATCTCATTATTCAATTCTACATCACTCGAAAAGTGGCGCACTTGTTGAGGAGGAGGAGTAGCTGCTAGTAGAAGACTATCTCATGTACTTGGGTTGTATCATTGCTCTTTCTATCTCTGAGGAAGTTGTGGGGTTTTTCACCTTTATGGTTTTCCCCAGTGAAACTCTGTGTGTCTATTGTCTCATGTGATTGCTTGGTGTGATTGATATGCATTGTTATACATGATATGCTGTACATGTTATTATCTCAGTAAAGATCCTAGAGTATATTGAATTAATGCTCAAAAATTAACATGGCATCAGAGCTAAACTGAGAAGAAGACATTGTGCAGTGACAGAAACTAGGGTTTCTTGTTTATTGGGTTTCTCTCCACATATTTAGGAAAAGTAGCAAGGTAGATTGACTCTACTCATCAAGGAGAATCTTTCTATACAATCAGAATTCAATTCTGGGCACTTTCACTTTTGGCCCTAAAAATTAGGGTTTCCACAAAAATAGGAATTTCTGAAATCTAAGGGCATAATTGGAAGATCCTTGGATAAATCGAGGTTTAGAGCTTTGGATCGATATTTTTGGTTGGGTGAAGCTCCGGGAAACTCAAACCCTAATTCAGAGTCCTCCCTAGTGAATCCAGCAAGACTAAAAGGCATTTCTGAAGGGTGAAACCTTGCAAATTTCAAATTATGAATATACCAGGTTGATCAACTCATCAAGGCGCATCTTTCTATCCTTTCAGAAAGTTGAAATTCACATTTTGAATTTTTAGGGTTTCTCTAACAAAACCTAATCTGGCACCAGCTCCATATTTCTGCAAATCAAGTGGTAAGACCTAAATATTTTCTATTTCCATTTGAAGTACTCTTTAAGATGTCTCACCACACCAAGCATTAGGATAAGCTTGAAGGGGCTGATAACTTCTGAGCATGGAGGTATAGGATTGGGTTAATCCTGGAAGAAAATGAATTGGACACCTACATAAGTTCTAAGGTCCTTGTCCCAGAGGGAGAAGAGGCTAAGGACTTACATAAGAAAAACTTGTTCATGGAAAAGAGGATCATTGCTGATTCCATCAAAGACCATCTCATACCACATGTGTCATCTCTGAAGATACCCAAGGAGATGTTTGATTCCCTGACCAAGCTATTTGAAGGAAAGAACATAAATTCGAAGATGACTCTACGGAACCAATTGAAAGGGGTAAAGCTTCATAATGGAGAGACCATTCAATCTTATTTCTCTAAGGTCTCTCAGATCAAGGAACAACTTGAAGTTGTGGATGAAGTGGTGGATAATGGTGAAGTTGTCATGACCACTTTGAATGGCCTACCTAGGTCATGGGATTCCTTTATCCAAGGAATCTGTGCAAGACGGAAGTTGATATCCTTTAGTAGGCCATGGGAGGAATGATCACAAGAAGAAGCAAGGATTGTGGCCCGAGAAGAAAAGATGGGGAATGAATATCAAGCTCTCACAGCACATGCCAACAAAGGAAAATTCAAGAAGGAGAAATATCATAGGAAATCTTCTCACCATACACATAGGGAGAACTCTAAGAATACCTCCCATGGTAGATGCTTCACATGTAATGAGAAGGGACACTTTGCTCAAGATTGTCCAAAGAAAAAAAGAGATTCCAACACCAATAAGAAGAAGGGAAACAACAAGAAAAGATATCATGCTCATGCTGCTGAGGATGATGAACCTCCCAAGAAAAATGCTAGAGCAGAAAGTGATGACTCATCAAGTGAGGATGAATATGTTCTAATCTCTTCTCTCACTGGTACTATCTCTCATGGATGTAATTATTGGATTCTTGATAGTGGGGCTTCCAAACACATGACTTGGTTTAAAGAATATTTTGTAAATCTATCTGAACATGAATCACCTCATAAGGTAAAACTTGGGGATGACTATCAATACCCTATAAAAGGAAGTGGTGAAGCCTCCTACAACCTAGACTCTGGGAAGTCTTTAAAAATGAAAGATGTTCTATATGTACCTAGGCTCAAGAAGAACCTACTCTCCATATCTGCATTGGATGAAAAAGGCATGAGGGTTGCATTTGTAGATGGCCAAGTACTAATGTGGCCAAAGGGTAAAACTATAGATGATGTAGTAGTGATTGGAGAGCAAGAGGGAGGATTGTACAAACTGAAGGGACAACCTGAACATGCCATGGTAAATGAATCCATGGATGCAAGTGAACTTTGGCATAGAAGGCTTGCTCATGTACACTATAGGGCACTACCAATTGCAAGCAAAGTTGTAGAGGGTCTTCCTGAAATCAAGTCAAAGCATGAAGGTGTTTGCAAAGGATGTGCAAAAAGAAAGAACGTTAAGAATGCATTTCCAAGTAGTGAAAGCAAAGCAAAAGTAATCTTGGAGATTATCCACTCTGATGTATGCGGTCCGTTGTCATCCAGTTCTCTGAGTGGGTATGTATACTATGTCTCTTTCATTGATAATTTCTCTAGGAAGACTTGGGTTTATTTCTTGAAGAATAAGGATGAAGTGTTTGATAAGTTCAAGGAATTCAAAACCTTGATGGAAAATCAAACTGATAAGAAGATCAAGAAATTCAGATCTGACAATGGTGGAGAATTCACTTCAGAAGATTTCAAGAAGTTATGTAGTGATTTAGGGATTAAGAGGGAGTTGATTGCTCCCTATAATCCACAACAGAATGGGGTTGCAGAAAGTAAGAATAGAACAATCATGGAAGCAACATGGGTAATGCTGCATGACCAAGATCTTCCTATGCATTTATGGGCAGAAGCAGCTAGGACAACCGTATATGTGCATAATAGAATGTACCTCACAAGATATTGGACAATAAGACACCGAAAGAGGTCTTCTCTGGTAAGAAACCTGAACTTAGCCATCTCAGAATATTTGGTTGTCCAGTATATACACACGTTCCAAAGGAAAAGAGGACAAAACTAGATCCTTAAGGAAAGAAGGGCATCTTTGTGGGGTACAATGAAAGCTCAAAAAATTACAGAATATACTTTCCAGGGTTCAAGAAGATTGATGTCAGCAGAGATGTAACATTTGATGAAAACTCATCCTTCATCAAATCAAAGAAAATACCTGTTGAAGATCATGAAGAACCAAAGGAAACTAGATTTCAAGACACTACCATGACTGAAACAATTCCAGATACAGATCGTGAAATAGAAGATCCGCAAGAGCCTGTAGATCCACCTCGTGAGAAGAACTCTCACAAGAGGAAACCTGCATGGGCTAGAGAGCTCATTCAAGATGCAGAAAAGTGTGGCATTCCAGAAGAAGAACACAGAGAAAGGAAGAGGACTAGATCTCATACCAGTTATTGCCTTACTCTATGACATTATGAACAAAAAACCTTCCAATTATGAAGAAGCAGCGGAAAAGAAAGAATGGAAGGATGCCATGGTTGAGGAATACCAGTCAATCATGAAGAATGATGTTTGGAATGTGGTCCCAAGACCTGAAGGGAAGTCTGTTGTGACTTCCAAGTGGATCTACAAGATCAAGCATGTTGCAGATGGCAGCATAGAGAAATACAAAGCGATATTTGTAGCTCGTGGCTTCTCCCAGAAAGAGGGGATAGGCTATGAAGAAAATTTTGCTCCTGCAACCAAGTACATGTCCATCATATCAGTACTTGCCCTGGTTGCAGTAATGAAATGGAAGATACACCAGATGGATGTCAAGATAGCCTTCTTGAATGGTGTAGTCGAAGAGGAAGTGTATGTGGAGCAGCAACTTGGTTTCGAGACACATGACAGGAAGTCATATGTGTGCAGGTTGAAGAAAGCCTTGTATGGATTGAAGCAAGCTCCTAGGACTTGGTATGGTAGGATAGACAAATTTCTATCCATTTTGGGCTTTACTAAGAGTAAATCAGATTCCAACCTTTACTACAAGGTTGAGGAAGGAAATCCTGTGATACTACTTCTGTATGTGGATGACCTGTTTGTTACAGGTGAGGATGGATTGATTGCCGATACCAAGAGGAAGTTTGCTGCCGAGTTCGAGATAAAGGACTTGGGGATGATGCACTATTTTCTAGGCATGGAGGTGTGGCAGAGTGCAGATGGGATCTTCCTTAGACAAGGGAAGTATGCAATAGAGATCCCGAAGAGGTTCGGGATGATGGATTGCAGGGCCATGGCCACACCTATGGCATCAAACTTGAAGCTTCTGTGTGATGCTTCATCTGATCCAGTTGATGTTACTGTGTATCGTTAGATGATTGGGTCCTTGATGTATGTGATGAACACAAGACCAGATATTTGCTTTGCAGTGAAGACATTGAGCCAGTTCCTGACGGATCCCAGAGGTGTTCACCTGGTTATTGTAAAGCATATTCTGAGGTACTTGAAGGGTACAATTGATTTTGGGCTCAAGTATGATGTGAATCAAAAGTTTAACCTACAGGGTTATGTTGATTCAGACTGGGTAGGCAGTGTTGTAGATAGGAAGATAACATCTGGGTGCTGCTTCAGTATGGGATCAGGTGTGATCTCGTGGTTTAGCAGGAAGCAGTCTTGCATAGCATTGAGTATAGCCGAGGCAGAGTATGTTGGATCTTGTTCGGCTAGTTGTGAGGCAGTATGTCTCCGGAAGCTACTGTCTAAGTTATTTGATCTCTCGTTGGAGGCTACTGGTATCTTTTGTGACAACCAGAGTTGTGTGAAGCTGTCTGAGAACTCGGTGTTCCATGACAGGTCAAACCACATTGAGATCAAATATCACTATATTAGGGATATGGTGCAGAGAGGGGCAGTGAAGCTCCTGTATGTTGTGATGGATGAGCAGGTTGCGGATGTGTTGATGAAACCACTAGCTAGAGTGAAGTTCAAGTACTTCAAAGAGAGGCTTGGTGTTCTTCAGATTGATGACACTTCAAGGAAGAAGTGACGGACACATTTGTTGGAGCCATTCCGAGCATGGCGAGAGGAGGATCCTTCCCATGGCTATGGATGTAAGCACTGTGTGATGAGCATCAAGACGATGCTCTAGTTACTGCTCTGTATATGCATCATGTTGGATGCTTGTTATGATCGGTTGGATCATGTATATGTATATGCATCATGTTGGATGCTTGTTATGATCAGTTGGATCATGTATATGTATATGCATCATGTTGGATGCTTTCTATGATCAGGATGATCATGGATGACGAGCTTTAGGATGTTGCTCCAGATGATATGCATCAAGATGATGCTATGATGATGATCATGTATGATGATATGTATCAAGTGGATACATTGTATGCATCAGGTGGATGCATGGTATGATCAGAATGATGTATGGTGAGTATTAGGTTGATACTCTGTGGTCATGGACAGGTTGTGCAGATAAGCATATAATAGCACCCTGGGATATTTGCAAACACTCTTGCTAGGTTTTTCCGATGGCATATAATATATCCCTGGGAGGTCTGGCAAATGCTCTTGCTAGGTTTTGCTTGGAGGGACATATAATAGAGCCCTGGGAGATTTACAGATACTCTTTCTAGGTTTTTCCGTTGGCATATAATAGCTCCCTGGGAGATATGGTAAATTCTCTTGCTAGGTTTTTTCCATGGCATATAATAACTACCTAGTAGATATTGTAGGTTGTGTTGGGCACATAATCAGTCCTGGGATGCTCTTGCTAGGTTTTGCTGGTTGCATATAATTTCTCCCTGGGAGATTTGCAGATACTCTTGCTAGGTTTTTCCTATAGCATATAATAGCTCCCTGGGAGATCTGTCAAATGCTCTTGCTAGGTTTTTCTTGGTCACATGTAATAGCTCCCTGGGAGATCTTGCAGGTTGTGTTGGGCACGTAATCAGTCCTAAGATGCTCTTGCTAGTTTTTATTGACGCACGTAATCAGTCCTGAGGATTCCATAGTATGGCCAATGATGATGAAGACCTACAAGTGGTGGGCCTACATCAAGTATGAAAAAGGACTAGCTCTGTAGAAATTCCTATGACAAGTTGATCAAAGATTGATTGAGATAGCAGCAGTCGTGATGATGACGATGATCCAGTGACGATGATCCAGAGAAGAAGACTTGTGCTAACAAATCTGTGTCAAGAAATACCTTCCTAGTTAAGAGGGAGTGTTGATGTATATGTAACTTCAGAATGTATTTCACCTATGTATATTGTACTCCTATAGAGATGTTATTATTCCTCTATACAACAGTGTCATCATTTGTATTGATGGGTTATTAGACCACCAAGTGTGGGGTCAGCCCTGATTAGTATAACCATGGGTTATTAGACTGATTTAGACAAGTCATCCATGCTAAGTTATTAGGCAGGTCAGGTCATGTATAAATAGAGTGCGGGAGGCACTCTATTTGATCATCTAATTATTCACTTCTACATCACTCGGAAAGTGGCGCACTAGTTCAGGAGGAGGAGTAGCTGCTAGTAGAAGACTATGTCTTGTACTTGGGTTGTATCATTGCTCTTTCTATCTCTGAGGAAGTTGTGTGTTTTTTCACCTTTATGGTTTTCCCCAGTGAAAATATGTGTGTCTATTTTCTCATGTGATTGCTTGGTGTGATTTATATGCATTGTTATACTTGATATGCTATACATGTTATTCTCTCAGTAAAGATCCTAGAGTATATTGAATTAATGCTAAAAAATTAACATATTCCAGGACCCAACATCTCCCCCCAAATGTCTGATTGCATGTCCCCATGCAACAACTTCCACTAGTCTGAATTTGAATGCATACTATATCTATGGAGATTGGTGAGGTGAAAGGAAAGTTCAGGATCTTCCCCACAAGTGCACAAATCCATTACAGGAAACCCACTTCTTCCAACACTGCTTCTCCTCCTTCTTATTCAAAACATAATTGCTTCTATATGGGCTCACAGGAAGCCATATGAGAGGAAACTTGAATCTTAGTCCCAGCCACAATGGTCCACATGCTTCCATGCACTTAACATATCCAGGCACCCTAAGAAGAGCTTGTTTTAAATTCTCAAAACAATATGGATCCCCTTCCCTCAAAGATGGGGAAGAATCTAGCCATCTGTGCTCACTACCTTCCAATGCATACTGTTGTTGTTTAGAGATTGTTTGGACATAGGTAGTGATGACTGTCCTTTGTAGATCCTTAAAAGGCCGAGTCTTCATAGGATATTTGAGAGACCTTGCATGCTTTGCAATGAGAACTCTTGGAAGTCAAGGTTCATTTCTCATCCAAAGAGTAGAATTACCCTCATTCTTATTGATAGTCTGAGAGGCATCCCACCATTGCACGTGATTGGTGACAAAATAAGTGAATGCCATCAGCTGAACATCCCCCAAATAGGGCACAGGATTAGAATGAGAGTCAATATAGCATGCTTTATCGTGCAAATATAATTCACACAACAAATTTTGATCCCCAAAATCACTCTCCATAAAAGTCTCCAAGAACTGGGGGAAAGTTACCAGCTGAGATGGTATTCCTTCTTTCAATGCCTTAAACTTAAATAAAGTTGTTTTTTCATTAATAAATACAGGGTAAGAAGGAGATGGATCCCTACAACTCAGCAATTCCTGAGAAAGAATATACATCTGATATTTTTCTTGTTGCATGGAATTGAATTTCCTCAATTCTTCCAATTCCTCTTGAACACTGTCGCACTGGAATTTTTGGAAAACCAATTCCTCAACCCATTTCTCTCTCAATTCCCTAATATTCTTTCTATATTAATAGAGAGGGACCATCCCTTCTTTGCACTGATTAGGATGTTTTTTCCATTTAACTAACTCAAGTTTCAACAATGAAATCTCCCTCAGTAATTCCTGTATTCTTTCATCACTTGCATCACCTTCTTCATCAACATCAATTTCAATTATCTCTTGAACTCCAATCATTTTTGTTTTATATTTAGGAACCATTGTCAAAGCTTGAATTGGGACTAGCTAATCCTATATCTCAGCAGGCTTGTCTTGAGTCAACAGCTTGGCATGTTCTTCCTCATCAATTACAACAGCTTCCACTTGTGTGACTGCATCAACAAACCAAACTGGGAATGTTGGTTCTTGTGTAGCAGCATCCCTTGTTTCAATTGCCTCAGTTTGTGTTGCAGCTTCCATAACCAAGTCAAGGGGTGCTGGTTCTTATGTTTCAGCACCCTCTTCCTGTGTTCCAATCTCATTCTCTTCTGTTTGAGTTGCAACCTCGACAAATGATTTTGAAGTTGTTGGTTCTTGTGTAACAACATCCAAATTTTGAGAATTGATTGGAGTGCCCACTGTTTGAGATGTTGCTTCAGTAAAAAGCTCTTGGAGTGCTGGTTCTTTTGTAGTAGCCTCTTGTTCTGAAATGAATTCCATGCTTTTAGGTTGTTGAGACCCTCCTTGGACTATTTCTGTATCTTGAGATTGTTCTGGGGTCATGTCAAGATCCCTTGAGTCCCGACATAGGTCTAGGAGGATTTCAATGTCTCTAGATTGCTGGGATTGTAGTTCTTCCTCCTCTTGTAGCTCCTGATCCGGAATGATGTCCATTTTTGGCTCATTCTCTTCCATTAGATCTGTTTTAGGTAATTCTCCTTCTTCTTGCTCAGCTTTTTTGAATTTCCATGTTGATGCTTCCACCATTATGAATTTACCCTTTGCAAGTTTAAGTACATCCCCACATGCTGAACATATCAGTTCCAAATGTTTTCCAGCTTCCAAGACAGAAGGTGAATTCTCTAAATGGTTTGCATCCTCAACCAGTGTATCCAAATTCTTCTCTGCCTACTTTTTGCATGCTTCTTTCCACTTTTCCAATTCATCCCGAAGCATTTGTACTTCCTCTTTTAACAGCTCATTATCATAAAGTAGATTTTCAATTTGAGGTTCATCTGTAGCAGGTTCTTGTGGAATGGCGGGTGATCAGGGTGTAAGAATGGGAATTTCAATACTTTCCCATGTTGCACATGCCACTTTTGTTGTTGTAGCAGATCTAGTTCTCCTTCTTTTCTCCTGCCCAGATGGATGGACTTCTCCTTTTGATATTTTCCTTCTTTTCTCCTGCCAAATGGATTGCCTTTTCCTTTTGATCTTCTCTTCATTCACTGTGACACAGGGGTCTCCAAATTTTCTGAGGCTGGCGCAGAGGGACCACTCCCCAATTCGTTGTCTTTCCCTGTTTCAACCACCAATTCTCCTTCCTCAATTATGGTTCCCCTCAATTCAGGGGAAGATTCAATGTTAAAATTGTTTGCATCTTCTTCCTCTCCTAACTCAGGTTGGTGTCTCGGGCTCCCACTTTGATACTGATGGTTTGGTTCCTGCATTTCTTCTTCTAATGCAGCTTCTGCAACCGCAGCTTATACTATCGCAGCCTCAACTGTTGCTGCTGTAGCTTATGTATTTAAAATGGTTTCCTCTAAATTTGTTGTTGTAATAGGTCCCTCCTGAACACTCTGATCTTGATCTTATGACATTTCATCCTCTCCCCCAACTGAATATGAGGGGCTCTATTCCTCTTCCTCTACTTCAAAACCCCCTATCTCTAATGCAGGTTCTCGAATTATCCCAGCCCCAACAAGAATTTGTGCCCAAGTCTGGTTCCGTTGTGCTAGTGACCTTAAGATTAATAATTTAATTAAGCCATGATTGGTGATAGAATAAAGGGGATGTCGGGTTGTTCTCACATAAACAGCCATGTGATGTAGGGCGCTCAAAAGATAAAATGGCATGCTAAGTAGATTACCATGGTGTAAATGGGATAATAGGGGAAATTTAGAGAGATAGACAATTTTGTACCTGCCTTCGCAGGAAATGTATTTCTTTAGAAAGATTGCAACTTGATCCCCTGGCCGAGGTAATGATTCTAGCATTATTCCACGGCCTCTTGGATGAACATTCTCACCGGCTGCAAGAAAATCCACCACTGTAGTCACATTCTGCGCCTTTCGTCCAAACCATTTCCTCCCAACTTGATGCAAACCAGTAACTTCCGCCACAATTTCTTCCGTAACATCTATGCGCAATCCCCTGACCTCAAAATGAGTATCAGTCAGATTAAGGGCAAATTGTAATGTTGTCTCTGTGTGAAAACCATTTAATCATTGAAAATACACAGTCCACCCAGCTACTTCAAAGATGGCGAAAACTTTCGTGTTTTTACGCAAGGCCTCTATGTTCTCAAGTTCATGCCGGACTAGATTACCCATATCACCTTTCCTCTGTAATTCTGATGACGAATACAGAGATTACCAATTCAGACATGGAAGTTGCAGCATATGGACATTCATCGAACAACATAAGTTGGATTGGGTATTTTAGGAAAGTTGATACAGTTATCAACCCAAGGAAATGTGATACAGTTATGAAAAATGGAATAATTGGCAAGTTTTGGTACATATTGGATAAAGGTGATGGTCGTGTAATGGATACAAATGTTTATTCTGATATGTTCCTTGGTGGTTAAATGGTTATGGGTTGCTTATGAGGACTAAAGACAAAGCATAATTATTATTTCCACATTAATATTATGCCTATTCATGTTCATGGAAAGAAAATGTACCTTTGCAATATGAGCTAAGCCTTAACTTTCCACAATGATCCAACTTTGTCATCACATCCATTATTTAAAAAGCATAATTGCATGTGTGTTGTTATGAGTTGGCCACCGCCAACTGAGCGAGCAAGTACATCCATGCTGGAAGACATTCGTGGCAGTCCAATGGTTTTTTTTTAATTCTTGGCGGAATTGTGGTTGGAGCTGTGAAATGGATTGGCTAAATTGGAGCCCATTTGAGTCGTTGATATTCTTCAAGAAATGGACAATCTAGTGGAGTTGCAGTTGATAAATAAGAGGAATCTAGCAAAATTATGGCTGCGAAAATAGGAAAAATAGGCCAAGTCTAGTGGAGTCGCAGCTGGTGTATAGGAAAAATCTGTCGGAGTCACAGCTGCGAGAATAGGGGAAATAGGCCAAGTCTAGTGGAGTCGTAGCTACCAAAATAGGGAAAATTGGCCAAATTAACGTAGTCGCAGTTACGAGAATAGGGAAAATATGCCAAATTGGCAGAGTTGCAGCTGGTGTATGGGACAAATCTGGCGTAGTCACAGCTGTGCAAATAGGAAAAATAGGCAAAATTTGGTGGAGTCGTAGCTATGCAAATAGGAAAAATGGACAAAATTAGCGGAGTCACAACTCCGCAAATAGGAAAAATGGGTAGAGTTTGGGGGAGTCACAACTGCGTAAATAGGAAAAATGGGCAGAATTTGGTGGATTCGTAGCTACGCAAATAGGAAAAATGGGCAGAGTTTGATGGAGTTGCAGCTACGCAAATAGGAAAAATGGGAAGAGTTTGGCGGAGTCGTAGCTGCGCAAATAGGAAAAATGGGCAGAATTTGGCGGAGTCGTAGCTACACAAATAGGAAAAAATGGGCAGAATTTGGTGGAGTCACAGTTGCGCAAATAGGAAAAATGGACAGAATTTGGCAGAGTCGTAGCTGTGAAAAATGGAAATTGGAAAATATTCGGCTCACTGATTAATGCTGCAGAATTGGGCATTTTCTTCAAGGAGTTATTCATAATAGGAAAATAAGCTAGGGTTCCTACAATTGTCTGGCCTAATCACGACCGCTACTCCTCAAGTAGATTCCTGTACACATTTCTTCAAAAACAAACCTATCAAAGCGTAAAAGAAAATAAATAAAAAGAAAACAGAACAACAATTTATTTATGTACAAATTCGTGTGTGGAAATTGCATTTTAAGAATTCACAGGAGCCAAAAAAATTCCTGCCCTTGCATTAACTAATAATCTAGATCAGTTGTAACATGTGAAATGAATGCATTCTTTGAAATTGGTTTATGATACAGTCCTAGCTGATGACCATTGGAAAATAATGGTGTCTCATTTTCATCAATTGTGGTCAAGCGGACTGCTCCATTGTCAAACACTTTGTTGATTTGGTAGGTTCCTAGCCATATTGTGCGCAATTTTCCTTTAAAATCCCTCTTAAACCGTGAATAATACAGTAAAGCCCAGTCTCCTTCGCAGAAGACTTTCTTCTTTATGAACCTATCGTTCCATTTAGAGCACTGTTGTTGAATTAATGATGTCTGATGCACAACACTTGTGTGCTTCTCGTCAAGTTCATTTAGTTGATTCAGTCGGTTCCTTTGAGCTTTTGTCAAGTCCAGGTTTGCTTCTATGGCTGTCTTTAGAATTTTAATTTCAAATTCAATGGGAAATACAGCGTTCTTACCGTACACCAATTCATATGGGGAGAAACCTATAGTGTTGCGCCATGTGGTACGGTATGCCCATAATGCCTCTGGAAGTCTTTCAGCCCAATCCTTATGGTGACTCTTCACCGTTTTTGTCAGAATAGCCTTAATTACCTTATTAGTGCTTTCCACTTGACCATTGGTCTGTGGATGATATGGCGAGGTTATCTTATGTTGAATGTGATATTACTACAATAAAGCTTCCAATTTATGGGACACAAACTGCGGTCCTCCAACTGTAACGATCTCTTTGGGTACTCTAAAACGGGTGAAGATCTCTTCATATAAGAAATCCATTATAGCTTGATCATTAGCTTTGATCAAAGCTACAACCTCCACCCATTTAGTCATGTAATCTGTGCAAACCAAGATATAAACTTTTTGCTTCGAGGGAGGGTTGATAGGCCCTACAAAATTTAGATCCCATCTATCAAAAGGTTCAACCACCAGCTATGGCTGAAGAGGAATTTCATCTAGTCGATTTGGCTGGACCATTCTTTCGCAGCTGTCACAAGCCTGAACATATTTCTTTGCATTCTTGAACATTGTTGGACAAAAATATCCCATCCTTAATGCCTTATGAACAGTTCTTTTGTTAGCAAAATGTCCCCACAGGGCTCATCGTGGAAAGCTTTTAAGATACTGTAAGTTTCATCCTCCCTTACACATCTTATGATTTCCAAATCGGGACCTGTGTAGAAAAGATGCCCGTCTATCCAGCAGTATCTAGCACTCCATTGTATAATTTTTCTTTTTTCTCTCTTTTATAAATGTGTTGGAACCTTTCCTGCAGCCAAATCATTATCAACATCTACGTACCATGGGGAATGAGCTGAGACTACAAACAAATGTTCATAAGGAAAATAATATTTGATTGGTGCATCATCAACATTGTTAGTAAGTCGAGAAATAAAATCAGCAACTACATTTTCTTTTCCTAGTCTGTCTATAATAGTAATGTCAAATTCTTGTAACAGTAACAACCATCTAGTTACTCTAACATTAGTGGTAGGTTTATTCATTAAGTACTTAATGGCTGAGTGATTAGTATGCACAAAAGTGGAATATCCAGTGATGTAATGTCTAAATTTATTGATGGCATAAACAATGGCAAGGAACTCTTTCTCTGTAATAGTGTAGTTCATTTCAATAGGGGCCAAGTTTTTGTTGATATAATAAATTGCATATGGAGCATGACCTTCCTGTTGTCCCAATACTGCTCCAATGGAAGTACCTAAATCATCGAAGGAGATATGAAAAGGCAGAGCCCAATTGGGTCCCCATAAGATAGGTGTTGTGGACAACCTTTTCTTAAGTTCAGTAAATGTTTTTTGGCATGCATCATTCCAAACAAACTGTACATCCTTCATCAACAGGGTGAATAAAGGAGAAGCTAGCTTGGAAAAAATTTCTATAAATCTTTTGTAGTAACCAGCATGCCCTAGGAACTTACATACCACTTTTTGTGTTCCAAGAGTGGGTATGTTTTCAATTACCTTAATTTTGTATGGATCTACCTGGATACCATCAACAGAGATGAAGTGCCCTAGAACTATACCCTCGCTCATCATCATATGGCACTTTTCAGTGCTTAAAGATAATTGGGTTTGTTCACAGCATTCTAAAACTCTTTCTAAATTTTTCAATGCTTCATCAAAACTACTACCATATGGAGTGAAGTCATCCATAAAAATTTCCATACAATCATTTACCATCTCAGAAAAGATCCCAATCACAACTCTCTGAAATTTGGTCGGTGCATTACACAACCCAAAAGGAAGTACCCTGTATGAAAAGGTGCCCCGGGGAAAGGTGAAGGTGGTTTTGTCTTGGTCTTTGAGAGAAATCTGGATATGATTATAACCACTGAATCCATCCAGAAAGGAAAAAAACTTCTTTCCAGACAAGGTGTCAAGAACCTAATCAATAAGAGGTAAATGAAAGTGGTCTTTCTGCATTGCTTTATTTGGTTCTCTATAATCTATGCAAACTCTCAATTTCCCATTCTTTTTTGGTACGATCATCAGTGGAGAAACCCACTCACTGTCTGAAATTGGGTATATAAATCCTACTTCCAAAAGCTTTTGGATTTCTTCCTTCATGATATCCCTTAAATTCGGGTTCATTCGACGTTGAGGTTGGCACATTGGTCGGGAGTCACTTTTGATATAAATATGGTGGGTACACAAGTTTGAGGGAATACCCCTAATATCTGTATATTCCCATGCGAATGCCCCCTTATGTTTTTTTTAAAGTGTGATCAGATGTTCCAGCTCATCGGGTGCCAGATTCGGATTGATGTTCATTGTTTTTCCTCACTCGATTTCCACTGGAATGCTTTTCAAGTTTTTAAGGACTGGAATTATGTTGGCATCACTCACTAGAGTCTCTTCCATTAGATTTTCTTGTTCTTTTTCATCTAAGGTACTGTTCAGAATTTGGTAGGCATGTTTAGTGACAGATGTGGGCTCACTGATGAAATTGTTAATGGTGTCGTCCTCAGTTTCATCCTTAAAGGTTAAGGATCTCCCTATCGTTAATAATGGTTGAACGCCTTCTTCATCCTCTAGATCCATCCAAAGTGGAGTTTTAGCTTCTAAGCTTGGTCGAGATGGAGGGTATAAAGTCAGGATTTTAATGTCAATCCCGTCTGAGATAGTCATGGACTCCGACCAGCAGCTGATGCAATCATCTGCTGTGGCTAACCAAGGTCTTCCTAGGATCAGCAGGTGTCCCCCAGCTGTGACTTCGGTTGCAAAACCAAGAAGTCTGCAGGTTATTCCCATGAATCGACAGAGACTACGAGTTCGTCCAAGATTCCCTCAGGCTTGATCGTTGATCTGTCAACAAGTTCTAATATGGTAGGGGTTGGACGAATATTAGTGAGTTCGAGTTTCTTCACAGTTTCGATGGTCATAACATTGATAGCTACTCCTAAATCTACCAAAACATTAGGTATCTGAGTGTGTCCAATGTGCAATGTAACAGTAGGGCTTCCAGGGTCGTCATACTTAGCCAAAGGAGTCTTACCCATTATTAATTCGGAGAGTTTTCCCATTACATGGATAGTGGGAGGATCCCTAGGCTTTCTTCCTGGTTTTTTTACACACGGATATCTAACTATCTTGGCATAGATGGGCACGTCATGAAGGGCTTGTAACAGTGGAATTTTGACATATAAATTCTTCAATTCCCCTAAGAGATTGAACCGAGGTTGTTCCACTATCTTTTGTAAGGGAAATCATTCAGGATATGGTGGTTCTCTTGTCGGTTGTGTAGGTTGTGTTTCAATGTATGTTTCTTCCTATGTTTTAGCTGGTGTTTCACTAAGCGTTTCAGCATCCTCAATGATGGGGATTGTTGTATTAACTGAATTCTCGAATTGATGATCCATTCTTGCTTCAGTCACAGAGGATGGAACATCCTCAATGATGATGGGCTCCACTACCCTCCATGATCGTAAGTGTATATCATTGCAGGGAATTGGGGAAATGGGATAAGCAGGCATGTTGGTAGTCTAGAATTGATGAATTGCTTTATTATTCGGGTTGGGGTTAGGTTGAGCAGGAAGCTGTGTTCATAGTGGCACGTTCATAGGTGTGGCATTGTTTTGAAGTTGCAGTTGTGGCTGTTGATATTGTTGGTGAGGATATTGTTGAGGAGGATACTATTGCCAAGGAGTTTGGTGATGAGGAAAATGATTTCATGTGTAGGAATGTCTCCAACTGGGAGACCAAGGAGCTTGTTGGTTTGATTGTTGTGCCCATGGAGTCCAAGGGTTAGTATTTTGCATTGAAGTTTGAGATGGATGCCATTGGTTATTAGAATAATGTGAAGGAAATTATGTATTCATATTATTCCAAAAGGGTGATGGATCTGGGTTCATACCTTGATTCTGAGGCTTCCAAAGCTTCTTCTGAGCGATAAAATAAGCTTGTTACACATCTGAAGTAGATGCATGCAGGACTGCTTTGACTTTGGATAATGAAGGACATTCTTTGGTGTCATGATCCAATTCACATATATGACATACCTCCACTTTGTCAAGCGGACATTCCTTCAGTGGGTGCTTCTTCCTGCATATAGCACATAATAGACCAAGTGCCATATCTTCTACTGCTTGCCTCTATTTTTCTCTCAAGACATCCAATTCTGAGGATATGGAGCTCATCATATCTATTTTAAAATTATCCAGAAGGTTTCCTATTTCTGCTCGAGTGGCTCCTCCACTAGCTATCTTATGTGTACTAGTGAAGACATCTTGATCTCATTCTTTGTCTTGATTTTTGGTTCTAGAGTATCCCCTTGAATATATTCGACATAAGTCGACAATCTTCTCAAAGGGTTCCTTTGAGATATCCCCCTTTCCCAACAAATTCAGCATGTCTAGGAAATCTTCTCTGATCCCACGCAGTAAGATAATATTGACTACATCTTTCCCAATATCGGCATGACCAGACCTCTGTAAATTATCTATCAATCTCTCAACAAAATATTGCAAGCACTCTTCTTCCTTCTGAACCATTTTAAACAACTCTTCCTTCCTATCTATGGTTCTACAATACTCTTGATATTCGGAAAGGAAGGTTTGTTTCATTTTTTCCCAAGTAGTAATGGTCTCACGACCCAAACTCATGAACCAACGCAGGGCATTTCCCTTGAGAGTGGCAGGAAATAGATTCAATTTCTGCGCACTAGAGGTATAGTCGTAGCTGTGACATAGGATATCAAATTTGAAGAGGAATTCATCTAGATCTTCAGAGGAATTACCATGGAATTTTGGGAGAACCGAGGTTGAAATATTTGTTAGAAAAGTAATCCAATACTTAGTACCTTGGTTCATAACCTTAGTCAATTTTATTGCCTTGTATGCATTATTACACTATAGTTTGGACTAGGTAGCTTTAATTGGTCAAATAACCACTTTTGAGGTAGTTCACACCTATTTTGAGCAACCCAGCTCATCCAAACTCCACTTTTTTCCACAAGTACACCCTCATTAAATGTTGGAGTGCTCTCCTTCCTTGAAATGGGGAATGGTTGTTGACTTGTGGCTCTTGGGTGGATTTGGCCCATTTTTGGCTAGATTGGGAGCATTTAATGCCTCCTTGGACCTCCCACACACATCTATTTGCTCACCCACACATGCCTATGGCTCATATATGACACAGCATGCCTCAACCACAATCACACCAAAATACGTGACTATTTGGGCTGATTAGGATTGAGTTGGACACACCTAGGGGGGATTGAGGCCAACTTGGCCAATTAGCATTGTACACTCATTTTGGGCTTCCTAAGCCTCTTGAATTTGTCCAAGATGTAATATAAACCTTCTCTAAACATATTTACATGTTAGACAGTCTGATAATGCTTTTTTGTTGGTTATTGCAAATTATTCGATTTTGTGAGGTTCTCTAAGGCTCCTAGATCTTACTGTGGATAAAAATACTCACATAGTATCAAATCCTTCTGGAGTTTAGTGATTTGCATATCAATATTGAGCGTTTGAGCTGCATTCTTGAGAGAATTTCCAGATAAAAATTGAGTGTTTTTGTAGGACTTTCAGCATTTTTCTCACCATCAATGCAAACAGAAATGGAAGCAAACCAAATGTTTCTCACTCCCTTCAATTTCTTCGACTGGAAGGTTGAAATGGTCATCAAACTGAGATCTAAGGGTCTCTATAGAGTAACCATGGGCACAAAAGTGGAGCCAAACTTTGCTGTGGGGATAGAAAAGTACTACAATCGACTTGACGAAGCATATGGATTGCTATTCCTAAGCATTTTGAGGGAACTCTTGTTTCATACAGACAGTTTGACGACCCAAATGAAGTCTGGGTTAAGCTAGAATCACTCTTTGGGAAAATTGATGAACTAAGAGGCCACTATCTTGAAAACGAGCTCATCGACTTGAGCCCAGCGCATTTTGAAACTATCCAGGAGTTCTTCACCATGTTCAAGTCTTTATTGCTTCAGCTGCAAAAATGTGGGATTGTTAAGAAAGAAGAACAATTGATACTATCCATCCTTTCGAAGCTAGGGCCAGAATTCTCAGTGTTTGTAAGCATTTTCCATTCTACCAAAATGACCCTTCGAAATTGGAAAATTCCATCACTAGCAACCTTCATGGAATGTCTTACTCAGGAGAAATACAAGCTAGCTCAAATGGGCACCATCAAATCAAAATATCAAGCCTTGGCCATGGGTGTTTCGAATGCCTCCAAAGGAAAGCAGAAGGCAAAGAATTTGAAGCAGCCAGAGAAGAGGAAGTTTGACAAAACCAAATATGTTGATGGGGGTTCGAATCCTTCCAAGGAGAAGGACAAGAAAGGAAAAGAGAAGACCAAATGCACCTGCTATCACAAGGGATGGAATCCAGAGAGCTCATGCATGAAGAAAACCATTAACGCTATGGTGCAGCTACTGGAGAAAAACAACATCCCTGTCCCTGATGGTGCAAAGACGAAAGATGGAACCTCAAATCCTGAAAACAAGGAGAAATGTCATGCTTTGGTAGCAGGTACTTCTAATTCCTCATCCTTCATTATTGATTCAGGGGCTTCCAGGCACATGGTTTCATCTAGAGAGCTCTTCTCCTCTATGCATTCGAATAGTGGCCCAACAGTTCGAATGGGAGATGACTCTGAGATCCAGACCAAAGGGATTGGTAGGATCGATTTGGAGCATGGTTATTTCAGTGATGTGCTCTATGTAACTTCGTTGGTTGCAAATTTGTTATCAGTGTATCAAATGACCCATACAGGAGAAGCCAATAGAGTAACATTTACTCCTGATTTGGTAGAGATTTCAGAAATTTCTTCAAACCAAGTTGTGGCAGTCAGGTATGCAAACCACCAAGATAGGATGTACAAGTTCTCGAATTTCCTCCCTGGTTCCAGTGACCAAGCACTTCACTCTCATGCCAATGAGACCTCCAAGCTATGGCATGAAATATTTGGCCACATGAACTACAAGTATCTCCAAACATTGTACAAAGATGAGATGGTGGAAGGGCTTCCTGAAATCAAACCTTCAAATGGAGCTTGCATTGGTTGTGTGATTGGGAAACATCCAGAACGCAGCTATGAGAAGGGAATGGAAAGGAGATCCACTCAACCACTTGGATTGGTACATTCAAATCTCATTGGTCCTCTACCCACTCCATCATATGGTGGATCAAGTTATGTACTTACATTCATAGATGACTACTCTCGATTCTACTGGGTTTACTTCCTTAAATTAAAATCTGAAGTGTTTGAGCAATTGAAGATTTGGAAGGCCTTAGTGGAGAATCATAGTGGGAATAAGATAAAAATATTTAGGACTGATAATGGAAAGGAGTATGTGAACAAAAAATTTAGCATCTTTGTGAGGAATGTGGCATCCAAATGCAACATTCAATCCCCTACACACCATAGCAAAATGGTTTGGCAAAAAGGAAAAATAGGTCTCTCAAAGATATGGCTACATGCATGACTGAAGCTAGGGATCTAAGCCCTAAGATATGGGTTGAAGCCATCAATTGTGCTGCACATATTCATAACAGATCATTTCACAAATCAGTCAAAGGTAAAACACCCTATGAGGCATGGTTTGGCCAAAAACCAAATGTCTCAAATTTCAGGATTTTTGGATCTAGAGCATGGGCTCGAATTCCATCAGAAAAGAGGAAGGATTTGCAGCCACAGAGCAGAAAATGTATCATGGGTGGATATGGTGAAGACACAAAGTGTTATAATCTCTTTGACACATCCGCACTCAAAAATTTCATTGAGAGAAGTGTGCAATTAGAAGAAGAACCAATTCCTGATTTTGAGCTTGCACCGGGGGAATGCTCTTCTCCTCCACATTTTAATGAAGTAAGTGATGATTCAAGTTTTGATTTTCCTAATAATTCTGATAATGACATGGATGAAGATGAAATTGATGAATATGTTTCACCATCAAGGCCCAATTGGGATGAAAAAATCCTAGAAGCTACAAGCGAATTGGCAGGCAATCCCCAAGAGCCTAGGAAGACTAGATCTCAAACAAACAATGCTTCCTTTGCAAGTGAAATTTCCCTTGCTGATCACTATTATATAATAATTGGATCTGATCCAACATCATATCAGGAAGTTTACCATGATCCAAGGTGGATATCAGCAATGGAAGAAGAATTCCATTCTCTCCAAGAGAACAAAACATGGGATTTGGTGCCTCTTCCTCCCAAGAGAAAACTTGTGCAATGTAAGTGGATTTTTCAAACCAAACTTGCTGCTGATGGTTCTGATCTGAAGTATAAGGATATATTAGTGGCTAAGGGCTACTCACAAATCCAAGGTGTGGATTATACCGAGACATTTGCACCGGTTGCAAAGATGGACTCAATTAGACTAGCTCTAGCCATGGCAGCTAGTAAGGGTTGGCAAGTGCACCATATGGATGTTAAAAGTGCATTATTACATGGTGCGCTACATGAAGATATCTATATGCAGAAAAATGACACCTCTCTGTCTATGACAACACTTGCTTCCCTTGGTCGCATGACGACACTTCTTGAGATCAAGTTAAGTCACACAACAGGACATTTGTGGATGGAGGAGTCATTTGGGACACTAAAAATGGTTGAAATTACCTCATTCTTGACCCATTTGATGTATATGACCCTTAGGAACATTTTTCCAAACCAAACCATCTACTGAAAATGAGCAGAAAAGCCTGTTTTTGGCCATTTTTTAACATGAGCGCGACTCCACTGTTGAAATAGTAGCGTGTGTACGCAACTTTGTCTCATTTAAAGTAGCGCCCATTGCCATGTGTACATGACTTTGTCTACTATAGAGTAGCGTACACCCCTGTTTTGGTCAAAATATCGAAATTCGAGTAATTTAAGTTGGTTGGGAAACCTCTTGAGTGGTTATAACTTCTTTTCCTCTTCCTCATTGATTATATAAGGAGGGTAGAAGGGTCATGTAAAAAGACAAAGCCCAATTACAAAGTTATGCTGGAGGAATGGAGACCCTCATCCCCCTCTCTTGTTCTTCAGTTTTGGTAAACCCTAGTACAATTGCTTAGAGGTTGGAATCCTTGGAGAACAGAAGCAGGAGACCTTGAATCTAGGTTTCGTGAAGTGCCAAGCTTGGAGGAAGGTATAATTGTATGTACTTGCTTTCATTCATCAATAAAGATCAGACGTTCTTCTCTTTCCAAATATGACCTATTAATGTGTCTTAGATTTGATTACATTTTGTTTATAATCTGATGTCTTCTTTCATTATGGATATCAGTCTTATATGTGTAGTCAAATGTATTTGAGAAAGGTATCAAGTTGTTTTGCAGGTCTGGGCATTGCGACACTGGATAAGCATTGAAGAGCAAGGGAGACAAAGCTATGATCAACCTTCTGAATAATGTACCTACATCTCTAAACCCTAATCTCTTCATTTATTTGTTATACTTGCAGAATGCTTGTAAGTCTATCTTTATCACCGTAAGTTGGTAGTTTCTCCCCTTAACTATAGGTGCATTTTCCCCACAATAGATTGGCGACTCCGCTGGGGAAAGCCTAACTGCTTAGGGGTATCCAAGGTCATTTCTTCAGTTCTGTTTGATGGTATTTGTTCATTTTCTTGATTAGGATCAGTTAGTAGGATCTGTTTGACCCTTCTTGGTTCTTATAGACCCTTCCCAGCCCTTGCAAACCCTTGTGGACCCGGGTGTGGTGGTTTTAACCCCATTTTTTCAACTTTTTCCACCTGTACGCTATTGTTTGTACCACACGGTAGCGCCCATACGCTACTTTTCCTTTGCACAGTAGTGCCCATACTGCTATGAGCGCTAGTTTCCTTCATACACAGTAGCGCTCAAAATATGGGTTTGAAAGTTTTGAGTTTTTGGGTTGTGGACCCAAATCTGGGGGTTGTGGCTGCATTTTTTGGGGTCCCTGATGACCTTAGGTCTGAGTTAAACCACTGTAAGTGGTCTTTCATCCTTGTACTGATCCTACATTCATGATTTGAACCTCTTTTGATCAATTTGGGCTTGTTTGGAATGTTTTGGGGTTTGTTGACCTAAGTTGGGGGGTTATGGACCTGTTTGGTGTTTTGTACCCTAATTTGAGTCTGACTGAACTTGCTTTCCCCATTTCCACTGGATTTGAAACCTCTTGAGTCTTCTTGACCTTGTTTGTATCTATTTGAGTGAAATTTCTCTTTTAGGTTGGTTTCTTATCCTCCCTTATGCTTTTAGTTTTTCTTTTGTAGTGAAAGCTCAAGTGTTTTGGCTGTTGTTCAAGACCTTGTTTGCATTGTTTATGTGCAAACATGACTTTACCAAACCATACTTCTTTGTAGGTCATTTGCTTCTTTTGGGTCTAAAAGTAGTTTTCGTACTCTTTTCCCAATGTTTGGCATGCTTACATCAGTAAGAATTTGAAAGTCATATTTGGTAGCTTTTACTGTTTCATAAAGAGAAACTGAAAGTTTCTTTGCTTTGCTTTGATAATAGGTTAGTTTCAGTTTTGTTTCTTACCTTTGAAAGTATAAAGAATTTTGATTCATTTTCTGAATAGAGCCTTGCAAGTGGCTTAAAAGATTTTAGAGTGCTTTGCATAAAAAAGAACAAATTTTCTTTTGCATACCTAGTTGCTTGAGTAGCTACATTCTTAGGTTTTGAGTTTAATTTTGTACATTTAGACTTTATTTTTACCTTTTTTGCATTCAAAAGATTAAAAAAATGCATTTGCACATGCATTCTAGATCAGAATTTTAAGACTTGCATTGAAAAGAAAAAGATTTGTTTGGTGGTAAATATTTCATTTTCAGTACTCTATCTCTATTATAACCACTTTCACACACCCACTACCTTTTTGAGTAATTAAGTAACCTTTAAAATGAACTCTAATAAAATGAACTAGCAACATTTTCTTTTCTAGGTTACACTACACCAACTAGTCTTGGTTAGGATCTTGGGTTTAAAACACCTTAAACCACCCAAGATCACACATTGTGCAAAAATCGTAGTGAGACTATCATAGGTAAACCCACCTCACTCAAAATTTGCCTGGGATCTATGCAGTAGGTCATTGCGAGATCAGTTTGTGGGAATACTCCTCCTACTTTTTGTTCGAGCATACGCCAGGATCGGATTGCGTATTGGGGACTCTTTCGAGTTTCGGGCTTAGCTACCCTGCCCACGCTTTCTGATTCGACCGGTGACTGTTCCCCCAGGAGTTTTCGGTGTTGTGGTATCCTTAGTATCTGACTCTAGGTTCATACACAGGTGACAGCGGAGGGTATATCTGTTGTACCTAGGACAAACGTGGGAGGAAATCCCTTGCAGGTCTTTGGGAGGGCGGTTGGGTGATTCCAGCGCTTGCACCCTTAGTCATTGTATTGTGGACCCCGAGTAACTGTTCTTCATCCTTCATTGATCTGTTCTGGGCCCTCATCATCCCAGACTCTTCTCCGGAAGGAATCTGTTTGCCTGGTTTGATTTACTTAGGACCTTTTTTAGTGGTGTGCTCTTTGTGCTACTTGTTTTAGTTTTCCTTAGAGAACTTCTTGTTCATTTGAGCAGGAAACTATGTCTAGCATTCCGGCGAGTGCCAATCAAGGTACCCCTGTTCCGGGGGATCCTTGTGTTGTTCCATTCATTGGAAACATTAGTGCTCCCTTAATGGCTACTCTGAATCTTCCTGGATTCACTATTGGGCTGCCGGTTTGGTTGTTTTCCACTCCGAATGCCTTGCATGCTTCTGACACTTCTTTTGTGAGCACCTCAAATCAAGAGCATCAGAACCCTGTGCCTCCCTTGCCAGTAACATCTTCTCCTCCTCCTTCTACATCATGTGGCGAAAGTAGCAATACCAGTAACCAGCAGTCTAAAAGGAATAAACGGAGGAAGAATGGGAAGAAGATGCCAAAACAAGGGGGCAACAAACCAGCCTCTATGAGTCATGCTGGGGGCAAGCACTCTACCTCTGCAAGTCATGCAAGGGGCACCTACCCAGCCTCTGGAGGTCATGTTGGGAGAAAAATTTTAGTCACTGAAAATCATACTGAAAGTTTGTCTTCAACCACTGTCAGTCATGTTGAGGACACGTCATTGATCACTGCTAGTCATATTAATGACAAGTCACCAGTTCCTGTGAGTCATACTGGAGACACCAGATCAGCCACTGCAAGTCATGTTGAGGGAGTTGACATTGTCGACAAACCAAACAAACAGAAGCTTAAGTTCCCTTGTAAGTTTTGCGAGCGACATCACCTTACTTACTTGTGCCCTGTACTTCCAGAAGTGCAAAAAGTGTGGTCCTTAGTTCAAAAGTCTTATGCTTCTGAGCAACCAACCTCTATGAGTCATGCTGGGGGCAAGCTGTTAGCCAATGATAGTCATGCTGAGAGTACTAACGTTGTAAAGGAGTCTAAACCTATAGGACGGAAACCAAAGTTCCCTTGTAAATTTTGTAAGGGAGATCACCTTACTCACCGATGCCCTGCCATTCCAGAGGCACGATGAGTGTGGTCCATGTCTGAAGGAACCTCTGTTCCTAAGTTGTCTATAGATTCCCTATAGTCAGATCAACCTTTGGTTGATAAAGTGGTTGAACCAATGCAATCTTTGGTCAACCCCACTCTTCCTTCGGAGAGTGAAGTGATCGAATCGATGCAATCTTCGACCGATCCCATCAGTCCTTCAGAGATTGATGCACCTACTGCTGAAGTCTTCTGCATTACCAGTTTGGATATTCCTGAAAAAGGGAGCACTTCATCTGTGCCATGTGAACCTCTACCAAGCCCTAGGATTGTTTCCTTTGATTGGAATAGTCTAGCTGAGCCTCGTCTTCCTTCTTTGACACCTTTCCAAATAAAGGTTGATGTCGGGAACCATACGGTTAATCAATGCATTGTTGATGAAGGTGCTTCTGTTAGTATCTTATCCGCTTATGCTTGGAGATATTTGGGTTTCCCTAATGTTAGTCCAGCTGTTAATTGGCCGTTGACCTTCGATAAAAGACCTAGTGAACCATTTGGATTCCTCCGTCAGGCACCTGTTACCTTGGGTGGAAAAACAGTCTTAGTTGATTTTATGGTTTTAAAGGACCCTATGGACTTTGATATGATCCTAGGGCGTGATTACGTTTATGCTATGCATGCTGTGGTGTCTACGCTTTTTCGTGTGATGCATTTCCCTCATAACGAAAACATTGTCACCATCGACCAGCTTGCATTCGTTGATCCTCCTTATTACCCAACTGTAGACCAATCAGATCGCTCATCATTAGGAACTACTATGTCACATGGGAATGTTGTGGCATATTGTTCCTTGAGTTCAAATGCTACTGAGAAGAAGTCTCTGAATTCATGCTTACCTTCTCGGGACTTGGTCCCAGCTTTTGACCAAGTGACATCTCCATCTGAATGTTTAGATATGTATTCTATCTGGGATGATATACTTCCTTCTGATGAAGTTTTCCTAGAGTCCTTAGTACAGTCTGCCATTCATTTGGATGTTGATCCAGTCGCAGTAATGTCCAGCCCCGGTTTGACCTTAAAGTCTGATCTTCCTACTGTTGAGTCTTTGGACTCTCCTATAGATCCGCAAATCGGTGTTCCTGCTGAGTTTGATTCTGCTTCTAGAATTTTCAACTCCCGTGATGATGAATTTATTTCTGCAGATTCCATCATGTCCTTCAACTTTGATCTTCATCCTGAAGTTGATCTTGTTGATTGTAAGTCCTCGGGCTTGGGTACCATAGAGTCTTCATTTGAAAACTCTGCCTTGTTTATGCATGTTGTTGATGATAGTGAAGTTGAAAGTATTTCTACCACAGTGACTTGTATCGTGTCTTTCCTTACATATGTTTTAGATATGATCCTGGTACTAATGTTTCTTGGAGACAAGATTCTTAGCTGGATGTATACTTTCTTACTGGTCCTTTTCGACACCTTGTGCAACCATGTCAGGTATATTCGGAACCTTGCATATAGGTTTAGTCTTCCCCGCTGTTATGTTGCATTTGAACCTTTTGCCATCCGAATTCGCCATAGGGTCGAACCTGTTGGATATTGGTGTGTTAGCCATCTCTTTATGCATTGTGCACCAGTCCAACAGCAGAGCCTACCTAACATGGGCACCCTAGTCAGCACCCTTATGCCATTATGGTGCCCATGCTGAGTTTTTCTCATAGGTTCGGGAGCCTTTTTAGATTTACCATGACTTTGAGAAGAAGCCTCATATCTTTCTCCCTCATATATTTCTGGCCATCCCTGATAAGGCTCCCATATTTGTGTTCAAATTGCATATGCATCTACTATGATCCCGCTTGCGCTAATGAGCCTGAAGCCGGCTTCCGCGCTTTTAGCCCATTGTATAAGCCTCCGTCTATGATCTCGTTTCCGCTAAGCCCTGTATCATTTTTCCCTCACAATTTGACACCTTTTACCTGGAGGAGACACTCCCTGAGTGTACTTATCTTGCTCATGTTCCTTGCATTAGGCATAGCTTTGTTCCATGCGCTTGGAGCTAGTTTTGCATGTCCCTGACACTCGTCTCCTCCCAAATCAAGCATTCTTCTTTTACTTCGAGCTCGTTAAAAATAGTAAGTAGGTTACGAGCATTCTTCTGCCTTTACTTCGAGCTCGTTAAAAACAGTAAGTAGGTTGCGAGCATTCTTCTACCTTTACTTCGAGCTCGTTAAAAATAGTAAGTAGGTTATGAGCATTTATTCCACCTTCACTTCGAGCTCGTTAAAAACAGTAAGGAAGTTATGAGCATTTTTCTGTATCTCCTTTGAGCTCATTAAAAACAGTAAGGAGGTCATGAGTTTACTTTTTTGGACTCGTTAAACCTTTACGGAAAAGATCCCTATGGAGTTCTTTTAAGCCCTTTTCAGACTCCTTAAATAAGAAAAGTTTGCCGAGCATAGTTGTCTTTTCAGGCTCGTTAAAATAACTGAACCGACATCCACTCAGGTATAGAATTATCCCTTTTCCGGGCCTCAGTGGATTAACTACGGAAAAGGTATACTCTAGGTATACTCCTGTATGCGCTAGAAGAGTTCTCCTTTCCTTGTTTTATACTTTTTCGGGGGAGGAGACTAATTGTACGAAAAATGACCTTTTGGAGTCTCTCTTTAGGGTTTTCAGACTCTCTAAATATGAAAATACCAAGCGAGCATTCACCTACTCGGGCTCGATGTGAAATCCACGAGAGGGTATGTAGAGGACTGTTTAAGTTTTTCAACTCTATAAACAAGAAAACACCGCCGAGCACAGACCAATCTGGGCTCGATATAAAATCCACAGATAGGTGTATAGAGGACTGTTTAAGTTTTTCAACTCTATAAGCAAGAAAACACCGCCGAGAACAGACCAATCCGGGCTCGATATAAAATCCACGGATAGGTGTATGGAGTTTTCTTCTAGGTTTTTCAGACTCCTTAAATATGAAAATACCGTCGAGCATGCTTTAGTTCTTTGTCGAGCTCGTTAAAAAATGAAAAAGGAAAGGGAAGGGAAGAATGTTAAAATATCTTTCAATATGATGGCAGCAAGTCAACTATTTCCTTAAACAAAGCACCTGTTTTGAGTCTATCAAACAAGTTGGGTTCTAGTGTTGGCCTTAGGGTAAACTTGATCTCAGAGTTCTTACTCTTCTGTTTGGTTAGTCTTACAATCATATGGAGAATCTGTTAATGTCTCCTACATTGCAGATTTGTATCGTGGTCTCTTTGTGTTCAAAGATGCCTAAGTCACTCTTGTGTCGTGCTCACTGTTCAAGGATATAACCTGTGTCGGCCATTCTGCAATTGCCTTGACCTCATGTGTCGGCCATTCCTTGGTGTCAGTATGTTTCATCATGTGTTCAGTCCTACTCCAAATCAGCTCATACCTGTTGAGTGTCCCTCGTGTTGGATGATGGAGGATGCATTAAGGCCTCCCTTCCAACGGGACTTCTTCCCATCGACTTCAACTCATTGTGCTCTGGGAATGAAGTTTAGAGTTTCGGTTAGTACCTTGGGGATTGCAGTCATTAGTGGCAGTTTCCCTCACTATTGGATAGATGGGAATACATCAATGTCTCCTATCTGATGGATTCTTCAAGTGTTCGACGGCAAGACCATCTATTCGCACTTGCTTGAATGTACTAGGTACCTTGGGTTCCATTTTCATTATTTGGTGGACACCCTCGCGTTTGTTAACAGTATACATCAATGACCGGTAATCAAACGATACCTTCCATGTTCGACATCAACTCATTTATTCCATGGATAGGTTTGTACCTTGGGTTGTTTTTGGATGAAGACCTTGGGATCCTCGATAGCATCACCTCATTTATGTTATCTCCCAAGTTGCGCAAGACTGAGCCACACTCTTTTTGGGCTCTTGATGAGACATAGATCCAGCTTGTTCTCTATGGCTATGTTCTTCAGTTTTGACATAGATTTAATGTGGCTATGTTTACACTTATGTTCCTCATGGATCCATGCTTGTATTTTAGTGGCCATGATATATGCATCGGTATTTTGGATCATTATTGTATCCTCTTGGAGGTCATGTTCCACCATTTGAACATGGACAGTTACCCCATGGATAAGTTTGTCTGACATTGCCTTTTGCTTTCAGGTACTTCATTTGAGCCTATGATTCTTGGTTTCTCTGTTCCTCCATGATTCAACTCTTTTTTATTTATAATGTATTTCGGCCATCGTTTCCCATACTCCCTCTGACCTCATACATTAGGGGGCATCTGTTATAGATTGAAATGACACCTCTCTGTCCGTGACGACACTTGCTTCCCTTGGTCGCATGACGACACTTCTTGAGATCAAGTTAAGTCACACAACAGGACATTTGTGGATGGAGGAGTCATTTGGGACACTAAAAATGGTTGAAATTACCTCATTTTTGACCCATTTGATGTATATGACCCTTAGGAACATTTTTCCAGACCAAACCATCTCCTGAAAATGAGCAGAAAAGCCTGTTTTTGGCCATTTTTTAACATGAGCGCGACTCCACTGTTGAAATAGTAGCGTGTGTACGCGACTTTGTCTCATTTAAAGTAGCGCCCATTGCCATGTGTACGTGACTTTGTCTACTATAGAGTAGAGTACACCCCTGTTTTGGTCAAAATATCGAAATTCGAGTAAGTTAAGTTGGTTGGGAAACCTCTTGAGTGGTTATAACTTCTTTTCCTCTTCCTCATTGATTATATAAGGAGGGTAGAAGGGTCATGTAAAAAGACGAAGCCCAGTTACAAAGTTATGCTGGAGGAATGGAGACCCTCATCCCCCTCTCTTGTGCTTCAGTTTTGGTAAACCCTAGTACAATTGCTTAGAGGCTGGAATCCTTGGAGAACAGAAGCAGGAGACCTTGAATCTAGGTTTCGTGAAGTGCCAAGCTTGGAGGAAGGTATAATTGTATGTACTTGCTTTCATTCATTAATAAAGATCAGACATTCTTCTCTTTCCAAATATGACCTATTAATGTGTCTTAGATTTGATTACAGTTTGTTTATAATCTAATGTCTTCTTTCATTATGGATATCAGTCTTATATGTGTAGTCAAATGTATTTGAGAAAGGTATCAAGTTGTTTTGCAGGTCTGGGCATTGCGACACTGGATAAGCATTGAAGAGCAAGGGAGACAAAGCTAGGATCAACCTTCTGAATAAGGTGCCTACATCTCTAAACCGTAATTTCTTCATTTATTTGTTATACTTGCAAAATGCTTGTAAGTCTATCTTTATCATCGTAAGTTGGTAGTTTCTCCCCTTAACTATAGGTGCATTTTCCCCACAATAGTTATTGCAAATTATTCGATTTTGTGAGGTTCTCTAAGGCTCCTAGATCTTACTGTGGATCAAAATACTCACAATATTCTTCATGGGGGGCGCCCCTAGTGTTTGGAGGATAGGGAATTCCAATGTGACAACAGTGTCACCATGCTGATTATCTTCCACCTCCTCTTCATGGTTATTGTGGCGTTCATTGCGGTCTCCATGTTCTTCATTATCCTTGTCTCTTTGGTCCTCTTGTTCGTTCTTCCTTCTTTCCTCCCCTTCTCTTTCTTCTTCTTCTCTTCTCCTTTCTTCCTCTTGCCTTCTTTCTTCCTCCAGTTCCCGGCGATAATCTAACCACTCCTCCTTAGTAATTATGTGTCCGTTGATATCATAAATCTCCTCTCGATCCACTGCACCTGCAACACTTCCTTTATCTTCAGGAGGTTTCTTCTCTAGAATGGGAGTTGAAGGTCCTATTGTGTTCTCCATGGTTGATGCAGATGCTTCAATATCAGGGAGAACGGAGTTTCCTCTTCCCAAAGATGCCCGTGGTAGTCTAGTAGAGGAATCAGCTCTGGCAATTATTTCATCAATGTATGTCTGTCTTCCCAAACCTTGGTTACGGCCACGACCTCTTCCACTTGCGATGTTAGTTTTTTGGGGGGGTTCCCGAGTTTTTATTCTTGTATTCATGCATGCTTCAAATACTCATAGCTTAAATGAAATCAATAAATCAACTACTATCTATGTCTATCAATTACCATCCCTGAAAACGACACCAAAATGTTGGTCACCCGATATGTTAATCAATCACAACTAACACACAGGATGCTCAATATGAATTGTCAACCTAGGTGTTATCACATATATGTTAGCTGGAGCCACCATACTGCAAACTGTGCGGCCGAGGACCGCACAGTACTTTTTTTTCCAGATCGGAGATCAGCTGCCTTCAGACGAGGCATTTTTGTTCAAATTCCCTTTAGTAAACATATCGGAGGGGACAGACAGTTGGACAGTGTCACAGACATTGTCACTTACCATCTACCACAGGGTCACCTTTTCCTTGCCATGCTTTGACATAAGCCCATTTGAGATAGTTGCCTAGTCACATTTTGATCGAGACTATCACAGCATATTGTTGGCTTACTATGTGCCCGAATTCAGCAGAGATCCAGCTCACAGATAGCTTCAGTAGCAGCAGGTATTGCAATTGATGATTATTATTCATGTTGTAGATTAGACTTCTTTATACTTGTTAGTACACTAACTTTGCATGAGATGATATATTTGGTGATCTAGTTATTTTATGATGTGATTGGGCCCTTGATGATGTCTGTCCACCCCTCCTATTAGACTTATGTATATGCACGCTGAGTCATGTCCTCTACACTTGGCATAGACTTGATCACTTAGTCCCTCTCAATAGCTGAATTTAGCTCCATTATCACTTTCCCCATCCATCCGACTCATCCATGATACTTGTTCCCAACTTGGATTCTGATTTTTGATCCCGAGGACCCTTTCCCCACTGATCTCTGAGTTTTCCATGACTCCCTGTTTATTGTGCCTCCGCTCTTTAGTGTTTGAGATACACTTTTAGACCTGGGATTTGCTCCTGTCGGTTGCCCCCGATGTTGTAATGCAGTTAGTATTGTGTAGCCTTTCCGGGTGTTCCCCATTGGTCATCGAAGAATTTATTGCTCACCCCCATTACCTTTGTAGTATGAGCACCATGTTTATATCTTTTGAGATATGGATGTAGCCCAAGAGGGCCTTGATGTAAATGAAGAAATGAAGAAATGTAAATCAAGCCAAAAAGGCTATTATATTGTAAATGTAAAATCTAGCCAAAAAGGGCTAAGTATGAAACTCATTGTAAAATCCATGCAATGTGTTTATAAACACACATGGACACAGGTCAGCCATACATGTCAGCATTTGTAGTGGTTATTCCTCACCTAGTCCTGCGGGGCAAGGAGGTGAGAGGGAGCAAGGGACAAGCTCAAGATTGCCCCCTAGAGTCTCAAGTTACAGTTTGCCAGACACCCAGTTTGGCATCTCTAGAAAAGAACCTCACGGAGTCTTTGGATACGGATGTGAGTTGTGAGATACTTGTTAGATGACTGGTGGTGGTTTCCCTGCACTATACCCATTTGTGAGGCACCGCCCTTCCCCATGTTCTGTCATGGCATACTTATCTCAGTTGACCCCACTTTCCCGAGTTGTCCAAAGGGTCACATGATCTTTATCCTTGTCTTCTCGTGTTTTTAGCCTTGTTTTCCGCATCACCTAAAGTCAGCAAAGTGGTCAATTCTATAAGATGTGCATAGCATTTAGTCTTTTTTTTGAGGTGGTGAGCCCACCTCACCGGGGCCTTGTATTATCTCGGGAGTTAATGTATTTTTTATCACCATGTTATCATCGTATTGCTTAGTAATGTACTAACTTGTATAATTGAGCCTTGTCACTCCATGTTTGCACACAGGTATTCAGCTAGCACTATTGTTGGCCAGTTTTGACTTGGTCAAACTGAGTTGACTAGGCCAAAAATGGGCCCGAAAAAATGTTGTGACTGGAATTTTTATTTTGGTCAATTATTATCTATAGGGGTCCCATATGAGCATGCAGGTGTCAGAATTGCAAAAGATTGAAGCATCTGAGAAATTTTTAATTATTATTGGTCAATTTTGACCTATTTTAATTAAAAATTATGGATTTTGGGCAAATAATGCCTAAGTGATGGATCAGGGTCATTCGAGTGGTCATTCCTACTACTTTTGGGGTCCACGATCACATTGCAACAGACTGTTCAGCAATCCGGGCACCAAAAGTGGGTCAAAAGCCCAAATTTCATCTTTAGCCATATAAACCAGCAAAAATTACATGGAAAATCAAATTTTGACTAAGGCAACTATAGGCAAATGGAAAAATCAATGGTTGGAAAAGGTAAAGGTAATTTCTAAGGTAAAATGGTAAGGTTTGACATTGTATTTGGGCACGATGGGGCCCTCTCCATGGCAGCTCATTGTTGGAGGTCGAATTGGCCCATTGGGGGCATTTTTCTCCACCTAGGGGAATTCGATTTTGATGTATTGTTGGGTGTGGGATCTTGTTGTATTAGTTGGGGGGATAAAAAATCCCATAGACACCCCCCAACCACATTATATGTAATATAGGGACCCCACAAAGGGACCCCCTCTCCACATGTGCACTTCTCTTGGGGCAATTCGCACCCCCCTCTTGGCATCTCTCTCCACCATTCGATTTGATGGTTGGGGAGTGATATCCACCCTCCATTTTGGGGGAAACTTGTATGAGGAGTGTCCTCTCTCTATAAGAGAAGGCACTCACTCCATTTATACTTCTTCTTGGCATTTTCGACTTGCACTTGATAGAGAGAGACATTCCATTTGCAGCTTGATACTTGGTGTTGTGGAGTAAATTTTGTGGTGATTGATAGCTAGTGTTGGATGCATTGTGAAGATAGTTTGTTGTGTCTTTCCATACTTGTTTGCTGGTTCATATTTGCAGCGTTGGTGGCCATTTGAAGAAGGGCACTGTACTTGGAGCGAGAGCACCATTCCAACGATTTTCTCCAAAGTTATCCACAAGGGATTTGTTATTTGTTTTCTGCTATTCAATTCCTTTATCTTTCAGCCATTTATTTGCTGTTATACTTGATTATTTGTTGCAGTTACTGATTATTATCCTGATTGTGGCAGGTACCCAGGTCGCCATTGGTGTCCAGTCGCTTCTCATGCTCAAGGGAACTCGCAGGCTGCTTCACACTTGATCTTCCGAGCTAGTCTTCACTCAAAGTTCTCCATTTCACCATTTCACCAGGTACTCTTCATCTCCTTGTCTCTCCTTCATCATTTTTACTGTCTTGCTAAGTTGGAAAACATATAACAAACCCTAAAATACAAAAAAATAACTTCCCACCATTAGAACTCATTTTTATTGAAAACCCGCTTTTTTATTTGAGCCTAATAGCCTATATCTTAAGTTTCATTAATTTCTAACTCCATTAACCCATACTTTAGGCACTGGTCTACCTGGTAAAAACGCCCCACCTAGGGCATTTTTCTCTCTTGCTGGTTTGGGTCACTTTGGGGTTCTGGGTATTCTTGATTCTTGTTTAGATCGTCATTTTACCTTAGGGAATCAAGTATCATTAGATAGAAGTGATTAAAAACCGTAATTTTATGCTGCCTTAGGTCCATTTGAATCATTATTCAACCATTTCCCTCGGCAGTTCATTTCAACACTTCACTTCTATTTCATTATAGCTCTCTTAATCATTTCAGCCATACAATCACTATTACAACCCTGTTATCCAATTATTTATGATTGTTGGTCACTTATCACATCACTATCATCGCACTGCTTGTGTCCATTAATTGACTGAAATAAAAAAAAAAGGAGCTCGTCTACACTCATCCCTTGTTGTTTTATCTCTCATTCTTTTGGGTCTGGGTGTGTTTTTGTTTCTCGACCATAACTGGTTGAGCGGGGTCTCCCCCTTGACTTGGCCAAGTGCCTTGTCTAAAGTGACAGTACACCTGTTCGGTGTGACTTCCGTTCATTCGAGCGAAGGACTTGGCTATTGCCGGTTACACCTTCCTAGTTGTCTCCTCTACCATCCCTATTGGGATACCTACCACAAACAGCTAGAGATTGTGTGATAACACCAGGGGAGTCTTTTATTTCAAAGGTAATTAGCAAAATCTATGCATAAACACTCATGTAGTTGATTGAATGAATGAAGATCAATTATCCTACCTATCTGCTCAGTCAAACTCACCTCATGGCTAAAGCTAATCTAATTTGTCCATTTAAGAATTCAAAATACATTTACCTTCCTACAATCATCACTCCAGCAATCATTGAGCTAAGAAGAATTAATCTAGACTTACTTTTGCAAGAAGTTAAATCCTAAAGATATCAGACTACAATGAATTAACCATGACCTGTCTAAATTATCTAATCTACAAATTATAAATGACAGTAAGAAATCAAAACCAATTGCAATCATAATCTGACTAATTAAATAAATTCCAAGAAAGATGAATAACATAAATAAACTAGAGTTGAGCTTGACTGTAACAGCTAACTAGAACACTTGCATAAAAGGAACTATCCTACACAGTCGACTGTGACACCACGCAGTTACAACAATTCAGAATGCAATCGTTAAATACCAAAGGAAAATGCAGTTATCAATTAGCACTGTTCTAGCTTCTCTGTAAAACGTATCTACTATAAATCCACACCACACAACAGAAATAAACTAAAATACCTACTTAACTCGGCGATCTCTGTGAGAAGGCGGGCCCTGTCCTTCTAACAGAGATGTCGTGAACTAACACAAATTAAAACACAAATATATGAAGAACTATGCTCCTTGTATTAAAAATGGTAATTCACAGTTACAGCACTATGTTACAACTTGTACAATTTCCAATTAACCAACCCCAGGCTCTGAATGCCTTCCCATATTTATACATGCATAATACAATCCTGATCCACTAAATTCGTACAACCATGAAGATATCTGATCTTCCGGCTGTTGAGTCACAACAGAAACAGTTACAGCCGTGAATGGACTTGAATGAAACCATTGGATGTGGAGGGCATTGTTACTCTGGTTGTCAATGGATCAACAGACTTACTGACCGGGAAGTGCGCTGTCTGTTGTAGCGATGCCCTGTTGCAGCAAATTCCTTTTACAGCTACCATGTGGAGAGATGATCACGTTGTTTCTATTCAATGTATGGAATCGAAACTGGGGAGTAACAGCTGGCACCAATCGTACCTTCCTTCCACGGGCTTAACGGGATGCTACACCTATGTCTCTCAATGATTTGAGCTTATCTTAATAAAATCAACACAAGTTAGCATAAATCACAAGATAGAATTCATAACCATAACAATTTTCGGCATTAATAAAGTAAGGCAATAATAAATTATACTTGTCAAGATTCATGCTCAACTTGAGGAAAAGGAATATATCTGGTTTGTGGAAATAAGGAAAGACAAGGCAAAAATAGGTAATAAGTGTGGTAAAAAAGGGGCTATTCCAGGACCCAACAGTACCCCTCATACCTCTTTTCTAAATGCTACTGCTATAATTTGTCCTTTATTTTTACATAGAGTTCATCTTCAACGATATAGTTAACAATATGTTGCCTTAAATCTAAATGGAACGTATTAATGATTGCCACATGCATTTCATGTAATTTTCTTCTAAGTCCATCTGCCGCTATAATCCTTACCCTTGATGTGTTTGATCTCGAAATCAAATTCACATAAAATTCCAACCATCTAGCTTGTCTAGCATTTAATGTTGGCTGCTCAAACAAATATTTTAGACCATAGTGGTATGTCCTTAGTTTGAATTTTCTGCCCATTAAATATTGCCTCCACATTTTCAAAGCGTGCACTACGGCTGCAAGTTCTAAATCATGGGTATCATAGTTCTTATCATGATCTTTCAATTTCCTTGAATCATAGCATACCACATGATTATCTTGCATAAGAACTCCTTCAAGTCTCTGTTTACATGCATCTGTACACACCACAAAATATTTCTCTGGGTATTCAATTTTTAGAATTGGAGCACCTATGAGAAGCTTTTTCAAAAGATGGAAGCTTTCTTCACATTTTGGTGTCCACTCAAACTTTATCCCCTTCTTTTTCAAATAAGTAATTGGGTGTGAAACCTTGGATAATTCTTCAATTAACCTCCTATAGTAACCAACAAGACCCATAAAATATCTCATATCAGTCGCATTCCTTGTATTTGTCCAATTCATGATGGATTCAATCTTCTTGAGGCCCACCGATATTCCTTCCTCTGAGATAATGTGACCCAAATAATGTATTTTAGTTTTATAAAATTCATGTTTGCTTAGTTTTGCATGCAACTTATGCTCCCTTAGCAATTGCAAATCCATTGTCAAATGATCTTCATGTGCGTCTTCATTCTTATAGTAAATAAGAATGAAGTCTAGAAATACAAGAACAAACTTGTCCAAATACTTGTTGAAAACACTATTCATGAGACACATGAATGTAGCTATTGTATTGGTGAGACCAAACGGAATGACCACAAACTCATAGTTCCCATACCTTGTTCTAATGTTTGTCTTGTGAATGTCTCCCTCCTTGATTCTCACTTGATGATAATCGGACCTCAAATCAATCTTTGAGAATACCTTTTCCCCTCTCATTTGATAAAAAATATCATCAATTAGAGGCAAGGGGTATTTGTTATTTACTGTAACCTTGCTCAATCTATTGTAATCAATACATAACCTGAGCGTTCCATCTTTCTTTTTCACAAAAACTTCGAGCGCTCCCCATGGAGACACACTTGGATGAATGCACTTATTTTCCAACAATTCTTGCAATTGCATTTTAAGCTCTAATAATTATGGTGTACTCATATTGTAAGGCATCTTAGAAAATGGTGCATCTCCTGTAACAAGATCAATGGTAAAATCAATGTCCCCCTTTGGAGGAATTCATGGCACTTCATGGGGAAACAAATCCTTAAATTCTTGAAAAACATAATGATCTTCCAATTTAGGAATTTCATTTTATGTTTTCTCCAAAACATGGGTTGCATACAATTGGAAACCTTTCCAGTAGAATATCTTCAACTGCATGGCTGAAATTTTCCTAATAGAAACTGCCTTTGGAATTCCCTTTACAACACTTGGGTTTCCTTCTTCATCAATGCATTCAAAAGTATTGATGTAGCAATCAAGTTTAAATCTATGGGCCTGCAACCAATCCATTCCAATGAGGATATCATAGGAACCAAGTGGGAAAATGTTCATATTTGCAAAAGTGGATAGTCCACCCATTTCCAATGGACATTTCTCAAAGATTTCACTAACCCTCCTCTTAGTTCGAGTGGCTAGTTGGAATAACCATGGTTTACTATGCTTTGATTTCTTAAAAGCACAAATATCAACAATTTTAGGAGTGATATAATTGTGAGTAGATCCACGGTCAATCAAAATAGAAATAGATTGCTTAGCAATATTACCTTCAACTTCAACCACAGTTGACTGATAGTCTACTTGGTGGGCCTCTAGTGTTGCATAAATTCTAGGGATAGTCCTTGCCACTTGACCCACAGTTTTACCTCCTTGGATATTGTGAACTTGCTTTGCACTCCCATTCTGGTGTGTGCAATTCCTAAGGATATGGTCATCTCCACATCCCCAACATTGAAGAGGCTCTCTTGTCTTGTCTCCCATCATCCTAGCTGGCTTGGTCAAACCCTATGGTGGATGCCTTGGCTGATTTCTAAATTGAGGAGGCTTGAACCCATTCTTCCTTTGGTAAAACTTCTCATTCTTCTTGTCCTTCCATGCCTTATGGAATTCTGGTTTTCTTTTGTTTTGATCATAACAATACTTGGCCTTTCTTATGGCCTCATCTAGAGTTAGAGGTTCATCGAACTCAATCCATTCCTTGTATGACTGAGGTAACCCACTTAGAAAAAATTGAATTTTTACCTTATCATCCCTAATATATTTGACATACCTCAGCAACTCCAAGAATATGTTTGCGTATTCTTCCATAGTCATTTTTATGTAACGTCCCCCTCACCCAATCCAACCATCAGGAGGGGACGCTGGCCAAATCTGGGCTCTCAAACTTCACCCCAATTCCATAATACGTATTTCAACAAAACAAATGTGTGCAAAAATTCAAATAAGTATGCACAACAAAATTAAAATCTATCCACACACATCTAGCATGCAAATACACAAGCATAAACATTACAGGAATGAAATAAAAACATTTCAGATTCAAATGCATGAGAATAATTATCTTTATCCAACGCAGATCCAAGCAACTGGCTATGTAAGAGAAATTTTCCATCCAACCATAGCCACTCCATCCAACATATACTCATTATGTTGGGAGTCCACCCCCAAGCTAGGCTATGAGGCCACCAGGGCGAAGGAAAAACCTACAGGATTCTCTCTCTCATCCCACAACCCATTCTTCTCTATGTGCTTAGAAACATGCTCATGCAAATCTCTACAAGGGTCTCACTCAGCCCTCACAGCCTTGGCTTCCACAATACCTACCCCACACAACACCCTACTAGCTTAGGCATCCCCTTCACCGATCCACGGTTCTCTTGGGCGATCCATCTTGTTGGGTGCTTCCAGTGTGTGCATAGAAGAAGTCCAACCTGATATTGGTTGCTATAGAATCACTTGCAACCTCAATATGTGGCTTCGCAAGCACCTATGAGCAGCAGAACTCAAGGGTAAGGGTTCCTATCTTTCCCAACCTCTCTGCTCACCTACAACCATTCAAAACTGCAGCATGGTCTCCAAATTCGAATTTATGGGTTCAAAATAGCATGGTAATTTCATGGATAGCAAGGGAGAGCTTTGCATCTCCAAATCTGCATGAAAGAATGAGAGAAAATGAGGGTTGACTCCAAAGGATATGAGAAAATGGTGAAAAGAAAACTGAAATAAATTCTGCCAGTAGAAGAAAGGACACTTGGCAGCTGCAGACTGACTTCTATCATGATAGAACTGTCACAAAAGTGTAGTCAGTCCCATGCTTCAATAACTACATGAGGTGACTTTTCCCACCAACCACCCGCATGCATTAATGATTGGAAAATGGTCAAAAAGGATATAATTGGCTTATTCAAGGTACATGACTGAATTTAGGTGTGAGTTCTAAGGTTGACACTTGGAAGCAAGGATTTAGTCACCCATGGACCGCCTTCCTCTTTCCCTCTGGTGGAATCATAGCCCCTTTGGTACTCTTTACACAACCATTGTTGGACCATTTTATTATTTATGCACATAAGATTTACATATATTCTGAATCAGCATAAAAACCAACCAAATAGTCCAAATAAAATATATACATCATGCATGCCTATCCATTCACTAGCCGGGCCTTGGACTTGAGCTCCACACTAGGAATTCGCACTAGCATATTTACATCATTTACATAAGTTTGGATAAATACATTCCAAGTCAAAACTAGGGTATTGCAATCCCCTCCCCCTTGGAATAACACCGTCCTCAGTGTTTTCTCAAAATTTAGAAAAAAAAATGGATATGCCTCTCTCATGGCATCCTCCAACTCCCACGTAGCCTTATCGGGACCGAAGTGCTTCCATTGCACCATTACCTTTCCGATGGCTCGGTTCCAGAGCAATGACACTTTCCTATCTAGGATGCATAGTGGCTTGGTTTGGAACTCTCCCTTGGGTTCCACCTGGATCACATCCCATTCAATCACATCGTTAGGATCATGTACATATTTCTTAAGAAAAGAACATGCAAAACAATATGAGATCTAGTGTTAGCAGTCAATGCAATTCTATATGCAACAAGCCCCATTCTCTCTCAAGCACTTCAAATAGCCCACAATATCTTAGTGATAACTTGGCACAACTTCCAAGATTCAAGGAAATATTCCTTGGCCTCACTCTAAGGTAAACATGATCCCCAACATGAAACTCTCTATGCACTCGGTTCTTATTGCATAGCTTTTTTGTCTATCTTGGGCTGCCTTTAAATTTTTCCTAATCTTTACAACCTCTTGCTCCATTTCCTTTATCAATTATGGCCCAAGTACAATTATGTTCACTGGATTATCCCATGTAATAGGTGTTATGCACCTTCTACCATACAAAGCTTCAAATGGACTCATGCCCAACGATGCTTTTTTCCCATTGTTATATGAAAACTCTACCAAGTGTAGATAATCCTCCCACTTTGATGGTTTGTCCATCACATACATGCGTAGCATTATTCAAGCACCTGATTTACCCTTCATGTTTGTCCATTTGTTTGTGGATGGTATGAGGTACTAAAGTTCAGTTGTGTACCCAAATCAACAAAAAGATTTTTTCAGAAATTTGAGGTGTGTGAGATTTTCAATTGCTAGGAACTAGATTCATAAGACAATTTCACATGGAATATTTCAGAAAAAGAGAGAAGAAGAATAGAGAAGAGAAATTGTGGAAATCACTATGTATATATTATTCATTGATATGATAAAAATATATAATACATCCTCCATGGATAAAGTCGAATGCCTTTGAGGCAATTTGGAAAGAGCAAAAAGAAAAGGCTTAGAAAAGAAAAAAAAACCCCTAGGTTCAAAAGCAGTTTCCAAAACTGTACTAGAGGCTCACGAATTGGATAAGTATGGTATGGAAGCTCATGAGTGAGGTAAATCGAATGTATTTATTGCTTTATTATATTATATATGATGTGGAGGTCGAATTGGTCAAGTCGAAAAAGATTCTAAGTCAACTAGCTTTACCTTTTCCACTAGAAAGTAGAAAAACAGCACAAAGCTAACTAAATCAGGAAAGCACATGCTAAACCATAAATGGAAAGAAATAGTATAGAATCCAATGAAATCTTATCCAGAATATTCTCTAAGGCTCCCTAGTGACTTAGGATGGCAAGTGGTCCACTAAAAGACTAAACTGGCCTATTTTACCTAATCAAAACTCAAGAAATTAATCATAAATGATTAATTAATTTATCCTAAGTCTAGAATTCCATAGTGGGTTTTTTTAAATGTTCCAACACCCCCCTTAAGCCTAAATTTATGTGATGGGAATAATAAAAATATCATAAATATAGGTCCCAAGCAACAAGGCTTATGGTCACCCCAATACAAAAATAACTAGTCCATGTAAATCGAGGAAACAGGGAAAACCTCATGGGAACAAAACCCTCTCTAAAAAATGGACATGCTTGATGTCTTCATACTATCATGTTGCTCATTTGAATGAGATGAATGAGATTAATGGTTTGCTTCTGAGTAATAGACTTGATGAAGAGATTGTGGATGTCATGATCATGCATCAGTGCATCAACGTTGTGTAGGAAAGAACCTTGTGTTGAAGCTCTATGAAGCTCATATTCTGATGATGGAGGAGAATCAAATGAATTTTTCTTGCTTCTGTAACATATATAATCATATATGAAAACATAATCAATGATGGAAAGAAGATCTATGCATACTCCTTCCCAAGGAGAAACAATGAACTCAACATGATCAATTTCCTCTGTGGTTGCAATGTCGTGCACCAGTTGTTGTATCTTCTTCTCAAAGTGATGTAGGAAATTTATGATATTTAAAATGAGATCATGTAGCTCTGAAATATCATAATGTGATTCATTTGGAGCAGCAACCAGTAAATATGTGGAGTCTCCATGATCGAACAGAGTTTCAGTAGGAAAAGCGTAAGAAACTAGGTCACCCTGACAACTGAGCGAGCCTGGAGAGTGTGAGGACTTGAATTTTGAACCATGATTGATGGGGTCAAGTACATATGTGTGGAATATCAGTCTAAATATGGCCAAAAACATGGTTTTCCAACCAATTAAATATATGAAAGACAAAAGTGCAACAGAGGCAAGTGACACAATGTAGGAAAACATAGAGTTGTGTAGTTTCTTAACTGGAGAACTTGGGGGTTGTGGGGTCTTTTGTGAATCCAATGGTTGGTAAAATGGTGTGGGAGATATAATGAACTACATATCATACTGTAAATCATCTTCTAAATCAGAATCTAAAATATTTGAATGGAGGTGGAAAGACCTTTCAGAAGATGAGTCAAAAGCTAGTAAAAAATGACTAGTTTTGAGAGTAGACTTGGATGAACTGACTGAAGACTATTCCAAAGAAGAATTGGAGGTTTCTGATTTTGATATATAAGAATGTGAATAAAAATCACATACATCATAATTATATTTCACTCTAGTACTCAAAGCATAAGCATGATTACCTTTGGGAGTTTGAGTTTTTCAGAATTTAATTCATTCTGATCTAGGATCTTAACTGAACGAATAACATGTATAGCATAAGAGACAAGAGACAAGAGACAAGAGACACAAAAAACTTCACTGGGGAAAACAAAGAAGGTGAAAAACCCCGCAACTTCCTCAAAGATAGAATAAGCACCAATACAAGGATCGCAATGACCAAACCCAAGAGATAGATAAATTCAGCAGCATGCTTCTCCTCCACTTGTGCGCACCCTTCTCTTCTCTCACTAATGCAAAGTGAGACAATGAGATAATAGAATGTGTAAAATGAGAGAGACACACTCTCTATTTATACACTAAATTTCACTTGACCTTTACTCAACTAGGTCGGCCTCAACTTAACCACTTAACATAATGCTGACTGGGCCGACCCCCACTAGGGTGGTCTAATAACCCTTTGACCCACACAAGTTATACAGGACCGACCCCAACAAGGTGTTCTAATAACCCATCAAATATAAGTTGCGACACTTAAAATAATACTTGCGACACTTGCAAGTACAACTGACGACACTTCCAATCGGAGGAATAATACATCTCTATTGGGGATACAATAAAGTACAAATACAATATACAAGTGAATATCTTCCAAAGTTACAAATACATCAACACTCCCTCTTAACTAGGAAGGTATTCTCTTGACACAAGTCATCAATACATATATGCACAAGTCTTCAATTCTGGAGCTGGATCATCATCACTGGATCACGGAGCATCATCGTCACTACTGTTGCTATCTCAATCAATATCCAATATACTCGTCATAGGAATTTCTACAGAGCCAACCCTTTTTCATGCTAGATGTAGGCCTAGCCTCCATGTAGGTCTTCATCATCTTTGCGAGCAAGCCATCAAGTAGGTACACCTCAGGACTGATTACACTGCCTCTGCAAGATCTGCAAGATCTCCCAGGACTGATTACACTACCTCTACAAAACCCGCAAGAGCATCTCAGGATTGATTATATGCCTCTGCAAAACCTGTGTACCATATTGTCACCTCATCGTCTTCAGATCACCTCATAGTCCACGGAGCACAACCCAGATGCACATCACATAGCACTTACATTCACCAGCATGGGAAGACACACTTCAACCATCTGTGAAAGTCTCAGCACTTATACCTACGCAATGGGAAGACACACTTCAACCATGCGAGAATGGCATCGCACTTATATCCATAGCAATGGGAAGACACACTTCAACCATGCTAGGAATGGAACGACACTTATATCGCAGCCATGGGAAGACACACTTCATCCATGCTTGAATGTCACATCACTTATATCGCAGCCATGGTAAGACACACTTCAACCATGCTCGAATGGCACAGCACTTATATCACAACCATGGGAAGACACACTTCAACCATGCTCGAATGGCACAACACTTATATCGCAGCCGTGGGAAGACACACTTCAACCATGCTTGAATGGCGCAACTCTTACATCAATGACCATGGGAGGACACACTTCAACCATGTCGAAATGGCCCCAACCCTTATATATGCACCATGGGAGGACACACCTATCACCATGTGAGAATGTCTCATGTGCATCTATGTCTCCGGACTCATCACTTCCCCTTAGAGGGAATCTCAATCTAAAGTAAACCAAGTCTCTCTTTGAAGTACTCAAACTTCACTCTAGCCAGCGGCTTGGTCAATACATCAACTATCTGCTCGTCCGTCGCAACATATAGGAGCTTCAGTGCTCCTCTCTGCACCATATCCCTGATATAGTGATATTTGATCTCAATGTGCTTCGACCTGTCATGGAACACCGGGTTCTCAGACAACTTTACACAACTCTGGTTGTCACAGAAGATACAGGTAGCACCCAATGGGAGATCAAATAACTCAGACAGTAGCTTCCTAATCCATACTTCCTCTCAACTAGCCAAACAAGCTGCAACATACTCTGCTTCGGCTGTACTCAGTGCCACACAGGACTGCTTTATGCTAAACCAAGAGATCATACCGGATCCCATACTGAAGCAGCACCCCGAAGTGCTCTTCCAATCAATGGAATTGCCTACCCAATACGAATCAACATAACCCTCCAAGTTAAACTTTTGATTCGCATCATACTTGAACCCATAATCAATCGTACCCTTTAGGTACCTCAGAATATGATTTACAGCAACCAGGTGAACACTTCTGGGATCTATCAGGAACTGGCTCAATGTGTTCACCGCAAAGCAAATATCTAGTCTTGTGTTCGTCAGGTACATCAAGGACCCAATCATCAGACGATACATTGTGGCATCAACCGACTCAGATAAAGCATCAAACAGTAGCTTCAGTTTCGATGCCATAGGTGTGGACACGGCCTTGCAGTACATCATCCCGAACTGCTTTAGGATCTCTACTGCATACTTCCCTTGTCCAAGGAAGATTCCATCTGCACTCTTCCACACCTCTGTGCCTAGAGATTAATGCATCATACCCAAGTCCTTCATCATAGCATCGTCCTGATGCATATCATCCATAGAATCATCCTGATACTCATCACACATGATCATCCTGATCATCGTCACTACATTGTCCTGATGCATGTCATCCAAAGCATCGTCCTGATACTCATCACACATGATCATCTTGATCATCATCACTGCATCACCCTGATGCATACACATATACATGATCCAACTGATCATACAAAGCATCCAACTGATGCATATCAATATACATGATCCAACTGATCATACAAAGCATCCAACTGATGCATATCAATATACATGATCCAACTGATCATACAAAGCATCCAACTTATGCATATCCAAAGCAGTAATTGGAGCATCGTCCTGATGCTCATCACTCAATGCTTACATCCACAGCCAAGGGAAGGATCCTCCTCTCACCATGCTTGGAATGGCTCCTGCAAATGTGTCCCATCACTTCTTCCTCGAAGTATCTTCAATAGATAGTTTTCTTTGAACTTTGTTGCTGGAACAAATGTTGTAGTCCTTATTTTGTAGGTACATGGTCTTTTCTACAAGACAAGTTCAATTGCATGATTAGAAACATCTTATATATTTCAGAACAAATTCTTACTCATAAAGACATATGTCATACAGTCATGCAATTATCTTCGCCAATGTTTCAATACAACATTTATCCATATTCCGTAACTTTCTAGATGCCTTCCATCTCTACCAGAACATTTTTAAGAGTGTGCACAACTCCCAACATGTCAACAAAGAGGTTTCATTCTAGATAAGTACCAATGGAATGGTGTATAGTACCATAGGCCACTTACCCATTACTTGCATATTAGTAGTATCTTGTTCATTAATGCAACTTTTCTAATATGCATAACATACAACCTAAGTCTAGGAACATAAGTATATACAGCATTGAACAATATTATTTAAACAATAAGAAATGACAATTCAAATACTTATCTTTGTTTGCTTGTTGGGTAGACTCCCTCTTGATCTTTGCTTCCTTGCAGGAACAACTGGAGTGAGCTCCCTCTCAATCTTTGCTTCCTGGATTATCTGTCTTTGAACTTATATCCATCTTGGACCTCTATGCATGCTTAAATGTGCACTAGTGTCATCCTCAAGATCTCATACATAATCATACATGCATTAGTATAATCTCAATACTATCAAAACATCATGATTCTAAATAATCTTAAATATGTATGATCATGATCATTTCATACATAGGTAATAAGCGTTAGTATTCAAGGTTTCAGGGAAGACTTCTTTTACTCATGCATATTCTTGTTTGACCATAGGAATTTTCTGGTTAGTCATATCATCAATCAAAGTAAGAAACATAATATGCATAAATCGTTGATTACTTAAACTTCTAACTTCAAGAATAATCATTCATACAAAAGTATAAGATCCTAACACAAGGTAGGATTCTAACTTGATATAGGAAAAACATACCTGGTTATCATGTTTGCTAGTTATGTCTAACAAAACCAAACAGTGTCTTCGTGTTCTCTTCAATGACTTGTGCTTAGTAACCTGCATAACTCATAAATTAACCATTATAGAACCAAATTATACATACCTCGTAAGTAGAGCTTCTATGTGATCCATGAGTCTTTGTCTTCATGTCACCATGGTCATATGTTCTTGATATAGAACTTGATTTGTACCTTTCATGTTAGCGGACAACATCAACCTCATACAACACCATTGTGCATTAGTACAATCATAAGTGTCATAACCCTAATCAATGAATGTCTTCTATCATTCACATGCATTCATACTTTTACTAGGGTGAAGAGACAAGTCTAAGATTAATTAAGATTGTACTAACCTCAATAATATGAAGACAAACATATCATAAACTCAATCATGAACAAATTTCAAAACATACCTGTATCTCTTCAAGTCATACTTGTCGAGATTGCTTGTAGCCTTCTCATGTAAAGCCTCAACCTCATCTCCCTATGGAACTGGAACTTCTTGTTAAATTTTCAGAATTTACTTCAATCTGATCTAGGATCTTAACTGAGAGAACAACATGTACATCATATCTACATCATATCAATCATGGAGAAAATAATGCAAGCACACAAGAGACACAAAGATTTACTTGGAAAAAACCATAAAGGTGAAAAACCCCAATAACTTCCTCAAAGATAGATAGAGCAATGATACAACCCAAAGAGATAGACATATCCTAGCAATAGATCCTCCTCCTCCATAAGTGTGCCACTCCTCCTTGAGTGCATGAGTGATAAGTGAGTGATCAAATAGAGTGCCTCTCGCACTCTATTTATACTTGACTTGACTTGCCTTTTACATAAATCATGTAGGCTCGAACTTAACCACATAACATAATGCTGACTGGGCCAACCCCCAATAGGGTGGTCTAATAACCCTTCGACCCACATGGCCGACCCCCAATAGGGTGGTCTAATAACCTCCGACCCACATGACTTATACAGGGACGACCCCAACAAGGTGGTCTAATAACCCATCGAGTATAAGTTACGACACTTACAATATAAATGGCGACACTTCTGTATAGAGGAATAATACCATCTCTATAGGAGTACATACAACATACATATATGAAATACATTCCAAAGTTACATATACATCAACACTCCCTCTTAACTAGGAAGGTATTTCTCAGCACAGGTCTTCTAGCACAAGTCTTCTTCTCTAGATCATCGTCACTGGATAATCGTCATCGAGTCATCATCATCGTCACTACTTCTGCTATCTCAATCAATCTCTGAATCTACTCATCATAGGAAGTTCTACAGAGCCAGTCCTTTTTCATACTGGATGTAGGCCCACCACCTGCAGGTCTTCGTCATCACTGGCCATACTGTGGAATCCTCAGGACTTATTGCGTGGGTCACAAAACCTCGAAAGAGCATCCCAGGCTGTTACGAGCACACGGCTCTACCTATAGGATCTCCCAGGGCCATATTATATGTGACCTCACCACAAAACCTCGCAAGATCATCCCAGGATGTTATGAGCACGCAGCTCTACCTACAGGATCTCCCAGGGCACGAATTACATGTGGTCACCACAAAACCTCGCAAGAGCATCCCAGGCTGTTACGAGCACACAGCTCTACCTATAGGATCTCCCAGGGCACGAATTACATGTGGTCATGGAAAAACCTTGCAAGAGCATCCCAGGACTGATTACGGGCACATATCCCAACCTATCGGATCTCCCAGGGACAGATTATATGCCATAGGACAAAATCTCGAAAGAGCATTTGCCAGATATCCCAGGGCAACGAATTACATGCCATAGGAAAAACCTCGTAAGACTATCTGCAGATCTCCCAGGGCAACGAATTATATGTCCTCCCAGAGAAAAACCTCAAAAGAGCATTTGCCAGATATCCCAGGGCACCGAATTACATGCCATAGGAAAAACCTTGAAAGACTATATGCAAATCTCCCAGGGAAACGAATTATATGCTCATCTGCACAACCTGATCCACGGACATAGAGTATCAACCTGATACTCACCATACATCATCGTGATGTAAACATGATCATCCTGATCATCATCACTGCAACATCCTGCTGCATGTCATCTGGAGCAACATCCTGAAGCTCGTCATCCATGATCGTCCTAATCATACAATGCATCTACCTGATGCATACCAAGTATCTACCTGATACATATCATCATACATGATCCACCTGATCATACAATGTATCCACCTGATGCAAATACAAATACATGATACATATCACCATACATGATCCACCTGATCATACAATGTATCCACCTGATACATATACAGATACATGGTCCAAGCATCCAACATGATGCATATACAAAAATACATACACATGATCCAACCGATCATATCCAGCATCCAACATGATGCGTACATACATATAAATGATCTAACTGATCATATCCAGCATCCAACATGATGCATACATACATACATAAAAATTATCCAACTGATCATATCCATCAGAAACCAGAACATCATCTTGATGCTCATCATTCAGCGCTTACATCCACAACCATGTGAAGGATCCTCCTTCCAACATGCTTGGAATGGCTTCAGCAAATGTGTCCATCACTTCTTCCTCGAAGTGTCCTCGATCTGAAGAATGCCAAGCCTCTCTCTGAAGTACTCGAACTTCACCCTGTCTAGTGGCTTCGTCAGCACATCTGCAATATGCTCGTCCGTCGCAACATACAGGAGCTTCACAACTCCTCTCTACACCATATCCCTGATATAGTGATATTTGATCTCTATGTGTTTCGACCTGTCATGAAACACTGGATTCTCGGACAGCTTCACACAACTCTGGTTATAACAAAAGATACCAGTAGCATCCAACGGGAGATGAAATAACTCAGACAATAGCTTCTGTAGCCATACTGCCTCACAACTAGATGAACAAGCTACAACATACTCTGCCTCAGCTGTACTCAGTGCTACGCAGGACTGCTTCCTGCTAAACCAAGAGATCACACCTGATCCAATACTGAAGCAGCATCCAGATGTGCTCTTCCTATCTGCAGCACTGCCAGCCCAATCTGAATCAACATAACCCTGCAGGTTAAACTTTTGACTCGCTTCATACTTGAGCCCATAATCCACTGTACCCTTCAGGTACCTTAGAACATGCTTTATAGCAACCAGGTGAACACTCCTCGAATCTGTCAAGAACTGACTCAATGTGTTCACATCAAAGCAAATGTCTTGTCTCGTCATCGTCAGGTACATCAAGGATCCGATCATCTGACGATACATAGAGACATCAACCGGCTCAGATGAAGCATCACATAGAAGCTTCAGATTCGATGACATAGGTGTGGCCATGGCCTTGCAATCCATCATCCTGAACCTCTTCAGGATCTCTACTGCATACTTCCCTTGTCCAAGGAAGATTCCATCTGCACTCTGCCACACCTCCATGCCAAAAACAAATAGTGCATCATCCCCAAGTTCTTCATCTTGAACTTGGCAGTAAGCTTCCGCTGCATGTCGGCAATCAATCTATCTTCACCTGTAACAAACAGGTTATCCGCATACAAAAGTAGTATCACTAGATTGCCTTCCTCAACCTTGTAGTAAAGGTTGGAATCCGCTATACTCTTGGTAAAGCCCTAAACTAGATAGAAAGTTGTCTATCCTACCATACCAATTTCTGCAAATATATGACTCCCTATCATGTGTCTCAGAACCAAGTGGCTGCACCACATACACTTCTTCTTCAACTACACCATTCAAGAAAGCTGTCTTGAAATCCATCTGGTGTATCTTCTAACTCATCACCTTTATATTTCTCTATGCTACCATCTACAGCATGCTTGATCTGATAGTTCTATTTGGAAGTCACAACAGACTTCCCTTTAGCTATTGGGATCGCATCCCAAACATCATTCTTCATGATCGACGGATCATGGCATTCTTCCCATATCCTGGGAACTTCAATATCTTCAATAGATAATTTTGTTGCTGAACAAATGTTGTAGTTCTTCTTTTTTAGTTGATGGCATACGATCTTTCCTACACAACAAGTTAAATTGCATGATTAGAAAACATCTCATAGTTTTCAGAACAAATTCTTACACATAAAGAAATATGTCATACAGTCATGCAATTAACTTAGCCAATGCTTCAATACAATATTTATCCATATCCCGTAACTTTCTAGATGCCTTCCAATCTCTACCAGAACATTGTTAAGAGTGTGCACAACTCCCAACATGTCAACAAAGAGGTTTCATTCTAGATAAGTAGCAATGGAATGTTGTACAGTTCCATAGGCTACTTACCCATGCATATTAGTAGTATACTGTTCATCAATGCAACTATTCTAATATGCATAATACACAACCTAATTCTAGGAACATTAGTATATACATTATTGAACAATATTATTTAAACAATAAAATATGCAAGTAATGACAATTCAAATACTTATCTTTGTTTGTTTTTTGGGTGGACTCCCTCTGAATCTTTGCAACTCCATTCTGATGTGGATTGTGAGAAGTGGTCAACTCCCTCTGAATATCTGCATCCTTGTAGAAACTACTGCAGTGTGCTCCCTCTTGATATTTGCTTCCTGGATTACCTGTCCTTGATCTTATATACATTCTCGATCCCTATGCATGCTTGTTAGTATCATCATTGTGTTATCCTCTAGGTCTCATACATAATTCGTTAGTATAATTTATCAAAACACAATAATCTCAAGCATGTATAGTCAGGATCAATTTAAACACAGATAATAAACATTAGTATTCAAGGTTTCAAGGAAGTCTTCTTTTATTCATACATATTCTTATTTAATCATAGGACTCTTCTGGTTAGTTAAATCATCAATCAAGAGAAGAGATATAATATGCATAAAACCTGTGATTATTCAAAACTATACCTTCTTGATTCTTCTGGTGAGTCATATCATCAATTATGGTACGAAACATAATATGCATACCACCATGATTATTCAACCTATGACTTCATGAATAATCATTATAAAAAACACAATAGTATAAGATCCTAACACAAGGTAGGATTCTAGCTTGATATAGGAAAAACATACCTGGATTAGCATGCTAGTGAGTTATGTCTAATATACCCGCATAATGTCTTCTAGTTCTCTTCAGTGACTTGTGCTAGTAACCTGCATGTCTCATAAGTTAACCATTGTAGAAACAAGTTATATATACCTCGAAAGTAGATATTCTATGTGATCTATGACAATGGATGAATCCTTGTCTTCATGTCACCATGATCATATGTTCTTGAAGTAGAACATGATTTGTCTTTCTTGGTGTACCTTTTATGTTAGCAGACAACATAAACCTCATACAACACCATAATGCATTAGTACAATCATAAGTGTCAACACCCTAACCAATGAATATCTTCTATCATGCATTCATAATTTTGTTAAGGTGATACGACAAATCTAAAATCAAGATTGTACTAACTGTAATAACATGAAGACAAACATACCATAAACTTAATCATGAACAAATTTTGAAACATACCTCGATGAGTCATACCTGTCGAGATCGCTTGAAATATTCTTATGTAAGGCCTTAGCCTCATCTCCCTCTGAAATAGGAACTTCTTCACTTATGCAGATGATCAATCCATCTTCTTCTAGGATTAACCCAATCCACTTGATTTGCAAGAACTGGACCTAGAGCTGGATATGGGTTTGTCAGAGAAACCCCAAAAATTCAAACTTTGAATTTCAAACTTCCGAAAGGATAGAAATATGCGCCTTGATGAGATGATCAAGCTGGTATATTCAGAATTTGAAAACTGCAAAGTTTCACTCCTCAATTTTGCCTTTGAAACTTCCAGATTCACTGGACGTGACCCTCAACTGGGGTTTGATGAAGCCCACTCTTCTTCCCAATCAAAAAGTTTGATCCAAAGCTCTAAGATTCTATTTTTCTGAGGAGCTTCCAGCCGTGGTCACAGATTTCAAAAATTCCCATTTTTACAGAAGCCCTAATTTTCCACTTTTCTGATCAAAGTCCTGAACTAGGGTTTGATCAAGCCCGGCCTTCTGCCCAACCAAAAATTCTGATCTTGGTCTCTAAATTTCTATTTTGATGAGTAGCATCCAGCCGTGGTCTCTGATTACAAAAAATTCTGTTAGGAACCTATGTAAACCCTTCTCTTTACTATGTTAGTATATTGTTATTGGACTCATATGCTTTGTAAGTCGTCCCGTAGTATTTGTTGATCTGTAGTTTATATTAGCCCATATTATTGGACGCATATGCTTTGTAAGTCGTCCCGTAGTATTATATGTCCCATGGTTTTGACTCATGGTATTGGGCATAGACTTAGTATATAAGTGTGTGTTGAGGTCATTGAAGGCACGGTGAAGTTAATTGTATTGAACTTGCTCAAAGGAGGTTGCCCCCTCGAAGTGGCCCGTGATCAATATAAAGGCAATTTTGTTCTATTATTTCTGATATCTTGTGTATTTGCATTAATTAATTATTGCAGGTACATCACATCTGGTATCAGAGCACTTTCCTTGGCACAAGTGGGAATTTTTTTTTTCTTTTTTTGGGCGGCGGCTTTCAGATCAATTTATGAAACTTTTTGCACAAAATCAGAAGAAATTGATTGCATATTTGAATTTCTCTTTCAAAAATACTCAGTTTCAAAAAAAAAATCATCTCATTTGGAGTTCTAAAAGTGGAGATATCGCGGATTTAAAATCAACAATTTTTCAGAATTTCGGTGACGGCCGCGGAAATTCGACGAGAAAATATTTTGACCGAGTGCCTAGATTTCTATTCCGCTTTCATGGGTAGAAACAGAGTGGTTGTTCCAGTTCCGGAAACATGCTATAATAGCAATTCTGAGCAATATAAATCCAGTTTTTGAACATTGGGTGGAATTTCTGCCCAAATGTTTTCTGTTGCAGGTTCGGATTTGGGAATCATCCCTATCCGCTTAACTGTGGGAAGTACTTGGGCATAAGCCCTAAAACTCATTGTGAGGAGTACCACAGGAACCCCGAAGTAGCTGGCCCATTTAGAGGACCTGCTAGCGAAAAGGGCAACAACCCCTACCTGATTGACTAGTTCCCACCCGTGAGGTAAACCAAGAGCTGTCGTTTGTGGCAAAGCGGTTATCAGTTTTACCTGAGCCGTGGAGTGAGGGGTACTGCCCCAATACGCAAGCCGTCAGATAGCATTGGTGGTCGAGTGAAACCCCTGAACTGTTAGGAATCCGCACATACCTGGGGTCCATATCTACTTTCAGCTGAACTATTGTTGATCACTGCTGCGCCGTTTCAGATCCATTTGCAAGCCGTTCCAGATTCAGTCGTTTTCAATCCATTCGACGTTGTTCCAGATCCCTTTCAAGCCGTAGCTGCTCCAGTCTGGAAAAAAAAAAAAAAAAAAAACCTGGTTATGGTTGTCACTCGTGCAGGAGCAAACACCATGGAGGAAGCACTTGCAGCCATCCAAACCAAACTCCAAGATCTGGATGAAAAATTTCTCCGCCTCCATCTTCAGCATTTAGCCATGAACAATAACCGACAGCCAGAATCTTTTGCAGCCACCGGGTTCTCTTCTTCCAACAATTTTTGTGGGCCGAAGCTTGATTTTCCTCACTTCAATGGTACTGATCCGACTGGATGGATATACCGAGCAGAACAATATTTCAGTCTGCATAATACTTTTGATGTCCAGAAAGTTCCACTTGCATCCTTTCATTTGGAACAGGAAGCCCTTCAATGGTACCGTTGGTACATCAAAGCTCATCCCGAGCCAAACTGGACAGATTTTTGCCAACTCATTTTGCCACAATTTGGCCCTAGTGCTTTTGATGATTTCACAGGAGCACTCACTAAAATTCACCAAATTGGCATAGTGAGAGAGTATCAAACAGAATTTGAGAAATTGGCCAATCACACAAAAGGATTGTCTGATGATTTCTACAGGAGTTGTTTTATAAGTGGTCTCAAGGATGAAATTCGCTCAGAGGTCAAATTTTTTTGTCCCAACACAATGATGGAAGTCCTAGGGTTGGCTAAGCTGGCTGAGGACAAGATTGCAGCTCAACAACGCTCCAAACCCACCCTTGTTCCCTTCAGAAATATGGGTTCCCAACGACCTCCCATCACGCCTTCTCCTCAACCAACTCCTATCAAGCATTTGTCTGAAATAGAAATGCAGGCACGCCGAGAAAAAGGGCTTTGCTATAATTGTGATGAGAAATTCACTTGGGGACATAGATGTGTTCAACAAAAGCTCTATCTCTTGGATGTGGATTCTCCGCCTACCTTAGAACTTGGTGAAGCAGCTACAGATACAGTGGATGATCAGATTGACATTCAACACCCGCCTGTTGACACCCCATTTCAGGACGACCCACCTGCGATCTCTCTCCATGCTGTAACCGGCGTCACCACCCCACAAACAATGCGGGTCAGCGGATACTTCAAGAAGCTCCCTCTTACCATACTCATTGATTCTGGTAGCACTCATAACTTCATTGACCCTCGGATTGCCAAACAGGCTGATTGTTTTGTCCATCCTTGCTCCAGCTTTGAAGTCATGGTTGCCAATGGGGGCACCTTACCATGCAAGGGGAAGTGTCACAATGTGCATATCTCTATGGAAGATTATAACCTACGCTCTGACATGTTTGTCTTGCCCTTAGGCGGATGTGATGTGGTTTTGGGCGTTCATTGGTTACGCACACTTGGCCCCATCTTATGGGATTTTGCTGAACTTTGGATGCAGTTTAAAGTCAATGGGGCACAACACAAATTTATGGGCTTACAACCAGGGTCTCTCTGCATCATCATTTCACATCGCCTGGAAAAACTCCTTAAGAAGAATTCACATGGTGTCATCGCTAAGCTCAATTCCATTCAGATGCACCCATCAACAGTCTCCACTACTTCCTTGGATAGATATGCAGGTATCTTTGCTGAACCAATGCGCTTGCTACCTTCACGAGACCTTTCCAGTAAGAATTTAGCCACATCTAGTTCTCAGCAAGAAATGATGGCTATTTTGCTTGCAATACAGAAGTGGCAGCCATACCTATTAGGGAATTATTTCTGCATCAAGACTGATCTCCCGAGTCTGGAAATTTTTTTGGAACAATGGGTCTCCTCCCCAACACACCTGAAATGGGTTATCCACCTCATGGGTTATCCCTATGTGATCACTTACAAGAAGGGTAAGGACAATATGGTGGCAGATGCTCCTTCTGGCACAATTGATGTTTCTCTTACAACTCTTTCTCTGCTTGTTCCAAATTGGGTGCAATATGTTCAACAGGGCTCTCTCTTCTATGAACTCCATGCTTCTTCATCAACAGGGCACTCTGGGTTCTGCAACAGGTATGACCAAGAACAATGTAACTTCTTTTGGTAGGGACTAAAAATGACAATTCAACAGATGGTGGCTGACGATGATACTTTCCAAGTCAACAAGGGTGTAACGACACTCCTTTTGAGATTGCTCAAACCCTTGCCCATCCCTAAACAACTTTGGCCAACTATTTCTATGGATTTCCTAGCAGCGCTCTGGTGGTACAATACAACATCTCACAGAACACCATATGAAGCGGTCTATGGACAAAAACCGCCAGTTCTTCTTCCATACACCCTTAGCAGCTCCCCAGTTCAGGCAATTGACTCGGTTCTTCGAAACCGCAATCAAATTCTTCTCATTCTGCAGGACAATCTTCACATGGCCAGAATTTGCCTGAATCAACAAGCCGATCAGCACCATTCTGAGCGCATTTTCCATGTAGCTGACAGGGTTCTTCTTCATCTACAGCCTTCCAAGCAATCCTCCTTGACACTCCAAAGGCGTCAGTGGCCTGAAATGCAACCCGAGGATGCTATCGGGGAACCACTCCTTCAGCTTCTGCAGCAATTTCTCCAACCAAAGCTTTGAGGACAAAGCTTTTTCTAAGGGAGAGGGGATGTTAGGAACCTATGTAAACCCTTCTCTTTACTATGTTAGTATATTGTTATTGGACGCATATGCTTTGTAAGTCGTCCCGTAGTATTTGTTGATCCGTAGTTTATATTAGCCCATAGTATTGACCCATAGTATTGGACGCATATGCTTTGTAAGTCATCCCGTAGTATTATATGTCCCATGGTTTTGACTCATGGTATTGGGCATAGACTTAGTATATAAGTGTGTGTTGAGGTCATTGAAGGCACCGTGAAGTTAATTGTATTGAGCTTGCTCAAAGGAGGTTGCCCCCTCGAAGTGGCCCGTGATCAATATAAAGGTGATTTTGTTCTATTATTTCTGATATCTTGTGTATTTGCATTAATTAATTATTGCAGGTACATCACAAATTCCAACTTTCTCCAAAGCCCTAAATTTCGGAAGCCATGAATGAAGGTACTCAAAAATAATTATGTTTTGACATAAATATGTACCTGATTGTTTCTGGTGTAACTCCAAACTTTTTGATCCATAGGGTCTGAAAAAGTTTCCTGGCATAGCCCAACCTGTTATCTTTTCATCCCGACAGGTCTGACCTCAATTGGATTCTCTAAGAGAGAGTTATGCCAAGTGTCGCAACGTGACCTGTTTATGGGATAATATAGGAGAGCGAACTTGTACGGAGTGCCACATGTCACTGTTTCAACTTCGACCTCTAAACAATTTTCTTGAGATAGATCACCCTATTATCTTTCCATCCTGACAGGTCTGACCTCAATTGGACTCTCTGAGAGAGAGTTATTCCAAGTTTTGCAACGTGACCTGTTTATGGGATAATATAGGAGAGAGAACTTGTACGGCGTGCCACGTGTCACTGGTTCAACTTCGGCCCTATGAAACTTTTTCCTGAGATAGTACAGTCTGTGTACTACCTGTCACATTTTACGAAATTTCATTTGGATCTTCCTAGCCCAAGTTATGACCTTTTTCCCAAGGTCACCTGATTTTGACTCAGATCTGGAAGAGGCAGAAACCCTATATTGTACAGATCATAAATCACAAAGTAAAACGAATTAGAGGTTTTCCTTTGGACACAATGTACATGGGGATTTAATATTCGAATATTTCAGATCCGAAAAATTCATCAAAACGGATTTATAGTGAAAGTTCTACGATGACTGGTTTTTGCTATATCAAGCCCTAGCATCGTAAGTGCAACAAGTGTCATACATTCCATATCATGCCTTCTTTCAGGCTAGCTCTGATACCATGTTAAATTTTCAGAATTTACTTCAATCTGATCTAGGATCTTAATTGAGAGAACAACATGTATAGCATATCTACAGCATATCAATCATGGAGACAATAATGCAAGCACACAAGAGACACAAAGATTTACTTGGGGAAAACCATAAAGGTAAAAAACCCCAATAACTTCCTCAGAGATAGATAGAGCAATGATACAACCCAAAGAGATAGACATATCCTAGCAGCATATCCTCGTCCTCCATAAGTGCGCCACTCCTCCTTGAGTGCATGAGTGAGAAGTGAGTGATCAAATAGAGTGCCTCCCGCACTCTATTTATACTTGACTTGACTTGCCTTTTACATAAATCATGTAGGCTCGAACTTAACCACATAACATAATGCTGACTGGGCCGACCCCCAATAGGGTGGTCTAATAACCCTTCGACCCACATGGACGACCCCCAATAGGGTGGTCTAATAACCCTCCGACCCACATGACTTATACAGGGCCGACCCCAACAAGGTGGTCTAATAACCCATCAAGTATAAGTTACGACACTTACAATATAAATGACGACACTTCCGTATAGAGGAATAATACCATCTCTATAGGAGTACATACAACATACATATATGAAATACATTCTGAAGTTACATATACATCAACACTTCTTCACTTATGCAGGTGTCCAATTCATTCTCTTCTAGGATTAACCCAATCCACTTTGATTTGCTGAAACTGGATCTAGAGCTGGATAAGGGTTTGTCAGAGAAACCCTAAAAATTAAAACTTTGAATTTCAAACTTCTGAATGGATGGAAAGATGTGGCTTGCTGAGATGATCAAGCTGGTATACTTCAATTTTGAAAACTGCAAAATTTGACCCCTCAAAATTGCCTTCAAAATTTCTGGATTCACTAGTCAGGACCCCGAACTAGGGTTTGATAAAGCCCACCCTTCTTCCCAACCAAAAGGTCTGATCCAAAGCTCTAAACTTTGATTTTTTTGAGTAGCTTCCAGCCGTGGTCACAGATTTAAAAAATTCCAACTTTTGCAGAAGCCCTAATTTTCCACCTTTCTGATCAAAATCCCGAACTAGGGTTTGATCAAGCCCGACCTTCTTCCCAACCAAAAAATTCAATGTTGTTCTCTAAATTTTGATTTTTGATGAGGAGAATCCATCCGTGGTCTCCGAATCCAAGAATTTCAACTCTCTCCGAAACCCTAATTTCCCACAGCAGTGATGATCCAAAAATGAAGGTGCTCAGAATCCAATTCTGTTTGGACAGAAATATGCACCTGATTTTTTTCTGGTGTAACTCAGAAATTACGAATCCACAAGGTCTAAACATTTGACCTATGGTAGCCTAATTTTTCTTCTTTCCAACCCCATAGATCTTACCTCAAATGTATTCTCTGAGAGAGAGCTATGCCAAGTGTCGCAATGTGACCTTTTTGTGGCATAAAACAGGAGAGCGAACTTGTACAGAGTGCCACCTGTCAGTGGTTCAACTTCAGCCTCTGAAAAATTTACCTGAGAAAATAAAGTACATGCCCTACCTATCACTTTTTACAAAATTTCATTTGGATCTTCCTAGCCCAATTTGTGACCTTTTTTCCTAGGTCACCTGTTTAAGACTGATATCTGGAAGAGGCAGAAACCCTAGATTGTACAAATCATAAATCACAAAGTATAGCGAATTAGATGTTTTTCTTTTGAAACAAGGTACATGAGGATTCTATATACGACATTTAAAGGTTTCAGATCCTGAACCTTTTCCAAAATGGATTTATAGAAAAAGTTCTACGATGACTGGTTTTTTCTATATCAAGCCCTAGCCTCCAATTTGTCACAAGTGCAACAGGTCTCATAATGCCATACCATGCCTTCCTTCAGGCTAGCTCTGATACCATGTTAGTTTTTCCGAATTTAATTCATTCTGATCTAGGATCTTAACTGAATGAATAACATGTACAGCATAAGAGACAAGAGACAAGAGACAAGAGACACAAAACATTTCACCGGGGAAAACCAAGAAGGTGAAAAACCACGCAACTTCCTCAGAGATAGAATAAACACCAATACAAGGATCACAATGATCAAACCCAAGAGATAGATAAATTCAGCAGCATGCTCCTCCTCCACTTGTGTGCACCCTTCTCTTCTCTCACTAATGCGAAGTGATACAATGAGACAATAGAATGTGTAAAATGAGAGAGACACACTCTCTATTTATACACTAACTTTCACTTGACCTTTACTCAACTAGGTCGGCCTCAACTTAACTACTTAACATAATGATGACTGCGCCAACCCCCACTGGGGTGGTCTAATAACCCTTTGATCCACACAACGTATATAGGGCCGACCCCAACAAGGTGGTCTAATAACCCATCAAATATAAGTTGCGACACTTACAATAATACTTGCGACACTTGCAAGTACAACTGACGACACTTCCAATCGGAGGAATAATACATCTCTGTTGGGGATACAATAAAGTACAAATACAATATACAAGTGAATATCTTCCAAAGTTACAAATACATCAACAAGGAGAGGCTTGGAAACAGTGTTCTTGTTCTACAACAAGCTTGCCTTGTTCTTTCTTTGCAAAGTCAGGAACATCTATGTTATGCTCTTAAAGCATATTGGCCATGATTTCCAATTTATTCTTGAAGAGATATTTCTTAGGATGAGTGCATTTTCAACAATAAGAACACTTGGGCTTCTCCTTCTTCATATTATTGGATTTGGAATCTCCATCAAAATCCTCTTCTTCTGACAATATATTTTGTTTGTATTTGTCATTCTTGAAACTCTTTGATCCATGAGAAACAAATGAAAAGTATTTGGAAAGTGATAGATCCTTCATTTGGACCAGCTTTTCCTTCTCCTAAGTGAGTGAATTAATGAATGCATCCAATTTTGGCATCTTCCACTTGGGAACTGCAAGTCTTGTACAATGAAAAATAGACACAAATATTGAGTATTCAGAGCTCAGTTTTGACATAATGGTAAGGATTAATTGCTCATCCTTCTTTTCTATGCCACATTGCTTGATTTGAAGCACTAGGTTCTTGAATTTTTATATGAAATCCTCCATAGAATCAAAATTACTTGGACTAAGAGATATTAGCTCAATCTCCAATAAATGACCTCTGAGCTCGTCCTGTTTTCCAATGAGAGATTCTAGCTTTGTCCACACTTGTTTTGGAGTGGATAGATACGGAGAGACAAAGTAAACCATAAGATTCATCAATCCTATTGAACCATTTGGATTTTAATGCAACAGTTCTTGGATCAGTTTCAATCCCCATAGTGACTCTATACAATCCTTTGCTTTGAAGCTAGATGATCATATGCGCCTTCCAATGAAAGTAGTTGAAGGGAGTGAGAACCATAGTTTTAGCTTGTTTTTGCTCCATACTAATGCGCTCCTGGTGATGGAATACCTGCAAAAAAAAACTCTTGTAAATTGCTTTGAGTCAAGCTAGCTCTGATACCATGTGAGATTTTCAATTGCTAGGAACTAGATTCATAAAACAATTTCACATGGAATATTTCAAACAAAGAGAGAAGAAGAATAGAGAAGATAAATTGTGAAAATCACTTTGTATCTTATTCATATGATAACAATATATAATACATCGTCCATGGATAAAATCGAATTCCTTTGAGGCAATTTGGAAAGAGAAAAAAGAAAAGGCTTAGAAAAGACAAAAAAACCCTAGGTGCAAAAGCAATTGACAAAACTGTACTAGAGGCTCACGAATTGGCTAAGTATGGTACGGAAGCTCATGAGAGTGAGGTAATAAAATTTATTGATGGCTTTAGGACAATACATATGATTTGGAGGTTGAATTGGTCAAGTGGCAAAAGATTCTAAGTCAACTAGCTTTACCTTTTTCACTAGAAAGCAGAAAAAACAAGACAAAGCTAGCTAAATTAGGAAAGCACCTTCTAAACCATAAATAGAAAGAAATCATATAGAATCCAATGAAATATTATCTATAATCTTCTCTAAGGAGACCTAGTGACTTAGGATGGCAAGTGGTCCACTAAAAGACAAAACTGGCATATTTTACCTAGTCAAAACTCAAGAAATTAATCATAAATGATTAATTAATTTATCCTAAGTCTAGAATGACATAGTGGGTTTTTTTAAATGTTCCAATAAGGTGAACTTGGTATCCCTATCTGAAATTATTGCTTTAGGAAAACCATGCAACCTGAAAATTTCCAACATAAACAATTTTTCAATTGCATTTGTTTTATGCATGGATTTAACTGGTATAAAGTGTGTTGGCTCAGATAATTTATCCACCACAACCATGATGGAATCATGTTGCCTCAATGTCATTGGAAAAACTATAATAAAATCCATGGAAATCACATCCCATTTCCATTCTAGAATTGGAAAGGGCTGCAACAAACCTGTTGGGTGTTGATGTTCAACCTTTACTTGTTGGCATTTCATACACTTATAAATATACTTAGCAATGTCATTTTTCATTTCCGACCAAAAATATTTCTTTCTTGATGTAGCAACTATTTTCTGGTATCCCGAGTCATCATAATATGGCATTTTATGGATTGCATCCATAAAAATCCTTCTCAAATTTGTCACATTAGGAATATAAATTCTATTTTTATGAACAATAAGTTCGTCACCTTCCAAATGGTAACCTTCATACTTCTTTTCCAATTTTTGTTTCTGCAATTTGTCCTTTATTTGCACATGTAGTTCATCTTCAACAATACAATTAGTAATTTGTTGCCTTAAATCTAATTGGAAGGTACTAATGGTTGCTACATGCATCTCATTTACTTTTTTGCTAACTGTATTAGTCACCTTATTTTATTTACCTTTTATGTGTTTGATTTCAAAATCAAACTCACATAAAAATTACAACCATCTAGCTTTCCTAGCATTTAACATTGGTTGCTCAAACAAATATTTCAGACCAAAATGGTATGTCCTTAGCTCAAATTTTCTGCCCATTAAATAGTGCCTCCACATTTTCAAAGCGTGCACTGTGGCTGCAAGCTCCAAATCATGAGTAGCATAGTTCTTCTCGTGTTCTTTCAACTTCCTTGACTCGTAGCATACCACATAGTTATATTGCATAAGAACTCCTCCACTGAGTACATATTTACATGCATCAGTGCATACCAAAAAATATTTTTCGAGATCTGCAGTCTTTAAAATTGGACCACTTTTGAGAAGCTTCTTCAAAAGCTAGAAGATTTCTTCACATCTCAGTGTTCACTTGAATTTTATCCCCTTCTTTCGCAAACAAGTGATTGGTTGTGCAACCTTGGAGAATCCTTCAACGAACCTCCTGTAGTAACCAACAAGACCCATAAAAGATCTTACATCTGTCACATTTCTTGGAGTTTTCCAATTCATGATGGATTCAATCTTCTCGGGATCCACCTATATTCCCTCCTCAGAAATAATGTGACCCAAATAATGAATTTTATTTTTATAAAATCCACATTTGCTTAACGTTGCATACAACTTAAGCTCCCTTATCAATTACAAATCCATTCTCAAGTGTTCTTCATGCTCTTCTTCATTCTTTGATTAAATAAGAATGTCATCTAGAAATGCAAGAACAAACATGTCCAAATATTTGTTGAAAACACTATTCATGAGACACATGAATTTAGTTGGTGCATTGGTGAGACCAAATGAAACCACCACAAATTCATAGTGCCCATACCTTGTTCTAAAGGTTGTATTGTGAATGTCTTCTTCTTTGATTCTCACTTGATGGTAACTAGATCTAAAGTCAATCTTTGAGAACACCTTTGCCCCTCTCATTTGATAAAAAATATCATCAATTCGAGGCAAGGGGTACTTATTCTTCACTGTAACTTTTTTAAGCTTCCTATAATCAATACATAACCTGAGCATCCCATCTTTCTTCTTTGCAAAATTACAGGTGATCCCCATGGAGACATACTTGGCCTTATGTACTTCTTTTCCAACAACTCTTGCAGTTGCATTTTCAGCTCTCATAATTATGGCGTACTCATCTTGTAAGGAGTTTTGGAAACTGGAGCAGCTCCTAGAACAAGATCGATTGTAAAATCAATGTCCCTCTTTGGAGGAAGTCCTAGAAATTCATCGGGAAACACATCCTTGAATTCTTGCAAAACATAATGGTCTTCCAACTTGGGTTTCCTTCTTCATCAATACACTCAAAAGTCTTGTTGTAGCAATCAATTTTAATTCTATGAGCTTCCAACTAGTCCATTCCAATGACAATATCATAGGAATTAGTGGAAAAACATTTAGATTTGCAAAAGTGGAAAGTCCACCCATTTCCAATGGACATTTCTCCACGATTTCGCTAACCTTCCTCTTAGTTGTAGTGTCTAGTTGAACTACCCATGATTTACTATGCTTTGTTTTCTTAAAAGCACAAATATCAACAATTTTAGGATTGATATAACTATGAGTAGAACCAGGGTCAGTCAAAATAGAAATAGATTGCTTAGCAATCTTACCTTGAACTTCAACCACAGTTGACTGATGGTCTGTTTGGTGGTTCTCTAGTGCTGCATAAATTCTAGGGATGGTCCTTTCCACTTGAGGCACTGTTTCAACTCCTTGGATGTTGTGAACTTGCTTTTCACTCCCATTTCGATGTGGAGAGTTCCTAAGCATGTGGTCCCCTCCACATCCCCAACATTGAAAAGGCTCTATTGGATCTCATGGCTTGTCTCCCAACATCCTAGTTGGATTAGTCACACCCTGTGGTGACTACCTTGGCTGGTTTCTGAATTGAGGAGGCTTGAGCCCCTTCTTCCTTTGTTCAAATATTTCATTTTTCTTATCCTTCCATGAATTATGGAATTCTGGTTTGCTTTTGTTTCAATCATAACAATACTCGGCCTTTCTTATGGCCTCCTCCAGAGTTCGAGATTCATCAAACTCAATTCTATCTTTATATGACTGGGGCAGTCCACTTAGAAAACGCTGAATTTTCACCTTATCATCCCTGATATATTTGACATACCTCAGCAGCTCCAAGAATTTATTTGCATATTCGTCCATTATCATTTGTCCCAAGTTTATCTCATGGAACTCTTTGATTTTTCCATCATAGTACCTACCATAAATGTACTTTTCCTTGAAGTACTTCTTGAACTGCTTCCACACAATATTCCTTTCATTGATCCTCTTTACTTACCTAAGGTGTTCCCACCATATAGATGCTCTTCCATTCAGATTGAATATGGCCACTCTTGCCTTCATATTTCCTGAATAGTCTTGGACTTGGAAATACTTCCTCATTCCAAAAATCCAAGCCTCAGCTTCTTGACTAGATTTAACCTCACCATCATAGGTAGGAGGTTTTCCTTTCTTAAATTCTCCATGAGAGTTGTTCTTGGAAAACCTCTTCCTCTTGTCTCTATGAGATGAAAAGCTTGAAACTTCAATGGATTCTTTAGAGTCATATGACTCACTAGAAGTGATTTCTGGAGTATATGTCATGTCTCTAGAAATCCTTCTTGAACTATGAGATCTCTTGTGAGAATGCCTCCTTGAGATACCCACACTCTTTTCTAGATTTTTTGAATTATTCCCATGGTTTATCTTCCTTTGAATTTCTGTCAAGATTTGAAGCATAGTTGCATTCAACTGATTCTACTTCTCTTGGGCTCTAATCATCCTTACATTTTCTTCTCTACAACTCTGCAGTTCCACCCTTAGACTCCTCATGGTTTTTGCATTGTCTGGAGGAGTTGCTGGTTTCTTCTACATTTGCTCCCATTGCATCTACCTCAACCTCATAAGGATCTTGTGCATCCTCCATGATGATACTCTTCTTGTAATTTCCCCTCCCGCGGACCCAATTCCTGGAAGGGAACATGATACCAATATGTGGGGATTTTACATAAACTCATCCCACTCAACCCGATTCATTAGATGCACAACAATAAAACAGATGTGTGCAGATGCAAATCAAGCAAACATGCACAGTGGAATAAAAACATCATCCACACACATTTCATATGCATTCAGCATATTAGAAACAACCATCAAATTATAACATTTCAGAAGTAAACACATAGACAGAAAAACACTTATCTTTATTGTGAGATGGTCCCAAGCAACTAGCTATGTCGTTGCAACGTTCCACCCAACCATAGGTATCCGCCCAGCCTGTATTATTTCAGCATTCAAATACCACCCCCGAGCTAGGTATGATTTCTATAAGGAAAAGGGGACATTCATACTCATACACAGCCAAATATCCACTGCATCTAAGCCAAGCCAGTCCATGGCTGGGTTTATCAAGCTAAATATGAACCCTCTTCATTTATGGATGCTTGCACTCAAGATCAAGCCAAAGCAACGGATACCCATCTCAACCCCAACATTCTCTTACACACAACAAACTCAAAAACTGGGCATGGATACACATTTCCAACAATGGGATTTACAAACAGGATGGCCATGGGTTTTCCCCCCAAATCGTGGGCACACCAAAATGAACTATGGAAAAAGGAATTTGACCACAGGGAAAAAAACCAATTTTCTCCCATAGTTTATGAGCATTTCAAATGGCCCAAATGACCCCCATGAAACCCCAATTAGAGCTCCCTTCTCCCAAACAGTTCTGCATCAACAAAAACGCCCTCTTTGTAGCTAAAAACAAGGAAACACATGAAAAACGTGGAGGAAAAACACCCAGGCAGCTCCAAAAGCGTGAGAGAGGAAAAACTGGTTGATGGGTAATAGCTTGGGAAGAAATTCATGCCTCTTTTCTTTCCCAAGGAGCAAAACACATTTTTCCATGAAGGGTGGCTTGCCCATACTCGAATTTTGGATAACCATACCTCCCATTCCCCAAGGCATTAACTATTTCACCAACTCTTGGGAGAAATGAATGATTGGGTACAAAAGTCAACATGGGTAGTTGAGGGTTTTATGGGTTCTCTCATTGACACTTGGATTGACTTGATTAGTTCAAGGGTTTGAATGTTTCCCTCCCAATTTCTTGTAAAAATGATGCCCCCATCTCTTGTTGCATTGCATAGCTAGTTGTGGGTATTTATATTAAAATGCATATTTATAATTCCCATGGCTCACTAGCACACGGGTAGCATAATATCAAATAATTACCTCTTCAAGGTCGAGCGTTCACTAGCGGGGCCTTGGCCTTGAGCTCCACGCTAAGAATCATACATAATATGCATACAATATTTACATTATAGACCAAAATATCCTAAGGGTCAAAATGGGGACATGACATTCCCCTCCACTTGGAATAACACTGTCCTCGGTGTTCCAACACTTCGGAATATATACCCACTTTACCCATGCCTCAAAATTCACAACAGGTGGCAGTTTTTTCCTGCGTTTCATCTCTTTACTTTGAACTTTCAGGTTCAAGTCTTTTGGCTTCCACAAACTGCTCCTGCTGGCTTTGATCTTCCATCTCTGCAGGTGGGCATTTCTCTACAGCGGTCCCTTTCTTTTATTTACCTTCTAGCTGATCTATAAGTCTGGAATTTCATGGATGCCATCTTTCTTTTTGTCCTGGAAACATCAACACTTAGCTGGCAACAACTGTAAATAATGGCTTTCAATTTCTCACCTGTGAGATTCATCATGGCAATTCCTGTTAGGACAAGCATAACACAATATTAAAATTAGTCAATTATTTTCCCAATTGACATGGAAATTCCATTCCTTTCTCATGTTCATCCTTTCACAGGGAGTTAACTATTTCAGCATTCACAATTCATTTCAAGCAAATAAACACACTCTACTTTCAGTCATAACATGCATTCAACAATTCTCTGTTTCTGAAATTCATCAATCAAAAAGGAAAGAGAAGAGTAAGCTTTCCCCCCTCTTAAGCTTGTTACAATCCGAAGCCACACCATCATTGTGGTTCTATGCTCCTTAGCCTCTTTCACTTCAATGTGAATGCTTGACTTTCCCTTTCTTGGATATGACAGATAGTGTCTAAGGTCTGTCTGAGGATTTTCAACTAGGGAACCATTCCCCATTGTTGCTTATAGAACCTTTGGCTGCTAGAACCCACACATGTCCACTAGTAGCATCTTTCATTACTGCTCATATTGAGCTCTCCTTAGGATGGCAGCATGTCCACATGCATCCCTATGATGCCTTCATAGTCCTTGCTTCCAACAATACCTATACTCAAACATTGAATCAATTCACATGTTTAGTTTATTCTCATAGGGTTTATTTCTAAACAAGAGTTTGAGAAATCATAAACAATTCATATACACATGTATATTCATAAGAAAGAAGGTGCAAGATAACCAAATACTTATCTGTATTGGATGTCTTCACTTTATTCCACAGGATCCTTCTTTGCTTTACAAGCCTTGGATTTCCCGTGGGTACAATAATGAATGTTGAGCTAGCACACAGGCTACTCCACAATCATTCGAATAGGCAATGCCAGGCTAGTACGTTGAATGGGTTTCATCGATTAATTAAGGAATGTTTGGCCAGCACGTCGGCTGCTCCACAACATCAAGTGGTTAATGCACCCACCAACTATTATCTGAATTTATCGAGCATCAGTTACTCTCTGGATTTACCAAGAATTTTAGTGCCCAACCAGTTACTCTCTGGATTTACCAAGCATTTATAGTTCTTTCAGGGTCCTTGCTTTCCTGCAATGACCAAGGTTTTCGACAAGAAACAATAGTGTATCATCTTAGCTGTTAGAATACTTATACCTGAAATCTTAATTATTCCAAACAAGAATAAATAAAAATGAATACTTATTTGTATTGTGCATTTCCTTTCTGGTCCACAGGGTCCTGCTTCGCTTTCAAGCCTTGGGATCTCCTATGGACTTGGATGTTTGGCCAGCACGCATGCTACTCCTCAACATAAAGTAGTTAATTCCCAACTAGTACACCTTCATGCCGACTAGATTTACCAAGCATTTGGTGGTGCCCAACCAATCCCATACCTAGTTGGCCCTCTCCATTGCCGAGCTATCACATCCATCTGGGTCATCAACCAATGGAAGGAAACTGCGCCACCGATCATTATAGGTCAAGGCTCTACTACGGAGACATAGGCATAAAAACCTTTCACTAATACCTCCACAACAGGCAAGTAATTAATGTCAAACCAGTACACTGACTAGGTTTATTAGGCATACAACAACCCTTCATCAATAACTCCACAACATCCAAGCAAGTAATGCCAAACCAGTGCATCGACTGGATTTATTAGGCATGCAACAACCCTTCATCAATACCTCCGCAACACCAAGCAAATAATGCCAAACTAGTGCATCGACTAGGTTTATTAGGCATGCAACAACCCTTCATCAATACCTCCACAACATCCAAGCAAATAATGCCAAAATAGTACACCGACTAGGTTCATTAGGCATGCAACAACCCTTCATCCATACCTCCACAACATCTAAGCAAATAATGCCAAACCAGTACATTGACTGGGTTCATTAGGCATGCAACAACCCTTCCACCACAACCCCTCACAACAACCTTTCATTTGGCTTCATCCATATGCAGCACCAAATTGCATCTGTGTAAGCTGATAGCACAAGAAGGATAAGCAAGCTCATCAGTATTGTTGTCCCAAAATTACACCCACATTTCATAACATTCACTATCAAGTATTGAAACACCAGGAATGTGTCCATTCCCTTAGGGTGTAGTCAATATTGACAACACTAACATAACCCATCACCCAAAAGGTATGCATCCCTTTTCGATGTGAGCCATGTAGGCCTTAATCATACTCAATCAGTCTGGAATAATGATGAAATGATAAAACATGTTCTGCATATTAAATCTAATAACCAGACATGTATATTCCTAGTTAGGGTTACAAAATACTCATCCATTTTTTTACAGATGTATCTTTTCTTCATTTGTGAAGAATGGAGGCTCCCTTCTCTGAGTCAACAGTCCTTCGGTTTGCCACCCCAATCTTTTCACATTCCATAACCCACACATGCCTTCTTTGCATAATTTCACTATCTCACTCACATGGTTTACCAACATGCAGTTCAGCTGAGACATTATCAAAATTTACAATGGTGTTTCACCCGAAACCCATTTCCAAAGCATGGGGTCCTTCCCATGGAGTTTGGCTTCTACATGCCATCACACATGGTCTTCCTGCAATGTGTCTTCCTAGAAAACTTATAAAATAGATAAACAGTCAGCAACATTCAACAATAAACTTCAAATCTGATTGTTTCATAACCAATCAATGGCATTAATAATTAAATTCAACATGAATTTACAATTCTATCTCCTACAGAAATTGATTCGTTTAACCATGAGGCCATCCTCATTTTGTATGGATCTTGTAAGTGGTGTCACTCTGTGATTGTGGTTTTACACTTGCTACCATACATGAACATCCACCTACAACATGTCCTCCTGACACAACTTCATATAAACCAAACAGTCATCAGCAATTGTTAGCAAAGTTTCAAATCTGAAATTTACAAATCTGTTTTCCTACGAAATTAGATTTTCAACCATGAGATTATTCTCATAAAATTAAACCAAAATTTTTTAAGATTTGTTCCATGCATAAGTTAAATTTTACAACCATGAGAACCTTCTCATAACCTTTGGCTTCTGAACATGGTAGATACCGGTCTTTACTATGGACTTATCCTCATTTCCATACGCAAGACATTTCTACCTGAAAAATGAAACTTTGATCATCCAAACACGTTGTGAGTATCTATGCAAATAATCTTCTCATTTCTACCACAATCACAGAAGTGATCTCAGAATTATAACACTCAACAATTCAAACAATAAATCAAACACCTTCAGCTGTTAACATTTGAAATGCAATGAAATATATATATATATATATATATATGTGCATCATTATCATAATAAAATTGCAAGACACGAGTGCACTGTAAATACTCATTACTTCACATTTCATGCAACTCTGTCCTTCCACAGAGCACTCTAGTATCCCATCAACGTGACTACCGTGTTTATGCAATCATTCTCCCGCGTTCATACCAGCTCATGAAATGGTCTCAGAATTACCTCTAATTCGTTATTTCATCCATTATCTAACTGCAATGAAACATATACATGTCACACCCATGCATTCACACAACACATCACAACATGTGCACCCACACATATACATGCACATTCACAACAATTACATAATCTTTTAATGTGCATTCACTCAATGCATAACCCCTCAATACAACCTTGCATTAACCCATGAATACTATGCACTCCAACCTATTATGGCCTAACCATGGTTGTCTCATATGCCATGCACTACCACAGCATGACTATGAGTCTTTACTTGCTTTGGTTGTTAAACTCACAACCAATATACACAAATGGAATGATATAATTTCATATGAATGCATTGAGGTTTCTAAGAAACTATAGGGTGCAAGGCTCCCTGCCTTTACTTACCCACACCTCACCATACCTGGTGGGTTTTCATTCACATTCAGGCACTCAATACCACATGCAAACCAAATCAACATAGTTTAAACATAGTTGAAGAGACCTTACCAAATCCTCTTTCAGCATTCATACGATTAAGCGCAAATAACCATTACTTGCATGGTTGTTATTAACATCGCTTGATGTTACCTGATCAATTGGTCTCTTATCAAGGCTACACAGTCCTTTTTCCAACATCATGATCACGGATTTGTTTCCCTCAACCTTTCTTCATAAGGTTGTTGGTCACATGCAACTTCATCATGTACATCTTTAGCCATGCTTTGGTTGTCTTTGGTCCTACAACCAATGTGAACACAACTAATTATTAGTAACCACAATGATTATCTTAGTGGCTCATTGCATATGTAAAGCCTTACTATTTTACCAATATGCAATATCATATACATGCACAAACATTTTCACATGCACTATGCAAGTTTTTATTAATATTGCATCTAATGCATATTCATTTCATCTATCTAATCTCTTGCATTTTTAATCATGCTTCTATGGTCTGATTCATACAACCATTATCAACAACATTAATTGTCATCAACCATAAACAATACCAATAATGGGCTATTGAATGTGTAACTTCACTACCTTTACTCGTACGCAACATCATGCTCATGCATAAGCAATTCACATGCACTATGAAATGACTCTTTAGTCATGCCCAATAATTGATATTTAATTTGCTACTCTCTTGCATTTCCAACATCCCTATGCCATAATTTTCAGTATATAAACTCAGGAAATGTAAATACAATAGCAAGAGAGGAGTTAAGGAATTCTCCCTTTCCAATTCCTCATTGTAGCGGGGAATTTCCTCTTGCACACCATACCTGACCCAATTTCATGGGCTCTCTACCATGCACACAAGCAATCATTAGCTATGATATTCTCACGAAATATCAATTCAATATATACATATGTGTATAACATTAATTCTTACTATTTTCCAAACATGTAATTCTTATGCTAGAAACAAAAATAGTTTAAGGTGAGGTATTTCCCTCTTATCAATGTTCCCTTACTGATCCCATTGCTCTTTCACAATGCATATTACAACCAATTACTCTTAATAAGGCTTCCACAAATCTTCTATGCAATTCCTGCTTCTCATTCCAAGCATAGAGAATGCATTTCAAACTTTCAACGACTCTCTCCAGGGGACAATGGGGGTCAAGGGGGCTTGCCCCCTTGTGGCAGCGCCCTCTTTTTTTTTCTTTGTACATCTTTCAATTTCGCGCATTCTGGAGCATAAGTTCATGGCCATTTTTCACTTTCGGACACCTGAAATTTGCCCTAGAAAACTGCTGAAATTCTCTGTTTCGGTGGACTTAGCAATTTCTCCTCCAACCGTGTTGCAAAAATTAAGGTTAAAATCATCGACTGCATCGCAGAAACTATGGCTAAAATCACCAACTGCATCGTAGCAATTAAGTCTAAAATCGTCGACCACATCGCAGAAGTTAAGGCTAAAATCGCTAACTGCGTCATAGCAATTAAGTCTAAAATCATCGACCGCGTCGCAGAGTTAAGTCTAAAATCCCCGACCACATCGCAGCGATTAAGGATAAAATCGTCGATCGCGTCGTAGAAGTTAAGTCTAAAATTGTCGACCATGTCGCAACGATTAAGGCTAAAATAGTCGACCGCGTCGCAGAAGTTAAGTCTAAAATCGTCAACCGCATCGCAGTGATTAAGGCTAAAATCGTCAACCGTGTCGCACAGAAACTTCACGAAAATGTGTCGTTGGGACTGAGCTTAACATGCCAATTGTTTTGGCGTTTTATGGATTATCTTTGCCGACACAGTCTTGGCAGAAAACTCAGAAACACTTAGAAAATTTTCAAATTTTCAAATTTGTTTTGAAATTTTCTTAATGATCAGTGTTGAGCAGGAAGCATACTTACCTCTACAACTGTGATAGGTAGACCATGAAGGCCCAAATGTTGCAACCTTTGCTCTGATACCATTCTGTAATGTCCCCCTCCCACGGACCCAATTCCTTGAAGGGAACATGATACCAATCTGTGGGGCTTTTACATAAACTCAGTGTTGGGCCTAGGTCGGGACAAAGTTTTGGTAACACATTTTTTTGATAAGCAGGGAAAGCTGAGCTAAGCGTAGCTTAGAAATATAATTTTGTCTAAGTATTGAGGGTGTTATGAAGCTGTGCACAGCATCCGAGTTTTGGAAGCACCGCAAAGACCAACGCTGCGAGGAAGCAGTACTGCGAAGCAGTCGGGACACATGGAGCCAGCAAAGCGGAGTGCTGGACAAGGATCAGGTGCAGGTATCGGATAGACAAATAATGGTCTAATTTTGGAAAGATGCTCCAGGGGTGCCGAGCGGAGGACATGAGCAAATCAGGAAGGCAGCCAATGCATGAGTTTGTTGAGGAAAGCGATATCTTGGCACGCCTGGTGGGCGAAACCGTTAGAGATGAACGGTTCTGTGAAAGAGATCTGTTGGCACACGTGCGATAAGGAGGCCGATAACGACAGAATGAAGATGTGGATAACCGCCACGATGAAGCAGATGCTACCAGATGCCAGCAATCCAGTTTAGGGAAACAAACCCTAAGGGTTTTTGGGTTTAGGTCTTCGGCTTTGTAAAGAAATGACCTTAGAGGCATGATCTATTTAAGAAGACAATTTTGTATGGGATGGGGTGACATTACATTACGTTTTGGGGTTACTTTTTTGTTGTAGTGTAAAATCTCTTTTGAACTAAGAAGATTGTAAAGGCTCTACAGCTATGTGCGCAGAGACCTATCTGAGAGGAAGGAGAGTCTGCAACTAAGTGCGCAAACTAAGAACGGTTGTCCCCGTCCCTTTTAAAGAAATATATTACCAACCATTCTTGTGGACGTAGCTTCCCACCCGGGGGAGTGAACCACATTAAATATCATGTTGTGTGATTGTGATTTATGAATGAATGCTTATTTGTGTTTTCTGTAAATGAATGTCTAGATGTTTCCTTGCATGCTGTGGTGAGAGAACTTTGATATGCATTTGCTTTCAGAAGAAGTATGGAGATGATATGTTAAGTTCTGTATGAATAGATGAACGATAAACATTTAGTATTGTGTTTGGAGACCGCGAATCAATCATTTGGTCAAATACTTTCTTATATGCAATAAACGAATGCATCACAGTTGGATTGTCTAGTATTATATGTCCAAATCGCAGCACCCCGACTTAACGAATGAATGTTAAAAGAATAGTCAGTTAAGCACCTGAATGAATGGATGAGTGATATTCATTTCAGTTCCTTAAGCGTTTTCAAGATAATCCAAGTATGGAATAAAGTTGGATTGTTCGCATCTTCAGTAGAAGTCCCACGGTAGAAGAGTAAAGTGCTGCGGACTGCAGCGTTGCCCATCGCTGCGCAGTCTCACCTCGCAGCACATATCCTCTATTGTGTTGTGCAGTATATCCATCCAAGCAACTTATCACTTACTATGGGAACCTGATTCCTCAGTACCCCATAGATACACCTCAGGTGAGACTTGAACCTGCTCGCAGGTTGTTGCCGAAAGGGCCGGTGTGAAGAGGATTTGTTGGTCAAGGGGAAATCGCGAAGAACCTGGGTCTTATAGAAAACCTCTGGGTCAGTTATATCCAAGACATGGTTCCATTGCCACGCTAGAATCCATGATGAGTTGCAATTGTGATGTGTGACGAAGAGTACTAGTTCCCAGAAGGCTCTAACAACTGGCATCCTGAAAAGACAGAAATCCAAGCTTGGTGGGATAAGACCATAAGAGACTTTAAAAGGAAAGACAATAGACATCCGCGTCTAAGTGACACACAGTGGTCGGATAGATATCTGTTCAACGATATTCACGAGATTTTCTGGGCATCATTTCCCAATGAGCTACATTTGTGGATCTCGCGGCTCGCAGAGAAGAAAACTTGTTTTCAAGGAGGAGTTCCTACAGAGTGGACTCCCGAGCTCACGGCGCAGCTCAAAGAAACAGACAGCCCATTGGCACGCGCAGTTGATTTTTGGGTCGATCATATGCTAGAAGGCTTCGTAATAGAATTTGTTGTAGACACACTCAAATCCTACAGCCAAGCAGAAGCATACTTTTTCGAAGGATTTCAAGGTAAGTTCCTGAACAATCTCAGTCTCTCCATTAAGATGTTGTTAGCTGAGAAAGGTGTTTTAAGAATGCAGTAATGATCTTAAGTTTGTCATGGTAAACAATATATTTAGTGATTTTGACAAAGAAACGCATAATATTAGAAGTGGTAAGAGATATAAATTTAATAAGAATCTTGGAGGCCCTGGACTCCATATTAATACTGAGATCCCGTGTAACATTGACAACGAAGCTGTACCACCATTTAATCCTGAAAACCCACCAATTGCAGAGACCGCACCACCATTATCTCAAAACTCACCTGCTACACAACCCACCCCGCAGAACACTCATCCCAGTACATCTCTCCTGATAACCCCATTTGTTTTCACTGCACAGAGCCCTTTACAGTAGCTGTGCACTAATTCGAGCGCCCCACCATCCAGTAGCACAATGGCAAACACTGATATGAAGCTTCCAATATTCAAAGGAATTGGCCTAGAAGACCCTGACCAACATTGGTTTCTTTGTGAAGACGTATGGAGTGTAAGACAAATCCAGGATGATGCAGTGAAGAGAGCACAGCTCATCACAACTTTTAGGGATAGAGCTTTACATTGGTTCATGAAATACTCTACCACATAGCCGAGAACCCTCGCAGAAATTAAAGTTGTGCTTGTGGCTGAGTTTAAGAAACCCAAATCTGAATCTCAGTGTATAACTGAGTTGAAAGAAATAAAGCAGAAACCGACTGAAATAGTTTGGGAGTTTGATCAGAAATTCAAGACCTTATTGGACCAAGTAAGCTTTGTTATAGCTTCGAAACAACACAAGGAATGGTTCATTGCTGCACTGTTTCCACATATTAGATTACCATTGATGTAGCAGAAGGTTGAGTCGTAGGCAAAGGCCTTGGAGATCGCAATGAAGCTAGAGGCTTCGCCGATTGGTGAGACTAGTTCTAGGATGTATCATAGCCAGAACCAACTGACCACCCTGACACTAGAGCTGCAAATCATGAAGAATGGCAAAGAACAAAAGTATGAACCTAGACATGAGGTTTGGTGTACAGGTTGTAAAGGAGAAGGCCATGACCGGGAGCATTGCATGTTATTCTGCGACTATCTTAATAGTGGTGCGCCCAACCCATTAAATCAAAATCAGGCCCCATGGTGTGAAATATGTAGAACCACAGGACATATACTTGAAGACTGCTATCTTATACAAAAATATGTGAAAACACCTAAAAATTTATACTGCAATTTCTGGAAATCAGTTGGACATGATGAATCCAATTGTCATGCATATGAGCTAATGAATGAAATAAAATGGGACATGGACTCAATAAGAGGTGCTAGCCTATATCGCGTACAAGAAGATACCCAGCCGAAACAAGAGAATGCACAATATGACTAAGGAGGATACAGAGGTCGTGGTGGTGGATACTGCGGTGAAGGGAGAAATGCTGGCTCGGTGTAGGGAAGAGGCCGTGGCCAGGTCATTTGTTATAATTGTGGCCATCCAGGTCATGTATCTAGAGATTGTGTTAACCCATGCACTACGTGAAATTATTGTAAATCCTTTGAGCATGTTATTGAAGATTGCCCAGTACTAGAGGTGGAAATGCAGAAAAGAAGACAGACGGATGCACCAAACACGAACGTCCAGTGGATCGCAGTAGAGAAAAGATAAGCAGACCCCAGCATCAATTTGGTCACATGCAGTGGTGCTCAGACAGGCCGCGATAGGGGAGCAGAAGCTTCCACGTCAGGGGAGGCTCACACAAAGCAGATTCCTCTTGAGATAGAATGGATAAGGAAAGCTCCGGGGAAAATACCTGCTCTCGACCTACAAAAGAACAAGGAAGTATTTATCGACGCGCGGGATAGCTTTAGACAGCTAGCAACAGAAACACAGAGGATCTCGTTACTCATTCAAGCACCGCATGTTGAAGACATGCCAGCAGCCTATGACAAAACAAGCATTGTGACAGATGTCACCACTTCCGTTGCGCAGTTCCTGCGAAGCTGCATGAAGTTACTCAAAAGTGAAAATGCCATAGTTGAGCTGCAGACCGAAATAAATACTTCTGATAGCGGAGTACATCACATAAGGAAGCATAAAAGAATAGGCCGAGAAATGAGGCTTACCACGCAGATTGGAGATTTTGAAATGGATGAATGCATCCTTGATCTGGGATCTAAAGTAAATGTCTTAACTAAGCAGACATGGCAGAAGATGGGTTGACCAAAGTTGTCATGGTCACCTATCCATTTGAGAATGGCTAACCAAGAGAAAGTCATACCCTTTGGCCGGTTAGCTAACGTGATATTCGACATCGATGGAGTCCAAAGTCATATAGACTTTGAAGTTATCGAGATTGTGGATGATAATCATCATTTTCCTGCTCTGCTAGGAATTGACTGGGCTATGGATAACTTGGCTATTATCAACTTAAAGACGAAGAAGATGATATTTGAAGGAAATCATCTTAGGGTCATCGCACCATTGGATCCTGAAGATGGTGACAGATACAGCGAGACGATTCAAGAAAAATCCAAGGCTCAAGACTTAGACAAACTATACCATCTCACAGCCAACCAGGAAGATTACATTAACCCTACCGTAGATGGCACACTCAGTTGGAGATGTGACAACTCCTGCGTCTCTGATTCAGAGGCAGAGCTTGAAAATTGGCAAAGCTGGATGCATGAAGTATCAGCAAGAAGGTGCACGCAGGTTACGAAATCACTATGCTGGATCGGGAAGGAGGTAAGTCCTATTCCCACATATGATGGTTCTGCTAATGTTTATACTTTCATCCAAGAATACACTACATCTATTGCAGATGAGCACAGATTGCCAACATTGGATATGGCACTGTGTGACACACCCGCCAAATGGTGGAATTCGCACAAGTATACATTGACCACTTGGGACCAACGCAAGATTAAGATGCAGATTCGGTTTGCCAACAGGGTTACTTTACCCTTTCAGAAGTTTAATGTACAGATGGATCCTAGTCAACATATTGAAGTCTGTTCGCAGGCATGGATGGGAAGGCCACGTGAAGAATGGGTACACATGTTTGTGCATACCCTAGAGCATGACATTACAAAGAAATGGTACCTAGACCTAGAGTTGCACAGAGAAACCATTGATTGGGAAATGTTGACTGCAAAATTCTAGAGGGACTTCAGCTTCGAGGATGAAAACCCGCTGATCCATGAGGAATTGCAAATAATTAAGGAACGCATATTCAAGGAAGACTGTCCTCACAGAAATATGACATTGGAGGAATTCTTCTAGGCAGATACCTTTTATGCAAACCTACAGTCGGAATGGAAGAAACTTGAAGAACATACTATCGAGTGTTATAACCTAGATGAAGAAGATGGGGATAGCAAGGAAGATGATGACGATGATCCATGCAACATAAACATACTAGAATCAGAGGGTGTGCATGATGTAGAAGGACCTGCGTTAGAAATCCCAGACATGAGCAGGCCAGTAAAGACACAAAAGGTGAATATTGGCACAAGCGAACAACCAAAGTTTGCAGCAATCGGAGACTATTGGGATGATCAGACTATTGCAGAGATTGCAGACACCTTGCATGAGTATCAGGAGCTGTTTCCGACAAAATTTACAGAAATGAAAGGAATTCTGGGAGACCTAGGAGTCATGAAAATACCTTTGAAGCCAGGTGCAAAGCCTGTAAAGCAGAGACCGTACAGATTAAATCCGTGCTATAAAGAAAGAGTGCGCACAGAGCTAGATAAGATGCTAGAAGCAGGAATCATTGAACCTACTGAGGAATCCTAGTGGATTAGTCCCATGGTCGTTCAAGACAAGAAAACGAAGGGTGAGATCAGGATTTGTGTGGATCTCAGAAAACTGAATGATGCTTCTATGCACGACCCATTCCCCACTCCTTTTACAGATGAAGTGCTTGACAATGTTGGAGGGAATGGGGCCTATTCCTTTACTGATGGTTTCTTCGGATATCATCAGATAAGCATTGATCCAGCAAATAGGCATAAGATGAATTTTGCTATAGAATGGGGGTCGTTCCAGTACACAGTAATGCCTTTTGGCCTGAAGAACGCACCTACCATATTTTCCAGAGTGGTCGTCGCAGTATTCAAAGAATTTATGAATAAGTTTCTTGAAGCATATTTTGATGATTGGACTATCTTTGGCCTATTGAAGAACCATTATGCGAACCTCAGAATGATGCTTGAGAAGTGTCGACAGCATCAGATCTCTTTGAATCTAAAGAAGTGTATTTTTTGTGTCCCTTATGGAATTCTACTTGGACACATTGTTTGTAAGCAAGGACTGATGGTGGACCCTGCAAAAATTTCCATTATTGTGAACTTTCCAACACCAACTTCAATCAAGATGTTGTGCTCTACCTTAGGCCATTTTGGATACTACAGGAAATTCATAAAGGGTTATGTGTCGATAACCGCAGCAATGGAAAAGCTGCTAAAGAAAGACGCACCGTTCATCTGGAATGTGAACAAGGGTTTGATACATTAAAAGAAAAGATGGTGACTGCGTCGATTCTAGTCTTTCCAGACTGGACGAAGCCATTCCATGTCCACGTTGACGCATCATGCATTGCCTTGGGAATTGTACTAGCTCAGCCAGGAGAAGGAGGTATTGACCACCCTATTGCATTCTCGAACTGGAAGCTCTCAACCCCAGAGAAAAACTATACTACTACTAAGAGGGAAGGCCTTGAAATGGTATATGCCCTACAGAAATTCAGGAATTACTTGCTTGGTGCGCACTTCTTTATGTTCATTGACCATTCTGCATTGAAATATCTGGTCAATAAGCCAGTGTTAGGGGGCCGCATATGCAGATGGTTGCTGCTTTTCCAGGAGTATGATTTTGAAATTGTTGTTAAGCCAAGTAGACTGAACTTGGGACCTGATCATCTGTCAAAGATTGAGTCAAGAGAAGAGCTGACGAACATTGAAGACAGTCTGCCTGATGCGCAGTTATTTATTATACAGGTTGTCGATGACTATTAGAAGGATATCATTAATTTTTTAACAACAGTGTTGGCAACGTAGGAACTATCTGTCTAGCAGAAGAAGCAGCTAGTGGTGCGCACTACAAACTTCACTATAATTGCAATTCAGTTATACAAACTTGGGCCGGATGAAGTCCTGCGCAGATGCATACTAGATCATGAGAAACCATTTATTCTAGTAGACGTGCATTCAAGGATCGCGATAGGTCATTATGCGGGAAGGGCCACTGCGCAGAAAATATTGCGTGCAGGGCTATGGTGGCCCACGATCCACAAAGATTCCAAAGAATACTGCAGGAACTGTGATGTCTGTCAAAGGACAAGGAAACCTTCACGAAGAGATGATATGCCATTAAATCCACAGTTGACCTTGCAGGCATTTGAGAAATGGGCAATTGATTTTGTGGGTCCTATAAAACCACCAGGAAAAAGAACTAGTGCAAGGTATATTATTACTGCTACTGATTACCTCACTAGATGGGTAGAAGCAAAACCAGTAAAGGACTGTAGCGCCAGTACTGCTTCACAGTTCATTTTTGAAGAAATATTGTCAAGATTTGGCTGTCCGAAGATTTTGATGAGTGACCAAGGTACTCATTTTTTGAAAAAGACCATTGAGGCACTTACAGAGGAATTCCACATTCGTCATCAGCGCAGTACCCCATATCATCCACAGGTGAATGGCACTATTAAGGCTTTCAATAAAATTCTGGAGAACGCACTGACTAAGGTCTACAATGTAAATAGAGATGATTGGGATCTGCGCGTCTCCTCTATGTTATGGGCATACAGGACTACATGCAAGAAATTGATAGGACGTACACCTTTCCAGTTGGCTTATGGGCAGGAAGCTATAATGCCAATGGAGTATATTGTTCCTAGTTTAAGGATCGTTGCGTTCACAGGGATGGCAGACCATGCAACATTAGAAGAAAGGTTGCTACACCTTGTTGGGTTGGAGGAAGATCACTTCATTGTCGACTTCCACCAGCAAGCTCAGAAAGATCGCGAGAAAGCTTGGCATGATCGCCATATAAAGAACAAGTGCTTCCAGGTAGGTGACCTAGTCCTCCTGTATGATAGAAAATTCATGAAGTTTCCTGGTAAATTTAAGATGCATTGGCTTGGTCCATATACTGTAATACATGTTACTAACACTGGTGCATTCCAGTTAGCCAATTTAGCAAGCGATATCCTACCGACTTTGATAAATGGAAGTAGGCTAAAGCTGTATCATGACAGCCTAGCTTCGCAGAATCCTGAATGATAAGAAGAGAAAGAGAGTTCCAAGTGTCAAGTACATTTGAAACTGGACACTAGAAATGTAAAGGAGTCTATACATGTATGATAAGCAGAACAATGTGTGTACCGCGCAGCACTATTGAAGCTGGGGAAAAAAAAAAAAAAAAGTAAGAAAAGGAAAAGCAGACCACGCTAGAGAAGTTGGATGCAGAGCTCAAGGCTCTGCCACCCAGGGAGAGGTTGTCCAGGTATAAGGAAGTATCAGGCTTGAAGAAGCAAGTCCAGGAATTAAGAGAGAAAGAGACTGAGATGGACAATCAGTCACAGCAACTCCTGGAGGATGCTACAACAGTGTCGCAGCAAATAGAAGACAAGCTAAAGGAACTGCATGACAACCATGAGTAGGTACAGGGACAGATTGGAGAAGAGATAACTCCAGCACTGCTTGAAACAATACAACAAGTTGAACATGATACCAGAGAAGCAGTGGAGCAGTTGCTCGGTGCACATAATGAGTTCACGGCCAAATTAGTTCGACCGGTCGTGGAGTAGAGTCAGATGACCGAAGCAGCAAGTGGATCAGGGACGAGCCACATGTAAGTGTTAGGGGCATGTTGGGCCTAGGTCGGGACAAATTTTTGGTAACACCATTTTTTGATAAACAGGGAAAGCTAAGCTGAGCGCAGCTCATAAATATAATTTTGTCTAAGTATTGACGGTGCTACGAAGCTGTGCGCAGCATCCGAGTTTTGGAAGCACCGCGAAGACCAGTGCTACGAGGAAGCAGTACTGCGAAGCAGTTAGGACACGTGGAGCCAGCAAAGCGGAGTGTTGGACAAGGATCAGGTGCAGGTATCGGATGGACCAGTAATGGTCTAATTTTGGAAAGATGCTCCAGGGGTGTCGAGCGGCGGGCATGAGCAAATCACCAAGGCGGCCAATGCACGAGTTTGTTGAGGAAAGCGACGTCTTGGCACACCTGGTGGGACAAACCGTTAGAGATGAACGGTTTTGTGAAAGATATTTGTTGGCACGCATGCGACAGGGAGGCCAATAGAGACAGAATGAAGATGTGGATAACCACCACGATGAAGCAGACGCTACCAAATGCCAGCAAGCCGGTTTAGGGAAATCAGCGCAGTTTTGTAAACCCTAAGGGTTTTTGGGTTTAGGTCTTCGACTTTGTAAAGAAATATATTACCAACCATTCTTGTCAACGTAGCTTCCCACCTGGGGGAGTGAACCATGTTAAATCTCGTGTTGTGTGATTGTGATTTATGAATGAATGCTTATTTGTGTTTTCTTTAAATGAATGTCTAGATGTTTCCTTGCATGTTGTGGTGAGAGAACCTTTATATTTATTTTCCTTCAGAAGAAGTAAGGAGATGATATGTTAAGTTATGTATGAACAGATGAACGATAAACATTTAGTATTGTGTTTGGAGACCGCGAATCAATCATTTGGTCAAATACTTTCTTATATGCAATAAGCAAATGCGTCACAGTTGGATTGTATAGTAAAATATGTTCAAATCGCAGCACCCCGACTTAACGAATGAATGTTAAAAGAATAGTCAGTTAAGCGCCTGAATGAATGGATGAGTGATATTCATTTCAGTGCCTTAAGTGTTTTCAAGATAATCCAAGTATAGAATAAAGTTGGATTGTTCGCAGCTTCAGTAGAAGTCCCACGGTATAAGAGTATAGTGTTGCGGACCGCAGCGTTGCCCATCGTTGTGCAATCTCACCTCGCAGCACATATCCTATGTTGTGTTGCGCAGTACGTCCGTCCAAGCAACTTATCACTTAATGTGGAAACCTGATTCCGCAGTACCCCATAGATACACCTCGGGTGAGACTTCAACCTGCTTGCAGGTTGTTGCTGAAAGGGCCGGTGCAAAGGGGTTTTGTTGGTCAAGGGGAAATCGCGAAGAACCTGGGTCTTATAGAAAACCTCTAGGTCAGTTATAGCCAACACTCAACCCGATTCATTAGATGCACAGCAATAAAACAGATTTGTGCAGATGCAAATCAAGAAAACATGCACAGCAGAATAAAAACATCATCCACACACATTTCATATGCTTTCAGCATATTAGAAACAACCATCAAATTATAACATTTCAAAAGTAAACACATAGACAGAAAAACACTTATCTTTATTGTAAGATGGTCCCAAGCAACTAGCTATGTCACTGCAACGTTCCACCCAACCATAGGTCTCTGCTCAGCCTGTATTATTTTAGCACTCAGAGACCACCCCCGAGCTGGGCATGATTTCTACAAGGAAAAGGGGACATTCATAGTCATACATAGCCAAATATTCACTGCATCTAAGCTAAGCCAATCCACAGCTGGGTTTATCAGGATAAATCTGAACCCTCTTCATTTATGGATGCTTGCACTCAAGCTCAAGCCAAAGCAACGGATATCCATCTCAACCCCAACATTCTCTTACACATAGCAAACTAAAAAAATGGGCATGGATACACATTTCCAACAATGGGATTTACAAATAGGATGGCCATGGGTTTTCCCCCAAATCGTGGGCACACCAAAACAGACTGTGGAAAGGGGAATTCGACCACAGGGAGAAAAACTGGTTTTCTCCCATAGGTTATGAGCATTTCAACTGGCCCAAACGACCCTCATGAAACCCCAATTCGAGCTCCCTTCTCCCCAACATTTTTGCATCACCAAAAACGCCCTCTTCCCAACTAAAAACAAGGAAACACAGGAAAAACTTGGAGGGAAAACACAAAGACAGCTCCAAAAGCATGAGAGAGGCAAAACTGGTCGATGGATAATGGCTTGGGAAGCAAATAATGGCTCTTTTCTTGCCCAAGGAGCAAAACACGTTTTTCCATGAAGGGTGGCTTGCCCATACTTGAATTTTGGACAGCCATACCTCCCATTCCCCAAGGCATTAACTACTTCACCCAACTCTTGGTAGAAATGAATGATTGGGTACAAAAGTCAACATGGGTAGTTGAGGGTTTTATGGGTTCTCTCATTGACACTTGGCTTGACTTGATTGGTTCAAGGGTTTGAATGTTTCCCTCCCAATTCCTTGTAAAAATCATGCCCCCATCTCTTGTTTCATTGCATAGCTAGTTGTGGGTATTTATATTAAAATGCATATTTACAATTCCCATGGCTCACTACGGGTAGCATAATATCAAATATTTGCCTCTTCAAGGCTGAGCATTCACAAGCAGGGCCTTGGCCTTGAGCTCCACGCTAGGAATCATACATAATATGCATACATTATTTACATTATAGCCCAAAATATCCTAAGGATCAAAGTGGGGACATGACACTTCTTCTTGGTCCAACCAAGATAAAAAATTTCCCAACTGCACTAGACTGAAATTCTGACCCTTAACTGTCACTGATAGGTTTTTGAATCTACAAAAGTGTTTAAAAATACATTTGTTAGATTTATTACAGTCTTAGAAAATTATAACATTGATATTCATGCAACCTGGGAACAACCCATATTGACAATTTCTATCAAATCATAGAAATTTCTCACACTCAAAGACATATGAGGAGGACGACGGGGATCAAGGGGAATTTCCCCCTTGTGGCATATGGTATCCTGGATGACTGGAATATGGAATTTTATGGAATCCATCCATAACAATTCTTTAAATCTTCCACAATTGGAATATAAATTCTATTTTTATAGATGCGAATTTCGTCATTCTCCAAATGGTACCCTTTATACCTCTTTTCTAAATTCTTCTGTTGTAATTTGTCCTTTATTTGCACATACAGTTCATCTTCAGTGATACAGTTAACAATCTATTGCCTTAAATCTGAATGGAAAGTACTAATGATTTCTACATGCACTTCATGTACTATTCTTCTAAGTGCATCAACCACTATTTTCCTTACCCTTTATGTGTTTGATCTCAAAATCAAATTCACATAAAATTTCCAACCATCTAGCTTGTCTAGCCTTTAATGTTGGTTGTTCAAACAAATATTTTAGACCACAATGGTATGTCCTTATCTCGAATTTTCAGCCAATTAAATAGTGCCTCCACATTTTCAAAGCATGCACTACTGCTACAAATTCTAAATCATGGGTAGCATAGTTCTTATCATGTTCTTTCAACTTCCTTGGCTCATATCATACCACATGATTATCTTGCATAGGAAATCCTCCAAGTCCCTATTTACATGCATCTGTACACACCACAAAATCTTTCTCTGGGTCTTCAATTTTTAGAATTGGAACACCTATGAGAAGCTTTTTCAAAATATGGAAGCTTTCTTCACCTTTTGGTGTCCACTCAAACTTTATCCCCTTCTTTTGCAAAGAAGTAATTGGGTGTGCAACCTTGGATAATTCTTCATTGAACCTCCTATAGAAACTAGCAAGACCCATAAAATATCTCATATCAGACACATTCATTGGATTTCGAAAATTCATGATGGATTCAATATGCTCGAGGCCCACTGATATTCCTTCCACTGAGATAATGTGACCCAAATAATGAATTCTATTTTTATAAAATTCATGTTTGCTTATCTTTGCATACAACTTATACTCCCTTATCAATTGCAAATCCATTGTCAAATGATCCTAATGCTCGTCTTCATTATTATAGTAAATAAGAATGTCATCTAGAAATACAAGAACAAACTTGTCCAAATACTTGTTGAAAACACTATTCATGAGACACATGAATGTAGCTAGTGCATTGGTAAGACCAAACGGAATGATCACAAACTCATAGCGCCCATACCTTGTTCTAAAGGTTGTCTTGCAAATTTCTTCCTCCTTGATTCTCACTTGATGATAACCGGACCTCAAATCAATATTTGATAATACCTTTTCCCCTCTCATTTGATAAAAATATCATCAATTCGAAGGAAGGGGTATTTTTTATTTACTGTAACCTTGTTCAATTGCATGTAATCAATACATAACCTGAGCATTCCATCTTTCTTTTTCTCAAAAATTTCCAGCGCTCCCCATCGAGACACACTTGGACGAATGTACTTCTTTTCCAGCAATTCTTGCAATTACATTTTAAGCTCTAATAATTCTTGTGTACTCATCCTGTAAGGCATCTTAGAAACTGGTGCAGCTCCTGAAACAATATCAATGGTAAAATCAATGTCCCTCTTTGGAGGAAGTCCTGGCACTTCATTGGGAAATACATTCTTAAATTCTTGCAAAACATAATGATCGTCCAATTTAGGAATTTAATTTTAGGTTTTCTCCAAAACATGGGTTGCATATAATTAGAAACCTTTCCTATAGAATTTCTTCAACTGCATGGTTGAAATTTGCCTAACAAAAACTGTCTTTGGAATTCCCTATACAACACTTGGGTTTCTTTCTTCATCAATGCATTCAAACGTATTGATGTAGCAATCAACTTTAACTCTATGGGCCTCCTACCAATCCATTCCAATGAGGATATCATAGGAACCAAGTGGAAAAATGTTCAAATTTGCAAAAGTGGATAGTCCACCCATTTCGAATGGACATTTGTCAAAGATTTCATTAACCCTCCTCTTAGTTTTAGTGGTTAGTTGGACTAACCATGATTTACTATGCTTTGATTTCTTAAAAGCACAAATCTCAACAATTTTAGGAGTGATATAATTGTGAGTAGATCCAGGGTCAATCAAAATAGAAATAGATTTCTTAGCAATCTTACCTTCAACTTCAACCATAGTTGACTGATGGTTTGCTTGGTGGGTTTCTAGTGCTACATAAATTCTAGGGATAGTCCTTGCCACTTGAACCATAGTTTCATCTCCTTGGATATTGTGAACTTGCTTTGCACTCCCATTCTGATGTGGACAGTTCCTAAGGATATGGTCATATCCACATCCCCAACATTGAAGTGGATCTCTTGTCTTGTCTCCCGTCATCCTAGCTGGCTTGGTCACACCATGTGGTGTATGCCTTGGCTTATTTTCGAATTGAGGAGGATTGAACCTCTTCTTCCTTTGGTAAAACTTCTCATTCTTCCTATCCTTCCATGTCGTATGAAATTCTGGTTTTCTTTTGTTTTGATAATAACAATACTTGGCATTTCTTATGGCCTCATCTAGAGTTCGAGGTTCATCAAACTCAATCCATTCCTTGTATGATTGAGGTAACCCACTTACGAAATATTGAATTTTTACCTTATCTGTTCCATTTTTTAACAAGCTTGGAGAAAGAGACCAATCTGTGCTCATGGGGTACTATTTGATTTTTTAATGAGCTTGACACAGGAATAGAACTATGCTCGTGGGGATGGTTTAATTTTTATGCAAGGTTGAAACCAAAGGTAAACTATGCTTGGGAGGACCTATTTCATTTTTACACAAGTTTGAAATAGAAAATAACTATGCTTGAAAGGACCCATTTCATTTTTTAATGAGCTTAAAACAAAACGAAAAACTATGCTCATTGACACCTTCATGGCTTCAAAGAGGATGAAACTTTAGAAGGAATACATGTTGAAGGATAAGCATCGATCATGGATTGTAAGAGGTCCTCATTAGAAGGAAGATACACCATGTCAACTCTTGAATCCAAGGTTAAAGAAGACAAGAAAAAAAAGAGAAGCTTGTCTTCAGTGGAAGTTGGAACCAGGGGATATAATTCCACATAATTGGCCTATGGAAGGTAAGATACCACATGTACATAAGTCAGATGATCATTCGTCAAACGATAGTTAACAAATGAAAGCTGGTCGATAGTCACAAGGCATCTGTCATGAGGGAAAGAAAACACTCAAAAGAGTGTGGAAACGAGATCTTTCATCACATAGACATAATCTTGTCCGAGGAGTAGATTAAAATCCAAAGAACTCAAAACTACCAAAACATCAATAAAGATTTTTTTCCACCTAATGAAATAGGTAACTGAGGAACAACCCCCAGTGGTTGACTGATTCCTCTGTTAAAAGCTAACAAATTATGACTAATGGGCACAAGCTGCGAGGAACCCATAGCCTACCAAGAATTTGAAGAAGAAATGCCAATTGCAGCACCTTCATCAACTATAATATAAGCTAAATCTATATGACCAACCTGCAAAATGATTTCGAAAGGCAAATAGGAAGGAAGGCGAGGTGCAGAGAGTCTGTTCAATCGATAAAATTCGACTGATTCCAAACCAAAGGTGGAATACTGTAAGCCTCATTACTTGGGGGAGGTTCTGAAATAGAAGGAGTAGTGCCCCCCTGCATGGTAGAATCTTTATTAACAAGAAGAACTTGAGTGATATTAGATTCACTTTCTAACGAGAGAGCGGGATTGACCGAGGATGAAACTAGATTGACCACTTGGGTTTCACTCTTCAAGGGAGGAGTGGGATCGACCGAGGATAAAACTAGATCAACCACTTGGGTTTCACTCTTCAAAGGAGGAGTGGGATCAACCAAGGATGAAACTAGATCGACCACATGGGTTTCACTCTTCAAGGGAGGAGTGGGATCGACCGAGGATGAAACTAGATTGACCACTTGGGTTTCACTCTTCAAAGGAGGAGTGGGATCAACCGATGATGAAACTAGATCAACCACTTGATCAACCGACGACAAGTCAAGAGTAAATTTACCATAATTCATTGAAGGCTGTGATTGAGACACTGAAACACTTTCCAATAATCGCGAAGTTTCATCCATGCAAGGACAAAGGTAAGTGCAATGCATGTCCCTACATAATAAGCAAGGATTCTTGACATTACTTTTATAACTCTTAACCAAAGAGTCATTGGTTGACAAGGTATCATATGTATGATGTCCAGATGATGATGATACGGGTCGTTCTGAATCTTGTGACCATATTTCTAAGACCGTGGGAATACCAGGGCAATCCTTAAGAAAATGGGGCCCCTTGCAAAGTGTGCAACGAAACTTTGGTTTATGAAGATTCGAAACAGGTATATAAATACTCCCAGCATGATGATCATTGGCTCATGGGTTTCCAACATGATGGTAACTTAGAGGTTGGAGCTTTGGCCTTCTACTTAGTGTTCTTCTTCTTAGACTTCCTTTTATTCTTCTTCTTATCCACCTACTTACTAACATCACTGTTTTTAGTAGGTGAAGAGGAAGAAAGGGAAGTTGACTCAACATTTGATGAAGGAGGTGAAGGATCAACATGAGGTTGATTCTCTTATGGTGGACGGCTGTGATCCGAAACAATTGGTACACTTTGGATAACCAGAATGGAGAACAACCATACTAGTAATCCTATAGTCAATCCAGGAAGGCTCAACGTGGCCATGAAGGGAGGACCAACACTTCTACATGGAGGAGAAACAAAATACATACCCTGAAAAGGGGTCTCTTGGTTGGTAGTCCCTGAAGAGTTTTCCATTTCTAAACTCTCTAAGAAACTCTAAATTACAACACAAATCAAACACTACTCAAATCTAAAAGCAACAAGCAGTCTGTGGAAGGGATGGATAAATAAGCTAGATTCTCACGAGATTGTCAAATTGTCACAACTCACGATATATTATAGGGTCCAACAGTTATACTCGGACCAATACTTCAGAGCACTAACCAGGGAGGATTGGGATTGTACCCCTGACCGTATAACCCGAATACCTGGCATCACGTGTGTAGTAATATCCCCGAGTGTTTTTCTCGGTGTATTGCAACACTAATACGGCCAATAGGTTTACTTAGATATTTTTGGGATGCTAAAGGGGTCTCTCGATATACACAAGGTACGTGGGAGCTCAAATCCATAGTAGTGTTGTCTAATGCACAACCGTATGAAAGGGGCCTTCCTATATACCATTAAGTACGTGAAAGAACCTTTTGATATACCATTAAAGTACATGAAAAGTTGTTCAATATATCAACAAGTACATGGAAGAACCACACAGACCCTGGAATGCAGTGCAAGAAAATAATGATAGCTCCTACGCTTTAAGACACTCGAACACATCTATAACCTATCATTTAAGTTGCTAAATATTTTAACTTAACTAGCACTTGATTTTATCTTATGCGGTTAAGTGGATGCATGAAGTGTAGACTTGTAAAGTAAACAAGATGCACCACTAATCTAAATGAAATGCAAATATTTCATTTTTCGATGAATTCCTACTTAAAGAGAGAGTAAGAGGTTCTTTTCCCCAAGTGGACAACCCTATGCAAATGCCATTTAAAATTTTTCAAAAATGGTAAAAACAAGCCAATCCACACCAAAGCAAAAATTATTTTGAAACCTTAATATGGGTCAAAGAGACTATAGGATACACGATTCATGGCCCCCCGGCCATGAGGGGGATTTTTGTTTCAAAAATGCAATTCATTTCACTTAAAAATGCATGCAAAATACTAGTTTTGACTAAAGGGGCCAAACATGTCTCCAAATCTCAAGAAGACCCAAAAAGGAAAATTTTTGGCTTTAACAAATAATTAGAAAGTAGATATTTAATGAAAAGAAGAAAGGATCTAATCAATACTTCCAAACAGGAAAGAAAATTTTCTAACCCCTAACTATGCAAAAGCTAAAAGTACCTTATTTTCTGTTATAAAACTCATATCTGCACCATTCAAGACTAGATAAAAGCATAACTCTTTTTGGGATTTTCATAAATATTTCAAATCTAAGAAAGAAAGCGAAAATAAATTTATTTCCTTAAACTAAGATGGAAACAAAAGATTTTCTTCTCTTCAACTGTAGAAAGCAGGAAACACTGTACCAACCCAGTCACAAACCAAGCAACAGGGCATTGAAAGGACTGGGCAGAAAATCAAGCCAAGAATCAACAGGTCAACGCGGGTTGCAGGTATACACCAGAGCGTTAGTGGGGCATCGACGCGGTCTTCTAAGGATCAAAGCGCAGTGGCGACACACTCTGTCCGAAGGCAAAGTGTGTCAGGATGACATTGACGCACTGTACATGAAGGTAAAGTGCGTCGAGAGACCCAGAAAACTGAAAAAAAAATAAAAAAAATAAAAAATAAAATAAAAATAAAAAATAAAAAATAAAATAAAATAAAAAATAAAAAATAAAAAATAAAAAATAAAAAATAAAAAAAATAAAAAATAAAATAAAATAAAAAATAAAAAAATAAAAAATAAAAAAATAAAAAAAATAAAAATAAAAAAATAAAAAAATAAAAAAAAAAAATAAAAAAATAAAAAATAAAAAAATAAATAAAAAAATAAAAAAAATATTTTCAATCCAAATCAATAGATTTCAAGGTGTGAGATCTAAAGGGAATTATACAGTGGCATACATACATTCAAATCTACCAACTGGATGTGATCTACCAAGTGAAAATTAAGCCATATGTAATAAAAAATCAGGCAAGCAAGAAATCTACAACTTAAATAATATGATCCCCGGTGGAGTCATCAATTTTGTTAATGGATAAATCCGTCGGTGCAGACACCAACCGATCTCCCTATTCTGAATGGTTCGGATCTAGAACAAATCAAAACAACAATGAAAACCTTTCCCTAGATCTATCAAATTACTTGAATACAAAGAGTCAAGTCCATACCTTATTTATGAAGGTCATCCTCGTAGCTTGAAGCTTTCGTTGTCCTGCTTGTTGAAGAAGAAATTACCTGCAAAAGACTCAAAAGGACAAAGATAAGATACTACAAGATAACATGATACATCTAAGAAATTGACCAAGGATAACTACTATAAATGAAATTACACATCATTTATGGGAAAGAAAGACATTAATGTATTAATGAAAATAGAGGAAAGAATTAAAACCAATGAAGCCTTGGTGTTGAAGGTCCTCTCCAATGGAACCTTGTCTCAATTTTCCAAACATGAAAGAATGGATTCCTGGCTCAATTTATACAGCATTTGGCTACCCTCATTTCAACCCCCCCTATCCCATGAAGAGGAGATTCATTTATAGTCCAAAAGAGATGAGGATGAGAGGAGAGGATTAGGGAGAAGGAGGAGGTGGGATCCTACTAAGCTGGGAGGTGAGTAAGATCCACCCTGTATGGAAGGGATAAGACTCCACGAGGGTCTCCTTCAAGAGACTTCTCGAAAATTCTCCTTTTTCCCTCCGTACAGGAACCGATGCACCCTAGACACTAGAAAAATGCATCGATGACGCACTTTGTAATGGAGCAAGGTGCATTTATCAGGAAAAGATGTGCCTTACTATAAGACAAGGTGTGTCGGCCTCTATAAACATGGTTTTTACAGGGAAAAAACCTCTTGACTCATCTTCCAAGGATTTCGGTCAAGTACTTCAGGTATTTAGGCAAGGATAAAGTGTACATGGTTCGTAATCATTATGAGTACAAAATTTCCATGTAACAGAATTCCCCCCAAAGTATGAAGCTAGAGTAATAGGATAGGTGAAATACTTTGATGGATAAAGTATAAAAGATCAAGGAAAGGAACCATTACTTGGAAATCTGTCAACAATAACCAAGGATATTTTGCAATACAATAATTTTATCATCCCAATGACTCACAACATAGCTTCCAACCAATACATTGCAGATCCATGTTGATATTGACCGATGGTATGGCCACCAAAATACAGTGTGGATCCATATCTAAATGACTGAACACAATAATGGCTACTAAAATACAAGCGTAGATCCATGATGAGATAATAACATAGCCATGACTAATACAAGAGTGGATCTGTGTGACAGTACATCAATGAGGTCTCCACAATAACATCTGTGTGGGAACCTACTAAAAATACCCATCGCAACCTAGGTGTAATAATAAGGAATCAGAACAACCCAAGTTCTTGTACATGTTCCCGGAATGATATGAATCTAACCACATGTGATTACAATGTATTGAAGTTGAACATTGTAGACACCACTTGATTATCGGTCAATGATGTGAACCGTTAACACGCGCGAGGGGAATCACCAATGATGACAATGATTCCCAAGGTATCACAAGTACATCCCAACGAATGTGAATAAATGGGTTGGAGTCGAACATTCGTGGAATCATTCGATCAGAGTTCAATGATGTAAACCTACTGTTGAAAGCAAGGAAACCTTCCATTGAGGCATGCAGGCTCTAAGGTACCGATGAGTTTCTAAGTCTAATTCATGGATGATGAGCTGATGTCGAAAGGAGTATACTCCTCAAAGGAGAGCCATGTTGTATCCCACATCATTGACATGAAACTAACACATGAAGTGATATAATATGGTAGATCAAATAAGTGCGAACTAACACAAAGGTGTAATTGTAAACATGGACAACCGACACAACAAAAGGTTTAATGGCTACAAAGGTTGATTCCGGTCAAATAATTCCTTTGAACATTTAACAACACGAAAAGTGACTTGGCAGCATTGAATCAACATAGAAGAGACCAAGACATAATGCAACAAATGACTGAATCATTCTTCAGAGTACCCAAAGGAATATAACGACTCATGGAATTTGTATGGCTCGAAGAAAAGATGACTACCCAACTGTTTGACTAGAATGCAGACAGGTACCATGTTCAAAGGTTACTTTAAGTTGCCATTAATACAGACTCCAATACATCTTCCCATTCTTTTAATTTCCCCATCATGATGGATGAGTTCCTCTTTGATTTTTAACGAGCTACATCATTCTAGTAACCTGAGAAATGAGGGGTTTAGTCCCAAAAAGGGTCCTTCCATGTATAATTTTATGATTTCAAAGAAGGTAAACTCGGTGACGTTTCACATTTAGAGAGTCTGAAACGGTTAAAATAAGACTCCTAATGGTTCTTTTTCTTACAAGTTAGTCTCCTCACCCGAAAAGGGATAAAACAACGTGAGAGAGAACTCTTCTAATCATGATTGACTAGAGTATTCGTTTTTCGTAAATTGTCTAAACAGTTCGAAAAAGGGATAAACTATCACCGGATAGACATCCTTTCAAATCCTTTTACGAGCATGAAAGAAACAAGCTCGCTCAACAATCTTTTCGTATTTTGGGAGTCTGAAAAGATCTTAAAGAGGACTCCATGTACAACTTTTTCATGGTTGATGACTGAGTACAGCAAAGGAAAACGTAAACTCAGCACAGTTCCTTTTCCGTAAGTAGTCTAGTGAGGATGGATAAAGTGATAAACCTATACTCGTTAGACACATCTTTTTACTCAATTTTTAACGAGCACGATAATGGTATCAAAATCACTCGGAATCTTTTTCATATTTGAACCATAGCACGAAAAAGTAAAAGTAAGCTCAATCCACTTTTCATGTTTCAACCAGAGCATGAAAAAAGTGAAAAGTAAGATCAATACCATCATACTTTTTTTAATGAGCTCAAAGATAGGTGAAAAGAATGCTCATGATGTCTGCTTCATTTTTTAATGAGCTTGTAACAAAAAATATACTATGCTCGGTATAATTCCCATTGGCAGGTTACTTCCAAACATGATGTCTAGAGGTTGGAAAGTTTTCCCCCAGCATAAGAAGTTGACGAATTACCTCTAGTATGATATCTAGAGGCTAGAGACATGCCCCGCAAGCTTCATTTCGGTTGCATAATATTTTTCTTCATCCAATCAAAGTCATGGTTACTAATAGGAATATAATCACCATGGGAGGAAGAAGAAAGAGGATTAAATAGCATAGGAGAATGAAATGAAGGTTCATATATTAAATCTGGTGAAAGACTCAATTCAAAGGGAGGGGATCTATTTCATTTTTTAATGAGCTTAAAACTAAACGAAAATGTTGGCTGCTTTCTTGGGCAGACCCGGGTTTTAATGAAGCGCAGCAACAAACCCCTAGGCGCACTGGCCCTCTCGGCAACGAGCTGCGCAGCAGCTCGAGGTCTCACCCGAAGTGGCTATGGGGGGGTTAAGGAATCAGATTTCCTTAACCTTGGTGACGCGGAGATTGTTCTTCCTTTTCCGGTTCCTCAGATGTCGGTGGTCTGACTTTCCCGCAGGCCCCTCGGCTCAACTGCGCGGCTTCCTCCCTCAGCAGGCCCACTGCGCAGTTCTTCCGCTCTGGCGCAGAAGGCAACTATTCCTTGCGTCAACGCGTTAAGTACCTCCTTGCCCTGCGCGCCCAGTGCAGTAACGCCTTCCTCGCTCGCTGCCGCGACAACGCTCCACCACTTCTTCAATACTTAACACTTATAGCTATCAAGGGACCTTCCCAAACTCACTTAAACAGTCGCAAAGATAATGCAAGAGTCTTGTATACACAGGTAATGAACTTAAACAGTTAATCATTCACGCAAACATTATAACAAGAAGAAATATGTGAAGTTCACCTCCTCGAGGGAAACCACGTCCACGGGAGTGTTATATTAACCAGAAAACGATAGAGTTATACAATATGCTGCGCACACAGCTGCAGCCTTAGATCTTTCCAGGAAACTCCACGCACACAGCTGGGAGCCCTTCTCTCAATCTAGTCTCTTCTCTACAGAGATTACAAAGGCACAGACGTCAACTCAGACTGTCTGGCAACTCAGGGATTAGCTCCTCGGCTATCCGATTTCCACCCTAGTTCTACACACTCGGTAGAAAACATAACAAAGGATAATCAATCGCATGATCTATCCTCGAGACTAACTATCTAACAGTCTAACCATCTAACTATCCCCAAAATATCTAACTCTTCTTCTTATCATGTATACATATATATAGGTGGCCATGACGGTCACACCTTTACAAAACTGTGGGCCTTTCCCAACAGTGATTCCCAAAAACCCTAACCACGCACATGGCTAGGTGTACTGTAGGCGCCGCTTGTAGTCATGTCGCCGCTTCCTGCAGGCTCCTTGACTTCTGGCGCAGATTGTGGGTATGGGCGCTTGTCCTTCGCCTTCAATGCTCTGGTCCGTTGCTCCTCCTTGATCCGAGCAACCATAACTTCTGTACTTAGCCTTTAAATGAGGGTAGCTAAGCCCTCTACTCCATTGCCTTATTTATTATGGTAGCTGAGCCACCTTCATTCTTCTATGACGTGCGCGCGAGCTCCGCGATTTCCGGTCCGTGATCCTCGCTGAGCTTGTCCATCTGGCACCGTACTGCGCACCGTCTCCTTCTTGCCCAAAACTTAGTGCTTGTCCCAAAATTAGCACTTTCCTTTCATACTTGTGCTTTTTCCCCAAAATTCACAGCTTTACCGCAGCTACGGCCTAGGCTCCAACAGGCCCCTAACACTCACTTGTGGCTCGCCCTCGAGCCACTCGCACTAGCGTGTGGTCGCTTGATTTGCGCATCTGCTTGTGCTTGGGTCTCCGCGAATGTTTTCTTCCACTGCGCAATAGCGGAGTCCAATTCATCGACACACTCCACAGCTGTCTGCACCGTTTCTGCGGTGGCTTCTTCTTTAGTGATGGTATCAATTACCTCTTGAGATTCAGCAATCTCTTTGATTTTTGCCTCAACCTGACCGATGATTTCAGCATACTCATCCATGAATGGCTGAATGCTGTTGGTGAGCTTCTCATCTTCAGTTCTGAGCTTGTGTAGTTGCTGCTGCATTCTGCGCACTTCACTCATTTTCTTCATTTTTGCTAAGCCTGCTAAGGCCTTAGCTTCTTCAGTCAGAACAGTGAGAGACTGTTCTGCGGCTTGCACCTGTTCTGACAGACCAACTTTAAAAGGGAGCTTCTCAAGCTCCGCCCAAGCTTCCATAGCTTGGCTCATCAGGTTCTCGGCTTCCTGTATTCTGTCTTTCATCTGTGTGGAAGCTCTGCTCAGCGCTTCAAATTGTACCTGCGCATCATCCGTAAGCTGCGCAGCAACGCGAGCTTCTAGCTCAGCGATCTGGGTTCTATGGCCCTCAGCCATAGCAACTATTTCGTGCTCCAGGGTTTTCACCCTTCCTCCGATAATTTGAACCTTTGCGACCAGAGGGAGGTCTGGTTGAATCTCGCAAGCCGACAATTCCTGAGCAAGCTCATCTACCGCGTTTCTAATGCCAATGTCTTGCGCCTCATAAAGTGCAAGTTTCTCAGATATATTCTTATGGCTTGCCTTCAATTCTATCTCCTGCGATTGCAGTCGTTGATTTTCCTGAAATGTAGAGAGCTCTCTAGCTCTCAACTCAAGAGAAACTTTCTCATGCACTAGCTGTAGAGTCTCTATAGGAATTAGAGACAAATCGATTTCAACGGGCCCAACGGCGCTTACCTGTAGTGCAGCTAGCGGATCTGGAAGTGTCATGCTGGTAGGCGGAATATGCACGACAGTATGCCTTTCTATGAGTTCTTCAACTCGCTCGGCACTGGGAATTTCTTGTGGCGCCTGCGAAGTAGATGCTGGCGCATGGGTCTGCGCAACTCTTCCTGCGAGACCTTTCAATTCTACGAACTGCAAATCTAAAGCACTTCTGATGTAAGCATGCGTAGTGCGCAGCTCGCGAAATTGCTCGTGTAGGTACTGGTCGATCCCCGAGGGAATAGCCTCAGCGGGATGCGACACTTTTTGCTTCTTGGTGGCCGGTTCTGTGGAACCTTCATCACTTCTTTGCTCCGGGGCTTCCTTGCCCTTATCCTTCTCTTTCGCAGCGGCGGTTGGCAGCGCGGATGCGAGATCAGCGGCCACCCTCCACTCATCCGACCAAGACTTGATGGTTTCTTCAACATCCTCGGTAGTCATCCTGTAAAGGCCTAGCACCCATTCATCTGGAATGCCGCAAGGGCGGAGGTAAAGTTGATGTATGTCGGTAGTAAAATCCAACTTTCCTTCATATAATGTGGCTATCTCCTCGCTCAGCCTTGGCATTTCTTGAATGGTATCTCTGAGGAGATAGTAGTATTCACAAAATACAGCGCGATTCATCTTGCGCTTCGCGGGATTGGGAGAATCCCAGAGGTTGATGTAGCGCATGCCGGCAACCTCTCCTGCGCGGCGCGGAAGGAACTGAGTATTCGGGGGCTCCTTCCACCCAACGAGAGCGCATAAAATTAGAAGCCAAGAAAAATGGAATGATTGGGATGCATTGTCCTGCACATTCAGGCAATCAGCCAAGAAAGAATTCAGCAGGAAGAGAGACCAGTTGTACTGCTCTCCCTCCGCAGCTGCGATGGCGAGCTCCACGACAGCTCCAGTAACTTCCTTCGGTCGGCACTTTGTGAGAAGTCTGCCTGCAAGCAGACTTCCTGTAAATCGAAGTGCCTCATCTTCTACTGTAGTGAGGTCATAAGCCCGACCTCCTCTTGTCAAGTTATACTTCTGCACCAGCTGTGCAGCCAATTTTCTGTCCTTGTCCTTTCCCACAAAATGAATATTGGGATCCTTACCAGCCTTGGATAGACCAGTGATGCGGTGAATCAAATCAACATTTAGATCAATTGGCCTCCCGAGCCAAAGGTAACCTCCATGAACACATGAAAGCAGCGTCTTAACAACTGCATTGACTTCGTTGCTACGCCCAAAGTGCGGTAGCTTCAACAAATTCAACAAACCTGGCTTCTCCAAGTTTGCTGCAAATCCCCTTGGGGTAAATTCATCGACCTTTCGGATGGGATTGTGAACTATCGTCAGATATCGAACTGGCTCAAACTGGGGATACGTTTTATAGTCTCCCAGATTGAAATCAGAGAATTTGACCAGTGGAAGGTGTCCCAACAGTTGCCCTTCTACCCGCACGCTAGCCGGTAGTGGCGGTAACGGAATGGGATACTTTGCATTCTTCGGGATCTGTACTTCTGGCGCATCATCTGGACGCGGCAGAATATAGTTCACCATGGTGGCCAACGACTCTGGAACAGGTTCTTCTGGCTGTTGCTGAGATGCTCTCGTGCTGGGCGACTGTCGAGGATCAGTCCATCCAGGGTGTACATAAGTCGAAGCCGTGACTGGAGTAGTCATGCCGAAATCTAAGCCTCGGCGCAGGAATTGACGAACAACTTCTTCAGTCGACAGGTTCTCCGTCGTGAACCGATGTAGGGAACAAAAACTTTGGACAGCAAATGGCGGACCTGCGTAGGATATGGACGCTGAAAACAAGGGAAAATACTCTGCACAACTCGGCTCTGAAAACAATAACTTGGATTCTTAAACAAGATAGCAACTCGAGGAAAGTAACCCAAAAATTATACAAGTGTGAGGTATTTATAGCCAGAGGTGATAGTAAATGCGACCAAGTGGGGTTACGTAGCTGTAGGGGGCTATACATGAGTTGACAACACGCTATCCTCCTCGCCGCAATGGTGCATTTATTGTGATTGACGGGCTCTGCCAGCCTTCCGGGAGAAGCTAATGCTTTCGGCGCCTGAGTTAAATGCAAATCTTTCGGAGATCAAGCCGAATCCGTCAGAGCGGCTAGACTTAAATAGCGGACTTATCCTTCATTTATTCAGACGCGGCTACATAACTGCGGTAATTCAATGTTTGGCGGCGGGTCATTTCAGCTTAGGTAACTGTGCATAAAGGGGTCCATGCTGATAACTCCTCAAGCGGCAGCTTTGACATAGGGAACTCCGCAAGAGCGATGGTTCAACGGTCCAAAAAAAACAAAACTTCGCCAGAGCGCAAAGATAAGCTCGTTTCAAACAAATTTTATTCAGGATGCGCGGATATTTCAAGGAACTGCGCGGGAAGCTGGAAACTGAAGGTGTCCCGCAACTTCCATGTAGACTGTGAATGCGATGTCTCTTTCAACTACACCGGACATTTGCACCTTTTTAGCAATATGTTAGGTCGACAGAGCGGAGTGGCCATTGCGATAAAGCTTGAGCCGACTCCCATTGATCATTGTAGGTAGTAATTCTCCATCAAGCTTTGCAAGCTGAACTGCGCCTCCTCCTGTTATCTTTGTCACCCGAAAAGGGCCTAACCAATGTACACGAAACTTGCCCGGAAACTTGATGAATTTACTATCATAAAGGAGTACCAAGTCTCCTTCTTCAAAGTGCTTATGCTTAATGTGCCTGTCATGCCAAGCTTTCTGTCTTGCCTTCTGTACCTGTTGATGGAATCCGGCTAAAAGTCGGTCTTCTTCTAAGGCAAGCAGCTGCGAGAGTCTTTCATTCATAGTATCAGGATCTGTCATTTCTGTGATTTGCGCAATTCTGAGACTGGGAATAATGTATTCCATAAGCATAACTGCTTCTTGTCCATACACCAAACTGAAAGGTGTGTGACCTGTTAGTTTCTTGCAAGTGGTTCTATAAGCCCATAATACGGCTGTGACTCTAAGGTCCCAATCATCTCTTTGTTGATTACAGATCTTCGTCAGGGCATTCTCAAGAATTTTATTGAATGCCTCCACTGTACCATTAGCTTGAGGGTGGTAGGGTGTACTCTTGTGGTGTCTAACTTGGAATTCTTGAGTAAGGGCTTCTATAGTCTCATTGAGGAAATGTGTACCCTGATCACTCATTAGAATTAGTGGACATCCAAATCTAGTGATAATATTCTCAAAAATGAACTGTGCGGCCGTAGCAGCGTCGCAGTTCTTAACTGGCTTAGCCTCAGCCCATCTGGTGAGGTATTCAGTAGCTGTAATGATGTATCTTGCGCCAGTTCTTTTTCCTGGTGGGTTAATAGGTCCTACAAAGTCAATGGCCCATTTATCAAAAGCACGTAGTGTGATCTGGGGTCTTAGCGGCATTTCATCTCTTCTTGAGGGTTTTCCTGTTCGCTGGCACACATCGCAACATTTACAGAACGCCTTAGTATCCTTGTGCAATGTCGGCCACCAAAGACCTGCGGCTAATATCTTTTGCGCAGTCGGCTTTCCTGCGAAATGGCCTCCTGCGGTACCTGAATGCGCTTCTGCGATCATAGAGCTCTTTTCATGTGGTAAGATACATCTGCGCAAAACTTCGTCAGGGCCCAACTTATAAAGCTGGCCTGCTATCAGAGTGAAGTCTGCGGCTCTGACAACAAGTTGCTTCTTCTGCTGGATTGTAAACTCAGCCGGCGCTTGCCCGGTAGTGAGAAACTCAAGAATATCAGAATAATATTCGTCTGCTGCTTGAATAGAAAACAACTGTGCGTCAGGCAGATTGTCCTCCAGACTTGTAGGTTCCTCTCCTGAATCTATCCTGGATAGATGGTCAGGCCCTGCATTCAATCTGCCTGGCTTTACAATAACCTCGAAATCATATTCTTGAAAGAGCAGTAGCCATCTGCAAATTCTTCCTCCTAACACTGGTTTATTGACCAAATATTTCAAAGCAGAATGGTCAGTATACATTTTAAAATGAGCGCCTAACAGGTAGTGTCTGAATTTCTGTAGGGCATACACCATAGCTAGTCCTTCCCTTTCTGTAGTGGTGTAGTTCTTCTCAGCTGTAGATAGCTTTCTGCTGGAGTAAGCAATCGGGTGGTCAATACTTCCTTCTCCAGACTGTGTAAGCACAACCCCCAATGCTATGGAAGAAGCATCAACATGAACATGAAAAGGTTTTCTCCAGTCCGGGAAAACTAGAATAGGCACTGTGATCATCTTTTCTTTAAGTGTGTCCAAGCTCTGTTGGCATTCTTCTGTCCATTGGCACTTCGAATCCTTTTTCAGCAATCTTTCCATAGGTGTTGTGATCTTTGCATAACCTTTGATAAATTTTCTGTAGTATCCAGTATGTCCCAATGTAGTGCGCAATTGCTTAACTGAGTTGGGCGCAGGTAAATTAGCAATGATGGCAACCTTCGCAGGATCCATCAGGAGTCCTTGTCTGCATACAATATGTCCCAACAAAATACCAAAGGGCGCACAAAATATACATTTTTTCAAGTTAAGGGAAATCTGATGCTGTCTACATTTTTCTAACATCATGCGCAGATTTGCAATATGGTTCTTTAATAGGCCAAATACAGTCCAGTCATCAAAATAGACTTCTAAAAACTTGTGAATGAATTCTTTAAAAACAGCAACAACAACTCTAGAGAAGATAGCAGGTGCGTTTTTAAGACCAAAGGGCATTACCGTATACTGGAATGAACCCCATTCAGTTGCAAAAGTAGTCTTGTGGCGGTCGTCCGGATGGATTCTGATCTGATGATATCCCGAAAAACCATCAGTGAAAGAGTAAGCCTCTTGTCCTCCAACATTATCAAGTACTTCATCTGTGAAAGGAGTGGGAAATGGATCGTGCGCTGATGCATCATTGAGTTTGCGCAAGTCGACACAGATTCTTATTTCACCTTTCGTTTTCTTTTCTTGGACCACCATAGGACTAATCCAATCGCTTTCCTCTACTGGCTCAATAATACCTGCTGCGAGCATTTTATCAATTTCTTCTCTAACTTTGTCTTTATACCGGGGGTTCAATCTGTACGGGCGCTGTTTTACTGGCTTGGCGTCTACTTTCAGAGGTATGCGCATCACTCCTAAGTCTCCTAGGATGCCTTTCATTTCTGTGAACTTGGTAGGAAAGATATCCTGGTAGTCACGTAATAATTCTGAAACATGTCCAACAGTTTCATCATCCCAATAATCTCCTATAGAAGCAAACTTTGGTTCAGCTTCTGTACCAATGTTAATCTTCTTGAGCTTGATGTGTTCTGTGATGGCAGGAATATCAAGCTCAGGACCTTCAATATTGCGCGTCCCTTCTGATTTTGGGATATTGATGTTGCGAGGATCGTCCTCCTCATCTTCAGCGGTGAAGTTATAACATTCCAGGGCATGTTCTATCTGGACAGCCCAATCTGGTTGGGAATATTCTGATAACGGGCATTGTTCAAATATCTTCTTTTTAATACACTTCAAAGCCTGATCGATGCTTGGATGTTCTGACTCAAAGCTGAAGGTAAGTTGAAAGCTTTCTATCGTAAGAGGCCAACTGATAGTGCCTTTGCGCAATTCTGTTTCAGTATACCAGTTCCTTGGAACTGTATCCAATGTGTGGATAAATAGGTGAACCCATTCATCTTCCGGAATATCTGACCATTGCTGAATACATGCTTCAATGTGTGACCTGGGGTCACTCTGTCCCTCATACTTGCGTAGGACTTCGGCTGTGGTGTCCTGAAATCTGCGCAGTATCAATCTGCGACAGTCTTGCCATGTATGAATATTCTACTTATGCGCAACCCACCATCTTGCGGGTGTAGCGCGCAATGCTACATCCAGTGCCTGTATGCGCTGCTGTTCTGGAATCTTTTGTTCATATTCATGTATGAATTTAGTTACTTCAGTTAAACCATAAAAAATTGGAGTGTCAGTTAATTATGTGCCAATCCATCGAATGGATTTAGTCATCATAGCGCAACGCCTTGCAGAGACCTCATGTAAACGATTCTGCCAGTTTTCCAATCCTGCATCTGAGTCTGATGTGCACGAGCTATCGCATCGCCAGCTGATATGGCCATCTACTGTGGGGTTGACATAGTCACTGTGGTTAGTAGTCATTTGGTACAAACTTTCCATGTGGCGCGCTTCCTCTTCTGCGCGAATGGGTTCTATATACCTTGGTCCTTGAATAGGATCAAGTGGTGCGATGACCCTAATCTGGTCATCCTCAAAGGTCATCTGTCTTTTCTTCAAATTAATGACATCCAAATTATCAAATGCCCAGTCTATTCCTAAAAGTGCTGGGTATGGTCTACTATCATCCAGGATTTTGATTACTTCAAAATCTGCAGAGCTTCTTACTCCTTCAATATCAATAGGTACATTGGGTAATCTGCCCAATGGAGAGACTCGTTGCTGATTCGCGAGTCTTAGCTGGATAGGGGATCTTGTAAGGTGAGGGCTTCCCATCTGTTCCCATGTCTGCATAGTGAGAACATTGGCTTCGGAGCCCAGATCTAACATGACTTCATCCATTTCAAATGCTCCAATCTGCGCTGTGAGCCTCATCTCTTTTCCAGTTCGAATGTGACTCCTAATTTGGTGAACAGCACACTGCGGTGTGTTCGTCGAAGCAGACTGTTGGCACTGATCCAACAGGTGTTGGAGTTCTAGAGTTGCCTTTTCATTGCGCAACAATTTTAAACATTGTCGCAGGAACGCATGAACACTGCCTAGTGCATGCTCCTCGTCAGGCCTTCCAGCTGTAGTGGCCTGTTCTTGTACCAGGTTGTCTTGTCTTAGCACTTGCGATCTAATATTGTTCTGCGGAATTGCGGCAAAACTTGAAGCTATCGGATCTGAGAAATACTCTTGAGCTTGCTTGAATGCTTCTTTTTGCTTCTGCAGGTCAAGTGGGGTTGGTTTAATATTAGCGCGGCGCACCCATTGCGTTGCTTGCTTTCCCATTCCCATCTCTTGCGCACCAGTGGTTGCTCCACTGCGTGTCACTATATTAACTGTAGGGTCTGGTTCTCTTTTTTCTGCTCCAATCAACTGAATATTCTGATTGACCTGTGGGGTCTTTGCTTGCATCTTAGCCTGTAACTGAGGGCATTCTTCAATGATATGGTCAGAAGATTTACAATACCTGCAGAGGGTTGTAGGATTTTGGCAATCCCTGGCAAAATGACCTTGTGCTCCGCAATTATAACAAGTGATTTGTCCTCTTCCGCGACCAAAATTTGTTGTGCGTCCGCGTCCCCTGTAATTTCCTGCTCGGGCGTCGCGAGTTTGGTCATACGGTGGACCTGCTGTGGGTCCTTTTGTCTCTGCTTGTACCCTATAAACATCATGCTTTCTTTCTATCATAAGATCATATGCTCTACAATTGTTCTCATCATGACCTACTGATTTACAGAAATTACAATATAGATTCTTTGGAGTTTGTACATATTTCTGAAGTAAGTGACATTCTTGTGGTCTATGACCTCTAGTTCTACAGATTTCACACCAAGGCCCCTGTGCCTGTGGTAAAGGGTTAGGTGCTCCAGTTGCAATATAGTCTATGAAAATGGGGCAATGGTCCTTTGAATGACCTTGGGATTTACATTTTGTGCACCAAATTTCTTCCTTAATCTCCTTGCCTTTCTTAATATCATGCACTTGCAAGGTTAAGTTTGCTAATTGGTTCTGCAACTGCGCAACATCGTTGCTTGTTCCCGCAATGGGCGAAGCTTCTAGTTTCATAGCCATCTCTAGAGCTTGTTCCTGAGTATTGAGATTCTGTTGCATAAGAGGAAGTCTAATGTGTGGGAGCAGCGCAGCAATGAACCATTCCTTATGCTGCTGTGGTGCAAACTCGAAGCTTACTTGATCTATCAAGGCTTTGAACTTCTGGTCAAAGTCCCATACTGATTCTGTAGGTAGCTGTTTGATGTCTTTGAGCTCTGTTATACACTGTGATTCTGATTTAGGTTTCTTAAATTCCCGAATCATAGCATTTCTTACATCAACAAGCGTCCTATTCTGTGCTGCTGAGTATTTCATGAACCAAGTTAAGGCTCTTTCTCTTAGTGTGGTTGCTAACTGAACCAGTTTAACAGCATCATCATTAATTTGCTTAATTGTCCAAATGGCTTCACATAAGAACCAGTGCTGCTCAGGGTCTTCTATCCCTGTTCCTCTAAAAGTTGGTAGCTTCATGTCATCACCCATCCTTCTTGTGCTAGGTTGAGGTGAGGGTGCTGTAGCAGTGCTTCTGGGCTGGTTAAATAAAGGTGGTTCTGAGGTACTAGAAGTACCGTGTGGGCTACTAGAAGGTGTTACTGCGGGGTTATACTGAGCTCCGTCTGGTTTTTGCGGTGTAAAGGGGTGATAAGGGATATGAGCACTCCCTTGTCTTTCTATATGGCTTGCTCTAGGGACTTGGCTATCGTCTGGGCTAGACTCAAAAGAATATTGGTCAAGGCCTACTTTATATCGTTTTCCACTACGAGTGCAACCAATAAGTTCAGGATCACTATCAGAATCTACGGACATTACTTGTCTATGTTATTCATCAGAAGCAATACATAGCTTTCCTTTTTCATACAGAAGCATTTTAATCCATAAGTTCAGAGAATTTAAGAACTTACCTCTGTGTACTTGGAAGAAATTCCTCTCAGCTTCACTGAAACTCTTTCTTGTATCTACTGCAAACTCGGTGATGAAACCTTTCAGTAGACTATTCAACCAAAAGTCTACTGCGCGGGACACAGGATTGTCTATCCGCTTCACAATACTAACTAGCTCAGGCGTCCAAGCGACGGGTCGATCAATATGCACAGTAGGTCTAGAATCTGCTAACTTGGCTATCCAAGCGTGCAATTCCAGTGCGAATGTAACAAAGAAAATTTCGTGAAGGTCAGTATAAATATACTTCTGCAACCAGTCTTCTGTTTGGAGCGTAGAGCTTCTATTTTCTTGTTCAGCGAACTCTTTAGCCTTTAAATCAAACCAGTCTCCAATTTCTTTAGCTGTAGGATTCCAGTAACACATTCGTTAACTGAGCAGGTCTCAGTGTAACATAACCTTGTGCTGGCTTCAGCAACAATCTCAGACGTCGCGGAAATAGTAAGTCTCACAGCAGCAAGTCGCAAGACAAGGGAACCATTTGTTCTCCTCGATCTCGCGCGTCGCCGAAATAACAAGTCTCACAACAGCAAGTCGCAAGGCAACGGAACCATTTGTTGGCTGCTTTCTTGGGAAGACCCAGGTTTTAATGAAGCGCAGCAACAAACCCCTAGGCGCACTGGCCCTCTCGGCAACGAGCTGCGCAGCAGCTCGAGGTCTCACCCGAAGTGGCTATGGGGGGGTTAAGGAATCAGATTTCCTTAACCTTGGTGACGCGGAGATTGTTCTTCCTTTTCCGGTTCCTCAGATGTCGGTGGTCTAACTTTCCCGCAGGCCCCTCGGCTCAACTGCGCGGCTTCCTCCCTCAGCAGGCCCGCTGCGCAGTTCTTCCGCTCTGGCGCAGAAGGCAACTATTCCTTGCGTCAACGCGTTAAGTACCTCCTTGCCCTGCGCGCCCAGCACAGTAACGCCTTCCTCGCTCACTGCCGCGACAGCGCTCCACCACTTCTTCAATACTTAACACTTATAGCTATCAAGGGACCTTCCCAAACTCACTTAAACAATCGCAAAGATAATGCAAGAGTCTTGTATACACAGGTAATGAACTTAAACAGTTAATCATTCACGCAAACATTATAACAAGAAGAAATATGTGAAGTTCACCTCCTCGAGGGAAACCACATCCACGGGAGTGTTATATTAACCAGAAAACGATAGAGTTATACAATATGCTGCGCACACAGCTGCAGCCTTAGATCTTTCCAGGAAACTCCACGCACACAGCTGGGAGCCCTTCTCTCAATCTAGTCTCTTCTCTACAGAGATTACAAAGGCACAGACGTCAACTCAGACTGTCTGGCAACTCAGGGATTAGCTCCTCGGCTATCTGATTTCCACCCTAGTTCTACACACTCGGTAGAAAACATAACAAAGGATAATCAATCGCATGATCTATCCTCGAGACTAACTATCTAACAGTCTAACCATCTAACTATCCCCAAAATATCTAACTCTTCTTCTTATCATGTATACATATATATAGGTGGCCATGACGGTCACACCTTTACAAAACTGTGGGCCTTTCCCAACAGTGATTCCCAAAAACCCTAACCACGCACATGGCTAGGTGTACTGTAGGCGCCGCTTGTAGTCATGTCGCCGCTTCCTGCAGGCTCCTTGACTTCCGGCGCAGATTGTGGGTATGGGCGCTTGTCCTTCGCCTTCAATGCTCTGGTCCGTTGTTCCTCCTTGATCCGAGCAACCATAACTTCTGTACTTAGCCTTTAAATGAGGGTAGCTGAGCCCTCTACTCCATTGCCTTATTTATTATGGTAGCTGAGCCACCTTCATTCTTCTATGACGTGCGCGCGAGCTCCGCGATTTCCGGTCCGTGATCCTCGCTGAGCTTGTCCATCTGGCACCGTACTGCGCACCGTCTCCTTCTTGCCCAAAACTTAGTGCTTGTCCCAAAATTAGCACTTTCCTTTCATACTTGTGCTTTTTCCCCAAAATTCGCAGCTTTACCGCAGCTACGGCCTAGGCTCCAACAGAAAACTATGCTCATGATGGCCTGTTTCATTTTTTAATGAGCTTGACACAGAAAGGGAACTCTTCTCATGAAGATGGTTTCATTTTTACACAAGCTTGAAACCAAAGGTAAACTATGCTTGGGAACTGCTTCATTTTTACACAAGCTAGAAACCAAAGTGTTGATTCCCAGAAAATCTCTACACCAACAGTAGGGATTCTCCCCGGTAAGCAAGCCCAATTAGATCGCTCACCATTTGATATTGGGAATCCATCCGATTAACGGTTTGGCTATCGTGAATGTAATTGTTTAGGTTCTTTACCAGTTGTGTCCTGGTTCACCGTTTATGTAATTTTATTTAAAGTATGAGATACAAGTACCCTAATTAAATGCATATAATTGGAAAGAAGAAACCACACTAGTGATGTGTAGGTTCTTACCTCTCGTATTACTGCTCCTTTCTTATCAATTATCTATTTATTCCTACACTAAGATAACTATCTTATCCCTGTAGGGAGAAAATTTGAATTAAGAGTAATATACTGGAAATGTAAATACAAGTCTAACAGATAGTTGTTTCAACACAACATTCATATTTACAGCAGAAAGAATACCAAAGATAGCTCTAATATAATTAAAACAATTATTACGCATTTACACATAAGCCTTTGCATAGAAAGTAAAATCATTCATTGCACATGAATTAGTTCAAGAAATTTATAACGATCTCTCAGTATGAGTTATAAATGCAAGAAGAAATAGTTCCACATTAAGCATTCCACACATTCTAGGAAAAAAATATCTGTGCAGCTTTCCCCAACAAATAGATCCTTCTTATTAGTAGAAAAATAGTTCTCTTACACGATAGTCCAGTCTCTATTATGCTAGCGAAACTCCTTTCATCTATATTCTAGTCTATTTATTTACAAAAGGTTTTTCCTCTAGTGAATCTTCATTTGCCCTAAACCTAGGGATTCCCAAACTTTTGTCATTTAGTACTTATATCAGAAGATACAAAAATATTTACAATTTAGTTTTATGCGGGCCCAACTAAACTAGAGAAATATTCTCCCCATGCATTAGCCCCTTTAAATATGACATTAAGTCTGCTAGGCTCCAATACTTGTAAGGAGACTTCATGACATGGGGGCTTCACTCAATAAACCACTATCATAGCACGTTTGTTAGTGGCATATGAAACAATACCCATAATTTCACTAAATATTGGAAAATACCTTCCAAAATCATTTTTTAACCCCCTCCCAATATGCCTTCCCAATTTAAAAAAACGCCTATTTTCATTAGATATTGTATGTATCAATTTTTTCATTAACATTTTTTTATACCCCTTTATATTTATACCTAGTATATTGATATGATACCCCTCTTATAACCCCACATGCATTCTACAATGCACCTTGCTTCTTTCGATGTATATTGTGGATGCAAATTACTTCACCCACAATACAATTAATCAACCACATATCATTATGATTTGTAATATCTAATGGTCTAATGAAGAGATAGGAGATCACTTCTTGTATGTCACTAGAGCCAATGCACATAGTACAACATTTAGATTGCATGTTGCAGTTCCCCAATCACTGACTAAGCCTGTTGTGGGATAGGTATCCAAGCCCCCAAGGCCTGTAACAAGCTCTAGGAGGCTAACTAAACCTCCCAAGGCCTGTAATAGGAATGAGTGGTTGGGTATTCAATCCCCCAAGGCCTATCGAGGGCCTATAATAGGCCCTCAAGGCTTACAACCTCCTAAGGCTATTGGTAACAACTGGCTAAGAATTATTGGTAACAATTGGCTGTCAATGACCACTGTCTCTCAACTATGATCGACTGGCAACCCACTTCACCACGAAACCCCTAGCCTCAAGCATGCCTCAAGACACGATTTCCCTACATACTAGTAAGCCTGATCCTTGCCTCAACCCGATTTCTTATCCAGCCATGATCCCACCATCTCCATTTGGAGGATATTTTTCAACCCGCCCATATAAAAAAGACCCCAAAGTATTTTTGTATTGTTACATTAAATAAAAAAAACCCTTTGCCACTTAATATATAAGCAATATAATTTTTAGTTTTTCATGAATATTTAATACCGCAATATGAATGAACATGATATTATATTTCCTTCTAGTGAATCCCCCATGCTTCATGATATGACAACTGAGTCTCAATGTGTGCCATCCCTGCTTCTACGGCCTTGCAACTATCTTCCAGAAAATATGCATGTATAGATGCTTTCCCTACAAAGTGGTGGATTTCTTCTTCAGTGAGGTCATCCAACTTTTTGATGTATTATAACTCCCCCTGCAACCCACCCTACAGTTCCTCTATGCGTAGATATTTTGAAGGAATTTCGTTCATCTGTAGGAGTGGAGAGAGGTGACACTTTTCATGAACTTGCTGGATTTTCTCGTAAAACTCCGGACACTTCTGAATAGTCTTTTGAATGTCATTATTTAGCTTTTTTGCAGCTTTCCTACAAAATTCCAGAAGCTCCATTTTCGACGTTAAGCTTGATGTTGTCTTCGGAGGCAAGTTGTCAAGGTATTCAGAGTTGGTTCCTCTCCAGGCCATTTGGCTCCTGATATTTTCTGCAACATCATACATATTCTTCCTGAATGCTAGCGACTCTGCCATCGCCAACTTCATCTTGAATATTTCATTTGTGAGAAAATATTGGGAATGGTATATTAGTTCTTGAATCTTGCAGACTTGATCGCAAAATGGAGTTATGTCTAGCTTCCTCTTGTCTTCCAACTCCACTTGCTCTGCCAAAGATTCTTTTTCTTTAACCAACTCTTCCATCTGAGCTTTCAGCTCTTCAACTTGTTGGTTTGCAGCTGACTCTCTTAACTCCAATTGAGTGATTTGGGATTCAAAGTCACCCTTTTCCCCTTCCATAATCATTAGTTGCACAGTTAATGCATCCTTTTCTACTTCCAGGTTCTAGTATTCATCCATTATCCTTTCCTTCTCCGATAGAATGGCGTCATGTTCCTCTTCAGTTCTATCCCTTCTCCTCGCATTTTCACCAAATTATCTTTCAACTTGAGCATTTTCCCTTTATTTCGCTCCATGTCGCCCATCAACCTGTCAACATTATATGCACTTTCTTGCACAACAACTATGTTGAAAGATGCCATGAACTTAGGGTCTCTGTGAGTACCCGCCATGATGGTATTTTCCTGAATAGTAACAACATCGGTGTGGGCTGGTAATTTTAGCCTCTTCTCCTACCTCCTCATGACAGTCTTACCTTTTGAGTAAAAAAAGATTGTGTCTAATCTGGCTACCGTATGCTGCTTCAATGGGGTGAACGGGGTGAGGCTGAGTTCATGGAATGGGAGTTGACCTCCGGTGAGCATCACATCAGACACCTCAGGTGGGTCTATGTCCATATTTTGTCTATTCGGTCTTTCCTTTTCCACAGCTTCCTTGGACTTTTCTTCTTCCTCCTTCTTTTCTTGTTCTTCCACTTCTCTTTCTGCTCTTTCTTTAATTCTTTCTTCCTTCTTTCTTTTAAATTCATCATTGGCCTGCCTCTCGGCTTCTTCCTTCTGTTGTTTCTCCAATTCTTCCGCTATTAGCCTGTCCTTTTGTTTCTTTTGTAACAACCTTTATGTTTCTCCTTTAAGCTTCCTCTTTGCTTCCCTTTGTTGTTGTTCAGCAGCTTCTCTTTCCTACCTCTCGGTCTCTTCTTTAAGCTTCCTTTCTGCTTCCTTTAGTTGTTATTGTAACTCTGCTTCTTTTGTAGCTTTGGTAGTAGCACTGGAACTACCCTCGCTTTTGGGACAAAAGCACGTGTTCAGCTCAGTCATGTTTCTTGCACTCCGATACTCTTCTTCATCTTTCAAGAAGAGATGTGTGTATTCAAAGCTAATGCTGCAGGAAGCACAATGGGAAGCAACCTTACTGTCGCTATCATTCCTTCTGAAAATATTTGTCCCAAAATGAAAGGTCTCTAAATCCTTAACAAAATCCTCAGCCTCTTTTTCCTTGGGGAATTTGTATGCACCAATAGTGAATGGCAGCGGTGGGTAGGAATCCTTTTTCTTGTAATAAAGAAAATGCCCCACCCCATTGATGAAAACTTGCCTTACGGGCGCTTTATGTACAACAAAATCAGTGGAATACTGAGGCAATAGAGAAGGGGGTTGGGTTCCCCCATACATCCTGATATATCTGCCTTCCACGAAGAAGAAATAATCTCCATGTTCCTCGATAACTGACAAGGCATTATCGGACATACAATTCAGTTTTTCTTTGAATATTAGTCGGTATAGTGGCATGATTAACCCCTCACAAATCCGTTTGTAGTGAATTATGTATTTGTGAGCCCATGTCATATGATAGGAAACATGGAGATGAGATTTGTCCTGCTTCCAGACACACCCCAAATCAAGGAAAGGGTTTTTGATCAATATGCAATCCAAGAGGTAAGAGGACATAAAAAAATCAGCTTTCTTCTATGTCAGTCCTCCTTGCATTGCGGCAATGTGTGACACCATACTCTCGGAAATGATATCTGCCCAGTTGAAAATTGCACCATGTGTGGCGATGTGGTACATCATTGGTACCCAGCTAAGTTTATATGTACTTCCGCTTGCTAAGCCAAAAACCCGGCTTAACATCAGAGATTCTATATGGGGACCGCAAGTGTTGACTATCATATTCTCTGCTAGTCCTTGGTCTCAATTGTCTTTCAGGGACTGTCATTTTCTTAGCATACTCAAAATGATCCATATTGGCCTCTTCTATCCAATCGTCGGTCATCATGATTTTAGGGGAAGGAAGCTTGTAGGCTGCAGCTATGTGAAGTGATTGGAAGGATGCAAGCCCTTCTCCTTTTACATCTGAAATGATTCTGGTGTTAACATCCACGTGGGGAAAAATCCACCCGATAAATTCTGAGCATGGGAATAACTCTAGGCGTTTGGCCGCTTTGTGGAGGTCAGAATTCTTTATATTCTGGTAAACCATTAACTCTTCAATGGAATCATCAAGGACATTTCCATCTATGATGGCTTTGTATAGTTCGCCCCATTGGAATTCTGGAGTGCCTCCCGTCACTGCTTTAGTATCTCCGAACATTGTCTCTAGCGAGGTATCCAATAATATCTCGACGTCTAATTCAACTAACTTGGAATTTCTCCTGGAGGACCGCTTATGCATAAGTCCGATTAGACACAAGATGGACAAATGAGGGAACAAATTATTCATAAACAATTTATTACTCATGGTATAAATGAGCATAAATGAAATTAACATATGATTGTTTCGATTGTCTGTTTTATCCATGAGAAAAATAAGTTTTTTAGTTAATTTCAAATTTTTGTATGGTTGGCAGCTTATCTTCTTCGAAACAATGTGTACAAAGTCTTACAAAAGAAACAATTTGGAGACAAACCAGTGGTTGATGAACTGAATAATTTCATGCAATTATTAACGTTGGTTTGGCTTTAGTGAGCATGCAAATGATGACTTGTCACAACTTAATTTGACAAAAACATTGCGAAGAATTTCATTAATACACAGTGAAGAATTAGTTGCAAAAACTTTAGGCTTCTTCTATGTGAACTTAAGGTTTAGTACACATGTTGTATTGAGGCCATTAAAAATGTGCATAGTCAATTGCATTTTCTATATTCACATTGCACCAAATTGATTGAAAATAAAACCAGTGCTGAGCATAATGAAACTTTATGCATTTATCTATCGGAAGGGGAAGCATAATGACTTCATAAGAGAATAACATGACAACTTGCAACACGTTGTTTGAATGAAAACACAACCGACGATGGGGTCATGTCCAAACATCCCTCGTTTTGTTGCCTAAACCTCTAAGTTTGCGTGGCCCGAGACAGTCCAATAAGGTGAAAGGATTTCAAAAATACAATGTTGTAGTTAGAGGGTGATTTGGGAGTGCATGAAAGTAGTGTTGCTTGCGTGTACCCAGGGCCTAGGTATTTTCCTGGAGAGTAAAGGGGTAACCCTAAGAATACAAGCTTGGTTAAGCTTGTGCATCGCATAGGGGAAAATGTTAATAAAAAACTGGGAACTAAATCCTTACTGACCAACTAACTCCCTCTCAATTGTTTAAACGACTCAAAAGGTACGAGGGCTACAACGCGCTGCTAGACACAAGAAAACCTCGCTAGGTGAGACCATGGCATACTCAAAAAAAAAATTGGTTGAACCCTAACCCCACAAGGCCCTCTACAACCGTCCAGCATTTAAAAGAGACCAAGCAAAAACCAAAACATTTAAAAAGAATCGAACAAGGGCTACAGGGTGCCTACCTGGCACTCATGCACTGGATGAGAAGGCGAGCTCAGAAGCGTTGAAATCCTGGCGTCCAATGAGCGATGGTAAAAGCAACATTTTCTTCTTGTTCCAACGTTGGTAAAAAAGATTAACCCCCTCTCGGTATATGTATAAAAAAAAATCCCCTATAATTAATGCGAACAGGGTTTCGGTGGGTGGGGTCATTAATGACCATGCCCCCCTTTTGTTGCGTCAAGGCCAACTCCGTCGACCATTTCGACGTGAATTCTCCATTCACCGCGAAACAGTCAGTGTATACTTGCCGCGTCGCTGCGACTGTTCAACGTGATTTACTAAACAACTATGACCGACCGACGTGAGTTGTTCGGACTTCCACTAAATGATCGGCATGATCTTCTTTCATTACGGCGACCGTTTGGAAAAGTGGATCAATCGCTGCGATTCATCAGTGCAATTTTCCTAGGAGCTATGAAAGATCGGTGCTAACTCGTTAAACAAAAGTGAAATGGTCTACTCTAAATAACTTGAATACCGCGACCGGTCGAAACCGAATAGTTGGAATGTTGTGAAACGGTCGGTGCACTTTACCACAAAACTGCGAAAGGTTCAGCGAAAACGCATCTAAAAGATACGAAACGGTCGGCAAAAACTCGTCCAAAAGATGCGACCGTTTCAGAGTAAAAATCTGAGTTTGTACTTAGCCCAAAACTTGCTTTTCCTCTGAAACTTTTAAGCCCAAGTTCTAAGTGTTAACAGAGAAAAAATTTCAAGAAGACCCAAAACTCTAACTTAAGAAAATAAAGGAGGGGCCCAAAAATAAAATTTTGGGGAAGCGGTTGCAGAAGCAACACAAAGGTAAAATATGCTTGGGAAATGGTTTCATTTTAACACAAGCTCAAAACCAAAGGTAAACTACGCTTGGGAATGATTTTGTTTTTACACAAGCTCGAAACCAAAGGTAAATTGTGCTTGTACGGATCTATTCCATTTTTTAATAAGTTTGGAGACAGAGACCAATCTGTGCTCATGGGGTACTATTTCACTTTTTTATGAGCTTGACACGGGAATAGAACTATGCTCATGAGGATGGTTTAATTTTTATGAAAGCTTGAAACCAAAGGTAAACTATGCTTGGGAGGACCTGTTTCATTTTTACACAAGCTTGAAATAGAAATTAACTATGCTTGAAGGGACCCATTTCATTTTTTAATGAGCTTAAAACAGAACGAAAACTATGCTCATTGACACATTCATGGCTTCCAAGAGGATGACACTCCAGAAGGAGTACATGTCGAAGGAGAAGCCTCGATCATGGATTCTAAGAGGTCTTCATTGGAAGGAAGATAAACCATGTAAACTCTCGAATCCAAGGTTAAAGAACACAAGTAATCAAAGAGAAGCTTGTGTTCAATGGAAGTTGGAAGGAATAGGATATAATTCCACATAATTGACTTGTGGCGGGTAAGATACCGCATGGACATAATTCGGATCATTAGTAGGCAGACGATAGTTAACAAACGAAAGCTAGTCGATAGTCATAATGCGTCCATCATGAGGGAAAGACAACACTCGGAAGAGTGTGGACACGAGAGCTTTCATCGCATAGACATAATATCGTCCGAGGAGTAGATTAAAATCCAAAGGACTCAGAACTACCAAAACATCAATAAATATCATTTTTCTACCTAATGAAATAGGAAACTGAGGAACAACCCCTAGTGGTTGATTGACTGATTCCTCTATTAAAATCTAATAGATTATGACTAGTGGGCACAAGCTACAGGGAACCCATAGCATTCCAAGCATTTGAGGAAAAAATGATAACTATGGCACCTTCATCAACTATAGTATGAGGTATATCTATACAACCAACCTGCACAATGATTTCGAAAGGCATATAGGAAGGAAGGCGAGGTGCAGAGAGTCTGTTCCAATCAAGAAAAATCGATTGATTCCAAACCAAAAGTGGAATACCGTAAGCCTCATTACTTGGGGGAGGTTCTGTAATAGAAGGAGTAGTGCCCTCTGTTGGCACGGGATTACTCTGCAGCAAGTGCGGAAGCCAACAAGATGCAAAAGGAAGAATCCGCGGAATAAAGGATCATTCGTGGATAATGTGGAAGTGCGGAAGTAGTTAATTAGTTAGAAAAGGGTCATGTGGACCATTTTGTAACCATGTAATTTTGTATAAATAGGAGAATGATTGTAAGCCTAAGGGCATGGAATTGCATGGTATCACATGGGATGTAATTGAGGATCCGTTGATGGATAGAGTTATCAACTTTGTGAGTTTTGGTTTTTTTGTATCTGCAATAAGTTGTATTGACTGTTTCTGCGAAGGTCATTCCGCATGTTTTAATGAATGCATGAAGATGTTCAATTATGGTTTTATCTCTGTCTTTCTTTTTGGTGAATGATGGATGCAAATGTCTGATGGAATGTTTAATGTTCTGTGGGTTAATTCATCGCTAATAAGCAATTAGAACATGTTGATGCGAATATCTGTAATGTGTTGATGTTGCAGTTGATGAATCTGCAAATAGTGAAATGTTAGCATAGTGAGAATGGTATAATATCTGGTTTCTGCGAATGCAATGTATGTTTGATGCATGTCCTCAACTCCACTGCGGAAACTTGGTTCTTGCAGCCCCCTTGTGCATATCGGGTGAGACTTCATTCGCTCTGCGAGTGTTGCTGGAAGGGTTAACACCCTTCTGAGCCAGTGCATAAGGGAGTTTGGGTTGGTGTTTGTTGATGACATTGTGCAGTGAACCCCTGTTGATAGTCGTTGTGTCAACAAATGGTTCCATTGTCGGGACCTTGAAGAGGAAAAGAAGAGGATATGTTGTGGCACCCGACCAAACTGGAGATCCAAGAGTGGTTTGACAAAAAGACAGAAGAATTCACAGAAGGAGAAAAGAAAAACCCCAGATAGATGATAACCAGTTGGTTGCAGAAATATATTTATTCAGATATCCATGAGATTTTTTTTGTGAATTCCCAGTACTGTTGCATGAGTGGTTAGCGCAACTAACATTACAGAAGCACCATTTACAAGAGACTGAGGTGGAGCATTGGATGCCAGAACTGATTCGACAGCTGAAACGTGTCAACAACATAGTATGAAGGGTTGTCGATTTCTGGGTGGATAGTATCCTAGAGGGGTATATCACTAAGTTTGCGGTAGACACGATCAAGTCATACAACGACACGAAGAGAAATTTCTTCAGGGGACCAAGGGGAAGGTTCTTGTTATTGCTAAAACTGTGGATTAAGATGCTCGTGTGCGAAAATGGCATTTTGAGGATGACTTCTGATGAGTAGAAAGATCAGTGTGCGGAGGTTGTAGGTGTTGTATGAATGCGGATCTGATAGAAAGATGCGGGGTAGATGGGCATGAGTGACGGTGAGTTTGTATGGGAAGCTGACGAAGAGTGTGTTACCTTGAGGAGTGGAGCGATATTTCGGCATCCTGAGAAGAAGAGGAGGACTGAGAGAGAGTCTCATGAGAGGACCGGAACAGAAGGTTGCAAAATAGGACCACAAGGGAGAAAGCGACACTATTGCAACGAGGACGGTGACCAGGCTACCCCAGAAGCAGAGGAGACACGGATCATAAGTTACAACATACCTGCAACCCTTCGCACTACCCACAATTTCACAGGAGGAAACCCAAGCTATTCGTAGAGCTTCCCTACGTGCAGCAGTAAAAGTAGCGCATCAGTAAACAACAATAGTAGGAACGTTAGAATGGGAGACGACACAAAAATGCCCACTTTCCAGGGAAACGGGACCGAGGATCCCGAGCAGTTTTGGTTTATGTGCGAAGTAGTATGGACCATGAAGCAGGTCCAGGATGAAGCTATTAAATAAGGAAAGTTAGTGACGACCCTTAGGGTTCGTGCGCTGGATTGGTTTATGAATTTTACAAGGGTTCTGACGGGAACACCTGCCAAGACGTTGGCACAAATCAAAGCAGGAATGATCTATGAATTCAAGAATCCAAAGTCGGAATCCTAGTATGTCACCGAGCTCAAAGAAATCAAGCAATACCCAAATGAACCGGTTTGGGAATTGGATCAACGATACAAGATGTTGATAGAAAAGGTGAGTTTTGGGATAAATGATATGCAACATAAGTAGTGGTTCATCGCAGGACTGGTACCACACATCCGCAGACCACTAATGCAACAGAAGGTTACGAACCAAGAGTAAGAATTGGAGATTGCGATGAAGCTAGAGGCTTCACCAATCGGTGAAACAGGGTTAGGTCTTGATCGAATACAAGCACAGCTGGAAAACTTGACGATCCAATTGCAAGACATGAAGAAAGGGAAAGAGGCTCGCAAAGAGATCTGGTGTACTAGGTGTAGGAAAGAGGGACACCACAAGGATTAGTGCCCAGACTTCCGAGACTATTTGCAATCCAGTGCACCAAACCCCCTTAGTCAGGGAGGGTTTCCTTGGTGTCGTATCTTCCAAGCAAGAGGCCATCAACCAGAAGAGTGTGTTTATCTGCATAAAATGGTGTCGAAACCAGAGAACTTGTATTGCAAGTTTTGTAAATCAGTTGGCCACGATGAAAACCACTGCATAGCTTATTTCCTACTCTAGGAGAGAACTGCAGCGACATATTTCATGGCAGGAGAAGAACACGCACCGAGTCAGCTACAACAGCAGTATAGCCAGCCATCGTCCCAGTATAATCACCAACTACAGCAATATGATCAGGGGCAATGTGGGAAAATCCAGTATCTTCCACCGCAGTATCTGCTACCACAATATCCACCACCGCAGTACCCACCATATGGACCACAGCAACAACCACGGTATGGGAAGCCGTAGTACCCACAATATGGCCCACCGCATAAAGGAGCTAGAGGAGGATTCCGCGGAGGTCGAGATGCTGGCGCAGGATAAGGAGGAGCTATTGGACAAGGGCGAGGACCAATTATATGCTACAATTGTGGGAAACAGGGGCATTATCAGAGGGATTTCCCGAATCCATCACCACAGTAGTGCACGTATTGTAGCGCTATGGATCATAGCATTGAAGACTGTTTACAGCTCATCACAAAATGGCAGACCAAGAATCATCCACCACCTCCATAGAACCAGAACCAGAATACACCGACTGTGCAGATGATATCAACGGAGGCTCAAAAACAACATGCGACTATTGGAGTGGTGACATGAGGAGGAGCAACGACAGAAGCCGATGGGCCATGAACTACTGTCCGACCAACAATATGAAAACATGTCACTTTTGATGTGGAGGCTGAAAGGGATATATTCTTGGAAGCGCAGGAGTCGATGAGACAGAGGAGGCAGTTACCTCTTCAGGAAGAAGTTATCTACGATATGCCACTGATGTTCGACAAGACGAAGTCGCGGGGAAAGGATAATACCCTAAAATAATTCTTAAAGAGTTTCCTAGAGTTGGCAAAGGATCAAAATGCACTGGAGGAGATATCTAATATGTTGACTCGATGGGAGGATGTATGCCAAGAACAAAGAGTTAACCGCATACACAAGAGGAAGACAGGGAGAGAGATGCGAATGTCGGCACAAATTGGAGCTTTTGATGTCGACTCAATTATCCAGGACAAGAAAACTGGCAAAGTTTGAATCTGTGTCAACATGCGGAAATTGAACGATGCATGTTTGCACGACCCATTTTCGACACCTTTCATGAATGAGGTGCTCGAAGGAGTTGGAGGTTAGGAAATATACTCATTTACAGATGGGTTTTCAGGCTATCACCAAATCAAGATTGCGAAGGAAGACTGGCATAAGACTAAATTCATCACAGAATGGGGTTTCTTACAATACACAATCATGCCATTTGGATTGAAAAATGCCCCAACAATTTTTTCAATATTAGTGGTCTCAGCATTCAAAGACTACATTCATAAATTTCTTGTCGTCTACATGGACGATTGGACAATGTATGGGTTGGTCAAGGATCATGTCGCAAACCTGAGGCTAATGTTGGAACGATGTACTATCACATTTCGGTTCTCCACCTTGCGCTTCTGTCAAGGAAACATCATTGCCTTGATAGTTGTAGGTCTCCCTCTGTCGACGACAGCACCTCTATTCCAGAGGATAGGCCCAGAGGTCCCTACACCTTGGACTTATCACCATCTGTGGTAAGTGCCTACGGACCATTCTGAGAGGAGTCATCATTGCCTCTTCGAGTGATTGTTTCTCACATGCTCGACTCCAGCCCCTTGATCGCATCGTCGAGAATCACGTAGGATTGTATCCCATCAGTTTTTAGTAGAAGACCCCGAATTTCACCCGACTCTAGCACATTGGTGAGTCACTTCGGAACGCACAGTTATATGTTCCCGTGGATGTCCGGGCTGCGTTGGCGATTGTATTCGGAAGCCATCCAGCTATATGCTTCCTTGAGTACCCATTTCAGTTCCAGCTCAGTGTACCATCGAAGTTTCTGCTCCCAGTCATTATGATCCAGCAGCTCATCAGTTTTTCTGGTACCCCAGTCAGCAGCACTGTTGATGTTCCAATGCACCAGTTCTTCAGTCCACACATGATCAGCCCAGCAGTATGTCCCAGATTTGTGTCCCCTCTGGACACTTATGATGTACACAGTGGTTATCTATGTATTTACAGGTCCCCCTTTTCGGGCCTCAAAGTTCTGTTTATGTATCTTGATACGAGCATGGGTATGCCCGCCTCATCCATATATTGAGATTATTCCTCAGTCAGTATTTGAGGTCATGTATATTTCAGGTCCCCATTTTTTGGACCCCATTGTTATTGTTATGTTATATCCTGATACGAGCATGGGAATGCCCGCCTCGTCCATATGATCAGATGATTCCTCATCCATTATTGAGGTTATGTACTTTTTGTTCTTGTAGTTGTTCGGGATCGTTGCTCCAGGCTTCAGTTTGTTTCTTCTCTTCTCTCCACACCCCAGGAAAACCATTCATGACTTATGATGTCCATCGGCCATACGATGAGCTCCTGCCCTCGCACATCAGGGGGCAATCTGTTAACACCCAAAAAGTGTTCACTACCTCATCTACCACATTATATGGCTCATTTGTCCATTTTCCTACCATATTTCCCTTAAAATCCCACTAAAAAGCCTCCAAAAGGCCTAAAATGCCTCCAAAAGGCCACAAAACCATCAAAATAACCTCAAAAAGGCTTAAAAACCCCCTTTTCCTCCAAAAAAATCCAAAATTCCTCTAAAATAGCAAAACCCCCCTAAAAAGGGAATAAAAAATATAAAATAATGAGGAAAAGGAAGAAAAAAACCCTATACAGCTGCCCTAAACCATGTGTTTCCTAAAACCATGGGTCAGCACTCCACCACCAAAAAACTATAAATAGGTGATGGAGATCCCTTATTTCATATCCACAATCAAGTATACCCTTACTCTGCCAAAATCTCTCTCGAAACCCTAGTTCACCATTGAACTACTTTCACCTTGAGAGCCTATTTTGGCCCATCCCCACCATTGGAGAAAGAGAAGGAGCACATTGGAGCTTGGAGCAACCCTCTTGGACATTGCAAGGAGCTTCATCAACCTTCACATTGAAGGTAATATTAATACAAAACCCTTATTTACAAGTTGTTGTTTATTTTTCATGCACATGTTTTAGAGTAGTTTTTATTTCTGTTTTAGCTTAATAATTTACATTTACTGAACTGCTACTAAGGAGTCCATTCTCCTTAGTAGGTGCTCATTTGCACAAGCTAGGGGTAAAACCTTAGCTACAGTTTTGGCGACTCCCCTAGATTTTAAATTTCTGGTTTCCGTTTTAGCCTAATGAGCACCTACTAAGGAGAAGGGACTCCTTAGTAGCAGTTCAGTAAATGTAAAATATTAAGCTAAAACAGAAATAAAAACTACTCTAAAACATGTGCATGAAAAATAAACAACAATTTGTAAACAAGGGTTTTGTATTTATATTACCTTCAATGTGAAGGTTGATGAAGCTCCTTGCAATGCCCAAGAGGGTTGCTCCAAGATCCAATGTGCTCCTTCTCTTTCTCCAATGGTGGGGATGGGCCAAAAGAGGCTCTCAAGGTGAAAGTAGTTCAATGGTGAACTAGGGTTTCGAGAGAGATTTTGGCAGAGTAAGGGTATACTTGATTGTGGATATGAAATAAGGGATCTTTATCACCTATTTATAGTTTTTTGGTGGTGGAGTGCTGACCCATGGTTTTGGGGACCATATGTTTTAAGGCAGTTGTATAGGGTTTTTTCCTCCTTTTCCTCATTATTTTATATTTTTTATTCCCTTTTTAGGGGATTTTTGCTATTTTAGAGGAATTTTGGATATTTTTGGAGGGAAAAGGGGTTTTTTAGCCTTTTTGAGGCTATTTTGAGGGTTTTGTGGCCTTTTGGAGGCATTTTAGGCCTTTTGGAGGCTTTTTAGTGGGATTTTTTGGGATTGTAAGGGAAATATGGTAGGAAAATGGACAAATGAGCCATATAATGTGGTAGATGATGTAGTGAACACTTTTTGGGTGTTAACAGATTGCCCCCTGATGTGCGAGGGTAGGAGCTCATCGTATGGCCGATGGACATCATAAGTCATAAATGGTTTTCCTGGGGTGTGGAGAGGAGAGAAGAAACAAACTGAAGCCCGGAACAACGATCCAGAACAAACTGGAAGAACTAAAAGTACATAACCTCAAAAAGGATGAGGAATCATCTGATCATATGGATGAGGTGGGCATTCCCATGCTCGTATCAGGATATAACATAATAATAACAAAGGGGTCCAAAAATGGGGACCTGACATATACATGACCTCAAAAACTGAATGAGGAATAATCTCAATATATGGACGAGGCGGGCATACCCATGCTCGTATCAAGATACATAAAAGAACTGTGAGGCCCGAAAAGAGGGACCTGTAAGATACATAGAGAACCACTGTGTACATCAGAAGTGTCCAGAGGGGACACAAATCTGGGACATACTGTTGGGCTGACCATGACTGAGCTGAGTAAGTAAGTTGGTCGATCTTAACCACTCATCCATCATGGGGTAACATCATGGTACGAAAGACAGAGGAAGCGACCACCCGCATAGCATACATGTAGCTGCGACCGAGTAAGAGGTTGTAATCAAGATGGGCGTTGATGACCTCGATATCGATGAGGACGCTTTTACCACCTAACTGGACAGGGACGTTGGCTAGGAGATCTTGGGGCTGAGCCGAACGGCCGTCGTAGGCACGTAACGCAGTGGTGGACTGCTGGAGGGTAGGGGATCCCAACTTCTGCCATACGAATGTAGACATAACGCATGTGGAGGAACCCTCATCGATGATGCATCGATGGATGACAAGATTCCAAATGGAAACAGAAACTTGGAACGCTAAGGTGGAAGGCAGGCGTGGTTCGGACTGGTCCAAATCAAATGCCATTAAATTCGAATCATTTGGGTCAATAGCCCCAATGGCTGAGAGTAAAGTCTTGCGCTGGGAAGGGCAGTTCTTCAAGACTTCTAACGCAGACATGGTTGCGGGAGATTGGGATAGGTCGTCTACAATGTTGTAGTTTGATGCAGCGCGTGCATTGGGGTTGTTGTTGATACGGCGAAGTGGGAAACAAGCTGCTTTGGAAGCACCATCTACCGGAGGGGGAGGGATACGTAACGCTTGATCAGTGGGATGAGTGTTAGGGGTTTTATCAGTGGGATGTGCTTCAGAGGTGGAGCCATATTGGTTCCGACGAGTCTGGAGGTTGACATCAGCGGAAGACATCATCAATAAGTGGTGGGTACCTGAGTCAAACATGGGTTGATCAGGAGCGGCGTATGTGATCTGTTGTTGTTGGGGTTGTGCGTTGGCTTGAGGGGGGGCCAACGGCTAAGTGTTCACCACGCCTTGGGTTGGTAAGGGGTTTTGCAACACCAAAGGTGGCTGCTGAGGTTGTGGGGGGTTGGGCTGCGCTTGAGGAGCTGCCTGCCCTTGGCGATGGGCATCATCAACCCAAAGTTGTCGAGCTCGCTCCAAATGTGGGCAAGTATGTGTGTAGTGTCCATAGACCCCGCAGATAGAACAAGGATGGTTCGTTCTCAAATTAGGGTTTTTAGCCTGATTAGGAGGGCGATCAGGGTTTTGGTTAGAGGGGGCCGCGTTGTTGTTGTCTGGGGGATTAGCCGGTTGACCTCCTTAGTTTGTAGGTTGGTTGGTCCCACAATTACGGCCCTTGCCGCGATTTTGTTGGCCCTAGTTGCGTTGGTTATTTTGGTTTTGTTGCGGGTTGTTTTGGGCGTAAACTTGCCCTTGAGCAGCAGGTGGGTTTTGAGGTTGTGCAGGTGCGGGAGCAGGCTGCGGTGGATGGTATGTAGGTGGAGGCTTCGCAGGTGCGGCACCTTGAGGAGGTTGCTGATATGTCTGCGGAGCAGGTTGTGGGTTGGTCGCAGGGGCTGCCTGTGGCGGGTAATAAGCTGGTTGGGCTTGGGAAGGCGCAGGAGCTGGTGTAGCCTGCTGGTGGTAATAAGTGGGTTGGGTCTGAGAAGGCGCAGGAGCTGGTGCAGCCTGCTGGTGGTAATAGGACTGAGGTGCGACCGGGGGGGTTATAAGAAGGGGGCGCATGCCCGAAGAATTGAGGTGGACAACTGGGTCCATGGGAATGATGGTGATGTGTCATAGGAGCATATGAGTTGGTGGCCCCAGACTGTGAGGTGGCCCGTGAAAGGTCGGGGCTCGGGGTAGGTCATGCTATGGAAAAGGGTTGGGGATGCGAGGAAACACAACCAATGATGCCATCTGCAGCGTGGGATGCCCCCGGTGCATCGTGATGGGAGGACTCGCCGTGAGAGGTGTCAGGTATAATGGTATAGAGGTAACCCGACTGGGCGTAAATGAGGTCGAACTACTATGCCTTAAGGATGGCCTCTTCTTCAGACTGGGGTCTTTCTGATGCCACATCCTTAGCAATAACAGGGAGAAGGGATTTGAGGAACCAATCTAGGAAGATACGGTCGTCTAGTTTGATCTTGCATAAGCTACGGTGTCTACGCCACTCATGAATGTGGTCCGTAATATGGGTAGCCGTGTTTTGTCTGCAGGATAGGAGGATCTCGACGCCTGCATCATACCGGACAGGCAACTGGAAGAACTGCAGGAAGGTCGAGGCAAGGGAATCAAAGGTGGCATGGGTCCCATGAGGTTGCTCGATATACCACTTGGCTGCAGAGCCAGTGAAGGTGCGCTGTAAGAGATGGAGGTGAACAGAGTCGTCCACTATGGAGTTAGAGGAACACCATAGGTGGAAAGACATGATATGGTTTTGTGGGTCCTCACCCGCCTTGCCCTCGAATTTAGGAATGTCAGAGGGGATCTTGGTAGGCATGTGAGGCCATGTAGGGTCATGTCGGATAGGGTCGTTGGTCAGTCTGGCTAGGTCAGGTAGGTTGAGGCTAGCCATGAAAGGAAGACTGGAAGAAGGATTTGACACAGGAGTGGGTTGGACCAAGTTGGGGCCCATGCCCCCAAGTAGAGGGGCAGGGTTGGGAATGTTGCCCCCAAGTGGGGGAACTAAAGTGGAATAGGATGGGCTCGCACCACCATGGGTAGTGTGAGTCACTGGTGGAGTGGTGGTATGGATTCCAGCTACGGGAATAGGAATGGTGACCGGGATGGTGGATGTGGCCCCCATCGAGGGCATTCCTAGAGCAGGTGTGGTAACTGGTGTAGTGGTGGATATGCCACCAATGGTCCCTACAACGAAAGGGGTGGAAGTCGCGCCAACCATGGGGCTAGTAGGGGCAGTGTAAATTGGGTTCTCAGACTCTTCGTCAAAATTGGAGGTAAAGTAAGGAGCATCAATATCTGATGACGGGGTCCTATGTCGCTGACGAGTGGAGTCAAGTGACAAGGCTCTAGATCTGTGATGAGTGGTATCAACAGATGATGATCTGAATCTATGACAGGTGGTGTCAAGTGAATCATGCTGTGGGGGCTCGCCCCTGAGGCGCCGAGAATGTCTCGGGGACTCAATGGTGACAGGTGGTGTCAAATATCTGTGGGTTGAGGTGAGTAGAAAAACAACTCAAAAACCCTAATGCAACCGAGTGTGCAGAAGGAGAGCTCAAAAACAAGGCACTCAGGCCAACAACCAACTCAAAACACCTACTGCAACAGCTGTGCTACAATAGGTGGAGTAACAACAAAGATGGTCAGAATACCAACAAGCAGCAGGTTTCCTAAAAATAAAAAATGGTGGACTCACTAGACCAAAGGGAGGTAAAGGAGCATGCAAACACCTAACTAAAAGTATTCTGACTCAACTAAACATATCCTCTGCAAGGTGATGAAATCCAAGTCAGACAATATGAGTAGGAAAGCCAAGTGGCTATGATATCCCCCTACTGGGAGGGACACCGGGTAGTCAATCCTAGAAGAATGGAAACTAAGATACCCCGTTCATGACACGTCCAGAAAGGTGAATCTATCGTTTAGTCCGTTTACCGCAATACCCCTATACAGGGATATCCCGCGAACCACGAAAGGTAGCTCTTTGGTTACTGAATGGAGTGCGGTATTCCACTCAGGCCTCCGGAACCAGTCTCCCGACTTCAACCCTCCTAAGGGAGAGGCCCTCTGATAAACTGGTCGTGACCATGCCAAAAAGTACTAGGGGATTTTGGTTCCCTATTTGGACAACAACTATGTCTCAAGTGTAAGTAACCGAGGGGTGTTATTGGAATCCTATCCCCCCGATCCTACCTAACTACAAAGATTCTTTTGTGTTCCCCAAGTGGGGTTAGAATATTGGTTAAGTTAGGTACTTTTTAAGGCTCACTTGAATTATGTGACAGAGTGTGTGCTCATGAGGTTATGAACCCAAAATAGAAGTGCCACAAGGGGGGGCAACTTCTTAACTATCAATAATGCTGGAATTGAAACTTTAACTTGCAAAATTTTCTGAATTAAAAATACTGAAATTTTAAAAAGATTCTGTAAAGGGAACATAAATTATGTTGCAGAAAAGGCTGTAGGGAAATGGGGCTGCAGGTAGGACAAATGGCTGTTCAGATGCAGAAAATATTGCAGCAAAAGGGGCTGGGCTCAAATTACGAAAAAAATGCAGAAATCACATCGCGGGTCTGTGGCGAATCAGAACAGGCGGACCGCGGGTTTAAGGAAAATAGACGCGGACAGGTCGCGTCTATCGGGCCGACAGGCGCAGTCGGGACACAGGAAACGGGGAAAAAGACGCAGTCGGGTCGCGGCAAAAAGGCTAACAGACGCAATCGGGACGCATGAAAGGGGCTGAAAGCCGCAGTCGGGATGTGGGAAAAAGGCCGACAGGCGCCGTCAGATCGCAGCAAACAGGCTTATTAGCCGCAGTCGGATCGCAGGTAACAGACTTGAATCCGTCGGCAGGGCGTCGGAAACAGTATGAGAGCCACGGTCGGGTCGCAGGTAAGGGCCTGAAAGGCGCGGTCGGGACGCGACTGCAGAGAGAAAAGAAGTGATGTACGGCGGCCGAAAGGGACAGCCGAAAGGGAAAATTTTTTTAAATAGAAACCAGAAATTCAAAATCTAGGGGAGTCGCCAAAATTGTAGCTAGGGTTTTACCCCTAGCTTGTGCAAATGAGCACCTACTAAGGAGAATGGACTCCTTAGTAGCAGTTCAGTAAATATAAATTATTAAGCTAAAACAGAAATAAAAACTACTCTAAAACATGTGCATGAAAAATAAACAACAATTTGTAAACAAGGGTTTTGTATTAATATTACCTTCAATGTGAAGGTTGATGAAGCTCCTTGCAATGTCCAAGAGGGTTGCTCCAAGCTCCAATGTGCTCCTTCTCTTTCTCCAATGGTGGGGATGGGCCAAAAGAGGCTCTCAAGGTGAAAGTAGTTCAATGGTGAACTAGGGTTTCGAGAGAGATTTTGGCAGAGTAAGGGTATACTTGATTGTGGATATGAAATAAGGGATCTCCATCACCTATTTATAGTTTTTTGGTGGTGGAGTGCTGACCCATGGTTTTAGGAAACACATGGTTTAGGGCAGTTGTATAGGGTTTTTTTTCTCCTTTTCCTCATTATTTTATATTTTTTATTCCCTTTTTAGGGGGTTTTTGCTATTTTAGAGGAATTTTGGATATTTTTTGGAGGAAAAGGGGGTTTTTTAGCCTTTTTGAGGCTATTTTGATGGTTTTGTGGCCTTTTGGAGGCATTTTAGGCCTTTTGGAGGCTTTTTAGTGGGATTTTAAGGGAAATATGGTAGAAAAATGGACAAATGAGCCATATAATGTGGTAGATGAGGTAATGAACACTTTTTGGGTGTTAACAGTAGCAATCACAACACCCATGGAGAAGTTATTGAAGAAAGATGCCAAGTTCTAATTGAACGACGAATGCCAGAAGAGTCTGGACATATTAAAAGCGAAGATGGTTACCGCGCCTGTCTTGGAATTTCTGGATTGGATGAAATATTTCCACGTCCATGTAGATGTGTCATCAGTCACATTAGGAGTTATCTTGGCCCAACCAAGAGAAGGCAACATCGACCACTCGATAGCCTTCGCAAGTAGGAAGCTGTCTACTGCGGAGAATATTTATACCACCACAGAGCAAGAAGGGTTGGAGATGGTCTATGCCCTATAGAAATTCCGACACTAGCTACTCGAGGGCCACTTTAAAATGTTCACCGATCACTCAGCATTGAAATACTTGGTGAATAAGCCTGTGTTGGGGGGGAAGATCTGTCGCTGGTTGTTGCTATTCCAAGAATTTGATTTTGAGATAATTGTAAAGCCGGGATGACTAAATGCAAGACCAAATCACTTGTCACGAATTGAGTCATGGGAAGAGCCAAGGAACATTGACGAAGGATTGTCGGATGCTCAGTTATTCAGGGTTGACATGGTCGATGACCATTATGAACAATTCATTCTATTTTTGGCAATCGGGGAAGCACCGACAGGCTTCACGACCAACCAAAAGAAGCAGTTAGTCGTAAGGGATACAAATTTTCAATTGATTACAGGATAATTATATAAAATGGGGCCAAACGAGATACTACGACGATATGTCCTTCCGCATGAAAAGGAGCAAATTCTTGCGGAAGCTCATGATGGGATCGCCAGGGGCCACTACGGAGGATGTGCCATTGCAAGGAAGATTTTGTGAGAAGGACTATGGTGGCTGACGATGCATGGGTATGCTGCGGACTATGCTAAAAGCTGCGATGTATGTCAACGATCAGGGAATTCATCAAGAAGGGATGAAATGCCACTAGTACTTTAGTTGACGTTGTAGGCCTTTGATAAATGGTCAGTTGACTTCGTGGGACCCATCAACCTACCAGGAAAAAGAATAGGGTCATGCTACATAATTACAGCAACAGACTACTTAACATGATGGGTAGAAGCAGCGCCAGTGAAGGATTGCTCTGCTGCGATACCAGCCAAATTCCTTTTCGAGAATGTGGTCACCATGTTTAGGTGCCCAAAAGTTTTGATGAGTGACCGAGGGGCTCAGTTTGTGAATCAGAAAATCGCAAAAATGACGGAGGAATTTTAGATACAACATAGAAAAATCACCCCCTACCATCCACAAGCAAATGGAACAGTGGAATCATTTAACAAAACAAAGGTATGCAACACGAATCGGCATGATTGGGATTTGAAGATCCCTGCAAGACTGTGGGCATATCTAACAACTTGGAAACTCCTGACTGGCCAAACACCATTCAAACTCGTCTACGGGCAGGAAGCCGTAATGTCGATGGAGTACATTGTCCCCAATCTGCGGATTGCAGTTGTCACCGGCATGAGCGACGATGGAGCACTATAGGAATGATTGGCCCAATTCGTACAGCTCAATGAGGATAGGTTCATCGTAGGATTTCATCAAAAAGTGGAAAAGGATCGACAGAAGGCTTGGCATGATCACCATATTAAACAAAAGCACTTTCAGCGCGAGGATACAGTTATTCTATATAACAGTAAGTTCGCTAAGCATCCAGGTAAGTTACAGATTTAGTGGTTAGGTCTCTATGTTATTGATTTCGTTATGGACAGAGGTGCGGTGCAGCTGAAAATATTAGATGGCGCGTTGTTACCTAAGCTGGTAAATAGGAGTCGGATGAAACGCTATCGCCATGAGCAGGCGCATAGCGGTTGAGAAACGCAAAGAAAAACAAATGCGGAGAAACAATGATGACAAAACGAGGTAAGCATGCAAGAAACAATGATGACAAAAAGTGGGAAGCATGCGGAAAGCATGGCTAGCTAGGTCGCTCGCCGATGCTTCGCACGGTTTAGCACGCGGGATTCAAATCTGAGTATGATTACTGCATATCAACATCACTTGAAGACGGCGGAAGGGTATAATGACAGATTCGACTAGGTTGTGGATAAGATTTTGTAGATAACGAGCAATTATCAAGTAGCAAGTATAAATACCGGCGCCAAGGTTGAAAGAACACAAGCTGAAGTATAGGAAATCCAAGAAGGGACATAGTGTGTTGTCTAATGTGAATCTGTAAGTTAGATGCGGAACGTTAGGAAGTTCAATAGGCAATCCCAAGGAAGCTATGGAAAAGGGTAGTGAGACAGTTGTAATGGTGCACTTAATTTCGAGCGGAAGCACACCAGGCGCGCTAAGAGCCAGAATGACGACGATGCACAAATAGCCAGCGAAGGAGGAAATAAGGACACTCGGAAGAAATAGAGACGAGGTCTCACCCAAGATGGGGCAGAGGCCTGCTGGCTCTAACATTGGACTGTCAAAAGTGTGAAACAGATGTGCCAAAGCAGCTGACATGTTTCACAATTTGGCAACGACAATGAACTTGTCCCCAGGTCGTAGAAAGCCTGAAGTGCCTGAGAAAGCATAGATGAGGTAGATGACTAAGGTTTCAAAATATTGGAGGATGAGTTCTAGGTAGATGGCCAAGTTTGCAAGAGACTAGAGGATGAGTTCTAGGTAGATGACCAAGTTTGCAAGAGACTAGAGGATGAGTTTGAGAAGTACATGATAGCGGGCTCTAGATGCCAAGAACAGCTTCAGAAGTTAACCACAGCGATAGACGGGATGCACCAGCGGGGTCGATCAACTAAACAATGACCCTCCATGCTCTTTAAACAGAGATCATGGACCAATCGGGTGTTAAGCCATAGATCAAGGTTAGGTATGATCTAAGAGAAGTTGATCCATCGGATCACAACATATCGTGACTGTCGGATTAAATATTTACAAATGCATACTAATGCATACTAAAGAAACACACTTTCCCTAACGGATATATTAAACAAGTTGATCTTAACTAACTCATAAGTGTCTAAATATCCTAACATCCCCTCTTAAGAACAACTTGGGATAGGATTGAAGGATTTACAAAAGCAACACTATTAGGAGAAGGAAGGAGGCATTAGAGCCTATCCCCCCTTAATGACACGTTCCTGAACTCCTAACATAGATTGAAGTTTAGAAAACTTCGCTTCTGTAAGAGACTTGGTGAAGATGTCTACAACTTGATCATCTGTAGGGAAAAAGAGCACTTCAAGATCATGATCATGAACAATATTTCTGATGAAGTGCATATGTATCTCAATGTGTTTGCTGCGTTGATGTAGAACTGGATCATTGGAAAGCTTGATGGCACTTTGATTGTCGCACCAAAGTGGAGTAGGTTGTTGCTGCTCAAATCCAAACTATGAAAGGATCTATCGAAGCCATAAAGCTTCCTGACTGGCATTAACTGATGCTCGATATTCCCAAGTGACAGGTCTAGATCCCAGACTAAAAACATAACCTGCAGTAGACTTTCGATCATCCGGATCGCCGGTCCAATCTGAATCAGTGAAACCAACCAACAAAGGTTTCCCCCCTGTACTGTAATGAATCCCAAATTTAATTGTACCTCAAATATATCGAAGTATTCTTTTAGATGCTTTCTAATGACTTTCATGAGGTGTTTGCATATAACAGGCAACATGACCAACGAAAAAGGAAAGGTCAGGACAGGAATGATTCAAGTATAAGAGACTACGAACAAGTTGATGATACAAGGTGGCATCTACTTCAGGTGAAGTACAAGTGGCAGAAAGTTTCACTCCAGACTGGAAGGGAGAAGGGGCTGCTGTACAATCTTCCATGTGAAAGCGACGAAGAAGGTCACAAGCATACTTAGACTGAGAAACAAATATTCCTTCTTTGGTTTGCAGGACTTGGAGACTGTAATGTCCCTTATTAGGAATTTTATTAAAATTGCAATTTTCCACTTTTTTCCTTGGTTCGACCTTTGACTAGTTTCGATCTCTAGGTCCAAAATTTGACCCAAATGATCCCAAATATTCTGAGAAGGTATATGAATGATATTAGAACATAAATATGTGTTTCAGGGATGCCTTTTTACCTTTAAAACACTTCTGCAAATACTCTTTCAATTCTGGTCAATGTAGGTAACTTTACTAGTGATTTCCCTTTGACTAGTATTGGTCTCTAGGTCTCAAATTGACTCCAAATGCCTTCAAATCTTCAAGGAAGGTTTATGAATGATATTAGGAATTGAATATGATGTTCAGGGATAAAATATGGCCACCAAAATACCTTTGCAACTCTCTTAAGATTTTGTACCAAGTATGCAATTTTACGAGTAATTTGGGGTTCAAATCCCCCTAAGGTAAGTACTGAAAATGGCTTCCCAAATGCCTCCAAACCCACTCAAATTTATGAACAGAGGTAAGTAATGTGTTAATTATGTTATTAAGGTCTCATATGCACCATTAATGGTTTATTACAACTGTTCTCACCCTCTCCCATTCAACTGCAAAAATCCTCAATTCGACCCTTGGGGAAATGGCACTATTTCTTCTCCCAATGCAATTAAATTGAGTAAAAATGATTCAAATGCTCAAGTACAGTACATCAAACTTGTATAATACATCCATGGCAGTATATTTATCACAAATATATCATAGAATCATCCATTCATTCAAAATCATCATCAATACATTGGCTCACAACAAGCTAGTGGGGAAATGGCATTGTTCTTCCATTAAAAATGAGATTTATACATTTCTACTTGGAATTTCGACCTGAAAATTTTTGGAGATGAAGAAAAAAGTATTTAATTCATATAAAAAAATAAATGGGGCATTAGAATCTCCCCCAAAGAGTACAATAGCTCACCAAAAATGCCCTAACTCAAGGATCAAGAATATGCCATCAAAACTGGAAATGGTTGAAGGAGCGAGTTGCAATAGAAGAAACCATGAGCTGCCCTGTAGCTTACACCTGCAAATAAAGACTCCATTAAAGCTCCAAATGAAAGTTCTAAATGGCCTTTCCAATTTTCAACTTGGATGGGAATCTTTCACCCTCGAAATTGGCTAAGGCAAGAAACTAGTCATCCACTAGCTCTCCCTCTTCACAATTGCAATTGCAAATTCTACAAATGATCAAAAGCCATTCTCATACTGCATTTCTACATTTTATAACCAACATTATCCTTCTAAGGGTCGAAATATTCTCAATAGATTCAATATGATTCCATTTATGAAATATTCCACATTTGCCACTTGTCTCCTAGTTCCAACCTTCCATCTTCTCCCAAATTTGATTTTGAGTCTCTTTGGCTTCTCCAACTCCCAAATTCGCCTTCCTTGAGCCTATTTTTGGGGCTGACATGTCATAGTGGTCAGATGTCAGAGCTCAGGTCTAGATTTTGTCATAGTTGTCATGGATGCTCCATCATTGGTGTCATAGGGGCTAGGGAATCTAGCCCAATTGTCCACAAACTTCCACTTTGACTCTTTATCTTCCATGGAGGTTACCAATCATTCCCAATTCGACCTAATATGCTCAATGACATGTTTTATAACTTACCAACTCACCCAAGAGTGTTCACATTCCCATTAATTCGAATTTGCAAAAGAGAGATACCATGTATTATGAAAAATCAAGCTAGTGTGGGTCTCACATCCTCCATATGTCTCCAAAACCATTTGTCACCTAGGATTTCTCTTGAATTTATTTATTCAATATATTTATTAAATAATTGAACCCTTCTAATGTCTAAACATCATTTATTATCCCCCTTATTCCAAATCCCAAATCTTCCACCCCAAACCTAAGAAACTAGTAATTTTCCTCCTTGGCAATTATTTGACCCTTAACATCAATTTTACAAACTCTAATGAATATGGATAATGTGATTAGGCCATTGTGACCCAATTCCAAATTTGGGACATGACAAATCCTCCCTTCCCAATATTCCTTGTCCTCAAGCAATTTCAAACATGGGTGTTGAAGAACATCCTTTTTGTATAATTCTTTGAAGTTGCCATTGAATTGCCCAACCTTGAGTCTTTGAGTTTCCATGAAGATTTTAGAGAGGAACCACCATGGTTGCTGCTGTACTACTCTGATAAAAATCACTTTATTAAGTGGGAAATCCATCTCCCATACTGCGTGTTTCCCCAAAAAAATTGAAACCAATAAGATAAAAATTATTCCAGGGTCCCATTGCTTGTATTGCACCCCAACAATGAAGAGTGCTCTCCAGCCCATACCATCAGATAAGATGATTCCTGGATCCCATTTTCTTGTATGCATTCTTCCAAGCATCATGAGTACAAAATATATATCATCAAAGTACATAACTACATAATGAAAATGTACATCAAGGAGGTGCTTCATCAAAGAATCATGAAAGTGCTTATACCTCCAAGCAAGTAGACCACCATTTTCCAAGTCCACACAAGCTTCAAGTGACCAATCAAATATGCTCCAATGACATAGGTGAGGATCCCATGTCCTATAATGCTGCTCCAAAAGGATGTGATATGCATCAAAATATTCAACCATGTATTCTTTCATCCAAGAAGTGAATGAAGAATCTCCACTAAAATCGAAACCAAATAATGAGCAGAAAAAACAATGAGACTTCAAATGACTCAAAGAAGTCTCACCCATACATCCATGAATGTGAGAATAATAAAGATGTAACAAAGTATGTGGCTTCCAACAAAAATGTTCTCCCATCATAAATCTATTCATCCAAGTGTTGGATGAAGTTCCTCTAACATCAAATGAACCCAGTGTTGAGCAAGAAAAACCATGAGTCTTCAAGTGACTCAAATCCATATCATAGGTGCATCCATGTAGATGTGAATCATCATAAAGTGACAAATGATGCTGTTGCAAATGTGAATAAGAATGTGCTCCAACCATGTCATCACAAAAGTTAAATCTAGGAGTTCCATACTCCTCATGTGGCACCATCAAAAAGAACCCTTTCACCCATACTTCATTGAGACTAATGTTGCAAAACATGGAATTGTAGGATGTAGGAGAATGAACTAACTCACCCAAATGATAAAAAAGTGTAGAATTTTCATCATGGGAAAGATCCATAGAGGTAGTATCATGCAGCTCCTTCAAAAGTATGAACTCTTTGTCGTAGTCTGGTTCCAATGTAGAGGAATCATGCTCTTCTTTAAAAATTGCATAACCTTCATCAAGAGACAATTCAAGTTCCTCTTCCACCACATCAAGTGTTTGGATCTATTCAATTTCATCTTCAAACACATCAAGAACATTCAAATTTTCACATTTCTCATGATCCACCATGTCATGAGAATCCTCCAAACAATCTACCATTTGACAATCTGAAACATAGGAGGAAAAACAAGTATCTTGCAACTTTTCAAGAAGTTGCTCATTTTGAATTGTGAGCTTATGATTATCCTCATTATTCTTCAAGTATGCATCATGTAACAATTCATTAAGTTCAAACAAATGGTTTCTATCAAAAAGCAAAGACATGAAATTACCTTTGATGTGGCACATTGCTCTTTGAATCTTCTCAATGTCTTCAAGGAAGGATGTTTCCTCCAATGAAGTAGCTCTCCAACAAGAATTTGACACCAATGCTTGAGTGTCATGGAGAATGATGAGGGACTCTTGGATCTTCTTTTCATTCATCTTTAAGGACCCTTCAAGAAAATGAGGCTCTTGCAAATGAACCTCCTCATCTTCTTCATTTTTTCTTGGACCAACTTCATGAAGCTCAAGTGGTGATGGGAAAGTTGATCTTGGTTCTTCTTCAACTGCTGCAAGGTCTTCATTATCATGCTTAATGGAACTTGGGATTGCAGCAACACTTTCAAAAGTGATCTCTATGTCACCAACATAGAGGTGTGAGCACCCATCAGTATGTACTCCTTCATAGTTTAAGCATCCATCAGTAGATTATCTTTGGTTCATGTCTAAGATAGAAGGTGTCTCGAAATGATCTTCCATATTTTCAATAGAATCTTCTTCATGATCTTGTGATGTCTCTTCCTTTTGCTCCTTCAAGCAAGCTGATGCATTTTGCCCCTTGGTTTTCTTAAAATCAATAATGTTTTCCACAAGTTCGATAGAAAACAATTCGAATCATTCCTTAAGTTGCTTGGTCATATCTTCAAATATTGTTTTCATAATTTTTATATTCTCCTCGCCATCATATGACACTCCCTTTTCATCCCTAGTCATAGTTTCCTCAAAAAATTTGCTCTTCTTCTCCTACTTTTTTTGTTTCCTCTTCAACAAAAGCACTTTTGGTTTTAATATCTAATGGTGGTACCTGAATTCTTGTCCTCATGAATATTAGACCACATCAGGTTCCAAGATCATGCTCTGATACCATTGTAATGTCCCTTATTAGGAATTTTATTAAAATTGCAATTTTCCACTTTTTCCTTGGTTCGACCTTTGACTAGTTTCGATCTCTAGGTCCCAAATTTGCCCCAAATGATCCCAAATATTCTGAGAAGGTATATGAATGATATTAGAACATAAATATGTGTTTCAGGGATGCCTTTGTACCTTTAAAACACTTCTGAAAATACTCTTTCAATTATGGTCAATGTAGGTAACTTTACTAGTGATTTCCCTTTGACTAGTATTGGTCTCTAGGTCTCAAATTGACTCCAAATGCCTTCAAATATTCAAGGAAGCTTTATGAATGATATTAGGAATTGAATATTATTTTCAGGGATAACATATGGCCACCAAAAGACCTCTGCAACTCTCTTAATATTCTGGACCGAGTATACAATTTTACGAGTAATTTGGGGTTCAAATCCCCCTAAGGTAAGTACTGAAAATGGCTTCCCAAATGCCTCCAAACCCACTCAAATTTATGAAAAGAGGTAAATAATGTGTTAAGTATTTTATTAAGGTCTCATATTCACTATTAATGGTTTATTACAACTGTTCTCACCCTCTCCCATTCAACTGCAAAAATCCCCAATTCGACCCTTGGGGAAATGGCACTATTTCTTCTCCCAATGCAATTAAACTGAGTAAAAATGCTTCAAATGCTCAAGTACAGTACATGAAACTTGTATAATACATCCATGGCAGTATATTTATCACAAATATATCAGAGAATCATCCATTCATTCGAAATCATCATCAATACATTGGCTCACAACAAGGTAGTGGGGAAATGGCATTGTTCTTCCATTAAAAATGAGATTTATACTTTTCTACTTGGAATTTCGACCTGAAACTTTTTGGAGATGAAGAAAAGAGTATTTAATTCATATTACAAAATAAATGGGGCATTAAAATCTCCCCCAAAGAGTACAATAGCTCACCAAAAACGTCCTCCCTCAAGGATCAAGAATATGCCATCAAAACTGGAAATGGTTGAAGGAGCGAGCTGCAATAGAAGAAACCATGAGCTGCCCTATAGATTACACCTGAAAAATAAAGACTCCATTAAATCTCCAAATGAAAGGTCTGAATGGCCTTTCCAATTTCCAACTTGGATGGGAATCTCTCACCCTCGAAATTGGCTAAGGCAAGAAACTAGTCATCCACTAGCTCTCCCTCTTCACAATTGCAATTGAAAATTCTACAAATGATCAAAAGCCATTCTCATACTGCATTTCTACATTTTATAACCAACATTAGCCTTCTAAGGGTCGAAATCTTCTCAATAGATTCAATATATTTCCATTTATGAAATATTCCACATTTGCCACTTGTCTCCTAGTTCCAACCTTCCATCTTCTCCCAAATTTGATTTTGAGTCTCTTTGGCTTCTCCAACTCCCAAATTCGCCTTCCTTGAGCCTATTTTTGGGGCTGACATGTCATAGTGGTCAGATGTCAGAGGTCAGGTCTGCAATTTGTCATAGTTTTCATAGATGCTCCATCATTGGTGTCATAGGGGATAGGGAATCTAGCCCAAGTGTCCACAAACTTCCACTTTGACTCTTTATCTTCCATGGAGGTTACCAATCCTTCCCAATTCGACCTAATATGCTCAATGACATGTGTTATAACTTACCAAATCACCCAAGAGTGTTCACATTCCCATTAATTCGAATTTGCAAAAGAGAGATACCATGTATTATGAAAAATCAAGCTAGTGTGGGTCCCACATCCTCCATATGTCTCCAAAACCATTTGTCACCTAGGATTTCTCTTGAATTTCTTTATTCAATCTATTTATTAAATACTTGAACCCTTCTAATGTCTAAACATCATTTATTATCCCCCTTATTCCAAATCTCAAAGCTTCCACCCCGAACCTAGGAAACTAGTACTTTTCCTCCTTGGCAATTATTTGACCCTTAACATCAATTTTACAAACTCTAATGAATATGGATAATGTGATTAGGCCATTGTGACCCAATTCCAAATTTGGGAGATGACAAATCCTCCCTTCCCAATATTCCTTTTCCTCAAGCAATTTCAAACATGGGTGTTGAAGAACCTGCTTTTTGTATAATTCTTTGAAGTTGCCATTGAATTGCCCAACCTTGAGTCTTTGAGTTTCCATGAATATTTTAGAGAGGAACCACCATGGTTGCTGTTGTACTACTCTGATAAAAATCACTTTATTAAGTGGGAAATCCATCTCCCATACTGCTTGTTTCCCCAAAAAAATTGAAACCAATAAGATAAAAATTATTCCAGGGTCCCATTGCTTGTATTGCACCCCAACAATGAAGAGTGCTCTCCAGCCCATACCATCAGATAAGATGATTCCTGGATCCCATTTTCTTGTATGCATTCTTCCAAGCATCATGAGTACAAAATATATATCATCATAGTACATAACTACATAATGAAAATGTACATCAAGGAGGTGCTTCATCAAAGAATCATGAAAGTGCTTATACCTCCAAGCAAGTAGACTACCATTTTCCAAGTCCATACAAGCTTCAAGTGACCAATCAAATCTGCTCCAATGACATAGGTGAGGATCCCATGTCCTATAATGCTGCTCCAAAAGGATGTGATATGCATCAAAATATTCAACCATGTATTCTTTCATCCAAGAAGTGAATGAAGAATCTCCACTAAAATCTGAACCAAATAATGAGCAGAAAAAACAAGAACACTTCAAATGACTCAAAGAAGTCTCACCCATACATCCATGAATGTGAGAATAATAAAGATGTAACAAAGTATGTGGCTGCCAACAAAAATGTTCTCCCATCATAAATCTATTCACCCAAGTGTTGGATGAAGTTCCTCTAACATCAAATGAACCCAGTGTTGAGCAAGAAAAACCATGAGTCTTCAAGTGACTCAAATCCATATCATAGGTGCATCCATGTAGATGTGAATCATCATAAAGTGACAAATGATGCTGTTGCAAATGTGAATAATAATGTGCTCCAACCATGTCATCATAAAAGTTAAATCTAGGAGTTCCATACTCCTCATGTGGCACCATCAAAAAGAACCCTTTCACCCATACTTCATTGAGACTAATGTTGCAAAACATGGAATTGTAGGATGTAGGAGAATGAACTAACTCACCCAAATGATAAAAAAGTGCAGAATTTTCATCATGGAAAAGATCCATAGAGGTAGTATCATGCAGCTCCTTCAGAAGTATGAACTCTTTGTCGTAGTTTGGTTCCAATGTAGAGGAATCATGCTCTTCTTTAAAAATTGCATAACCTTCATCAAGAGACAATTCAAGTTCCTCTTCCACCACATCAAGTGTTTGGATCTCTTCAAGTTCATCTTCAAACACATCAAGAACATTCAAATTTTCACATTTCTCATGATCCACCATGTCATTAGAATCCTCCAAACAATCTACCATTTGACAATCTGAAACATAGGAGGAAAAACAAGTATCTTGCAACTTTTCAAGAAGTTGCTCATTTTGAATTGTGAGCTTATGATTATCCTCATTATTCTTCAAGTATGCATCATGTAACAATTCATTAAGTTCAAACAAATGGTTTCTATCAAAAAGCAAAGACATGAAATTACCTTTGATGTGGCACATTGCTCTTTGAATTTTCTCCATGTCTTCAAGGAAGGATGTTTCCTCCAATGAAGTAGCTCTCCAACAAGAATTTGACACCAATGCTTGAGTGTCATGGAGAATTATGAGGGACTCTTGGATCTTCTTTTCATTCATCTTTAAGGACCCTTCAAGAAAATGAGGCTCTTGCAAATGAACCTCCTCATCTTCTTCATTTTTCCTTGGACCAACTTCATGAAGCTCAAGTGGTGATGGGGAAGTTGATCTTGGTTCTTCTTCAACTGCTGCAAGGTCTTCATTATCATGCTTAATGGAACTTGGGCTTGCAGCAACACTTTCAAAAGTGATCTCTATGTCACCAACATAGAGGTGTGAGCACCCATCAGTAGGTACTCCTTCATAGTTTAAGCATCCATCAGTACATGCTCTTTGGTTCATGTCTAAGCTAGAAGGTGTCTCGAAATGATCTTCCATATTTTCAATAGAATCTTCTACATGATCTTGTGATGTCTCTTCCTTTTGCTCCTTCAAGCAAGCTGATGCATTTTGCCCCTTGGTTTTCTTAAAATCAATAATGTTTTCCACAAGTTCGATAGAAAACAATTCGAATCCTTCCTTAAGTTGCTTGGTCATATCTTCAAATGTTGTTTTCATAATTTTTATATGCTCCTCGCCATCATATGACGCTCCCTTTTCATCCCTAGTCATAGTTTCCTCAAAAAATTTGCTCTTCTCCTACTTTTTTTTTTCCTCTTCAACAAAAGCACTTTTGGTTTCAATATCTAATGGTGGTACCTGAATTCTTGTCCTCATGAATATTAGACCACATCAGGTGCCAAGATCATGATCTGATACTACTGTAATGTCCCTTATTAGAAATTTTATTAAAATTGCAATTTTTCACTTTTTTCCTTGGTTCGACCTTTGACTAGTTTCTATCTCTAGGTCCCAAATTTGCCCCAAATGATCCCAAATATTTTGAGAAGGTATATGAATGATATTAAAACATAAATATGTGTTTCAGGGATTTCTTTGTACCTTTAAAACACTTCTTCAAATAATCTTTCAATTCTGGTCAATGTAGGTAACTTTACTAGTGATTTCCCTTTGACTAGTATTGGTCTCTAGGTCTCAAATTGACTCCAAATGCCTTCAAATATTCAAGGAAGCTTTATGAATTATATTAGGAATTGAATATGATGTTCAGGTATAACATATGGCCACCAAAAGACCTCTGCAACTCTCTTAAGATTCTGGACCAAGTATGCAATTTTACGAGTAATTTGGGGTTCAAATCCCCCTAAGGTAAGTACTGAAAATGGCTTCCCAAATGCCTCCAAACCCACTCAAATTTATGAACATAGGTAATTAATGTGTTAAGTATGTTATTAAGGTCTCATATGCACCATTAATGGTTTATTACAATTGTTCTCACCCTCTCCCATTCAACTGCAAAAATCCCCAATTCGACCCTTGGGGAAATGGCACTATTTCTTCTCCCAATGCAATTAAACTGAGTAAAAATGCTTCAAATGCTCAGGTACAGTACATGAAACTTGTATAAGACATCCATGGTAGTATATTTATCACAAATATATCAGAGAATCATCCATTCATTCTAAATCATCATCAATACATTGGCTCACAACAAGGTAGTGGGGAAATGGCATTGTTCTTCGATTAAAAATGAGATTTATACATTTCTACTTGGAATTTCGACCTGAAACTTTTTGGAGATGAAGAACAGAGTATTTAATTCATATTAAAAAATAAATGGGGCATTAGAAGCTCCCCCAAAGAGTACAATAGCTCACCAAAAATGCCCTCCCTCAAGGATCAAGAATATGCCATCAAAACTGGAAATGGTTGAAGGAGCGAGCTGCAATAGAAGAAACCATGAGCTGCCCTGTAGCTTACACCTGAAAATAAAGACTCCATTAAAGCTCCAAATGAAAGGTCTGAATGGCCTTTCCAATTGCCAACTTGTATGGGAATCTTTCACCCTCGAAATTGGCTAAGGCAAGAAACTAGTCATCCACTAGCTCTCCCTCTTCACAATTGCAATTGAAAATTCTACAAATGATCAAAAGCCATTCTCATACTGCATTTATACATTTTATAACCAACATTATCCTTCTAAGGGTCGAAATCTTCTCAATAGATTCAATATATTTCCATTTATGAAATATTCCACATTTGCCACTTGTCTCCTAGTTCCAACCTTCCATCTTCTCCCAAATTTGATTTTGAGTCTCTTTGGCTTCTACAACTCCCAAATCCGCCTTCCTTGAGCCTATTTTTGGGGCTGACATGTCATAGTGGTCAGATGTCAGAGCTTAGGTCTGCAATTTGTCATAGTTGTCATAGATGCTCCATCATTGGTGTCATAGGGGCTAGGGAATCTAGCCCAAGTGTCCACAAACTTCCACTTTGACTCTTTATCTTCCATGGAGGTTACCAATCCTTCCCAATTCGACCTAAGATGCTCAATGACATGTGTTATAACTTACCAACTCACCCAAGAGTGTTCACATTCCCATTAATTCGAATTTACAAAAGAGAGATACCATGTATTATGAAAAATCAAACTAGTGTGGGTCCCACATCCTCCATATGTCTCCAAAACCATTTGTCACCTAGGATTTCTCTTGAATTTCTTTATTCACTCTATTTATTAAATACTTGAACCCTTCTAATGTCTAAACATCATTTATTATCCCCCTTATTCCAAATCCCAAAGCTTCCACCCCAAACCTAGGAAACTAGTAATTTTCCTCCTTGGCAATTATTTGACCCTTAACATCAATTTTACAAACTCTAATGAATATGGATAATGTGATTAGGCCATTGTGACCCAATTCCAAATTTGGGACATGACAGAGACCAAGAAAATAATGCAAATGTCCTAAGTCTGACATTTCAAAATTTTGCTTAAGACTGGATTTCACATGGGTTATAAGCTTAGGGTCGCTACCAGTAAGAATAAGGTCATCAACATATAGAACAAGTATGATGAGATGGTTTCCTACTTTCTTAGTATAAACATTGGTGTCAAAATGGCATCTAGAAAAACCAGTATCAAGGAGAAAGCTATCCATTTTGACATACGAAGCTCTAGGAGCTTGCTTAAGCCCATATAAGGATATCTTAAGGTGGCAGAAAAAGCTAGAGTTATTTTGAACATATCTAGGAGGTTGTTCCATGTAAATTTCCTCCTGCAAATCACCATGTAAGAAGTAAGACTTGACATCCATTTGATGGACTCCCCAGTTATGTAAGGCTGCAAGGGAAAGAACAAGGCGGATGGAGTTCATTTTTGCGACAGGAGAAAAGGTTTCATTGTAGTCAATCCCTTCAACTTGGGAAAAACCTTTGGAAACTAACATTGCCTTAAGTCTTTCAACACTTCCATCTGATGCATACGTAGTTCTGTAGACCCATTTACATATGACAAGTTTTATTCCTTTTGGAAGAGGTACAAGATCCCAACTATCGTTAGCCATTAAGGAACGATATTCTTCATCCATAGCTACATCCCAATCTGGATTTCCTGAATCTTCTGCAAAAGTTTCTGGATCATGATTCTCGGAATCTTGAGCCAAAATAGAAGAGGCTCGCTGAAACTGAGAACATGTTCGACGTTGATCTCTAGGATCACCGCCAAGATCACCAGTTGCTTCACATGTTGAACGGACCCATTGAGGAAGCACTTGTGCTGGTGCAACTAGAGGAACATGAGCAGGCGGAGGTGGATTTTCATCCTCACTATCATCATCAGAAACTAGAGTTGGAAACCTATCAAGGAAGTTGGAAGAAGAAGAAGGCACAATCGTCGAATCAAGCTCCCAGGCCAAAGATGGCACAATCGCCGAGTTAGGCTCGCAGGCCAAGAGATTTTCATCAAATTTAACATCTCTTCTAGTGATTACATCATGAGAATGTGGTTGAAGAAGTCTATAACCTTTTACATCTTCAGAATATCCAACAAATATGCACTTTTCACTTTTAGGCTGCAATGCTTTCCGTTTTTCATCCGAAATGTGAGCCCATGCTTCACTACCAAACACACGGAAGTGACTTACATCAGGTTTAGTTTTACTCCATGCTTCTTCCAGTGTGATACCCTGTAAAGCTTTAGTGGAGGTGCGATTAACTATGTAATTTGCACAATTAATGGCTTCAGCCCAAAATTGAAGACTTAGTCCCTTAGATTGGATCGTACAATTAGCCATTTCTTTTAAAGTGCGGTTCTTCCATTCAGCTACACAATTTTGTTGTGGTGTATATGGAATAGTGTGTTGTTGTTGGATTCCTTGTTCAGTGCAGAAAGTAGTGAACTTTTTGTTAACATACTCTCCTCCATTATCATATCTTAACTTAACAATTTGATGACCAGATTGTTTTTCAACAAGGGCCTTGTAGGCCAAGAACATGTTAAATACTTCACTCTTAAATTTTAGGAAATAACCCAAGTGCATCTGGTGTAATCATCAATGAAAGTTAAAAAAATACTTGAAACCAGAAAATGAAGCAGATGGAAGAGGACCACACAAGTCACTATGCACAAGCTCCAAGGGAACTGAGGCATGCCAAGAGGCACATTTGTCAAACCTGTCCTGATGATGTTTTTCGAGTACACAACCGGAAAAAAACCATCCCTGCAAGACAACATCGAAAGACCTGTAACCATATTGTCTTTACATAGTTGTTGCAATGAGCGATAATTTAAGTGACCAAATCGCTCATGCCAAATTTTGCTCAAGTTATCACCATGAGCAACAAAAACTGAAGGAAAAGGTGATGACCCAGAGTTGTTAAATTTGTACAACCTGGTAACATAATCAACAATTTCAGTAGCTAGGACCTGTTGAGGATCTTTAAAATCCTTGATTACAACTTGGTGAGGTGTAAACGTCACAGTTTTACCTTCACCAGAATGAGTGATTTGATAGACTGATAACAAATTGCAAGAAATTCTTGGAACACATAGTACATCACTAAAATGGCCATTATCTTCTGGAACTGTTCCAGCTCCTACAACACTTAGAGATCTATCATCACCAACAAATATTTGTTTGGTGTCACATTCATGCATAGTAGAAAAGATGGCTTGATCCTTAACCATATGATAAGATGCTCCAGAATCCATGAGCCATTCATTTGAAGTAGAAGAAGAAGATGCATTATAAGAATAATGAGAAGCACAAAGTGCATGTCCATGAGAGGTAGATTCTGAAGGTGAATCTAGGATGATGTGGTGCTTCTTCATTGCTACTTCCAAGGCTATCATCTTCTTGAAACACTTAGATTCATCATGATTATCTTTCCCACAATAGTTGCAATGACGCTCATTCTTCTTGCCTTTTGGCTTGGATCCTTTGTCATTTTAAAAAAAAGGAGCTGACTGAGAGGGTTTTCGACCCTTGTTTGACTTATTATTGCGAAAATTTTGTTTCTTGGGAGGCTTGGGATTTTCTTTCTGTTGGGACAATAAGGCTTTCCCAGATGTATCTGCATTGTTAATCATTCCAAGATGAATGACCTTGTCTTGTTCTCTAATCAAGGAATCACAAAAGGATTCAAGAGTAGGCTCTTGATAGCTAGTTGCATTCAAGGATTCTTTCATGGAGTAAAATATAGATACAAAAACAGAATATGCAGGTCCAAGTTTGGAAAGAATATGATAAATGCATTGTTTGTCTTCCCTCTTAATCTTGCATTCTGCACATAAGAGTTTAAGAGTTTTGCATTTAGATAAATAATATTGTATGCATGAAAAATCACTTGGATTTAAAGAAATCAACTCATTTTCGAGTTGGTGACCTCGAATTTCATTGTGTTTACCAAACACAGATTCCAACTTGTCCCAAGCAGCATCAGGTGCATCAATTCCAAATATGTGGAATCACAAATCAGTAGAGATTGACATACCAACCAATCCACGAGCTTTGTCACATCTATTTGCCCATTTTATTTTCTTATCATCATCATTGGATTATGTTTCTTCCCTGAGGTAAATCTGAAAAGTCCCCTACTTCGTAGAACATCCTCCATACGAGATTTTCATGAGAAATAGTTGGAGCTGGTAAGTAGAATATCACGAGGGGCGGCCATATTTGTAAATTAATGGCTACAAAAGAATACACCAATAGTCTGGATGTGAAGAGCTCGAAAAAATAGGTAGTTTAAAAAAAACGGCACTGAAAATTGACTCTGTATGATGAAGTTATGCTTGAACAAAGAAACTATTGAAGATGTCTCAAATAGTGACGCGGAAAATAGAGAAGGTCCGGCTAAAGAAAAGAACCCTATTTTTCCCAAGATGAACCTTTTGACAATCACTTTACAAGAAAGTTGCTTTAAATGAATCACTTTTGTAAAATAAGTGATTTCACTTTAACAATGATATTACTTTAAATAGTGCAACAATAAATATGAACTTAAATGACTCACTTTCTATTTTTATTTTTATTTTTTATTATTTAAGTAAGATGCACTTTTACAATAAAATAACTTGAAAATAGAAATTGCATGCACTTTTTCTTTTAAAATTAACTTCCTAAGACTTGAACTCAAGACCTATTAAGGAATAAAACAACTTTGAACCAAATGAGCTAGATTAAAAGGTATATAAAATATGGGAATGAGGAAGGGGGCTCTTTTTTTCTTTTTTTTAACTCTTCTTGCTCGGTTTCCATGCTTGCCTTTTTTTCCTGCAAATCACACCACAAACTGAAACAAAAAAAACCTTACCACAATATGGGGTTAGATCTCGTTAGCTTGCCCGAAAAGTCTACGTTTTCTCTCTGTTTCTGATTTGTCGAGATCGCGCAAGGTGCACAGCAAAGAGCATACGCAACCGAGAAAAACCCTTTCTCTTTATGTTTCTAATTTGCCGAGATCACACAAGGTGCATGGAAAAGAGCATATGCAGACAAGGAAAGCAACAATCCGGTAAAAAAAAAAAAAAAAAAACTCTGATAAAATATGAGATATTTTTAAACAAATAAAATGCGTCATTGTAACATTATACCTTCCGATCTGAAGAAATACGCGTTTCTGAAGCAACCGGGAACCGTTTTCGATCAAACGAAAACCATTTCCCAATGGAAACGGTGCTCTAGATGCAATCGGACACCTTCCACAGCCCAGAAATGCACAAAAATACTAGAACCAGAAACCCTTCCAACTTTCGGTAACAACAGTTCAAGATCTAGATCGTAACCGGAAGTGGCTCTTCATAAAAGCTATGATACCATGTTCGGGTACACAGGGTACTCCCAAAAAACCGAACACCTAGAGCGACCACTTCACACAAACAGATCACATATCGATACACCAATGTTTTGACGTGGTTTAAACCCTCGTGAGGGAAACACTCCACGGCCCTGGCCAAATAGCTTCTACGGAGCAATTTATTATGCAAAGAAAGAAAGTTACAAATGAGCTTCTCATAATCGATCAACTAAACAATGACCCTCCATGCTCTTTAAATAGAGATCATGGACCAATCAGGTGTTAAGCCATGGATCAAGGTTAGGTATGATCTAAGAGAAGTTGAGTCGTCGGATCACAACATATCGTGACCGTCGGATTAAATATTAACAAATGCATACTAAAGAAACACACTTTCCCTAACGGATATATTACACAAGTTGATCTTAACTAACTCTTAAGTGTCTAAATATCCTAACAACTCGAGGGCGAGCCACAAGTTTGTGTTGGGGGCCTGTTGGTACGAAATTAGTTCATAGGAAGTGCGGAAGCCAAAAAGTTGCGAAAAGAAGAATCCACGGAAAAAAGGGTCATTCGTGGATAACGCGGAAGTAGTTAATTAGTTAAAAAAGGGTCATGTGGACCATTTTGTAACCATGTAGTTTTGTATAAATAGGAGAATTATTGTAAGCCTAAGGGCATGGAATTACATGGTATCTCATGGGATGTAATTGAAGATCTGTTGATGGATAGGGCTATCGACTTTGTGAGTTTTGGTCTGTTTTGTATCTGTAATATGATGTATTGAATGTTTCTTCGAAGGTCATTCCACAGGTTTTAATGAATGCATGAAGATGTTCAATTATAGTTTTATCTCTATCTTTGTTTCTGTTGAATGATGGATGTGAATGTATGATGAAATGTTTAATTTTCTGTGGGTTTAGTCATCACTAATAAGTAATTAGATCATGTTGATGGGAATATATGTAATGTGTTGATGTTGCGGTTGATGAATCTGCGAATAGTAAAATGTTAGCATAGTGCGAATGGCATAATCTCTGGTTTCTGCAAATGCAATGTATGTTTGATGCATGTCCTCAACTCCACTATGGAAACTTGGTTCTTGCAGCCCCCTTGTGCATCTCGGGTGAGACTTCATTCGATCTATGAGTGTTGCTGGAAGGGTTAACACCCTTCTGGGCCGATGCATAAGGGAGTTTGGGTTGGTGTTTGTTGACGACAGTGTGCAGTGAACCCCTGTTGATAGTCCATGTGTCAACACCATCCTTCATGGTAGAATCTATATTAACAAGAAGAACCTGAGCGATATTAGATTCACTCTCTAATGGGAGAGCGGGATCGACCGAGGATGAAACTAGATCGACCACTTGGGTTTCACTCTTCAAGGGAGGAGTGGGATCGACCAAGGATAAAACTAGATCAACTGCTTGGTTTTCACTCTTCAAAGGAGGAGTGGGATCGACCGAGGATGAAACTAGATTGACCACTTGGGTTTCACTCTTCAAGGGAGAAGTGGGATAGACCGAGGATGAAACTAGATCAACCACTTGGGTTTCACTCTTCAAAGGAGGAGTGGGATCGACCGAGGATGAAACTAGATCAATCACTTTGGTTTCACTCTTCAAAGGAGGAGTGGGATCGATCGAGGATGAAACTAGATCGACCACTTGATTAACCGATGGAAAGTCAAGAGGAAATTTACTTTAATTCATTGGAGGTTGTGATTGAGACACATAAACACTTCCCATAATCGTGAAGCTTCATCCATGCGAGGACAAAGGTAAGTGCGATGCATGTCCCTACATAATAAGTAAGGATTCTTGGCTTTAATTTTCTGACTCTTAACCAAAGAATCATTGGTTGACGAGGTATCATTAGTATGATGTCCAAAGGCTAACGATATGGGTCGTTCCGAATCTTGTGACCAGATTTATAAGACCGTAGGAATACCAGGGAAATCCTTAATAAAATGGGGCCCCTCGCAAATCATGCAAGGAAACTTAGGTTTACAAACATTCGAAATAGGTACATAAATACTCCGAGCATGATGATCAGTGGTCGATGGGTTTCCAACATGATGGTCATAGTTTGGAGCTTTGACCTTCTGCTTAGTGTTTTTCTTCTTAGCCTTCCCTTTCTTCTTCTTCTTATCCACCTGCTTACTAACATCACAGTTTTCGATAGGTGAAGAGGAAGAAAGGGAAGCTGACTCAACATTTGACAAAAAAGGTGAAGGATCAACATGAGGTTGATTTTCTTGTGGGGGAGGACTGTGATCCGAAACAATCGTTACACTTGGGATAACCAGATTGGAGAACAACCATATTGGTAATCCTATAGTCAATCTAGGAATGCTTAACGTGGCCATGAAGGGAGGACCAACACTTCTACATGGGGGAGAAACAAAAGACATACCCTCAGAAGGGGTCTCTTGGTTGGTAGTCCCGAAAGATTTTTCCATATCTAAACTCTCTAAGAACCTCTAAATTACCACACAAATCAAAGACTACTCAAATCTAAAAGCAACAAGCAGACTGTGGAACGGATGGATAAATAAGTCGTATTCTCATAGGATTGTCAAATTGTCACAACTCGTGATATACTGTAGGGTCCAAAAGTAATACTCGGCCCAATATTTCAGAGCACTAACCATGGAGGATTGGGACCGTACCCCTGACCGTATAACCCGACTACCTAGCAGCACGTGTGTATAAATGTCCCCAAGTGTTGTTCTCGGTGTATTGCAACAATAAGAAGGCCAATAGGTTTACGCAGATGGTTCCAAGATGCTAAAGGGGTCTCCCGATATGCGCAAGGTATGTGGGAGCTCAAATTCACAGTAGTGTTGTCTAATACACAACCGTACGAAAGGGGCCTTCCTATATACCATCGAGTGCGTGAATGAACCTTTCGATGTAATGTCCCCCATTTTGACCCTTATAATATTTTGGGCTATAATGTAAATAATATATGCATATTATGTACGATTCCTAGCATGGAGCTCAAGGCCAAGGCCCCGCTAGTGAACGCTCGATCTAGAAGAGGCAAGTATTTTGGAATTATGCTACCCTTGTGCTAGAGAACCATGGGAATTGTAAATATGCATTTAATAAAATACCCACAACTAGCTATGCAATGCAACAAGAGATGGGGGCATGATTTTACAAGGAATTGGGAGGGAAAACATTCAAACCCTTGGAGCCAATCAAGTCAAGCCAAGTGTCAATGAGAGAACCCATCAAACCCTCAACTACCCAAGTTGAATTTTGTACCCAATCATTGATTTCTCCCAAGAGTTAGTTGAGGTAGTTAATGCCTTGGAGAATGAGAGGTATGGATGTCCAAATTCGGGTATGGGAAAGCCACCCTGCATGGGAAACCGCATTTTTTGCTTCTTGGGCAAGGAAAGAGCCATGAATTTCTCCCCAAGCAATTATCCATCAACCAGTTCCTCTCCCTCATGAGTGGGGAGCTACCTGGGCATTTTCCAGCCATGCTTTTATGGTTTTCCTTGATCCTCAGCTGGGAGAAGGGCGTTTTTGTGTTGTATACCAGTGGGGAAGAAAGGGAAATCGAACTAGGGTTCAATAGAGACTGTTTTGGGCTGTTGAATGCTAAGATATTTGGGGAAGAAATCTTTTCCTCCCTGTGGTTGTTTGCCCCATCCCACAATCCGTTTTTGGTTGGAAACATTTTTGGGAAAACCCATGGCCACCTTATTCGTAAATCCCATTGTTTAAAATGTGTATCCATGCCCAATGTTGTGCTTGTTGGGTGAGAAAAGAGTATGTTGGGGTAGGGGTTATGGGTATCTATTGCTTTGGCTTGAGCTTGAGTGCAAGCATCCAGGGTTCAGATATAGCCTAATAAACCCAGCTGTGGACTAGCTTGGCTCAGATGAAATGATTAATTGGCTGTGTGTGAGCTTGAATGTCCCATGTTCCTTGTAAGAATCATGCCCAACTCAGGGGTGGAATTTGTGTTGAGAGATTGATGAACACAACTGGCCTATGGTTGGGTGGAATGTTGCAGCGACATAGCTAGTTGTTTGAGACAAATTGCACAATGAAGATAAGTGTACTCTCCATGTGTATTTTACTTCTACGATGTATTAATTTGTTGACTGTTGATATGCTATATGCATATGATATGTGTATGATGTTTTAATTCCGTTGTGTATATTTGCTTAATCTGCATCTGCACCATTGTTTTTGTGTGTATGAATCTAATGAATGGGCTAATTTTATGTAAAAGCCCACAGATTGGTATCATGTTTCCTCCTGTGCATTGGTTAGATAGGTGGGGACATTACATTATGGTATCAGAGCGAAGGTTGCAACATTGGGCCTTCATGGGCTACCTATCACAGTTGCAGAGGTAAGTATGCTTCCTGCTCAACTGTAGTCATTAAGAAAATTCAGAAAAAATTTGAAAATTTAAAATTTTTTAAGTATTTTTGAGTTTTCTGCTAAGTCTATATCGGCAAATACTTGCGATTTTTTGCCGAAACGACGGAAGGAACTTGTGAGATCTTTGCCGAAACTGCGGAAAAACTTGTCGAAATTTCTCAGTAATGACGGAGGAACTCGGCAAGTTCGTCCGTAACGGTAGAGAAACTCAGCGAGTTCATCCGCAACGGCGGAAGAACTCGGCAAGTTCGTCCGCAACGGTAGAGAAACTCAGCGAGTTCATCCGCAACGGCGGAAGAACTCGGCGAGTTGCGTCGACGAAGTTACGGAAGTGCCCGGGGAAAGGAAGAAAAATTTCAAAAAAAATTCTAAGTGTTTTCGGTGGCCAAACTCAACAAGTTGGCCCGAAACTACGGAAGAACTCAGCAAGTCGGCCCGCAACGACGGAAGAACTCGGCGAGATGGTCCGAAACGGCAGAATATTTTTCTAAGTGTTTTTCGGCGTCCAAGAGAAAAATTTAGAAGAACTCGGAAAGTTGGTTCGCAATGGCGGAATGAACTGGCGAGTTTGTGCCGAAGTTGGCGGAAGGAAAAGCTGAGTTTTCGACCGAAAGAACTCGGCGAGTTGGTGCGCAACTGTAGCTAGGGTTTTACCCCTAGCTTGTGCGAATGAGCACCTACTAAGGAGAATGGACTCCTTAGTAGCAGTTCAGTACATTAAACTAATTAAGCTAAAACTAAAAATTAAATTACTTCTAAAGCATTGCATGAGACATAAATGAAAGATGTAAAAAATGGTTTTATATTAATGTTACCTTGAGTGTCAAGGTTGATGAAGCCCTTTGCAGTGTCCAAGAGGATGCTCCAAGCTTCAGAATGCTCCTTCTCCTTCTCCAATGATGGGAATGGGCCAAAAGTGGCTCTCAAGGTGAAAGTAGTTCAAAGGTGAACTAGGGTTTCGAGAGAGATTTTGGCAGAGTAAGGGTGCTTGTGATTGTGGATATGGAATAAGGGATCTCCATCACCTATTTATAGTTTTTTGGTGGTGGAGTGCTGACCCATGGTTTTGGGAAACACATGGTTTTGTGCAGCTGTATAGGGTTTTTTCCTCTTTTTCCTCATTATTTTATATTTTTCTTCCCTTTTTAGGGGATTTTTGCTATTTTTGGAGGAAAAGGGGGTTTTTTAGCCTTTTTTAGGCTATTTTGATGGTTTTTTGGCCTTTTGGAGGCATTTTTAATGGAAATATGGTAGGAAAATGGACAAATGAGCCATATAATGTGGTAATGAGGTAGTGAACACTTTTTGGGTGTTAACAGCAACGGCGAAAGGACTCCGCGAGTTGGTCCGAAAAATCTCAAAAAAAGAATTCTAAGTGTTTTCGGTGGAAGAACTTAGCGAGTTGCCCCATAATAGGTCGGAAGAACTCAGCGAGTTGCTCCACAATAGGTCGAAAGAACTGGATGAGTTACTCCGAAACAATAAATTTCAGCTGTTTTTCAGGGAGATTTTCATGTGCCAAAAATGGAAAAATTGCCATGGAACTTATGCGCCAGATTGCGCAAAATCGAAGGATTTACAAAAAAAAAAAAAAAACCAAGGCGTTGTACCCTTGACCCCTGTCATCCCCTGGAAATAGTCGTTGAAAGTGTGAAATGCATTCTCTATGCTTCGAATGAGAAGCAGGAATTGCGTGAAATCAAAGGATTTACAAAACAAAAAAAAACGAGGGTGTTGCCCCTTTGACCCCTGTCGTCCCTGGGAGACAGTTGTTGAAAGTGTGAAATGCATTCTCTATGCTTAGAATGAGAAGCAGGAATTGCATAGAAGGGGTTGCGAAATCTCAATAAGAGTAATGGGTTGTAATACCCATTGTGGAGGATGAAAGAGAAATTCCTCATCTTAAACTATTTATGTTTATAAGCATAATAATTGCATATAGAAAGAATGAATATTATGCATGTATGTATGTGTTGAATTGCTAATTCATGAGAAGATCATAGCTAATGATTGCTTGTATGCTTGGTAGGGAAGCCAAGAAAAGGATCAGCTATCATGTGGAGGAGGAACTCCATGTCGGGAGAGGGAATTGGAAAGGGAGAATTCCTTAACTCCTCTCTTGCTATTATATTTATATTCTCCTAAGCTTCATATACTGAAAATTATGGCATAAGGATGTTAGAAATGCAAGAGGATAGATAGATGAAGTGAATAGGTACTAGTTGAAATACTAACAGACATTGCATAGTGCATGTGAAAATGTTTGCACATATATATGATATTGCATATTGGTAAAATAGTGAAGTTTTACATATGCAATGAGCCACTTAAGATAATTATTGTGGTTGCTAATAATTAGTTGTGTTCGCATTGGTTGTAGAACCAAAGACAACCGAATCATGGCTAAAGATGTGGGTGATGTCGTTGCATATGAACAACAACCTTGGGAAGAAAAGATGGTGCAACAAACCTGTGATCATTAGGTTGGAAAAAGGACTATAAAGCCTTGGTAAGAGACCAACTGATCAGGTAACGTCTAGTGATGTTTATGACAGCCATGCAGGTAATGGTTATTTGTGCTTAAAGCGCATGAATGTTGAAAGAGGATTTGATAAGATCCCTTCAACTATGTTTAAACTATGTTGATTTGGTTTACATGTGGTATTAAGTGCTTGAATGTGAATGTCAACCTACTAAGTATGGTGAGGTGTGGGTAAGTGAAGGCGAGGAGCCTTACACCCTATAGTTTCTTAGAAACCTCAATGCATTCATATGAAATTACATCATGCCATTTTTGTATATTGGTTGTGAGTTTAATGACCAAAGCAAGTAATGACTTATAGTCATGTTGTGGTAGTGCATGATATGCTGGAATGTAATATTCATGGATTAATGCAAGGTTGTATTGAGGGGTTATTCATTGTGTGAATGCATGGGTGTGACATATATATGTTTCAATGTAGTTAGATAATAGATGAAATGGTGGACTATCGTTAATCCTGAGACCATTTCATGAGCTGCTATGAATGCAGGAGGAAAACTGCATGAAGAAGGTAGACAGGTGATGGGATACCAGAGCACTCTGTTGGAAGGACAAAATTGCATGAAATGTGAAGTAATAAGTATTTACTGTTTATCTAAATTGCATGGACAGTGTGACTGTGTCTTGCAATTTTTAATGCATATATAGAAATGTATATATTTCATTGCATTTAAAATGTTAACAACTGAAAGTGTTTGAATTATTGGGCGTTATAATTTTGAGATCACTTCAGTAACTATTGTAGCAATGAAGAGAGTATATGCATACATACTCACAATGTGTTTGGCTGATTGAAATTTTAGTCTTCAGGTAGAAAGGTCGTGTGTATGGCAATGAGGATAAGTCCATAGTAAAGACCAGGATCTACCATGTGCAGAAGCCAAAGGTTATGAGAAGGTTCTCATGGTTGTAATTTATGCATGAAACAAATCTGAAAATTGTTTGGTTTAAGTTTATGAGAATAGTCTCATAGTTGCAAATCTAATTTCTGTAGGAAAATAGATTTACAAATTTCAGATTTCAGAATTGCTTATAATTGCTAATGACTATTTGGCTTATATAGAATTGTGTCAGGAGGACATGTTGTAGGTGGATGTTCATGTATGGTAGCAAGGGTGAAACCATAATGGACAGAGTGATACCACTTACGAGAGCCAAACAATATGAGGGTAGCCTCACGGTGTGCCAGGATGACACATTGCAGGAAGACCATGTGTGATGGCCTGTAGAAGCCAAACCAGACGGGAAGGATCCCATGCTTTGGAAATGGGTTTCAGGTGAAACGCCATTGTAAATGTTGATAATGTCTCAACCAAACTACATGTTGGTAAAGCATGTGAGTGAGACAGTAAATTATGCCAAGAAGTCATGTGTGGGTTATGGAATATGAAAAGATTGGGGTGGAAAACCGAAGGACTAATCACTCAGAGAAGGGAACCCCCCATTCTTCGCAAATGAAGGAAAGATACGTCTGTAAAACGAATGAGTATTCTATAACCCTAACTAAGAATATACCTGTCTGGTTATTAGATTTGATATGCAGAGCATGTTTCATTGTTTCATTATTATTCCAGACTGCTTGAGTATGATTAAGTCCTACATGGCTCACATCGGAAAGGGATGCATACCTTTCAGATGTTGGGTTATGTTAGGGTTGTCAATATTGACTACACTCTAAGGGAATGGATGCATTCCTGGTGTTTCAATACTTGATAGTGAATGTTATGAAATATGGTTACAATTTTAGAGCAGCAATATTGATGAGTCTGCTTATCGTTCTTGTGCTATCAGCTTACACAGATGCAATTTGGTGTTGCACGTAAGAGGCAAAGTGAAGAAAGGGTGCTCAAGAGGACTGTATGGGCAGTGGTAACCTTTCTACGCTCACACTAAAGGACACTAGAAGAGATGGATAGGCCCGAGGAGCTGTGTTGCAGAAAAGGGGTATCATCCTTGTGTAGTGTGAGTGGGTATGGTGGGGGCCATGCTAGCCTGCAGTCAAGTGAGTCACCTATGGAGTTCCTGGAGGGAACCACTAGTTGCATAAGAGAAGGAGCCACGTAATCATATTATGTTGATCATATTTCCTGATAAACCCAGTCGATGTACTAGCTTGGCAATGGTTGTTGTATGCCTGATAAACCCAGTCGGTGTACTGGCTTGGCATTGGTTATTTGGGTGTTGTGGCGAAAGGTTGTTGGATGCCTGATAAACCCAGTCGGTGTACTAGCTTGGCATGTTGTTAAATTGATGCCTGACAAACCCATTCGATGTACTGGCTTGGCATTGGTTATTTGCATGTTGTGGAGGTATTGGTGAAGGGTGTTATTTCCTGACAAACCCAGTCGGAGAATTGGCTTGGAAATGGTTATTGAATGCTTGATAAACCCAGTCGATGTACTAGCTTAGCATACTGATCTCTGAAATGCTTGATAAACCCAGTCTACGTATTGGCTTAGCATACTGATTTTTGGGATGCCTGATAAACCCAGTCGACATACTGGCTTGGCATTTCCTATTCGGATGATGTTGTGGAGCAGCAGGTGTGTTGACCAAGAATCAACCCCACAGGTGATCCAGGGCTTGTAAAGCAGAGAAGGAAACCTATGGAGTAGCGAGGAAACGCACAATACAGATAAGTATTCATTTCCATTTATTTCTTGTTTGAAATAATGAATATTTCAGGTATAAGTCTTCTAACAGCTAAGCCGATACACTATTGTTTCCTTGTTGGAAACCTTGGCCATTGCAGGAAGCAAGGACCCTGAAAGAACTATAAATTCTTGGTAAACCCAGAGAGTAATTGGTTGGAGATACAAATGCTTGGTAAAGCTAGAGAGTAACTCGTTGGGCACTATAAAATTCTTGGTAAAGCCAAAGAGTAACTGGTTGGGCACTATAAAATTCTTGGTAAATTCAAAGAATAGTGGGTGGGAACATTAACCACTTGATGTTGTGGAGCAGCCGGCATGCTAGCCAAACATTCCTTAATTAATTGATAAAAACCAATCGGCATACTCACCTAGCATAGCCTATTCGAATGGTTGTGGAGTAGCCTGCGTGTTGTCCTAACATTCATTATTGTATCCACGGGAAATCCGAGGCTTGTAAAGCAAAGAAGGATCCTGTGGGATAAAGTGAAGACATCCAATGCAGATAAGTATTTGGTTATCTTGCATCTTCTTCCTTATTTAATATGAATATACGTGTGTATATGATTCAGTTATGATTTCTTAAATTCTCGTTTGGAGATAAGCCCTATGAAAATAAACTAAGCATGTGAATTGATTCAATGTTTGAGTGTAGGTATTGCTGGAAGCAGGGACTATGAAGGCATCATATGGAGGCATGTGGACATATGATTGTCCTAAAAGAGCTCAGTATGAGCAGTAATGAAAGATGGTGCTAGTGGAACTATGTGGGTCCTAGCAGCCAAAGGTTCTTTAAGCAACAATGGGGAAGGGTTACCTAGTTGAAAGGCATTAGACAGACCTTAGACACTAAAAGTGTCATAGCCAAGAAAGGGAAAGGCAAGCATTCACATTGAAATGAAAGAGGCTAAGGAGCATAAAAACCACAAGTGATGGTGTGGCTCCAGATTGGAACAAGACTAAGAGGGGGGGAAACTCTTACTCTTCTCTTTCCTTTGACTGATGCATATTAGAAACAAAATATTGTTGAGTGCATGTCATAAATGAAAACAAATTGTGTTTAATTGCTAGAAATGAATTGTGAATGCTGAAATAGTTATTTTCCTATGAAAGGATGAACATGAATGAGTTCATGTGTATGTGGGAAAGCATGAAATGTGTGGAAGTCTCATGAGTAAAGCATGGATGTTCCAAGTCAATTGGAAAATAATTGACTAATTTTGATATTGTGTTATGTTTGTCCTAACAGGAATTGCCATGATAAGTCTCACATGAGAGACATTGAAAGCCACTGTTGCATCTGTTACTAGCCAAGTGATTGCTAGTGAGAAAAGTGAGAGCCAGTTGTGCACCTTGATCATGGAAGCAGACCAGAAGCTATTTGTTTTGGCTGGAAATCTTTCTCAATTAGTTACCAGGACAACAAGAAAGATGGTAGCCATGGAATTCCAGACTTGTAGATCAACTAGAAGGGTAATAAAGGAAAGGGATTGCTGTGGAGAAATGCCCACCTGCAGAGATGGCCGATCAAAGCCAGCAGGAGCGATTGTGGAAGCCAAAGGACTTGGTCTGGAAAGCTCAAAGTAAAGAGATAAAATGCAGGGACAAACCTGCCACAATTGTGAATTTTGAGACATGTGTAAAGTGGGTATTTATTCCTAAGTGTTGGAACACCGAGGATGGTGTCATTCCAAGGGGAGGCGAATGTAATGTCCCCCATTTTGACCCTTATAATATTTTGGGCTATAAAGTAAATAATATATGCATATTATGTACGATTCCTAGCGTGGAGCTCAAGGCCAAGGCCCCGCTAGTGAACACTCGATCTAGAAGAGGCAAGTATTTTGGAATTATGCTACCCATGTGCTAGAGAACCATGGGGAATTGTAAATATGCATTTAATAAAATACCCACAACTAGCTATGCAATGCAACAAGAGATGGGGGGCATGATTTTACAAGGAATTGGGAGGGAAAACATTCAAACCCTTGGAGCCAATCAAGTCATGCCAAGTGTCAATGAGAGAACCCATCAAACCCTCAATTACCCAGGTTGACTTTTATACCCCAATCATTGATTTCTCCCAAGAGTTAGTTGAGGTAGTTAATGCCTTGGGGAATGAGAGGTATGGTTGTCCAAATTCGAGTATGGGCAAGCCACCCTGCATGGGAAATCACGTTTTTTACTTCTTGGGCAAGGAAAGAGCCATAAATTGCTCCCCAAGCCATTATCCATCAACCAGTTCCTCTCCCTCGCGAGTGGGGAGCTACCTGGGCATTTTCCAGCCATGTTTTTATGGTTTTCCTTGATCCTCAGCTGGGAGAAGGGCATTTTTGTGTTGTATACCAGTGGGGAAGAAAGGGAAATCGAACTGGAGTTCAATAGAGACCGTTTTGGGCTGTTGAATGCTGAGATATTTGGGGAAGAAATCGTTTTCCTCCCTATGGTTTTTTGCCCCATCCCACAATCCATTTTTGGTTGGAAATGTTTTTGGGAAAACCCATGGCCACCTTATTTGTAAATCCCATTGTTTAAAATGTGTATCCATGCCCAATTTTGTACTTGCTGGGGTGAGAAAAGAGTATGTTGGGGTAGGGGTTATGGGTATCTATTGCTTTGGCTTGAGCTTGAGTGCAAGCATTCAAGATTCAAATGTAGCCTGATAAACCCAGCTGTGGACTGGCTTGGCTCAGATGAAATGATTAATTGGCTAAGTGTGAGCTTGAATGTCCCCTGTTCCTTGTAAGAATCATGCCCATCTCGAGAATGGCATTTGTGTTGAGAGATTGATGAACACATTTGGCCTATGGTTGGGTGGAATGTTGCAGTGACATAGCTAGTTGTTTGGGACAAATTGCACAATGAAAATAAGTGTATTCTCCATGTGTATTTTACTTCTGTAATGTATTAATTTGTTGACTGTTGATATGCTATATGCATATGATATGTATATGATGTTTTAATTTCATTGTGTATATTTGCTTAATCTGCATCTGCACCATTGTTTTTGTGTGTATGAATCTAATGAATGGGGTAATTTTATGTAAAATCCCATAGATTGGTATCATGTCTCCTCCTGTGCATTGGTTAGATAGGTGGGAACATTACATTCGATATACCATAAAAGTACATGAAAGATCGTTCGATATACCAACGATATCGTGGAAGAACCACACAGACCCCAGAATGTAGTGCAGAAAAATAACAACAGCACCTACACTTTAAGATGTCGGAACACATCTATAGCCTATCATTTAAGTTGCAAAAGATTTTAACTTAACTAGCGCTTGATTTTATCTTATGCGATTACGTGAATGCATGAAGTGTAGACTTGTAAAGTAAACAAGATGCACCATTAATCTAAATGAAATGCAAATATTTCATTTTTCAATGAAGTCCTACTTAAAGAGAGAGTAAGAGGTTCTTTTTCCCAAGTGAACAACCCTACGCAAATGCCATTTAAATTTTTTCAAAAATGGTAAAAACAAGCCAATCCACACCAAAGCAAAAATTATTTGGAAACCTTAATATGGGTCAAAGAGACTGCAGGATACACGATTCATGGCCCCCCGACCATGAGGGGGATTTTTTTTCAAAAATGCAATTCATTTCGCTTAAAATTGCATTCAAAATACTAGTTTTGACTAAAGGGGCCAAACATCTCCAAATCTCAAGAAGACCCAAAAAGGAAAAAACATTTCTTTAACAAATAATGAGAAAGTAGATCTTTAATGAAAAGAAGAAAGGATCTAATCAATGTTTCCAAACAAGAAAGAACATTTTATAACCCCTAACTATGGAAAAGCTAAAAGTACCTTTCTTTTCTTAGCTAAAAGTATAACTCTTTTTGGGATTTTCATAAATATTTCAAATCTAAGAAAGAAAGCGAAAATAAAGTTATTTCCTTAAACTAAGATGGAAACAAAATATTTTCTTCTCTTCAACTGTAGAAAGCAGGAAAACACTGTACCAACCCAGTCACAAACCAAGAAGCAGGCTACTGAAAGGTTTGAGTAGAAAATCAAACCAAAAATCAACAGGTCGACACGGGCTGTAGGTATACACCATAGCATTGGTGGGGGATCAACGCGACCTGATAAGGAGGAAAAGCGCGGGTGGCGATGCACTCTATCCGAAGGAAAAGTGCGTCAGGATGATAATGACGCGCTATACATGAAGGTAAAGTGCTTTGGGAGACCCATAAAACTGAATATATATATATATATATATATATATAAGCCAAATCAACAGACTTTAGGGTGTGAGATCTAAAAGGAATTATATAGTGCCATACAGACAGTAAGATCTACCAAGTGAAAATTAATCCATATCTAATAAAAAATAAGGCAAGCAAGGAAATCTATAACCTAAATAATCTAATCCCCAGTGGAGTCGCCAATTTTGTTAATGGATAAATCCGTCGGTGCGGACACCAAACCGATCTCCCTAGTATGAATGGTTTGAATCTAGAACAAAGAAAAACTAGAATGAAAACCTTTCCCTAGATCTATCAAATTGCTTGAATACAGAGAGTCAAGTCCATACCTTATTTACGAAGGTCGTCCTCGTAGTTTGAAGCTTCCGCAGACCTACTTGTTGATGAAGAGACCTACTTGTTGATGAATATATTAATCTAATCCCCAATGGAGTTGCCAATTTTGTTAATGGATAAATCCGTCAGTACGGACACCAACCGATCTCCCTAGTATGAATGGTTTGAATCTAGAACAAAGAAAAACAAGAATGAAAACCTTTCCCCTAGATCTATCAAATTACTTGAATACAAAGAGTCAAGTCCATACCTTATTTACGAAGGCCGTCCTCATAGCTTGAAGCTTTCACAGACCTACTTGTTGATGAAGATATTACCTGCAAAAGACTCAAAAGTAAAAATACAATATACTACGAGATAACATGATACATCTAAGCAATTGACCAAGGATAACTACTATAAATGAAATTACACATCATTTATGGGAAAGGAAGACATTGATGTATTAATGAAAATAGAGGAAAGAATTACAAACCAATGAAGCCTTGGTGTTGAAGGTCCTTTCCAATGGAACCTTGCCTCAATTTTCCAAACATGGAAGAATGGATTCCTAGCTCAATTTCTACAGCATTTAGATACCCTCATTTCAACCCCCCCTATCCCATGAAGAGGAGCTTCATTTATAGGCCAAAAGAGATGAGGAGGAGAGGAGAGGATTAGGGAGAAAGAGGAGGTGGGATCATACTAAGCTGGGAGGCGTGTGTAACATCCACCCTATATGGAAGGGATAATCCTCCACGAGGGTCCCCTTCGAGATACTTATCGAAACTTCTCTTTTTTACCTCCGTACAGGCACCAACGCACCCTAGACACTAGAAACATGAGTTGATGACGTGCTTTGTAATGGAGCAAGGTGCATTTATCAGGAAAAGACGTGCCTTGCTATAAGGCAAGGTGCGTCGCCCTCTCTAAACATGGTTTTTACAGGGAAAAAACCTCATGACTCATCTTCCAATGATTTTTTTCAAGTACATCAGGTATTTAGGCAAGGACAAAGTGTACATGGTTCGTAATCATGATGAGTACAAATTTTTTATGTAATAAGCACTTTGTCCAGCATATACTCTTTATGTTGGGAGGCCACCCCCAAGTTGGTCTATGAGGCCACTAGGGCAAAGGAAATACCTATAGGATTCTCTCTCTTATCCCACAAACCATTCTGTTCTCTGCACTTAGAAAAATGCTCATATAGAGCTCTATAGGGGTCTCACTCATCCCTCACAGCCTTGGCTTCCACAATACCTACCCAACAAAACATCCTTCTAGCTCAGGCATCCCCTTCATTGAGCCACAGTTCTCTTAGGAGATCCATCTTGTTGGGTGCTTCTAGTGTGTGCATAGAAGAAGTCCAACTTGATATTGGCTGCTATAGAACTACCTGCAACCTCAATTTGTGGCTTCTCAAGCACCTACGAGCAGCAGAAGTCAAGGGTAAAGGTTCCTAGATTTCCCAACCTCTCTGCTCACCTACAGCCAACAATATTCACTTCCAAATATGCAACATGGTCTCCAAATTTGAATTTCTGGGTTCAAAATAGTATGGTAAGTTCATGGACAACAAGGGAGAGCTCTGCATCTCCAAATTTGCGTGAAAGAATGAGATAAAATGAGGGTTGAATCCAAAGGATATGAGAAAATGGTGAAAAGACAATTGACATAACCTCTGCCAGTAGAAGAAAGGACTCTTGACAGTTGTAGACTAACTTCTTTCATGATAGAACTGTCACAAAAGTGCAGTCAGTCCCATGCTTTAATAACTACATGAGGTGACTTTTCCCACCAACCACCCACATGCATTAATGATTGGAAAATGGTCAAAAGGGAATAATTGGCTTATTCAAGGCATATGACAGAATTTAGGTGTGAGTTCTAATGGTGACACTTGGCAGCAAGGATTTAGTCACCCATGGACCCCCCTTTTCTCTTCCCCTTTGGTGGAATCATATCCCCTTTGGTGCTCTTTACACAACCATTGTTGGACTATTTTATTATTTATGCACACCATTTTATTATTTATGCACATAATATTTACATATATTCTAAATCAGCATAAAATCCAACCAAATAGTCCAAATAAAATATATACATCATACATGCCTATCCATTCATTAGTCGGGCCTTGGCCTTGAGCTTTGCACTACGAATTTGCACTAGTAGATTTACATCATTTACATAAGTTTGGATAAATACATTATAAGACAAAACTAGGGGTATTACATTTTCCCAATTTTAGCTCATGGAACTCTTTAATTTTTTTGTCATAGTACCTATCAAAAAAGGTATTTTTCCTTGAAGAACTTATTGAACTGCTTCCACACTATCTTCCTTTCATTGACCCTATTTACTTTCCTAAGGTGATCCCACCATATAGATGCTCTTCCATTCAGATTGAATATGGCCACCCTTTCCTTCATATTTCCTAAGTAGTCTTGGACTTGGAAATACTTGTTAAGTTTTAAACCGAATAGACTAGCAAGATCACTGAAAGAAACATACTCACAAGATAGACATAGAATTTACCCTGGAAAACCCTCATGGGGTAGAAAACCCAGCAAAGCTTTCCTCAATAAGATGATCAACCAAAATACAAGATGTGCTCCAAGACTAGACCTCCTTCTCCACCTCCTGAACAGACCTCCCAGACAAGTGCGCTACTTTTCTGAGTTGTGAGTGTGTGTCAAATGAGGAGCTCCTCTCCTCTATTTATATTAGATCTCAACTGACCAAAAACCCTAATGGGGCCGACCTCTACTTGAGAAGTCTAATAACCCCTAAAATATAAACTTAGGGCCGACCCCCACATGGTGGGTCTAATAACCCTACTTCCCACAAACCATCGGAGGAATAAACATCTCCGGATACATAATAGAATTTCCTCGGAGGGATGAAACATCTCTGGAATAATAATGTACAAATATAATATTCTTAGAAGTTACAATATTCAACACTCCCCCTTCACGAGAAGGATATTATAACAGTGTCTGTAGGAGTAAGGAGTCATCGACTACATCATACATGATACATCTCTATATCATCGGAAGCTTTCTTCAATACATCATCATCAGTAACTCAACTAGTTACTGGAACATCATTATAGTTATCGCACAATCATCAGCATCATCATCATACGATCATCAGCATCATCATTATCAGCATCGTCATCATCAGCATTGTCATCATACGATCATCAGCATCGTCATCATACAATCATCAGCATCGTATACCCTACAATACGTATGATCATATTCAGGATGATCAATCCTGCTCCCTTTAGGACATAGGTCCATGGATGATGCAATCCTGTCATGTGCCTTTTGAACCAAGGTCCAGGGACGATCCAGTCCTATCATGTACCTTTTGAACCGAAGTCCAGGGACGATCCAGTCCTATCATTCAATTCTCGGAGACCTCATGTCTACGGCTCAATTCAAAGGACCAAAGTCCGAGGACGATCCAATCCCCTTACCTGTTCATTCAGGATTTTATTCTCGGAGACATCTTGTCTACGGCTCAATTCATAGGACCAAAGTCTGAGGACGATCCAATCCCCTTACCTGTTCATTCAGGATTTTATTCTCGGAGACATCTTGTCTACGGCTCAATTCATAGGACCAAAGTCCGAGGATGATCCAATCCCCTTACCTGTTCATTCAGGATTTTATTCTCGGAGACATCTTGTCTACGGCTCAATTCATAGGACCAAAGTCCGAGGACGATCCAATCCCCTTACCTGTTCATTCAGGATTTTATTCTCGGAGACATCTTGTCTACGGCTCAATTCATAGGACCAAGGTCCGAGGACAATCCAATCCCCTTACTTGTTCATTCAGGATTTTATTCTCGGAAACATCTTGTCTACGGCTCAATTCATAGGACCAAGGTTCGAGAACGATCCAATCCCCTTACCTGTTCATTCAGGATTTTATTCTCGGAGACATCTTGTCTACGGCTCACTTTAGGACTGAATTCGAAGGATGATCCAATCCTCACATCAATATAGATACTAGTATCCTCATCCATACATACATTATCAAAACATGTATCCTCATCAATACATACATTATCAAAACATGTATCCTCATTGTTGCTGTATCCTCATCAATACATACATTATCAAAACATGTATCCTCATCAATATATACATTATCAAAACATGTATCCTCATCAATACATATATCAAAACAAAAGAAAAAAATAGTGTAAGTGTTCTAAGTGTAAGAAGTCTAAATCTAAATAAGCATAAATATCTAAGAGTGGTAAACATGTATCCTCATTATTAGTGACGATACTACTCCCCCTTTCGAGGAGGGTCTTTTAGAGCTACACCAAGTTTGTCTCGGAAGTATTCAAATTTCACACGAGACAGGGGTTTGGTTAATATATCAGCAACTTGTTCTTCAGTAATTATATACTCGAGTTTGATAGCTCCTCTCTGCACCATGTCTCGTATATAAAAGTATCGGATCTCTATGTGTTTTGACTTATCGTGGAATACAGGATTTTCTATCATTTTGATGCAACTTTGATTGTCACACATGATCACAGTGGGATTCATCTCTAAGTCAAACACTCCAGATAATAGTTTTCGAAGCCACACTTCTTCACAGCTAGCAGAGCAGACAGCTATGTATTCTGCTTCAGCGATACTGAGAGCCACACTAGATTGTTTCTTGCTGAACCATGAGATCATGGCAGATCCAAGACTATAACATCCACCTGATGTACGTTTTCTGTCTAAGATACTTCCTGCCCAATCAGAGTCTGAGTAACCATGTAAATTAAGTTCATGATTTCCAAGATAATATAGACCAAAATCTAAAGTACCCTTTAGGTACCTCATCACATGCTTTGCATCTATTAAGTGAACCTTTCTAGGTTCTACTAAATACTGACTCGGGGTATTTACGGCAAAGCATATATCTGGCCTAGTATTTGTTAAATGCATTAAAGACCCAGTGATTTGTCTATATAGAGTTATGTCCACTAATTCTGATGTGTCATTAATTAATAACTTCAAGTTGGAGTCCATGGGGGTGGCCATGGCTTTACACTCCAACATATCAAATCTTTTTAGAATCTCCACAGCATACTTACCTTGATTTAGAAAGATTCCTTTTGGTTCTTGCCATACTTCTAGACCTAAGAAGTAGTGCATTAATCCGAGATCTTTCATCTCGAATTCTGAAGAAAGCTTCTTCTTGAATTCAATAATATGTTTCTCATTTCCGGTTAGAAATAGATCATCTACATATAACAGTAGTATAACTGGTTCATCATCCATTACCTTAAGATAGATATTAGGGTCAGCTTTACTCTTGGTAAAACCCATGCTTGTTAAGAAATTGTCAATCCTTCCGTACCAGGCTCTGGGAGCTTGCTTCAATCCATATAATTCCTTTTTCAGTTTGCATACATGAGTTCTCCTGTCTTTAACCTCGAACCCTTGTGGTTTCTCTATGTACACTTCTTCTTCAATTACACCATTCAGAAAAGTTGTTTTAACATCCATTTGTGTAATTTCCACTTCATCATAGATGCAAGTACCATGATAGTTCTAATTGAAGTATACTTAGCAACTGGTGCAAATGTTTCTTCATAGTCAATTCCCTCTTTCTGAGAGAATCCTCGGGCTACAAATCTTGCCTTATATTTTTCAATGCTACCATCTGCAGCTTGTTTTATCTTAAAAATCCATTTGGAAGAAACCACACTTTTATCTTTTGGTTTGGGAACTACATCCCAAACATCATTTTTCATTATTGACTGATATTCTTCTGTCATTGCTTCTACCCATTCTTTCTTTTGAGCTGCCTCTTCATAGCTAGTAGGATGTTGATCCACAAGATCACACATCAAGGCTACATAGTTGGACACTAGCTTTGGTTTCTTTCTTTATCTAGTGGAGCCTTCAGGAGCTCCATATCTTTCAGCTCCTTGAATAATGTATCTAGCCCATGCTGGCCTTCTTTTCCTAGATAAGTCTGAAATAGGGGGTTCTTGTGGTTCTATCATGTCATGATCCTCTGGAGTATCATCTTCAGGAATGTGCACAACTTCTATGATTCTAGGAGGTGTATCTTCTTCATAGATTTCTTCAAGTTGACACTTCCTGGATTTCTTGAGAGCTGCTTCTTCATCAAATGTTACATCTCTACTAATTTCCATATGATGAAATCCTGGTATGTAAATTCTGAAGGCTTTGGATGATTCACAGTACCCAACAAATATTCCCTTCTTACCAGAAGGATCCAACTTGGTTCTCTTTTCTTTTGGAATGTGAATGTACACAGGGCAACCAAAAATTTTGAGATGGCTTACCTAAGGCTTCTTTCATGTGAACACTTCTTCTGGAGTTTTGAATTCAAGAGCACTATGGGAAAGTCTATTCTGCACATAGACTGTTGTCCTAGCTGCTTCATCCCATAAATACATAGGTAGATCTTGATCATGTATCATATTTTTTACAGGTTCCATGATGGTTCTATTCTTTCTTTCAGCCACCCCATTTTGTTGAGGATTGTAGGGAGTGGTTAGTTCCCTCTTGATTCCGGCTTCCTTACAAAAGTATTCAAAGTCCTTTGAAGTATATTCTCCCCCATTATCAGTTCTGAGAATCTTGATTTTCTTTTCTGAGAGGTTTTCTATTAAGGCCTTGAACTCTTTGAATTTTTCAAAGACTTCATTCTTACCTTTTAGAAAGTATATCCATGTCTTCCTTGAATAGTCATCAATGAATGAGAGATAGTATTCAAAACCACTTAGGGAAGTGGTGGGCATTGGTCCACACACATCTGAATGTATTAGCTCCAAAATGTTCTTAGTCTTTGTTTCACTCTTTGGAAAAGGGTTCTTGATATTCTTCCCTTTTTCACATCCTTTACATGAGCCATTATGATCAACCTTTACGTCTGGTAATCCTATGACCACCTTGCTTACATAGGGTAGGGATTTATAGTTAATGTGAGCTAATCTTCTGTGCCATAGCTCACTGGGGCTAGAGATTTCATGAGCAAGGGCAACTTCTGGATGTCCCTTGAGCTTATAGAGGCCTCCTTCCTCTTCACCAATGACAACTGCATCTTCAATAGATTTTCCTTTGGGCCACATAAGTACTTGACCATCTATGAAGGCAACTCTAAAACCTTTCTTATCTAGAGCTGAGATAGAGAGTAGGTTCTTCTTCAATCCTGGCACATATAAAATTTCTTTCATCTTCAAGGGTGTTCCAGAATCTAGCTTGTATCTTGCTTCACCAATCCCCTGGATGGGATATTGGTAATCATCTCCTAGAGATACCTTTTGTGTAGAAGACTTTTCTTCAAGATTTGAGAAGGTCTTTCTTTGACCTGTCATGTGCTTAGAAGCACCACTATCAATGAGCCATGTATCTTCTCCTGGAGATACAGATCCAGAGAGTGCAGAGAATAGGACATATTCTTCTGTATCTTCTTTATTTACTTTAGATCTTTTCCTTCGAGGCCTTTCCTCTTCCTCTTCTTCTTCTTCTTCTTCTTCTTCTTCACTATCATCTTCTGCCATATGTGCATGGTGTCTTTTGTGTACAAACTTCTTCTTCTTTTGTGAAGGACAAAATCTGGCCATGTGTCCTAGTTTAAAACAACTGTAACATTGGACTGTGGAGAGATCTCTTCCTGGATTGGATCCTCTACTCCTTTTAAATTTAGAGAAGTGTTGAGATACTTTGTGGTCAACTTCCTTGAAGTGACCCATTCTTCTTCTTTTGGTGTGAGTAGCCAAGGCTTGGTCATCCTCCTTGAGGAGTGCTTCTCTGTTAGCTACCCTAGCCTCTTCTTGAACACAATCCTCCCACACTACATCAAACTTCATAATTTCTTTTCTGGCACACATAGTTTGTATAAATGACTCCCAAGGTCTAGTGAGACCATTTAGAGCAGTCATCACAAGTTCATCTTCATCAAGAGTATCACCAATGGCATCTAGTTTCTCCTTGATTTGGGAGACCCTTGAGAAGTAGTCTTTAATGGATTCTCCTTTGTTCATCTTGATACTCTTCAACTGAGTTCTTAGGTTCATCTTCTTATTGATGTTCTTTCCCTCTTACATTCTTCCTAGGGCATCATACATTTCCTTTGGAGTTTTCTTGGAGGCCACTTGGGGAATCAAGTGGTCTTTAATAGAATCAACTATGATTATCTTTGCCCTAATCAAATCCTTTCAATGCTTCTCTTTGGATTCATCTCCTTCAGGTTCTATAACTTCATCCTTGATATACTGAGCAAGATCATTCTCTTCAAGAATGAGACCAATTTTGTATTTCCATGCCTAGAAATTCTCTATACCTTCTAACTTGTCTTCAAGCTTAGTGCTTGGAGACATCTTCTCTTGGGGGAGTCCAAGAGACAAGAGATAGAATAGTACTTACCTGGAAACTTTAACCTTTTTACTTTTCCGGATCCTGGGGCAGAATTTATGGTTTATCGCACTTTTGGTAAAATTAGGGTTTGACTTTCCCGGAGTTCTACCCAACCAAAAAGTTCGATCTAGGGCTCAAAAGATTGGTTTTGAGAAGGGCTATCCAGCCATGTAATCAGAATTCAATAATACCAACTTTTGCAGAAACCCTAATTTTCACTGGAGAGAGAGATATATTTTTACCTTGTGAAAGATGTCCTATTCAGGCTAGCTCTGATACCATGTTAAGTTTTAAACCAAATAGACTAGTAAGATCACTGAAAGAAACATAATCACAAGATAGACATAGAATTTACCCTGGGAAACCCTCATGGGGTAGAAAACCCAGCAAAGCTTTCCTCAATAAGATGATCAACCAAAATACAAGATGTGCTCCAAGACTAGACCTCCTTCTCCACCTCCTGAACAGACCTCCCAGACAAGTGCGCTACTTTTCTGAGTTGTGAGTGTGTGTCAAATGAGGAGCTCCTCTCCTCTATTTATATTAGATCTCAACTGACCAAAAACCCTAATGGGGCCGACCTCTACTTGAGAAGTCTAATAACCCCTAAAATATAAACTCAGGGCCGACCCCCACATGGTGGGTCTAATAACCCTAGTTCCCACAAACCATCGGAGGAATAAACATCTTCGGATACATAATAGAATTGCCTCGGAGGGATGAAACATCTCCGGAATAATAATGTACAAATATAATATTCTTAGAAGTTACAATATTCAACAATACTTCATCATCCCAAGAAGCCAAGCCTCAGCTTCTTGACCATATTTTACTTCTCCATCAAATGTAGGAGGCTTGGCCTTCTTAAAATTCTCCATGCGATTTGTTCTTGGAAAACCTCTTTCTTTTGTTTCTGTGAGATGAAGAGCTTGAACCTTCAAGGCATTCTTTAGAGTCAGATGACTCACTAGAAGAGATTTCTGGAGTATATGTCATGTCTCTAGAAATCCTTCTTGAGTTATGGGACCTCTTATGGGAATGCATCCTTGAGCTACTCCCACTCTTTTCCTGATTTTTGAATTCTACCCATGGCTAATCTTCCTTTAAATGTTTGTCAAACTTTGAATCATAGCTGCATTGAACTAATTATGTTTTTCTTGGGCTCTAATCAGCCTTTCATTGTCTTCTCTGCATCTCTGTAGTTCCACCCTTAGGCTCCTCATGGTTTTTGCAATGTATGGGGGAGTTGCTTGTTTTCTTCTACCATTGGATTTTGTCTCTGCATTCTCAACCTGTATATTCTCTCCCATTGCATCTACCTCAAATTGATAGGAATCATTTGCATCATCCATGATGATACTCTTCTTCTTGGTCCAACCAAGATCAAATATTTCCTAAATGCACTAAGCTAAATGATGACCCTTAACAATTACCAATATGATTTTGAATCTGCAAAAGTGTTTATAAACACATTTGTTAGATTTATTACAGTCTTATAAAATTATAAAATTAATTTTCATGTAGCTTGGGAACAACCCGTAGTGACAATTTATGTCATATCAAAGAAACATTTGAATCACCCCCTTCAAACTCTAACTATTCACAGTCGTGGTTGAACTCGAGAACCAACTTTGTATATTTAAAAAAAAAATATGGGGCTCAAGGGGGATTTCCCCCTTGTGGCCTCTTTGCACCTCTATAAGGTGGATCAAGGGCATCGCCCTCATTTTCTTTAAATCTTTCCATTTCGCGCAATCTAGCACAAAAGATCAACTGCATTGTTTGATATTGGGAACCCAAAATTTGGTTGTGAAAACCCTACTCTTTTCTGTGATTTGCACCCTTCATATGCCACCTACATTTTTGTATTAGTTATCAGTCATAAGTGGTTTCCAGCTCCAAGAAGTGTGGTTTCCTGAAACTGCTTTTATGAGCCTAAATGCAGGAGAGGGTGACACATCGCAAGGTGGTTTACCACTTCAGGCTCATACCAATTCATTAACCTTCGTGCACCTTCATGGTCCTGAAGCACTCTCAATCATCGATCAAATCGCAAGCTTGAGTGCGTGAGCAGGTGACATGTCGACGGGGTGGGTTACCACTTCAGGATCGTGCTAATCAATTAAATCTCGTGCATATTCAAGGGACTGAGGCACTATCAGTCATCGATCTCCACCACTACCTAATAGTGAGATCTCCTCCGCCCTTGGTCTCCATCACCTACGGACACCTGTTAACGTGAATTTGATGTGGCCAGTCCACATCACACCTTCTACTCATGCAAATCCACCATGTCATACCTCCTACCCATGTGGCACCTCCACGTCACCCATCCATGTGGTATGGGTGGGGCCCAACTAAAATTTTCCAAATTTTAAAATTTCATAAGTGTGCGAAATTTAATTCGTCAATAAGGGGATTAATTCAAAATTAATTCAAACTTACTCCAAGCCCCTTAACCGTGGCCATTTAACAGAACTCGATTCCTACAAAACCATCTCTGATTTATGCCTGTAAATATGGATTTCTAACCCATACATCTCTGGTATTGCAGCCAAAAACTCTAATATCACTCTGTAACGCCCCCTTCACCCAATTTGACCATCAGGAGGGGACATTAACTAATTTGGGCTCTTAAATTTTGCCCCAAATCCATAATACGAATTTCAATATATAAAATGTGTGCAAAAATGTATAAACATACATAGTTGAATTAAACTTGATCCACATACACACAACATGCATTTATCAACATAATTATCACAGACAGTAAATTAAAACATTTAAAATTCAAATGCATGAGAATACTTATCTTTATCTAACGCAGATCCAAGCAACTAGCTGTGCAAGAGCAATTTTCCACCCAACCATAGGAACTTTGTCCAGCATATACTCTTTCTATTGAAAGGCCACTCCCAATATGGGGTATGAGTCCACCAAGGCGAAGGAAACACCTACAGGCTTCTCTCTCATCCCACAACCCATTATGCTCTCTATGCTTAGCCAAATGCTCATACAAAGCTCTACAGGGGTGTCACTCAGTCCTCACAGCCTTGGCTTCCACAATACCTAACCCACACAACACCCTTCTTGGATCAGGAATCCCCTTCACCGATCCACAGTTCTCTTGGGTGATCCATGTTGCTTGGTTCTTCTAGTGTGTGTATAGAAGAAGTCCAACCTGATATGTGTTGCGATGGAACTACTTGCAGCTTCAATTTGTGGCTTATCAACCACTTGTGAGCAACATAACTCAATGGGTAAGGGTTCCTAGCTTGCCCAACCTCTCTGCTCACCTACAGCCTTCAATTTTCACTTCCAAATCTACAGCACTCTCTCCAAATTTGAATTTCTGGGTTAAAAACAGTCTGCCTAGTGAAGATCTGCGTGAATGAAAAATGAGAGAAAATGAAGGTTGGCTCCAAGGGATATGAGAAAATGGTGAAAAAACAACTTACATAGATTTTGACAGTAGAAGAAAGGACTCTTGGCAACTGCAGACTAACTTCTATCATGACAGAACTGTCACAAAAGTGCAGTCATCCCCATGCTTCAATAACTACATGAAGTGACCTTTCCCACCCACTTTACACATGCATTCAATGATTGGAAAATAGTCAAAAAATGAGATAATTGGCTTATTCAAAGCACATGAGAAAATTTGGGTGAGTTCTAAGGTTGACACTTGCCAGCAAGGATTTAGTCTCCCATAAACTCCCTTTCTTCTTCCCTTCGGGTGGAATCATAGCCCCTTTGGTGCTTTTTACACAACCATTCATGTACCATTTTATTATTTATGCACATAATATTTACATATCTCTAAATCAACATGATAATCCAACCACACAGTCCAAATAAAAATATATACATCATACATGCTTAGCCATTCACTAGTCACACCTTGGCCTTGAGCTCCGCACTAGGAATCTACACTAGCATATTTACATAATTTACATACTTTTGGTTAAATACATTCCAAGACAAAACTAGGGGTATTACACTTAGAGCATGTCTACACTTTATAGAAACTGCTTTGACTATTATTTAGACATGTTTTAACATAGGAAAAATATTGAAACATCTTCAGCACATGGCTTTTTATCTGTTTTGATCTACTCATAAATACTTCTAAATATGTTTCTACATGTATGCTAGTAAAAAACCATTACAATTTTTTAGTTTCCTTTTTATTTACTGCTTCTTGTGCTATTTGCATAAAGTTTCCTCTTCTATAGGGATATCATAGTTTGTGCAAGCAACAAATATTCTAAGAGATTTCAGCTATACATTTTTCCAAACAAATATTCCAAGCATAAAAACAAGAAAATGGAGACAAAAACAAGCACATATACACAAAAAAGGAAAGCAAAAGGACTAAAAGAAAAGAAAAATAAAAAAACAAGAAAGAAAAACTTATTATGTTCTTAGATTTCTTCTGCTTTTGGCTATTACACATGCTTTCTAGTTTTTATTGTCCATCTTAGTTGCTAGTAAATTCTAACAAATTGCAAAATTCATTCATTTGAAATAGCAATACAAAATCAACACCAAAGAGAATAGCAAAAGCATCGGCAACTGAAGTAGAAAAAAGGTAAAATGATGTCAGCATGGTTGTGAATTAAGAATGTTGTTTCTGTTCTCTAATGTGAAAAAAAGTATTGGAATATTGTCATACTGTCATGTGGCTAAATAATTGAAATTTGCTAAATATTATAAGAGATATGCTGCCATTTTCCTTTTTCTGTATCTGTTGTTCATATGAAATTCTAGCCCTGCAATTTCTTCTTCACAAGCATCGACGGTGGAACAAGGTAGAAAAGTGAGAGATCGACAGAAGAAAATACCGAAGACAGTAGGCACTGAGATAGAAAAAAGGTATAAAAAATATTGAACCTTTTAGAAATAGTGAATTATGTGCTTGATCTTTTTTCCTAACAATACTAAAACAACAATATACATAGAGCATTATTTGTGTTGTGTGTTGTAAGTTGTTAATTGTAGATTATATTCCATTTATTTGTTTTAGTCTATTTTTTTTCTCGTTTTACTCATACCAAATAACACTTTCTTGAATTGCGCCCTGCGCAAACTTTGCTAGAAATTTTCTCAGGCACACACAGCGGTCTTTTTGAAGGTGACGTCATGGCACAATATGGGCCTGTACAAAATAGAATCCCAGCTTCACCGATAAGAACTCAACTGATGCATGCATGAGCAACTTTCTAGTCAACTTTCCATACTATAGTTTTAATTTTTTTTAACGATCTAATAATGCCAGTCCTTTTTATCCAGGTCAAAACAAAAAATGAAATTGTAGAGGTTAGTAAATCAGCCCTGGGACCCAAAAATTTTTTTTCATGATTCATTTAAGGGAGTATAGAGAAGTATGATGCAAGCAAACAATTGCTTAAGTGAAAACAGGAAAGGACTTTATAGAGGCTATTGAAATTGTCCTGTGACCAAAAAAAATTACTTTTTCTTCAGTTAAGTTATTGTACGCAACATTGACATAAGCCAATAATTTTGGAAAGAACAGGGGAAAAGAATTTTTTTTTCCAAAAGATAAATTAGCTACTTTGCATTGCCATTTCAATACTATAGTCCAACACATTATTAGCAATTCCTATTTCCCAGAATCTCATGTTGGTAACCCGCTCAAATAGTAGTCTAAGACTTTATCAACAAATTTTATTTCCGTGAACCTGAGTTGGAAAAAAATGAGCAATTGCTAGAGTATTATGCCACAAGAGGAAGAAAAAATAAAAATGGTGTTATCACATTAGTTTCTGTGAATATAGATTTCATTCAAGAACACCTTCCATGTTTTTAGGTATCTATGTTCTCATATTTTTTCTATATCACGATTTATGAATATAAATATATATTAATATTATTTCAAATTAGCTAAGTTAAATGTTGTTTTGCTATCGGGACACAAAATTTTACTTTCAAAATGGTTGGTTTTGTTGACATGGACAAACTAACCATTCTTTACTGATGTTACATATAGCTAAATTCGTCAATGTAACCAGCAATTGCATTGCTATTCAAATACTGATCTTGCATTACTAATCAAATATTATAGCTCAACGTGTTATCATCAATTCCTATTTCCCCAAATATGATGTTGGCAAGCTATTCAAATATTATAATATAAGACTTTATCAGCAATTTCTATTTCCATGAACCTGATGTTGGAAAGAAAAAAAAATCAATCACTAGAGCCTAGAGTATTGTGCCACGGGGGAGAAAAAATGAAAATGATGTTATCACATTAGCTTCTGTGAATTTAGTGTTCATTCAAGAACACTTTCCATGTTTTCAGGTGCCTTGTGATGTACCCACCCTTGGAATCAATGCAAGGCAGGGAACATGCTACCAATCTATGGGGCTTTTCATAAAGCTCAGCCCATTCATTTAGAGGCATACAGTTAAAAACAAAGTGTGCAGATGCAAATCAAACAAATATGCACAGAGGAAACAAATTCATCCACACACATCTCTTCATATGCACCCAGTATATCAATATCAGTCATCAATTAATTAAAACAATGCAGAAGTAAATACATAGACATCAAAACACTTATCTTCATTTTTGCAACTGCCCAAGCAACTAGCTATGTCGCTGCAACGTTCCACCCAGCCATAGGCTCTTCGACAGCTTGTACTGAGTCCGTCCGAAGGCCACCCCCGAGCTGGGCATGATTCTCACAAGGAAAAAGGAACATTCTAGCTCAACCACAGCCCAATAACCATTTTATCTCAGCCAAGCCAGTCCAACTGGGTTTATTAGGCTACAAGGGAACAATGGATGCTCATTCTCAAGCTCAAGACAGAACAATGGATTACCCATTACCCATACCCCAACATACTCTTTCTTCTCACAGCAAAACGATTATTGGCAGGGTTACACATTTACAACAGAGGTGTTCACAAAACAGGGTCCACATTGGTTCTCCCAACTCGTGGTTCACCCAAATGAACTGTGGAATTTCGATTTCAACCCCAGGGAGCAAAATTGATTTCTCTCCACTAGGTAGGATCCTTTCCAATGGCCTAAACGACCTCCAGGAAGACCCAAAAACGTTCTCCTCTCTTCCCCCACTGGTAACCAACACAAAAACGGCCCTTCCCGGCTAAAAGATGAAGGGAACCACAGAAAAAACGAGGGAGGAAAATGCCCAGGCAGCTAGAGCTGCGTGAGAGAGCAAGGCCATGGTCAATAATGGCTTAGGGAGAAATTTCGTAGCTCTATTCTTTCCCAAGGAGACCAACACGATTTTCCATGAAGGGTGGCTTGCCCATACCCGATTTTGGACAGCCATACCTCCCCATTCCCAAGGCATTAACTTCCCCAACCAACTCTTGGGAGAAATCAATGGTTGGGTACAAAAGTCAACATGGGTAGTTGAGGGTTTGATGGGTTCTCTCATTGACACTTGGCTTGACTCTAGTGGCTCAAGGGTTTGAATGTTTTCCCTCCCAATTCCTTGGGAAATCATGCCCCCATCTCTTTGTTGCATTGCATAGCTAGTTGTGGGTATTTTTATTAAAATGCATATTACATGATGTTGAAGTTCCAATGTGCATTGCTACCACAAGAACTCTATGCATCTATTCTAATTGCCGATACATAGAACGATAAATCAATGGCGGGGCCTTGGCCTTGAGCTCCTCACCATGACTAAATAACAATATTTACATCATTTACAATATTAATGCAATAGGGTCAAGATGGGGACATTACATTCCCCTCCCCTTGGAATAACACCGTCCTCGGTGTTCCAACCCTTCGGAAATAAATATCCACTTTACATATGTCCAAAATTCACAAAATGTGGTAGGTTTGTCCTGCAATTCACCCTTTAATTGGGTCTTTCAGGACTAAGTCCTTTGGTCTTTACAAGCTGCTCTTGCTGGCTTGGACCTTCTAACTCTGCAAGTGGGCATTGCTCCTGAGCAATCCCTTTCTGTTATTCACCTTCCAGCTGATCTTCAAGTCTAGAATTTCATGGATGCCATCTTTTTTGCTGTCCCGGCAACTATCTGTGAGACTTATCATGGAAACTCCTGTTAGGACAAGCATAACACAATAATAAAATTAGTCAATTATTTTCCTAATTGACTTGGAACGTCCATGCTTTACTCATGGGACTTCCACACATTTCATGCTTTCCCACACACACATGAACTCATTCATGTTCATCCTTTTACAAGAAAATAACTATTTCAGCATTCACAATTCATTTCAAGCAATGAAACACAATTGGTTTTCATTTATGACATGTATTCAACAATCCTTTGTTTCTAAGATGCATCAGTCAAAAGGAAAGAGAAGAGTAAGAGTTTTCCCCCTCTTAGTCTTGTTCCAATCTGGAACCACACCATCACTAGTGGTTCTATGCTCCTTGGCCTCTTTCACTTCAATGTGAATGCTTGACCTGCCCTTTCTTGGCTATGAAACTTTAGTGTCTAAGGTCTGTCTAATGGCTTTCAACTAGGGAACCCTTTCCCATTGTCGCTTACAGAACCTTTGGCCGCTAGGACCCACACAGTTTCATTAACACCATCTTTCATTACCGCTCATACTGAGCTCTCTTTAGGATGGTCACATGTCCACATGCATCCTCCAGATGCTTTCATAGTCTTTGCTTCCAGCAACACCTACACTCAAACATTGAGTCAATGCACATGTTTAGTGTATTTTCATAGGGTTTATCTCCAGATGAGAATTTAAGAAATCATAATTAAATTATATACACACGTATATTCATAAGCAAGAGTTGCAAGATAACCGAATACTTATCTGTATTGGGTGTCTTCACTTTATCCCACAGGATCCTTCTTTTCTATCCAAGCATTGGATTTCCCGTGGATACAATAATGAATGTTGGGTCAGCACGCAGGCTACTCCACAACCATTCGAATAGGCAATGCCAGGCCAGTACACCAACTGGTTTTTATCAATCATCTCCTTTAGCAATATGCTAGACCAGTGCTCCGACTGGTTTTATCAATTGTTTAAGGGGTGTTGGGCCAGCGTACACGCTGCTTTACCATATCAAGTGGTTAATGCCCAGCTAGTCACTCTCTGGACTTATCAAGAACTTTATAGCGTTCAACCAGCTACTCCCTGGATTTCTTAATACTTTATATCGCCCACTAATTTACTTTCTGGATTTACCAGCAATTTATATCGCCCACTCATTTACTCTCTGGATTTACTAGAAATTTATAGTCTTTCAGGGTCTTTCCTTCCTGCAATGACCAAGGTTTCCAACAAAGAAACAATAGTGTATCAGCTTGGCTGTTCGAAGACTTATACCTGTAATCTTCATTATTCCAAACAAGACATAAATGAAAATGAATACTTATCTGTATTGTGCGTTTCCTTCTCTGGTCCACAGGATCCTGCTTCGCTTTGCAAGCCTTGGGATCGCCTATGGACTTGGATATAGTCAATGCTTAACCAGTACGCCTCCCCATCGGTTGGATTTACCAAGCATTTGGTGGTGCCCAACCAGTCACATACCTGGTTGTCCCTCTCCAATGCCGAGCCAGCACATTCGTCTGGGTCATCGACCAATGGAAGGAAACTGCGCCACCGACCATCATAGGTCAAGGCTCTACTATGGAGCCATAGGTATCTCAGGGTTTCCAGTCAGTCATCGACGCCCGCCCTCCCACTGCTGTCCCAATAGAGATTTCAGGGTTTTCAGTCAGTCATCGACGCCCACCCTCCCACTGCTGACCCAATAGGCATCTCAGGGTTTTCAGTCAGTCATTGGCGCCCGCCCTCCCCACTGCTGACCCAATAGAGATTTCATGCCTTTACCAATGCCACCACACCTTCTTGCACCGTAACCCTTCACACACATCAGCTCTTCATTTATACAAGGACAGCACTCCTTTTTTTTGTGCAAATCGGTGGTTCCTTTTAGGAACTTTATAGGTGGCTTTCTTGACTGCAGGTTAACATGACCCCTACTCACACAAGGATGATACCTTCTCTTATTACACAGCTCTTCGGGCCTTTCCATCCCTTCTGGTAATATTTCACGTGAGCATAGAAAGGTTTCCAATTCCCATACAGTCCTTTTGCGTACCCTTCTTTACTTTGCCTCTTAATGTGCAGTATCAATCTGCATCTGTGTAAGCTAACAACACAAGAAGGATAAGCAAGTTCATCAGTATTGCTATTCAAATTCTTAACCACATTTCATAACATTCACTACCAAGTATTGAAACACCAGGAATGCGTCCATTCCCTTAGGGTGTAGTCAATATTGAAAACCCTATCATGACCCAGTACCAGAAAAGGTGTGCACCCCCTTTCCAATGTGCGCCATGTAGGCCCTAATCATACTCAAGCAGTTTGCAATGATATAAATAAGATAGAGCATGCTCTGCATATTAACCCTAATAGTTTAGACATGCATGTTCTTGTCTAGGGTCATAGAATACTCATTTATTTCGCATATGTGCCTCACATGCCTTCTAGGCATAGCTTTACCATCTCACTTTCATGGTTTACCGACATGCAGTTTGGCTGAGACATTATCAATGGCGTTTCACCCAAAACCCATTTCCAAAGCATGGGATTATCCCCATCTAGTTTGGCTTCTGCAGGCCATCACACATGACCTTCCTGCAATGTGTCATCCTGGCACACTTTATCAAATAGCCAAACAGTCATCAATATTTAGCAATAAGCTTCAAGTATGATTGTTCCATAACCAATCAATAGCATTAATAATTAAATTCAATATGAATTTACAATTCTGTCTCCTACAGAAATTGATTTGCTTAGCAATGAGGCACTCCTCATATTGTTTGGCTCTTGTAAGTGATATCACGCTGCCCATTATGGTTTCACCCTTGCTACCATACCTGAACATCCACCTACAGCATGTCCTCCTGACACCATTCTCTATAACCCAAACAATCATTAGCAATTATAAGCAAATTCTCAAATCTGAAATTTGTAACTCTGTTTTCCTACAGAAATTAGATTTGCAACTATTTAACCCAGCCAATTTTCAGATTCGTTTCATGCGTAAATTTACAACCATGAAAACCTTCTCATAACCTTTGGCTTTTGCACATGGTAGATCCCGGTCTTTACTATGGACTTATCCTCATTGCCATACGCAAGACTTTTCTACCTGAAACTGAAACTTCAATTAGCCAAACACGTTGTGAGTATCTATGCACATAATCATTCATTGCCATAACAGTCACTGAAGTGATCTCAGAATTATAATACTCAATAATTCAAACACCTTCAACTGTTTCGCATTTGGAATGCAATGAAATATATATACATTTCTATATATGCATCATTATCACAATAAAATTTCATGACATAGTCACACAATCCATGCAACTTAAATAAATTGTAAATACTCATTATTTCATAGTCATATCATTCATACAACTCTGTCCTTCCACAGATCATTCTAGCATCCCATTGATCATGATTGGGCTCTTCATGCACTTACTATTATTCACTCATAACAGCCCATGAAATGATCCTAGAATTTTTATCAATTCATCATTTCATTCATTATTTACTTTGCAATAACATATGCATCATTCCTATGCATTCATACAATGCATCACAAGATTTATAGAATCTCTTAATGCACCTCTACTCAATGCTACCTTGCATTGTTTCATGAGTACTATGCATTCACGCATATTATGATCGAAACATGATTGTCTCATATAACTTGTATTATCATAATCAGGACCACCAGTCCTCACTTGCTTTGGTTATTAAGTACATGACATACACATGGCATGATATACATTCATATGAATGCATTGAGATTTTTAAACAGTCATAGGGTGTAAGGATCATTTCCTTCATTTACCCACACCTCACCAAGCTTGGTAGGTTAACAGTCCCAATCGGTATTCAATATCACATGCAAACTAACTCAACATAGCTCAAACATAGTGGAAGAGATCTTACCAAATCCTCTTTCAATGTTCATGCAATTTGGCACCAATAATCATTACCTGCATGGTTACCATTAACATTGCCTGATGTTACCTGATCAGTTGGCCTCTTACCAAGGTTGCTCAGTCCTTTTGCCAACTTTATGATCATAGATTTGTTGCACCATCCTTTCTACATAAGGTTGTTGGCTTCATGCAACAACATCCTCGGCACATTTAGCCATTATCTTTGGTCCTACAACCAATACCAACATCAATAGTGATTATCAACCACAATATTCTCCATTAGTGGTTCATTGCATATGCAGACTTCATTATTCTACCAATATGCAATATCCCATTTATGCACAAGCATTTCCATATGTACTATGCAATGTTTGTTAAGATGCCATCTAGTGCATATGCATCTATGTAATCCCTTACATTTTTAACATTTTTATGCCATATGACAATTTCATAATTATAAGTATGATAACAAATAGGGGTTTAAGGAATTCTTTCCTTTTCGATCCCTCATCGTAACATGAAATTCCTCTTCCATATCATGCAATTGTAGAAATTGCCCATATTGACAACAAAATTTGTTTGTCAAAACAGCCGCTGGCACTCTTCTGCACTAAATGTCTATGATATATGTAGACCTCCTTCAAACTCTGGTCATGCATCATTGTTCCCTATTGGACAAGATTTCCAATGCCTGTCTTCATGCTCCATTCCGACATCGGGTGCGGAAACTGCATCTCTTCAAAAATGACAACTTTCACCCCAATTCTGCACATTTTACACAGTTGCATTTTGGTCCAGAATGCCAACTTTAGCCACCTGTGGAAAAAAATATATGAGGAATCACAAAAACTTATCTATCGCGCGAAGTTATCCCATATAACAAGGAACACTCATCAATTTACGGATTTCAATTCCGATGTACCATTCATCTTCTATGAATTTATGGGTTTTACTACTTCTCACTTTTCACATTTTTCCAAAATTCTAAATTTTGGGCCAAAAATGGCTATCTCCCAAACGGTGCATTTCTGGAAAATCTTCGTCTAACGGAAACTGTCCATCTTAATGAGAGTATGACATGTCTAGTTCAACAAAATTTTTGATTCCCACATCTAGGGTCACTTTTACTGCCCACGAGCTTTTCAAAATCCCGAAAAAGTTGCTCGGAACAGTGCTTTTTGGCTTTCTTGCTCACCTTGACTCCACATCCTTTGGAGTTTGGCTCCAAGATTCTGAACTTAACATCGTGCCTGCTTCATGGCCGCACCTGATCAATTTCAGCTCAAACCGACCTTCCTTCAAGCCTCGGGACTCCGTCCTTCAAAAGTCACTATTATCCATTTTCTGTCAAATCGGAGTGTAATGGGCTAGGGGTCTTCACTGGTTCTTTCATGGCCCTGGATTTTTCGGGCGCCGCCGTTCCGGGCCAGTTCTCCGAACGCTTCTGCAATTGCGGAGCAATTCGCCGAAAGCTTCCGCAATTGCGGAGCAGTTCGGCGAACGCTTCCGCAATGGCGGGGCGATTCGCTGAATGCTCCCGCAACTGTGGAGCCATTCGGCGAATGCTCCCACAATTGCGGAGCCATTCGGCGAAGGCTTCCGTTGCGGAGCCATTCGGCGAATGCTCCCGCAATTGCGGAGCCATTCGGCGAATGCTTCCGCTGTTTCGGAGCCGTTCGCGGAATGCTTCTGCCATTGCGTGGAATGATTCCCCGGTTTCGGGCGGTTTCGCGGAAAGCTTCCGAAATTGCGGAACGATTCGCCGAAGTCTTCTGCAGTTGTAGAACGATTCGCCGAAGTCTTCCGCAATTTCGGAACGACTCGCCGAACTCTTCCGCGTTGCGGAACGATTCGCAGAATCCTTCCGCAATTTCGGAAGAGAATTCCTTCCGAAATTTTCGACGCCAAACACTTAGAAAATTTTCTGCTTTTTCGGAGCATTTCGCCGAATTTTTCCGCGTTGCGGGACAACTCGCGGAATCCTTCCGCAATTTCGGAAGAGAATTCCTTCCGCAAATTTCGGAAGGGAATTCCTTCCGCAAATTTCGGGGCGACTTCCCAAACTCCTCCGCATTGCGGAAAAACTCGCGGAATGCTTCCGCAGTTTCGGAGCAATTCGCCGAATGCTTCCGTAGTTTCGGAGCAATTCGCCAAATGCTTCCGCAGTTTCGGAAGACATTCGAGAATTCTCTCCGAAACAGGCTTAAACGAATTTTTCAAAACAAATTTTTCAAACAGACTTAAGAAATAAATTCTTAGTGAATTTATTTAAAGTGGTTTTGCGGAACACTATTAACCTTTAAATCACTAATCAAAAGAGTATAAAAGCTTAGTGAATTTATTTAAAGTGGTTTTGCTAATTTTGGCCATCTTCTACTTGCTCACTTTACTTTTCAGGTTCTCAATATACTTGTTCATGAACATGGTCGTCTTTCATGAATACTATTCCAGTGGAAATTCTATTGATTTGATTGACTTAACAAATGCTCTAGTTAGTAGCCTGTGATATGATGAATAGTTAGATGCAAGTGATCCAAATCTGTTCACCCATTTTGCAAATGGTTTGTATAGCTACGTTCACACAGATTTTTGCACAGCAACTTGTAAAAGCTTGTTCTGAAAAGCTTTACCCACTTATCAAGGTTCTTATTTCTATCCTTTAATAGTTTTAGTGTTTTGCTAGCATCTAGGAATTAAACAAACTTACTTGGAAAATATTTATTTGAAATTATATTTTCAAGGAGCATAGCTCCTTTTCTCAATAAAATTGTGACATAGGACAAATGTTGGATTTGCAGTCAAGATATTACGTAATTTAAGATAATATATAGGACTATGCTCTATACTACAGGTAAATAAATTCCACAAATGTTATTTATATAACTAAGTGAATTCAATAAATAAATGATTTAACGAATCATTGTATAGTTGCCAATGAAAAAAAATTCATTTATTAACCTGTTGAGCACATGTGTAGACACAACTAGACATTGTTAATATTACTTTTCCTACAACTAGTCAAGAGTTTAGATATTGTTTTTTATTCATATGATGCTTAAATATCTGTATCTAGAAGAAAAAATTGCAGAGATAATTCGAACATGGGAAATTGTTTTCTTATTTGTTCTCGTATTCTATAATACAAACCTTTGAAAAATGTAGTCCTTGCCAGAGTCTTTTCTACAGCTTTGCAAATCTAGTTAAAACAAATGTTTTACATTATTGATAGACTGGATCTTAGTAAATAATCCTTGCTCGAGCATTGCGATATTGAACAATTGAAGACAGCAATAGCTCTTGCAATAGTTTTCTTGTTGTATTATGTACTTTAAGTTTACTTGACAAAGAACCAAACAACATCAACAAATTGCCCAGGAAAGCACGTACCCATGTGCATTATTCACTATTTCATACACAGTATTGACCATTGACTAAAATCGATAGCGTTACAATTTAAGTATGTGTCAAAGAAAACTCTAGTTGTAGCAACTACTTGCCTTACGTAGCATCATGAATACTAACTAGTAATAAAACTGGAAACGAACACAGATGCTTGAGACCTAGAATAGCTTCTTATTCAATATTTGGTTTGAAAAAATCTCTTTAACATTAGAACACTGTTTATATTGCAGAATAAACTCTCTGAAATAGACTGCACTTGTTTTAAATTTAATTCCATACTTGTTTGTTTCATTATTTCCAAACTAAGCAAAATTAATTTTCACTAAAATTCAGTAAGCTTACTACTTGGGATTTTTAAATGACATAGGTTAAAAGCCTATTTTCCAGATTGCATCAAGCAATTTATTTACATGTTCCTAGAGAATACAAGTACAAGTAGAAACATTGACACTATGCCCTCTTCAAGTTCAGAAGGTATTTGCTAATATTTTAATATTTTCTATTGCTTGGACTTAATCTATTCATTCATTTAAAAATATCCTTTTTGCGAATGTTCTATCTATAGCCACATTATATATCCATTAGAGATAATGAAAAAGAAATTTGGTTCTGTTGTGCTCAAACTTTGTAATGTTTCTATCCTGGTGCAGGGTTATGATTTAAGTAGTCGTATAGGTCAAACTTTGTAATGTCTCTTCCCATCAGGCTTCAAATTTGAAGCCTTCAGGGCCCTTCAGAGGCTGTTTTGCACATCATAGAAGGCCACCTCAAATTTTACCATGCAAAAAAAATTAATTTCATGGTAAGCCCTTCAATAATTAAATTAACCACTACTATTTAAAATTGCAATAGAAGGGTAGCTTCAAATTTCACCCATCGACAGTTTTAAGTGGGAAATTGGGAATGTGGCTACTAGCTAGGTGACTTGGGAGTAGGACTCAGTTACTCTCCAATATCCACGTGTTTGATCATCGATGGATCATGGACCATTGGGCCTCTAATAATAACGCTTCTAAGTTCTTGTGTTTGCAGCGAGTGCTTACGTGTTTAACACATTTAATGGCATCAACAAATGTATTAAACATGGTTGGTGGCTCATACGTGTTGTTGGCAGTGGGCTTACCAAGTTACCATTTATCACATAACAATTTGTGAATTCTGAGTCCACAATCAAGAAAATTCTTGTAATGTTGCAGGTTGTTGCTCCCACCCATGGCCCCTACCCACAGCCTTGTGTTTTCTTTGTTGTATTAAGTTAATCCTACCGTCTACGGCTCCCAGCAGGCTCACACCCTATGTTTTCTTTGTTGTATCAAGTCAATCCTGCGGCTCCCGAGTCCCACCTTATGTTTTCTTTGTTGTACCAAGTCAATGCTCGAATTCCATGCTTCCATGGCTCCAACCATCAATATATAATATTACGGGAATACAAACAAGCTTTTTCGTATACCCCTACTGCACTGCGGTCGAGCTACTTCCAAGTTCCACCTACCCTATCTCCGCTAGTCCTCCAGGAGAGTTTGCAGAGTGAAGCTGCCAATGCTAGCCTGATATAAACATATATAAAGAAATTTGTTTTCTTTGAGGAGCTCAACTTGAAGGCTGATTGGAATGATGACATCCTATGAATTTACAGGTATGTACATCATTTTATCCATTCATGATCCCATCAATTATTTAAAAAATTATATATTTGATTAAAATTTTGTAACTTCAAAGTTCAAACACAATATTATTATTTGACTGAAATTTTATTAGTTCAAATGGGCCTTGAAGGCTTCAAATTTGAAGCCTAGACCCAAGAGTGTGTTTGTCACAAATCTCCGTTAGAGGTTGTTTAGAACGACATTTATCAATTCCCAACTGTATAAACAAAAACAATTGCTTCTTTCTTCATATGTTATGTGTGTACGCATATGATTCCATGTGCTCCTTGCCTTTCTCTATTTTCCATTTTCGCCTTATCGAAGCTCTTGAGAATTTAGCTGCCCTTTAACTTTCTTGAAATGGAGGGGACAAGGAAGACCATTGTTTTCACTCTGAAACTAAGTGCTTCCCCATGCAGCTGCCACTGGCCATGGTTGCAGCCCTACAGGAAACACGTGTGCGCACTACGCCCCCCAGCTTTACCAAAAACCATGGGGATTTCAGGAAGTTCCCACTCTTCCAACCTCCATGCATCTAGTTAATGAGTCAGATCAAGAATCCAGACTTTGTATCTAAAGATGTATTGCATGAGTTATTTTCCCCAATTGCTCAATCGTCGAATCGATAGCTTCCTCTAGTACATGGTTTAAGATTGTTGGTATTTATTAATATGAAGACCACCAATGCTACAACACTTACAATCCCAACTAGGTATCGAATTTCAATATGATTGAGAATATGCAACAACATCTGGTGAAGGACAATGCTTAAAGCTGGCAATTTTCTTAGAATGCCCAGTGCCCACTCCTGCGTTCGATTGTACGAAGTGGGACAAAAATGTTTTTGTAATCTTGATTTTTAGAACGACAATGCTACTTTTCCTTTTGATTTTGTTGCCCTTATCGGCTGGTCTAGAATAGAACATGAACTTCAACCATATATGCATCTCCTCTCTACTTGGTCTACCTACGTTTTACTTATGCTTCACAACCCATCCTCTACTCCATCATACCACATAGTTAGTATGTATAACGAGATCTATGGGTAGGCCTATAGAGAAGAAGCATCCAAGGTCCTTAATCAGCTATTAAGAACAAAAGCTTCCTGGAGTCTGATAGTTCTCTTTGCTTAAACCATAACATAGCATGTAACATGTAAGGAGTGCTTAAACGTATTCTATCCCAAGTACGTGTGGCATTCATAGTGTTGAATGAAAAATTAAAACATATATTGTTGTCATTGGAATTCAATTATGTCGTAAGGTACACAATTAGAGTGACAAAGAAAATTGATATTAGTTTTCAATCCAATCCAACTTCTTTCTTGAACTGTTCTCTCTAATAGACTTGCGTGAAGGAGGATTATAAATGGCATAGACAACGCAGTTGTTTGATAGAGGTGCATGAAAGTGAATTATTGTCCTCAATTCAACAAAGTAAAAAGTTACCATTCGGATTCTTTCCCTTCACCTTTTCTACCGCCTTTCTGCATACATCTCTATTGTTCACTAATTTAGCAACAGATACAGACTAGAATCAACGTCCAATGTTTTTGGCTTCTGAAATAATTTTTTTCTTTTTTTGCTTACATTATCATTTTTTCCATTGTTAAGTAGGCTAGAATTTATATTAGTTTGAAAAATGCTAGTGATTTACAAAGATTGAACTTTTCCAAGAATAAGCATCACGCCTCTTTTAGAAGAGTTGAAGAACCCAATTCTTCATCAAGCTTGTACTGTTCGAAGCAGCCTAGGAACCCATTTTAAGAGGTATTAAATATTATTATACTGGTTAAAAGTTGGATTGGAATTGGGCTAGCAAGCTAACTGTAGCTGCACTGATGCAAAAAAAAAAAATCTATAAAATTAGTTATGGCAATTCACATTGAACATCTGGAAAGTGGATTTTCTATGTGTCTCCTAAGTTATGTTTCACTAATAAATTCCTCATGTTCATGGAAGAGTAAAATAGTATTAATTTTGGCTATAAGGATGAAAGTTAGATTGGAATGGGGTTAGCAAGTTAACTGTATTATTATACTGGTTAAAAGTTTAAGAGGCAAGATCAATTTGGGAAATTGCTAAGATGGCAAAGGTGGCATAGTGGCCTAGAGACCGAGCCGCTAGATCGAGGCGAAATATGGTTGTGTTATATGACATATATAAAGTTCAGTACTGCCATATCCACTGCAAAATAAAGCCTCTCTACTTTACTACATAAATAAATAATGAAAATTTGATATTCTAGTACATTTTCAAATGAAAAGAATGACTTATTTTTACATGGCAGCATTGAAGGATTCAATATCTACTTTACTACATAAATAAATAATGAAAATTTGATATTCTAGTACATTTTCAAATGAAAAAAATCACTTATTTTTACATGGCAGCATTGAAGGATTCAATATCTCTTAGGCCTTCAAAGTGAAATGGGACCCCACCCTTCAAATTTGATCCCTGCAGTTCCCATGGTTTCCTTACTGTGAGCACACATAAACAAAAGAGCAATGTAATAGATTGTCTTAGGAGTGAATTGCTTGCTGTATGGAGCCAACTCCTTTATCATCGATCCAATGCTCGGAGTAACTGCAACATTAAACATCCACATTTTGTCGGTTGTACGAAGATTAAGGTGGCGGGCCCAAATCACATGGGCTGGCTAGCATTAACTGCCTTGGTTCTTCGAGCTGATAGATGACATTAAGGATAAATTGCTTGGTGTGTACAGCTAGCTGTTTCTTGATTATTGATCTAATCCCTAGGGTAAATGCAACATTAAATATCTTATCCCATCAATTGTATACATATTAGGCTCGCAGAGCTAAATCACGTGGGCTTTTGCCGCGGGAATGAGCTTTAACTGCATTGGCTCCTCGATCCCTCCCTCGTCGCCTTGTCGTACTTTCATCCACGTTCACATCCTCGGCCACTCCATCCGCTGGTTTTCTAATGTTATTGTTTGTTGTCTAAAACATTCATTGAATGATATTTATACTTACTATTATTAAAATATTTTCAATATACTTTAACCTTGAGATTGAATATTTATACAATATTAAACTATTATTAAAATATTTTCAATATACCTTAACCTAGAGATTGAATATTTCTGCAATATTAAACATGTTTATCATTTATAACTTAGACCGGTAATATTTTTGCTACATGGAAATTTAGTTGGAGTTTTTCCCAAGATTTATTTCATTTCATTTGATTATATTTTGTTGGATACCTTCCTTTCGCCTTAAACATTTTACTATTTTTATTTATACAAATGTCTCAAATTTATGAATTGAATGAGTTTTATCTTTGATCCTAGTGATTTGTTTGGCTTATTCTTAATTTTCTATAGACCACCCTCTAAACCACATCTTTTCTCTAAAAGTATAACATCTTTTCAAGGCCTATGCCACACATGTTTGTGATTAAATCCTTTTTCTAGGTGTCCAAATTCTTAGCAATTCCTTTTAGCTTAAAATTTATTTTTGCAATTTCTTTGAATATTTAAAATAATGATGTTAATGAAAAACAATATATGCTATGAAAGACAAAGCTCTTTCACTATTTTTTAATATGCATCGTTGTTTGTGTTAATGTCATTAAACATTGTTATTTATTTCAACAAAAAAAATTTACCTAAGCAATACTACAACAAGCATGAATTCAAACAATTTCATATATAGAGAATTAATTCATAGAAGCCCACTATAACCAACTTTGACTGTTACAAAATTGGTTATGCAAAAATAACATGATTATTAAAATGTATATAGTATCAAAATTAATTTTATGAAATTGGTTTTATGAAACAAAACCTAAAAAAAGAAACCTTCCTGAAATTGAACTATTTTACAACATTGAAATCATTTTTTCCTTCGAGCATTAATTCAATTAAATTTCACACCAAAAAATATTATTGCATTTTTTATATTATGTTTGTTGAAATCCTCATATAATGCAATATAGTTTGATAATTATGTATATATGAGGCATAGTTAATTTTATCAAATTAATTTTATGAAGCAAAAAACAAAAAAGGGAAATTTAATCAAATTTGACTATTTTACAATGTTAAAATCAATTTCCACTTAAAGCATCAACTGTCAAATTTGACACCAAAAATATCAATGTTTTTTATGTGTTACGTTTATTGAAATCCTTATGTAATATAATGTACTTTCACCACTATGTACATATGACACATGTGCTTCCCTATCCTTTTGCATGACTTTCATGTTTACATCCATTCGTTCCCTTTTCGAAATCCCCACATTTTTAGAGAACCATAAGTGGTATATGCTTGGTCCTTTCTTCTTCCATTGTAATCCCCTATTAGAATTATGTCCCTTTTGCATTAAATTCAGTTATGTTCATTGATAATCGCTACTACAATTCTTCATCATTCAACAACTATTTCCTATATTAAAAAAAATTGTTTTAGGGGAGCAAAATAGCATGCCACCAAGAAGTTAACTTTAAATCCGTTTTCAATTGATTGTTCATGGAAACATCTTTGGCATATGTTTTGATGGGTTTATGCTTCGATTTTGAAACATTTCAAGCTTTTTTCCTAGCTTCAAGAACCGTTATTGGAATGTGGACATCATTTTTAGCTTTCGACAAAAGCATCCTAGCTTCAACAAAAGATAACTTCTGACAAATGCCCAAAATTTTCCTAACTCAACGCATAATATTCCCTTTCCTATGTTGCATATTACTTTATTAAAAGTCAAATGGGTGTAAATTTGTTTTCATTACAATTAAAATAAATTTATTGTATAAAAAATGCTTGTTATTGCTTTTTTTTCGTTCTTCATTTGCTTTTGAAATTACATTTCTTATAAAAAAAACTAAAAGCGTTCTCTCCTTGCTACTAAATTTTTCCATTTTTTTTCTACAGAATTTGCCATCAACACCTGCAAGCCAATCAAAACAACTATAATCCAAATAACGACAGATTGGCCAAGCATTTCATAAGCTCCTAGAATCAGTAACTTGCATGTAATACACCCATTTTGACCCTTCGGATGTATTGGATTTTAATGTAAACATTGCATATATGTGATGTAGGATTCCTAGCGTGGAGCTCAAGGCCAAGGCCCCGCTAGTGAATGCTTAGCCTGGTATTTTAAATTGTGCTATCCATGTGCTAGTAAGCCATGGAAAGTGTAAAAACATGTAAATGATTATAATGCAAATAAAATACCAAGGGGCTGGCTATGGATGCAACTAAATGAGGGGGCCATGGGTATCCACTAGGGAGAGGTGAGGGGATTATGGGATTGAACCCTAGGTTTCCATATGCCACCTTGGGAACCCGGTTCCCTTTGACTGTCCTAGTTGTCATTTATTTCGGTTGTAAGGAAGTACTTTAGAAATCATTCCATGAGAGTGATGGAGTATGGGCAACTCTGAAATTCATGAGGCAGGGTATGGGCTATGTTTTGGTTGTCCCATAAGTCACTCCACCTCTGGGTAGGATGTTTCCTCATTCATCATTCCATGGTGGAGGGGGAAGCATCAGTTGGAGAGAGGACGCAGGCCCAGCAGGGAGAAGAACCAGAAATCGCGACTTGGAATGAAGCCACGATTTGCAAATCCAAAAACGCCCAGAAATTTGCGTTGGAAGTGAAATCCGTTGGGGAATCCATGGACCTGGACCTTGGGGTGGTATTGAAAGGATTGGATGCCCAGAAATCTATTGGGAGACCCTGATTTGATAGCCGAAAACCTAGTTGCAGGACAGAACCTTTCGGTTGCAACCTTGAAGAAGATCCAAGAGTGGATCGTAGTGGGAGAGAGACCGGGGAGTTAGACTTCATGGTAGAGCTAGTGAGGGATCATTCATCCTTGTTTTAGAAGTCGAGACCAGCCATACCTTCCCAGGTCATCGCTGAGGGAAGGTGCACCCGAGGGACTGGCTAGCAAAGAAGGGGGCCTTACTTAGGTTGAGAGTGGAGGTAATGGGGGTGCATGGACTATTTGAAGCCAATGGGGTATGCCTATAGCTCTGTGGTTGAGATCATTGGCTTAGGATACTTCTTCCATGTCTCCCCACTTGCTTGGTAGAGATAGTTGTGTCTTGGATGACCCTGAATGACTATGCCTAAGGCTGTGAGTGAGCCTGTTGGTTCCTCCTTAGTGGATACATAGCCCCAGCTCGGGGGTGGTCTCTGAGTGCTAAAAGAATACAGGCTGGGCAGAGACCTATGGTTGGGTTGGAACTTTGCGGTCCATAGCCAATTGCTTGATGATTTCACCTTAAAGATAAGTATTCTATGTGTTTTATTTCTACAATGATTTAATTATTGATGGTTGTTATTGATATGTTGAATGCATGATAGGTATGTGTGTGAATAATGTTTCATTCCACTGTGCTTATTTGAGTATGCATATGCACACATGTGATTGTACTTATATAAATCTGTTCATTGATGAATAGGGATAAGTGTTGTAAAGGCCCAAAATGCTCAGAATGTTCAGTCAGGGTGTTGGGGGATAAATAGACACCCCCTGTTGTGTTCAATCTGTGGGTCAGATGAAGGGAGGGCCCATGACATAGTGGATCAGATCTCTTTATAGAGTGGTAAAGAGGCATGGATGAAGTTTGGGAAACACTTTGAATGGAATAATGGAAAAATCAAAGTCCTCAAGTGTGGCAGAGGATCACACCATTGCATAGAGACCACCAAGAGCTTTCCAACGATACCAAGTTTGCAAAAAATGGACTTAGGATGAGAAAGATATCAGACTGAGGAGTTGGTAGTAACAAGGGTATATGGCCAACTTTCGTCTTTTTGAACCCGCAGTGAGGATTGCGGATTGTGGAAGTCAGAGGTGTGATTCTGTGAAGCTGAGAATTTGGGGGTTCCAACTTCCGACTCCTGCATTGCAGATTGCAGATTGCGGAAGTCGGAGGCATAAATCTTCGGAGTTGCATGTTGTGGTTCTGACTTTATGACTCTCGCATGGCGGAATGCAGATTGCGGAAGTTGGAGGGGTGATTTCTCTGGAGTTGTGCATTTGGGGTTCCGACTTCCGACTCCCGCATCGCGGATTGTGGATTGCGGAAATAGGCGGCGTGATTCTTCAAAGCTGAGAATTTGGGGGTTTCCAACTTCTGACTCCCGCATCGTGGATTATGAATTGTGGAAGTCAGAGAGGTGATATCTTCGGAGTTGCACATTGTGGTTCCAACTTTCCGAATCCCACAAGGCGGATTGCAGATTGCGGAAGTCAGAGAGGTGATTTCTTCGGAGTTGCGTGTTCGAGTTCTGACTTTCCGACTCCCGCAAGGCGGATTGCGGATTGCAGAAGTCGAAGGCGTATTCCTTCGACGCTGTGTAGTTGGAGTTACGACTTTCCAATTCCCGCAAGGAGGATTGTTGATTGCGGAAGTCGGAGGTGTATTTCTTCGACACTGTGTATTTGGAGTTCTGACTTCCGACTTCCGACTTGCGGCTTGCGGACTGAAGTTGTTGCGGCTGTGTAAAAGTGCAGAGTTGCGGAATCTTTGAAAAAAAAAAATAGCAGGTTGTTTCTAAGGAGCTCACCCATCACCTCTAAAGGGCACTGAGGGGATCGGGGACGTTACATTGCACTTGCCTTGGTTAATTTATATTGCAACAAAATACGGTTATTTACAATCACTCACTACACACCCTATGTAGTCCATTTTTTAACTTTTGACTAAAAAGAGAAAGCTACCTAAAACTTGACATCTTCAATGGTGTTATCAAATTCTTTCTAGTTTTACTCCTCTACGAGACATTTAACCAACTCATTTCGTATATTAGTATTTATAACATTCTTCTCCAACTTTATGCACTAAATAAAAAAATCCAAATGTTCAATCTTTTAGCTTAGAAAAACAAAACAAACTATGATCCCAGCATACCATTATCCTATAGCTCATATACAAATAACAATGTAACTTAATATAAGTGACAAATCTATGCATTTCTTTTTAGAATAAGCATTGTCAAATTCTACTCGGCATTAACGAGTTTCCCTTCATGCAAAATATACTCCATTTGTTTTTTTGCTTGCAGAAAGCAACTTTCCTCGTTACTGCTATTTTTCTTGCCATGTCTTATGTCATTTCCAAGTCTTGCCTTTTCTAAACAATTTATGAAACCTTCAAGCTCTGGGCAGAGACATCACAGCTCACTGTTCTTGTCTATATAAGTAGACAGATTTCGAAAGAAGAAATGTAAGTACCACAATGGCGTTGGGTTATTTGACCATTCATGAAATCCCTCTGTTTACACGAAATCTTGGATTTAACTAGATTGCAGAGGCTACTGATTGAGCCCAAATGATTCCATGAATTAGAGTGAAAATTAAGGTATGTAGGCTATCGTGACCTAGTCTTGAATCCCAGTAACCACACCAACACTATCTCTATAGATCTGACATACTCCATTGCTCGAGTGCTTCAGAGGAATTGGAGTATCTTCTGCATCATAGCAAATCAAAATCAATGAATTCCTCTTGTTATAGCTTGTAATTGCTTTAATGTTTCTTATGGGGTATGCTGAACACTTTTAACTTATAGCAGGCGAATGCTTATACCTTTTCCACGATCTGGTAGCGATCCTTTTTTTTCAAATGAATTCTGTCTTGACAACAATCCATTGCAAAAAAATGGTTTTAAATGATGTTAATTGTTGACTTGATTATTTGTGTGACCACATGCCACAACATAACTATCAATGTAGCTCTTTTGGTAGTCTTGTGTTCATCGTTCATACACCGCTGCTTCTTTCTTTTAAACACTCATTTTGATGGATCTGATGGATCTGTAAACCGCAGACATAAGAATACCATTTGTGGCTACAATATATTTCCTACCAGCTCCATTTGAGTGTGATATAAAAATGTTCTTACATCGCTTTTCTTTATCGTGGCTTTAAGGTAGAAGTAGAGATTATGTACTTCTTCTAAGGACGCCTTAAGTAATGGCTTCACTCACTGTGTGGCCAAACAAAATAAGATCCATTTTCTCTTGCAAAATAATACCGCAAGCTTCTTCTTCAATGATCAATGATATTGACAGGTCCTCTATTGCCAAGAATTCCCATGTCCTTTTCTTTCACATTCTCAACCACGAACATATGTAAAGTATTGTAGGAGTAGTCTCAATGCATCACGAGAATTTTGGTTTCCACAACAGCTGTTATTATCTAATCTAGAAGTAGACATAATTTGATCTAATGTCTCAAAGAACTAATCGTCTGCATTGCTATAGTCGCTCATTATGTAGACATCACCTCAATTTCCTTCTGAGTAGGAAATGTGGGCTTGGTCACATGGACGATCAGATTATAGCTTCGATAAAAAATCAACACATACAAAAAACACTAAACTTTTCAATTCATAATCTAGTGCTTTAATGGTTGAAGAAGAAATCCTATTGAGGGATGTTTGTTATGGTCACATATTCTTATATAACAGAACTCATTGTACTGTATTGTAACATGAGAGAATTTTAGGTCTATACAATGTGATATATTAAGAATGTGATATATTAAGGGACATCTTGTGTTCTTATGTGTGAATGTTTTTGTGTTTGGCTGCCCAATTTCCCAAGAGCAAAGGACCAAGGAATATGAGATAAGGGTTTAGAAGGAGGACTACTTCATAAGGATTGGAGGGCCTATATGAAGTAGAAGTGCTACTTGAACAATCGCTAGGATTGCAAGTTGGATGATGATATGAAGTGGATGGTGCAAAGTGACTATTTGCAAACTCATATTGGAAAAATTAGGAATATACGGTCCATACAACAACTATCCATATGGCAGACTAGGTATGCTTGGTGGAATGTCGATGGCCAGTGGTGGATGGGGAGCACTATGTAGTTAGTTTAATGGTAAAGACCTATAATGGTTTGGTGTATTCCTCTAGTGGTAAATGGACCCAATGAGTCTATCGGTAGCATGTGAGGTGTTGAGGGTGGTTTTCTCAAGAGATAGATGTCGAGGTGCATTTTGGATGATTGTGTATAAATACCATGTTCAAGCATATATTAAATCAAAATGTTGAGATTTGAGGATAGCCTAATATTTAGTTTTTGTTATGATGGTTGTTAAATCCTTAGAAATAACCAGGATAAGGAATTTGAGGAACCAATCCAACAAGAATTTAGGTTAAATGTTGATTTTTCACAATGTACATCATTGATGCCAATTGGGGATGGGACCGTGATGTGTATGGATGTACTTATGCTAAACTTCGAGATAATATCAAGCCTGAGATCATGGCGGATAGGAAGTTTAAAATAAATAAGGAAAATGGTGATGATGGACTTGAATGTTGCATGCGTGTTCATAGGAAAATTGACATACACTTGGCAATTGTTCCTATGAGATTTCTCTAAAACAATCGAAGATGAATGTCATCTTTAACTCCATTGTTTCATGAACACCATGCATGACATGTCATTACATGGTTAGCAATATCATCTCCTTTTTTCCCTCAAAATTTAGTATGTAGGATGGTAACTTTACTGACATGTTGAGTCATGGTGGATAATGTTTGACATGATCATTGATGAGTTTTAATAATTTGGGAGATTTAAGGTAGCCATGAATGGTAAATTTGTTTGGGTAGAACCAATGTTGGTCTAAAGAAGGGGGTGTACTTCCACTAGATGTAGAAGAGCTTGAAACTGATGTGAAGGGGATATTGAGAAAGGTATATCTAATCACAGTTGATATAATCATATAAGCACGTGTGTGGGTGTTGAGTGGTGGCTTCCCTCATTGGGAATAAGGGGCAAAGATAGCAAGAACCCCTCCTCTAATGGGAGAATTCCTTGAAGCCTTAAATAATGCCAAGATGGCAGTGAGTTTTTCTATGATTTATACTTTAAGTGAAGAAATTTTAATGAAGTGTGCTATATGAAATGACTATAATCAAAAAAATGCAACAAGATAATTCAACATATAACAAATGCAAAATGGTGCATGTATTATTTTTCAAAGTAGTATCAATGTTGATTATAGGATGTATTATTTATAGCATGTAATTAAGAGAACAATATTGTGATCCTATTGACTTAACACCCTTCCTATCAATAATGTAACTAGACCTTCCAATAGCTCTCCTATTGAATGGTTTTTAACACACTGAAGATGGACAATGAAGGTGTGAATGAATTAATTATTTTTTAGGGGTGTTGGGGTTATGCTCCACAAGAACTTCCAAAATTGACTTAGGTGCAATTGCATCCCACAAAATGCCACTTGGTGATGATCTTGGGTTTTGGCCACTAAGATGAATACCTCAACTATGGATAGGTGGTTTGGCCTCAAATAGTCAAGGGTTGTCTCCACAAAGAGAAGGGTGGCTCAATGCAAAGAACATAAACAACTTAACATCGACTTTAGTATCCTTGGGAACGACACCATCTTATCTAGGTTTTGTCACACTCAATATAGTAGGATTTGAAATTTCCTAAAAGAAAACAACAATTGTCACACTCAGTATAGCAGGATTTGAAGTTTCCTAAAAGAAAACAACAATTACGTTTTGTGTGGAAAATATTTAGGGGCATTATTTGGATGCCTAGTTCGACAACCCTAACTTACATTGTAATTTGTTTTGTGACCTCTTAGGAGATAAATTAGGTCAGTTAGAATTAAGTTTGTTGAATGGTTTTAAAAAGGTTCAATTCTGAAATATGGTGTGTCAAAGGAGGTATTTCAAAACTCTTACCTTTTTTTATACATCAAGATTGCTTTACGAGAGCAAGATGAAGAGCATATTCAAATGAGAGAAATTTTTAAGTCCTTTTATGTGTGCTTCAAGTGGTCAAACACATGTGTGTTGAAATGCTTCAAATAATCTTTCAATTGACTTGGAGAAAAATAAAAATATGGCATGTGACCATGTATGGGTTCTTTGCTCTTCTTAAATTAAATTCCTAAGTGTGTTTAGATGATTGCAAATACTATTTCAAAATAAAATGTGCAAAGGGAGGTATTTCACTCTCTTAGTACTTTCTGATTCACCAAGATCTCTTTATGGACACAAGGTAAAGAGCATAGCAGGATTAAGGAGAGATTTTAAGTCCCTTGCTTGTGTGAAGACACGGGTCTTCACTCAATGAAACTATGTTATTGCGCTTTCATTCATGGGATATTAAATAATACCCCTAATTTCACTATATACTGATAAATACATACCAAAACCCTTTTTTAATCCCCCCTCCCAATACATATTTCCAATTTTAAAAGCCCTATTTTTACAAGATATTCCCTATTTTTACTAGATACCCTTTTTTACACCCCCCAATTCCTATAAACCCCCCATACCCTACTCCCCACCCCCCAATACCTATAATATATTAACCCTATTTTTCACAATTAAAAAACCCCCCTTTATGAATGAATGTGATATGATATTGGCCAACAAGGTGAATCCCCCTGTGTGTGAAGAGTGGACCAATCTATATTACTTTGGACAAGATATCTGCAAGCAGAAACTGTCTAAACTAATGTATGTCTATCCAAATTGCCTAGTATAATAATTTTTACCTTTGGAAGTAAATAAGAAATGCATAATCTACTCTAGCGTAGGCTAGAAAGCTATTGGTAACCTTAAAGCCCAAATCCTAGAAAAAAAGTTATAAAGTGATTTTTTTGCCTACTTAAACTAGGTTGTTTAATGACTAACAAAGATAAAATAAGTTGCTGGTTGTTTTCTTAATTTTTTAGAAATTGAGAGAACTCATCTGGACTACATTTGTGAGAATAGAAAAATGGGAAAATTGAATTTCAATATAGTCATGCAAGTCACGATGCATATGTTGCTGGTTGTTTTGTTATTTTTTTAGAAATTGAGAGAAATCATCTGGGCTATGTTTGTGAGAATAGAAAAATGGGAAAATTGAATTTCAATATAGTCATGCAGGTCAGGATGCATACAGTTGAGTGACTATGTGGGTTGCAGGTTACAATGCTCACACGATAAAGTGTTACGATAGAAAAACTGGGAAATTGAAGCAAAAATGTTGTTGTTGAAGGAAAATCCACATGCGTTTGCTAAAAAGAGACATTTGTTATTGCATGGGAAAAAAGTGGAAGGAAATTTACATTCATCTCTCAAAACTCACCAGTTAGGGGTATGAGTGGTAAGGTGTAGATCCTACAACAAGCCCCAAGTTAGCATGTCACATCCCCTCCCATCATACTAGTGCAATGGAGAGGATCGTGATGCTAAAACTGGGCATCTAGCCCCATGAACTTATTAAATAAGCATTCACATAATATAAAAAGACATATGGAAATGTATAATTATAAGAAAACACAATAGAAGTAATTTCAATTACACATCCATCATACATTCAAGATATTCATCAAATAAATAATTGCAAAGTTAACACAAGAGAATACTTGTCTTTAACAAAGTAGTCCCAAGCAACTGGCTATGCAACTGCAACGTTCCACCCAACCATAGGCCAGTTGTGATCATCAATATCTCAACACACTGCCACCCCCGAGTTGGGCATGATCTCTACAAGGAATCAGGGAACAACAGACTCACACATAGCCCAAAGATACACCAAATCATCCAAGCCAAGCTACAGTTGGGTTTATCAGGCTGTTAGGCAATGGAAGGAAGAATTGCTAAGCTAGTGGGATCATCCATATAGATATGGGCACCCTCTGCAAAATCTATCTAGCTTGGTCCCCACAATACCTACACACCTGGCATAAGGAAGTATTCCCTTCACTAATACATAGTCCCTCAGGCCATACCTTCCATTGTAGTGTTCTTCAAGGTGTGCATGGAAGAGCAACCAGCCCTTTTGATACTCTTGAGAGGTTACCTCCTCACTAGGTTTATCAAGCCAATTCTGGTCCACTTCCACTCCTAATTCTTGCTCATAATTTCCAACCAACACAGGGATGCACCCTACAACAAAACACAAGTGCTGAAAAACGTGGGCAACCAAAATGAACTGGTAGATGGGGAATAAACCCTGGGAGAGCAAATTCGTTTTTAGAAAACATTTTTCGACATTTCAAGGGCAAAACCGACCTCTATAAACCCCCAGAACGTGACTCCCTTTCTCCCAACCACTGTGCAACACCAAAACGAGCTCCCAGCTATGGAAAAATGCAGGAAATTGGTAAAAAACGTGATGGGGAAAGCCCAGCTAGCTTAGACTGCGTGAGAGAGGAAAGATTATGGGTTCAGAATGGCTTTGGGCACCATTTCGTGGGTGTTTTCTTGCCCCAGAAGCAAAAGTACATTTTCTCAGGTTGATGTCTTGCCCATGCACGAAATTGGCTGCCATGCCTCTTCATTCCCAAGGCATTAACTGCCTCAACCAATTTCTGAAAGAATTAAATGATTGGGTGCATAAGTCAGAATGGTTAGTTGAGGGTTTATTCATTGACATTTGGCTTATCACCATTGGCTCAAGGGTTTGAATAATTTCCCTCCCTATTCCTTGTAAAATCATGCCCCCATCTCTTTGTTGCATTGCATTGCTAGTTGTGGGTTTTTCATTAAAATTCGTATTTACATGATGTCTTAATTTACATTGTGCCTATCTAGCACAAGAACCACAGGCATCTATTTTTAATTGTCGATACATAAAACGGTAAATCAATGGTGGGGCCTTGGCCTTGAGCTCCTCACCATGATTAAATAACAATATTTACATCATTTACGATTTAATGCGAAGGGGGTCAAAATGGGGATGTGACATTCCCCTCCCCTTACATCAGCATTGTCCTCAGTGCTCATCAAAACTGAACAAAAATGGATATGCCACTCTCATGGCATCCTCTAGCTCCCATGTAGCCTCATCGGGACCGTAGTGCTTCCATTGCACCTTTACCTGTCTGATGGCTCGGTTTCGGAGCAATGTTACCTTCTTGTCTAGGATGCACAATGGATCGGTTTGGAACTCTCCCTCAGGTTCCACCTAGATCACATCCCAATTAATCACATGGTTAGGATCATGTACATATTTCTTAAGTAAAGAGACATGAAAAAAATTATGAGCTTTAGTGCTAGCAGAAAATGCAAGTCTATATGCAACTGGCCCTATTCTTTCAAGCACTTCAAATGGCCCACAATATCTAGGTGATAGCTTGGCACAACTCCCAAGCTTCAAGGAACCCTTCCTTGGCCTCACTCTAAGATACACATGATCCCCAACACTGAACTCCCTATGGATCCTATGCTTATCTGTATAGCTTTTGTGTCTATCTTGGGCTGCTTTTAAATTTTTCCAGATCTTTGCAACCTCTTGTTCTATTTCCTTAAGCAATTCTGGCCCAAGTACAATTCTGTTTACTGGATTGTCCCAAGTCACTGGTGTCCTACACCTTCTGCCATACAAAGCCTCATATGGACTCATTCCCAATGATTCTTGCTGCCCATTATTATATGCAAACTCTACCAGGTGTAGATAATCCTCCCACTTGGATGGCTTGTCCATTACATACATGCGAAGCATGTCTTCAAGCTCTTGATTTACTCTTTCTGTTTGCCCGTCTGTTTGAGGATGGTATGCGGTGCTAAAGTTCAACTGTGTACCCAAATCTGCAAAGAGACCTTTCCAAAAATTGGAAGTGAACTTGGTATCCCTGTCAGAAATTATTGCCTTAGGCAACCCATGTAATCTAAAAATTTCCTTCATGAAAATATTTGCAATGGCATCGGCTTTATGTGTGGACTTAACCGATATGAAATGTGCTGCCTTTGTTAACTTGTCCACCACAACCATGATGGAATCATGTTGTCTCACAGTCATTGGCAATCCTGTAATAAAATCCATGAAAATTATTTCCCATTTCCATTCTGGAATTGGCACTAGGTGCAATAAACCTGCGGGGTGTTGGTGTTCAACCTTCACCTGCTAACAGTCCATGCACTTAGAAATGTATTCAGCAACATCCTTCTTCATCCCTGGCCATAAATAATATTTTCTTGTTGTAGCAATTGTTTTCTGATATCCTGGGTGACCAGAGTATGGAGCTTTATGGATTTCATCCATAACAATCCTCCTCAAATCTACCACATTGGGAATATAGACTCTATTTTTATAGGTAAGAAGTCCGTCTTCCTCCAAATCATAGCCCTCATACTTCTTGCCAAAGTCTTGCTGCTGCAATTTGTCCTTTATCTGCACGTACACTTCATCCTCAACAATATGGTTAACAATCTGCTGCTTCAAATCTGGTTGGCAAGTACTAAGTGTTGCCACATGCATTTCATGTACCTTCCTGCTGAGTGCATCAGCCACCTTGTTTTCTTTCCCTTTTATGTGTTTGATTTCAAAATCAAATTCACACAAAAATTCCAACCATCTAGCTTGCCTAGCATTTAAAGTTGGCTGATCAAACAAGTATTTCAGACCACAATGGTCTGTCCTTAACTCAAATTTTCTTCCCATTAAGTAATGCCTCCACATCTTTAAAGCGTGTACTATGGTTGCAAATTCTATATCATGAGTAGCATAGTTCTTCTCATGTTCCTTCAACTTTCTTGACTCATAGCATATCATGTGGTTGTCTTGAATAAGAACTCCTCCAAGTCCTTGATTGCATGCATCGGTACATACCACAAAGTCTTTTTTTGGGTTTGCAATTTTCAAAATTGGTGCACTTGTAAGAAGATTCTTCAACCATTGAAAACTTTCCTCACATCTTGGTGACCATTCAAACTTTATCCCCTTCTTTTGCAAAGAAGTGATCGGGTTTGCAACCTTGGAGAATCCTTCGATAAACCTCCTGTAGTAACCAGCAAGGCCCATAAAAGATCTCACATCAGTCACATTCCTTGGAGTTGGCCAATTCATAATGGATTCAATCTTCTCAGGGTCTACATATATTTCTTCGTCGGAGATGATGTGACCCAAATAATGAATTCTATCTTTATAAAAGTCACATTTGCTCAACTTTGCATACAGCTTATGCTCCCTTAGTAATTGCATTGTCATTCTCAAATGTTCTTCATGCTCTTCTTCATTCTTAGAATAGATGAGAATGCCATCTAGGAATAAGAACAAACTTGTCCAAATACTTGCTAAAAAAATTATTCATGAGACACATGAATGTAGCTGGTGCATTTGTGAGACCGAATGGTACCACTACAAACTCATAGTGTCCATACCTCGTTCTAAAGGTTGTCTTATGAATATCTTCTTCTTTGATTCTTACCTGATGGTAACCATATCTCAAGTCAATCTTTGAAAATACCTTTGCTCCTCTCATTTGGTCAAAAAGGTCATCAATTTGGGGCAATGGGTATTTGTTCTTCACAATGACTTTGTTCAACTGCTTGTAGTCAATACATAACTTGAGTGTTCCATCTTTCTTTTTCACAAATAGAATAGGTGCTCCCCACGGGGACACACTTGGCCTAATATATTTCTTTTCCAGCAACTCTTGTAATTGCATTTTCAATTCTAGCAATTCCGGTGTACTCATCTTATAGGGTGTCTTAGACACTGGTGCCGCTCTTGGTACAAGTTCAATTGTAAATTCAATGTCTCTCTTTGAAGGGAGTCCTGGAATCTCATAAGGAAAAACATCCCTAAATTCTTGCAATACATGATAGTCCTCCAATTTAAGAGTTTCATTCTCTGCTGCCTCTAAAATGTGGGATGCATACAATTGACATCCCTTCCTATAGAACTTCTTCAGCTGCATGGCTGAAACCTGTCTAACAGAAGTCACCTTTGGAATGCCTTTTACAACCCTCGGGTTTCCTTCTTCGTCCATGTATTCAAATGTCTTATTGTAGCAGTCAAGTTTAACCCTGTGTGCTTCTAACCAATCCATTCCAATGAGAATATCATAGGAACCCAGTGGTAAAATATTCAGATTTGCGTAAGTGAATAGCCCATCCATCTCTAATGGACATTTCTCTACAATTTCAGTAACTTTTCTCTTGGTTCCAGTGGCTAGTTGAACTAACCATGATTTACTATGCTTTAATTTCTTAAAAGCACAAATCTCAACAATTCTAGGAGTGACATAACTGTGAGTAGATCCAGGATCAATCAAAATAGAAACAGATTGCTTAGAAATCTTACCTTCAACTTCAACCACAGTTGACTGATGAACTGCCTGGCGGTCGTCTAGAGCTGCATAGATTCTAGGGATTGTCCTTGCCACTTGACCCACAGTTTCAGCTCCTTGGATGTTGTGAACTTGATTTGGATTCCCATTCTGATGTGGACAGTTCCTAAGCATGTGCTCCCCTCCACAACCCCAACATTGAAGTGGTTCTCTTGGCTCCTTTGGATCTCTTGGCTTGTCTCCCATCATCCTAGTTGGCTTAGTCACAACCTATGATGGTTGCCTTTGCTGATTCTGGAATTGAGGAGGCTTGAACCCCTTCTTCCTTTGATCAAACCTTTTGTTTTTCTTATCCTTCCATGCCTTATGGAATTCTGGTTTGCTTTTGTTTTGATCAAAGCAATACTCGGCCTTTCTTATGGCCTCCTCTAGAGTTCGAGGTTCATCAAACTCAATTCTATCTTTATATGACTGGGGAAGTCCACTTAGGAAATGCTGAATTTTCACATTATCATCTCGAATATACCTGACATACCTCAGCAGCTCCAAGAACTTGTTTCCATATTCTTCCATGGTCAATTGTCCCAATCTCAGCTCATGTAACTCTTTGATCTTATCATCATAGTACCTATCGGAGAGGTACTTCTGCTTGAAGTATTTCTTGAACTGCTTCCACACAATCTTCCTTTCATTGATCTTCTTCACTTGCCTGATGTGTTCCCACCATATATATGCTCTTCCATTCAAGTTGAAGATGGCTACCCTTGCATTCATATTTCCTGAGTAGTCTTGGACTTGGAAATACTTTCTCATCCCAAGAAGCCAAACATCAACTTCTTGACCAGAGTTTACCTCTCCATCAAATGTAGGAGGTTTCACCTTCTTAAATTCCCCATGTGAATTGTTCTTGTAGTGCTTCTTCCTCTTACTTCTGCGAGATGAAGAGCTGGAACCTTCAATGGATTCTTCAGAGTCAGATGATTCATTAGAAGAGATTTCTGGAGTATATGTTCTATCCGTAGAAACTCTTCTTGAGATACTAGCCCTCTTACGGGAATTCCTTCTAGAACTACTCCCACCCCTTTCTGGATTTGATGTATGATGCCCAGAGTTTATTTGCCTCTAGATGTCTGTCAAACTCTATCGCATGGCTGCATTCAACTGATTTAATTCTTCCTGAGCTTTAATCATCCTTTCATTGTCTTCTCTACAACTTTGCAACTCCACCCTTAGGCTTCTCATGGTGGTTGCAATACCTAGAGGAGTCTCTTGATTTCTTATCCCATTAGATTCTGTTTCATCATTTTTAACATGTATGTTCTCCCCCATGGCATATGTCTCAGGCTCATAGGGATCCTGTGCATCATCCATGATGTTGATTTTCTTGTCCCAACCAAAATCCAAAACTTTCCAACTATACTATCTAGAGTGCTGCCCTGATGTAACTGTGATTCTGCAAAATGTGTTCATCAACACAATTGTTAGCTGCATTATATTCTCAAAAATTCATAAATTACTTTCATGCACGTGGAAAAATATTATATTGACAATTTGTCAAATCATAGAATTTTCTCAAACTCAACGACATATGAGGGGGACGACGGGGGTCAAGGGGGCTTGCCCCCTTGTGGCTTTTCGGACCAACTCGCCGAGTCCTTCTGCCGTTGCTGGCCAACTTGCCGAGTTCTTCCGCAATTTCGGGGCAACTCATGGAGTTCTTCCAAAATTTCCCTTTGATGCTGAACACTTAGAAAATTTTCCGTTGTTTCGAGGCAACTCAGTGAGTTCTTCCGTTGCGGACCAACTCGAGGAGTTCTTCCGAAAATTTCCTTTCGACGCCGAACACTTAGAAATTTTTTCCGTTTCGGGCCAACTCGGCGAGTTCTTCCGCTGTTGCAGACCAACTCACTGAGTCCTTCCAAAAATTTCCTTTCGACGCCGAACACTTAGAAAAAATTTTGTCGTTTCAAGCCAACTCGGCGAGTTCTTCCATTGTTGCAAACCAACTCGCGGAGTTCTTCCACTGTTGCGGACCAACTCGCGGAGCTCTTCCAAAAATTTCCTTTCAACGCTAAACACTTAGAAAAAATTTTACCGTTTCGGGCCAACTTGGCAAGTTCTTCCGCTGTTGCGGACCAACTTGCAAAGTTCTTCCGAAAATTTCCTTTCGACGCCGAACACTTAGAAAATTTTTTACCGTTTCGGGCCAACTTGGCAAGTTCTTCCGCTGATGCGGACCAACTCGCTGAATCATTCCGAAAATTTCCTTTTGACGCCGAACACTTAGAAAAATTTTAAAAACTCTTAGGAAAATTTGAAATCTTTCCTTCTATCAGTGATGACTGCTGCTCAGCAGGAGGTGATCTTACCTCTGTAATTTTATTCAACTTAGCCATTTTAGGCCCGATGCTGATACCTGTGGTGATTAGGAAGGGACCTTCCCATGTAACTGTAATTAGATTTGGCCCATAAAGGTCCAATGCTGTATCCTATGGCTCTGATACCATTCTGTCACGTCCCCTCCCATCATACTAGTGCAATGGAAAGGATCGTGATGCTAAAACCGGGCATCTAGCCCCATGAACTTATTAAATAAGCATTCACATAATATAAAAAGACATATGGAAATGTATAATTATAAGAAAACACAACGGAAGTAATTTCAATTACACATCCATCATACATTCAAGATATTCATCAAATAAATAATTGCAAAGTTAACACAAGAGAATACTTATCTTATAACAAATTAGTCCCAAGCAACTGGCTATGCAACTACAACGTTCCACCCAACCATAGGCCAGTTGTGATCATCAATATCTCAACACACTGCCACCCCCGAGCTGGGCATGATCTCTACAAGGAATCAGGGAACAACAGACTCACACATAGCCCAAAGATACACCAAATCATCCAAGCCAAGCTACAGTTGGGTTTATCAAGCTGTTAGGCAATGGAAGGAAGAATTGCTAAGCTAGTGGAATCATCTATATAGATATGGGCACCCTCTACAAGATCTATCTAGCTTGGTCCCCACAATACCTACACACTTGGCACAAGGAAGTATTCCCTTCACTAATACACAGTCCCTCAGGCCATACCTTCCATTCTAGTGTTCTTCAAGGTGTGCATAGAAGAGCAACCAGCCCTTTTGATACTCTTGAGAGGTTACCTCCTCACTAGGTTTATCAAGCCAATTCTGGTCCACTTCCACTCCTAATTCTTGCTCATAATTTCCAACCAACACAGGGATGCACCCTACAACAAAACACAAGTGCTGAAAAACGTGGGCAACCAAAATGAACTGGTAGATGGGGAATAAACCCTGGGAGAGAAAATTCGTTTTTAGAAAACGTTTTTTTTGCATTTCAGGGGCAAAAACGACCTCTATAAACCCCCAGAACGTGACTCCCTTTCTCCCAGCCACTGTGCAACACAAAAACGAGCTCCCAGCTATGGAAAAATGCAGGAAATTGGTAAAAAACGTGATGGGGAAAGCCCAGCTAGCTTAGACCGCGTGAGAGAGGAAAGACTATGGGTTCAGAATGGATTTGGGCACCATTTCATGGGTGTTTTCTTGCCCCAGAAGTAAAAGTACGTTTTCTCAGGTTGATGGCTTGCCCATGCACGAAATTGGCTGCCATGCCTCTTCATTCCCAAGGCATTAACTGCCTCAACCAATTTCTGGAAGAATTACATGATTGGGTGCATAAGTCAGAATGGTTAGTTGAGGGTTTATTCATTGACATCTGGCTTATCACCATTGGCTCAAGGGTTTGAATAATTTTCCTCCCTATTCCTTGTAGAATCATGCCCCCATCTCTTTGTTGCATTGCATTGCTAGTTGTGGGTTTTTCATTAAAATTCGTATTTACATGATGTCTTAATTTACATTGTGCCTATCTAGCACAAGAACCACAGGCATCTATTTTTAATTTCCGATACATAAAACGGTAAATCAATGGTGGGGCCTTGGCCTTGAGCTCCTCACCATGATTAAATAACAATATTTACATCATTTACGATTTAATGCGAAGGGAGTCAAAATGGGGACGTGACATAGCAGAAAAGAGAGTAGGAAACCTATAGATGAGAAATGAGTAAAAAACACAAAGTGGAATCTTCAATTCTATTGTGGGAAAAATGGCTAAGTGGTGAGCACAATTTCCTTTCCTTGTAGGTTGCAAATAGGAAAACATATCATGAGTGGGTTAGTGTGATAAATACTAGTGTGTTTAAACAAATAAACAAATAAAAACAAGTATGGGAACTACTTCAAGGATAAAAATTATTAAAATGACATGAGAACAAACACAAGAAATAAGCTTCAACCAAACTATGTATGTCCAATGGAAAATCATGTATACAAGGGTATCATCGTGAAGAATGTAGCTTGTAAGATGGAAAACAACATACCCTTTGGGAAGGGTCCTTTAATCTCTAATTGCTCTCAAACAAACTTGGGAATGATGAAGGAAAACACTTGTTTCTTAAGTGAAGAAGCCAAGAAAACATGGAAGCTTATGGATGGAAAGAGAGTTTGGGGAAGAGAGGTCTTCCATTGTATTTCTCACAACATATCCTTGCTGTATTTTTTTATTATGGAATGAATACACATGGCCTCCTTTTATAGCTAAAATGGAGATCTTCAAATAAATATTTGACAATGTGAATTCTCCTCTTCATGAAGTGACCTATAAGTACAAGGATGAGAGCCAATAAATGCCCAAGTACCTAGTAGATAGAGCCAATTCAAATCTCTTGGAACCCAAATGTATTTGAGCAAAGTTTAAATTCCCCGAGGACTTTATGAGTCCAAATTTTTATCAAGTCATAATGGTTTTGAATAAAATCCTACATTGATCCAGATCGATATCGGTAGGCACCCACCTATTCCACTGGCTCAAAATAGTTTCCCATTTCGACAATTTTCTAGTAATTTTTCTATGGTTTTTCGGGTCCTAAACTTCTGGGGCCATTTTGAGGCCCTAAATGATGTTTTTTTGTGATCCATTTTTTAACTGCTATCTTAATGCAAACAATTAGTTGGATCTCTCAACTTGTATTTATCGGATAGACCTTTCCAACGAGCTATCGAGCGCCCCAAACGAAGATCGTATGCAAAAGTTATGACCACGGGAAGTTGATTGTTCAACTAACCACCTTGGGGTCGCAAACTTTATGACGGTTCATCTTCTAGGGTTAGGTTTTTGGATGCTTGGGATTCTTTCCATCATGATTATGATAAATAGGCCCATTCGGCCTTTTTTTTTATTCATATTGGCACGAAGGAGCAGAGCGGCCACATCTCTTCTCAGAGATAGCTACTACCATTCTAGCTGCTTTTATTTTACAGTATGTTCTATTTCCGCTATTTAATAGAATATGTGTTTACTGTATCACTATGTTCTTCGCAATATATCTATGTATATGATTATATATATGCTATCTTCTTTCGTTCCTACATAAATCTTGATCAGTGGTATCAGATCAATCTTCTCTTTGATTGTTTCTCGGTGCATGTCCCCGACGAGGTAAGGATACAAAGAGTTGGGTCTCGAACTAGTTTCACTTGGGGAAGATCACTCTTGCCACCCCAAACGAATTCCCATGGTAGAAGAAAAGAGAGACGACGGATCAAGAGATCCTATCAAGTTGTTGCTCGAGGAAGCCCTCGCGCGACAGAGGAATGAGATGATGGATAATTTCGCCCAGATCCTTCGACATATGCCAACGACAGAAAATACACCTTCAACGAGCAGCCATTTCGGAGATGCGAATCCCTTCAAGGTACAAGTTAATTTTGATATCCCTTTATTTGAAGGCCAGATCGATGTCGATGCCCTATATAAATGGTTGAATTTACTAGAAAGGTATTTCTCTGTCTACAATTTTTTCGACAGGGAAAAGATCGTCTTTGCATTCCTCAAGGTTTTCCCCCATGTCAAAAATTGGTGGAAAAATTATTGTGAGCAAAACTCATCAGACGAGTCTGGATTGTTTGATGCCAATCCCACTTGGGCCTCTTTTATAGATGTTGTTAAGGAACAATATTACCCTATGGGAAACTATGATGGCCAGTACACAAAATGGACCATTCAGCATCAAGAGAGGGACCAAACGGTGTCGGAGTACACCAAAAAACTTCATACCTTGTACACAAAGCTAGGTAGCAAGGACTCTGAGTGGCATCTAGTACTGAAATATCGCAGTGGCCTACATCGGTACATATGAACATAGATGGATTTCCTGGAAATATCTTCACTTGGATCCGCCTCTCGATATGCTGTCAAAATTGAGCAAAAATTTTAGCAAAAGAACTAGCGTGACTTCGGACCTACGCAAAAGCAGGGAAAGGGAAAATCTGGCTCGTAGAACACAGGGTAGGGAAAGGAAAACCAGTCCCAAGAACAAGCAAAGAAGGTAACGAAAAGACAAAGAAGGAGACCGGGAATTGGTGCGAGTTCCACAAAAGCCCCTGGCACAACACTGATCAATGTCGCTCAAAACAGTCATTGGTGGCTGAGATCAAAGCTTCAAAATCAGATCCCAGTTCTGATTCTGACTCAGAACCTAATTTCACAACCGTGGACAAAGAGAAGCAGATCATTGATGCAGAACCCAGTGTCGTTGTTTCTACCACACGGATTCAACCAGAGGAGCCTGAAGAGCCGTAGGCAGAGGAGCTCCTTTTCCACTCATAGATGTGGGTGAAGGGAATTCCCCTACATTTTGTTGTGGACAGTGACAGCCAAAAGAACCTGATCTCAGCAGAAGTCATCAAGAGATTGGAGCTACCAATAACACCACACCCACAACCATACAACATTGGGTGGCTAAGCCAAGGACGAGGTATCCACATCAGTCATCAATGCCACCTACCATACGTCATCAAGCCCTTCAAAGATGAGGTATTGTGTGATGTGGCCCCACTTGAAGTATGTGATATTATTTTAGGATAGCCATATATGTGGAAGCGTCATGTTGTATATGAATCATGACCTCGTAGTGTCATTGTCACTTTGGGAGGACAACTCTATTGGATACCAAAGATAGTTGCACCTACCCCAAACAAACAGTGTAGGAAGATAATCTCCCACACTGGGAAATTTTCCCTATTCACAATTGCCACTGAAGGAGAACATCATATCACAGAGACATACACAACCTCTACACATGATCCCTTTACTCAGCAAAAACAAGAAGAACGCAAAGTCATTGCAACATCGTCTATCCGGGTACATCTACAGTGCAAGGCCACGCATTCAAGGTGCTCCTCCAGAAAGAAACCATCTGCACCAATGCAGACCAAGGATAACACGACAACCAAAACTGTTGAACAGATATAGCGCATCCATCAACAACAGTTAGAACCCTCTGAAGATGTCAAAGTAAGGCAACCTTTTCACTTCAGCAAATGCCACACTAGGAGCTCAACTCAACACATGGCTCGACATAAGATAAGGGGTTTGACGCAATGGAGACCATTGCTTACTGAGGGGGGAGGAATGGTATAGATGGATTTCGGTGGCCACCCCCCTATTCCACTGGCTCAAAACAGTTTCCCATTTTGACAATTTTCTAGTAATTTTTCTATGGTTTTTCAGGCCCTAAACTTATGGGGCCATTTTGAGGCCCTAAATGATGTTTTTTTGCGATCCTTTTTTGATATATCATATTAACACTAACATTTATCCAGATCTCTCATCTTGTATTTCTCGGATAGACCTTTCCAACGAGCTATCGAGCACCCCAAACGGAGATTGTATGCAAAAGTTATGACCTAGGGAAGTTGACTGTTCAACTAACCACCTTGGGGCCGCAAAATTTATGACGATTCATCTTCTAGGGTTAGGTTTTTTTATGCTTGGGATTCTTTCTCTCATGCTTATGATAAATAGGCCCTTTAGTCATCTTTTTGTATTCATATTGGCATGAATGAGCAGAGTGGCCACATCTCTTCTCAGAGATAGCTACTACCATTCTAGTTGCTTTTATTTTAAAGTCTGTTCTATTTCCGCTATTTAATAGAATATGTGTTTACTGTATCACTGCGTTCTTTGCAATATATCTCTATTTATGATTATGTATATGCTATCTTATTTCATTCCTGCATAAATCCTGATCATACACGATGTCACTTGGGTCATGATGTGAGGTCGCATGAACTACTAAAATTCACCTATGTATTAATTGATCCATTACACATGTTGATAATTTGATAAAATGAAGCTTTGTGAGTTTCATAATGTATGTTAATTATGTTTTCCAATAACAGATGTGGAAATGTCATAGGTGTGTGAAATTTAGGTAATAACACTACTACCAAGGACACCTAGGTTCCCTAGGATGTTGCTTCGCCCCTGCATATTACTACAACCATGTGTATTAATACTTCCTAGGAAATTGTCAATATTGAGTGGGGCAGTAGCATTAGGAGGAATACTCCAAACAAAAGGGAAAAATAGGATTGGAACTCGCTTTCAACATTAAAACTAGGAGTATTACCTCCTCCAAAGGATAATCTTGAACTGAGTGCTAGAGTTCCTATGGAACGCATTCTAACATTAGGTTGACCATAGGTTGGGATGTTTGTGTTAGCAAATGACATATTTAATGAAGGGACACTAAATACATGTGTCTATTGGTGGAAGGACTTGTTCCACTAACTAGTGGTGTGAAAGGGGATTTTTTACTTCCTACATATACACTAGGTGTGGTAGGGTTAGATCCTCAGAGATGTGATGAACCACTTGTTCTAGGAATATTATGTTGTGTATTGAGAATACATTCAAATGGATCTATAGGTACACCAAACTATATCAATATGTGAACATTAGGTTGTTTCAGGGAAGGATTAAAATTAGTTAGTAGTTGATTATCAAGAGTTTTCATTTCAAGTAGGCCAAAAATATCATGGCAGGTTTTGTTTGGTCTCTGAATGTATGGATACTTCCCTTTCAAGGATTTCCCAAGATGTGTGTAAGTTTTTCTCAGTATTAATTGGTTTTTTGTTATTTAAATGTCTTCAAGTTAATTGTGGTTCAACATTTTCGATAGGTGACCTTCCTAACCACCTAGACTAGTGTGTCAAATAGTCAACCACTTTGACTTGTTTTAAGTTCAATTTTTTTTCTTATTGAAATAAAAAAGAAAACTAATGCCACATTTGACACACAACCAAGAAGAAATACCCTAGGTAATAAATATATAAGCAATTAAAATCAAACAATATATGGAACCTTTCAACTAGTAGCTTGGTAGTATCAAGGCCCAGAACCAACTAATGAAGGTGGGAAGGAAATAATTAATGTAACTCTCACACAACAACCACCCAAGGTGAAAGCACTCTCATGAACAAAAACAAACTGAAAGAGAGTTGAAATAGGTGCTATATGTGTGTCTCACATACCACAAGCACTTCCCTCTTGCAGTTACATGTGTGAAACCTAGGAAATGCCACTAAGGTTACCACTTCAAAAACCAACAATTTGGGAGGAACAGTTATTGGTCAATTGTTTGTGTATGGGAAAGGAATTTAGGACTAAGTCCAAGACCTGAAAAATCTAAGTGCATTGGTGCCATGTTTATGACTTACCAATTTTTTAAAGCTCCCATACATGCATAGCCCACTAAAAAGGAAAGATGAGATAATCTCTACACTTTGATAGATTGACCTATCACTTCGCATGTGGTTGTGTTTCTTATACTGGGAAATTGTGGTAGGCTATGGTTATTTTTAAGAATGACCATGGATCTCTCATTATTGTTGGTGACCCTATATGCCAATTAATTACAACTAACACACAGGATGCCTAATATGAATTTTCAACCCAGGGAAGTCTTTTATTTCAACAGTAATTAGCACAGTCTATGCATAAACATTTCAAGTAGCTGATTGAATAAATTGAGATAAAATATCCTACCTATCTACTCAGTCAAACTCATCTCATGGATAAAACTAATCTATTTTATCTATCTAAGAAATCAAAGTACATTTAGCTTCCTACAAATACCAATCCAACAGTTACTGATCTAGGAATGAATAAACTAGACTTACTTTTTCAAGAAGTTGAATCCTAAAGATATCAAACTACAACATCCAATCACAACTTGTCTAATTCAATTATCAACTACTGCAACTCAATCATAACATGTCTAATCTAATGATCCATAAGAAAGATAAACAACAGCAAAGAAATAGAATTAAACTCGAACCATAATTTGACTAAGTTGGAAATCCTAGAAAGATAAATGACTGAAAAGAATCTGAGCTGAGCTTGACTGTAACAGCTAACTAGCACACTTGCATAAAAAGAACTAACCTACACAGTCGACTGTCACACCACGCAGTTACAACTATTCAGGATGCAATCATAAACTACCAAAGGAGAATGCAATTATCAATGATTACTGTTGCAGCTAATATATAAAATGTATCTACTGCAAATCCATACCACACAACAAGAAATAAACTAATCTATCTACTTAATTCGGCTATCTCTGTGAGAAGGCAGGCCCTGGACTTTAACAAAGATGCCGTGAACTAACACAAATTAAAACACCAAGATGTAAGAAAATCTGCTCCTTGTATTAAGAATGATGAACCACATTTACAACTCTCTATTTCAGCTTATACAATTACAAATTCTCCAACCCCAGGCTTAGAGCGCCTCTTTACATTTATACCCTGATGACATGAATTCGTTTCACAAAATATCGGACAGCCATGAAGATCTACGATCTTCAGGCTGCCGATTTACAATCGAACATTTATAGCCATAAGTGTACTTAAATGAAATCGTTGCATTCAGGCCTAAGCTGTTACATGTTTTTAGCAAACTGGAATAGATTATAGCTGATTGAACTGGATGATTCTCGAATGCTCTGTCGTGGCCTAGTCGCAGCTGACCATGTGGAGGAACACTTGAACTGTTGCAGCGATATGTGGAACTGAACTCACGAGGGGACAACTGGCGCCACGTATTCCTCTTCTCCAAAGGTTAGGAAGTTGCTACACCTGCGGTCTTCTCAAGGCTTCTAAACTATCTTTGTTAAATCGATCCAGATTAGCATAACTTAAAAGATAAAGTCCAAAACCATAAACAAATCATGCATTAATGGAATAAAACGATAATAGATTATACTTGTTGCAATCCATGCTCTGCTTGGGAAGATATCTGCTTAGATCAGGGAATAGTGAGGCAAAACAGGGAAAAAGGTGTAGATAGGTGTAGGAAAAAAGGGGCTATTTTGGGGCCCAACATCTCCCCCAAGCTATCCAATTGCATGTCCTCATGAAATAGCTAACTAATATGAGTCTGACTTTGGTCCTAGTTCATGTCGAGAGGAAAAATTGAAAGAAATGTCAGGTTCCTTTCTTTCCTATAGAAACCCATTGCAGGCAGCCCAATATTCCCAACATTGTTTCATTTCTGCCTTAGTTAGTGTATAATTATCCTTGTATTGCCCTCCTGGCCACCATATGAGTGGGAATTTGAACTTGAGTATGATCCGGATTTGTGTGGGAACGAAACAAAAGATAGCATATACAGAATCATATACAGAGATATATATTCACATACACAGATATATGGCAAGAAACACAACGATACAGTAAACACATATTCTATTAAATATCGGAAATAGAACAGACTGTAAATACAACAACTAGAATGGTAGTAGCTATCTCTGCGAAGAGATGTGGCCGTTGTGCTCATTCGTTCCAAGATGATTACAAAGAGAGGACAAATGGGCCTATTTATCATAAGCACGAGGGAAAGAATCCCAAACATCCAAAAACCTAACCCTAGAAGATGAACCATCATAAAGTTTGCAGCCCCAAGGTGGCTAGTTGAACAGTCAACTTTTGGGGGTCATAAATTTTGCATACGATCTCCGTTTGGGGCGCTCGGTAGCCCGTTGGAAAGATATATCCGAGGAATATGCTGGGGACCCCAAAATAAAAACTTTTTTGAACCCCGATTTCCCAAAAAATATCGTTTAGGGCCTCAAAACAGCCCCAGACGTTTGGGACTCGAAAGACTGTAGAAAAATTACTAGAAAATTGGCAAAATGGGAAACTATTTTGAGCCAGTGGAATAGGTGGGCGGCCACCGATATCCATCTGGATCAGAGTCCTAGCTAGTGAACTCCATGCCTCTTCATACAATCAACATACCCTACTACCCTGGGAAGAGCTAGTTTAAAATTCTTAAAACAGTATGGGTCCCTTTCTTCAAAGCTGGAGAAGAAGTCTGCCACCTGTGCTTGCTAACCTCTAAGGAAAGATGTTGTTTTTTGGATATCAGGTCAACACAGGTATAGATAACCTTCTCTTGCATCTTATTCATATGCTGAGTCTTCGAAGGAGATAAGAAACATCTTCCATGGTTTACAAGGAGAACCCGAGGAGATTGGGATTCACTCCTAATCCATATATTGGAGTTGGCCTCATTCCTAGAGATTGTCTGGAAGGAATCTTCCCACTGCACATGATTATTAACAAAAGAGGAAAAGGATCTCAACTGAACATCCCCTACGTAGGGAATAGGATTAGAGTGAGAATCACCAAGACATACCATATCGTGCAAATACAATTCAAACAATAGATGTTGCTCAAGAAAACTTCTTGACAAAAAGGTCTCTACGAATTGAGAAGGGATCAGCATTTGATAAGTCCTACCCTCCCGTAAATATTTCAACTTGAACAGGGTCATTTGTTCATACAGAAATACCAAATAGGAAGGAGATGGGGATCTTGAACTCAGTAGCTCTCGAGAGAGGGCATACATTTGGTCTTTCTCTTTTTGCATGGATTTGAATTCCTTCAACTCCTCCAATTCTTTTTGCACCTCTTCCAATTGAGATCTATGAAGAGTTAATTCCTCTGCCCACTTCTACCTCAATTATTTAATAGTCCTCCTATGTTCAAAGAGAGGGACCATCCCTTCTTGACACTGATCAATATGCTTTTTCCATTTAGCTAGCTCCATTTGTAACAAAGAAAGCTTTTTCTCTAAATGTTGAATCCTTCTATCCTCCACATATTTCTCATCATCAGCATCTAAATTAATAATTTGAGAAAATTGCATTCCTACCTTGTCACCAGATGTCCCATCTTCCTCATTTTGGATTGGCAGTGTAACAGCTTCCTCTTCCATCGGTGTTGCAATGGCCTCTGCTTGTGTTGCAATCTCAACAGTTAATTTTGAGGATGTTGGTTCTTGTGTAACAACATCCTCTTCCTATATTCCAACCTCAACAGCTTCTGTTTGTGTTGTTGAATCAACAATTAATTTCAAGAATATTGGTTCTTGTGTGACAGCATTCCCCCTCTAAATACCAAACTCAGCAGCTCCTATCTGAGTTGTAGTCTCAACAAATACTTTTAAGAATGCTGGTTCTTGTGTGGAAACATCCTTTCTCTTCAATTCATTCTCAACAACTTCAGTTTGAGTTGCGATTTCAACAAACATTTTTAAAGACACTCCTTCTTGTGTAACAACGTCTTTCCCTTGTACCTCGATATCAGCAATTGTTGTCTGAGTTGCAGCTTCACTAAATATTTTCAAGGATGTTGGTTATTGTGTAACAGCATCCTGTTTTTCAATTTCTTCACATTGCTGAGGTTGTTCTTGAATTACCTTGATGTCTTCTGGAAGATGAGACTGGTCCTGGAATAGTTTAGTATTTCTTGATGGCTGGGATTGTATTTCTTCATCTTCTCCTATTTCCAGATCAGGGATTATGACTATTTCTAGTTCATTCTCCTCCATCAGCTCCACTGCAGGTACTCTTTCTCCTTCTTGCTCACTAGCTCATTTCCCTATTCACATGACCCATTTGTCCACTTTTTCACCATCTGAGCCTCCGAAACCAACAAAAGGTCACCAAAAGACCTTAGTACACCCCTTTTTCCATTAAAAAAGATTATTTTTCCAAGAAAATCATAAAAAAACACTAAAAAATGGTCCAAATTCCCAAAAATATTAAAAAGGGAATTAAAATATTATTTTTATTCAAAAAAAGAAAAAGGAGGGAAAAGTACCTAAACCATGTTGGTCAATACCATTTGGTTTCCACAAAACCACAAATGGTATTCCTCACCACCAAAACCTATAAAAAGGTGGTAGGGGCTCCTCATTTCATCTCCTTCCATTATCTCATCCTTATGCTGCTGAAATCTCCCCTGAGCACTTTTAGCCATTGAAGCAACCTTGGAGAAAGAGACCTATTGGAGTTTGGAGCTACTCATCTTGGGAGTTGCTCAACATCAACCTTCACCATTGAAGGTAATATCGCAAGCACTTGCTTGCCCCCCACTTTTCAATACAAAAATTATTTCTTATGTTTCTTGTTCTTGATTTTTGAAATATTTAAATTATTTGCTTAGATTCTTGCTTAGATCCATGAAAAGTATTGTTTATTTAGTTTATTGTTTTTATTTCTATTGAAACTGCTACTACTAGTTAGTAGGTGCCCATAGCACTAAGCTTGGTTGCAAAACCGAGCCAACAGTTTTTGGCGACTCCGCTTTGGTTTGAACTTTAGATCTCTAGCTTTGCCATTAAATCTTAGTTTTTATGAATTTTTAACCTTTTGATCCATAGATCTACCATCTTAGACAGCAGATCCATTGCTGTTCTGAGATTTGGCCCCATAAACAGCCCGAAATTTTCAATTTTCGGGTTCGTTTCTCGGTTTCCGTGCACGGCTTCCGCCTCGCGGATTTTTTACAGACAGTCGCGCGGTCCATCGCGACTTTTCTGCCTTTTTCCGCGCGGTCCATCGCGGATTTTTTACAGACAGTCGCGCGGTCCATCGCGACTTTTCTGCATTTTTCCGCGCTGCTCATCGCGGCTGTGCGACCAAAACCTGCGCGGCTCATCGCGACTGTGCGGCCAAAACCCGCGCGGTCCATCGCGACTGTGCGACCAAAACCCGCGCGGTCATCGCGACTGTGCTGCCAAAACCCGCGCGGTCCATCGCGACTGTGCTGCCAAAACCCGCGTGGCCCATCGCGGCTGTTCGTCCAAAACCCGCGCGGCTGAATTTTTTCATTCGGCCATCCCGATTTTGAAAAATATTTTTTACTGTACTTTCTGCCCATAGCACATTTTTTACAGTACTAAATTCTGCATAGTTTACAGATTTGAAAAAAAAAATTACTATTTAAAAAAAAATGCATACCTAGAAATCTTTTTAAAAATTTTCAAGAAAGTGAAAGAAAGACTCATTTTGCATTCTTTATCTAGATTCAAATTTTTTCTTGTTTACTTCTTTAGAATCTTGCCCTTAGCAATTTTTATTGAAACGAAGAAATCCATTTATTTCTTTTAAAAAGGAGTTTATTATTTGCTTTCATAAAATCCAAGAAATCCTTTATTTTTTGAGTTATTTTTTGAAAAAGCATATTAATTCCTTTTAGTGAAAAAAGTCTTAGATATTTGCTTTGTATTTTCGAAAAGTCCTTTATTTTTTGAAAAATTTCCCTTAAAGCATTTAATTTTTTCAAGTTCAGTTTACAACACCTCACGTGCACTCACACGATCACTTAATTGAACTAAGCCTTAAAACGTACCTTAATTTGAACACACTTTTAACCCCACTTGGGGAACACTAAAAGAATTCTTGTAGCTAGGTAGTATTGGGGGGATAGGTGTTCCAATAACACCCCTCAGTTCATACATCTGAGACATAGAAGTTGTCCAATTAGGGAGCTAAAATCTCTTAGTACTTTTTGGCGCGGTCACAACCGGTTTGTGGGAAGGCCTCTCCCTTAGGAGGGTTGAAGTCGCGAGGATGGTTCCGGAAGCCTGAGTGGGATACCGAAACCCATTCAGTAACCGAAGGGCTACCATTCGCAGTTCTCGGGATATCCCTGTATAGGGATATTGCGATCAAAGGACCAAACGGCAGATTTACCTTTTCTCGACGCGTCATGAACGGAGTATCCTAGTAGCCTGTCTTTTTAGGATTGATTACCCGGTGTCCCTCCCGGTAGGGGGATATCTAGCCGTTGTCTCTACATTCATATTGTCTGACTTGGATTTCATCACCTTGCAGAGGATATCGTCTGTTTGAGTCACAATACTTTTAGATTAGGTGTTTGCATGATCTTTACCACCTTTTGAGTCTAGTTACACCTATTTTTTCTAGGAGCCGCTTGCATGTTGGTATTCTGACCGGTTGTTGCATTCCTCCACTTATTGTAGCACAGCTGCTGGGATAAGTGCATTTTTTTAGGATTGATTTTTTTGGCCTGTGAGCCTTATTTTTTCACTCCCCTTCTTGCACACTTGGTTGCATTAGGGTTTTGAGTCTTTTACATATATATCACCACCTGATACTTAAAACAATTTTTTTTACATAAAAAAAAAAAAAAAAATATATATATATATATATATATATATATATATATAAAACATAGTCTCACCATTGAGAATTCTAGACGTTCTCGTCGTCTACAGGGCGAACTCCCAGAGTTTAGTCCACTTGTCTCTCCACGTCACGGACGCAGAGCACTATCCCTTGATTCGACACATCGTCAATCAATTAGACGGTCATCCGATTCTGACATACCCCACTTCACCTTTGATTTGGAGGTAGAATCCGAAAACCCCACCAAGTTACCACCAACCACAGTTATGTCTGGAACACCAGATGATCCACAATTTACATTAACCATAGGTCAGACATCCGCAAACCCTTCTGCGGTAGTACCATCCATGGCAACAGCCACCCCCTTGGGAATGCCCAATATGGGTACCACTCCACATTCAGGAATGCCTAGCACAGGACCACCACCTGTCATGGGCATACCCAACATGGGGGTCATACCCCCTTCAGGTTCCACAAACCCTATCCCAGGAATCCCTAGTGCGATTCCTAACCCAAGTGCAACTCATGTTGCACTTGGCAGTGCTATACCAGGAATCCCTAGTGCGATTCCTAACCCAAGTATAACCCAAGTTGCACTTGGGAGCGCTAACCCATATCAGGCCACACCTTTTGGAGGGCACATACCCTCCATACCTAGCATACCTATAGGCACTACTGGACCCCTACACCATACCACCATGGCTAGGCAAGTGCCGGTTCCGGTCACCACATCCGCTAGCCTACCATACATGGCAAGTCTCAACCTGCCAGATTTAGCTAGGCTCACAAATGACCCCATCAGGCATGATCCTGCTTGGCCCCATATGCCCACTAAGCTTCCCTCTGACATCCCTAAGTTCGAGGGTAAGGCTGGAGAAGACCCCCAAAATCACATCATGTCCTTCCATTTATGGTGTTCCTCAAACTCCATAGTGGATGACTCAATCCGCCTACGGCTTTTACAACGCACCTTCACTGGCTCCGCAGCCAAATGGTATATCGAGCAACCCCATGGGATGCATTCCACATTTACCTCCCTTGCCTCGACCTTTCTACAATTCTTCCAGCTACCTGTCCGCTACGATGCGGGCGTCGAGATCCTACTGTCTTGCAGACAGAACACGGCCACGCATATCACTGACCATATTCATGATTGGCGTCGGCGCCGAAGCCTATGCAAGATCAAATTGGACGACCGAATATTTTTAGACTGGTTCCTTAAATCCCTCCTTCCTCTCATTGCGAAGGATGTAGCATCCGAAAGACCCCAGTCTGAGGAGGAGGCCATCCTTAAGGCCCAACAGTTTGATCTTATCTATGCCCAGTCAGGTTACCTATACACGATCATACCTGACGCCCCACGAGGTGACTCTGCACGCGGTGACACACCAGGGGCATCACATGCCGCTGATGGCATTATTGGCCAAATTACACCGCAAGCAAAACCTTTCAGTATGGTGAGCACCATGCCCGCCCCAGACCTTTCTAGGGCTACATCTAGTTCCGGGGCGACAACTTCTTATGCTCCAACAAACCAGACCCATCACGTTCATGGACCCTCTTGTCCACAACATTGTTATGGCCAATCGCCATCAGCATATGTACCCCCTACATACTATGCTCACCCTACGATACAAAACCCCATGCAGTTCCAATAACAGCCCATGCATTACCCACAACCGGTTGCACCGGCTAACCTCACACCTCCACCAGTTCAGGGGTACCAACAACCCCAGCAGACAACTGGACCACCTCCAGCTCCACCTGCATACTATCCACCGCAACCTGCTCCCGCACCTGCGGCTCCTCAAAATCCCCCTAATGCTCAAGGGCATGTGTACGCACAACAACATCAGCCCCAGTACCAAAATAACCAACGCAACCAGGGTGGACAACCCAACCGCGGAAAAGGACGCAACCGTGGAAACAATCAAAACCGTAACCAAGCTCCACAACCTACCCATCCTCCGCAAGACAATAACGCGGCGCCCGCTCATCAGAATCCTGAGCGACCACCTAAGCAAGCCAAAAATGCTAATTTACGAACAAACCATCCTTGTTCCATTTGCGGTGTCTATGGCCACTATACCCACGCTTGCCCACATCTGGAGCGAGCTCGACAACTATGGACAGATGACGCCCATCGTCAGGGGCAGGCGGCTCCTCAGCCGCCACCCAACCCCCCACCACCTCAGCAACAACCTTTGGTGTTACAAAACCCTTTCCCAACACAAGGAGTGGTGAACACTCAGCCGTTAGCCCCCCCACAGGGCAACGTGCAAACACAACAAATCACGTACGCCGCTCCTGATCAACCCATGTTTGATTCAGGCACACACCATTTGTTGATGATGTCGACTGCCGCTGCCAACCTCCAAACCCGTCGGAACCAATATGGCTCCACCTCTGAAGCCCCTCCCACCGACAAAAACACTAACGTTAATCCCACAAATCAAACGTTACGTATACCTCCGACTCCACTTGATGGTGCTTCTAAAGCACCTCACTTCCCACTTCGTCGCATCAACAGTAATCCCAATGCTCGCGCTGCGTCGAATTGCAACATCGTAGACGACTTAGCCCAGTCTCCTGCAGCCATGTCTGCTTTAGAGGTTTTGAAAAACTGTCCTTCGCAGCGCAAAACTTTGCTCTCTGCCATTGGTGCCATTGACCCCAATGATTCACAGCTGATCGCATTCGATTCAGACCAATCTGAACCACGCCTGCCTTCCTCTTTAGCATTCCAAGTTTCCGTTTCTGTTCGGAATCTTGTCATCCATCGGTGCATTATCGATGAAGGGGCCTCCACATGCGTCATGTCCACATTCGTTTGGCAGAAGTTGGGATCCCCCACTCTCCAGCAGTCCACCACTGCGTTGCGAGCCTATGACGGTCGTTCGGCACAACCCCAAGGTCTTTTAGCCAATGTCCCTGTCCAGCTGGCGGGTAAAACCGTGCTCATTGACATTGAGGTCATCAATGCCCAACTAGACTATAACCTTTTGCTTGGTCGCAACTACATGTATGCCATGCGGGCTGTTGCCTCATCCGTATTTCGCACCATGCAGTTCCCCCATGAGGGACGCGTGGTCAAGGTCGACCAGCTCACCTATTACGATCCCAAGGCCCCCGCCACACCTGAAAATGTTCTCCCCATGGTTGAACAACCTGTTTGTGATGCAACTACCTCATTCAATTCCTCGTTAGGACCCAGAATTTACTCCGAGGTGCCGATGACCTCTACATTCCAGGTCATTCCACCACCATCACCGGAGACCCACGTCGCTAACCTCTGCACCCTTTCACAAACACCCGGTAATCAACCCTCCTTGTTACCCAAACCACCATTGGTCCCTAGTCACATTGGGGTTACACCCATCCACACAATCCCCTTTCTATTTCCTCCTTCGGGTGTAGTAAGCGCCCCGGTTATGGCTACCCTTAGTCTACCCGGGTTAACATTGGGATTACCCGTGTGGTATATTTCGCCTCCGGTTCCACCGCCGACACCAAATGTCATCCTGCAACCGGTGCAACCCATTGTTACTTCTACCCAACCACCTCTTGGGATCACGACTCCTTCGTCGTCGATGAATCCCCCTCCATTCGTCCGACCCACTGGGGGCAGAGGCCCACAACCATACACTGCGGTTCCCCCACCCAAGGTAGTTAAACCTCCCCCCGTATTTCGTGCTCCTCCAAAATGCTCGCTGTGTGATGAGTTAGGCAATCCAACTCATCAGTGCCCACAGTTACCTGCATTGCAGGAACACATGCAAATGCTGGACGATGACCCCAACATCCCGGTGGTCAAGCTCGATCCAAACCCCATGCCTCGTGATAAATCACTGCGTACCAACCACCCATGTGCGATATGCGGTATTTACGGCCACTACTCCCACAACTGTCCTGACATCCCAGACTACAGAGCAGCTCTCTACGAGATGAACAATTTGGACCTAGAGACGGCACCCCCTACTATCGAGGATATATACCCTCCCGCATCATCCTCATCTGGAGAGATTAACACCATCTACACGATCTCTTCGACTACCACTACCTCATCACTCGATTTGACCACTCAAAGCTCCCGCAATGACGAAGAGGTTCTCGAGATTCCTACTACCTTTGATTATCCCGGGGAAGACATGCACCATCATCCATACTTCCTCCTGGAAGAGACTTCATCCACCACCGCTACCCAATCCGCGGTTGAGTCCAAGGATTTCCTTCCTACTAAAATCGACTGGTTAACGGATCCCATGGCCGATATTTCTCCCGTCATCCACATTGACATCTCTGACCCACTTGGTGCCCTTCATACCATCACATTAGGAACCTCCCACAGTGAGCATGAGATCGGAGAATACCAACAACTCTTCCAAGAATTCACTGATGTCTTTACTTGGTCAGATACCGAAATGCCCGGCCTTGACCCCGCCATTTATACGATCTCCACTGGATACCCCTCTGTCCGGTCGGCCCCTTCCATTGATCCCTTTGACACACAGGTTCAACCCTTTCAAATCGACCAGGAAACCACATGTCCACAACATGGGGGCAGGCCCAAAACCTTTCCTACTCATCATCATCGTGATCCTCATCGGAGATACTGGGGGCATCCACCCCACAAAGGGAATCCCCCATCATCATATCATCACTTCAGTATGCCACCACGAACCACGAACTCATGGTATAACACCCCGCTAGCAGTTGCTCAATGCCCTATTGATCTCTCTCTGAGACAACATCTGTACCACATTGACACCTCTGAGTTAGGGGGCATAATAGATTACCTCGACCCCGGGATAGGGGGCATGATCAATCATTTTGAACCTTCCCCATCATCTCTATCTCAACACCTCAATGAGCCCATCGTTCAAACCAACACATAGGTGATCCACAATCACACACCCCATGCACATAGCATGGGGGCAGGTCGTTAACCCTGCTCACTTTTTCATATTCGTGATCTCAACCATTTTTGAGGTCACGTGTCACTCGTATATTTCAGTTGATTTGATACACCTAGTATTTTTCCCCCACGGGTCATCATTTCTCCCCACCACTGCATCCTTCGCTTAGTGGGATCACCTTTATTTGTAGCCATTTTTTAACCTAGTTCTTTCCTTTAACCATTCCGGAGTCCTTATGACCTCCATTTTTCGCACCATTTGCACTGCCGGATTCATATTTCTGTGCCCGTGATGATGCTTGAGATCATTTCTCGCTCTCACCAGGACCAATATCAACATTGTGTCCCGACCCCTCGTCACCTCGGTTTTGCATGCCACATCGGCTGTTCTCCGTTTTGGACGTGCCATATATCACCGGATTTAGTTTTCCGCGCTTGTGATGATGCTTGAGATCATTTCTCGCTCTCACCTTTAGATTTTCCGGGCATTTTTTCCACGCCCCCTCGTTGCCTCGGTTTGCGTGCCACATCGGCCGTTCCCCGTTTTAGACGTGCCTTATATAGCCGGATTCAGTCTTCCGCGCTCGTGATGATGCTAGATATCATTTCTCGCTCTCACCTTTATATTTTTCGGGTATCTTTTCCACGCCCCCTTGTTACCTCGGTTTGCGTGCCACATCGACCGTTCTCCGTTTCCGACAATCCTTATGTCACCGGATCCAGTTTTCCGCACTGATGACGATGCTTGAGACCTTTTTTCGCCCTCATCAGTCCATTTTTTGTTCGGTATAAGTTTATCCCTTTTTCGGGCCGAGCAACTCCTTTTACGAAAAAGGCACTTAGGGAGGTTCTGTTAAGCTCTTTTCTGACTCCTAAAACAATGAAAAGATCGCCGAGCAATCTTGCTTCCTTTCATGCTCGCTAAACGTATATGAAAGGGCGTCTACCTAGTATAAGTTTACCCCTTTTCCGGACCTTGTAGACTAATTACGAAAAAGGTATACTCTAGTCACATCGGCTAGAAGAGTTCTCCATCCGCATCATTTTATCCTTTTTCGGGCCTTGGAGACTAAACTTACGAAAAAGAAACACCAACAGAGTCCACTTACCATTTTCAGACTCTCTAAAGGCAACCATGAGCATGAGCCGTCCTGGGCTCACAAAATCCACAGGATCGTACCATTTCAGAGCACACTTTTATCCCTTCTTGGAGCTCATTAAAACTACGAAGAAGAAATCAATGGTGCCTCTTGGCGCCACGACAGATCACATCTACTCATATGGCAGCTTCCCCATTTTGGTCGCCTTTGTTCAGAGTATTCTGCAGTATATCACCTTGATAATCCCTCGACAGCACCTATCAGCTCGTCCTCCCCCCCAGAGTCAATATATACCATTCAGTCAAAGCAATGATCCCCACACCTACAAGTCAGTTCCCTACGCTGCCAGGTCAACCATGTCATCATGCTCTGAACAAAGGAAGTTTGATTCTACCCATTTTTTTTGGACCCAGTTATTTCCCTTCCCCACAAGTATGTCAGTCCTACCATCAGTACTACATCACTTCAGTTCTACACCTCGTACTCCTATCAAGGAAACATCATTGCCTTGTTAGTTGCTGGTCTCCCTCTGTCGACGACAACCACATTGATTCCAGAGGATAGACCTAGAGGTCCCTGTGTCTTGGACTCATTACCATTTATGATGAGTGCCTACGAATCATTTCGAGAGGAATCCTCAGTGCCTCTCCGAATGGTTGTTTCTCACATGCTCGACTTCAACACCTTGATCGCATCGTTGAGACTCGCACAGGGTATTGGTCCGTTCAGTTATTAGTCGAAGACCCCGGATACCTCCTGACTCCTCCACATTTGAGAGTCTACCTATGGATACAACCAGTTACATTTTTTCTATAGATATCCGGGTTGCGTATGGCGACAGTATTCCACATGGCTCACAGTCATTGAGTCCATACAGATGTTGGACACCTTCAGTTTCAGCAGTTCAACAGTTATTCCAGTGTATCAGTTATTGAGATCACCCATGATCATGAGTATATCCCACAATAATGTCCCCTATGGACCATTATGATGTACCAGTATATTTCTTTACGTATTAGATCCCCCTTCTTGGGACTAATTATTTTGTATATGTCTTGATACGAGCATGGGAATGCCCGCCTCGTCCTTTATCAGAGATTATACCTCATTCATATTGAGGCCATGTAATATTTTTTGTTTTTGCAGCTTCCAAGGGCCGTGGCTCCAGTCTCCAACCGGTCTCTTCTCTCCCCTAAACCCCAGAAAAAAGGACAAAAGAACTATGATGTCTATCGGCCATACGATGAGCTCCTGCCCTCACACATCAGGGGGCAATCTGTTAACACCCAAAAAGTGCTCACTAGCTCATTTCCCTATTCACATGACCCATTTGTCCACTTTTTCACCATCTGAGCCTCCGAAACCAACAAAAGGTCACCAAAAGACCTTAGTACACCCCTTTTTCCATTAAAAAAGATTATTTTTCCAAGAAAATCATAAAAAACACTAAAAAATGGTCCAAATTCCCAAAAATATTAAAAAGGGAATTAAAATATTATTTTTATTCAAAAAAGGAAAAAGGAGGGAAAAGTACCTAAACCATGTTGGTCAATACCATTTGGTTTCCACAAAACCACAAATGGTATTCCTCACCACCAAAACCTATAAAAAGGTGGTAGGGGCTCCTCATTTCATCTCCTTCCATTATCTCATCCTTATGCTGCTGAAATCTCCCCTGAGCACTTTTAGCCATTGAAGCAACCTTGGAGAAAGAGACCTATTGGAGTTTGGAGCTACTCATCTTGGGAGTTGCTCAACATCAACCTTCACCATTGAAGGTAATATCGCAAGCACTTGCTTGCCCCCCACTTTTCAATACAAAAATTATTTCTTATGTTTCTTGTTCTTGATTTTTGAAATATTTAAATTATTTGCTTAGATTCTTGCTTAGATCCATGAAAAGTATTGTTTATTTAGTTTATTGTTTTTATTTCTATTGAAACTGCTACTACTAGTTAGTAGGTGCCCATAGCACTAAGCTTGGTTGCAAAACCGAGCCAACAATGACTATTTCTAGTTCATTCTCCTCCATCAGCTCCACTGCAGGTACTCTTTCTCCTTCTTGCTTTGCCTGTACAGGCTCTTGTGCTACCAAACCCAACACTATGACTCTGTGCCCTGCCTATTTAAATATGTCTCCACATTCTGGGCATACCATTTCTCCTTGTTCTTCATTTCCCAAAATAGGATATGAATTTTCTAACATATCTACAGCCTCCACGAATGTATTCAAACTCTTCTCTGCCTGTTTTCTACTTGCTTCCTTCCATTTCTCCAATTCGTTCCGAAGCACTTGCAGTTCCTCTTTCAGCAGCTCATTCTCAAGAAGAAGATTTTCAATTTGGGGTTCTTCTACAGTAGGTTCTTGTGTAACAGTAGATGATTTGGGGTTTAAAATAGGAGTTTCAATGCTTGCCCTAGTTGCATATGCTGCTTCTGCTGTGGGAATTTCAATGTTTGTCCCGATTGCACATGTTGTTTCTGCTGCTGCAACAGCTCTGGTTCTTCTTTTCTTCATTGGAGTAGATGTCTGACCCTTATTCCTTGACCTTTTTCTTCTTTTCTGTGACACAGGGGTTTCTAATTTTTCAGAAAGAGGGATGAATTCCTCTTCTTCAATGATAGTTCCCCTTCTTTCAGGGGAGGATTCGACATCCAACACCTCCATGTTTCCTCCTTCTACCACCTCTGCTTGATTTTCTTCCCCTTGCATTGCAACTTCCGCAGCTACAACTTCCATTGTCGTAGCTTCCACGGCTTCTCTAGTTTCAGCTTCGTCTGCTATAGCTGCTAATGATGCCATCCCTATTACTTCAACTGCCACCCTAGCTGCAATTTCTATCGGGTTTGTTTCTTCTTCAATAGGGTTTATTGTTGTTGCAGCTTCCAATACCACTGCCTCGTTCGCCACCGGTTCCATCATGTCTCCTTCTACAACACGGTTCGCTGCTGTCACATCTTCCCCCATATTTACCTCTTCCACTTGGTCTTCCAATGCTCCATCCCTCCCCCCATATGAATTGGAGGAACTCCCTTATGGCCATGGCAGGTTCTCAGGATACCCTTGGCCGAGCAACAAATTGTTCCCATGTCAAATTCTAGTGTGCAAGGGCCCATAAGATTAATAGTTTAATCAACCCATTGTTTGAGAGGGAAGATAAGGGATGTCGAGCATCCCTGACATACCCAACCATAGTTTTCAGAGATTGTAAAAGATAAAATGGCATATTTAACAATTTGCGGTGGCGTAAATGTGAGAGGAGGAAGAATTCATATATGTAAACCACTTTGTACCTACCTTCATAGGAAATGTATTTCTTTATGAAGGTCGCCACCTGGTTCCAAGGATTTGGAAAGGATTCCAATGCTACTCCTTAGCCATGCAACCAAACAATTTCTCTTGCCACCAAAAAGTCTTCAGTTGTGGTTGAATTATGGCGCTTCCGACCAAACCAGTGCATCCCAGTTATGGGAAATACTGTTACTTCCGCCATGATTTCTTCTAAAACATCTATCCTTATACCTCAAACTTCTTAATGGGTGATGGTTAGATTTTGAGCGAACTCAAGTGCATTTTCCACATGAAAATCATTCAAAAGCTGGAAATAATCAATCCAGCCAGCTTCCTGGAAGATGGTAAAAGCTTCCCTGTTTGCATGTAGAGGCTCTATGCTGACAGGCTCATGTCTTACCAGGATGCCCATATTGTGAAGATTTCTGTAAATTCTGGTACCGAAGGAATGAGTGACAGTCTCAGACGTCGAGCTAATGCATGTAGAACGAGCAATGGATAGCCAAAGTTTGATTTGGGTATTTTAGGAAATGTGGCACAGTTATTTTGGGGAATTGGCACAACCATTTTTGGCATAAAATCAGTGATAGGTTTTTGCACGAGGCAGGTAGAATGACGGTCATAAACCGAGAACGAATGAGGAATCAGACGTGTCTACCATCTCAACTGATTGGCTATGGATGATTGACATGGAGTAACAACAAAGTATATTCATCATTGCTTACTGCATTAAGTCATGCCTAATTACGTTTATGATTAAGACTCGTACCTTCAAATGTAATGCCAAACCATTTTTTTGCAAGGTGGCGCCTTCTCACGGTCACATCGCTGATAGGATCATAAATTCTCACATGCGTCCACTAGTTGGTCATTGTCAACTCGCAAATAAAGTACATCCACGTTGGCGAAAATCATAAGAACATGTGGCAAATAGGTAGGCTTTTTAATGTTCTTTGTGAAGGATGGAATTTGCTAGCATAGGTGAGCAAAGATATAACAAGCTTCCAATAAGGAATTAGCGGAGTCGTAGCTTCTAAAAGTAGGGGAAATAGACAACTCTAGCGGTGTTGCAGCTGCGCGAAATAGGAAGGATAGGAAACTTTGGCAGAGTTGCAGCTACTAGAAATAGGGGAAATAGACAACTCAGCGGTGTTGTAGCTGCGCGAAATAGTAATAAGCCATAGTTAGCGGTGTTGCAGTTGCTAAAAAAAGGGAAATAGACAACTTTAGCGGTGTTGCAGTTGCGGGAAAGAGAAATAATCCATATGGAGCGGTGTTGCAGCCGCGGAAAAAAAAAAAAGAAAAAAGAAATGAGCCATATTTAGCAGTGTTGCAGCTGTGCAAAATGGGAAAGATAGGAAACTTTGGCAGAGTCGCCTCTACGCAGAAAAAGAGACTTGGGCGGGATTTAGCAGTGTTGCAGCTTTGGGAAAAAATGATAAGCCATATTTTGCTGAGTAACTATTGCTGCAACATTATTTTCTTCCAAGGCGTTATTCACAGAAAAGGAGGATGAACCAGTATCCCACAATCGCTTGGCCCGAATTGCGACTGCTTCCATTCAAGTGATCTTCCATGCATAAACCTGTTTAGAGTTCTTAAAAAACAAAAACCCATCAAATCTGAAAAATAAAATAAAAATAATGAATTGTTTATATACAAAATTGCAGTAGCCTTCTAAGAATTATCAGGGACAGGGAAAAATCCTTGCTCCTGAATTAGTTGGTAACCTGGATCAACTGAGACATGTGAAATAAATGCATCCCTTGAAATTGGTTTATGATACAGTCGCAGCCGATGACCATTAGCAAGTAATGGTGTTTTGTTTTCATCAATGGTGATCAACCGAACTGTTCCATTGTCAAACACTATGTCTATCTGGTAGGGTCCTAGCCATCTTGTACGTAATTTGACTTTGAAATCCCTTTTAAACCTTGAATAATACAACAGAGCCCAGTCTCCTTCACAGAATACTTTCTTCTTTATAAATTTGTTGTGCCACTTGAAGCGTTGTTGTTGGATCAAGGCTGTATGATGAACTGCAGCTGTGCGCTTCTCATCCAACTCATTTAGTTGATTCAAACGGTTCCTCTGAGCTTTTGTTAAATCAAGGTTTGCTTCCATGGCTGTCTTCAAAGTTCTGGTTTCAAATTCAATCGAAAAGACAACATTTTTGCATACACTAATTCATATGGGGAAAAAACAGTAGTGTTGTGCCGTGTGGTGTGATAAGCCCATAGTGCCTCTGGGAGTCTATTAGCCCAATCTTTACGGTGACTTTTCACTGTTTTTGTTAAAATAGACTCAATGACCTTATTTGTGCTTTCCACTTGGCCATTGGCCTGTGGGTGATATGGTGAGGTTATTTTGTGTTGAATGTGAAACTTCTGTAACAGGGCTTCTAATTTGTGAGACACGAATTGTGGTCTACCATTAGTAATGATTTCCTTGGGTACTCCAAACCAAGTAAAAATATCTTCATATAAGAAATCAATTATAGCCTGATCATTGGCTTTGACCAAGGCTATAGCTTCCAACCATTTGGTCATGTAATATGTTGAAACCAAGATGTAAACTTTCTGCTTCGAGGGAGGGTTGATAGGCCCTATGAAATCCAGATCCCATCTATCAAAAGGTTCAACCACAAGCTGTGGCTGAAGAGGCATTTCATCTAATCTATTCGGCTGGCCCATCCTCTGGTAGCTGTCACAAGCTTGAATTTCGCATCCTTAAACAATGTCAGCCAATAACATCCCATCCTTAAAACCTTATGACCTGTCCTCTTATCAGCAAAATTTCCCCCGACAGGGCTCATCATGGAAAGCTTTCAGGATACTGTAAATTCCATCTTCTCTTACACATCTTCTGATTTCCAAATCAAGACCTGTGTAGAAAAGATGTCCATCCAACTAGCAGTATCTAGCACTCTGCTATATGATGCTTCTTTTTTCTTTCTTTGACAGATGTGTTGGAAGCTTACTTGCAGCCAAATAGTTAGCAATATCTGTGTACCGTGGGGAATGAGCTGATATTGAAAACAAATGTTCATCAGGGAAGGAATCTTCGACTGGTAAACTGTCATCATTTTTAGTAATTCGAGATACAAAATCAGCAACAATGTTTTCCTTTCCTGGTCTATCAATAATTGTAATGTCAAATTCCTGTAATAGTAACAACCATCTAGTTACTCTAGCATTCGTGATAGGTTTATTCATTAAGCACTTGATGGTTGAATGATCAGTGTGCACAAAGGTGGAATATCCAATAATGTAGTGTCTAAATTTGTTGATGGCATAGACAATGGCAAGGAACTCTTTCTCTGTAACAGTGTAGTTCAGTTCATCAGGGGCTAGGTTCTTACTAATGTAATAGATTGCATAGGGAGCATGACCTTCCTGCTGTCCTAAAACTGATCCAATGGCAGTATCTGAAGCATTTGAAGATATATGAAAAGGTAGAGCCCAATTGGGCCCTCATAGGATAGCTGTTGTAGACATACTTTTCTTAAGTTCAGTAAACGTTGTTTGGCATGCATCATTCCAATCAAACTGTGCATCCTTCATCAACAGAATGAGCAAAGGAGAAGCTAGTTTGGAAATTTTTTCTATAAATCTTCTGTAATAACCAGCATGCCCTAAGAAGGTATGTACATATTTTTGTGTTCCAGGAGTTGGTATATTTTCAATTACCTTAATTTTGGATGGGTCTACCTGGATACCATCAACAGAGATGAAGTGCCCAAGAACTATGCCCTCGCTCATCATCATATGGCACTTTTCAGTGCTTAAAGATAGCTAGCTTTGTTCACAGCATTCCAAAACCTTTTCTAAGTTTTTCAATGCTTCTTCGAAACTACTACCATATGGAGTGAAGTCATCCATAAAAATTTCCATGCAGTCATTTACCATCTCTAAAAATATCCCAAACACTGCTCTCTGAAATGTGGCCGGTGCATTGCACAGCCTGAAAAGAAGTACCCTGTATGCAAAAGTGCCCCAGGGATAGGTGAAGTTAGTTTTGTCTTGGTCTTCCGGAGCAATCTGGATTCGGTTGTAACCACTAAATCCATCCATAAAGGAAAAATACTTCTTTCCAGACAAGGTATGAAGGACCTGATCGATAAAAGGTAGGGGAAAGTGGTCTTTCTACGTTGCTTTATTCAATTCTCTGTAATCTACGCAGACCCTCCATTTCCCATTCTTTTTTGGTACAATCACGAGTGGGGAAATCCAATCGCGATCTGAAATTGGGTATATAAATCCTGCTTCCAAAAGTTTTTTGATTTCTTCCTTCACTATGTCCCTCAAGTTCGGGCTCATCCTTCGTTGAGGTTGGCACACTGGTCTAGAGTTGCTTTTGATGTAAATGTGGTGGGTACACAGATTATAGGGAATATCCTTCATATCTGTGTATTCCCATGCGAAAGCTCCCTTATATTTCTTCAATAGAGTGACCAGGCGTTCCAGCTCATTAGGTGTAAGATTCGAATTTATGTTTAATGTTTTTCCCGACTCAATTTCTACTAGAATGCTTTTCGAATTTTTAAGTACTGGAATTATGTTGGCATCACTGACTAGAGTCTCTTCTATTATATTTTCTTGTTCTTTTTCATCTAAAGTACTGTTCAGAATCTAATAAACATGTTTATTGACATACGTGGGCTCACTAATGAAACTGTTAATAGTGTCATCCTCTGTTTAATCTTTAAAAGTTAAGGCTCTCCCTATCATTAATAATGGTTGAACGTCTTCTTCTTCCTCTTGATCCACCCAAAGTGGAGTTTCAGCTTCTAGGCTTGGTCGGGATGGAGGGTATAAAGTTAGGCTTTTAATATCAGTCTCGTCTGAGATAGTCATGGACCCCGACCGACAACTGATACAGGAATCTGTTGTGGCTAACCAAGGTCTTCCCAGGATTAGCGGGTGTCCCCCCAGCTGCGACTTCAGTTGTAAAACCAAGAAGTCCATAGGGTATTTCCATGAATTGACAGAGACTACCAGGTCATCCAAGATTCCCTCGGGCTTGATTGTTGATCTATCAGCAAGTTCTAAAATGGTAGGGGTTGGCCGAAGATTAGTGAGTCACAGTTTTTTCATAGTTTCGATGGTCATAACATTGATGGCTACGCCTAAATATACCAATACATTCGGTATTTGAGTGTGTCCTATGTGTACTGTAATAGTAGGGTTTCCAGGATCATCATATTTAGCCACGATATTTTTACCCATTATTAACTCAGAAAGTTTTCCCAATACATGGACAGTGGGAGGATCCCTAGGATTTCATCCTGGTTTTTTTACACATACGTCTCTAACGATCTTGGTATAGATGGGCACGTCATGGAGGGGTTGTAACAGTGGAATTTTGACATACAAGTTCTTCAATTCTCTTAGGAGATTGAATCGACGTTGTTCCATTGTTTTTTGTAGAGCCAATCGTTCAGGATGTGGTGGTTATCTTATCAGTTGTGTAGGCTGTGATTCATCGTGTGTTTCTCCCTGAGTCTCAGCTAGTGTTTCAGTAGGAATTTCAGCATCCTCAATGATGGGGATTGCTGAGTTGGTTGTACTCTCAAATGATTGATTCACTCCAGCTTCAGTCACTGAGGATGGAACATCCTCAATGACGATAGGTTCCACTACCCTCCTTGATCGTAAATGTATGTCATTGCAGGGAATTTGGGAAATGGAATAAGCAAGCATGTTGGCAGTCTCAAATTGATGAACTGCTTTATTATTCGGGTTGGGGTTAGGTTGTGCAGGTAGTTATGGTCGTACTAGTGCATTCATGGGTGCGACATTGTTTGGGAGTTGCAGTTTTGGCTGCTGGTACTGTTGGTGAGGGTACCATTGAGGAGAATATTGTTGGTAAGGAGTTTGGTGATGAGGAAAATTGTTTCCTGGGTAGGAATTTCTCCAATTGGGAGACCAGGGAGCTTGTTGGTTTGATGGTTGTGCCCATGGTGTCCAGGGGTTAATATTTTGCATTGAAGTTTGAGATGGATTCCATTGGTTGTTAGAATAATGTGAAGGGAATTGTGTATTCATGTGATTCATATTATTCATACCATTCATATTATTCCAAAAAGGTAATGGATCTGAATTCATACCTTGATTTCGAGGCTGCCAAGGCTTCTTCTGAGCAATAAAATAAGCTTGTTCCACGTCTGAAGTAGATGCCTGCAAGAATGATTTGACTTTGGATAATGAAGGACATTCCTTGGTATCATGATCCAATTCACATATCCGACATACCTATACCTTGTCAAGCAGACATTCTTTCAGTGGGTGCTTCTTTCTGCATTTGGGACAGAATACGCTGAGTGTTAGGTCTTCTACTACATGCCTCTGTTTTTCCCTCAAGACATCCAATTCTGAGAAAATGGATCTCATCATATATGTTTTAAAGTTCTCCAGAAGGTTGCCTATTTCTGCTCGAGTGGCTCCTCCACTAGCTGATTTCTTTGTCCTAGTGAAGACATCTTGATCTCGTTCCTTGTCCCGATTGTTGGTTCTAGAGGACCCCCTTGAATACCTTCGACATAATTCAACAATCTTCTCAAAAGGTTCCTTTGAGATATCCCCCTTCCCCAACAAATTCAACATATCAAGGCAATCTTCTCTAATTCCCCATAGTAAGATAATCTTGAGTACATCTTTTCCAATCTCAATATGACCAGACCTCTGTAATTTATACAACAACCTTTCAACAAAATCTTCCAAGCTCTCTTCTTCCTTCTGAACCATTTTAAACAACTCCTTCTTCCTATCTCTAGTCCTACAGTATTCTTGATATTTGGAAAGGAAGGTTTGTTTCATCTGGTCCTAGGTAGTAATGGTCTCACGACCCAAACTCATAAACCAACGCAGAGCGTTTCCTTTCAAGGTGGTTGGAAATAGTTTCAGTTTCTATGCACTGGAGGTGTAATCGTAACTACGACAGAGGATATCGAACTCAAAAAGGAATTCATGTGGATCTTCAAAAGACTTACCATGAAAATTTGAGAGAACAGAGGGTGAAATATTCTTCGTAGGAGCTGCCCCTGGTGTTTGGAGGATAGGGAATTCGAGTGTGACCACAGTGTCACCATGCTGATTATATTCCACCTCCTCCTCATTGTTATTGTGGCGCTCATTGTTTCCTTCATGTTCTCCATTATTTATGTTGCTCCAAAATTTCAGTGCTTCCTTCACTCTGTCTTCCTCTGCCCTTGCTTCTTCTTCTCTCCTCCTTTCTTCCTCTCGCCTTCTTTCTTCTTCTTGTTCTTGGCGATGATCCAACCACTCCTCTTTAGTAACTCTGTTCCCGTTAATATAATAGATATCCTCTCTATATGGTACACCCACAGCACTTCCCTTGTCTTCAAGAGGTTTCTTCTCTGGAACGGGAGTTGAAGGTCACGTTGTGTTCTCCACTGTTGATTGAGAAGTGTTAAGATTAGGGAGAACAGAATTTCCCCTTCCTGGAGATGCTCGCGGTAGTCTGGTAGAAGAATCAGCTCTATCAATTATTTCATCAATGTATGTATGTCTTCCTAGACCTTGATTTCGACCACAACCTTGTCCACCTGCAATGTTAGTATTTTGAGGGGGTTCTCGATTTGTTTTTCTTGTATTCATGCATGCTTTAGATAATCAAAACTAAAATGAAATCAATAAATCAACTACTATCTATGCCTATAAATTACCATCCTCGGTAACGATGCCAAAATGTTGGTCACCCTATATGCCAATTAATTACAACTAACACACATGATTCTCAATATGAATTGTCAACCCAGGGAAGTATTTTATTTCAACAGTAATTACCAGAGTCTATGCATAAACATTTCAAGTAGTTGATTGAATAAATGGAGATAAACTATCCTACCTATATGCTCAGTCAAACTCATCTCATGGATAAAACTAATCTATTTTATCCATCTAAGAAATCAAAGTACATTCAGCTTCCTCCAAATACCAATCTAGCAATTATTGATCTAGGAATGAATAAACTAGACTTACTTTTGCAAGAAGTTGAATCCTAAAGATATCAAACTACATCATCCAATCACAACCTGTCTAATTCAATTATCAACTACTGCAACTCAATCATAACATGCCTAATATAATGATCCATAAGAAAGATAAATAGTAGCAAAGAACCTGAATTAAACTCGAACCATAATTTGACTAAGTTGGAAATCCTAGAAAGATAAATGATTGAAAAGAATTTGAGTTGTACTTGATTGTAATAGCTAACTAGCACACTTGCATAAAACGAACTAACCTACACAGTTGACTATCACACCACGCAGTTACAACTATTCAGGATGCAATCATAAACTACCAAAGGATAATGAAATTATCAATGATTATTGTTGCAGCTAATCTATAAAATGTATCGACTGCAAATCCATACCACACAACAGGAAATAAACTAATCTATCTACTTAATTCGTCTATCTCTGTGAGAAGGCAGGTCCTAGCCTTCTAACAGAGATGTCGTGAACTATCAAAAATTAAAACACCAAGATGTAAGAAACTCTACTCCTTGTATTAAAAATGATGAACCACAGTTACAACTCTCTGTTTCAGCTTATACAATTATAAATTATCCAACCCCAGGCTCAGAGCGCCTCTTTACATTTATACCCTGATGACATGAGTTCGTTTCACAAAATATCAGGCAGCCATGAAGATCTACGATATTTAGGATGTCGATTTACAATTGAACAGTTACAGCCATAAGTGTACTTAAATGAAATCGTTGCATTTAGGCCTGAGCTGTTACATGTTGTTAGTAGACTGGAATAGATTCTAGATAATTGAACTGGATGATACTCGAATGCTCTGTCGTGGCCCAGTCACAGCTGACCATGTGGAGGAACACTTGACATGTTGCATCGATATGTGGAACTGAACTCAGGAGGGGACAACTGGTGCCACGTATGCCTCTTCTCCAAAGGTTAGCAAGCTTCTACACCTGCGGTCTTCTCAAGGATTCTGTACTATCTTTGTTAAATAGATCCAGATTAGCATAACTTAAAAGATAAAGTCCAAAACCATAAACAAATCAGGCATTAATGAAATAAAACAATAATAGATGATACCTGTTGCAATCCATGCTCTGCTTGGGAAGATATCTGCTTAGATCAGGGAATAGTGAGGCAAAACAGGGAAACAGGTGTAGATAGGTGTAGGAAAAAAGGGGTTATTTTGGGGCCCAACAATTATTCCTGTAGAAAAACCACAACCATGTAAGTAAAATCATGCAAACTTGAGATTAAGACATGCAATTTTTGTGTTTTCAACTGATTCTAACTAAGGGTATCCTATATTCATGTCCCATATAGTAAGGGTGTTAAATATCCATATAAATTTAAGACCAAGGGGGAGGGGAATATAATCACCCTAATTTTGACCCTTTGGAAAATCTCAACTTTATTTTTTATATGTTGTAAATATTTTTATTATTATTGCATTTTGTATTATTTCGTGAGACAAACTTACCATGAAAATTTTGAAAAAACTTAAAACATGTCTATTTTTTAATAAAATAAAAAAGGTTCCAAGGTTGACTGGGGTAAGGACACCAATGGGGATATGGGTCCACCAGTAGGGAAAGGTAAGGGGGTCCAATGGGGGCCATGACCTAGATGCCTTATGATGATAGCATACCCTATCCATAAATCTCCTTCATCTGATGGCCTTATTTCCATTTTATCCTTATGTTTATGTCAAAATTGGATTAAGATCCTAGTTTAAAGAAAGGGAAAATATAAATATGAACATAGTAATCCTATGCCAAAGTGTCTATCTCCTATTTTGTAGTAAATAAATCTTACATTTGGGGAACAAAGAAAGGGGTGGATGAAAGGCTTGTCTCTCTTTCCCCATTCACCCAATTCATTCATTCAAAATTTGAAATGGGAGAGGTAAGCTTGAAAAAAAATGGTTCTTGAGGAAAAAGAGAGGGTTCAAGAAAGAGAAACTCAACTTAGCTGATATGTGACCCATGGGTATATGAAATAAGTGTTATTAAGTGATATTAGGAAATAGTGGAGATTAGGTAGTACCATTTCTAATTCCTAAAAAAAAATGGCACATTAGGTTGTACAAAGAACCATAAAATCTATGACCAAGAAGTTTCACAATGCTAGAAATGAAACTTGAATTAGGAAATGTATTGGGATTATCTTGGCGATATTGAAGAAAAAATATAGGTAGGACATACCTAAGGGAATGAAAAGTAGATAGAGGATGACTTGCTGTGTTGTATGGAGCAAGGGAATGAGTGTCAAGATCTGTGTTAACTGAGAGATGGAATAAAAATCTAGTAGTGACTTGCTTGTTTGGTATCTTGGAAGTTTTAGTAAAGAGAAGAGTGGTTTGGGAAACCTTTAAAACCATATTCACCTTGGTGGTATCGTATTCCATCATGTGGGTGGAATTATACAATAGAATAGACTATAGTTGGGAGAAAATCAACCACCCCACACTCTATTATCTTGTAGATTTACCTAGAAAATATGGGTATACTTTATTCATCTTTTCATTTATGAATTTAATACTATATTGATGAGTATAATGGCATCATTATCATGATCATTTTAATGGAAACCCCCCTATATGACATATGTTGAGTGTAACCCATTCATTTGCAAAACATGTATAATTCATTTGCAAAGCATGTATAACAAAGTGTTGGAATTTCTTGTATGAGACGTGTTTGAAAAAATGTATTGTTTTAAAGGAGGGTTGTATTGTTTAATCATGATTGTTAAAGGGATACTATGAATTCCATTAAATCTATGTTTAGTGGTTAGGAAGTATTTCTTGATAAGGAGAGGAAAATTGAATTTTTTCCTATAATAACACCAATTTCATTAAATTTGGATTTATTCTAGTCCAAGTCCCTTTGAAGATGGGTAAAAAAAAATTCTTTCTAAACCCCAAAATAAAGGTTTCTAAAGTGCAAAATTTGATTCTAAAAGTGCCAATTTCAGGTTCCAAAAGTGTACTTTTTCCTTTGATATTGTCACTTTTGGAATTGGTTTTTGCACTTTTCCAATTTGATAATGACACTTTTAGAACCTAATTTTACACTTTAGAAAGTTTGTTTTTGACACTTTCAATACTTAAATTTGCAATTTTGAAAACTTATTTTGGCACTTTCATGTTCTAATTTTCACTTTTGAAAACCAAATTCGACACTTTACAAGTACTATAATCACACAATTGAATATACAAAAATCCAAAGACTTTATTTTTGACAAACAAAATTTATCTATATTATTTAACAAACTAGTTCCATACCTTTTACAATAGGCCTCGCGTCACTAACACCATTTAGGTGCAACAAACAAGGCCACAATCGATATAACAAGAATGTGTCTTCGACATCATGACAAGTATAACTTTTTGTTATAATACAGTTCCCTTCCTCGTTACAAACATGTTTTTCTTTTGATTCATCTATAATCACTATATTTATAGCATCATAACCATCGATCAAATTCTCCCAAACTTTATTTAAAGGTTTGAGATATCATAAGGATTCAAAACACCATCAACACCAACACCATCATAACCATATCCAAGAAACTAAGATATATGATTGATTCACCTCACAACGTAACCCAATTGATTGTTGCATGGAAAAGTGCACACTTTTCAAAAGGATTATTTATAACATTGGTCATCCTATTACATATGGAACCTCAATATATTTCAAATTTGTGCAAGGAAGCCATTCCATTTCAAGCCAGATGAGCATAAGCATCAATTTTGTCTCCACGTGATGGACTAGATTTTAAAAACAATTGTGTATAGAATCAAGTAATCAAATACATTAAGAGCAATGCCTGAAGTACCCAACAATGTAATATTTGTCTCTTAGATCCATTCTTACTTGCAATATTTGACCATAGGTTTGTGATCACAATTGTTTTGAAATAACATTTTCCAGCAAGGGTCTCCCACAACTAACCCTTCTTAGCATTACAATCAAGATTTTCAACATCCACAACATATATGTTCATGTTATTTTGAATAATACAATGTTTCTATTATAAACCCAATATTAATTGAGATCTTATATAAGAGATATCAAAAATTTGAAATGTGATTCTTTTGATGGCATGAATCAAACCATGTTCACTTGCCTCTTTGAGGGGGATTTTTTCCTAATGAGATAATGCTCCAATTAAAATATTATTCACATCAAATAAAGAGGATTTCATCATTATTTATAGAATCACTATACAATACTAACCTTCTAACCTCCTAACCATGTAATGGACCTTCTTTAATGAGGTCCCATTACATTTATTTACTAACTTAGTGGGACTTATTTAATAATAATAATATAGTGGACCCAATCCAATTTACATTGAATGACCTCCACTTCTACTCAAATGGGCCCTCTAGGCCCCCCATTACCTCCTAAGTAGGTTCATAACACTCCACCACCCTTAGGAAAGTGTCACCCTTGATGCTTTGTGTGAAGTTCTACAACCATAATCCAAGGTCCCATTGACGAATGTTGACTACCATGTTGAAGTAGGAAGTAGGGTCCCATGGACCAGTGTGAACTACCATGTTGATGATGTCCAACCAACTCCCACTTAAGACTAGGCCCCATGTACGAGTGTTAATGGCCATAATGAAGTAGGTGAAGGGACTCAACCAAAAACCTGGGGCTAATGTCCATGTGTTGTAGTTGGCACCCCATACCTGGTGCGGAAGACCCACAAATTGATAAGTGTGGTCTGGCATATACCTATTAAGTTCATATGGATCTGATTAACTCATAAAAGCAAACCAGTCCTCCTAGGAGTAGGAAAATGATTGATCTCTGAGAATGTCACGTACCCACCCATCCATCCAAGACAAGGGAGGGAACATGATGGCAATTTGTGGGGCTTTTCATAAAATTCAGCCCAGTCATTAGCATCATATGAATAAAAACATTGGTGTGCAGATATAAATTAGGCAACATGCACAGCGGAATCAAAACTAATCCACACACACAATTCATGCCCATCCAGCATATCAAAACAATCAGCAAATTAATCCATTGCAGAAGTAAATATGTGAACAGAAAACACTTATCTTCATTTGTGCAATGGTCTCAAGCAACTAGCTATGTCGCTGCAACGTTCCACCCAACCATAGGCTCTTCGACAGCTTATACTGAGTCCGTCTGAAGGCCACCCCCGAGCTGGGCATGATTCTCACAAGGAAAGGGAACATTCAAGCTCGTTCACTGCCAATTACTCATTTCATCTCAGCCAAGCCAGTCCACAGCTGGATTTATCAGGCTACATTTGAACAATGGATGCTTATTCTCAAGCTCAAGCCAAAGCAATGGATACCCAAATCCCATACCCCAACATTCTCATTTCTCACACAGCAAGCACAAACATTGGGCATAGATACCATTTACAACAAGGGTATTTTACAAAACAATGTCCATGGGTTTTTCCCAAATCGTGGCTCACTAAAATAGACTGTGGAAAGAGTAATTCGATTTCAACCCCAGGGATTAAAACTAATTTCTCCCCACTGGTTATGATCCTTTCCAATGGCCTAAACGAACTCCAGGAAGACCCAAAAACATGTTGTTCTCTTCCCCATTGGTAATCAACACAAAAATGCCCCTTCCCAGGTAAAAGATGAAGGGGAACCCAGAAAAACCATGGAGGAAAATGCCCAGGAAGGTAGAGTTGCGTGAGGGAGCAAGACTGATGGTTGCATAATGGCTTAGAGAGCAATTTCGTAGCTCTTTTCTTGCCCAAGGAGACAAACACGATTTTCCATGAAGGGTGGCTTGCCCATACCCGAATTTGGACAGCCATACCTCTCCATTCCCAAGGCATTAACTACCTCAACCAACTCTTGGGAGAAATCAATGGTTGGGTACAAAAGTCAACATGGGTAGTTGAGGGTTTGATGGGTTCTCTCATTGACACTTGGCTTGACCTGATTGGCTCAAGGGTTTGAATGTCTTCCCTCCCAATTCCTTGTGAAATCATGCCCCCATCTCTTTGTTGCATTGCATAGCTAGTTGTCGGTATTTTTATTAAAATGCATATTACATAATGTTGAAGTTCCAATGTGCCTGTCTAGCACGCAAACCATATGCATCAATAAATCGATGGCGGGGCCTTGGCCTTGAGCTCCTCACCACGATTTCATAACAATATTACATCATTTAAAATGTTAAAGTGATAGGGTCTAGATGGGGACGTGAAATTCCCCTCCCCTTGGAATAACACTGTCCTCGGTGTTCCAACACTTAGGAATAAATACCCACTTTACATATGCCTCAAAATTCACAACTGGGGGTAGGTCTGTCCTGCATTTCATCTCTTTACTTTGAACTTTCAGGATCAAGTCCTTTGGCTTCCTCAAGCTACTCCTGCTAGCTTTGGTCTTCTAGCTCTGCAAGTGGGCATTGCTCCAGAGCAATCCCTTCCCTTTATTCACCTTCCAGCTGATCTACAAGTCTGGAATTTCATGGATGCCATCTTTCTTGTTGTCCCGGCAACTATCTGAGGAAGACTTCCAGCCAAAACAAATATCTTTTGGCCTGCTGCCATGATCAATGTGCAAAAATGGCTCTCGCTTTTCTCACTAGCAATCATTTGGATAGTAACAGCTGCAACAATGGCTTTCAATGTCTCTCCTGTGAGACTTATCTTGGCAATTCCTGTTAGGACAAGCATATCACAATATTAAAATTAGTCAATTATTTGCCCAATTGACATGGAACATCCATGCTTTAATCATGAGACTTCCACACATTTCATGCTTTCCCAACATACACATTAACTCATTCATGTTCATCCTTTCACCGGAAAATAACCATTTGAGCATTCACAATTCATTTCAAGCGATTAAACACAATTTGTTTTCATTTATGACATGCACTCAACAGTCTTTTGTTTCTGAGATGAATCAGTCAAAAGGAAAGAGAAGAGTAAGAGTTTCCCCCTCTTATTCTTGTTCCAATCCGGAGCCACACCATCACTTGTGGTTCTATGCTCCTTAGCCTCTTTCACTTCAATGTGAATACTTGGCGTGCCATTTCTTGGCTATGACATTTTAGTGTCTAAGGTTTATCTAATGCTTTTCAACTAGGGAACCCTTCCCTGTTGTTGCTTACAGAACCTTTGGTTGCTAGGACCCACACAGTTCCACTAGCACCATCTTTCATTACTATTTAGGATAGTCATATGTCCACATGCATCCTCCATATGATTTCATAGTCCTTGCTTCCAGCAATACCTACACTCAACCATTGAATTAATTCACATGTTTAGTGTATTTTCATAGGGTTTGTCTCTAAACAAGAGTTTGAGAAAATAATAATCAAATCATATAAACACATATATTCATAAGCAAGAAGTTGTAAGATAACCAAATACTTATCTATATCGGATGTCTTCACTTTATTCCACAGGATCCTTCTTTGCTTTCCAAGCATTGGATTTCCCGTGGATACAATAATGAATGTTGGGACAGTACGCAGGCTACTCCACAACCATTCAAATAGGCAATGCCAGGCCAGTACGTCGACTGGTTTTTATCAATTAATTAGGGAATGTTTGGCCAGCACGCCGGCTGCTCCACAACATCAAGTGGTTAATGTTCCCACCAACTATTCTCTGAATTTACCAAGAATTTTATAGCGCCCAACTAGTTACTCTCTGGATTTACCAAGAATTTATAGCTCCAACCAGTTACTCTCTGGGTTTACCAAGAATTTATAGTTCTTTCAGGGTCCTTGCTTCTTGTAATGGCCAAGGTTTCCAACAAAGAAACAACAGTGTATTAGCTTGGTTGTCATAAGACTTATACCTAAATTCTTCATTATTCCAAACAAGAAATAAATGAAAATGAATACTTATCTGTGTTGTGCATTTTCCTCACTACTCCACAGGTTTTCTTCTCTGCTTTACAAGCCTTGGATCACCTGTGGGGTGGATGCTTGGCCAGCACACATGCTGCTCCACAACATCATCCGAATAGGTAATGCCAAGCCAGTGCCCCGACTGGGTTTATTAGGCATCCCAAAAAATCAGTATGTTAAGCCAGTATACCGACTGGGTTTATCAAGCATTTCAAAAATCAGTATGCTAAGCCAGTACACCGACTAGGTTTATCAAGCATTTCAAAAATCAGTATGCTAAGCCAGTACGCCGACTGGGTTTATCAAGCATTTCAAAAGTCAGTATGCTAAGCCAGTATGCCGACTGGGTTTATCAAGCATACAATAACCATTTCCAAGCTAGTTCTCCGACTGGGTTTGTCAGGAAATAACACCCTTCACCAATACCTCCACAACATGCAAATAACCAATGCCAAGCCAGTACACTGATTGGGTTTGTCAGGCATTAATTTAACAACATGCCAAGATAGTACACCGACTGGGTTTATCAGGCATCCAGCAACCTTTCGCCACAACACCCAAATAACCAATGCCAAGCCAGTACATTAACTGGGTTTAGCAAGCAATATGAACAACATAATATGATTACGTGGATCCTTCTCTTATGCAAACCAGTGGTTCCCTCCAGGAACTCCATAGGTGACTCACTTGACTGCAGGCTAGCATGGCCCCACAATACCCACTCACAATACACAAGGATGATACCCCTTTTCTGCAACATAGCTCCTCGGGCCTATCCATCTCTTATAGTGTCCTTTAGTGTGAGCGTAGAAAGGTTACCACTGCCCATATAGTCCTCTTAAGCACCCTTGATTCACTTTGCCTCTTAACGTGCAACACCAAATTGCATTTGTGTAAGCTGTTAGCACAAGAAGGATAAGCAGGCTCATCAGTATTGCTGCTAAAAAATCGTAATCATATTTCATATCATTCACTATCAGGTATTGAAACACCAGGAATGCATCCATTCCCTTAGGGTCTAGTCAATATTGAAACCCTAACATAACCCATCACCCGAAAGGTATGCATCCCTTTCCGATGTGAGCCATGTATGCCTTAGTCACACTCAAGCATTCTGGAACAATAATGAAATAATAAAACATGCTCTGCATATTAAATCTAATAACCAGACATGTATATCCTTAGTTAGGGTTACCGAATACTCATTCGTTTCACAGATGTATATTTTCTTCATTTGCGAAGAATGGGGGCTCCCTTCTCTAAGTCAACAGTCCTTTGGTTTGCCACCCCAATATTTTCACATGCCATAACCCACACATGCCTTCTTGGCATAATTTACTGTCTCACTCACATGCTTTACCAACATGCAGTTCGGCTGAGACATTATCAACATTTACAATGGTGTTTCACCCGAAACCCATTTCCAAAGCATGGGATCCTTCCCATCTAATTTGGCTTCTGCAGGCCATCACACATGGTCTTCTTGCAATGTGTCATCTTGGTACACTTTATCAAATAGCCAAATAGTCGGAAACATTTAGCAATAAGCTTCAAATATGATTGTTCCATAACCAATCAATAGCATTAATAATTAAATTCAATATGAATTTACAATTCTGTCTCCTACAAAAATTGATTTGCTTAGCAATGAGGCTCTCCTCATATTGTTTGGCTCTTGTAAGTGGTATCACTCTGCCCATTATGGTTTCACCCTTTCTACCATACATGAACATCCACCTATAACATGTACTCCTGACACAATTCTATATAAGCCAAACAGTCATTAGCAATTATAAGCAAATTTGTAAATCTATTTTCCTACAGAAATTAGATTTGCAACTATGAGACTATTCTCATAAACTTAAACCAGACAATTTTCAGATTTGTTTCATGCATAAATTTACAACCATGAGAACCTTCTCATAACCTTTGGCTTCTGCACATGGTATATCTCGGTCTTTACTATGGACTTATCCTCATTGCCATATGCAAGACTTTTATAGAAAACTGAAACTTCAATCAGCCAAACACGTTGTGAGTATCTATGCACATAATCATTCATTGCCATAACAGTCACTGAAGTGATCTCATAATTATAATACTCAATAATTCAAACACCTTCATTGTTTAACATTTGAAATGCAATGAAATATATATACATTTCTATATATGCATCATTATCACAATAAAATTGCAAGACATAGTCACACTATCCATGCAATTTAGATAACTATAAATACTCATTACTTCATATTCCATGTAGCTCTGTCCTTCCAACAGAGTGCTCTGGTAGCCCATCACATGTCTACCTTCTTCATGCAGTCCTTCTCCTGCATTCATAACAACTTGTGGAATGGTCTCAGGATTAGCAATAGTCCACCATTTCATCTATTATCTAACTGCATTGAAACATATATATGTCACACCCATGCATTCACACAATGCATTTCAACATGTGCACCTACACATGCATGCATATTTACAACATTTACCGAATATTTCAATGCACATCTCTTCAATGCCATCTTGCATGATTTCATGAATACTATGCATTCAAACATACTATGGCCTAACCATGATTACTACATACAGCATGCACTACCATGACAGGTCCATAAGTCTTCAGTTGCTTTGGTTGTTAAACTCACAACCAATATTCACAAATAGCATGATATGAATTCATATGAATGCATTGAGGTTTCTAGAAACTATGTAAGGATCCTTTCCTTCATTTACCCACACCTGACCATACTTGGTAGGTTAACATTCACATTTAGGCACTCAATACCACATGCAAACCAAATCATCATAGTTTAACTTTAGTTGAAGGGATCTTACCAAATCCTCCTTCAACATTGATGCAACTAAGCATAAATAACCATTACCTGCATGGCTGTCATTAACATCGCTTGATGTTACCTGATCAGTTGGCCTCTTACGAAGGCTACTTCGTCCTTTTTCCAACATCGTGATCACAGATTTGTTGCACCATCCTCTCTTCACAAGGTTGTATGCAACAATCAGCATCCACATCCTTAGCCATGCTTCGGTTGTCTTTGGTCCTACAACCAATGTGAACATAACTAATTATTAGCAACCACAATAATTATCTTAAGTGGCTCATTGCATATGTAAAACCTCACTATTTTACTAATATGCAATATCATATACACGCAAAAAACATTTTCACATGCACTGTGCAATATGTCATCTAGTACATATTCACTTCATCTATCTATCCTTTTGCATTTCCAGCATCCCTATGCCATAATTTTCAGTATAGACAACTCAGGAAATATAAATATAATAGCAATGGAGGAGTTAAGGAATTCTCCCTTTATCAACATTGCCTTGCTGCTCCCATTGCTCTTCTGCAAGGCATATTACAGCCAACTACTCTTATTGCAATTCCTGCTTCTCAATCCCAAGCATAGAGAATGCATTTCACACTTTCAACAACTGTCTTCTGGGGGATGACGGGGGTCAAGGGGGAAGTGCCCTCGACCCGCCCCCTCGACCCACTGCAGGGCGGGTCAAGGGCAACGCCCTCATTTTTTTTTTTTGTAAATCCTTCGATTTCGCACAATCTGGCGCACAAGTTCCATGCCATTTTTCACTTTCGGCACCTGAAAAATCTCACTGGAAAATGGCTGAAATTCCTTGTTTCGGAGCAACTCAGCGAGTTCTTCCGACCTGTTTCGAGCCAACTCGCTGAGTTCTTCCGGTCGAAGACTCATTTTTTCCTTCCGATCCGTTGCGGACCAACTTGCTGAGTCCTTCCACCGTTGCGGGGCGACTTGCCGAGTTCTTCCAAAATTTTCTCTTGGACGCCGAAAAATACTTAGAAAAAACTTCCACCGTTTCAAACCATCTTGCTAAGTTCTCCCGTTGTTTCGGAGCAACTCGCTGAGTTCTCCCGTGGTTTCGAAGCAACTCGCCAAGTTCTCCCACCGTTTCGGAGCAACTCACCAAGTTCTTCTGAAATTTCCTCTTTGACGTCGAAAACACTTAGAAAGTTTTTCGGAACAACTCGCTGAGTCCTTCCGCCGTTGCGGACCAACTCATCGAGTCCTTCTACCATTGCGGACCAACTCGCCAAGTTCTTCCGATCGAAACTCAGCTTTTGCTTCCAACAACTTCGGCGCAAACTCGCCAGTTCTTTCTGCAGTTTCAGCTCCACTCGCCGAGTTCTTCCGCCGTTTCGGCTCCACTCGACGAGTTTCGCCGAAAATTTTCCATCTTTTTCGGTGAACTTTGTTAATTTTCTGCCGACTGCTTTGGCCCAATTCGCTAACTTGAGCCGACCGTTTCGGCGGAACTCGAAATCTTGCGCCGAAACTAACTTAGCATAAAAACTCAAAAACACTTAGAAATTTTCAAATTTCCAAATTTTTTTCTGAAATTTTCTTAATGATTACTGCTGAGCGGGAAGCATACTTACCTCTGCAAGTTGTGATAGGTAGCCCATGAAGGCCCAATGCTGCAACCAACAGCTCTGATACCATCTGTCACGTACCCACCCATCCATCCAAGATAAGGGAGGGAACATGGTGGCAATCTGTGGGGCTTTTCATAAAATTCATCCCAGTCATTAGCATCATATGAATAAAAACATTGGTGTGCATATACAAATTAGGCAATATGCAGAGCGGAATCAAAACTAATCCACACACACAATTCATGCCCATCCAGCATATCAAAACAATCAATAAATTAATGCATTGCAGAAGTAAATATGTAAACAGAAAACACTTATCTTCATTTGTGCAATGGTCCCAAGCAACTAGCTATGTCGCTGCAATGTTCCACCCAACCATAGGCTCTTCGATAGCTTATACTGAGTCCGTCCAAAGGCCACCCCCGAGATGGGCATGATTCTCACAAGGAAATGGAACATTCCAGCTCGTTCACTGCCAATTACTCATTTCATCTCAGCCAAGCCAGTCCACAGCTGGGTTTATTAGGCTACATTTGAACCATGGATGCTTATTCTCAAGCTCAAGCCAAAGTAATGAATACCCAAATCCCACACCCCAACATTCTCATTTCTCACACAGCAAGCACAAACATTGGGCATAGATACCATTTACAACAAGGGTATTTTACAAAACAGGGTCCATGGGTTTTTCCCAAATCGTGGCTCACTAAAACAGACTGCGGAAAGAGTAATTCGATTTCAACCCCAGGGAGTAAAACTGATTTCTCCCCACTGGTTATGATCCTTTCCAATGGCCTAAACGACCTCCAGGAAGACCCAAAAACATGCTATTATCTTCCCCACTGGTAATCAACACAAAAACGCCCCTTCCCAGGTAAAAGATGAAGGGGAACCCAGAAAAACCATGGAGGAAAATGCCCAAGAAGCTAGAGCTGCGTGAGGGAGCAAGAATGATGGTTGCATAATGGCTTAGAGAGCAATCTCGTGGCTCTTTTCTTGCCCAAGGAGACAAACACTATTTTCCATGAAGGGTGGCTTGCCCATACCCAAATTTGGACAGCCATACCTCTCCATTCCCAAGGCATTAACTACCTCAACCAACTCTTGGGAGAAATCAATGGTTGGGTACAAAAGTCAACATGGGTAGTTGAGGGTTTGATGGGTTCTCTCATTGACACTTGGCTTGACCTGATTGGCTCAAGGGTTTGAATGTTTTCCCCCCCAATTCCTTGTGAAATCATGCCCCCATTTATTTGTTACATTGCATAGTTAGTTGTGGGTATTTTTATTAAAATGCATATTACATGATGTTGAAGTTCCAATGTGCCTGGCTAGCACGCAAACCGTATGAATCAATAAATCGATGGCGGGGCCTTAGCCTTGAGCTCCTCACCACGATTTCATAACAATATTACATCATTTAAAATGTTAAAGTGATAGGGTCTAGATGGGGACGTGACAGAGAAAGTATTCAACTGTAGAAGAAGTGGATTGTTGTTCTTCTTCACATGAAGGAGAGGATTCCTCAAAAGGAATATGGAAATAGTTTCCATCACAAAGATTACAACTATCCATATACCATTCTTTACAATCAGCCTCCAAAGCATACCAAGCATATCTTTCTCGGTGATACACATCCCAGATGTTGTAAATAACCTCAAATTCCAATAACCAAAGCCACCTTCATTTGAGCAAGTCTCTTCTTACGTTCAACATTATTCTTTTGGATGGATTTCGTCAGAGCCTGATTTTCCTAGAAATTTTTTGTGAGTAGCATTTGTTTCTTCCATGGCACAGGCCCCCACTTTGTCATGCTTCAATGGAGAGAGAAATTGTTGCCAGGCCTATAGCATAGGAAAGTGTATTTGAAACTATGACATATAATATATAAGAGTAAATATCTAAAAATAAGTTTTCCAATGGTGTTGTTCTTGCAGAAATATGATGAGTATGTCAAAATATATGACCTTTGCAAGGCATGTGTGACCATCTCATGAAACCCTGAAAAATGTGTAGATTTCAAACTACGATATCTCCCTCTCATGGACACAGATTTGATCAATTTGTTTTTGAAATCGTGTAATTTTTTAAGAAGAATTTAGATACGCTATTAGTTTTTAGAGACTCTGCAGGAAAATGCTAAGAAATTCATCAAACTATCACAACCCTCTTTTTCTCAGTTTAACAAATTTGCAAAAAAGTGAAAAAAATCCAATTTTTTGGCCCCAAGTGGCTCTAATACCAATTTCTATAAATCCAATATTAATATAGATATTATAAATTTTAAATGTGATTCTATTGATGGGATGAATCAAACCCTATTCACTTGCTTCTTCGAGGGGGCTTCCTCCTAATGAGCTAATGCTCCAATTACAAGGATGAAGTCCTCCTTCACATCATGGAAGGAGGACTCCATCCTTATTTGTAGAATCACTATACAATAGTAACCTCCTAACCTCCTAGCCACCTAGTGGACCTTCTTTAATGAGGTCCCATTACATTTATTTACTAACTTAGTGGGCATTATTTAATAATAACAATATAGTGGACCCAATCCATTTTACAATGAATGTCCTCCACTTCTACTCTAATGGGCCCTCTAGGGCCATCATTACCCACTAGGTAGGGTCATAACAGTTTCTCCATGAGAGGAAGCAATGTTGCAACCTCAAAGCGCATGAGAATTACCAACCATTAGTGTGACCAACTGAAAGAAAGTGAAAATACCTTACCTTGGAAAGAAGGTTCTTTCCTTATTGCTTGGTAAGTGGAAAGAGCTAGTTACAAGCCTTCAATCAAGCTTGTACATTAAGTTTCTTCCTCTAAATAAGGGGATCATCTCGGGGATCCCAACTTGCCACTTCATGAACAACTATTGTGAGAATGAAAATTGCAATTAAATGAATGAATTTAACCGAGTCACTAAAACCCTAAGGCTCTAAGATTACCTTTTTCTTATTCTTGGTTGGAATTATATTAGTTTTAACAGGATTTAACTGTTGATGTATATGTAACTTCATAATGTATTTCACCTATGTATATTGTACTCCTATAGAGATGTTATTATTCCTCTATACGAAAGTGTCGTCATTTGTATTGACAAGTGTTGCAAGTGTCGTAACTTGTTGTGATGGGTTATTAGACCACCGAGTGTGGGGTCAGCCCTGATTAGTATAAACATGGGTTATTAGACTAAGTTAGACAAGTTGGCCCTGCTAGGTTATTAGGAAAGTCAGGTCATGTATAAATAGAGTGCGGGAGGCACTCTATTTGATCATCTCATTATTCACTCCTACATCACTCGGAAAGTGGTGCACTAGTTGAGGAGGAGAAGTAGCTATTAGTAGAAGACTATCTCTTGTACTTTGGTTGTATCATTGCTCTTTCTATCTCTGAGGAAGTTATGGGGTTTTTCACCTTTATGGTTTTGCCTAGTGAAACTCTGTGTGTCTATTGTCTCATGTGATTGCTTGGTGTGATTGATATGCATTGTTATACTTGATATGCTGTACATGTTATTCTCTCAGTAAAGATCCTAGAGCATATTGAATTATTGCTCAAAAATTAACATGGTATCAGAGCTAACCTAAGAAGAAGACATTGTGTAGTGGCAGAAACTAGGGTTTCATGTTTATTGGGTTTCTCTCCACATATTTTGGAAAATTAGCAAGTTAGATTGACTCTACTCATCAAGGAGAATCTTTCTATCCAATCAGAATTTAATTCTAGGCACTTTCATTTTTTGCCCTAAAAATTAGGGTTTTCACAAAAATAGGAATTTCTGAAATATGAGGACATAGCTGGAAGCTCCTTGGAAAAATTGAAGTTTAGAGCTTTGGATCGATATTTTTGGTTGGGTGAAGCTCCGGGAAACTCAAACCCTAATTCAGGGTCCTCCCTAGTGAATCCGGGAAGACTAAAAGACATTTATGAAGGGTGAAACTTTGCATATTTCAAATTCTAAATACACCAGGTTGATCAGCTCATCAAGGCACATCTTTCTATCCTTTCAGAAAGTTGAAATTCGTATTTTGAATTTTTAGGGTTTCTCTAACAAACTGTAATCCAGCACTAGATCCAGATATTTGCAAATCAAGTGGTAAGACCTAAATCTTTTATTTCCATTTGAGTTTCTCATTAAAATGTCTCACCACACCAAGCTTGAGGATAAGCTTGAAGGGGTTGATAACTTCCGAGCATGAAAGTATAGGATTGGGTTAATCCTGGAAGGAAATGAATGGGATACTTACATAAGGGAAGAGGTCCTTGTCCCAGAGGGAGAAGAGGCTAAGGGATTACATAAGAAGAACTTGGTCAAGGCAAAGAGGATCATTGTTGATTCTATCAAAGACCATCTTATTCCACATGTGTCATCTCTAAAGACACCCAAGGAGATGTTTGATTCCCTAACCAAGCTATTTGAAGGGAAGAACATAAATCGAAAGATGACTCTGCAGAATCAATTGAAAGGGGTAAAGCTTTAGAATGGAGAGACCATTCAATCTTATTTCTCTAAGGTCTCTCAGATCAAGGAACAACTTGAAGCTGTGGATGAAGTGGTGGAGAATGGTGAAATTGTTATGACCACCTTGAATGGCCTACCTAGGTCATGGGATTCCTTTATTCAAGGAATTTGTGCAAGAAGAAAATTGATCTCCTTCAGTAGGCTGTGGGAGGAATGCTCTCAAGAAAACGCTAGGCTTGTGGCCCAAGAAGAAAAGATGGGGAATGAAGATCAAGATCTCACAGCACACACCAAGAAAGGAAAGTTCAAGAGGGAGCCATCCCACTTTACGAAAACTTCACACCACCATTATCATAAGGACAAGAAAGATCTCAGATGCTTCACATGCAATGAGAAAGGACACTTTGCTGCAGATTGTCCCAAGAAGAAGAAAAACAACAACAACAACTTCAACAAGAAGAACAACAACAACAAGAAGAGATAGCATGCTCATGCTGCTGAGGATGATGAACCTCTCAGGAAGAAGACTAGAGCAGAAAGTGATGATTCATCAAGTAAAGATGAATATGTTCTAATATCTGCTCTCATAGGTACTATCTCTCATGGATGTAATGATTGGCTTATTTATAGTGGGGCTTCCAAACACATGACTGCGTTTAAAGAATCTTTTGCAAATATATCTGAACATGAGTCGCCCCATAAGGTGAAACTTGGGGATGACTATCAATATCCTATCAAAGGAAGTGGTGAAGCCTCCTACAACCTAGACTCTGGGAAGTCTTTGAAGATGAAAGATGTTCTATATGTACCCGGGCTCAAGAAGAACTTACTCTCCATATCTGCATTGGATGCAAAAGGCATGATGGTTACATTTGTAGATGGCCAAGTCCTAATGTGGCCAAAGGGTAAAACTATAGATGATGCAGTAGTAATTGGAGAGCAAGAGGGAGGATTGTACAAATTGAAGGGACAACCTGAACATGCTATGGTGCATGAATCCTTGGATCCAAGTGAACTTTGGCATAGAAGGCTTTCACATGTGCACTATAGAGCACTACCAATTACAAGTAAAGCTGTAGAGGGTCTTCCTGAAATCAAGACAAATCATGAAGGTGTTTGCAAAGGATGTGAAAAAGGAAAAAACATTAAGAAGGAATTTCCAAGCAGTGAAAGCAAAGCTAAAGGAATCTTGGAAATTATCCACTCCGATGTATGCGGTCCGATGTCATCCAATTCTCTGAGTGGGTATGTATACTATGTCTCTTTCATTGATGATTTCTCTAGGAATACTTGGGTCTACTTCTTGAAGAACAAAGATGAAGTGTTTGATAAGTTCAAGGAATTCACAGCCTTGATGGAAAATCAAACTGATAAGAAGATCAAGACATTCAGATCCAACAATGGTGGAGAATTCACTTCAGGTGATTTCAAGAAACTATGCGGTGATTCAGGGATTAAGAGGAAGTTGACTGCTCCCTACAATCCACAATAGAATGGAGTTATAGAAAGGAAGAATAGAATAATAATGGAAGCAGCATGGGCAATGTTGCATGACTAGGATCTGCCTATGCATCTATGGGCAGAAGCAACTAGGACAGCTGTATATGTGCAGAACAGAACACCTCACAAGATATTAGACAACAAGACACTAGAAGAGGTCTTCTCTGGTAAGAAACCTGAAGTCAACCATCTCAGAATATTTGGTTGTCCAATATATATACATGTTCCAAAGGAAAAGAGGACAAAGCTAGATCCTTCAAAAAAGAAGGGCATCTTTGTGTGGTACAGTGAAAGCTCGAAGGCTTACATAATATACTTTCCAGGGTTCAAGAAGATTGATGTTAAGAAGGGATGTAACATTTAATGAAAACTTAGCTTTCATCAAGTCGAGGAAGGCACCTGTTGAAGATCATGAAGAACCAAAGGAAACCAGATTTCAAGACACCACCATGAATGAAGCAATTCCAGAAGCAGATCGTGAAGTTGAAGATCTGCAAATACCTATAGATCCACCCAGTGAGAAGAACTCTCACAAGAGGAAACCTGCATGGGCTAGAGAGCTCATTCAAGATGCAGAAAGGTATGGCATTCCAGAAGAAGAACACAGAGCAAGGAAGAGAACTAGATCTCATACCAGCTATGTTTCCTTACTCTATGAAATTATGAACAAAGAGCCTTCCAGTTATGAAGAAGCAGCAGAAAAGAAAGAATGGAAAGATGCCATGGTCAAGGAATACCATTCGATCATGAAGAATGATGTTTGGGATGTAGTCCCAAGACATGAAGGGAAGTCTGTGGTGACTTCCAAATGGATCTACAAGATCAAGCATGTTGCAGATGGCAACATAGAGAAATACAAATCAAGGTTTGTAGCTCATGGCTTCTCCCAGAAAGAAGGGATTGATTATGAAGAGACTTTTTCTCCTGTGGCCAGATACACTTTCATTAGATCAGTACTTGCTTTGGCTGCAGTGATGAAATGGAAGATACACAAAATGGATGTCAAGACAGCTTTCTTGAATGGTGTAGTCGAGGAGGAAGTGTATGTGGAGCAGCCACTAGGTTTTGAGACACATGACAGGGAGTCACATGTGTGTAAGTTGAAGAAAGCCTTGTATGGCTTGAAGCAAGCTCCTAGGACTTGGTATGGTAGGATAGATAGCTTTCTATCCAGTTTGGGCTTTACCAAGAGTAAAGCGGATTCCAACCTTTATGACAAGGTTTAGGAAGGAAATCCTGTGATACTACTCTTGTATGTGGATGACCTGTTTGTTACAGGTGATGATGGTTTGACTACCGATATTAAGAGGAAGCTTGCATCCAAGTTTGAGATGAAGGACTTGGGGATGATGCACTACTTTTTAGGCATGGAGGTGTGGCAAAGTGTAGATGGAATCTTCCTTGGACAAGGGAAGTATGCAGTAGAGATCCTGAAGAGGTTTGGGATGATGGACTGCAAGGCCATGGCCACACCTATGGCATCGAACCTGAAGCTTCTATGTGATGCTTCATCTGATCCGGTTGATGTCACTATGTATCGTCAGATGATTGGGTCCTTGATGTACCTGACAAACACGAGACCAGATATTTGCTTTGCGGTGAACACATTGAGCCAGTTCCTGACAGATCCCAAAGGTGTTCACCTGGTTGCTGTAAAGCATATTCTGAGGTACCTAAAGGGTACAATTGATTATGGGATCAAGTATGATGCGAATCAAAAGTTTAACCTGCAGGGTTATGTTGATTCGGACTGGGCAGGCAATGCTGCAGATAGGAAGAGCACTTCAGGGTGCTGCTTCAGTATGGGATCAGGTGTGATCTCTTTGTTTAGCAGGAAGCAGTCCTGCGTAAGACTGAGTACAACCGAGGCAGCGTATGTTGCAGCTTGTTTGGCTAGTTGTGAGGTAGTATGGCTTCGGAAGCTACTGTCTGAGTTATTTGATCTCCCGTTGGATGCTACTAGTATCTTTTGTGACAACCAGAGTTGTGTGAAGCTGTCTAAGAATCTAGTGTTCCATGATAGGTCAAAGCACATAGCGATCAAATATCACTATATCAGGGATATGGTGCAGAGAGGAGTAGTGAAGCTCCTGTATGTTGTGATAGATGAGCAGATTGCAGATGTGTTGACGAAGCCACTACCCAGAGTGAAGTTTGAGTACTTCAGAGAGAGGCTTGGTGTTCTTCAAATTGATGACACTTCGAGGAAGAAGTGATGGACACATTTTTTGGAGCCATTCCAAGCACGGTGAGAGGACGATCCTTCCCATGGTTGTGGATGTAAGCATTGGATGATGAGCATCAGGACGATGCTCCAATTATTGCTCTGTATATGCATCATGTTGGATGCTTGTTATGATCAGTTGGATCATGTATATGTATATGCATCATGTCGGATGCTTGTTATGATCAGTTGGATCATGTATTTGTATATGCATCATGTTGGATGCTTGTTATGATCAGTTGGATCATGTATATGTATATGCATCATATTGGATGCTTGTTATGATCAGTTGGATCATGCATATGTATATGCATCATGTTGGATGTTGGATATGATCAGGTAGATCATGTACGATTATATTTATTAGGTGGATACATTTTATGATCAGGTGGATCATGTATTTGATATGTATCAGGTAGATACTATATATGCATCAGATGGATGCATTGTATGATCAGGATGATCATGGATGATGAGCTTCAGGATGTTGCTCTAGATGATATGCATCAGGACGATGCAGTGACGATGATCAGGATGATCATGCGATGATGACATGCATCAGGACGATGTAGTGATGATGATCAGGATGATCATGTACATCAGGATGATGTATGGTGAGTATCAGGATGATACTATGTGGCCATAGACAGGTTGTGCTTGAGAGGACTTGTAAGACCTGGGAGATCCGAGAGGTTGGGCTGTGTGCCCGTAATAAGTCCTGGGATGCTCTTTCAAGTCTTTGTCTTGTGACCACATGTAAGACCTAGGAGATCCGAGAGGTTGGGATGTGTGCCCGTAATAAGTCCTGGGATTCTCTTTCGAGGGTTTGTGGTGGTGACTACATGTAAGACCTGGGAGATCCGATAGGTTGGGCTGTGTGCTCGTAATAAGTCCTAGGATGCTCTTTCGAGGGTTTGTAGTGGAGATCACATGTAAGACCTGGGAGATCCGATAGGTTGGGATGTGTGCCCATAATAAGTCCTGGGATGCTCTTTCGAGGGTTTGTGATGAGGGTCACATATAAGACCTGGGAGATCCGATTGGTTGGGTTGTGTGCCCGTAATAATTCCTGGGATGCTCTTGCGAGGGTTTGTGATGCACGTAATAATTCCTGAGGATTCCACAGTATGGCCAGTGATGATGAAGACCTGCAGGTGGTGGGCCTACATCCAGTATGAAAAAGGACTGGCTCCGTAGAAATTCCTATGATGAGTAGATCGGAGATTGATTGAGATAGCAGCAGTAGTGACGACGATGATCCAGTGATGATGATCCAGAGAAGAAGACTTGTGCTAGCAGATCTGTGTCGAGAAATACCTTCCTAGTTAAGAGGGAGTGTTGATGTATATGTAACTTCGGAATGTATTTCACCTATGTATATTGTACTCCTATAGAGATGTTATTATTCCTCTATACGGAAGTGTCGTCATTTGTATTGACAAGTGTCGCAAGTGTCATAACTTGTTGCGATGGGTTATTAGACCACCAAGTGTGGGGTCAGCCCTAATTAGTATAACCATGGGTTATTAGACTAAGTTAGACAAGTCAGCCCTGCTAGGTTATTAGGCAGTTCAAGTCATGTATAAATAGAGTGCGGGAGGCACTCTATTTGATCATCTCATTATTCACTCGTACATCACTCGGAAAGTGGCGCACTAGTTGAGGAGGAGGAGTAGCTGCTAGTAGAAGACTATCTCTTGTACTTTGGTTGTATCGTTGCCCTTTCTATCTCTTAGGAAGTTGTGGAGTTTTTCACCTTTATGGTTTTCCCCAGTGAAACTATGTGTGTCTATTGTCTCATGTGATTGCTTGGTGTGATTGATATGCATTGTTATACTTGATATGTTGTACATGTTATTCTCTCAGTAAAGATCCTAGAGTATATTGAATTATTGCTCAAAAATTAACATTAACACCTTGGCATCTATGGAATGAAGCCATTGACCTTCCTAGTTTTTATGATCTTCATTCTCATTAACTTAACCCAAACCCAAAATGTTTCATATTCTATAAACGACCCTCCCAAAAAGCCACAGGTAGAAGGCATGACCATTATTCCAAGGTTCCAGTGAACAAAAGTGACGTTTGAGTTGGATCCATGGCTTTTATTTGTAAATGAGAATCTCTTACACACTTAGGATACATGGGAACCATGCACATGATTCCATCATGTCTCCAACCTACATGGGCTAACAAGAAAACTTGTACAAGATGTCTACAATGTCCCCACATCTCCCTCAAGTGTCAGGTTGTGTTCCTTGGGAAGTAGGTAGATCCTGCCAAAAGTTGGGAGGAGGTTCGGACTGGCACCAAGGAAAGTGTCAATAATTGATTTTACTATGTGAATATGCCCCAGATGCACAATTTAGTGATTTAAACATTTTTGAAACTCCATGGAAAATGTACTTTTTTAACTTGGGCATGATTTAAGAAAACAAAATTGGAAGATTGTTCAGACATCTTAATTACCCACGATGATAACAATAACCCTTGTTTAGAAAAGACTAAGAATAATGTTAACAGTTTAATCACCACAATGAGAACATTAAAATGTTGGCATCATTTTTGGAGGGAGATTTTTTTTAGGGAACTGTCAATGAGGATACAAAATCTACAAGTTGTTGTCAATATTCAATTCACTTTCGCTAATAGTTATGGCTTTCTCTCCTCCTCTAGCTAGGTAGTTTTTTAATATGTGCTATACTTTTTGTTTATTACTCATTTGGCCATATGTTTTTTGGATTTAATTGATTGTTTATTCATTGCATGGTGGGTGTGGGGCTCCTCCATATGCCCCTTTCTTATGCTAAAAACATACAAATTATTCCATTTATCTCTTAAGTGCATTCTTTTGAGTAGTAGTTGATGAGGTAGTAGGAAACTGTTGGGATACTTTCGATTATATACTAAAACAAATCAATGATTGAATTAAAGGACTCATATGCACAGGTAAAAGTTGTAATTTTTGAAGCCTATTGTGGTTGTAGAGCAATCATATTATTCAATTGGTGTAATCATACATTTAAAGATTCTAATTAACCATCATCAAACATAAGGAAATTTGTAAATATGCCTTAATATATTGTCAAAACCATCAAATTGAGAACTAAACTAATTTTCAAATTTCAACCTTGAACGCTCAAGCACATGTACAAGTTCAAGATTATATGTTAAAATACTTTCAAATATTAGACCCTTGAGTAGGCATGCATGTGACTCCTTATGGGCATGTCTAGAGGGATCTAAGTAATCCTTCTGTAGATGTATCATCAAACAAGTATTAAATGATCATATACATATGGATTATGAACATGGAAGCTAATTTTTTGTTGCAATAATTTTAGAATGATGGAAGTTGCATGGTGATAATAGATTTTAAGGTAGTGTTGGATCTACTTTAAAACATCTATATTACTATGAAGTAGGTGAATCTTCAATTTCAGAAATCCACAATCATTTATCAGCCCCTAACATATTTAAAATATTTAATTAGAAGAGAATTGGATTGTTTCATATTATGCTAGAGAATAAGATACACACTTGCAATCTAGCTTGATGTGCATCTCTTCTCCTTTGCCATGAGCTATCATTTATCCACCCTTGCCTTTGATGAAGAATCCAAGCTTTCCAATCCTCCAAATCTCTCCAGCATGCTTTTGCTCTTCCTTTTGACTCCTCCTACCATGCCCCAAATGCCTTTGTTTTATAGCATTGGGAAATGGGCTCTCAAGTTTCTATTTTCAATGTGGGATTATCCCTTCTCTTGTTTTTTGATTATTTTTTCTCAAAAACCCACTTTCTATAGTATTTTAGGATTTTGTCACAACTTTAGCTTATTTAAGTATAATTAATGCACTTTTGTGCATTTCTTCTCACTATTTGATTGGTGGAGCTTAGATTTGAGCCTTTAATGAGTAGTTCAATCACTGAACCTTGTCTCCTTAGGCTACCTCTTTCTTCACTCAATCTTTCTGATTGTGGTGTAATACCCCCATTTTGACCCTTAGGATATATTGGATTTTAATGTAAATATTGTATAAATGCGATGTATGTTTTCTTAGCGTGGAGCTCAAGGCCAAGACCCCACTAGTGGATACTCGGATTTTATTTAAAAATGAAAGTATTTGATATTATGTTATCCATGTGCTATTAAGCCATGAAAATTGTAAAAATGATGTAAATAAACATCATGCAATAAAATACCAAGAACTAGCTATAGATGCAACTAATAAGAGGGGGCCATGTGTATTCACTAGGGAGTGGTGAGGGGGTTGTGGGGTTGAACCATATGCTACCAAATGTCATATTGAGAACCCATTTGAATTTCTTTGATGACATTTAATTCTGTTGTAAGGAAGTGGTTGGAGAAATCAGTCCATGGCTTCAATGGAGCATGGGCAGCCGAAAAATTCGTATGGCAGGGTATGGGATTTGTTTCCTTGACCCACAAGTCACTCTGCCTCATGGGAATTCATTCTCCCTCATTCCCATTCCATTTGATAAACATATAAGCTTCAGTTTTCATCCCTTACATAGGCCAGACAGTGAGAAAAAAAACTAGAAATCGCAACTCTGAATGAAACCACATTTTGAAGTGCCAAAAACTCTAGAAATTTGTGTGGACAGTGAAATCCAATAGGGGATCCATAGACCTGAACCTTGGGGAAACTTTGAGAGTGTTAGATGCCTAGAAATCCATAGGAAAACCCAGTTTTGATAGCACAAAAATACAATTATAGGACAAAGTCATTTGGCCATAAAAACTGAAAAAAAAAAAAAATCCAAGCTTGGATTATAGAGAAGAAGATAGAAGAGAGGTTGGAATTTCTTGATAAACCCAATTGTGCATTGGCTTAGCATGATTGTTTGTGTGTAACCATGGATGTGAGTGAGCCTGTTTAGTTCCTCCTTAGTGGATACACAAACCAGCTCGGGGGTGGTCTCTCAGCTAAAAGAATATAGGCTGGACAGAGACCTGTGGTTGGGTGGAACGTTGCTCTCACATAGTCAGTTGCTTGGACAACTTTATCTTAAAAGATATGTGCTCTCTGTGGTTTAAATTATGTCCATTCTGTTTTCTGTTATGAATGTTTAATTATTCATGTTAATTGAATGAAATGATTACTTTGAGTTAGTCAGTATAAAGCCTATGCATAGCATGAGAAGGGGATTAATTCTTTATATGTTGTTTCCTCAGTCTATCTAGGATAAATAGGCAGATGCACCCCATTTTGTGTGTATGTTATTATGATTTAATTTCGCTGTGTAATTTTATTTAATTTGTAAATTTTGTCATATGGCTTTGGGGGAGAAATAGGCACCCCCCTGTTGTGTTCATGTTCCTTCTATGGGTCGGGATGACGGTAGGGGATGTGAAAGAGTGGTATGAGAGCCCATGTTGCAGCATTGGAGCTGCTTGGGCCAAACTGTGAGTGACAGGAAGATATCCGAATGTTTGAAAGAGGTATTGATGAAGTTCAGGCATCATTTTGATTGTGATAATGACAAAATCATAGCTCTCAGGAGTGGCATAGGATTACACATTTTCATAGTGCTCGCTGAGAGCTTTCCAACGATACCAGGTTTTCCCAAAATGGACTTGGGATGAGAAAGTTACGGGCCTGGGAAGTTATGTAGTTGGGCTTCCGCATTTCCGATTTCTACATTGCAAATTGCGGGTTACGGAAGCGATATTTTCTGAGGTTGAAAATTTGGCGTTCCGCATTTTCGAGTTCTGCAGTATGGATTGTGGATTGTGGATTGCAGAAGTGACATATTCCGAGGTTGAGAATTTGGTGTTCCTCATTTCCGAGTTCTGCAATACGGGATGCGGATTGCGGAAGTGACATTTTTTGAGGTTGAAAATTTTGGCATTTCCGACTTCCGTATTATGGATTGCGGAGATTGCAGAAGTGGTATTTTCCCGAAGTTGGAAAATTGGCATTTCCAACTTCCGCATTGTGGATTGTGGAGATTGTTGACACAAACCCATTCGACAAAGGTTCCTCACTCTGTCGACACCCAAACCACCGCGATCTCCCTGAGCACCAGCCCAAACAAGTTTTACCCTGTCCAGCAACACCTGCAGAGTAGATGAAGTCTCACCCGAGATGTTCGAGGGAGAGCTGACGGAACCACATTTTTGTCGAATGAAGGAGGACCATGTGCATCTACTTATCGACTTAACGCAACATTATTTAACAGATCTAATTCTTCATCTTATGCATCGAACAAAATCACATCATCATTTAACAGTTCTCATTATCAACAAAACCATTAATGCGCAAACAAATCTAACAGTATAACATCATTTGGAATAGGGAAACATTGCATCATTCACAGATTCATATCGCATATCACATTCATAATAGGAAAACAGGAAAAGACACAATGATTCTGCTCAAGCTCCGTCATGTCATATTAATCGTCGCAACAAAATACAGATACATCAACACAGTTATTCGGTCGCATACCCAGATTCAAAAGACCAAAAACATACCGCATTCTTCTATCTGATCATGATAAGGCTTCTCCAGATGATCCTAACACTTGCAATGCTACATCTATTTATAGGCTTGCACCTTTACATTCATGGTCCACTTAGACAACCGCCTAACTACTTCTTAACAAGATTTACAAAAGAATGACCCTAACCCGCACAATGCGGTCCAAAATGACCCAAAAATACATAAAATAATATCATTTTCGACTTGTTCGCGGTTTTTCTCCTTGTGCGGTATCTTTGACTTTGCGCAGCATCCATGATGCTGCACAACTGACTCATCCAAACCCGATGCCAACAGAGATTGCGGAAGTGGTATTTTCCCGAAGTTGAAAAATTGGCATTTCCAACTTCCGCATTGCGGATTGCGGATTGCGGATGTGGTATTTTCACAAAGTTGGAAAATTGGCATTTCCGACTTCCGCATTGCAGATTGCGGAAGTTGTGGATTGCAGAAGCGGTTAAAATATATATACATAGAGAGAGAGAGAGAGAGAGAGAGAGAGAGAGAGAGAGAGAGAGAGCCCGAAACTTGATTTTTGGAAGGCAAGAGCATTCATACTCATCATTGGATGAGTCCTATGATGGTCTGAGGCCATTAATGAAGGCCATGAAAGAACCAGTGAGGGTCTCGAACCCATTATGCTCCAATTTGGCATAAACTCAGAATTAATGGCTTTTACAAATCGGTGTCCCGAAGCTTGGCTGGAGGTCAGATTGAGCTGAAATCAATATGGAGTGGCCATGGAGTAGGCACAGTGTTAAGTTTGGAATCTTGGAGCCAAAATCCAAAGGACGTGGAGTCGGGGTGAGCGAGAAGGTCAAAAAGCACTATTCTGAGTCACGTTTTGAGGAATTTGAAATGCTTGTAGTGGATGAAAGTGACCCTATAAGTAGGATTCAAGAAATATACTGAACTAAACATTTTATATTCTCATTAACACATACATTTTCCATTAGAAAAATATTTTCCAAAAATGCTCAGTTTGGAAGATAGCCATTTTTGGCCCAAAATTTTGAAATTTTGGAAAAAGTTAAAAGTTAAAAATAGTCAAACCCAGAATTTTATAGAAGTTGACTGGTGCATCAGAATGAGGATCTAATGTTTATGAGTGTTCCTTGTTATATGGACTAACTTCACCCGATAGAAAATTTTTCATGATTCTTTCTAGATTTGCTTCTACAGACGACTGAAGTTGGCTTTTCGGAATAAATTTGCAGCTGCGTAAAAGTGCATAATTTTAGTAAAAAATGACATTTTTGGAATAATGTAATTTCCACACCCGAAGTTGGAATGAAGCATGTAGATAGGAATCGGAAAGCTTATCCAGCAGGGAACAGTGGTGCATCACCATAATTGAATGAGAGGCCATGAAATCAGACCAGCTATGATGTGGAAGAGGAATTCCATGCTATGATGAGGGATTGGAAAGGGAGAATTCCTTAACCCCTCTCTTGCTACTGTATTTATATTTTCTGAGCTTGATGTACAAAAAATTATGGCATGGGAATGTTGAAAATGCAAGAGATTAGATGGATGGCATGAATATGCACTAGTTGGCATATTAATAAACATTGCACCGTTCATGAGAAGATGCTTTTGCACGCATATGATATTACATATTGGTAAAAGTAGTGAGGTTTTAAATATGAAATGAACCACTAATGGTAAATATTGTGGTTGATAATCACTATTGGAGTTGTTATTGGTTGTGGGACCAAAGAAAATAGAAGCATGGCTAAAGATGTTGATGATGTTGTTGCATGTGACCAACAACCTTATGAAGAAAAGGTTAGGGCAACAAATCCATGATCAAGAGGTTGGTGGAAGGATTTTGTAATCCTCTGTAAGAAACCAAATTATCAGGTTACATCAAAGATGTAAATGGGATCCATGCAGGTAATGGTTTAATTATGATGATTGCATAAGTGTTGAAAGAGGATTGGGTAAGAATCCATTGAACCATATTAGTAATCATAATCACGCCATGTGTATGTCGGTTATGAGCTTAATAACCAAAGCAAGTGAGGACTGGTGGTCCTGATTATGGTAATGCATGTTATATGAGGTAGTCATGGTTAGGCCATAACATGTTTGGATGCATAGTATTCATGAATCAATGCAAGGTGGCATTGAGTGGATATGCATCAAGATATTTTATACATTTTGTGGTTGCATTGAATGAATGCACATTAAAGATAAGGTAAACATTGTAAATGTGCATGCATGAGTGTGGGTGCACATGTTGTGATTCATTGCATGAATGCATGGGGAGGGTGTATGTGTTATTGCAAACTAAATCATGGATGAGATGATGAATTGATGATAGATCTAGGATCATTTCATGAGCTACTATGAATGCAGGATAGTAAGTACATGAAGAAGGTAGTCATGATCGATGGGCTGCCAGAATGCTCTATGGAAGGGCAGAGTTGTATAAATGATATGGCTGTGAAGTAATGAGTATATAAAGTTTCATTTAAATTGCATGAATGATGTGATTGTACCTTGCAATTTTAGTATAATAATGATTCACATGAAGTAAATGAGTTTTGGTGATATTGAGATGATAACAACTGGACATGTTTGAGTTATTGAGTGTTATAATTCTGAAAATGATTCAGTGACTTTTGCAGCAATGAAATATTATATGCATAGAGACTTACAAAATGTTTGGTTGTTTGAAGTTTCAGATTTCAGGTAGATTGTTTTGGGCATGGCAATGTGGAAAAGTCCATGATGAAGGTTGTAATCTACCATGTGAAAGAGCCAAACCTCATGAGAAGGATCTCATGGTTGTAAAAATAGTTTATGTGCGGAACAGATTGTCAATTTTGGACTTATAGATTGCAGATTTGAGAATTTGTTGATAATTTCTAATCACCATTGGCTTGCATAGAACTATGTCAGGAGGACACGTTGTAAGTGTATTTTCATGTTATGGTGGCAAGCATAAAATCCTAATGGGAAGAGTGGTGCCACTTACAAGAGACAAACAATATGAGGATAGCCTCATGACTAAGCAAATCGATTTTTGTAGTAGAAAGAATTGCAAATTCATATTGAATTTAATTATTAGTGCCATTGATTGGTTATGGAACAATCAAATTTAAATTTTATTGTTAAATGTTGTTGACTATTTGGCTATTTTATAAGTGTGCCAGGAAGACACATTCCAGGAAAACCATGTGTGATGGCCTGCAAAAGCCAAACTCCATGGGAAGGACCCCATGCTTTGGAAATGGGTTTCGAGTGAAACACCATTGCATATTTTAAGGATGACATCTTAGTCAAAATGCATGCTAGAAAACCATGTGAGTGAGATGGTAAAATTATGCCAAGAAGGTATATGTGAGTTATGGAACGTGAAAATATTGGAGTGGCAAATTGAAGGACTGTCGACTCAGAGAAGGGAGCCCCCATTCTTCGCAAATGAAGAGAGAATACATCTAAAAAGGGATAAGTATTTTGTAACCCTAGCTAAGAACATGCATGTCTAATTATTAGGGTTAATAGTAGAGCATGTTTTATTTTATTTATATTATTTCAGACTGCTTGAGTATGATTAGGGCCTACATGGCTCACATCGGGAAGTGGTGCACACCTTTCTGGTGATGGTTTATTATAGGGTTTTCAATACTGATTACACCCTAAGGGAATGGACGCATTCCTGGTGTTTCAATATTTGATAGTGAATGTTATGAGATATGCTTGCAATTTTAGAACAACAATACTGATGAGCTTGCTTGTCCATCTTGTGTTGTGATCCTGAACAGATGCAATTGGTGCTGCACACTAAGGAAGCAAAGTAAAGAGGTTGTTGTGGAGATATTGATGAAGGATTGTTGTAAGCCTAATAAAATCAGTCGGTGTACTGGTTTGGCATTAATTACTTGGATGTTGTGTAGGTTGTGGAGGTATTGACAAAGGGCTGTTATATGTCGATGGCTCCGTAGTAGAGCCTTGACCTAGAAATGGTCGTGGTGCAGTTTCCTTCCATTGGATGATGACCCAGATGGATGTGTTGGCTTGGCAATGGAGAGGGAAAACCAGGCAAGGGACTGGTTTGGCACCACCGATGCCTAATAAATCCAGTTGGAGTACTGGTTCAGTGTTGACTATTTGGATGGCATGGAGTAGCATGTGTGCTAGCCAACATCCAATTCCACAGGTGATCCCAAGGATTGTAAAGTAGAGCAGGACCCTGTGGACCAGAGAGAAAATGTCCAATACATATAAGTATTTAATTTTCATCCATTTCTTATTTTGGATAATGAAAATTTCATGAACAATCTTATGACAACCAAGCTGATACACTATTGTTTCTATGTTGGAAAATTGGGTCATTACAGGAAGCAAGAAGCCTTCAAGGCATTCTAAGGATTCATTTGGACATGTGACTATCCTAGAAAGCTTAGTATGAGCATAAATGATAAGAATGGTGTTAGTGGACATGTGTGGGTCCTAGCAGCCAAATATTTTGTGGACAAACCATGGGGAGGGGATTCCTTGATGGAGAAAGCCTTGGATAGACCTTAGACACTAAGTGTCATATCCAAAACAAGAAAGGGAAAGTCAAGCATTCACATTGAAGTGAAAGAGGCTAAGGAGCATAGAACCACAGTGATGGCGTGGCTCCGGATTGGAACAAGACTAAGAGGGGGAAACTCTTACTCTTCTCTTTCCTTTTGACTGATGCATCTTAGAAACGAAAAATTGTTGAATGCATGTTATGACTGGGAGTTGATTGTGTATATTTGCTTGAAATAAATTGTGAATGTTGAAATAGTTAATTCCCTGAGAAAGGATGAACATGAATGTGTTCATGTGTATGTTGGGAAAGCATGAAAAGTGTGGAAGTCTTATGAATACAGCATGGGATCTCTATGTCAATTGGGAAAATAATTGAATGATTTTTAATGCTTATGTTATGCTTGGCATAACAAGATTTGTAATGATGAACTTCACAGGTGAAAATTGAAGCAATTGGTTGCAGCTGTTACAAGCAAGTGTTGCTAGTAAGCAAAGTGTGGTCAACTCTGCACATTGACCATGGAAGCAGACCAAAAGCTATTTGATTTGGCTGAAAATCTTCTCCAAACAATTGCCAAGACCCAAGAAAATCTTAGAGAAATGATCAAGCTACAAAAGCAGCAGAATGAGATGAACCAAAAGGTTTTGCAGGACTCTATTTGTCTACAAAAGCAGGTAAAAAGCATTCTGGAAGCAATCAACAATAGAAAGGACAATGGGTCAATGAATGGGAATTCATCCAATCAGTCCATTAAGAAATGTTCCAGGTGGGAAGGCTCAAAGGAAACTAAGCAAGTGAAGGAGAAGCAACCACTGAAATGTTGGGAATGTGGAGGAAATCATTGCCTCCGCAAATGCCCCACAAGGAATAGCAAGAGGGATAGAAGCCATGAAGTTTCCATACTTGTAGTATGGTGGAAGGTAAAGAAAAGGAAGGGATTGTTGTGGAGAAATGCCCACCTGCATAGCGGGAAGATCAAATCCAACTGGGGAATCTTGTGGAAGCCAAAGGACTTGGTCCTGAAATTTCAAGTAAGGAATAGAATGCAGGGCATACCTACAACATTTTTTTAAAGTTTGGACATGTGTAAACTGTATATGTATTCCTAAGTATTGGAACACCAAGGACGATGTTATTCTAAGGGGGAGGGGATTGTAATACCCCAATTTTGACCCTTAGGATATATTGTCTTTTAATGTAAATATTGAATACATGCGATGTATGTTTTCCTAGCATGGAGATCAAGGCCAAGACCCCGCTAGTGGATGATCGAATTTTATTTAAAAATGAAAGTATTTTATATTATGTTATCCATGTGCTATTAAGCCATGGAAGTTGTAAAAATGATGTAAATAAACATCATGCAATAAAATACCAAGAACTGGCTATGGATGCAACTAATAAGAGGGGGCCATGTGTATCCACTAGGGAGTGGTGAGGAGGTTGTGGGGTTGAACCATATGCTGCCAAATGTCATCTTGAGAACCAATTTGACTTTCCTTGCTGACATTTAATTCTGTTGTAAGGAAGTGGTTGGAGAAATCAGTCCATGGCTTCAATGGAGCATGGGAAACCCATAAATTCATATGGCAGGGTATGGGCTATGTTTCCATGACCCACAAGTCACTCTACCTAATGGGAATCCGTTCTTCCTCACTCCCATTCCATTTGTTGAACATATATGCTTCAGTTTTCATCCATTACACAGGCCCGAGAGTGAGAAAAAAAACCAGAAATCGCAATTCTGAATGAAACCACGTTTTGAAGTGCCAAAAACGCCCAGACATTTGTGTGGATAGTGAAATCCAATAGGAGATCCATAGACCTGAACCTTGGGGCAAATTTGAGAGTGTTAGATTCCCATAAATACATAGGAAAACCCAGTTTTGATAGCCCGAAAATACAAATACAAGACATAGTCATTTGGCCACAAAAACTGAGAAAAATCCAAACATGGATGATGGAGAAGAAGATAGAACAGAGGTTGGAATTGCTTGATAAACCCAAATATGTGTTGGCTTAGCATGATTGTTTGTGTGTAACCATGGCTGTGAGTGAGACTGTTTAGTTCCTCCTTAGTGGATACACAACCCATCTTGGGGGTGGTCTCTCAGCTAAAAGAATATAGGTTGGACAGAGACCTATGGTTAGGTGGAACATTGCTCTCACATAGCCAGTTGCTTGGACAAATTCATATGAAAAGATAAATGCTTTGTGTGGTTTAAATTATGTCCATTCTGTGTTCTGTTATGAATTTTTAATTATTCATGTTAATTGAATGAAATGATTACTTTGAGTTAGTCAGTATAAAGCCTATGCATAGCATGAGAAGGGGATTAATTCTCTGTATGATTTTTCATCATTCTGCCTAGTAGAAATAGTTAGATGCATCCCATTCAGTGTGTATGTTATTATGATTTAATTCCAGTATGTAATTTTATTTAAATTGTAAATTTTGTCATATGGATTTGGGGGAGAAATAGGTACCCCCTGTTGTGATCATGTTCCTTCTATGGTTCGGGATGACGGGAGGGGACGTGACATGTGGATGTAGTGATTAGATAAGAGAGGACTTGTTCTCTTGTGTACTTGTATTATGTCTTCATGTTGCGAGCGCATAGTAGAATATGCTTCTTCCCCTCACTTTGTTAAGGGTGTTAATTTAATTGTTAACACATGGTTTTCTGGGATGTCATAGTTCTCTATTTTTATTATTAATGTGTTGTTCTTAGGATTTGGCATCACTTTCAGTTTTTACATCAATTGGTGACTTATTGTATACTTTATTTTTCTTTTCTTTTCATTTTGTGGTCGAGATAACATATTGCACATGTAGGCTTAACATATGGCGTTTTTCTTGTGCTCCACATGTTTGACAAAATGCAAAGTCCAAAGCTCATTGTCTAGGCCAAGGTTCCTCGTGTAAGAAGAAAAAGTAAATGGGTAGCCTGCTTATGGGAAAACTTAGTTGTATATATTTGACTTGGAGAAACCATTGAAATGGTTTTCCTTTCGTACCTGGAAGGAACTAGCCACTACATGGCTTATCTACCTTGTTAATAATGAAAAAATTCTACTTGTATTACTCATATGTTTATGAATAAACTTATATAAAACAAAATACTACTGGACCTAATCAAAGGGGTTTAGGAAACCATGTTCAGAAGGAAACCTCTCCTTTTTTCTATAGAAAACCATGTTTTTTCTCCTTTATTTTTAGTTAAAAGGTATTAGAAATCATGTTGCATACAAAATATCCTATTTGTAATCTCTTTTAGGTATTTGAGTGCATAGAGAGTAGTGAAATTCATATGTAATTCAATATATTAAATATGTTGTCATGAAGGTAGCATTTAACGTTATTAGATGTTGACTTCAAAACAAAATATAATACTTGTAACGAATAATAATACTAATACTAATACTAACAAGAGAAAGATGCAATGCAGCTAATCCCTGCCTAAGTTGTAAGTAAAAATACTGAAGTTAGAGGTTGGTGAGGATGGAGGAGCAGTTGCAGAATCCGAATTTGAAAAGCAAACGAAATATTTGTTAAAGCATGGAGAAGAGCTAAAACAATTATCAAGAAAAGAGTGCGAAGGCGTGTGTAGGATTTCATTGATGAAAAAAAAACTAGCCGATAATTCCAATAATACATCAATTCCTCTAAGCTTATTTAAGAGTCTAAGATATATTATTGTGCTATATTTAAGTAAAACAAACATTGAACCAGTGCCGGAAACTATAGTGGATTTAAGGCATATGAAATTCCTCAATTTATCCCACACAAATATTAAGAAGTTTCCTAAATCCTTGGGTGGTCTAAGATGCCTCCAATTTCTAGATGTTAGTAACTGCTTCCTAGAAAGCCTGTCTTTAGGGATACGTGAGAACAAATCTATCCTAAATATCAATTTTGAGCTTCATAGATTTGAATTTTTTGCCTATTGCAATACCGAATCTCACCAATATCTGGACATTGGAAGGCGTTCAATTCAAAATTGAAAATGCAGCCAATGCCAATGCCTTGCAACTGGGGATCTGAAAGGATTGACATTGTTGCAACATGGCTACCACTGATCACCAAAGAAGGTAACGATCAAAACTAGGTATGATGGACAACCCTTCCTTCACTTCGTCATTATCATGGATTAATTATAAACCTCGCACACTATCATTATTATTATTATTATTATTATTATTATTATTATTATTATTATTAGTGAGCAATCCAACATCAACTCGGATCATTTTCTTCTAGCATCTATCTAACAATACTTGAATGCTAACATGCACTATGAGCAATCCAACAATAAATTAGATCATTTTCTTCTAGCATCTGCCTAATAATACTTGAATGCTAACTTGCACTTGCACCGATTTAATTTCATAATAACCTTAACCTTAATATTATTAGGTTATTTGCATTTCAATAGACTAGGTTTTGGTTTTGAGAGTTTATACTTGATTATTAATTATGGTACCGTATTGATAATAATAATGGTTAATAATGTTTATTATTAATTATAAATAATGTTATTATTAATTGATATAAGGGTATCTTATTGATGCGATTAACATTCTCTTTTTTACCCTAATATTTTTCATAATAACCTCAACCTTAACCTTAAACATTGCAATTATTAACCTTAACATTGCAATTTTTACCATTATCAATTTATTGCATTATCATTGAAAAATTATGGTATTAGCATTATCATTATGGACTTAATTGAATTATCATTGAAAATTTTGTTTAGCATTCTTGTTCAAGAATTTGGAAGGTTAAGATAATAATTTGGAAGGATAAGATGAGAATTTGGAATGATAGATCAATTTGGAAATGAACGGTCTTGCATAACTTATTTATTAACACCTAGAGCAACTCTTCTCTCCATTAGTTGTCCTGGAGATGAATCCAGTTGAGGATTCGAAACGTCGACAATCAAAATGCCGACCGTGGATATTCCAGAAACCAGTTCTTCTAACACTTATCATTGTAAATATAGGGGAATGGTATTTGACTTGAAGAGGGGAATTTAGGGGGCATGACAAAGATGAAGACCCTCTCCATTTTCAATCGTGATAAGCGCATTCAAATTCCCAATGATATGGAATTCATGGAAGGCCTTCAAAGCATTAGATTATTTGGATGCAAAGTGCCTAAATGGATCCCTAAGCATCAAAACATCATGATGCTCGCCTCACAGGCTCATAGGGAGAAATAATTTGTTTGGCAAAGGCAAAAACTTCATCATCATCTAAGCTCTAAAGCTTCTATATATCACCTAATACAGACCTCGCATGTCTTACTGCCTCAATAACATTACCAATACCCAGCGGGGGTAGGAGTGGCAGTTTTGGAGATAAGCATTAGAGTAGACAACGATATCGCTCTATGGTGTTTATAGGTGGTAGCTTGCTGCGAGGGAAGCAGACGACGAGAGCATAAGCATCAGATAAGAAAGGGGTAGCGATCAACGGTGTTGGACATAAGCACTGGAGCATAAATGGATAACGGCCAGCAGTGTTGGACAAAAGCAACGGAGCAAAACCGGATAGCGCTCGGAGGCATTGGAGATTAGTAGAAAGTGAAAGCTCTCTGTCGTGTTTCCATGTGGCAGCGAATATATTATATGCTTCGACTTCGATGGTTATCATTTTTAGCTCCAACATATTCATTAGTAATTCTTTGGTTATCATTTTCAGCTCCTAGCTTTTTTGGCAGGGAATACGCTACAATGCAGTTGATTCCCTGCCAAGTTAGTCGTCGGTCTTGTTATAAATATGTCCTCCGATCTTGTTATCTTAAACGGTCGAGTTAAAGTTCCAAGTGTTGTTATCGGTCTTTATGACAAGTTAAAATTCATTCGTATTGTTATATTTATGCCCTCCAATTTTGTTATCTTTATTCCTTCCAACAAGTCTCCATGCTATCAGATCTTTAGTATACCACGCTCAAAGCTCCAAGGATTCTAGAAGACATGCTTAACAAAATGCAAGGAGCATGATGGAATAGAAACTTCTAATGTAGATGTTTTCATATTTATGAATGTGATTAGATACAAGGGGTTTGACACATTTTGATGGAAGAGATGATTGTGAAAGATACACAATGTCTTTTAGTAGTTCCTAAAATATTAATTGGATCACACATCTTAGACTGAGTGTAGATCTGCGAGCATGGTCTTACAAGCATCAAGTTGTGGAGATCAAGCATATGATCGAGTTTCTCTTTTTCCATGTACTTTTAATATTATGAAGCGACTTAAGGTAAGAGACATTCAATAAAGTTGTGGAAGCGGAATGAGGGAGAAAAATGGAGGTCATGCTTTCCATTTCATTCATTGTTAATATTTTGATGACCAAAAGCCGGGGAGGTGTGAATTATTAACAAGATTGATATAGAACACAATTAAATTTTATTAAGTCTGTCAAACTTAGGCTTTGGAATATACTAAATCGTTAAAAGAATGGATCACAAATTATATGCGGGTGGAAAGGTAGAATGCTATAATTCATATAGTTTTAAAGATCGTGTTGATAAGACAAACATTAACAAGAAATTGACAAAGGATTAGTCAATAAGATATTTGTTGATAGCACAATGGTTGACAAATGAGTTTTTGAAAAAGGGTTCATTGACAAGGAAATTTACCCACAAGAGACTTATCGACAAAGCCTTGGTTAATAAGTAATTCATAGATAAACATGTGATCAATAAGCCAATTACGAAGTTGACAAGGGCTTGTTAATGACCACAAGTACATTTTGTTGTAAAAATAAGTTTAGCAAGAACGACGTATGAGAAGTTGAACTTCCATGGGAAGGCCAAAACACTTTAACCCAACCTTAAGAAGGTTGATTGAGGATCATCTAATAGTGGCAGGGGACAATAAGGTTGAGGATCATCTAATAATAATAATAATAATTCAAGTGTTTGATTACTTTGAATCATAAGCTAAATATATTGTGAGTTTTGAATTTTAGTGAATTTAATGAGATCAACTTTCAATCCATTCAAATAATAATAATAATAATAATAATAATAATAATAATAATAATAATAATAATAATAATTCTTGAAGTGTTTGATTACTTTGAATCATAAGCTAAATATATTGTGAGTTTTGAATTTTAGTGAGATCCACTTTCAATCCATTCAAAATGATCGAAATTATTATATCTCATTCATCTTAAATGATAAAAAAATATTTTGTTTCTTTTATGGTTTATATTTTTCTACTATTTTATATATAATTTATACCGCCATAAAACCAAGGCTAACTATAGTGTTGGATCCATGCATAATGGACAATTTATGAACAATGTCATATCCGAAATGAAACTTATCCTCACTTATAACACTTGGGTAAACATAGATTTAACATGTACTATGTTTTACATATTCCAACAATGTCGTATCCAAGATGAGACTTATCTTTACTTATGACACTTTGGTTGAATTTAGGTTTAACATGTACATGTTTAAATATTAAAAAGGTAGTTTACATTAATAATAATTTTAATGTTTGAACATTAACATATGTAGTTATGATGGTTGTGGTGGTTAGCATACGTTTTAATATATATATTTTTGTTGAAAATATATATATATATTAATTAAAGTTAAAAAATTAAAATATATATATTTTATTGAAATATATATATATATATATATTAAAGTTAAAAAATTAAAATAATTTATATTAATATATATTATGTTGATATAAGGAATATACGTGATAGGGATATTGCTTAGTAAGTGAATCCTTTGAATTTCTAAACAACATTCCAATACAATAAATTTACATTATCTTTTCTATATTATTTAATGTTAAAGATTGATGGGTATATTGAAGATTTATGATTATGTGGTTCAGACATACGAGGGTTTCATGATGGGGGTGTAAAGATAAGGGGCTATAACTACACCTCGGTACGACTCTTTTTCGTCTTCTCTCTATCTTCCACCTGGAAATAAGCTCTTGACATGGTTTTATGCTATGAATTAACCGCCCTCATGGACTATCCGAAGGTGGATATTGTTGGTTATTCTCCTGACCTATACGAAGGTCAACAAATTTTCATTTTGAATTTCGTTGGGCGGATGGAGGATCATCTAATAGTGTCAGGGGACAATGAGGTTGAGGATGCACACAAAGTTCCAACTGGAGGTATCTTCCCTAATCCAGTGGAAATGGATAGCGGGTTTTCGTTGTCTCAGTTTCTTGACGGTAACAGGGATGGATCTGTTATAAAAACCACCACGATTCCACTATTGGCTTGTGGTTTAGCAAAGGGTCTTGGGGAAAGCCCTTTTCTCTTTTTTAACAATATTGTCCAAACCTATCTAGGTTTTTCTCTAACAGTGGATTCCTCTATCGCCCATCTGGCTTTAGATCTAGGGTTTTCACAAAATCTTTCTACTTTTGAGAGTGTTGATCCAACAACTGATTGTGAAATATTGGAGGTGGGATGGCCATTAACTGGTCATGCGGAGCTCGACACCTTGCAGGAGGGTTTGATCCCATATGACGATTCACTTATTATCTTGGAAGGATTTATTGCCTCCTTCTTGCACCCTGTTCATCGGTGCGAGGACCCAATTGAGTCGATCTCTGATAAAAGTGGAAGTGAAGGTAGGTATCGTGATACCGCTTCCAAAAGTATCCATGGGACTAGTAGTGGTGCGAGTCATAAGCGTCGGAAGAAAAAATGTGCAAAATTCTTTGGGGCTCCTCTCATAATGGTGTGTGGAGTATATGTATCGATTTCCCGATCGATGGACATGGCAGAATTAGTGGTAGTTGGAAAGGCTCGAGGGAGGCATTTCAGTCTTAGCACCTTGGAGGAATGGCATAAAAACTATTGGTATGAAATGCTAAATTATGTTTTGGAGGCAAGGGTTTTGTCGAGAGGCTAGTTTGTCTTCAAACTTGAGAAAAAGGAGGATGCAAATTGTATTTTGCAGCAACATTGGAGAATCAACTCCACTCATATTATGTTTAAGAAGTGGATGCCCATGTTTGATGCGATCAGTGAAAGGATGGATGTAGCTCCAATTTGGGTTAAACTGTTGGGATTACCAATGGAATTTTGGAACATGGATTCTTTCAGGGATTTTGGGAATGCCCTAGGGGCTTTCATTGATGCATATATGTCATTGTTGTCATCTAAAAGAATGACCATTGCTCGTATTTTGGTCTCTTTGAATATCAAGGAAGGGCTTCGTGAGGAAATCGAGCTCGTGTGGGGAAAGGAGTTTTTGTGCCAGAAACTGGATTATGAAGGAATTCCTTTCAAATGCCATAGATTCCATGTCTACATACATATATCAATTCAATGTTCACTTCCTTTCACCAGATCTTCGAGGATAAGAAAACATTTATATAGGGGTCCGGAAACCACATAGAAGGTTTTCATGGAAAAGTGGTAGAATCGATTATGTCAATACTACGCGAATAAGGACCAAAAACCCAGTGGTCAGCAGAGGAAACACCAAATAATTACTAGGGTTCTTAGACCGATGAAAGACCTAGAGGGGATTCCCCCATGAAAATTCGATCATTCAATTGTCGGGGAATGGAAAGCCCCACAAAAAAACTTTCCCTTAAGCGATTGGTCCTCTCAAACCAACCAGAGATTGTGCTTCTTCAAGAGACGACGGGTAATGGAGAGAATGTTACAAAAACATTACAAAACACCTTCAAGGACTGGGATTTTATGGCACAAGATGGAAAAGACCTCTTTGGTGGATTGGTTATAGGATGGAGCTCGCGAACCATAAGAGTTCAAAACTCTTGGGGATTTGATTCGGGCTTAGGGTTGGACGTTTTTTCGGCTGAGATGGGATCTTATGTTATCATACCAAACATATATGGGCCTTATGATGAGAGAGTCTTCTTCTGGGACTCGGTGTTCATGAAATCCTTTGTTAAAGCTGAGAATGTGATCATTGGAGACGACCTCAATTTTACTTTGGGCGCACATGAATTATGGGGATCTAGAGTAAGGACTGATCCCCTCGCCTCTTATCTCTCTCAAAAATTGTGTGAAGGTGGTCTCCTGGATATAGAGCTATTCAAATTGAAGCCTACCTAGAATAATAAAAGGGTGGGAGAGAATAGAATTGTTAAAATACTAGATCATTTTTTGGTTCCTGAAAACCTTATGGAGTAGAGAATATTATTTAGGAAATGGATATTTTCAGGTGGGGAGTTTGATCACCTTCCTATTTTATTGGGATTACAAGGGGGTTCATGAAATCCTACAAGTCCTTTCAATTTATGTACGACCTAGCTAAAGGATGAAGGATTTATGAATCTTCTAAAAAATTCATGGGCTCCTTTCAACCCAGATGAAGGGGAACCTACTACACTTCACTTCACCCAAAACTTAATGAGGGTTAAGACGGAAGTTGAAGAATGGGAAAAAACAAAGAAACTTAATGACAATTGGGAGCTAAACCAGATTGAGGTGGACCTTCAAGCTCTTTATGACTCGGAGGGAGGGGGTTTTTTCTAGTCTAGAATCCAAAGAAACTCTAAATGGCTTGGAGGCTAGAAGGAGAAAGATATTGACAAAACAAGAGGATTTATGGAGGTTAAAAAACATAACTATATGGCTGGAGTGTGGAGATGAAAACACAAAAAAAATCAATCTTATGCAAAAGGAAGAAGGACGCAGAATACCATTTGGAGTCAAAAGGACCACAACAATGAACTTGTCTCTTCTTTCGAAGGCCTAGACAGAATGGGAAAAACACACTTCCAGAACCTCTTCAAAGCATAAGAGTGAGTTTCAATTGCTGAAGTTGTTTGTATGGCACACATTTTCCCTAGTTTTGTGACCCAGGAGGATAATATGGGGGTAAAGGAAGAGGTCACGGAAGAGGAACTAAAGGAGGTAATGCACAACTTTCAAAAGGATAAGAGCTCATGCTTAGATGGTTGGATGATCAAGTTTTTTCTTGCCTTATATGGCACCATTGGACATGATCTACTCAGGATTGTTGAAGAATCCAGGTCCAGGGGTTTTATGCATGCTCCTCTGAACAAAACTTTCATTTCTCATACCAAAAATAGACAATCCTCAAGCAATGGAATACATCTGTCATGTTCCCATTTTTTCAGCACCATGAAGAAGATCGAACACCATGAACCTAGTGACAGATTGAATTAATTAATTAATGAGGGGTTAATATGAGGCAATTAATTAATTATGAGTGTGCATTTAAATTTATTCATATTTTTCTACCTACTTGGAATAAATAATTATGGAGCATTTAATATTATTGGTGCAATTCATATTTTTATTTGTTATGTTGAATAAATGGATAAATTGGCCCACCAATTCGAATTAGTGGATAAGGTTGGAGGAATTGCTTGGAGTAGAAGTCAAGTAAGCTCTAGAGTCCAAAAATGAAGCCAAAAATGAGAAAAAGAGGAATATTTCAGGAAAAGCAGCATAAATCCATAAATAAGGAAAGTTCAGAAAAGAAGGAAAGTCAGAAAAAGAGGAAAAATAAGGAAAGCCAAAGCAAAGCAAGGAAAGTATGTCCACTCATGGGTGACCTATTCTCACAGGTCACCAAGCCAAGTAACTTTCTCAACAGGTCAACATGAATTCTATAAAAGAAGGATTCCAACTCCATTTCACATATTTTGTTAGTTTGAGAAATTTTATGAATGCATTTGTGCATCTGAGACTTGGGAGACGTGCCCCTAGTCAAGCATGGGATATGTGCCCCAGCTTTCTCTGAGAGGATGATAGCATTCAACCATTTTCATTGATTTTATTTGCAGGTCTTGTAGCTGATCAAGTTGAATTTGAAGATCATAAAAAGCATCATCCATTCCAGAGGTCGAATCTCCAAGCTTCCTATGGATTTCTAGAGTTAGTTTCGGGTGTAGAAGAAGAGAGATTTTTCCATGATGTTTTGAGAGATATTTCGGCCTATTTCTGATGTAATGAAATCGAATGTAATCCTCTCATATTAGTGGTCTAATTTCAGGAAGCTTCTACAATTCTGTGGTTTGAATCTCAACTCCATTCATTGATTTCTAGTGTTGTAATGTTCAGTAGAAATGGAGAGAATGTTTTGTAATGATATGACAAGCCTCTTGGACCATATATGATTTAATAACAGTGAAATTCATCCTCTGATATCATTCATCTTGAATAAAATTACAGAACTCTAATTTCTTCTCCAATTTATGCACCCCTTCTAGATTTAGCTAGAATTTGACTAGCTTTCAGTGTTTGATTCATAAGTCAATGAGAATAAATCCAAATGAAGTCATTCCTGTTCCTGGAGTTATATAACATGTCATATTTCTTGATCCAACCCAATTTTCAGAAATTATATTTACCTTGAGCACTATTTGGGAATCCATAAGTCCAACTAGTTGAGTTGTCCTGAATTGTCATTTTACTAGTTTTGTTATAAGACTTGTCCAGATCTGCATAGAATTTTATGATATGATATTTAATGATTCAATGACTGTAAATGAATGTTAATTAACCTCTATGATGTCTGCAACAACCTTCTCCAACTCTCAGTCAAGTTTCCTACCCATATTAGTCTACATATGCTAAGAACCCCAAGAGCATTGGAGTAGAGTTCAGTCGGGTTGTCCTTGAAACATAAATGGTCTCAGTACATTATGCAAAGGTATAAACTCAGACCAGAACATTCCAGCCATTCCTATCCTTTGTTCTTTCCCATCTCCAACAATTCTAGCTTCCACAATCACTGTTTTAGTCAATTTTGAGAAGTCTTGAGTTTTTGTGCCACAATCCTAAGTTGGTACATTATAGTGGTATGAAATCACTTTCCTCCTCCCCCGTGGAAAGAAAGAAGCTCAATGTTGAATAGTATTGTAGATCACAATTCAAATTTGTAGCCATGAGGCTAGTGCCAGTTGCAGTCGAAGAAGAAGAATCATCATGCATATTTTTGAGCAGTTTCAAAAGAGATGATGGTAACTATGATTACCAATGTTATGGTGCAGATTTTTATTATCCAAGGTCTTAATTTTTTGAGGAATTGAAGTTGAGGATACCCTTTGAGTACCTCACAACTTACTATGCATGGAGAGATGAGATTTTAGAACTCATATCTTTCAGAGAGTTTTGCACATATGAGATCCAGAGATTATTTCAAGATCCCTAATCTAGCTTTAACAAGGTGAAGATTGCATTTTTGGTAAATGATGTTTGCAAAGAAGTGGGATTCTTTCTACCCAAGAAATTCAAAATAGTGACACATGTGGATTCCTTGAATACAAACAAGCCATTAGGAAAGGAACTGAGTTGTAGAGAAGAAAAGAGGACCAAAGGTATTGATATGAAGGAGAAGAAAGAGGAAAATATAAATCAGCCTATTTGCAGCAGCCATAAGGTTGATGAGTTACCAAATAATTCATCGGAAGTAGATGAAGAAGGTCCATGTAGAGTTGAAGCTCTAGCAGTCTAACATCTGGTTGTTGGCAATGTGGAAGGTGAAATCACTCCTAGTTTCTTGGTGGGTGATCTCAAAATAATTATAAGGGATGATGATGTTTTTAGGAGTGGTAAGACAACTTGTGGATCTGATCCAAAGGATGAACACAAATCAGGTTTACAGTCACATCCTAAGCTTCATCGGGAAGCAGAAGACAAGCACACATTGGTTGGATGTGAACCAGAAGATTTGGTGGAAGGGAAAGCCATCACAGATCCACCACATGAAGAGAAAGACATGGTACCAAGGTATGGCCACAATTCTGATTTTTGTATCCCTTGGTTTCATTCTTATATGGTAACCATTTACAGTGAGAAGGTTGGCATGGTTGGGTTCTTCGGTATGGAGGCTCAAATTTTTGGTGTTAAATATGAAGGCGGTAATGGAGATGAACCATTGGAGGAGCATGAGTCACTGCAAGGTGATATCGATGGGTGCTCACATCATTATGATGGTGACATAGAGATCAGCCTTGATGAGGTTGTTTCAAGTCCTAACTCCATGGACCATGAATAAGAAGACCTTGTAGCATAAAAATATGAACCAATATCATCTTCCCAGTCACAACTTGAGTTTCCATGTAAATTTGATCCCAAGAAAAAAGAATAAGAGGAGGTTTTATCTCATGAACCATCCTTCATTGAAGGGTGTTTGAATATGAGTGAAAGGAATATTTATGAGGCCCTTAGCATACTCCATGACACTCAAGCATTGGTATCAAGTTCTTGTTGGTGAGTTTCTTCATTGGGGGAGCCATCCTTCCTTGAAGACATGGAGAAGATTCAAAGAGCAATGTGCAACATTGAAGGTAATTTCAAGTCTTTGATTTTTGATAGAAGCAATTTGGTTGAGCTTAATGATTGGTTACATGAATAATACTTGAAGAATAATGAAGATATTCATAAGCTCAAAATTGAAAATGAGTAACTTCTTGAGAGGTTGCAAGATACTTGTTCTTCCTCCTATGTTTTAGATTGTCATATGGTAGATTGCTTTAAGGATTCTCATGACATGATGGATCATGAGAAACATGAAAATTTGCATGTGCTTGATGTGTTTGAGGATGATCTTGATGAGAGCCAAGCACTTGTTACGGTGGAATAGGAACTTGGGTTTCCTCTTGATGGTGGTTACACACTTTTTGAAGAAGTGCATGATTCCACTACTTTGGAACCAACTTATGAGGAAAGTTTCCTACTTTTGAGGGAGGTGCATGATCCTATTCTTATGGAGCCTTCACATGATGAATCTTTCACACTTTCTGATCATATGGGTGAGTTGGTTCATTCTCCTACACCCTACACATCCACATTTTGCAACATTCATCCTAATGAAGTATGGGTGAAAGGTTTCTTTTTTATGGTGCCACATGAGGAGTATGAAACTCCTATCTCTTCTTTTGATGATGACATGACTAGAGCACCTTCTTCTTTACATTTGCAGCAGCATCCTTTGTTACCTTATGATGATACACATATACATGGATGCACATATGGTACTCCTTTGATCCCCTTGAAGGCCCACTATCCTCTTTGTTCCTTACTTGATGAGAGATTTCCTTCATCCAATGTTTGGATGAAAGGACACATGGAAGAATTGCTTGACACCTTCCAAACCTCCTTGGGGAAGCATCGATTTCTCTAATTTGATGAAACTAACATTCATGGATGTATTGATGAGACTTCTTTGAGACAGTTGAAGTCTCCTTGTTTTTTTCGGTCCTTACTTAGTTCAAATTTTGGTAGTGTTTCTTCATTCACTTCTTGGATAAAAGAACACATGGCTGATTATTTTGAATATTCTTACATTCTTTTGGAGCAACATTATAGGACATGGGATCCTCACCTATGTCATTGGATCATATTTGATTGGTCACTTGATGCTTGTGTGCACTTGGAAAATGATGGTCTACTTGCTTGGATGGACAAGCACTTTCATGATCCTTTGGTAAGGCACCTTCTTGATATACATTTGTATGATGTTGATATGCTTTGTGATCAGCAACATAGGTACATATTGATTCCATTAGATACCATTCATCCACACGTGGATTGGGTGGAATATTACATGTCACAGATGGAGTCTCCTAGTAGAAATATTTTTTCTCATGATAGGTGGAAGAGAGATAAGCAAGCAAACTTACAAAATAATTTGTTGAGCCATTGGAGATATGCACTTGGAGAAGCCACAAGCTTCTTACTTGGACCTGATTTGATAAGTGTTTTTTCATCCACTGATTGGATGAGTACATACTTAATGGAGGCATGCAACACATCTTCTTTCCACTTGAGTGGAACCAGTGGCATAGAGTTGAGCCATCGGGATACTACATGTTTGTCTTTTGGAACCAGTGGCAGAGAGTTGATCCATTGGGATAGTACATGTTTGTCTTTTGGATCTTGTGGTGGAAAGTTGAGCCATGAGATTACTTCCTTGGAGATGTATGCCCTTAAGGGTATTGGGTCTTCTTGCACTTACGGTTTTTCATTATATTCATCATATTTTACTTGTGAGCAGTTAATAAGGAATTTTTGCTTATATGATTCCTATCTTTCTCATGATTGGATAAGGGACTTCCACCCTTGTCATTTGAGCTACAGTGATGACATTTTTTATTCTTATGTGCATTCGACATATGAGAACCTTCTTGATGGAGTGGAAAGAATTGATTAGGTTCGGCCTCACTCTTTTGGAGGCATATTTGGTGATGCATAGCCTTTCCTTGATTGGGTCCTACCATGGAGAGTTGCATATCTTGATTTAAGGGCCCTCAAAACTTCAGGGTTGCATTAGAAAGGATGATTTTCCAATATGGTGGTCTGATGTTTTCATATTTTTCAACATTTCATATGATGCTGATTTTTTCTTGTTACTAATGTTTGGGGAGATGCAGCATGAACAATGGGATCCATGCACTCTTTTGCTTAACATATTTTGTTGGATGGTATTCCGATCCATGGGGGTGCCATATAAGCAATGGGATCCTGGCATTGTTTTTCCTTGGAGCAATTGTTTTCATGTTGGCATGATGGAGCAATCCAACCCTCTTTTGCACCAGTTCATCTATGTTGCACTTGGTTTCAGTTTCCCACATAGGGAACACCTCCTTGGATGGACTTATAGTTTACATAGTAGTGGTATCTTTGCATTTATGATATTCTTATGGGATCTTGGCACACTTTCCAGTTGCTTCACTTGGATAGAAGTAGGCATGTTTAGTTACAGATGTAGTGAAAATTTTCTTGGAGAGATGATTATGATCAGAGTAGTGCAGCAAAAGCATGATGGACCTCTTGGGATATTTTGCTTGAGGACAAGCAATCTTGGGAGGGGAGGACTGTCATGTTCCCATTTTATCAGCACCATGAAGAAGATCGAACCCCATGGATCCTAGTGACAGATTGAATTAATTAATTAATGAGGGGTTAAGATGAGGCAATTAATTAATTACTAGTGTGCATTTAAATTTATCCATAGTTTGCTACCTGCTTGGAATAAATAATTATGGAGCATTTAATATTATTGGTGCAATTGATATTTTTATTTGTTATGCTAAATAATAAATGCAGAAATTGACCCACCAATTCGAATTATTGGATAAGGTTGGAGGAATTACTTGGAGTAGAAGTCAAGTAAGCACTAGAGTCCAAAAATGAGAAAAGAGGAATATTTCAGGAAAAGCAGTATCAATCTAGAAAGCAGGAAAGTTCAGAAAATAAAGAAAGTCAGAAAAAAGAGGAAAAAGAAGGAAAGCCAAAGCAAAGCAAAGCAAGGAAAGTATGTCCACTCATGGGTGACCTATTCTCACAGGTTACCAAACCAAGTAACTTGATCAACAGGTCAACATGAATTCTATAAAAGAAGGATTCCAACTCCATTTCACATCTTTTGTTAGTTTGAGAAATTTTATGAATGCATTTGTGCATCTGAGACTTGGGAGATGTGCCCCTAGTCAAGCATGGGAGATGTGCCCCGGCTTTCTCTGAGAGGATGATGGCATTCATCCATTGTCATTGATTTTATTTGTAGGTCCTGTAGCTGATCAAGTCGAATTTTAATATTAGAAAAGGCATCATCCATTCCAGAGTTTGAAATCTCCAAGCTTCCTATGGATTTCTAGAGCTAGTTTCAGGTGTAGAAGAAGAGATATTTTTCCATGATGTTTTGAGAGTTATTTAGGCCTATTTATGATGTAATTAAAGTGAATGCAATCCTCTCATATAAGTGGTCAAATTTCAGGAAGCTTCTACAAGTCTATGGTTCGAATCTCAACTCCATTGATTGATTTCTAGTGTTGTAATGTTCAGTAGAAATGGATAGAATGTTTTGTAATGATATGAGGAGCCTCTTGGACCATATATGATGTAATAAAATTTAAATTCATCCTCTAATATCAGTCATCTTGAATAAAATTACAGAACTCTGATTTCTTCTCCAATTTATGCACCCCTTCTAGATTTAGCTAGAATTTGACTAGCTTTTAGTGTTTGATTCATAAGTCAATGAGAATAAATCCAAATGAATTCATCCATGTTCCTGTAGTTATCTAACATGTCATATTTCATGATCCAACCCATGTTTCAAAAATTCTATTTCCCTTGAGAATTGTTTGGGAATCCAGAAGTCCAACTAGTTGAGCTGTCTTGAATTGCCATTTTAATAGTTTTGTTATAAGACTTGTCCAAATCTGCATAGAAATTTATGATATGATATTTAATGATGCAATGAATGTAAATGAATGTTACTTAACCTCTCTGATGTTTGCAACAACCTTCTCTAACTCTCAGTCAAGTTTCCTACCCATACTAGTCTGCATATGCTGAGAACCCCAGGAGCATTGGAGTAGAGTTCAGCTAGGATGTGTTGGATTATAAAAATTTTCTTGAGGTTTTCGATAAAGACCTAGGTTCTTCGCGGTTCAAGGAACCAACAAAACCCCTTTTCACCGGCCCTTTCGGCAACAACCTGCAAACAGGCTGAGGTCTCACCCGAGGTGGAGCTATGGGGGAGCTGCGGAATCAGGTTTCCACAGCTATGTGATGAGTTGTTCAGACATAAATACTGCGCAACTCGCTACAGGGCTCGCGTTGCGGACTGAAGACTGCGCGACGATAGCCTTCATCGCAGTCAACACCTTTACAAGCTAAGATGCTTGCACGACCAGCGCATCTAAGGACTACGCGGTTCGGGAAGGGTTCAACAACCAGGGCAACGCAACTAATGAATATGCTCCCTCTCAGACTTAACCACTATTGATGACCTTAATTAGTGTTTTATCCATTCAACAAATGCTTAGATTATTTATCCTTATGACCTATGCATTCGTTACTTCAGAAAGACTGTGCATACAACATTCATCCATACATGTGATACTTAACATATTATTCCCATCTTATTATTATGGCGAATACATATAAAAGCATAAACACATCAATTGATAAATGAGACTTCAAGCATTCATAGTAAGCAAATAACAGGTGTAAAACACAAGCAATCCCACTGCACAAGATTTAACATAGTTCACCCCCAGGATGGAGGCTACGTCCACAGGAACTGTTGTTATATTAGTTTTTAGGAAAGGGTACAACAGTTCCAGTCTGCGCACTCAGCTGCAGACTCTCTTCTTTCACAATAGGTCTCTACGCACACAGCCTGCAGAGCCTTTACAATATCTTTTCACAAAACAAGAAGTATTGTTCAAGATTATACAGTGAAGATTAACCCTTTCCCTTACAAAATGTGCCTTTTTATAGATCATGCCCATAGGTCATGTCTTTACAACACATAGAAAAAAACCCTAAGGTTTCCCAAAACTGGTACAGATTCCCGCCACCCTGCTTGTCGCCCTCGACAGATTGCTCCACTCGCTTCGGCCTCCTTGTTGGTCCACTCGTGGCTCTAACGCCCTTCTGACAGCCACAGTCATCAACAAAACGGTTACAACTGCATTGTGGCCTGTCACTTTCCGCTCCTTTAGCTTGCCTGTCACCGTTGACTTAGTGGCCTAGCTTCTTAACTACTTGCTGCCACTCTCTTAGACAAGTCACTTTCCTCTACCTTTACTCTTCTTCTTTCCCAAAATAGGTCGCTCTCCCGGTCCAACCTTTCTCTATACTCTTTACCCAAAATAACTGTCACATTGGCACTGCGGACTATCTAAACTACATAAAATTGCCCTTCCGACCTGAGCTGCGCACACCCCAAAACTGTGCCATTTAACCTCGCAGCTTGCACTATGCAGTTCACGAAACTTGTACTTTTAGCAAAATGACGCCCACTTGGGCCACGCCCAACAGGCCCCTAACACTTACTTGTGGATCATCCCCTATCCACTCCCATCAATTGACTTCTCTTGGGTATCTTCGATGGTACTAAGCTTGGCGGTGAAGTTGTTCAAGGCAACGACGATCTACTCAACAGTTGCCTTCACCTTCTTCTCAAAAGTTTTGATGGTTTCCAGCTGCACCTGCGAAACCTTTTCCTTAACTTGTTATTTAACCGTGCCTTCGGCTATTTGAATTTCTACAAACTTCTCATCAAACAATTGTATCAGCTGCAGTCCTTCTTCCTCTATGCTCTCTAACTGTGTAGAAGCGACAACTTCCTTTTCCCTTAATGCCTTCAACTGCGTCTGGAGTTTCTTGATTTCATTAAACTTTGGCAGCTTCTGCTGTGCCGGCAAAGTTTTCAACTCTGCACTTGCAACATCGATCTCCTACTGTGTCTGCTACAGATCTGCTTTAATCCTTTGAAGTACTGGATCTTCATTCAATCTCGTCACAATTGTGTTTACTTGCTCCAGTAAACCTTGACACTTTGCCACTTCTGATGTGATGTTGCCTAATGTTGCCTCCACTTTCTCAGTTGGGGCTTAGTGTTGATCTGATGGTGGGGTCAATTGCCTTGCTTCTAGGTATGTGATCTTCCCCTTATAAGACATTTCCATATCCATCATTTTGGCTGTGAGGGACTCTACCTTGGCCCCAATCTTTCGTATGGTATCTTCAACATTTTCTTCTTCTGCGCACTCTTCAATCTTCGTGCATATCGTTGAAACGGCCTCTTTTAGCTTGCGGTCTCTTTCTCGGACTTCAGATAATTCTTGTTCCTTCCACTCGGATTCTTGCTTGAGCTCTTCAATATTTTCTTTCAGCTGGACACTCTAGTCATATGAGGCAATGCCTCTTTCTTGTATTTACTCCGCAATTTGTATATGTAACTCATTCAGGTCCTCCAGTGCTAACGACCCAATGTTGAGGTCAAAATGTGCTGAGTCTTTTGCTGCTTCGCGCACCTTATTGTTTGGAAAGATAAAGTATACTGGTTCTATATGCGCTACCCTGGGGTAGGGGCTCACTGTATGAGGTGGCCGCTTCTGCGCACTTGTTCCCCCTAACTTCCCTTCGGAATCCAATGACTATTGGCCTAGGCTCATCTGCGTGACCATGGCCTGCACTGTTTCCATTGTCTACATGAGGCAGAGTTGCATCTATTCTTGCTTAGCCTCTCTTTCTGCACGGGTTTCTTCCCATACCTCCTGAAATTTTGTGGTGATTGTCTCGCAATTGTATGGATGTAGCTGCAGCCCAAATTCAGGCTTTGAAGCTTTTCTCTTCTTGCGTTGGCCTGTCGCCCATGAAGGACTTCTCGTTGCCTTGCGTTTATCTCCTGCTTGGCCTTCTTCTGTGCTCTTCTCAATATTTTTCTCCTCAACAATAGGTGTAGGCCTATTTTCTTCCCCACTTTGACTTTTGTCTTCATCTTCTTCTTCCCCCGTCTTGTTTTCTTTGTCTTCGTCTTTTTCTTCATCCTTGGTCTTTTCGGGATCAAAGTCTACGTCAATTGCCTGCTCAACCTTCCAATCTGGATCACATCCTTCCATCATCTATTCAATATTCTTAGCATCGGGTGAATCCATGAAGATGGGCGTCTATTTTGGGGGGTTCCGTGAGAAAATAATTCTAAATTTTTCATGTTTTCCATCTTTGGGCGAATAAAAGTGATATTTTTGTTTGGAATTTCACTTTTCACTAAAAAATAAACTTTTAAAGAATTATGTTAGCTTGCTATCCATATTTTTTTCAATTTTTTATATTGAGATTTGATATGTCGATTCGGCAAATGTTTGACAGTGTGTTCTTATAAAATGAAAGGACTACAAAATAGCCATGTTTTGTCACACACGTAAAATCATTGTTAAACTTGTTTTTTGCAAAAAACAAATATGCTACGACAATCTACACACAATATACTACTGCATGACTATAAGTTTGTAACAAATGGATCTATATACTAATTATTATATTTATTTGAATTCGATCAATGGGGAAACCTTGTCAATTTTCAACATATTTTTTGTCGCAAAATTTTTCTCTCAACTGAATATAAAACTAAACATTATATGAATATACTTTTGAAGTAGACACGCCAATTAACTGCACCATAGTTTTCTCAATTTTTTTTGTGGTGTATTTTTTAAGTTATGGATTTTTCATTTCACCACATTTTGAAAGAGATGAAACTAAACTCGACACCTGTTAAGAAAACAAACAATTACAAATACCAAATCTTACTTATACACAAAGAAATCTATATATTCGGAAAATAGATTCAATAACGAAACTAATGGTATCAAGTCCGACAGTCGCTTTGTAGTGTAAGAGATCATTTTTACCTTCTGAAAATGGAGAAACCTGAAAACTGTGAGAGACAATCAGATTTTCAGGTTTCAGAGGTTATTCGGCCAAATAGTTATTCGGCCGGCGACGTCAATTTAATCAAAGGTTATTCGGCCGAATAACCAAACGTAAAAAAAAACTCGTCAGCCGAAAAAAAAAAAAAAAACAAAAAAAAACAAAAAACAAAACAAAACATTATTGTCTAAACTTATATAAATAAAACTAAATACTTCAATTAATTTCGCACATTTTAATTTCACATACTTTCTGGTCAGAATATTTTTGAAGGAATTTTCTAAGGAGTTTTTTTTGCAAAGGGGTTTTTTTTTATAAGATATTTTTTTCTTACTTCTTTCTAAGGAATATATTGAAAGAATATTTTTCTAAGGCATTTTTGCAAAATGAGTTTTCATTTCAAGCTTTTTGCACTTCTTATTTTTTTGCAATGGGTTTTTTTTCCAATGATTTTCTAAGGAGCTTTTTTTGCAAAGAGAGTTTTTTTTATGAAGTATTTTTTTTCAAGTTTTTTGC